>JASUAD010000012.1:21560097-22810097 GCA_037013555.1 Sextonia rubra
TAAGGATGATTTTTCACGAACGCCTAAAAAAAACCTGGTTAGATCATAGGGAAAAACTCCCAAAGAATAAATGAGAGATAGAGACGAAGAGATTAAATAAATAGCTATATATTAAAGGAGATAACACTAGACAGTGAGCCTTTAGTTGGTGCTGTGACATGCAAATTTAAAATTCAACAAGAGAAGAAAAAAAAAAGAAAAAAAAAGGAAAAAAATCCATATCAAATAATGTAAAGGCACAATAAACATTAGATATTGAGATTTTTTAACAAGAACAACACTAATGTCAAAAGCCAGTCTACTGGTCAGGTTATGCACGAGATTAACATTCTCTTGTTAGTAAGGACATCTTATGCCCTCTCCACATTTACATCAAAGCATACCTTAAGCGCAAAGAATAAAACAAATTTGCAATCAAACAAACCACCCAAGAGTCGTAGCCTTACAAAAATCAAGCATACCACATCAAAATGAATCTAAAAAGCACCACATTCAATTCTAATCATGAAACAAAAAAAAAAAAAAAAAGATTCATGGATAATAGTGAAGTACTTGAAATCATGATTTTAAAAAAAATGATGGATTAATCGAGGAAAAAGGAATGTCAATCTAATCCTTGAATTAGTGATGATCTAAGGATCTAAGAGACAGAGATGAAGAGCAAAGGACTGAGAGAAGACTGGGTTTTGGACTTGGTTGGTTTTCTCTTATCATTAGGCATGATGGAGAGAGATTCTGGGGTTGAAATCTTAACCATAATAAGATGATATAAGAAAACTTTACAGAAGAAAAAGTTTTGTTTGGCAGGAAGCAATATAAATATAAATTAAACTTGATAGGAGATTTTTCCTCCATAATTTATGGGAGATTAGAAGAGAAAATATGTGGAATCATCAATTGGATTAGCTTGTCGTGTAGGATTTGAGTAAATGGATGTAAGGAAAGGTGCAATTTAAAGCGATGCTATTATTGAGGGCCCACAAAGTTAGATAATTAGGAGTGGATGAAGGCTCTCGATATCTGATGGGAGAGAGTGAATGGAGATCTTATGGTTTTCAAAACGGATTGGATTGCTTTTGTGGATGATTTTGTCTTTTTTATAGAAGCTTTTCTGGTTGATAAATAAAGAGATTTACGTAATTTTGATTTCTTTACAAAAGAGCTTAATGAAGTGGCACTACAGTGGTTTGATTTTCCAAAAACTGAAATTATTGGGGCTTGATCAGAAGAAATAATGGGACATATATACAATAAATGACATAATTGGGCTAGTGATAAAAGGTAAATTTGAATTTAAAATTTCTTTACCTACTATACGGCACAACTCATCATCCCACAGCCTTTACTGTTATGAATATATTTAAATCACTAGGGAATATTTAGAGCCTTTCAAGCCCTTTGGTTTCTTTGATGTGGCTCCCGCAATGAAACCTTTTGCAAATAATCATGAAAATTGTACTTTTTTTATAAGTTTAATTGTTGGTACTATAGTGATAGTTAGCTCATCTATAATCTGCATTAGACTTTAGAGCCTTTCAAACACTCTCCAACATCATCTGATGTGGGTCCCACACTTAATGACTCCCGTAAAACTTTTTGCGGGGAAAGACTAGTTTTAAATTCATGAAAGAAAGATTGTTTTGGGGAGGGGGGGTGGCCATGTTGTAGATGACGAGGGCTAGATTTTAGGGGGAGTGTTCTCCACGGTTAGTGGGGGACGATGTTAAAAGGAGATATTTTAGGGTTGAATTGATGAGGGTGACGAGAGATTTTAGGGTTGATGCCGGATGTCATTTTTAAGAATGCTGACGCTAACGTGACGCCCTAGAAAAAAGAAAAAAATGGTGATGTGGATGATATTCATTCCCTGTGTTAGGTGAAAAGAGCAATTCATTGCAGTTACTCAAAATACGCTAGATGAGGGAGGGATTTTAGGAAATAATTTAAAATGAGCTCTAATAAAAAATGGTGGATGAGAGAGAGATTTTAGGGATGGTGGTAGAGGGAGACATTTTAGGAAAATTAGCCACATTTAATTTTTTAGGATGCTAATGTGGCACTCTAGAAAAAAAGAAAAATAAGGATGTTGATATGGCACACTTCATAGGCCTCCCTCCTTATAGCTTTAATATATATAATTATAAAATACGCTATGATGTTGTAATTTCTTGAGCTGTCAATTATATTTCTCAAGGAGTCTCTTCAAATTGTATGGTGAAATGGTTTCCAGTACCATAAAACTACTTACATATTGTCATGCATGGTTAGGAGGGTATGTGTCGGAATATTGCTCTGGGTGTGCTTCATGATGCATGTGCATTTTTCACAGTGAAATGTGGGGGATGATGTTTGAGGGGAGTGCATAGTGGCAACACTGCAGAGTGGGGTATGCGTGAGACTATGCCTTTGCATGTGTGAAGTGTGTTTTGGTAACCTTATTCAAGCATTAAGGCAGTCATAGTCATCAATCTCTGGCATCTAGGCCCTAGTGTAGGACAAATGGACAATGTCATATTATTAGTTTAACTATACCATTTCCTTGAGGTGGGCCACTGGGTTGGGTGTTAAACACTAGACAACCCTCTAGATCAATTGGTTTCCCCTGTGGCCCATGATATTGACAAGTCCTTGAGCTGTCAAGTGTATTTACCGGGGATTCTGTTCAAATTGTTTGATAAATTCGGTAGTTGTGTCAGAGATTGAGAAATAGCTGTATACAGTTGTGCATGGTTTACTTGAGATGTGTTTGAGGCACGGTTCGTTTTGGACATTGCATCATCCAATTCTAAAACCTGTGTCTTCTGATATATTGGTTCCATTTGTTTTGGTCCTCTTTTCTCTATAAAAATCAATTACTTCAAAAAAATCCAGAAGTAGAAAAGTTGAAAATCTTCATTTTAATTTGGTTCTTGAGGTTTTTTTTTTTCATCTGAAAAATAACAAAATATAATATAAAGGTGGTGACTAGTGAACAAAGAGTTCCTTTTTTTCTTGGTTCTACTTAGTTTCGGATGAGTATTGAAACCTAAGAAGCACGGACACTTCTAAGAGAGTGACGTATCCGTGTCGGACACCGACACTCTTCGGACACATGTCCGATACTATTTAGCCGTGTCCATAATTAAGAACTAAAAATCTTAATTTCGGACACTTGTTCGACATTCTTTTTGCAACGTGTCCTACAATTCCTAACCCGTGTCTATGACTAAAAAATAAACATGTAGCTGATATCTCTTAGACACTTTGTTAATATGTGGTTATTAAAACTTGTAAACTTGATATATGACAATTTTGTACCATAGAAAAATATACGATTGTAAATATTAATCATATCACAAGCAATAGACAAATAAATATTTCACTAAAGAATAGGCCTCAAGATTGGCTTCTTTTTTGCTTTTTGTTTTGTTTTGTTTTTTTTTTTTTTTTTTTTTTTTGGGGGGGGAGGGGAAAGAGATGATCTGCCCTTTTCTTTATATGGATTTTATGAAACTATGGATATTTCATGTTTAATGATTATGAATTATGTTTTAGTGTTGTATTGATATTTGATAATTTGATATGTTTGTTAGTTGGTACTTGAATTTTTATTTTTTGATTGCTAAATTGATTAAAAAAGTTAAAATGATATTATTTTTTTGTAGATGATTATATATAAATTAATATATATTATTAACGCGTCCCCCGACGTATCCGTGTCCTATTTTTTTGAAAAATGCCATGTCGGCGTGTCTATGTCGTGTCGTGTCGTACCTGTGTCCCGTATCCGTGTCCGTGCTTCTTAAATTGAAACCATGGTTGGAGTATTGTATTTTGATGTGCTTTTAGGCAGGTAAGACTCATCAGGGCTTTCCATGGTGGTTGCTTGTGAGCAATATGTCAAAGCTGATGGACCATGCAAATTGTGTTGGTCTCAGGTTATTGGTTTAATACTGGAATAAACTATGGATATTGGTCCTATTTAATGCAAAATTTCTATATGGGGAAAATTTTTCTGGAAATATATTTATGGTAAAGTGGAAGTGCCTGCCAACATAGATTCCAAATACAAAGAACTGAGATCTGACATTGAAGAAATTAACTCTTGGATAGCCAATTCAATCGATCCAACTATTGGTGCAGCATTGGCTAATCTCAAGCATCCCAAAGATGTTCAGCAGGGATGGACTTGGGGTTCTGTGGCACTCAGCAGGGATGATGGGCTTTGAGATGGAGATGGTGGGATTGATTTTGGGGTTCTAATGAGTTCTGAAGGAAAGGACCTTGAGATGGGTTTAGGGTTTTGATGGCGGGGTTGGGTTTTGGATCTGTAGAGGGTGGTTATGATGAGGGATTTGAGAGGTGGGGTTCAGTTGGGTTGTTTGCAGAAGATGGACGATGGGGTTTAGGGGTGATGAAGATAAAAAAATTCGGAGAATGTAATCCAATTTGAGTAGTCAGTCTTCGATACCTAACCCAGTTGACCTTGAGAGGATCCTTCTCTTTGATTTCAATATGATCCAGCCCCAACCAAACTCCCCAACGGGGTTGTCTGAATCCTTCAGTGGATTCCTCTATAGCAGTCAGTATCACACAAGCACTCATAAGAAGAGACCAAGATTTAATTGTCAAAGAAGATGATCGCCCCAATGGAAGTGATTTACATACATAGGTTTTGGACGCCTAATTCTAAGCTAATTGAATTACTCAAATTCTGCAGAAACAATCCAAAATTAAATTAGAACTCCTGAAGTTCCTGATGGACTCAATCCCACAGTAAGTAGCTGGACCTATTGGGCTTGTGGGCTGAACCCAATGGGACAGTTGACATATGATGGGTCTGGTCCAGTAGAACTGGGCCTGGATTGACTTGCACTACTTAGCCTTATCAAATGTAGAGTTTTCAAAGTAACCCATTTCCATCAGTTTGATGGATATGTGTCCATTTTCCCAACCATTATGCTGAAGGACCATGTGATGGATGAAGGTTGCTGTGAGAGTATTGTCTTACTGAAAGATCCTATCCCTTCATTCCTGTGCCATAGTTTTCACAGTTCCTCTGCCTATCGTTAACCATCTAATTATATTGGTTATGGTATTCCAGTCCTGGGATTTCTTGATTATTCCCCAAAATAACAGTGGGCCCATGAGATCAATGATCCAGATCACCACGAAAGGCTCTGCATGTGTGGAAATGAAAGCCTCAACAAAACTATTTGCAACCAGCTATCCGATAAGGGGCAATGCTTACTTATTTTCTACTTTGCATAAAATTTAATTTGTCACTAGGAAAAAAGGGTTAATGCTTGTATGGTTGTGCCTATTCCAAATCTAATTGACTGCTATGTTTGTTGAATTTAATGTTGTATAGGTGCTCTATGTACCACCTCCAGATTTAGATGGTAGGGAAGAGATATTGCGTGTTCATACACGTCAGATGAAGCTGGGGGAAGATGTCAATTTGAAACTCTTGGCAGAAGATACTGATCTCTTCACAGGGGCGGAACTAGCAGGTCTGTGTAATGAGGCAGGCATGGTGGCTCTGAGAGAAGACATGTCTGCTGCTGCTGTATATGACCGCCACTTCTGGTCTGTGAGAAACTCATTACGACCAGCATTAACAAAATCACAGATCGAAACATACGCTTCATTCATGAAAAGAAGCATCAGCTAGGTTATGTATTTGGCCTATATCCTTCCATTTCATTCAGTTACACGAAGTTCCCCTGCAGAATTTATTTCTCCTGGATTGATATCTATTTTCATACAGCAATTCTGTTCTGATATTTAGTTGCCTAACCGAAACATTATTCTAAATTCAACAGTGGAGCAGGTCTGATATTAACAAACCTTTGCAAGAGTGCTTTACTTGTTTCAGTGTTGAATTGGGCTGGTTTCAGATTTGGTCCTCACAAGGGTTAGCCAGTTTGTTTCCTGAACTTGGATGATCTAAAACAGGCCGTGGGCTGTAGCTAACTTATGGCTCTGAATTTACAGATTTGCAAGATTGCCAAGGGCCCCTTTGGACCCAACGTAGTTTCCCTACACCCAGTCTAGATCTTAAAACTCTGATAGCCTCTAATTAGTTATGGTAAGGAACAAAACAAATGTAATTGATGACTCAGGTTATCCAAATTGCATTTTCCTGGATTTAGATGTAAACTTGAATTGACTTCCCTGGTGGTTCCTGTTATGAAGCAAGAGAATTCCCTCTTCCTGCAAGTTTGAATTCCTCTAAAATTCTGATTTCTTAATTCCATTCAAAACATGGTATTTCTAAAATCTCATTGCTTTACCTTTTTTTCTTTTTTTTAATTTTTGATTTTTGACATAACTTACAGTTGCTACCAGAGAGTGTAAAAGTCAGTCAAGGAGATTGTAAAAAGTTCTGTTGCACATGTTCTATTCTAATTTCTGGGGATTAGCCACTAACTGGCCACTTTGGTTTAAGTGCCTGAATAGGATAAGTTCTGTTCACTTTCTACAAAGTCAACAATATTTATTTTTTCCCTCCGAAACTTGGCTGATTCAAAACAATTGACTGAGCCTTGTGCACTTTCAGATGAGTATAGAGAGGGGAATCCAACGGCCCACGGAGCAGGTTTGTGGCTTTGTCAGCTTTGGGTTAGGCATGGGCCTAAATATTTTGATCTTAATATGGTTCAGGGTGGTACAGGTTTTTGGCGCCCTGATCCACCCTTGCCTGTTTATGAGCAGGTAACATTTATGTATTACTAATGAGGTGTCTAGGCCTCTTAGGGCACCGGACTAATCCCCGGGTCGTGCAGTCCCCACTCCCACACGACCGGTGAAGCCGCGGGATAAATCCGTGTGGTGGCCATTTTTCTACTTCCACACACATGGCTGGGGTGGCCTTTTTTTTAGTACCACACACATGCCAGTAGCCCAATGCGAAAAAAAAAAAAAAAAGAATCATCTTATCCCAATTGGTATTCACGCTTCAGTGTCTTTTATATTTTAATAGTTTAAAGGAAAAAAAATAACGCCTTGATCAAACCTGACTAGCTTACGGGGCAGGTTTTGTAACACATCATACACCCGCCGTGGGTCTCGCCGGGGCAGAATTAGGCTTACCCTTTTAACCATTACCACACCTTACCCGCTGCCATATCTAAGTTCAGCAAGTAGGTTATTCTTGACATTGTTTGGGATTATGCGTGTATCAAATGATGCAACATAATTAAAAGAAACCATATCACATATTACTTTTCGAAGGACAACTTTTACATGGCTATTTTTTTTATAGAATGAACTCATAAAGAGAAATTTATCCGTTTTTGAAGTTTGGAAGATTTCCTTTCAGGAGAGAGGAGAAAACAAGGACTTTTAACAGCAAAATTTACCAAATAATTAAAATAACGTACATTTCCTTTTTAAATGTGAAAGCAGGGAGTTTTTTATTTATTATTATTATTTTCTTTTTATGACCCGATGTATCCCTTGTCAGCCTTCAGACCTTTTGCCTTTGGCCCATGGGTTACCTGATTCTAATGAGTAAGGACTTTTCCCTGGAAGTACATACATGGCAATATTAATTGCTGATAGAAAGAGGGCAGTCATTTCTAAGTGTTGATAAAGTAGAATTCTTTCATGTTTGTGTAATTTGATTTGAATTCGTGGGAATTCGTGGTAAAATTGGTTTTAGCAAAGACTATTAAAGACTTGAGAAGTGAAGGATTTTGTAAATATTGGAGCTTCTACTTTTCTAGGATTTGATTTATTAAGATGGTGCATGAGTATCAATTTCCTACCAAAGGGGAGGCTATTTGATGGCTCCTCATGAATTTTCGGCTTTAGGGCATTAATTTTAACCCCCTTTTGATAATAAGACATTGCTTAATATTGCTATGAATTCATTAACAGTAACCCAAAAAACAAGAAAAATGTGGAAGGAGGAAAGTGACCGTGTCCAAAGAGTTCAAATCCATTGATCATACAGGAGCAATGCCATTCATATCCATGGATGAGGATACATGACTAAAGTAGTTCGGTAAAACAATCCACCCAAGGCTCTAGGATAGTACGGATTTCAACAAGCTGCTTCCATGGTAAAACGTGGTGAATGACCATGATAGGATATTGACCTTAATCCCAAATAGCTAATACTTACATGGGAAAACTTGTTGAGAAAAATAAATAATAATAATAAAGAAATAAATTGTCCCTATATTTTAAACATCATCTCTATTTGAAAGGGCTACTTTTTGCTAATTTTTTTGAAAAAACACCAAAAGGTCTCAAAGCTAATTTAATGAGACATATACAAAAACTTTCTAAATGGCCTCAAGCACTCAAACACCTGTCCAAGGGTAGTTCAGGTAGTCTAGGACCACAATTTGCTACTAGAGGTTGTGGATTTAAACTACGTTATCACACTAGGACCATAGGAGATTTACCTATTTCCCTCGAGCCCGAAGGGATTAGTCTAGCCCAACGGCCAAGACACCCTCTATTATAATAAAAAAAAACACATCCAGAGGTAAACAAAAAATAATAATAAAAAAATGGAGAGGAAGGAGGGAAAGGAGAGGAGAGGAAGAGGGGAGAAGGAAGAGGAATAGGAAGGAGGGGAGGGAGAGGAGAGTCTCCCTCTGCCACCGAAGCTCATTGCCAGCCGGAGGGAAGAGGGGGAAGGGAGGAGGGAGGGAGAGAGAAAGTGTGTAAGGAGAGAATGGATGGGAGTACTTTGGAGATTCTTAATTTTTTTAAAGGCTATGTAAAGTAAGTCCAAACTAGTGTACATCTAGCAACTCCCTTTTTCTTTTTCTTGAGATTGTGACAAGTGTGAATGTATATTGAGAATAATGTAAAGGCCATTTTTTTAAACCTTGATTACAATGATAGCCCATAAATTGAGTTATAACAATAACTTGGAATCTCAGCAAAATTTGCAACATGGGTGAAATTTTATTGAAAAATATAAACACTGAGTATCACATTGAAGATGGAAATATGCATCGACTGGTATTTCCATATCAGTATAGAGGTCTAAATTGGTTATCATAACCCATAACTCTATACAGCTTCGTGAAACAAAACAGTAAGCATCGACCCATATTTCAAACCATGCGCTGGATTTGTGGCAGAGGAAATGAATTATCCTACCCTTTACCCTCACAAGCACCAACCACAGTGCTAAGTACAGTAAAAGTGCTAAAGAGAAAATTTCAAGGATAAATGAGGGCTTAAAAAGGGAGATTCTTTGAAGAAAGGACCCAGTCCCAAACACTTTCATACCGCCCAAAGGAAATTATGAGAAACACAAGTGAAGGGGATTAGGTTTCGAAGACATGAAAAGCAATCTAGCCTTGATAGTAGCATCTGCTTGAAGTTTGCTAACGAAGCCCTGATTGGGTCTTTGGAACTCAGTTGTAAACACTAAGTTTAGCACCAGTGTACCATAATTGGTTAGTACATGTATAAAAACAACTGCAACTCGCAGGTAACCTCTAGTCATGAATCCTAGTTTACATGTGAGACACGTACCTCTAGTCAAGTTTACAAAGATCTGGGCCGTAGCTGTGGCCGGCACATCAGCTCAAATAACTCACCCTGACCACTAGGCCAACTTGGCTAAAAAAACAAAGTTTACAAAGATCCAAACAAGGCCCTAGGGAAGGCTCATGCTGGTCAAGATGTTGGATGTAAAATACCTTATATTGGACAATTTTTTTCTTGTGCATCCTAACACCTGAATCTCCATTTGACCTGTCTGAATCCCCAAAATCTTGTATACCTAAAGTTTGAAGTATCGGTTTTTTTTTTTAAGTATCAGTATTGCATCTCTTACGTCAGGCAAAGAATCAATACATCCAAGTGGTGTCAGCGAGGTAAGGATTGAAGGGTCAGGTGTGCAAGTCTAATCCATTTTAACTGGAAAGAGAAGGCAAGAATAGCGTTTCATTTGTATCAGGATGCATCATCCCATATAAACTCTGTTTGGATCCTTGGAACTCCGTGGCCCTCCACACAGTTTACCTGTGATCTGATTACCTGTATTGATTATGTAACAGAACCAACTTTTCGGATATAGCAAAGTATTCATTCACAGATGCTTGGGTTATCCAAATATATGAACCGTCAACTCCATCTACACCAAGATACTCACACTCAATTTACCGAGTTCTGAACGGGCCCTTTGACTGTTACATCCAAAGAATTGCTGTGAATGGAAACCCATGTCATGCTTGCTGACAATAGAACTCAGGTTTAAATTTCGCCTTTACCAAGTTAAACACATAAGAAATGGTGCTTCAAAACTAAAGTGCAAACATGCATAAATCCTGCCTCACTAAAAAGTTCCCATGTTTTAGAAAACAAATTAGTATCTGAACAAATGCATACTCATTCATGCTAAAGCTAAATGCCTGATTCCAAGAAAACATCCACTTCTAGGGGAAGAATACAGGCCAGTTGAAGTAGTAAGAATCACGTGTAGCCTTGTCCCAGGTCTTGTTCCACTGCAAAAGAAACAGAATTGATCATTACTAAATGAGGAGAAACTGTGAAACCAATTTTATACAGAAAACAGTTATTCTGATGCCTCATCATCAGGAACAGCTGATAAGTAGTAGTTCAAATCTGACCTGGAGTAGTCAGGAATGTCAGGCTCCTAATGCAAGGCATCAGTTTCAAAGATAACTTAAAAGGAAGAATCAAGCCTCAAGTTGACTCTTCAAACTTGATAGCTGAAAATTGTATGTACTAATGAGAGAGCATTTTGACAAACAAAGGAAAGGGCCTGTTGAGGTATAACGTATCCTTAGGTTATGTCTAACTTGATTTGTCCTGATCCAAACATTTGAATGAGCCCACAGTCAAATCTCAGCCAGTAGATAAATTTCCCCTGTTGATAGGAAATCCAGCAAACAATATAACTGAAACATCTGTATTGCAAATCTACGGGTTTGACACTCCCAGGCAGACTGAAAACAAGTAGAAACCAAAACCCTGAAAACTATGTTTTGCCCATTGTGGTACTGCAGTCCAAATAAAATAGCCTCAAATAAACGCTAGTGCGGGCCTGTTTGATTCATGTAATTAAATCCTAGGAATTCTAAGTGTGTATTTCCATTAGTGGCTAAAAATAAAGAATCAAAGGTGAATATCGAAAAATGACCATCAAATAACCCCCTCCCTAATGGAAATTGAATAAGGGAAAGATGGAAAAAAAATACCCAACCATCACCCTAGTTGTTCAAATCCTAGGAAAGTCAAGGTCCCATCTAAGCAGCTACCTTATATCCATCACCTCTTTAATAATACTTAGTGGAGCTCACTTGACCATGAAATCCCATCCATTCAACTCCTATGGAACATATCCAAACAAGCAGGCCCTCAGCAATCTAAGTGAGGATCAGTAAGATGTTGCACTTTTATTGATGATTGCAAAGGACCAACCTTAAAGTCATGGAATCATGTTAGGCAACAGGGCAGGACCAAAGGGAAGCAACCAAACATGAGTTGATCTTGCACATTAATCAATACATATAAGTTATACCACCAATGAGTGGATTAACTAACTTAGCACATGTGGAGACTGATTTCTGGCCCAACACAAGACACTAGAATGGGTTTCAAGTCTGATGGAGCCAAAAATAGCATCCAAGGGTTGTCACGGACTGATTCTGAGTGGATGGGCCGCTCTTAGTTTCAACAGGTTGCACAAGTAACAGCTATATTGCCTACAGTGTAAAGATCTTGGATCCAATTGACAGGTTCCTGATAAGGAACCGAATACACCAACCTGAAGTTGAAAATTTCAGCAGATAAGTGATCGCAGTTTTGCCATCCTCCATTTAAGACATATTTATCAGGAAAGACTGCACGTATCACCCCCGCTCCTCAGCATTGCTGAAGGGGAAGGAGGGCCTAGCACAGTAGCACCCAGACATCAGATAGAAGGTGAAGACATCAATCAATAGGCTATTCATAAAATCTCCTAATGGATTTGGCTGATGTCTTTGCAGTGTATTTATTAAGCTTTAATACTACTATCCCTTGCTCCATCAATTTAACACTAAATTAAATCGAAACCATTAAATAAATTAGCAGTAACCAATTCTAACTCACCTTGGATTTAAAGTTACTGAATCACATCCATCCACTTAATTTCTAACTCAAAGAATCACAATTAAGGCAAATAAAGTAGCTAATGAACTCCTAATTTATAGGAAACTGCCCAAGAGGAAGATTTGTGCAATATACTTTTGCCAAATCCCCTTTGAGACTCAGTTCAGTTGTGGCTTCAAGGTAAGCCCCTTAACAATCAGTTGTACTTGTATTATTCGATCCTCAAATTGCAGAAGACGGTTTGTGGTTTTAACCAGCTGAATGAAGGAGGAACCAAGCTCCCATTGTTCTGTAGGTATCACTATGAAAGCCACCTCCACTAAAACGGATGGCCTAAGAAACTGGTTCTTAGATTACACGGAAGGCAGGCAAAATGATAAAGAAATGTCGTCATACAGCCCTATACTCACTCCTACAATGCAACTGATTAAATTTCAAAAATAGTATCATGCCATGATAGATCCATGCCAGTCTTGTTTTCACATTACAGACACATTAATGACAAAAAATTCAAGGGAGAAAATTTTATTATCAATGCAGATCCCTAATGGGGGATTATATATGGACTCCACAGTTTAACTTAAATAAGATTTTTCCTCAATAAAAATAAAATCCATATCCCTAAGTTCTCTCTTACTAAAAGGAAACTGTATCTCCTAAAATCAAGCTGAAACTAATGCAAATCAAGCGGCTATATTGTTTGCCCTATGGACTGGGTCCAAAGGCTGGTTGACCAATGGATCATGGGTAAAACCTGCATCACAGAAGGGATTGCTAATATGTAGTATTCACTTAATCCTAAAGCATAAGGCTGAATCTCATAAACCAGTAGGAGAAGCAGGTGTTGAGTAAGAGAACAGTTTTCTTGGCTTTTTAGCATGTGACGGTAATCAGGTCCGCCCATTCCAGGAGATGTATGAGTATGATTTTGATTTCGGACAGACTAGGACACAGGAACCAGGATAGCCGAGTGATTGTATAAATTTCGTCAAAGAGGCACAAAGCTTTGTCGAGATAAGGTTAGTATGGAGTTGCATGAAGTTAATTTGTCCAGGAATTTTGCCGCAGCAAAACCTGCAGTTTCTTTATTAGAGAAGATAATTATTGGCCGAGACTAAGAACCATAGCAGTTTTGTTGCAAGATGTCAAGGTTTCTAAGGATCCAACTCAAAACACTAGTCTTTATACACCACTGCAGTACCTACAACAACACCATCAGAAGATTTACAAAGGCTTTTGTGATGAATCTACAGACTTGAAGAGGCCAGGGATAACATCTTTCTAGAATTTCATATATTTTCAAAATGGCACATTTATTCCTTGAAGAAAGATTTCAGATGCTTTGAATATCACTCTGAATTCCAAGGAGGTGGTTCAGCTCCTTGGAATTTGTAAAACAATGACTTCATATCAAGATTCAATACTTTTAAGTCAATTTTACCACACATTGTGGAGAAAGTTGGCAAAAGAATCAACATTTAGTAGAGCATACTATCCAAGGCCTGAGGTGGTAAACAAGAGTATGTGTCTTACAGTCTAGTTGGAAGAAGACCTCAGCAATGGGAAATTGTACTATACCATGCTGACTTTGCTTATAGTAGTTCTAGTAGTAAGAGAACCTAAAGACACACATTAGAGATAACATGCAGATCCAATCAGCTAAAGAAGTTGAAACTCCTACTGGTTAGAAGTCCAGGGCATTAGTGGAGAAGTAGATCAGTTGCCAAAGAATATCAAGGCTATGCATAGTGTCCAAGAAGCTTGTTTCAAGAGAGAGAGAGAGAGAGAGAGAGAGAGAGAGAGAGAGAGAAGTACAACAATTCATATCTATGCCATGAATCTCATTTCCCAGTAAATCTTGAGATTCAGGTGTGAAAATTAAGATTTGATACTTGTTTAGTAAATCTTAAGATTTAGGTGTGAATATTACGATTTAATACTTGTTTCTCCAAATCTTATGATTTAAGCAATTTGGATGAGTTAGAATAGCAACAACCAAGAGGTTAATCTTTTGCTCTTTTTTTCCTTTCATCCTTTTCTTTCCCTCTCTTTTTTTTAGGTTAGTGTTTCCATTTTCAAAAGAGTGTTTAGTGGTTAATGAAATCTTTTATTAAGAACTTTTGCGCTTATGGGGAGGTTTTAGAGATAAAGAAAAATTATTCAATTAAAGCATTGGATTATACATAGGGGATTTTGTCCTATGTTCTTTGTCTTTTTTCAAATCTCTCTTCATGATCACCATTTTAACTTTAAGTGACAACCCAACATATAAGATTGATTATTTGGATTTAATTTTTAGTTTTTGATTTAAAAAGAACAAGAAGAATTATTGCAACTTGTTTATTTTCCCTAGTAAAATTGGTATCTAAAACATATTAAACTATTTACGCATATCATTTATGTTAAATTAATAATATAATGATGTTCTTTATATATTGGTATCATATCTTATTTGTCATTGCATTTATGCTTCTATGGATGAAAAATGGATGGATAATGGATAACTACTTTTTTTCATTTTTATTTTTCAATTATTTTTTCCATTTTATAAGGAAAAAAAACCTACAATGCACAATACAATTTACTGTACAATTTGATTCTTCCACTTGAATGATTTGCAATATGATTTACAGTAAGGATTGATTCTACACCTTGAACAGGTTGCAATAAGATTCCACTTTCAAAACCAATGCATGAGACTACATCTAATGTACTAATTGATTGATGTAGATTTCCCATCTTGAATTTGGACCCTTCATTTATCAAGTAGACAGTTGAGATCACGTGCGACCCACTTATCCTTTCTTTCGGTTAAGACTTGCTACCGCCTTCTGAAACACCTTTCTTTGGTTGCTGGATATTTTGGACTCTTCTTAGTAGACAGTTGCTAAGGCTCCCCGCGGGTGAAATTGGCACAACCTGCCAGCTGGATGTAAAAGGTTTGACTCCATACAGAAGTGATACTCCATTGATGGATGTGATAGAAGGTGAATATTATTCGAACTCAACATTGAGTTCGGCCCTAACTGGGGGGCTGACAATAATCAAGTATATTATATTTAGCAGCTACAGAAGAGTATCTTGGACAGTTGGATCGGACCAAGAAAACCAAGAAGGAAAAATTGACTATTGAGGAGGATGCCATGCATCTGTATCACATTCCTCAAGTCATAGACATAGAAGTAGTACTTCAACTGACAAATGGTTCCCTGATGACTCCACCTTGTTTTGTAGAAAAGCAACATCCACTCCCTTCAGGACAATTTTGATAGAAGTGTTCATTATATGTCTTCTTTACTTTTTTTTCCATTAAAACTTTGGTAGGAATGGACAAGTCCTAAGGCCAGAATTAAAATATTTACTGATGTATCCAATGACCAACATGGTGTGTCTAGCCTCTTTATGTACCAAATATTCACAACAGGAGCTCTCGGCCTATATACCCATCTACAGTTTTGGACCTCAAGCTGTAGCTCAGCTGGTAAGTAGTGTCAGTCTGTGAGTTAGAGAGTGCTTTAGTTCCAAGTTTCCAGTGTAGCCCAAAAAAAAAAAATTGTAATAATAATAAGGAAAAGAAAAGACAAAAAAAGAAAAAAGAAAAAAAAAACAAAAAAACCTAAGGTTCTGCGTGAGGACCTGTATAGCTATTTTCATGTGAATTAACTTGATTTTCCTTCCTAACTAATTATTGCGAGTCCCAATATTCTTTTGGTCTTTTTTTTTTTTTTGAGAGTCACAGCATTCTCTCATTGATCTTGCATATCATGTTACATCCTTTTGGGATCGTTTGTTTTCTATGCACGAGAAATGAAAATCAAATTACATATGTGAAATATACATATGTTGAACATATTTCAGCATTTGTTTGCAAACACCATCTTCATGTTATTTTCACGTCCAATTCATTTTATCATGCTTGGTTTAACTAGATGTCTGAAAATAGAAAAATTTAGACTCAACGTATGTGGGTGGGAATAAGAGGACAAAGGGAGAATCTAACTCAGTTTTGTACAAAATACCACGCGCTCCAAGACCCCAAAAACTTTTCTACAACGGAAAACAGTGGGTTCCAAACAATGAATGTTTTAGATCAAGAATTGGGAGGCCTATGAAAATACAAAAAATAAGGAAATGTGGTTTTAGTTTTTCCCGCATTTTTCACATATTTCTCAAAATTCATGAGGATCATGTCTTGACGTTCATCATTTCTTTAAAAATATTGAACCATTCCGAGCATAAATTGGGGCCCACAAGGGTGCAGAAAAATCAAAAGGTGGGATCCAGTACTTTTTGTGGTCTTCACATATTTCTCAAAATCCTTGAGGATGTAACATATGAAACTTCAAGCCTAGGGGTTTCTATAAGAATATTAAATGGGATGGATCATGAATTGGGGGCCTACAAGCGTGCAGAAAATAAAAATAATAATATTAGGCACATATTTTTCAAAATGCATAAGCATGTAGGATATGAAATTTTACACCTTCAAGTTTATTAGTTCTATGAAAATGTTAAACAATTTAGATCAGGCACAAGGCCACAAGTGCCCAAAAAAAAAAAAAGGGATTTGCTATCAGCATTTTTAAGATGCATAAAAGATAAGCTGGCAGGATTTGATTCCCAGATCAGTTTAGCGGAAGTAGCAACCAACATTAACTTGGCGCCTTTGTGGTGTGCAATGTAATCATGTCATTTACATATGTAAATAATTTTACCAGCGAGGGAGGTGTGGAAAATTTTACATAAAAGTGGACCCTTTTATACACAACATTTTCGCACTCATGATTCTTTTACATATATAAAAGAATCTATGAAACAAGCACGTGTAAATTTTCCAGATGAGAAATGATTACATATGTTAAAAGCTGTAAACAAACAACCCCCAAGTACAAACACTTTCTTACAAGTTTTTACTGGAATACATAAGAAAAATAACCACAATTGTAATTGTAAACTCACCAAGAACTCGTACTTCTTCCCCTTCTTCATTGCTTGCTTCCAATGGTACTGCTCATATAACATTGCCCGATCATGCCAGCTGAATTGAAGTATATCAGAAATAGTGGCAATGAATAAATTAGCTTTAGAATATGATGAGAGGAATTGACCTAAAATTAGTTAGATAAATGAAAAAAAAGTCAGATTCATGTGGTCAAGACTCAAGAGTGGCATAGAGCATAAAGACATGTCCACATGTAGAATTTTGAGTTTCTTTATTGACATGTCATTATGATTCAATTTTCTATATTGGTAGGTTGTTGTTTTTAAGAATGCATTTGATGTCTAAGAACTTAATTGAGCCCAAAATTTGTAAGTTCAATGAATAGGGTATGTGCTTCAGAACTAGATTTTGGTGTAATACTCAAATAAATTTCAATCTTTTATTTAAAAATAATCGAGCTTTGCCAACTTTTTACTGCTGGCCCATAGCCCAAATAAAGAAAGAGTTTAGCCTTAGTGATAGGTTGACAGCCAGCAAAAAACTTTTGCTACAACCCAAACATGAATTCAAAGGAAACAAAATTCCCTGATTATGCTAGGTCATTCCCTGTCAGTGGCATCTGGTTGCAATCAAAGATAGGCAAGGGTCACAAGCTAAGGCGGACCTTGCTATAAGTGGAGCACTATAGCAGCGCCTGCTTGCAATAGAAAGTGGGTAAAGGTTCATGCACCAATCCCAAATGAGTGACGGTAGTAAAAAAGTTAATCCAAAAGAAGAGGATGATTTGGCTTACTATTTGGAATATAAGAACTTTTACAAGCAAGAGCATGGAGTTACGACCTATGGAGCAAAATGTCGTTGGCCAATTAAGAGTAACACATACACAAAAGTATAAATGAGAAGTTGACATGGATCTATGGCAAAACTAAGAAACATAAAATAAAAAAATGAGCGCTACATAGTTGGGACAAGGCTTTGATGATGACGACGATGATTTGTTTTAAAGAGAAAAAATCATATGCAGGAATGACATCAATAACCCACAATGTCAACTAGGGTCTTGGTCTAGTTGGCTTGTTGAGAAAAGTTCATTGAATTGAAAAATCAACTAAAACTTACTTTAAAAAAAAGGCAAAAGAAAAAAAAATTCCATATTTATCAATTATCAAGAACCTAATCCTTTTAAACCTTATATTTCTCTACTTTCCTCCCAAAAGTTTTCTTTCAGCTCTTCACCCCCCTTCTCACCTCCTTTTGCATGAGGAATAGAACAAAAAATCTCCATTTCTCTTTTCTTATTTTCATTTTTTCACTTACTTTAATTTTTTTTTCCTCTTTTGACATAAAGATGCAAATTCTCTCTCTCTCTCTCTCTCTCTCTCTCTCTCTCTCTCTCTCTTCCCCCTAAGATAAAGCTGCATGTACTTTATCTGTTTTTTGTTTCACACTTTACTTTCAAACCCTCTCTCTCCCTCTCCATCTCCAGCTTAGCCCAAAAAACAGAACAACTTTAAAATCCACCCCATCATAGTGCACCTACCACTGGATTGATCACATGTAAAAACACAATTTCAGAACCAAGCATTTCAGATGTTCATGATTCAAATGGTGGTTCCCAGTTCCACTCCAATCCAAGTGGATTTCCTTATGGACTATTGTATTAGTTCAAACCTAAAATCCCTTATGACACTTAATGACACTTATATCAAATCTTAATCTTTAAGCTTTTACAGTTTTACCTGCATCCAAAAAAAAAATTAAAACCAAGATCATCAGTCTGTTAAAAGTACATTTCCTGATTTGATAAATCAACAATACAAACATGAGAACTCCAATACTAGTAGTCACATCAATATCATCATCATCAAAACACAAACACAAAGAAGAAGAAGAAGAAGCAGATGAAGAATGTGAAAACAGAAACCCTAATCAAATCACCGAACCCTAAACCTAATAAAAAGGAGGAGAAGAAGAAGTACTTGTAGGCGTTGGAGAGCTGCCACATGTAAGGCTGGAACCAGGTGATCGCGGAGAAGGCGAAGGATCCAATCCATATGTTCACGAACCGGTCCGGATCGGTGTGGGGAACTCCCGGGTCGCCCCGATACGCATTTCCGAATATCTTATCCATCGTGACAGCCCGTCAGTATCGGTTTCTCTCTCTCTCTCTCTCTCTGCTCCTCCTTTTATCCTGTTTTCCTAGTCTCTAGAAGTAGAGTGCCAGATGCGTGGGTCGGGTTGAAGTTTGGACGGGCCGGTTTGATGCCTGTGGGCCCCGCCTTTCGTCCTAGGTCGTTTGAAAGTCTTTTCATCTCATGATTTGGCCAGAGACATCGTTTTGAGGCCGTTTGGTGACTCTAAGATAAGCTTTTATTTTGTGATTTAGAGCTTATTTATATATTGGATTGTTTCGTAAATCTCTAATCAAAATTTTAATTATAGAACTTTTTTGGCAAATTAGATGCATATTTGCCTCTGGAAAGCGTATCAGCAAAAGGGAGCTGTATTTTTGTTAGAGCTTTTTGGTTAAAGAGGATAGAGGTGGCTAAAGAAAAATTACATGTTTTGGATGAAAATAACCTTATGAATTTTTAAAATAATACAAATGGAGGTGCTACATTGTAATTAAAAGGTGGGCCCAATTGCCACAATACCTAAAGTTGGGCCTCAATTGCCTCCTAAAATAAGAGCTTTTTTATAATCTCTTTAAACACATTTTATTGTAGTTTTGAACATTTATTTTAAACTTTAATCTAATTAGCTCATATCAATTACATTAGAGTTTTTAAATAGCCTTTTGCACTCGTTTAACCTTTACCCACTATTGGATTGAATCCCTAAAGAAAGTCAATAATTTTTTTGATGACCAAAGAAAATCTACAATTAAGATGTCATTAAACTTAAAGTTTAATGCATCAAGAGCTAAGAATTTGGTGGGGCTTTTTTTTTTAATCTCCCTTGTCCATGGGAAGCATTTGAATCCACCTCTGTCTCGTCAGTAAACTTAAATATAAACTAGCAAAATGTGCCCTTGCTTAGCACAGGAAATATAATTGATGATATCAAATATTTATAAAAAAAATATCAATAACTTCTAAAAAATAAAAAAAATGATATGATCTTGGTGTGAATTATATTGAGATTGTCAAAATTACAATAAAAATCATGTGATATAATATAAACTATCAATATACAAATTTGTTGAAGATCCATCCAAACTATCCCAATTGCTTTCATGATTTTCGAAGCTCTATCAATATGAACTAGTTTAACTATCATGTTGTTCACGTGTGAAAGAAAAATAAAAAAAATTAAGATACTTTTTTACCAAAAAAGCTGAAATACTATCATAAAGGCATAAAAGCAAAAGCTTACCAAATGTCAACCACACATCAATGGATCAATCTTTATACCCTATGCTCTACATAAAAAATCCGTTTAACTAAAAACTAAAAAAGAAAAGTCAAAAGAAAGATAGCTTCTCACACATTGCCTTCTTCCGAAATTCCAAAAGCCATTGCCAAAAAATAACTACATTAATAAGGATACCCAGGTTATTTACAGACATTTTTAGTAATATTCTTTCAATCTAAGTATCCCAAGTAAAAAAAAATTAGAAGGATAAAGTGAGGGAAAAAGATAGATCATCAATTAGATTACGAGATAAAAGCAACTGGACCTAAAGAATTGGATCTTTCATAAGAATGGGAAATTTGGTTTTCACAACACTGAAACACTCATTGCTATTTTGATGTGAATGAATACACATATATAGTGAATAAAGAGAGGTATACATAGTGAATAAAGAAAGGCAAGTGGCAGTAAGGGCATAAAAAATTGGGTTGGGCCTGTTTATTTGTAGGGTAGAGTAAAATAAAGTAAAATAAATTTCCCATATATGTATATATATATACACTTATATATATATATATGGAATACTACTATGCATCCATCCCTCACACTATAGTGAGGGACACTTCCAGATTTGGGCATATTAATGTGCAAAAGATAAAAAGTGAAATGCTTTTTTTGTATTTTTTGTTCGTTAATATATTTAAATATGGAAGTATCTCTCACCCTATGTTGAGGGATGGATGATTTCTAATATTCTTATATAAAAAATATATATATATACATATATATAATACTGTTATGCATCCATCCCTCACACTATGGTAAGGGATACTTCCATATTCGGACATATTAATGTGCAAAAGACAAAAAGCTATATGAAAAAGTAAAATGCTTTTTTACTTTTGTACATTGATAAGTCTAAATATGAAAATGTGTGCTGATCCAAATGGACTATTGATCATTAAATTTTCTGAGCTCAAATAAAAATGATAAACTACGGTTGGAGCAGATTTTTTTGTAATGAAGAGGGTCCTAGGAAGTCCTTCAAATTCCCTTATCTCTATCCCCATATAGGACTATATAGCCCCACGGTCTTGAGCCGCACACTTAAGCTTACCTTATTCTAAGCTTGAAATTAAGAGAGAGGTTCCTATGAATTTAATGAACTCAACTACATATAAACTATATGCAGTTTGCTCGTAGGTGAATTTTCCCACATCTTGCATACGTGATATTATTTTCTCCTTATGCATGCAAACGGGTGATGTTGTCACAATCGGCATCGTAAAATTTGACGGCGTCCTAATTTATTGATCGTCCTCCCACGTCTCTAACATCTAAATTGGAAGAAGTTCAAATGTCTCCGCCGTGCAAGACATCTCATTGGAGCCACCTGGCATCCTACATGATCAATCCAGTCTTATCACCTAAATCCCCTTACATATCATTAATTCCGTGTGTGTTTTACGTGGATACAAATAGACTGAGCCCTGGATTAAAATGAAAAAACAAAAAGAAGAAAAGAAGAAATGGTGTGTTCCAAAACCGTTAAACTTAAGGGCCACATATCATCAATGGGTTGGGATGATATGCCATATGTTTTTAATATACATTATCAATGCAGGCATCAATAAAGCAACACTAAAAATATAATTCTACCGAATTTTTTAAGTAATGAAAATTAAGTAGCCTTGCTCCTTTCCACTTGCGTATTTTAATTTAAAGGATCCAGTCTCTTTTAATATCGCATGCTCTCAAAATATATTACAAATTTACAAGGGCATTTTACAAATTTGAAAAACCGTTTCCTTATTTCAATACCACTGGCTCTCAAAATATATCACATACACACACACATATATATATATATATATATATATGAGAAGGGCATTTTCTAAAGTTGGAAAAACTATTTCCCTAATACCCATATCCCGTTGATACATGGAGCCCCTTTTGTGGGTTGACCTCCAGTAAGAAATGCACAGTGGCACCCACTTACTTTAAAATTTGGAGCCAGTATGAATAAAATGCCCCTCTTTCATGAGATATTGTACAAGTTAATATGTTTTGGGCCCACTGTAAAAGTTAATAAATATAATACAATTAAATAAAGTATTACAAATATTTGTGTCAATCCATAGTTTGGTCCACCTAAAAACTAAATTGCTCATAACAATGCCTTTCTCTTAGATGAATATGCAAGCTTTTGCTCTAATTATATAATAGAGGGATTTACCAGAAAAATTCTCTTAGGTGACCTCAAAACCAAAAAAGCTTCCAAAGCAGTGGGTGGATTAGAGTGATCCTGGGTAACTACTTTGACATTTTTTCTAATGTAAGGGAGAATGTCGTAAGTGTTTAACACCAGCATTGAATTCGATACTCCCCTAAAATAATAGAAAACCTAATTCCCCGTCAAACTATTTATTTGAACTCTCCATTGTAGTCATTAATAGTGTAGGGGCTGACCTGCCGGAGGAAGAAACTTGTACAACATGCAATTATTATTTGAGAAGAGGGAGGGGGAGAGGGGAGGGGAGGGGAAAAGAAACGAGGGTTCCTCTTCTGAGTTGGCGAGGAGAGAAAGGAGGTTAAGCATCACTTTGCCTTTCCGATTGACTGGTAATCTAGTTTGGTTCAAGGGCATTTGTATCTTAAACCTTTGAATTGCATTAGTTAAAATGCGCGGTTGATACGGCTTCCTCACACAAATGACGATAGTGGTAGAAGATAACTCACTTGTGATCATCAAGTGAACCCTCTCACACTCACTACCCCTTGACTTGCCACCAGCCCCTTCTAGTTTTTTGAGGTTGTGATATAAGCGGTATACTTCGCCAGCGAAATTCACCTGCAAGAGTCCACACAAGAAATCTGCAGGATCTTTAATCTCCATCATCTGTAGAAGAACCTTTAGAACCCCATGTTGAATGTGCCAACTGAAAATCCCACATAATAGCCACGCCATGTAGGACCGGTCTGTCGTATCCCTGATATGGGTGTTTTTAGAGCCCATTTCAAAAGACTATGGGCGATAAGTACCTGTCCCGAACCTAAACTGATAGACAATACTCAAATGATGACGACACAGGTTCTGGCTTTATCGCAAGGGGTTATTCAGCTTTGCTTGCACTGTTGCACGGTGCTTGTTTTTAATTAAATCAACAAATGAACTCTCCGCTTGTTTTCATATTAAATCATCAGGTCATCCCCTCCCCACTCCTTAGAAAACTCAATTCCATCATCAAACTATTCATTTGAACTCTCCATTGAAGTCATCATTTGGGGCTCGGGTTGGGGCACATTTGTAGACATTAATTGGGACTGGGGCTAGGGAGACATGTGCCCTTTGCCTTGAGAGGGGTTCAAGTGGGGGTTATGTGGGTGGTTTGGCTGGACGTCCATTATGGCAAGGAAGAAGTGGGCGTCAATTTTTGAGTGTGAAGGAGAGGAAGAAGATAAAGCAATTAGGGTTTTTTCGTGTTTTAAGGAAATAGGGAGGCATCAAATTTGATGCTAATGTAATATACCGCGTCATATTCAATGCTCCCCCTAGATTAAAAAAAAAGCGCAAAAGTGGTCACCTGGGAGTGCCTTGGTGCACTCACTACTTTTGAGGAGTTTTTTTAGTTTTGGGGTCACCTAAAGTGGTTTTTCCTGTAAAATCTTCTAAATAATATGAAGCCAAATTATTTTAATTAAGAAATCAAATATTGATTTTGACTTTCAATTGATTTTTATTTATTTCAAATTGTTTCAATAATGTGTTATTTTCCCTTTTAATTAGTTTTCTAACTTCTCTACGTTTTCCTCTGCCATCCGTTACCACATTCGTAACTCACCTCTCTTTTTTTTTTTTTTTATTGACTAGTCTACTATCTCTATGACTCCTCATTTAGACAGCTCATTTCTACTGCCAAATCACTTGCAAATCTATTCCTCTAAGCCGGTTGAGAATGTGATAACAATGGCTAGAGATATTTCTCAAAAGCTGAGTGGTTCATTGGTTCTTTCCTCTCTTTCATCCGCCATCAAGCTCCCTCTCCCTCTCTCTCTCTCTCTCTCTAACCCATTGCTTGACACTCATTTTCAGCAAAGAGCTAGTTTCTTGTGTTTGTATAATAATATAGATATTGATATTCTTCCGTGACCCATAGTACTTTCCTTCTTTAAGATAAAAATAAGAAAAGAAAACCCTTAATCTCGTTAAGAACTCTATTTTTTAATATTTTTTATTCATCAATGTTTTTTAACAAAATCGAGATTTTATAGGTGTGATTTCTTATCCGTTTTGATTTTTTTGAGTCAGATGAGAGAGATGGGGAAAGATGAGGGTGAGAGAGAAAGTGGTGAGATGTATATAATCTTAATAATCACTGCATCCCCATAATTTCACAGTGATTATCTTAAGAGGAAATCCTCTCATTTATACATCAAACAAACAACAAGATTATTTAGAATTTGAACTAACCTAAACTCTCTAACAAACCATTAACAATTCAATCTTATCTCTAAGATAAGAATCACTAACATCCCCCCATAATCACATGATTCTTTTATGCAGGGAATTTATGATTGTCTCACATTAAAAATAAAAACCCTTTGATCTTTAAACGATAAAAAAACAAATACTTTGCAAAATGATCATGCCTTTTTGAAGATCACCATCCATCTGCGAATCCATCACTATTGCAACCAACTCCTGTTGAATTTGTCGGTGACGATAGTTTACTAGATTAGATCTATCGCGATTAATTTCAAAAGCTTTGATCGTGCAAATTGATGGAGGTGGAGATTTGGTAAAGATGACAACATCATATAACTTGAGTGGATTGATGGATAGGAGAGGATATTGTTTTTTTTTATTATTATTGAAATAGAAAAATTGATGGTGATAATTGTAAAAATTGGAACGTACCCGGCTTGATTGCAAGATCATTACCAGGCCTCATCTCTTATGCCATATAGAATTTTAATAATAACTTTATACCCATAATTTCACTATAATTAGCTTGAGAGGAAATCCTCTCATTTATTAAAGAGGGCATTACATGTATCATTACTTAAACATGCAAGTTTTCAGAAGGTCCTTGGGGTTTGATATATTAACAACCGCCTTCTAATGAGGACTTCCTACAAAATAGTTAAAATGAACCTATGAACCCTGCAAATTATGAATTAACAAACTATGAAATATACTAAATTGCTGAGTGCAGACTAGGATCTGAATTACATGAACTATGAACTAGGGAACTATGGTTGAACGTTTCATCTGACTTTTAAGGGTTTTGTTTGGCTGCTTGTGATGCTCTTCTTGAAGTCCAGAGATGTTATTCCTAAAAAGAATTAACTTGAGCCAAACAAGCCCTCTATATGAAGCAACTCATAAGTAGATGGAGAATGGTCCCTAAAGTATCCCAGATTGGCTAGGTTCTTGTTCTTACAATTTTCAACCAAGTGGCGGATTACAAATAGAATACAATGATAGCAATGCAAGAAAAGCCCAAAGAAAGAATTTTTAGGGTCTTGTAGTCTAAAGCCATCTTTGGCATTTCTATTTCCAACCTCTATTTGTCTACATGTCTAAAGCGAGTAGACGTTTGGAAAATAAGAGTGTTTGCCACATGATTCTATTGCTTATAGAAGTAGAGGCCAATCCTCTCAAAATCAAAGGCTCCATTTCTGGACTTGTGAAAATAAAAATTTAGGCTCATTTTTTAATGCCTGTATTTGGGATGTGTCGCGGCCCTAAATCGAAGCATTGGTTTAGAATTTAAGGACGTAGTGTTTGCGCATTTATAGACCCAAGATTAGCATGAGTGAGGACAAGATACCATCACTTACATTAATCAATCATGGAAGCTTACTTGGCATTGCAACCCGAAGTGCATGGCTTTCATGCTGGAACCTAAGCATATTTCATACTTAGCAAATAACATAAATTGTCAAATGGGAAAATCATAAAATTCACAAGTACAGAGCTACACAAGTAACTAGGGTATTTCATTTATCATAATTTTCAAGTTACAATGTAAAAGGTACATTAATTACAATCCCAAAGCAAAGGGGTTGACAATAGCCTCAACAAACTAATATACTATACACAACTACTTTCCCCCAAAAGTGACATAGCTTTGGTGTCTAGCTTGATATCTCCAGCTTGATATCTAAGTGACATCACTTGCACTAATGTACTCAAGTTACCTATGGCTCCATAGTGTCTTCACACTCTAGAGCTCAAGGGAAAGGGTCGGTATACCTGAAAACCAAGGTGATATGGTCAGATGTGTCTATCTGGCAAGACATTAAAGACAATCCGCAATACTATATTAACGATATAGAGTAAACAGGTAGAATAGCAAGATTATATAAGGGCATAAACAAAATAAGCTAGGCATGTTGTGCATAACCGTAAAGCAATAGCATATGGGGAACATAAAAGGAAAGCAAGCATGATAACTCATTACAATAACTAGTTCGGCAAACCACGTCAGCTAAATTCTCTATTACAATACACTTGCGTGGCCGTGAGACAATAGTAACAGTAACAGTAAAAAATCACCCCCAATTGCTACTGCAGGCTTAAGTGGAGTGGTGAATCCCTCCCAGCTAAAGCCTAAGCGGTGATAATCACTCCCAACTAGAGCCTGAGGGGTGAACAGTAAACCATTTACAGAAGCGCAATAACAGTCTAAACCCAAGACTCGGTTTGGCCCAACCAAGTAGGGGTCGAAACTCGGTAGTGTCGACTCGGGGAATCATTGCAAAGTGGTCAACTAGACTTGTCTTAGTACATAATTGAAATGTGGAATTAATCTCAAAGCATATTTCATATCATAATCTGTACTGTACATACAAATAGCCCTCTGGGGTTCAAATTGACCGAGGTGTACATGAAGGGTCATATTATGCACATCGATGAATTTTAAGTAAAAAGCGGTTAAAACGGTCCTTTTGTGTTGAAAACAAGTCATTTGATTGATATCTGTTGAAAACAACACCACAAAAACCCTAAGGTTTGGAAATTTTTAGACAACATTTTGTCATGGAATTGAGTGTCCTGAAATGGGTAAATGAGGTACGAGGTGGATCCGGTGTCCGAGGGTGGATACGGTGTATCAACATTCCCCTACCAATCCTCAAAGCACCCTAACCTAAGATCCAGTCACCCATGAGAGTCTGGTCACAACAACGAGTGCACGATGTCGCCCCCAAGCGAAACCTTTGAACCCAACTGTCCTATCTAATTTTAGGTTCAAAGAGGGAAAAAGGGTGACTAGCCTGTGAATTAGTGACATGAGGGTAGTACGGATAATTACAGATGACACTAGCTTGAGCAGACATAGAATACCACCTAACATTTAGTTAAAGTCCACGGGTTGTCTTCGATGTCGTAGAGTGTTCACGCAATGCCATTACACTCATTTAAGGCCTGGTTGTCTATTTTGGACTCACCTTGATGTTCAATAATGTATGGACATCATTAGGAATTAAATGGTCTATATTTGGTTCATAAATACTTGACCCACACCTCCGAACAACCCCAAGGGTGTTACGTAACCCAAACTTCTCAAATTCTAAGTCCAGGGTTCGTGTCCACATGAGTCCGGGTTAAGTGCTTAATATGTGATCCTAAGTTAAGTGATTCTAACATAGAGAATCAAATTCATTCAACCCCCAATTGGTGTGTTGGAGGGGGCATTTGATTGTCCTAATTAATGCCTTAATATGCACTAAAAGTTCCTCAAAGAGTGGGAGAAAACGAGTGAGAGAAAGGGGGTAAAAGACCCTAAACCGGGCTTGATCGGGCACTAACCTGGGCTTTGCCCAGTCATTTCAGGGGTGCAGTGACTAGGTGGTCGGTCACTGGGGTTCCCCTGCGGTCTCTGGCCAGCACACTGCACTGAGTCCAAGTGCAGTCGCCTTTTGGTGGGTGTTTTGTGCACAAACTTCCCTAGATTTTGAGCTATCTTTGGCACACTTCTTGGGGCATCGTTGAGCCTATTTTAACCATTGAATTAGCGGTCTAAATCATCTTAAATCCTTGATCAAAATCATGAAACATTACAAGAAAAAGGCTAAGATACACATGAGATATGTATATGAATTAAAGACAAACCATGCAATACACTATGGTACTGAATTCAATCACTTGCCTCAGGTTTGAGTGGTGCCAAATAACTCTCTATTGCCTTCAGTTCAGCTAGAACAAGCCTAAGCAAGAAAATTCCCCAAAACAACGCATAAATACATGAAAAAAATGGAAAACTAGCAACGGGTTCATAACACAACTTTATTTTAATTTACTCCACTGCTCATTTTATCCAAATAGGCCAAGAGAACTGGAATATTTAGGGTAGAAGTTAAATGGATTATACCTGGGCCAACAACAATACTTCATATATTGAGCCAAACTCATCCAAATCAGGTAGGGTTGAAATTTTAAACTATCAGCCTGTTTGACTTCACTTTGCTGTCTTTCTTACCCATCCAAACAAGCTAAAGTCTAAAAGTTTAATGTAGCGCAATTATTTTACAATTTTTTAACATATCAACATCAAATTGAGATTAACGCCTACCCTCTAGTAATATGTACTTGTGCATTTGAAGGGATTAGATTGATAATATGCAGGTACCACAGTGAACAGAGAAAGACATCTGATAGGGTGAACTAGAAAATTTGTCCATTGCTAATCCAAACCATTGTAACATTAGTGTTTCATTGACCATATTCTTCAATGAATTGACTTCATTCACTTTCTTCGATCACTCAAAATATTACATAGAATCCATTATTTATATTTAGTATTAAAAAAACAAATTATTTTCCAAATAGAATTATTTAATGAGCATTTGAAATTTTATTTGGGAAAATTAAAAATATTACCTTCATTTTTTTTCATTACTTAAAATGAATGATCAAGTGGGCCAACTGGGGATTTCTGTAAATTTACATTTAGTACATAGATTACCAACTGGCATGTCAATATCATTCAAAAAAGATGAAAAAAGGATTTTTCAAGTCATCATTACAATGGAAAATACAATAAAGTAGACACTCTAGAGACCAAGGATCCATAAATTACCTAAAACCTACCGAAAATTGTGGAATGTTTAAGAGCAAACTATAAAAAAAAAAAAAAAAAAACTGAAAGGCAAAAGGTTATGGTGCCACAAATTATATGCTAGAAAACGTACACAATTTACACAATTTATAGGATTCTTATATATTATCAACTCGAAAGACGCATGTTATGTTCTTGCTTCTGTCATTGTTGTCTCAATGAATAATTAGATTGAGGACATTCGTCATTTGATTCTTCATGTTCAAGTACATAAATATATTAGTAGGACCCATCTACAAAATCCAGGTTACCCAAAATTAAGAACTCTTGTCCTAGTTTTGGAAGGAATTTGTCTTCATTCAACATTTGGTTCACCGTCCAAATTATCATGTCAAACATTATCATTTATGTAGTTTAATCATTTTTTAAACAACTAATCGATTTGATGATTAGACTAACTTAGATTGGAGTAATATATGACTGACATTTATACAAAAGGATGATATTGATCATAAGTAGTTGGGATTTCATGGGTGGACCCATAGATGGATAAGCTTATTGGAGTATTCAACTTTTAAACATTGATGATTGAATTATAGTGATATCCTTCACAATGTAAAGAGAGAGAACAACTACTCTTGAGATTACCAGCTCCTTTGTTTTTATTATTATTTAGTTTTTTAGGAATGAGTGACTTGAGACATTTACAGTTAGAAAGTGCAGCAAATGGGCGGAAAAACTTCACGTCTCCGCCAATCCCTTTCGCTTCCTGCCACACCTTTTTTCACTCTTACAAAAGTGAAAAAGTAATTGTTAAAATCATTCAAATCTATGACTCATTTTTATACATCTTAAAATGTACATAACTTATACCACCGTTATAGAATTTATTTGCACTCTTATGGGCCCTCGAGTTATTTTATGTGAATCACTACGCATCTTCATGGAACTTATAAACACCAAGATGTTAAGTTTCATCTATTAGTACAACCTTATAATATTGATTTTAAAAAATATTTGAAAGAAAAAAGAAAAAAGAAAAAACCCAACCTAATCCGCTTGTTCTAAATTTTCTGCACTTGTGTGGGCTCCACTATCATGATCCGAAGTATTCATGGGCCCCACTTTCATGGTCTGAACCATTTGGTGGCTTTTTGTGGAAATGATAAACCCCAACATCTGAGGTTTCATGTCATAGATCCTTTTGAGAAATATAATATTTGCTTATGAAAAAGTGCTTCAGGTAAAAATAACCAGAGTTACGTAGAGTTGCAAGTGAGTCCTTGATTCTTTAATTTCCGAAAACTCCGACCCATTGAAAACCAAATGAAGGTCATTGTTTAGGCTCGGTTGAGCAAATGGGTCCAGTCTTGGATCCTTTTTTGGACCCTGGACCTAAACGGGTCCAGTTTTGGATCCACCAGGCTTAGGCCTGTGGACATGAGACCTGATACATTAAGCCAACAATAAAAAAGTTGATGCCTCAAGAATATTAATGTTTTAATATATATATATATATGATTATTCTTATAGATGCTTTTAAGGTGATATGATTGAACCATGGAATAGTTTGGTGGGTGATTTTCCATTAAAAATGGAAGAATTAACTTAAAGTAACATATAATCTGATTGATATTCCTTTTATAAAATCTTTGTTTCTTTCCCCTATTCATGTAGCTTGTAGGAATCATATCCTCAAATTCAGAATGATCATGAAGATGTAAGACCTTTGTCATAAAATCTGGGCAAATAGAAGAGTATTCGACATTTATACGAAATTAAAAAAAAGGAAAAAGGACAATTTTTTGTACCCAGAACTGAACCTTACCCATAACTGGACCTTGGCACGTCCCACATACGCAATGGCAGACCGAGGATTTTCGTTTCGGTGGTGCGAACAATGGCAGGGTGAATAAGTTGACTACTAAACTGAAATTTTAATATGTAATTTTCGAAATTTGTTGAATTGCATGGGTGAGATCACACTCGCGTGCTAACATGTAGGTTCACCCATGCATATACGATTTCAATTATGATTTCGGTTTCTACATATCTTAGTGGAATTGGTTCAAGAACTAGGAAAGTGGTTTCGAACCGGTTCTGATTCCAACTTCTAAAAAGTGGCTCATGTTCAATTTATGAAGGTTTGGGCATCCCAAAACTTAACCCGGATTTCTAGATTGTAGTTCAATTTGTAAATTAATATAGTGGAAATTAATTGTAAGGAAATCAATCAACCATATAAGTAAGAAGACATGTAGATTTTTGTGTGGAAAACCCAAGCTGTGAAAAAATTACGAGTCCGAACTAGACTAACAATCAAGCATTATGAATCAGACAGTTACAAGAGATATACTCGCAACCCTTCTCTGTTTCTCGTGTAACCTAAGATCTATAATTCTCAATGCATGAGTGTTACACAATGCAACAACACCATGCCGCTCACTGTATCATATTCATCTTGCACTTGACTCCTCAGATAATCTTTTATAAGGGGTGTAGAAGCAGCAACTCTTTAGAACAAAGCTTTCTCTCAATCTCTCTAATGTAAGCTCTAAAGAAAAAGATGATCTCTAATGTGTAATCTTCACTTAGAATAATGAGATTTGTATTTTATGGTGGAATGAGAAACCCTGTTTATAATCCAAAATTTGTGCTCTAAAATATATTCCTTGTAAAATAAGAACTACTAATTCTTGTCCAAATAGGAAAGACTTCCATTTAAGGTTGGTAGGTTTCTGTACATCAACCGATCGATCAGACAAATATTCGATCAATCGTGCATAGTTTCTATCTCAAATTCAATCTATCGGGCAACCATGTTTTCTAATTTCTTTACTTTGGCTCTTCTGGCGACGTGAACTGTGGTCTATTCTAACATAAATATAAAAGACAACTCGGTGGACTCAAAGCTTTGTCCAACCCATTAATTAGCCAATTACAAAGTTTTTAACAATCTCCCCTTGGCAATTCATAGACAAAACTTTCTAGAAATACAATCTACCCAAAAATAAAAACTAAAATTACATTGAGTAAAATTGTATCGAAATAAATTTTGTACCATTAGCTCAAACAATCTTCATATTTTCTTCATACTCCCCCTTTTTAGTTTATAGTTAACAAAAATAATGATGTCAGCATGCATCATATATGTCAACTAGGATCTAACAATAGCCCCTCCTCAATTTTGACTCTCCTTCAATGGTATTTTCATAATAACTAGGGGTGGGAGCTTGATCTTCTTGATCTGGGGTTTTTATAGCTTGGTACTTACACTTTTGAACTAGGAGCTTTCATCACAGTGTGTATCCATTTAGCAGACGAGTCAATTTTTTTGACCCAAATAGCTTTTATCTTGACCTTTGGCTCAAACAATTGCTTCCACTATTGCTTGTTCTTCGGTAAACCTCGGAGCTTATTGTAATGGGGTCCAATATTTCTTTTAATTCCACAATGCTGACATGTGGGTATAGCTTTTGGACTCGACACATTCTTCTTCTTCACCATATTATTTTTGCATGCAGCATGTAGAGTAACAAGTGTCTTAGAATTCAAAGAAAAACCGTTAACAAAAACGGTTTTATCTTTAGCCTTTAAAGTGGATGCACCTTGATCATAACCGAGACCATGTTTGTAATTAGGCTATTTCTGAGCGTTCCAGATGTCATCAAGAGTCATTGATCCAACATTCATCTTGTTCAACAAATCTTTTGTAGCATCTAGCTCAGACAACCTCGTCTTTAGTTTACCATTCAAGTTTTCTTTCTCAACTTAGCAAGTTTTCATCTCTTCATTCAAGGTCTGAAAATTATCATTTAACAATGCATAATTGTGACCTTTAATAGTTAATTTGTCAGCTAGCAAACTTGTTTGACATTTGTAAGTGCTTCTTCTAATTTTTTCTTAAAAGAGAGATTTTGACCTTCTGAACCCTTTTACTTTACAGCTACCGTATTGTTATATGTAGTTAGCTTGGCAAATTTATTGTGCAAAGTATTGTACTTCTCCTTCCCATCTGATTCTTTATCTAATTATCGAAAGCAATCTAAGAAGATATAGCCATGAAAGCAATAAATTTTTCTTTGCTAGGAGTATGATTTTCAATCCTAGGATTTTCCTCTTCTTTATTAGATAAATCATCATCCCAAGTTACATTAAAAGCCTTTTTCTTCATCTTCTTTCTCTTATTCACACATTCATTAGCAAAGTGACCATAACCTTGGCATTCAAAATATCTAACCGCTTTTGAAGACTCCTTCTTAAAATTTGAAATCTGCTTGTCAGTTTTCTTTCTCTTTATAAATTTCTTGAATTTCTTCATGAACAGAACAACTTCTTAGTGATCTATTCTCTCAAAATTAAAATTATAATAACTTTTAGCTCTCTTTATTGATTCCTTGGAAACTTTCAAGGCAATTTCTTTTGATTTTACTTTCCGATCAGTAATAAAGCTGGACTCAAAGGTTTGTAAATTCCCTACCAAATCATCAACTGTAAGATTCTTTAACTTATTAGGTTCCATAATGGCTACTACCTTGGAACGATAGCTATATGGGAGGGACAGAAGAATTTTCTTAACAATCTTATTATCAGGAATTGGTTCTCCTATATTGAAACACGAGTTGACTATGTCACTCAATTTGGCACAAAAGTCATCAAATCTTTCATCATTAGCCATTCTCAGTGTTTCAAAAACAATAGTCAAATTCTACAACTTAATCTCTTTCACCAAATCAGTTCCCTGATACATTGTTTGTAAGGTGACTCATACATCTTTCACATTCATACAAGTGGAGATCCTATGAAATTCAAATGGTGATACTTCATTGTAGATTGCATTGATAGCCTTATTATTATAGTTGCACGCATGTTTTTTTTTTTTTCATCTTTAAACCACTTACCTATAGGTTTTTCACTAGTTTTTCCCTTCAGTAGTAACCATGTGTAGAGAGTAGCCCTTAAAAACAATTTGCCAAACATCTTGATCTACGGATCTAAAAACTGTAATCATTTTAACCTTGCACTATGCATAATACGAGATCCATCTAAGTAAGGGTGCTTGGTTGTGGATGTGCCTTCTCGGTTAAATTCCATTCTAGAAATCATAAAGGATCTTCACATAGTAACTTAGTATGACCTTCTCTGATACCAATTGAAGGTTGGGGCATCCCAAAACTTAACCCGGATTTTTAGATTGCAGTTTATCTGTAAATTAATATAGTGGAAATTAAAAGAACTTGCAAGGAAATCAATCAACTACACAAGCAAGAAAACACGTACATTTTTTCGTGGAAAATCAAAATCGTGAAAAAACCGTAAATCCGAATTAGACTAACAATTAAGCATTATGAATCACACAGTTACAAGAGATATACTTCACAACCCTTCTCCAGTTCTCGTGTAGCATAAGGTCTATAATTCTCAGTGCACGAATGTTATACACTGCAACGACACTATGCCGCTCACTGTACCAAACTTAACTTGCACTTGACTCCTCAAACAATCTTTTACAAGATGTGAAGAAGAAGCAACTCTCTAGAATAAAGCTTTAGCCTAATCTCTCCAATGGACGCTCTAGAGAAAAAGATGATCTCCAATGTGTAATCTCTACTTAGAATAAGGAGATCTGTACTTTAGTGTTGAGAGAGGAACCTTTTATATAATCCAAAATTCGTGCCCTAAAATATACTCTTTGTAGAATAAGAACTAACACATCTGGCACAAATAAAAAAGAATTCCATTTAAGGTTGATGGGTTTTTATATATCATCTGATCAATCGGACATATACTAAAAGGATCGGGCATCACTTTTGTCTCAGATTTGATCGATCGGGCAACCCTGCTTTTTGATTTCTCCACTTCAGCTCTTTTGGCAATGCGAACCATAGTTCATTCTAAAATAAATATAAAATACAACTCATTGGACCCAAAGTTTTTTTCAACCCATGAGCTAGCCAATTACAAAATTTCTAATGGGTTCCACCATGAACCCAGACCTGAACTGACCATTTGCAGCCCTTCAATTACATTGTTAAGACATACTCTGTCAATAAGGACAGTGGGCCAGCAAGGAGATGAAGAACCCAAAATTTATTAAAGAGGAGGATTTTGGATCCAGTTTTGATTGTTGGTTATAATTTTGACTAGTTGGAAGTTATATTGATTTTTTTAAAATCTTACATGTTCTCTCCTCACTCGTGATCTCATGCAAGTACCTACTGCTCCAATTATCTTATTTCCTTTCTACACCACTAGCTCAAGAATTACATAAACAGGTACTCAAACCATTTTTTTTTTCTTTTCCTTTTTTTTCTAAAAGCAATGACTTTTCTTAATGCATGAATATTTAGATTGCAATGTTGGTGTGCTGAGCACTGGTTATCGTGCTAGTTTAAGAATTATTGTAATACTTGGATTCCAAAGAAGCCAAAAGTAAGATATTTTCTGGTTTAGCGTCAAACTCTAAAGATAAAAAAATGGCTCTTAACAAAGAGGAAAGCCATCATCCCCACAATGAGGAAAAATGCATAGGCGATCACCTTGAAAAATCCTAATGCATAAAGTCAATCTTTGCATACAATGAAGCCTGAATTATTGTCTAGTATCAGTACTCTGTATTTGCTCCAAAATCCACCCGTGAACAGATATTTGATAGAAGATTCATGGAAAACTACCACCACCCAATTGGGCCCTTTGTTCCTTTTTTGCCTAGTTTCACTGAGCCAAGTATCAACATCTCTTTCTAACAAACTCTCCTTGACACATGACCAACATGGACACTTCAGAAAACTAGTTATCTTGTTCCTTCATATAGAAAGTGTGTGAATGCTAGAAAGAGATTCATTCATTATGGAAAACTTGTACAGATATTAAAATACCTACTAGAAGGAAAAGATACAGATGATGTGCAATTTCATTCACCACTGTTAAACGAAATGAAGGGAAAAAATTGAAGACAGTTACTCAGCAAACAACTGCATATGCTTCCTACTAATCAGCTTGAGTTGCAGGCTAATTGCCATATTATCTCATCAATCATACCTTTGAAAATCAGTCGTTCGATATTTAGCACAACATGTGAAGATTCCTTACTGAAATCAACCCACCTCTCCAGTCCAGACATTGCATCATTTCCTAATATCAAGTTATTAGACTTTCTAGCAGCTTGGTCAATCTCCCTACACAGTTCTCTTACAAGTCGTCGCCTAAATGGGATTAACCCTGCAAGGTTATTAACTTGAGGCCAAGGCTCAGCTTCCATTTCCAATCTCCCTGTAAGAATTTCATTTACAGTGTCAAACACGAGTTTCCGATGTAGCATCTCCTTGTTGAACTTGAACTGGAGAAGATTTTTACTGGTCGATCCAGCTTTCATTTCTTCCAAAGCCATGAACACGTTGGGATTGATAAGGTGGCCTGATGGATGAAGCTGAGTTGCCACTGAGGTAGAGTTGTGGTCTTCATCTAGGAGACCTGATGCTACCAATATCTCAGAGATGTATCTGTAATCTGGGTTTGTGTCCTCACAGGGAGAACCAAAATCTAATGTGGATTCTAAGTTATCCAAGTTCAGATGCCCAGAGTCCTTGATTCTAGAAATGGAACTGCATTGCATATTATCCGACAAGGAATCAATACCTTCAAGATCCCGCTCCTCTTCACCTGCAATATCATTTGGATTTTGGGTCTCATCATTTGAAGCAGCATAATCATTATTCAAAGCCAGACAGTATTAAGAATACTTAGAATTTTCTTATAAAAACATATGAAATGATAGTAAAAAACCAACTTTAGTATTGTCGAGTTAAGTAATGATACAGGCCCTGCTTCCTGTCAACATAGACCATTGGACCAAAACCATCATCCATCAGACTGCCACAAACTCAATATCACTCTTACCAGAGTGAGTTGATTTGGTAATCTCACAGTTGATTTGGGGTGATGGTCCAACTGGCTTTTTGTCAGTGTCAATTATAGGTTTGGTTAATCCAACAGTCTAATCCTGATCAACAACCATGAGAATGATATTCATTCCTTCCATATTACTTAATAACTATATTATGCATGTTCTTCCAAGTATACCAATAGAACACAAGAAAAAGTTCTCCCAAGTTTCTAAGAAATATTCTAATAAAAATATATATTTGAGTTTGGTAACTCACTGTGGAATGAGTTTGAGGTTTTCGTCACTGGAAATGCTGGCAAACCATCTTCACAAAATGAGGCATCGAGAACAGAGATTGGACTTGGATGTTCGAAGGCAGCTTTTGTGAATTCCACTGTGAAACCGTCTTTACTATAACCCAACATGGATTTCTGAAAAGAAACAACAAGAAAACAGAAACAAACCTGTTTAACAAGTTAATAAAGAAAATTTATAGTCAATGATAACACAATTGATGGCCAGTAATCGGGAAACTAGTGATAAGGGTATGTATTTTATCAGTGGGATTCATGTTAAGAACTTCAGTAATTGATAGATATCTCCAAGGTTCTTCCTTATACTTCATATAAACTACTTAGGAGCCCCAAATTCACTGTCATAATCCTTCTGAAATATCACTAGACACCACCCATGAAATAAGTTGAGCATCTGATTTAGCCATTGTTCAGTGTGGGATTAGCTGTAATTGTCCATTCTACGCCAGAATTGCAGAGCCAGTATCATCAAATAGTGTAGGTAAGATTTAAGAAGGCGTGTCCTATATGAGATCCACCGGAAGAGCAGAAAAGATCATCTAATGGTGGACAACACAAAGGGGAAAAAAGGAAACTTAAACTGTCACCATGCAATTCTTTAAATTGGTGGCTCAAATTATGGTTCAAAGTTGAAACAAATACCTTCTGTTCTAAGCTCAAAACAGTGTCATTAACAACTGCTCTGCACAGGCTCTGGCAACCATGCTGGATTGAAGCATGGTGTATTTCTGAGGACTTTTCAGGACTCATAATTTCTCTATATCTCTCTGAACCCAAGGTAATGTTGCATTGTGATTGCACGATAGTCACATGTACTTCACTACTCAAATTCCTTGCCTCACTGCAGAGCTCACTTGATTGGCCATCATTTTTCTGCAAGTAGTCTAACTTGGGTCTCTGTTTTCCGCCTGGAAAGCCCAACTCTACTGGCAGCACAATTGGTTGCTTACTGGGTTTGCTCAACCCCACTGAACAGGTTGGAAGGCAGCACTGCTTTTCCAGTTCAATCTTTCTCTGCTGTGTTCTTGGGCTTGAAGAACCTGAACTACCTGCCAAGCTTCCAACATTTTCTCTGGTTGATGCTTGAGGCCTAGAAGAATCTTGAATTGATCGTAGCCGAGGTTTTCGTGATATAAATACCTCATTCCAGGCATTAGTTTTCTTATCCATAGGGCTGAGAATCCTACTCCCAGACTCTCTGATCCCAGACTCTCTGACAGCAAGTTTAGGCTTTGGACCCTTACAAGTTTGGTTATTCAGTGAAACATTTTTTCTATCCACTGAATTTATCCGAAACTTATTATTAGGGTCTGATGACCTGTTGAAAGGTATAGCCGAGGAAGTAGAAATACTGGATTTTTCAACTAGTTCAGGTCTCCTAATTACTTTTGGAAGCCGAAAATCACTTTCTTTTTTAGTTCTTCTTGGTGGGGATTCAATTAGCCCATAATTTTTTGAATTATGCCTGTTTTCCAAATTTGGATACTGCTTAAAATTGCCTTGGTTATGGCTACTAAAGTTCTTATGAGAAACATGGTCTGAAGCTTCTGCTCTTTTGGTGTCAATACATCGCTTCACTTGAGTAGTTTTCACTATATGCTTAAGAGCTCTTAGATCCCTGCTGGATTGCTGAAACTCAAGCTCCTCAAACCTCTTTTCCATTTCACCATAAACAGACAAAGGATTTTTAAGCATTAACTGCATGTCCTCGATCCGAAGAGTTGTTTCTATTTCACCACCATCTTGCTGCCTCAATGGGGTAGTTTCATTTTTATGTCTTAAAATGGGCTTCATGCTTTCAGAATGTCTCCGCTGTGGTGAAATGTGTCCACTGAAAGAGTTCCTTGGGGATCCTGAACTTTGGTTTTGTTTGCTTTCTTTGATTTTTCTTGATAATTCACCAACAAGAGGTTCATCTACATGCATGTCCTGAATCCTGAAAGCTGTTCTCCGGGGACTACAATTTCTATCTCTCTGCCTCGATGTTGCAGTTTCAATTTGAGATTTTGGACTAAAAATGGGCTTCACAACTTCCGAATTTCTTTGTCGTGGTGAACTGTGCACCTTGGTGGGGCTCCTCTGTGACTGTGAGCTTTGGTGGTGTCTGCTTTCTGTGATTGGTCTTGGTGATTCACCATCAGAAATGTCAAGAACTTCATCTGCATTGGATTCCACCTGACCGGTCTGTCCATGAACAACTGAGCTAGAATTTGCCTTTGCTTCCAAGCCCATAAGTTTTGCAACAACACTTGGATATTGATCAAAACTGCCTAATTCCTGCTGTACATTTGAGTCCCCATTGTTAGAAACTTTTCTTTCAATGCTACTCTGCTTCAAATCCTCCAAACTTCTGTTTGTTTTCAAATTATACCTAGAACTTCTCATGGAACATTCCCTGCTATCTAATGACAGCCTTGGGAATTCTCTGAGCTTCATGACGGATTTGGAGGTTTCTCTGGAAACAGAAGATGTGTGGGCTATATCTCGCCCATCATATGAGAACCGATGAGTATGCAACGGTGCTGAAAACAAAGATCCAGAGCTTACTTCACATGATGATCTCGGCAGTTCTCTAGCATTTCCATGACAGTATGATGCCTTTAGTTTTTCTTGAATTCTTGGTAATTCATTATACATCGACATACTTGGCTTTCCGCCAATTCCAGCCACATAGGTTCCATTGCTCAACTGGGGCAGCTGCAAGGGCATCAAGAACTCTGTATGCCTCAGAAAATGATCTGCAAGTTCTACTCTGTTAGTGTTCTCAACTGAAGACCAACGACCTCCATAGATAGAGTCCTTGATGACCTCACGGAACACGAGGGAATCCCGACTGGACTGAGAATGACAATCTGGAGACTGAACATGACTAGTGGGATTGCAGTTGACATCTGCATTATTTATCATCTGTGAATTTATTATGGAACACTCGATTGAGTTTCTCTGATCATTCCGGCTCTTGCTGGAATTCTTGTCCTGAAATCATTGGTTATGAAATTGGAGTATGAGAAACGTTCAATGCTCAAAAACTAAGACAAGATAGAAGAGGTTTGACAAGCCAATGTGACACTCCATGCATAGATATGATAGCAAATGGATGGAGCTGACCATGCTCTCTTCTTTTTTATCTTTTCTTTTTTCTTCTTTAGAAAATGGAGGGAGCTGACCACGCTCTCTTCTTTTTTCTCTTTTCTTACTTTTCCATTTTTTTTAAAAATTTTCTAGCGGATCTTAATTTGAGCTCACAATGCATTGGCCTAGCAAAAGAGCCACTTATAAGCTCACCACCAGCAAATGGATGTTAGATGAGTACTGGGTAGTGTTTTCATCTATACATTTATCCATACATGTGTGTCCTCCTGATGAGTGGACTGGGATTCAGGGCAAAAGAGGGCCCCACCTGATGAAAGATAGGCCTCACAGACATCTGTTGTGCAGGCAGGTTTGATCGCTTGAAAGTAGGCCGTGTAGTGAGAAATCAATTGTTTGGTATATTGGACAAGTCCAAAAGAAATTCCTCATCAATCATCACTACTTGAAGATTGTTCAGGTTTTTCAACATAATCGCATTATGAATTTGGTGCACTCTTACCGTGGATTTTCTTGGAGATGTGATTGTCTGTTCTCTGAGGTTCCCATCACTCAAGTTGGAATGACCTATAACAGAGTAACTCACAATTAGACATCATAATCAAGCAGCTAGTATTATGAGTGTAAGGATGTTACTGCATGACATGTAAATCTGTTTTCATCTCCTAAATTCATGAATGAAATGAAAAATTATATACTTCACATCAGTTGTATCCTTTCTCCTGCCAATTAGGGCAGCCTGAGTTCTACTTTTGTTCATAGTAGAGCCACAAATTGGTTCAGTAAGATTTCATTTAAGGTCCATTTAGATATTCATAAATCAACTCTGTTTACATATAAATTAGGGTACATGTGCTTTGATAATTTAGTTTCCTGGAAGAGGCAGTTTTCTCATTCATTGCCATAACTAACTAAACAGACTAAGGAGTCAATAAAGGCTCTAAGCATTGGTCAGTATGCAAATTAGCTGTTGCCCCATAAGCCTCCATAAAAGAATTAAAGGATGATGACGTAGTCAATTCTCAGGAAACTTTTATGGAGTAGTAATACATGAAAAGGTGTTCAACTTCCAAAAGCACAAATGGTAGTAAGAACTGAGATCCCAGGTTCTTGGAAGACAGTATTGCAAATTATAGCCAGTCGTCTCAAGAGAGAACAAAAATCTGTTTACTAACCTTGATTTTCGAAGAAAGAAACGTGATGAAGATAGAAAAACAGAGTGAAAGAAAAGCATCCAACAACTAAGAAAAAAAAAGGTGTAATTTATCTTATGCTGTAAGCATTTATAAACAACATAGCACAAAGACAACTGTTGTGGATTAGGGCATGAAGTTAGTGACAAGGTTAAGCTTGTGTACATTTTCTCTATTTCTTTCTTTTCTTCTTCTTCTTTTTCATCATCTTCTTCTTTTTTATAAAAGCTAAGCAGTACAAGAGGAATTATAGAATTTCATAAATCACTGTATTCCCATAATTTCCACAGTAATTGTCTTGAGTGGAAGACCTCTCATTTATACATAGAATACTAACAACATTTTTCAAAATTTAAACTAACCTAAACTCTCTAACAATTCAATCTTATCTCTAACAGCAATATACTGACAAGTGAACACCTAACACAGGATACAATGACAGGAAAAATCAAACAAAGAAATCACATCAAATTATAACAGAGTGATGATGAGCTACAAATAAAGTTTGACACACAACTCCTTCCTTTGCAAAAGCATTTGCCTCCTCATTAGATATCTGGCTGATGTGGGAGAGGGAAATCTTAATGATTTCTTGCTAGGTTTATGGCCACTTCCATCACAGAGGCCTCTTCATTGTTTGAGTTAGTGTACCTGACGCCCTTTCTTTGTGAATTCATGAACACATACATGCACTCACAAACATGGTTGGGGAGAGAGAGGAAGAGAGAGAGAGAGATCACTCTTGTACAAACATTTGACATAGGCTCTGGCCATTCCCTACTTGTCACTCAATAGAACACAGTAAGCGGATCCACATAGATGGGACAATTTTAAGATGATGATGGCGATGACTGATGAAACTGAAATAGCAGAGATGGTTGGATTCTCTAAGTTTTCATCAACTCGCAGTAAAGACACAGAATCTAGAGGAATGCACCCGGCATCCTCAGGCTGTGATTCTATGTAATAGCAGCGGATATTGTTTCATGATGTGGCCATTGATTTGTAAGACTGAGAGTGGATAGACCATTTTCTAAAAAACAAACCAAAATTGCTAACCCTTGAAATGGTGGCCTGAAAATAAACAATTAAGACAAAGATTGAATAGTTTGGTTCATTCTGGGAGATTTTTGGACCTTGATGGCATGATCCATCAGATCAACACAGTTTGAATCACTAAACTGTGGCCCTTCTTGCAAAAACCCAAGCTCAAGGATGCTCAAATGTATTTGAGCAGTGGTTTTTGAGGTTTTTTTCAGTTTCTTACTGACAATAGCTGATGGTATTCTGCCAAAATAGTAGAGTGATAAATAAAAGAACAGTGACGATTCAAGCCATAGAATTTCTCCATTCTGACACAAGGAACCTATAACTAATATACATGGTTAGGATCTTCCAGCCACAATATCTGTAGATTCCACGCAAATTACATGGTGCCTGTTTCATTACCAAAATAAATAGAAAACAAGAACGGCCTCTATTGATCAATTATGATAGACAAGATTCATTATTTTCAAAATCAACACACATTATACATAAGTATTCATAACATTATACATAAGTATTCATAGCAGTGATATATATATATATATAATACTCTATTTAGATGTGGTTCTTCTTGAGTTAACCACAACTCTCCAAAACCCCAATGCCAATTGCCTGGATTTTTATAATAAAAAAATGACAAAATAGGTTGCAATCTCTCCATTCTCAACCACTGTTCTCTCCGCTCTCTCCTCTTTCTCTCTAAAGTGACTGACTCCAAATAACTTCCCACTCCAAATAACTCCTCTCCATCTCCCACTCCAAATAAAGAGTACAAAAAAAGAAGAGAAAAAAGGAAACTGAGAAGGTTCAACTGAGAGAGGACAGGGAGAGAAACAGAGAAGGGAGAAGAAGAAAAAGGGGTGAGTGGAATTTCCCCAATTTACATATGTAGGATTTAGACATTGTATGTGTTAAACCATGCTACAGTGACTGACGATCATGAAGAAACTCACTATTTGGTGGGAAAAATCCTCCTTTTATTATTCAATTCTTTAGATATTGGTGTACAAACCAATCAGGAATGGTTCCTGGGTGTGTGCATAGCACAGGGTTCCACTACTATATATAATTGGCATTTAGAAGCTCCATTGAAATCGTTGATCAAGAAATTTATGCAGCCACAGAAGAAATCAAACTGGTTGTGGTCCTGTGGACTCAGAGATAATAAATGCCACTGTAAGAAACCTATTTGACAGAAAAAAACTAAAAAAAAAAAATTTTAGATGTTATAAACTACTGAAAAATCGTTTTCCATAAAGGAAAGAGAAACTAAAGCCTGATTTGGTAATTCTGTATTGCCCCAAATCACTGGCCAAACACATAATCATCATTTCACAGAGCTGCTGAAAATCTGGAACACATCTTTGCTCCAATGAAAAACTAATTAAACATAATTTAAAATAACAGCTCCAATGAAACTTGAAGAGCCATTGGATGAATCATAAATCACTGTTTATCAACCTTCTCTACATAATTTATTATTACCACGAATCATTGATCCTGACTTGTGATTGAGATTAGATTTCACAAAAACTGAATCCCACAAAGTATATCATGCAATTTCCACACTACCCAAAACTCTAAACAAAATAGATAACCATCCGCTGTGCAAGAAAACTCAAACTGAATAAAAGAACCGCTACCATCCATTTGGATCTCCATAACCAAGTGTATGTAAATGGGTTTATGGGTTAACTGGGGTTCATGGGTTTGGACAACCTGAATCACCTGGTAGTAACAGATGTTCTTCTTCTATGCCATAACCAATTACTGGAATATGATAGATTTACAGGTAAACTGATTACAGGGCAAGCGGGTTCTGAGTTTCCAAACTAGGCTACTAAGATCATTGGAAAAGCAGTGATAAATTCAAATTCCAGACCAGAATCGATAAATGTATTACCTTGGGGAAGCCTTTTACGATTGTGACAACGAACCCGCTTTCCAGGGAGGCCGCTGCGGCTTTCAAACATCTGAAAAATCGCAGTCATGCATCCAAACTGCTTCTGCAGAACCAGATTTTCATCTGGTGACGCCTGTAAATGCTCCTCAGACATCTCTCAGACCTCAAATTCTCACACCCTCACAACCCCTATCAACGTCTTCAAACCCATGAACACAATTCAACCCCCTCCATAAAAAAAATCATTAGAGAACCCAACAAAGATCATCCAATAAAGATCATATCTAATATCTTCTAATGAAAGATTTAGTACCAAAACAGAATTTTGTTCAGCTCTCAATGTCTTGCCACAGCTCTCAATGTCTTGCCAAAATTGTCATGGAAGAAAATAGTACAGTATCTTACAGATTTCCATTTTTGTTTGGGTTATTTCATTGCCTACTGAAGGCAATAAATATCCATAAGCTCAAACCAATTATCTAGGCCTGCACACTCTAGTAATACAAGACTACAAGAGTTTTTGCTGCTTGGAGCTTTCATGCAACAACCCCAGAAGATAAAAGGAACAACAGAGAATCTTCCTACTCCCAAGGCCTCGAACTAATAAGAGATATCCATTTTATGGTCATGGGCATTGGAGAAATGGCCTAACAAGAGATGTTGGCTTCTACTACAAACCCAAGAGAATGAAAGAGCAAAGGAATTAAAGATTACCCAGTTCCCGAAAACACCTTCTGTGTAACAAGCCCAAGAAGGAGTTTTTTTTCTCTTACTGCAGATCAGAGAAGAGATCTTTTATGGGACTTCGCTCTCAGAAGAACAGAGCTCGGCCAAATGTGTGTGTGTGTGTGTTTCTATGCAGTATGAGCCCCGCTAATGCAACGACACTAGTTGTAACGGAAAAAAGGCCTATAAATGACAAGTGGCATATAGTTGTCGCACTGCTGCTGGTCCTAGGATGCAGTTTTCTTCCAGCGAAAAAAAAAAGATCTTTTGATATGCCATAAAAATCATTTTCTATATTGGAAAAGTAGGAGCCCACCTGTCACCAATCCGAACCATCCACACACATTTTGGATTTGCATTGATTCGATTAAATTAGGTAATTGGATCAGGTAAAATTTTTTTCTTTAATATAAAATTGTTATATTTGTGGGTCATAGATAAAAGAGTTAGAGAATGAGACTTATCTTAAGTTTAATATCAGCTCATCCATCTCCCCTAGTCCTGTGATTAGTTAGGCTCCGACATGCTACCTCACCCAATAAGACGCTAAAAGCCCCCCTCACAAGAGCATTTTTGTTCTATAAAAAGGTGGAAAAGGATTATTTTTCATTTTTTAGGTAGTCTTATTTTACATTAAGAGAGCATTTTTGGAACAAGAGGGTTTTGTAGAGCATTTTGTGGTAATGGGAAATTATTTTGATTTTTAATGAATTTCACTAATTTGTTGTTTGGTGGAATAAATTTTTTTGTGAAGAAAAAAAGAACTAATTTTTCTTCAAAAGAAGGGTTTTGATTTCTCATGAAATGAATAGAAAATAGAATTCCTTTCTCTTGTGAAAGAAATCCTTCGTTTTCGGTTGGAAAAGCAATCCTAAAAAGAGAAGAATATGAGGTCATGGTCACTGGTTCCATAAAAGATTATTTATAAGTTAATCATTGATGGAAATAATGTCATTGAATTTTGCCAATTTTCAAAGATGAAGAGAAATTGGATGATAAATATGAAAATAATGAATGGTTACATTCTCCAATGTCTATTAACTGATATATATTCAATAAAATTCACAAAATCTTTCTTTTTATAATTTGATCGGTGAACATAGTCTGTATAAGATTTTTTTTTATGAGCACCAATTAGTATATTAGCTAGTATATGCGATACATGAATCTCAAATGAGAATGACAGTTGAAGCCTTTGATGGATTGATCTTATATCATGTGAGGTCATATCATATCTTAGATGTTGAAAGATTCCTTTTTGAAATTATGAATTTATGGAGACAATGGGGACATGTTACGTTGGTCAGATCCACATTGCACGCATGTGGGGTTGACATTCCAGTATGGCAACTTACTTTGCACTCAGCCTTTGGGATGCAAATGTCGATTGGGTTTGCAACAGGTTCATAATATATTGAGATATAAAGTCACAATTACTATTAAGTGTCAAGGGACCTTTATCCTTAATCATGACCCGCCTGGATCCTATAGATTTAAATTAGTGGCCTGAACTTGGACTTAAACCCAAACAAAAGGCCCAAATCTAGACCAATAGAATGAGAAAACATACCAAATATGCAAAAGATATCAAAATTTTGTATTGTCTTTATCTTCTTGTGTTATTTTCATGATGTTTTAAAATTTTCCAGTTTTTTGAAAATATCATATCTAAACAAAATAAAAAACATCTATGTTTTGTAAAATATAGCAAAGACATCACAAAAAGTAAATTTCAGATGATATTTTAAATTTTGTCTTGCCAATCCACTAGTAGCTTAGTTGGCGAGACACCGCCCTTCCCCTCCACATAGTGCTAAAAGTTAGTAGTATATGGATCTCGATTTAGGTTTGGATTCACACCTTTATTCTATTCGTAGACTGTTCTTTTTTTTTTAATAGAAATATCATTAATATGATAAGAAGAGACAACCAAACAATAGGTCTCCAGATAGCCCACCATAGAATGAAATGTGTAATGGCATGGGCCTTTGGTGGGAAATCAGATTCTATGGGCCCACCCGAGCATGATCCATTTCATCATTACAGTCCCCACCAACCCACCACTTGCCCTCCGCCAAGGATAAAATTGTAGATCGGGCTATATGGTCCAAAATCCCATGGATGTACTTAAATAAAAAAACTACATGGTTTCTGCTGTATCTAAATTAATCCCATTCACTCCAGTTTCAAGCCGTTACAAATTGTCTTTAAAACTAGATCATATTTATGAAATTTGACATGCATTGATGCATGTGAAAGACTGCCCTAATTGACTGAGAGCTCAAATCGTAACCCTAATTCTAAATCTACATTATCATCATCACCATTATTAAAGCCTTATCTCGGCTATGTTAGGGTCAGCTACATGAAATCTATTTCTCCATTTCAACCATACTTCAAATCTATGGAAACAAACATAAAAAATAGTAATAATGAGAATTTGAAAATAATTTGGACTCATCTTAATCATATATATTCTACAATTTTGCCCAATCTTTGTTATCGAGCTCTTAATAAGGTGGATCAAGTCCCCATTTGATCGACAAAATCAATTTAAATACCTTCAAGCCAGATTTTCTAGTAGATCATTGCTGATGTGGTCATTTGGTTCAGCATCATGAATTGGATGGTTGGATCATGCCAGTACTCTTTATTGACGGTTGATTTAAGTTTCACTCGTGTCTTCAGCAAACTGGATTATGGATAGCCCAGACTTTAAGAGTTGACATTTCAATGCGACCTAATTATTAATCAAATGCAGAATGTTAACTGGAATGCAATCTTGAAAAAGGTTGACCCAAACTGTTAAGTTTAGAATAGTCCGAGTTGTGTTCTGATGTGAAGAAGATTTTGAATGTGAGCGAATTGAAAATTCCCAGTGGCAAACCCACAAACGCTGAGAATCCAGATCTGGATTCCTTTCTTGAACGATACAGTACCATGACTTTGTTAGTAAATCAAAAACTGTATGGGTGCCATTGGGATCTGAAATATGTGATATGTCAGAATTCAGAAATCTAAAGTTATTAATAGCCAATTGCCTTGTTCACTGTCAATTGTCTGCACAGTGCACATGTTCTCATACTTTGGCATCAATCCGGCCTACCCTTTACAGGAGGGCCCGGCCTTAGAAACAAGTGAGTAGAATAAGGACTTTTATTTTTTCTTAAAAGTTTAATTTGTAAGACTAGATCTCATCAAGTTATAGAGGGGGTGAATAGGACAAGTTCAAATATTTTCTTTTCTTTTCTTCTAAACCAAAAAACCAATTTGATCAATTAATTTCTCACTAAAAGAGACTAAATCAAATAAATGAATATCAACAAAACATACAAGTGAACTCAAAAAAATTATATTGCAAAAGCAAGATAGACCTGAATAAAAAAGAATCAATCCACACAATTAACCACACACATAAACATAAGATTTATAGTGGGTTGGTTTAAGACCTACATCCACTCTAAAGAATAATCACTCTTGGTTCTATTAAGGATGAGGTAACTGCAAAAGCACACCTCCTACAACAGTTTTTTGATCCAGTGGTTTGTCTTCCGCCAATACAATTTTTGATCTGGTGGTTCAATCCTAGATCTACTCTACCAACCACAATGATTTTTTACGCAGTAGTTCGTCTTCTACAAAATACAACAAATAAATGAAATTTAAAAGGGGAGCACCCAACTAAAAAAAAAAAAGATACCTTAGTCTTGATCGATGCTCTTGTAACTTTCAAGAAAATTTCAAAGCATTATCCTCTTCGAATGCTCCTTGGTGAATATGATTTCAAATGAGTGCATAGCCAAGGGAAGAGATTTTAAATCTAGACAAGCTAAGATTTACCTGGATTGGGTTTAGGGCTTCCCTAGATGACGATCTCGTCTTCTCACAAGGTTAATGCCTTTGAATAATCTTAGATGAGAGGGGAGATGGGTGGTTGGAGCTTAGTAAATGATCTTAATAATGGAGGCATAGAAGCTTGAAAAGGCTTTTAAAGTTTTCCTAAAAGAAAGTACATTTTTTTGTGGAGAAAAGTGCTTCTCTTATATAGAGATTTGCTCCAACGAATAGATCTACAGCTAGGCTTAAAATAGTCAACGGCTTAGCCACATTCCAATGTCATGTCCAATGGCTAGTTTAACAAAGATTTGGAATTTTTTTGTTTTACAACCAGACCTATGGCTTAGCTGTAAATCCTTCTACAGTTTAGCAGCAAGGTAAGCCATAATACATTTGAACCCAAAATAAGCTCTCTAGAGAGTAAGCTGTGGCTTCCTTAAGCTTAACCGTAATCCAAACCAAAAGTACCTACAAAAAACATATTTTTAAGTAAAATATTGTCCAAGAAAACTTAGGTATTTCTGATGTCTTTATAATTGGATCTAAGGGGTCTAATTACCTTCGGCACTCATTAATAATCTTCCAATTGTAGAGCTTCATGCCTTTCTAAGACTTTGAACTTGATCTTCCTTGATCAAACTTGATGAACAATCTTGATGAATATATGACTTGGACGTTGACTTTGACATTTGACACAGAATTGACAACAAAGGGTAGTGTTAATCAGACTCTGGCACTTACACTAAGGGCTAGGTTTGGACAGAATTTTATAGGCCTACTAATTTTTAGGTCACACGTAGACAAAATGAGGTCCAGCTCGGCCTAGCCCAATCCTATTTATTTTTTTTATTTTTGAATATATCGATTTTTAGACATAAAAATAGTCTAAAATACCCTTATTGTGAGTAGTAACCTATAAATTTTCAAAGTTTCTCCCTACTTGCATCAAGACTTTTGTGCGTTGAGCTACTCATCAAAACTTTCAATGGAAGCATTGAATATGAAATCATTGCCTTTGGAATGGTATCATCAGATTCTCAAGTTCGTTTTGGGCCTTCATTGACTAATAATTGTACCTAAAAGTTACTATGATTCTATTGAATTTCCGCCCAGACACATTAATTTTTTTGGCCAAGGATTTCTTGTAGATGTTTTTAAGTTCTCCCTCTCTTTGTTTGCATGAGGAGGAGTAGAAGAGTGAGGGTTAAATCATAAATACAATTAATGAAGAGTGAGTTAAAATAATTAAGCAGATAAGTTACTTTGCATGTGTTTGGATGATTGATATTGTAAAGTAAGAAAAAAAATTTTTTATATGAAGATGATGGAGTAAAAGGTGCTTTATTATATACCATCAAAAGAGGACTGGGTTGAATGGGAAAAAAAATAAAAACCATAATGTTATGTAAGTCACTAAATTATAAACAAATTGTTCATTTCAAAGCGAGTTGCAGCGCAAAGTGCATCACAACACATTCAACAACAAGAAAAGACACAAGAAGGAAAAATAATGATTTTTTTTATTTTTCATTCCCGAGTTTAATTTTGCATAGGTTCTAACACTCTAACCTCTTGGGTGTAAGTTGCTCGCATTCTTTTTATACAACTTCCCCACTTGGTTTTGAATGATCAACTCTTGCCAAAAGAATTGCAATATAAAGTGAAATTTATATAAAAATGTGTAACAGGAATTACAAGGAGGAATAGCCGACTGTCAAAAGACAGTGGCCAATCCAAGGCTAGCTCTAACTTTCGATGTCTGAACATGCTCTGCCTCCTCTTCAAATCAATCAAGCAATCTTCATAATCTATCACCCGTTTTTCCGAACATCCAAAATACGAATTCCAGGAGGAGTTATGGCTTTTTTTTTTTTGAACCAAGTGAAGTATCCATGGTCATGTTATCTTAATGATCACTGATGTGTCATTATGGAAGAACAAACATAATTGACTCCATAGACTTCTTCAACTCTGAAGTGAAGAAGACGAAGAAAGTTTCAAAAGACATAGGACTTCAAGGGCTTCTTATCGAATGTCGCATGTTGTCAACGTATTTGTTTGAAATCTCTGAGTGTTTCTCAAAGATTAAGTACCTTTTGACTTCAAAGGTGGTGTGACTTCTTGAATTTCCCTTCGACAGAGTCTAGATGCTTCCTACTTACTGCTGGACTCATTTGTTTCTCTTTTGGGAATGCTTGGTTGCCACTTGATGCTTTTGTAAGTTGCCCATGGGGGCTAGTTATAGGCCTGAAAAGTCTCTTTGGCCATTTGAGAAAGGGAGTGATTCAAGTGAAAAAAATTTATTTTCAAGAGAGTAGCCGACTGTCCATTTGTTCAATCGGTTAGACTCTTTTGGTCAACTTTGCTTGGTTGTCAACTGAGATCTAATTCCCTTGAATCATGCTGATGAGTTTGAAATCAGCCATTGAGTGATTTGACTAAATCTTGATCAGCTACTTGCTGAGTTGCATGATTCGACTGTTTCTATTTTGAATTTTGTTGCCAATTTTGCTCCATTAGCTATTGTGTGTTTAGTCAACTAGTGCACTATGCAGTTAGTTGTTGCACATTTTGTCTTCTTTTTTTTTTTTTTTTTTTTTTTTGACTTTTTGACTCTTATTTCTTTTCAAACTTTGAGAGAACTTTCTTAGCTTTGTCCTTAAGCTATTTGAGCTTTAGCTTGATGAGCTTGGACTATGTTTGGCCCTGTTTTGGCTTGTCCAACTACTCTCTTGTTTGAACTTTTGTTGAAACTTTTTGTTTGTCAATACAAATAGTACCTCAAATTGATTTGATGCCATATTTAAATTGAAACAATCAAAATATAATACAAAAGAAATATAAAATCTTTCTAAGTGTATATGACAAAAGAACATTAAAAATATCTACCAAATTTAATCAAACCAAATATGAAAGCAATATCATGCTTAATTGAAAAATATACATTGAACACTTCAATAATGAGAAATATATAAAAAAAAATGTGGAAAAGAGAGTGCCTTAAATTGCTTTGATGGCATATTTGAAATAGAACAAGCAAAACACAGTAAAGAAAATATATGAACATTTTAAGGCATATATAAAGAGAATATTATAAATATCTACCAAGTTCAATTAAACACAAGATTACAACAATAATAACATAATAAAAAATTAATTAGATTTTAAAATAGAATTATTTAAATCAATTGCGAAAATATAACAAAAACGAAAACTAAAAAAAGTCCAAAAAGAAAGAAACTAATAAATTAAAAAGTAAAACACTAAATCTTAAACTTTTGAATGGAAATAGAGGTATCTTAATTGACGAAATTAATCTCATATGAATGAAGAAGAACATACTTTGCCTATTCTAATCAAGTTTCAATTCTTTAGAAGAACAAATGCGAGCCATAAACACTATGCTAATGATGAAGTATTGAATTGTTGCGGATTCTTGGATTTGATTATTATATATAAAATTCATCAACAATTTTAGAGAGCGAAAGAGAGAGATTTACAGTGAGTAATGGGGGAAATAATAAAGTCAAAGGAGATTTTTTTAAAGAGATTAAGAAAAGTGATTTTTTTTCTTTCAAATAAGAACTAAAAGTTGCACATGTACACTGTCTTGTGCAGCTATAAGATAGAAGTAAGTGCTCTCTCATCACCTAATGGGGCCCACAGTGTGAATAAATGATTTGTATGGAAAGGCTCAAATTTCTTGTTAAGTGATAAATTAAAAATTCTTACAAATTTATTTTCTAACAATCTTTAAAACAGGAAAAGATTTATTTGAACTGGATAAAACAAATGCAAAGAAGGCTTTAAGTTTAAAATCAATGATGATCTCTATTTAAGGCGCAGAACAAATAATAATTATATAATTCGAAATATATTAACATATATTGGATTTTATGAAATTGCCATAAGCCAACAAATATAAAATTAAAGGTTACAATGATGAAAATGAAATTTAGTGATAGTGCAATCCTTACGAATAGAAAATCTAAACACCTTGGACAGTGATTTGCATGATCAAGTAGATTCGAGAGGAAAGTGGACATTATGATTATTTCATAGAAAGAAGCTTTGGTTAGTTTAAAAAGGAGCAAACTACATTATGGTTCAATATGGATGAGGATTGAATTATGTATTCAGTATTTTTTTAAACCGCAAAACATCTTTTGCTAGTACCCGCATCTTAGATTGTATGCATGGTCCAATGTTGAGAATGATACTTGGGATGTGGTATGATGATGAATGCCCACTTCCAAAGATTCCATTAATCTTACTTTTAGGGATAAGAGGTATAGATTGATTGATTTAAATTGAATGAGAGTGATTTTAAGGGAGAGATTTGGAGAAGATTTAAGACTTTATTGAGAGTGCGCCACTTGTCGCTCTCCCACAAAAAATGCTGCTTTCATTATATATATATATATATAGGAGCCCCTCTCTAAAGCTCAAGCTTAAGATAAGGTAAGCTCAAGTGTGTGGCTCATGCCTATGGGGCCCACTTGGGGACCCACACGGGGATGGAGAGATTTGAAGGACTTCTTAGGACCTTCCCTCTGTAAAAAATCAACCCTAACCGTGATTTCATTCATCTTCGTCTGGCCCCCAAAAATTGAATGGTCAGCAGTTCATTCAGATTGGTGCACAATCAATCCAACAATCCAGTAAATTCAGATTTAACAAAAAATTAGTGGATATGTGCAATTCAGAGGGGTCATTTATTTGGTCCAAAGTGGGCCTTAAGGGTACAGGCTTAACAAAATTTCTTATATAAGCTTGAGCTTAGGAGAAGCTTGCCCTATACATATATATATAATTGAGTTACTCTGTGAGAGAGGAGTAAAAGAGAAATATATATTAGCAGACATGTTTACTCTTCTTTCCCCCTCAGAGCTATTCCAACTCTTTAAGAAGTAAAATTTTGTACTGATTGGGACAATTTCACTCCTTTTTCACATCACTTAAGTGCAAACATATAGACCCCAAAAGATTTGAACCCAAAATAGAGGAGTAAAAGAGAAATGCACATCAGCAGACATGTTTATTTTTCTTTACCCCTCAGGGCTATCCGAACACATTAAGAAGTAAAATTTTCTACAAATTAGGCTAATTTCACTCCTCTTTCAGTTCACTCAAGTGCAAATAAATAGGACCACAAAAGATTTGAACCCCCCCACCCCATCCAAATAATTTTTTTATGTAAAAGCCCCTAAAGGAAATTTTTCATCGTAGAAGATTTGGTGCTTTTACTTCATCGTAGGAGATCATCATCTCAGCGTGTGAGATTAGTTCAGCCTTACAAAATTAAGGTGGTCATCAAGCGAGGAGAGCATAGTACACAAGGCCTATAGGGGTTTCCACGTAAAAATCTACTTGTTTTTTTCTTGTGTAGTTGATTATTTGTTTGTAAATCATTTTTATTATTCCGCTACATATTGTTTGGCTTGCAATCTAGAAATCTAGAGCCATATAATTTTTAATGATAAACATGGTCTTGGATATGTTCAAGGAGCATCCACTTCAAAGGCTAAAGGTAAAACTATTTTTATTAAAATTTTTTCTTTAAATTCTGTAGCACCAATTGCTTCATATGCAGTTAGCACAAATCATATGGTGAGTAGTTCAAAGAAGAAGAACTTGATACATGCTGCTCCTAAAGTCACACTCACATGTCATTATTGTAGAATTAAAGGTATGACCCCATTGCAATAAGCTGAGAGCTTTGCCGAAGAACACACAATAGAGGAAGCAATTTTCTAAGTCAATGGTTAAGACTAAAGCCATCTGAGTTAAGAAAAATTAGTTGCCCAATATTTTGGTACACACTATATTAAAATTCCTAAATTCTCAAGTGGGGGTACCAAAATCCAAAAGCACCTGCTAAAAAAGATCAAGCTCCTCAACCCCAACTGCTACGAGGATATCATTAATGGAGAGTCACAATTGTGGGGAGCTACTGTTAGAACTTGATTGACAGATATGTTGCATGTTAACATCATTATTTTTGTCATTTCTGGACAAAAAGGAGAGAATGAGGTATTCGGGGGTAGATATGAAGATTCAAGGAGCTGAAGCTTAATGGATTCATATTGCAATTGGTATAGAGCTAATGGTACAAATTTTCTTGCATTTTAATGTATTCAATGTAATTTTGGTTTATTTTTAGGTAAATTAAATGTATAGAAAGTTTTGTCCATGAATTGCCAAAGGGAGAGATTGTTAGAATTGTAATAGGATTTTGAGTTGTTATGTCTCGTACTATAATTAAAAATGTTGGCAAATTCATGAATTGGACAAAACTCTAGTCCTAGTCAATGTTGTATTTTCTATTTTTTCTAGACTGCGAGTTTGAAGAGTCTAAATAGTTGGAATGAAGGTGTTTAGAGAAAAAAGGTATCTCTCAAACTGTATTCCAGTTGAGGCAAGCTACGTGTTATTAGAAAGCTCGTTTCGAATAGATATTCGTGAGCCTAAGATTACATCAATCGGAGTTAAAATGAGAAAATTATGGCCTCAAAAAGTTTACAGATTTTGTGTTGTCCGTAATTATGAAACTGTCATCGTGTACAAATTACAAAATTACCATTGTACGAAAACCTTTTGCATTTGTGCCAGAGTTGCTTGTTCTGTTTATACTTGGACTCTAACTCTAAAACATGAATTGTGGGTTATAAAAAGGGTGTTTCTCTCGACCCTAAGGCATCCATCTCCATCATCTGAGTTGAGATTTCACATTGGAAATTCCTTTTTTCTCTAGAGTTTCCATTGGAAAGAGTTTGCTGAAGCTTTAAGTTCTAGAGTTCTGCTACTTCTACTTCCTCATAGGAGATTTCTCATCTTGTGGAGTGAAGGTGACCGAATCAAGCGTGGAGAGCAAGACACGCAAGGTCGAGTTGTGTCATGGATTCGTACAAAAAGAACTACACTATAGTCGAGGGACTAACTAAAAAGGATTGTGATTATATCTTGTACTTACTGCTTGATCTTTTAGTCTGGAGGGGCATGTGATTTTTTTTCCATTAAGGTTTCTACATAAAAATCTGCATATCTTCTTTTTGTGTGGTTGATTGCTTTTTACTTACAAGTTTGGTTTATTTTATTCTGCTACATATTGTTTGGCTTACAATCTAAAAATCCAGGACCCATATAAGCTTTCAATTGATTTGTAGAATTCAGGGGGAGTCTAAAGACAGATGAAGCTAAAGATGGATTCAATTAGTACAAAGTTGATGAAGATAAATTCATTTGGTACAGAGCTGATTGTACTGCCTTTTTTTTTTTTTTTGTGCAATTCAATGTACTCAATGTAATTTTGTTTTATTTTTTAGTAGAATCAATTGTATATGAAGTTTTGTCTATGAATTGCTAAAGGGGGAGATTGTAAGGATTATGAGTGCTATCTAATTCATGAGTTAGACAAAACTCTAGGTCCATTGAGTTGTGTTTTATAATTAGAATGGACTGTGGTTGCGCTCTGGATAAGCTGAATTGAGGAGAACGCAAAATTAAAGTGTTTTTCTGAGGACAACATGGATTAAAAATGTCATATCTCACAAACAGAGCATCAGGGACTATAAGGTCCAAACCCAAGTTAATCATGATTTACTATAATTAATCTTGTTTTACCCTAATTAATACTTGCTTAGGCTAATTTAGTCCAAATCCCTTGGGTTTGGGTCATGGATAAGTTGTTAGGTCGGATTAGAACTTTACTTTATTAGTCAAGGACTTTTCATGATCTAGAGCTATATGGTTTTACATCATATTAGCATCATATTAATTACATCAAGTGTATTTCATCATGTGGGTCAACATCATTTTTTGCCCAACTTAATTCGGATCCATTTCTAACCCAACTAGAGCCATTTGACTCAAACTGTAAAATTGATAAAGCCTTTGGACTTGCTTGCAATTCCCAGTAGTTTTGATTTAAAAATTGCTAAAACCCATTTACCCTCGTTTTCCTCCTTTAAATTTGCTGGAGCCTCCTCTTTTCTTCTCTTCCTTGCCCTCTTATAAATCCAAGAACAATAGGTCTTTTATGTGTGAAGGACTAACTCCATCACCTTCCCACACCTTTTAGGCATCATTTTGTGGAGTGCAATCCTTGTGTCTTAAATCATCATCTTCTCTATAGCTTTCTAAGGTGAGAACCTCCTCCATTTCAGTTCTTTGAAGTCCAATGAGTTAAAGAGACTCAAATCTGTAACATGCATTCACCCTATACCCGTTTCATCTCTTACTCATCTTAGGACTGTTTATATTGAAGCTTTCTCTACCATTGAGCCAAAAGAAGCTTGATTTGAGGGAAGCACTAGACTTAAGGCAAGTGTAAGTGTATATTTTGTTGCATGTATCTTTAATTTTGTTGATCCTTGATGAATTCCATGCTAATGTCAATCTATGGCTCTTTTACCTTTTAATCTTATGAATGTAAGTTAGTTCAAGTGTTAATGATTAATGTAAATGCACGTAAAAATAAATGATGGAAAAGGATGATAGGAAGCTCACTTGTGTGGTAAGAAAGGGGTTTCTTGATGCTTGGGTATAGGGGAGACTCAAGGGACTAAAAAAGAATCAGTTTGAACCTGATTCTGAGATTAATGTGAATGCAATTAAAAATAAATGATGGAAAGGGATAATGGGAAACTCACTTGTGTGGTAAGAAAGGGGTTTCTTGATGCTTGGGTATAGGGGAGACCCAAGGGACTAAAGAAGAATCAGTTTGAACCTGATTCTATCTAAGCCAAATTCTATAGGGCCAATCAATCAGGCCTTTACCCAATCGATCGAATTAGCACTTGGGTAGGGTATCCGATCGATCGAATAGGGTCTAATCGATAAGGTACTCCATTTATTTATAAAACTTTTTTTTAATTTATTTTAAATGGGGATCCATTGGGAGTTATCCTAGCCTTCTTTTAAGATTTTAGAGAGATAATTTAAGCTAAACTTATTCTTAGGGCATTCAGTATGAACAAAGACCATGTAGAGCCTTAGAAGTGGTACCTTTACCTCAAACAAATTGGCCCAATGGTAAATAAATATTAAAAAAGAGGGGTGTGGGGCTATCACCCTTTCCCTTTTAATTTTTTGGTTAGTTTTCGATGCACATCATGGGTATTGGCATTAGAAGTGGTCTCCACCACTTTTACATGTTAATACCAAGATTCGGTAGCACATTGACACTAGACGTTTTATGAATACACCTAATTGAATGACTAAGGAAATACGAATTATCATAATTAGGGTTGGCTAGTAAATATTCTTGTTAACCTCTTAATTCAAGTGCCTTCAATTCGTTAAGGTAATCCTTTCCCTCAACATTATTTAAATCATGTAGCCATTCCTCTTGGGTGAACCTTAAGGTAAGATTTGGGCTAGAACTACTTTCGAGCGTGAGCCTGTAAGCCAAGAGAGGGGTAACTAAGATTGAGAGAGTTCAAGCACTATTAGCTCATCTAAGTGTGCATCATTTGATTTTCATTAACTTTTTTCAATTTCAATTTTATGATTGTATATGATTTCAAGACCGATATACCCTTCTGTATAAGTAAGAGATGATCTCCACGTATGATAAGTATGAAAGTTATAAATATCGATCAATCTTGATACATTGAGTCGACACTACTTAGCTGGTACCCATAGTAGGTTTGACGGGACCAAATTAGGCTATTCCATCTATTTCCTATTACAGTAGTTATGTGAAGATTTGGTCCACACTCTTCGGGTAGCTAGACGAATCCTGACCTAGCTGCTAGTGATTTCCCACCGTCTAATATGTGCTCACCTTAATGAGAAAAAAACCATGCGAATGCCACCTAGTATGTCATTATATTCTACTTATAATTTCTTATTTATGCTTATTTATATGCACAACATGCCTAGCTTCCATATTGCTCTCTTTCAATTAATATGTCTTTAAATTTGGTTTATACAGCATGATAAACTTATAAACATTTATATCTAGTAAACCATCTGTTTAATAGTGTTACCCTTCATTTACAGGTACAGAACCCATTGTCAGTCAAGCAGTCAATGTGGCTTCGGAGGAAACCACAACGGTACCTCAGGGTGTAGATGAATCGAATAAGGATGACATTTATTACTAGTCATCCTACGTAGCACATCACATGGATTATTTTTGGGTTACTTAAGGAGTAGCCATGCTTTGGCTTGTGGATAGATCATACCATCATTATCATGTGGTCTTTGAAAGTCATAAATTGATAGATAGGTATTTTTGGATTTTGTATATGTCTATGTATTTTTTGTATATCATGTGTATGTGAATGGTCCGCTTAACAAACTTTGGTATATTAATGAATGAACATTTTATTAGTATTTATGACGATTACAGGTGTCCTTCATAGGTTTTCGCTTCGTTATTAAATTACTTGCTATGTTTATGGATCTTCCTTACAGGTTCTTGTGAAATTATCTTTGTGGCAGTTCGTACGTGTCTTAACATGGCACGGATTGCCATAGATTATGTGTGCCGTTCCTCGGGATCCACCCTAATCCCCAATTGTTTGGTTTGAAGAGTGATGGGGGCCCCTATAATCTTTCAATTGGTAAGTGATCAAGTGTGATGTGCACAACAAGTATTGTGTCCTAGCAATTAAGTAATGCTCCAATTTATATAAGTTTTTACTAGCACATGTGAAATGAAAGCAAAATAAATATATATATATATATATAACCATCTAAGCAAATAGAAGAAGAGCATTCACCACAACACAAGGGATTTATAATATTCGGTCTCAGACCTACATCCACTCCCAAACAAATCACAATTCAATGACTTCTTGGCTTTTCACTAGAGCTTTTCAAATAGGGGAACCTTTTAACCTTTGAAACCGATCTTTTTATTCAGTGGTTCGATACCTAGATCTACATCCACAAATCTACAATTTTTTGATACGGTGGTTCAAATATGCAATTCTACATCCACCAATATACAATTAGAGAAATGAATATAAAGAAAAACACTATCCTATAGACAATTATCTAATTCTTGAGGCTTGTAGCTTGAATGAAAACCTCCAAGCTTTGACCTCTTGAAATGCTCCTTAGTGAAGATGACCCTCCAAAATGTGCACAACCACGTGAGATGAGGTCTTGATCTAGGAAATGGTATAAGTCTAACTAGATAAGCCTTAGGTTTTCCTAGGTAGATTCTACTAATCTCTCTTCTATGAGCTTAGAATTCTCTTTGAGATTAACTATGAAAATGTTGGAGTGAGTGGAAAAATTGATTTTGAAAGCGTAAAAAGTATGTAACTTAGTAAAGGAAAGAGCTCTCAAAATCTCAAGAAGGTTAGGAAGTTATTCCCTTTCAAATGAGCTATCTTTATATAGAGAAGCTTCCAACGGCTAGTTTCCCGACTAACCGAGCCACCTCCCCAAGAGCCTAAAGCCTCAACGGCTAGTTTGACTTGCAGTCAAAAGTGGCTATCCAGAAGTTGAGGTTGACACCCTAGTTGGCCAAGGTTTAAAGTACACATCTCTGGAATGATCAACCGTGGGGACCCCAGTGGCTTTCCTAATCGATCGTGCCTGAGTGTGGTTGACCGGGGACACTGTATCTGACAATATTCCTAGTTCATTTTGGTCAATTTTCGCACTAATTAATTTGCCATTTGGAATAGGTGGCCTTAAGCTGGTTTGCCTAAGGACTTGGTACCTGAATATGTTGGCACACATTGGCGTCTTCCATATGATAAATTGCATGCTTTTGACTTGGACTTTAATGTGGAATTGACAACTTAGGTATGGTGCAAATTTCACTATGGCACTAATAGACATCGCTGTCATTCTTTCTTATGCCTTGCATTTGTTCCAATTAGTCAAGTTGTTTTTACACTTTTTGTCACAATCTGAACCCAAGAGATCAGGGGTTAAGACTAAACCTAACCAGTGACATACATACTCCCGTGCCTATATACTTAGACCCTGTCCAAACGCACATACACAAGGGAAATTCACACGTGCTAAAATATGTACGCGGAAGCTGTAGGTATTAAAACATAGCAAAAGAAGACATATGAGAGCAAAATCATATATATACAAAGATTACAAAAAGTGCTAAGTTATACAAAATGGGTCGAATACAACGCATAAGGATCATGAATAAATCCAAATCCATTAAGATCCCAAAATGAGGAAGACCGATATGCATGTATGACACTGTCTCACTCTGATGGAGTGATCACATCCACTCCTTTAACCCTGATAGGGTATCTGGGGTCTCCCCTGGAGTCCGGTTGACCGACAAGGGGTCGATTGAGGGATTTGAGCTTGCAATACCAAGGACAACTCATGAATACAACGATTCAGCAAAGTATAAGCAACGACAAGTTAATACATGTTGTATCTAACAGAATAAAGAACCATTGATAAATCATAAAGTTTCAACTTCATATGCTAGGCAGTTATGCAAACAAATGAAACATGCTATCATAATCAATGGTTACATGTTACATACATAACTAGGTGGCTACTACATTTGCCCTATACTCCTTTTTGGGAACACACATACTGAGATCACCATCAACCGAGCCAGGGTACGAATGGGTCTCAGGTTCCTGGGGTCCGGAAGCTCCAAGACATAAACTCACTGCAATAGTGCCATATAAACTATGCCAAATTCAACCCCGTCGGTATTCTAAGGCTAAGGCTGAGTAGTGCCTGACTATATGGAATCAAATGAATATTAGAACTTGAGTAGATCATGTATATCATATCATATCAAACATATATCATATGTGCATATGGTCAAGTCATGCATACATACGATACTCAAGTATCTAAAAACATATCGAACAGATCAAACAGATCAAACTTACCATATCAAATAGACATAATGAGGACTAACCGAACAATACGGAAGAATGGAGGGCAATGATCATCCTACAAAAGGCCAAGCAACTCAATTTATTCGAATCAAGATCATTTACTGGCCAACCCTAATCTAGTTATCCAGTGTTACTAATCGTGCATGATGATGTAGTTTTAAGTTATTCGATACACTGTTGTCTAGTGTTGCATTGTCTTAGAAGTGTATTGAAGTCCCTAAAACCAACACCCATGGGGAGGTGCTTAATAACTGGATAACGTACATGAATGAGTCGTAACCCTCGAGATCATTCATGTAATTCTGTCATATTTCATTGGACAAGTCGGAGTTGCCTACCTTCTAACTCAAAAGCCCTACAAGATTTCTTCCAAGACCTACCTTTCTGATATTTCACTGGTCTTACGGCTCAGCCGTGAGTGATCTACGGCTTAGCCGTAGACATCTTACAGCATAACCGTAATATGTACTGCGGCTCAGCCGTGGTTCCCCTTACTGTTCCTCCACATTTACGTCTTAACCTTATTTTGTTCTATGGCTCAGCTGTATTTTGTTCTACGGCTTAGCCGTGGTAGGGTTACAGCTTAGCCGTAACACATTACACGGCTTAGCCGTGGCTGGACCGTAGAAGGTTCACTCAATTTTTCAACTTTCTAGAAATCAAGACGTGGCTTGACCTACGGTTGGGTCATGACTAGCCTACGGCTTAGTCGTCGTGTATTCTACGGCTTAGCCGTAGCTTTACCGTAGAAGAAATCTGAGTTTTTGTAGCTCTCTGAACTTTGAACCATAAGCAATTACGGCTTAGCCGTAAATTACATAGGGTCATTTTTCTAAACTTGTTACAAATCAAACTGTATATGTCCAAAATGAAACAAAAGTATCAAAGAGATGAAATTTGACACAATTTGGGCTGTAAAACACACGTCACATGCGAGAGTAAGAAATTATTCATAATCAAATATATACCAACATAAGTTCGTCCAAATCACGCTTATACTTGCCTCAAATGGGTTCTAACGAGTAAACAGTTGTCCTTGGGTTCAAATTCGCTGACTTCACCCTGCTCTAACACCCATGCATGCAAAGGAAGGAAGAAAAAGAGAAAGATGTGAGTGTAAGTAACACTAGATAATATGAAGAAGAAGGAGAAGAAGAAGAAACCCATAGCAAGAACCCAACTCATACCTTAACTTACAGACGAGATGAATCAATGCTTAAGTGCTAAAAATCCCCCTCCCTAACTGGGTCATAAAGAAAAAGAGAAGAGAAAGAACAACGTTGAGAGAAAGAGACATCTGGAGAAGTTAAGGTCGGTGCATGTGGCTTTGTATAAGGATAAGGATTAAACAATTTGTAGGAAAGTTCAAACACTAAGACTAATTACAATTCAAGTCAAATATGGATCCAACAGAAACAAACGACATCTTTTGCAAATGAAGCAATTACGGAAATGAACGAGCTCAACAAAAGACACGTGTTGACGCCAAAATGATGCACGAATGATAACATCTTACAAAGTATAAAATTACGAAAAAGGGCTCATGTCTACCTAACTCAAGTTAAACTCAACCCAACTACCTATCTATAGCCCAGAATAAAACCAAAACAAAACCAAAACACAATTAACAACTAATTCGTCATTAATTAGTCACTAAATTGGATTAAGTTGGATTGGAGTGTTACACTTTTCTCTTATTGCTGGGGGGGCTAGTTTATGTTGGTTGTACTATGTTTTCAGCCTGTTTGGATGGTAGTAGATCTCATTTTTCCTTCTCCAATAAGAAGTATAGTTGAAGATTTCCATTTAAATCAAATGTTTACAAGGAAAAATGTGCATAATTCTTTTCTCGACCAACTCAATCATAAGATGGATATAATGAATTGAATTCTTTAAATCAATTGAATATGAGATTTTCTTTTTCTAGAGAGTTGTTGCAAACTTGAAAAATTATCTTTTCTTTTAAAAGTTGAAAAATAGTTCCACAAATAAACTACGAATCTCACTTCCTTTGAAGCCACATTAGCACATTGGGCCCCATTTATTACTCCAAAAGCCTTGCTAACTTCATATCTATTGTGAATAGTTTCATCTCTTAAAAAGGAAACACCCATTTCATCTCTTTAAACATTTTATTCCCCAAAACTAACTCTCCATCACATCCCGTGGTCATTTCAAAATGCCAACCCTACCTTTCAACTTGCTCTTTGAGAGACCTTTTAATCTCTAGCATTTGTAAGAACTTTCTTTTTATTTACTCAGAAGAAAGAGACCTACAATAACAAGTAGGGCAAAGCTTTTTCTTCTCCTTAACAAATTTCTGTATGTCTCTATCTGGTAGATGCGCTTGCAGAACATCATGTGCATGGTTTGCATGGGACTGATTGGATGATAAATGGAATGTTGATGTGCTCGCATGGTTAGGTTCATAAGTAGCATTCATGGGCGGCGTTCATTGGAGTAAGTTGTAAGATGTGTCCCACTTACTATGTTGATACTAACTTTAATTGAAAAATCGATTTCTACAGAATTTAATCATGCATTGCACGAGACTTCCCTCTAGTATCTAGAGATAACTTGAAAGGGAAAGAAGAAAAAAATATTGTTCATGAATTGATTCATCTTAATTATGAGAGCAACTCTATTCATGTGCAAGAGTTTTGTTATAATGATGGAGTGATTTGTTGCTAAAAATTGATTTTCTGTTATGAAATGTAACATCAAAGTGTGGATGCCCACATATGATAAGATAGGGCAACTATCATTAGACTCCTAATGTAGTATGTTTCTTGGAGAGGAAGTCATCTTAGCCTATAAATAGGTATGGCCCTCTCATTATGTACATACATCTCAATAATAAAATCTCTCACATTCTCCCTCTATTTTTCTATCTTCAAGTCTTTGGTTCACAACACATTATCAGCACGAAGCGCTCCTATGGATTAAAGTTACTGCACATTGGATCGACGGAGTAGAATCCTTGTTTGAAAGGTCTAGATTTATTTTCATCGAGGAATAGAGATAAAGGGATCATCTTCGATCTCTATTGGGCAACACAAATTGAAAGAAGAAGAGATAGGTTTTGTGTTCTTCGCTAGGTGCTAAGAATTACCAGGTGTTCTCGATTTTCTCAAATCAAATAAGAAACAGGAAGGATTCTCAGTTTAGTTAGAGAAGAGAAAGAAGAAGGGGATTTTTTCATCGTCCCCCCCCCCCACCCCGGAATCGCTGCCCGCACCGCCTTACAGCAGCTGTCTACGCATGCCGTCGAAAGAGAATCATCGCTCCGCCTCTTCGGTTACCAATCATTGCTGCGCAACTCCAGTTATAGCCATCGTCCGCTTCACTACTACTCTCCATCTGCGTCAACTGAGAAGAAGGTGTAGAGTTCTAAGGGGTTCTAGTTGTAAGAACCAATCCCGAAAGAGGAAAAAGAACTCATTCTGGACTTGGGTTTGCTAGGTCGGATCCAGGTCAAGTTAGGGTCAGTTCGGCCTAACCAGTGAATTGCAACCTAGCACAGTAAATAGGTGCAGGTCAGTTGGGTCAGTCTAACTTAGAACAGGTGAAGCCTAGGCCAAAAGTAGCAAGTAGTGCTAACGTCAACGTGATGCCAACCACTGATGTCAACCCATGCCAATAGAGTTATACAGTCAATGATAATTTGATTAAGAGCGACGGTCAAAACTTCCCATCATGATATCTTCGTCATCCGACGTATGATCAAAGAACTGTCTGTGCCTACAGGCTCATTTCAAACAAATCTATGTGTTTGTGGAAGAAGATTGGCAATTTGACGGTCAATAAGATAGTTAGACCAATCAGAACGTAAAAATTATTTCGACGATATCGGAGCTATTTGGAGTCGGATTTCAAATCCGTTTCTTCCAGTGTGTTCATGGGGGCGAGCACTACACAGTAGGAATCAAAGAAAGATAATCTAACGGTCAAAGACAAAAAGGGCTTTGATCAGTGATTACAGTCAGCAAATCTAACTTTTTTTTCATTTAACTTATAGATATATTACATTGTATCGTATGATTGACATAATTATTTCAGTAAAGTTATGCCTAATGATTATATGAAACTTTAGATTTTATGAATTTATTGCCAAAAGCAATAGTTGCATATAATAGAATTAGAAGTTCATAGAACCAAAAATTCTAAATAAGTAATCGGAACCCAATGGTTTCATACAATATTTAGAACTAAAAGTTTTATATCAAATGAGTAACCCAGACCTGTAGTTCCAGACATTATTTAATCTATAACCTGAAGTTCTAATGTAGACCCAAAGATTCGTACATTATCGGGAACCAAAAGTTCTAAAATTTGGAATATGAGCCGAGAGATTCATTCATAATCAAACCCGAAGCTTTGATCCTTAAAGATCTAAAGTAGTATATATCGATACGAATGCCATAAAATTAAACCTAAAGTTTTGACAGAACCAAAAGTTTTGAATCAAACCTGAAGTTTTGATGGAACCAAAAGTTCTAAATCAAACTTGAAGTTTTGATAAAGCCAAAAGTCCTGATTCAAACCTGTAATATTAACGGAACCAGAAGTTCCGATTCAAACCTGAAGTATTAACAGAACTAGAAGTTCTAATTTATAGGTTAAGAACCTAAAGTTCTAAATCAAGCATGAAGCCTTGACAGAACTAGAAGTTTTAATTCTTAAGTGAAAACCTGATGTTCTAACTTTTAATTGGCCAATTTTTTGTTATATTTTGTTATTGGATGATAAGAACCCAAAGTTCTACTTTTTTTATTGTTATTAATAAATTGGTCCCAATACACTCGAAAAGGCTTGGTAATGCTATTAAATAGGGAAATAAGAAATCTCTGGAGAACATAGTATAAACCCTCATTTTCTACACCACTATATCCCCGAAGGACATGTATGATCACTAGAAGATGGTCATACCACCCAATGTTGAAAATAAATGCCAAACTAGTTAAATAGAACAAAACACAGGAAACATAATCCCTTCAAAAGAGGTAGATATAATAATTCTTCCAGAAGAGGTAGACATAATAGTTCTTCAAGTATATATCAAAATAACCACCCAAGGAGAGGCAATTAAAAAGGCATTTTGATTCTAAATTAGGAGAACTACCAAGAATAGTTTAGAAGACCTACAACTTTTATTATGAATTTGAATATTGATTTCAGTTTTTAGATATTTTGTTGGATGTTAGGATTTATTCTTTGTTGGATGTTGGGACTTATTCTTTAATCCCTCGTATTTTGTATCCACACGTTATATTTGCTTTGAATGGTGAATAGTTTAGTTATTTTCAATTTCATTCTTGTTTTGCGACTAAATAGTTGTGTCAATTTATTATTTCTTGCGGTATGGATAATGAAATATATGAAACTAAGGATAATATTTGTATGGTAAATAGTGTTAGAAATTTATACTAAAAGCATGCTTTTATGTATTTGTCTTTGACTGATTTATTTATTCGTAAAGTTTTTCTTTTTATCTTAATGAGAATTTGTACGGGCAAATGGTTTATTGTTATTTATTATGCATGTGTGTGTCTTTTATTTTATAAAGTAGATAAGTTAGTGTGTAGAGTTCAGCTTACACATAGAAGACTTGTTTGCCAGTTCTTACATAATATAAGTTATTGTGGTTCACAATCTAGATGGAGTTGAACACGCAATTGGTACGATTGTAGCATGATGTTTTTTTTAAGTTTGTTTTGGTTGCGGAGAACCGTATAATTTCGCCTCAATTTACTAGTACGCTTTGTGTATATTAAACAAAACCGCTTTTAGGTTTATTGTCTTTATACTAACTATATAAGACGATTAACATCCAAATGGTTATTATGAGTGCTTGTACTTTTAATCTCGATATAAATAATAAATACATATATTTAGTATTCGACATTTTGATTTACAAAGGAGTGAGACCTTTTATGGGTCAATAATCTCAGTAAATTGGATGATTGCACTACATATATGGTGGAAATTAATAAGTTAATATAAGGTATTAAGGAATTATAAAGATATCGATTAAATATAGATGTCAGTAATTATTTAATCGATAGATATTTGAAATCCTAACGTGGGGAAATTAATAAGTATTTAATAACAAGAAATTTGAAATATTATTTTGAGAATAAGGACAGGAGCGCGATTATAATTCTCTAGTGAACTGAATTATAATTTATGGAATTAGAGTTCTAATCTGGGTTCAATTAAGGTTTTTCATTTCGATAAGAAGCATATTCTTTATTTTCTTCATAAGGTCCCTATTGTAGTCTATAAATATGTATTATTGCTCTCTAAAAAAAATAACAAGAGAAATCTCGTTTTTTAGAGTAAAAAGAATTCGCAGAAAAGGTCCACACCCCAGTCCGAGTTCGAGCATAGAGGAATACGGTAAAAGGTCTTGAGATTTTCGGGTTGCTATAAAACTAAGATCAAATCAAGAGATCTCACAGGTATGATTTTTAAATCATCATTATTTAAAGTTATTTCCGCAGTAATCTATACACAATATCTAAGGATCTTGGCAGCTGCCTCCAACAATGGTATTAGAACCAATCTTGATATTGCGTATGGATTGAAGAGAATATAGTAAGATTATAGGTTGTTGTAAAAAAACATGGTGATTGAATTTGCTGTAACTAGTTTTGTAGTGAACTATTTAACCTTTATTTTGCAGCAATTGATCTGGCTAACATTGTCACCGTGTGTTTGTTATGTGAATTGATCCCACGAATCAAATTTGTGGTTATTGTTTTACATATTTTTTCAATGTTTCACGGTGATGTAATTATATTGACATAGCATGTGAACTCCATTTGTCATGAGGCTTATGATTCAATGTAATTTTTCATGATGATGTAATTATATTGATATAACATGTAAAATCCATTCATTAAGAGGCTTAAGATAAGTGTAATTTTTTTAAGAAGGGACATAGGTTATGAAAGTAGTAATTCAATTTCAAAAGAAGAACTTTATGAAAAAATCTGGGGTACATCCCCGGACCCGCTTTGCGAAGTGCATGTTTTCAAGAAGTGGCAATCACGAAGACAAAGGATTCTACTTGACCATGATAACTAGGACTCTTTTGTTAGTTGTCTTTCCTTTATTTATTTATTTTGTGCTTAGATGTCTATTATTATCATGACTTACTAAATATGATATTATACCTATTTAATAATGTTTGGAATGATAAAGTAGTAAAGATAGGGTAATCTAGACATCTTGGTAATGTATTACTTCAAGATTCTAAATTAGTTTTAATTAAACTATTATATAAGAACCCTCATTGTTAAATAATTAAGTGGAAGAGAAAACTTTTTAGTTCCCATGATCTCCATCATTATTTTGTAAAAGATGTAATTGATTTATTTATTGACCTTGGAGTCTTCCTCCTCATCGGATGAGTTAATTATAGAAATTTCAGTACAAACTCCCATATAGATGATTTAAGGTAATTATTAGTATAGATCACTTTTTCATCTGATGGTACCGAATACAAAATAATAAAGGTTGAATTAAATGATGGTGTACACTTAGCTATAAATAACAGTATACTCTCCATTTGAGCCACTGTTATTATTTATAGGACAAAAGTCATAGCAGCTATTTAGTTTTATTGGCACGATTTGTTGCCTTGACAGTTAAAATAAAAGGTTATATCCTATCCAAGTAAAATAAGTATGGTAGAAGTCCTCCCATTCAGGCGTACTATACATTGGTATTTTAAATTGCAGTCAGATTCTTTTATTAATTGGCAAAGGGAGCCACTTTCCTTTTATTTGAATCCAAAGTTTATTTGCCCATCAGAATTTTGTTAATAATGTAATTCTCAGGTTTTAAGATGGGTTCTTTTAATCCTCTTATTGTTATTCTCAAAGAATACAAACTCACTAGATCTAATTACATTGACTGGACTTGGATATTATGCTAACTGCTAAAGAGTACAAATATATACATATTGAGGTGTACCCAAAGAAACCTAGGATGATTGTACGGATGAGGTGGCCGTCCAGGCAAATAAAAAATGGATCAAGGCTGATGAGATGGCGCGATGTTACATATTGGCATCTATGTCAAATGTTTTGCAACTTCAGCATCAGTCTTCGCCTACTACCTATGACATCATGTACAGTCTCAAGAAGATGTTTGGTAATTATGATCAGGCTGTTAGGCAGGTTACTATGAAAGAACTGCTTAATACTAAGATGGCTGAAGGTACCTCTGTGAGGGACCATGTTTTGAAAATGATAGGACCCCTCAATGAACTGAGGTCCTTGGAGTTAAAATTGATGGGAAAACCCAGATCGATGTCATTCTCCACTCCTTAACTAATTCTTTTGAGAATATTTACCTAAATTACAACATGAACGAGCTTAACTTTTTTCTGGCGGAATTACTCAAGGACCTTCAAGCTGCTGAGGACCTTCTAAAAAAGCCAGCTAGTGTTCATGTTGCTGAAAAAGATTCTGTTTCTAAACCAAAAAGCAAGAAGAAACAGAAAAAAGGTTAGAATAGTATTACAGTTCCTCAAGGGCAATAAACCTGAGAGAGGAGTGGAAAAGCCCAAGGGCAAGTGTTTTCATTGCAAGCAAATAGGGCACTAGAAAAACCAATGTCCAACTTATCTCAATAAAGTGAACAACAAAGGTAAATTTCATACACTAGTTGTTGAATCATATTTGGCGGTTATATTTACCAATACCTGATGTATAGAGACAGGAGCCACTAATCATATTTTGTAATTTTTTTCAAAGGTTCTAGGAAACTAGGCAGCTAAGTGATGGAGAGATTTATTTGCTTATGGGTGATGTTACGAGAGTGGTAGCAGTTATAGTAAGAGATGTTTCTCTAAGTTTTAATAGAGATATGACTTTAAGTTTAAAAGATTATCTTTATGCTCCTCCATTAGAACGAATTTAATTTCTATTTTCAAGTAGGTTAAAGATAGATATTCCATTTATTTTAATAAATTTATGGTTATTAAATACAATAAGTGTTTTAACTATTCTGATTCATTGGTAGATGATCTTTATATTGTTGATCCTATTTCTCCTAAACTGCAACTGACTGGATTGAATAACACAATTACCCTACCATGTAAAAAAATTAATCTTTATAATTGAACTAAACATATCTTTGGCATTTACACCTGGGTTATATTAATCTAAACTAAATTTTAAAACTGGTTGCAAATAGACCATTAGATTCATTGGAAGTGGGGGCACTTCCAGTCTGCGAATCTTATTTAGAGGGGAAAATGACCAAGCGCCCTTTTTCAACAAAAGGTTAAGAACTATTGGAATTGGTTCACTCTAACTTGTGTGGACCCATGAATGTCCAAGCAAAAGGTGGCTTTGAGTATATCATCACTTTTATTAATGACTATTCAAGGTATTGGTACATTTACTCAATGCATCGTAAGTTCGAATGCTTTGAGAAATTCAAGGAGTATAGGGTGAAAATGGAGAAGCGTCTAAGTAAGAGTATCAGGATATAATGATTTTATGTGGTGGCAAGTACCTCTTTAGAGAATTTAAGGATTGCTTAGCACAAGAGGGGATTACATCCCAGCTGTCTGCACCAAGTATACCTCAATAAAATGGTGTAGCAGAAAGAAGGAATAGGACTTTTATGGATATGGTGAGGTCGATGATGGCTTATTCGGATTTGCCTAATTCATTTTGGGGGCATGCTTTAGAAACGACTGCATACATTCGAAACTTATTTCCATCTAAGTCAGTACCTATTTTACTCATAAAACAATGAACTGGGCACAAATCTAGTTTAAAGCATGTTCGAATTTGGGGTAGTCCAGCATATGTACTGAAAAAGAACATAGATAAGTTGGAACCAAGAACGGAAGTTTGCATTTTCATTGGATATCCCAAAGGAACAAAAGGTGGTTTGTTTTACAATCCTAAAGATCGAAAGGTCATTGTTAGTACCAATGCCCGATTCTTAGAAGCGGATTGTGTAATGAACCCCAAACTCAAAAGTAAAATTATTTTAGGGGAATTGAAAAGAGAGAGACGTACAAAACTTTTTCATTACCAGTAAGACAGGAAGAGATATCGCAAGATGGAGAATTCGGCATTCCATTTCCTCGTCGTAGTGGGAGGATTGACAAGTCTCAAGCTAATGATACTCTAGGTTATCCCACCAACATGCTGGGTGACACAGTGTGACGCAACTTATACATAGATATAAGATGTGCCTCGTCGTAGTGGGAGGGTTATTGATCAACCCAAGTGGTGTATGTTCTTGGGAGAGTCATTTGATAGGGTCCCTGATGATCTAAATACCAAACCCTGTAATTATAATGAAACACTTCAAGACAAAGATGCCAAACTATGGCAAAAACTATAAAATCAGAAATGAAGTCTATGTACTCTAATCAAGTCTAGGATCTTGTAGAATCATTAGCGGAGATTAAACCTATTGGCTGTAAGTGGGTCTACAAGAAGAAAAGAGGGTAAATGGAAAGGTTGAAACCTTTAAAAATAGGCTTGTTGCAAAAATGCTTACTCAGAAAAAAGAAATCGATTATGAGACCTTATCACTAGTAGCCATGCTGAAATCCATCTGAATTCTTTTATCCATTACGGCTCATTTCGATTACAAAATTTGACAAATAGATGTCAAGACAACTTTTCTTAATGAAAATCTTAATGAATGTATCTATGTGGTGCAACTAGATGGATTCGTAGTAAAAAGCTGTAAGCACATGTTGTGCTAGCTTAAGAGGTCTATTTATGGACTTAAGCAAGTGTCTAGGTCTTGGGACATTCACTTTAATTAAGCCATTAAATCTTATGGTTTCGAGCAAAACCCTTATGAATCCAGTGTGTATAAGAGATACAAAGTAGTATGGTGATTGTCTTAATACTTTATGTAGATGACATCTTACTCATTGGAAACGATGTCGATTAAAGTATAGTTGAGCAATCAACTCTATATGAAGGACTCAAGAGAAGCCAGTCACATTCTAAGGATCAAGCTCCTGCAAGATCGGAAATAAAGAATGTTGGGCTTATCTCAAGCTGTTTATATTGATGCAATTCTTGCTCGTTTTATCATGCAAGATTCTGAGAAAGGATTTCTTCCTTTCAGGCATGGAATTACTTTATCCAAGGGTCAGTGTCCTCAGACACCTGATGAGATAAAAAAGATGAAAGAAATACTTTATGCTTCGGTGGTGGGAAGCCTCATATATGCATTGCTATGCACTACACCTAATATTTGTTTTAACATTAGCATGGTTAGCAAATACTAGTCTAATCCGGGGTGAAAATATTGGACTGTGGTAAAGCATATACTAAAGTACCTTAAGTGGACTTGAAATTATATGTTGATTTACCAGGACTTCAATGGTAGCTTTTGAAATAGCCAAGGAGGGGGTTTGGCTCAGAAACTTCTTGGTGGATCTAAAAGTGGTACCTTCAATAAAATCACTTATAATATTTTATTGTGATAATACTAGTGTGGTTACTAATACAAAGGGACCTAGGATGCACAAAAAGGGCAAGCACATCCAGCGTAAGTATCATCTCATATGAGAAATCATATAGAGGGGTGATATAATTGTAAACAAAATTGCATCGGCGGACAACTTGGCAAATATTTTTACAAAGAGCTTTGATAGTCATGTGGAGGCAATAGGGTTAAAATACATGTCAGCATGGTTTTGAGTCTAAGTGGGAAATTGTTGGAAATTTATACTAAAGCATACTTTGTGTATTTGTCTTTGATTGATTTATTTATTAGTAAAGTTTATCTTTTCTTCTTAATGAGGATTTGCATAGGCAATTGATTGAATTGTTATTTATGGAAATTTATACTAAAGTATACTTTTATGTATTTGTCTTTAACTGATTTATTTATTAGTAAAGTTTATCTTTTCTTCTTAATGAGGATTTGCATGGACAATTGCTTGCATTGTTATTTATTATCATGTATGTGTTTTTTATTTTATAAAGTAAATAAGTTGGTGTGTAGAGTTCAGCTTACACATAGAAGACTTGTTTGCCGGTTCTTATATAACATAAGTTATTATTGTTCACAATTTAGATGGAGTTGAACACGTCATCTGTACGATTGTAGCATGATGTTTTTATCAGACTTGTTTTGGCTATGGGGAATGGTATAGTTTTAACTCGTTATGCTAGTACGCTTTGTGTATATTAAATATGACTGCTTTTAGGTTTATTATCTTTATACTAACTATATAAGACGATTAACATTCAAATGGTTATTATGAGTACTTATACTCTTAATCCCGATATAAATAATAGACACATACATTTAGTGTTTGGCATTTTGATTAACAAAAGAGTGAGACCTTTTACGGGTCAATAATCTCAATAAATTGGATGACTGCACTATATATATAGTGGATATTAGTTTATTGATGGACTCCACATCCCATAATAGGGATTAATGGTATTCCCTTGATGAAACTTATAAGTTTTGATTATGTTAAACCCTGCAAGTAGACTTTGCGTTCAACATATCAAATAAGTTAAGTTATCAAGGAATTATAAAGATATCGATTAAATATAGATGTCAGTAATTATTTAATCGATGGATATTTGAAATCTTAACATGAAGAGATTAGTAAGAATCCAATAGCAAAAAACTCGAAATATAATTTTGATAATAAGTATAGAAATGCAATTATAATTCTCTGGTAGATTGAATTATAATTTATGGAACTACGATTCTAATTTGAGTAGAATTAGGTTTTCCTATTTCAATAAGAAGCCTATTTCTTATTTCTTTCTTAAGGTCCCTATTGTAGTCTATAAATATGCACTATTACTCTCTAGGAAAAATAATTAAAAAATCTCATTTTTTAGAGCAAAGAGAATTCGTAGAAGAGGCGCATACCGCGGTGCGGGTTCAAGGATGGAGGAATACAGTAGAAAGTCTTGAGATTTTCAGGTTATTGTAAGGCCGAGATTAAATAAGATAGATCTCGCAGGTATAGTTCTTGAATCATCATATTTAAAGTTATTTCTACAGTAATATGTACGCAATATTTAGGGATCCTAATGGTTGCCTCTAATAGATAGTACCACAAAATACACTATAATGAAAAACTAGAAGTTTTTCTCAAGTTGGTGTTTAATTAGCATAAGGTATCAACCATAGTCGAACATGTAAAAATAATTGAATGCTCCGAAAGAGTTCACATAATATTACCAAATGGTATCCACATATGAATTGAAGATGCATTATTTTCTAGCGGTTCTCGTAGAAACTTGCTTAACTTTAAAGACATTAGGATGAAATGGTTCCACATATAGAAACTATAATTGAAAGAAATTAAAAAGATCTATACATGATTAATGGTATTGACAGCCAGCAACTGATACTATAAAAAATTAAGTGCATTCACCTCAAGATTACATTACACGATTCGATTATGAGCAAAATAACAAAGCCAAGCTAAATACTTAAACTAAGCATGAAGGTTGGTGATCCTAAGGCTTTAATGGTGTGGCATGATAAGTTAGGTTACCCTAAGGTTACTATATTAAAGCAAATTATTAATAACTATTTTGGATACTCCTTAGAGAGCCATCATTTGATAATATTTGTGGACCCATAAATCCCCCTATTGAACCTTTTTTTAGGTATTTTATAATTTTGATTGATGCCTCCACCCGTTGGTTGGATGTTTGCTTATTTTTATAGCTTTTGCCCTCCTATTAGTATAAATTCTTAGGGTATACTTCCTAATACATCCTATTAAGTCTATAAGGCTTGAAATCACAGGTGACCTGCATGAACCTACAACGTAGAATATGAATCTATGTTGATTATGAAGCACCCCCAATTATTAGATATCTAGAACCAATGACATGAGATATATTCACTACTCTTTCTGCCGATTGTCAATTCAATAATACAATATTCCTGCCGTTAGGGGGAGATAAGATTGTTCCTAAAAAATTATTGTTTATGTAGAACAAACCGTTCCTAAAAAATAGCAAGAATTAACGTGGAATACTCTCACTCTGTCTCATCTACATCCAGGTACTTCACAATGTAAGAATGAAGTACGTAGAATTGTGTACTTGTAAGATATTACAAGCTAATTGCCTGATGCCTTTAATGAGAAAGCAAAAGTTACTAGGTCACATGTACAAGCTATAAATACACTTACACGAATTAATGTCCCTGTAAGACAAAAAAAATCTAAATGTGACAATAAATGAATTTGTTACATACTAGAAGCGTGGCAGACCTATATGATCTAAGGATTCAGCTTCACGAAAGAGGAATAATGAGCAATCATATCTTAATTATATTCCAAAAGGGGTACACTTTTAAAGAGGTTATGAAAAATTGAACACTCCTAAAAAGGTACACCATTTTACTCAAGAAGAGGTTATGGCAAAATCCACCCTCTCTAAATTTCTTAAAGATATTAATGTCCCAAAAGAGATATGAGTTCTTGAAGAGACTCTGGTAGCTACTGAAGAGGCAAGGGTATCCAATAATGAAAGATATCCCTATACTTTGCACTGATAAAAAAAAAAGATGGAATAGAAATGGAATAGTCATTGATGACATATTCGCACATGCTATGGCTACACAAATATCAAATGAAAATGATGACTAAGATTTAAAACCATGTTTCATAAATGAATGTCTACAAAAAATAAACTAGCCAAAATAGAGAGATACCATCAAGGAAGAATTATAGTCTCTCAATAAATGTAGTATATTTAGATTTATAGTACAGACCCACAAGGTGTTAACCCTGTAGGTTACAAATAGGTGTTTGAAAGAAAAAAGAAATGAGTAAAATTTCTAGATACAAGGCAAAACTTATGGTACAAGGTTTCCAGCAGAAACCTGGGATTGAAAACATATACAAATATACACATGAAAATCCTAGAAGTATTTGATATTTGCTTAAAGCAAGTCAAAGAGTACATACTCAATCAAATCAAGACATTCATTGTACTACCTAGAGCATTCCAGAATAATATAGTACAATCATCTTAGTGAATATTTATTTAAGGAAGAATATGAAAACAATCTCATTTGCCTATGTTTCTTTATAACATCCTTAAAAGGATTCGCAATGTAGCAGTTTATGTAGTTAACATAAATTTAATCGGAACCCCAAAAGAGCTCAAGAGAACTGTTCACTATTTGAAGGAGAAGATCAAGAGAAGTTCTAATGGAATATTTCATTGTTTATAAATATGCTTGTTAGACATAGTTTTGCACCAACTTAAAGGCATTTGATTGGTATCAAACGAATCCTACAATATTTACATATGTTTTATTCTTTTAGTTGTAAAGATTCAAACTATGTAGGATATGCAGATTCAGAATATCTCTTCAATCCTCATAAAGGTCGATCATAGATAGGTTGTGTGTTTCTTAGTGATAATGCCACCATTTATTGGCGTTCTATAGACTTTGGTAACTACTATTTCTAACCATGCTGAGATTTTAACCCTTTCTAAAACATGTACAGAATGTGTGTGGTTGAAATCTTTGGTCTAACATATTCGTAGTTTTTGTCAATTACCTTTTATTGCAAGTATCTTGAATATTATCTATGAAAACAATAAGGCATTTATTCAACAGATTAGATAATGGTACATTAATGGTGATAAGACGAAGCACATTGCACCAAAGTTCTTCTTCACTCATGAACTTCAGAGGAATAACGAGATTGAAGTTAAGCAAGTTCTTTCAAGCAACAATATAGCTGATCAGTTTACCAAGTCTTTGTCAAAATCAGTATTCCAGAAACTTATATACGAGATTGTCATTCGCAAACTTCATCATCAAACTATGTGGAAGGTTATTGTCATCAAAGAGAGTAGTCGATCAAAAGGAAGAATCCTAAAGTATGCTACCTAAAACATCTATGCGTTGTACTCTTTTTTCCTTTCCTAGGTTTTATTCTACTGGGTTTTCTTAATTAAGGTTTTAAATAGATAGCATTATGTACGTCCAATACCAATTCAAGGATCTTGAAGGATGTTGTACTCTTTTCCCTTCGCATTAGTTTTTATCCCTTTGGCTTTTCCTTTGCAATGTTTTAATTAGGCAACTGTCATTGAATGATGGTCATCCAAAGGGAGGTGTTATGAAATATATCATCAAGGTGTGGATATTCACATATGATAAAATAGGGCAACTATCATTAGTCTCCTAATGTAGTAGATTTCTTGGAGAAGAAGTCATCTTAGCCTATAAATAGTCATGCCCTCTATTATGTACATGCATCTCTCTCTCATTTTCTCTCTATTTTTCTATCTTCAAGTCTTTCATTCACAACATTTTTGTGTTTCTAGGCCTTGTGCCTAGCTCTTATCCTTAGGCTTGAAGGTGGGGTAAGGGCCTAAATAGGGTAGGCCCTCCAGAGGGCTTTAGCATGGCCAGCCTAGCCCAACAAATTGGGTAAAGACAACTTGGTGTCGTGCGTAGTATTGTCAAGCCAGATATTAAGTATTAATTGCTTTAACAAAGAAATTTGTATGACATGTAAGAATTAAACTTTGAAAGGCCTAAAAGTAAGCATTAAATTGACTATTTGCCATAAAAAAAATAAAGTTTCAAAATAAGGCTCAAGTTTTGCCCAATTTTCAAAATAGGACAAAAAGATTTTACATTTCAAATGAGAACTTAAGTTTTTCATTTAGATTTCATATTAAAACAACAGGGGAGAAATTGAATTTTCTAACAAGTTTTTGTTATATTTTTTAAAATGTGTTACATGCCCTTGCCCTTTCTTCTTCCTCCTCCCATCCACGAGATGCCAAAAGAAGTATGAGAGCTATGATGATAAGAAGATTTAATCTTCCTCTTTTTCTATTTCTTATGTTTTCCATTTCTTTCTACATCTTTTTACAGCTAATGGAGAACACAGATTTTTGAAATGTTTTTATCACAGTGGCTGGCTTTTATGTCTGATTTCCGATGTTAAAGTTGAGTAATTATTCAGTACTCCAGGAGTACCTACTCCTTTCCCTTTTTTAGCAATCTCACATCAATTTAAATTTCTATCTAAAGGAAATACCCCATCACGGTACGCCCCTTCTCTTCATCTTCCTCTCTTTGTAAAGGAACGCCCCTTTCTAAAGAAAGCGCATTCCTCCATTTCTTATCTCATGCATGATTTCCTGGACAATCCTCATCTCAACTTTCCTCACTAACTCAACTCTTATGGTCTTGCACCCAACAAATTCATAACCCACAAAGCCCATCATCTCATCTTCCTCACACTCTGCAACATCACCATGACAAAATCACCATCACTTATATTATCTCTACAACCCACCAAACCCGGCAAACTACTTTCCAATTATCCACATCCGCATCATCCACAACTTCACTACACCATACCAATACCATTGACAACAACCCAAACTGATCACTACAACTCAACATCCTTCTCTCTATTCATTTACAATTACACGATATGGTTTTCATCAATGCCAATTCAGTTTTCAACTTGCGAGTAGTTGGTTTATGAATTATATATGTATTACCATAATTTATAACCTCTATGTATTACCATAATAACGTGGGCCCGTTAGTCATCTCCCAGCTTCAACTGCAACTTTAATTTGTTCCGTGGAATTTTCTATTTATGTTATATTATTTTTTTCCTTTTATTTACTCAGTTTTTTCTTCATTGTATTTATTTAATTTTTTATCTTATTAGTTTGTTGGCCAGTTGCAAACTGCAAAGAATATTGATTTATGAATTTATGATCTTCCACCTCATGGCAAAGACTCATATAATCTCAATTCGCGTACAATAGATTGTTGGAGTCGAATAGAGGAAACAGACACATAGTTGGACGGATTGGGTTTACTGATTGGGTTCTTAGTAATAGTGAATATATAGAGGAGGATACAGACCTAGGTTTTGATGTGTTTTAATCATTTATGAATTTATAATCTTTCACCTTATGGCATGAATGTTGTCCTTAGATGGTTTGTATGCTCTTTTGGAACCCACTGTTGTGTTCTAATTGCCCCAGCCCTTAGACTACCAACAATAGATTCTTAAAGTTGAATAAAGGAAACAGACACATGGACAGATTGGCTGGTTTGCGGTAATTCACAGTAATAGTGAATATATAGAGGAGGATAAAGACCTAGGTTTTGATGTGCTTTAATCATGGTAAGATGAGAAAGGTTTTGGTTTCAATTAGGGTGGACTAAAAATAAACCACATTGATGATGGTGAAAAATATCACAACTTATATCCTCTCTCAATAAGCAATCCAACCTAAGTCCACATTTAACAATTGAAATCATCCAAGCATGAATCTTATCATTCCTATAAAATTTGATGAAGAGAGAAATATTATTTTCCCTTTAATCATTTTCTCTATTTTGAATAGAATATATAATACATTGAGTGGAAGATCCAATCCTATTTCAATGGGATGGATTTCTTAAAGAATAAAGGACTGATTTAAGTATTCTAAGTATGACATACGATTTGCACAATTACAAGGATGCGTACAGAATACGGTTTGACCATCTGTTGTCATGGTGAATTATGCATATCCTAATACTACCCCCTCAAGTTAGTGCATGGAGGTCCTTAATGCCCAACTTGCCAAGTAAAAATTGAAATTGATCGTGGCCCAAGGCTTTAGTGAAATATCCACTAGTTGATATCGAGTTAGAACATGTGTAGTAGAGATGACCCCAGAACCCAACTTCTCATAAACAAAGTGACAATCAATTTTAATGTGCTTAGTGTGTTCGTGGAAGACTGGGTTTGTAGCGATATAGAGCCGCTTGGTTGTCACAATATAAGCGCATTGGTTGAGAATGAAAAACGCAAAGATCATTTAGAAGAGCCTTTAGCCATACAAGTTCACATGTGAGGGTGGCCATGGTGTTATATTCAGCATCAGAGGAGGAATGAGAAACAATAGTTTGCTTCTTTGTTTTCCAAGAGTTAGGACGGTTGCCCAATGTAACATCCTGACCCAGCTTGATCCCGTTTAGCGACTAATTAATGTTGTTTTTGTTGCTAATGATGTTCTATGCCTGTTTTAGGGTCATGGATAGGTAGTTGAGTTAAGTTTGACTTGGTGTAGGTAGACCAAGCCCTTTTTCGTAATTTGCCTTTTTCCAAGATCTCGTCAGTTATGCATCATCTTGGTGTCAACACGTGTATCTTGTTGAGCTTGTTAAATGCTATAACTGTGCCAATGGCAAAAGATGTCGTATGATTCCGTTGGACCTCGATTTGACTCGAACTGTAAATGGCCTTAAGCATTTGGACTTGGTTGTAAATTCCCTCCAACCTTATCCTATTTATCCCTTCACCGATGCTATTCCCATCTATCCTCTTCTCAGTTCTTCATCTCTCTCTCTCTTGAACATTCTCTCTCTCTCGATTGTTCTCTTTTCTTTTGATTCAAACCAACAGCAAGAGAGAGCTTAGGATTCGTGTGACTCAGGTATGTCTGGAGGTTGGATCCTCTATTCCCTTCCTTTCTTGTTCTCCATGCTTAGGCTTATGAGGCTTTTCTTTCTCATTTCATGCACGATAGTTGTGGGTGGGGATTGGAGGTTTGAGCCTTAAGGACAACAAGTGGAGTGTGAGAATCGAATTAAGGCAAGTATAAGCATAACTTGTATGAACTCATGACGGTATGTGTGTGATTGAAATGAATTTCATGATCTTATATTTACAGAATGTTTACAAACCAGTTGTGCTCAGTTCTTCTCTTTTGAGTTTACTAGTTTCCTTCGTTTCCAGTTATTCTGTAATCTCTTCAGAAATTGGCCCTGCGCATTCACGGCTGAACCGTGAATTGTGTTATGGCTAAGCCATAACCTGTAGTACGGCTAAGCTGTAAGCCCCATCGTGACCCAGCCATAGATCAATACAGGGTATCCCAAAAAATAACTGAAAGTATGCAAATCTGCATCTCTTCTACGGCGTGGCCACGGCTAAGCCGTGTCCTCTCTTACGGCTAAGCCGTAAGGAACCTGCGGCTGAGCCGTAAGGTCTCCTACGGCAGAGCTGAGAGAAATGTACAGGTGAAAAGGTAACAAACGAAGATGACTTGGTAGGGCCTTGGACCTAGAAGGTAGGTGACCATGACTTACCTAATGGATTGTGTGACTACTACGTGAATGATCTCGAGGGCTGCGAATCATTCATGTTCGTTATCCAGCAGTTAAGCACCTTCCCATGGGTGTTGGTTTAAGGGATTTCGGTGTATTCTCAGGTAGAATGCAACACTAGACAAGAAGATATCGGAGACCTTAAAACTACATCAACATGCACGGTTAGAAACACTGGATAACTAGAATAAGGTTGGATTGTAAGTACCCTTGACTCGATATGGATTCATTGCATTGCATTTTGCATGTCAAGCATTGACCTCCATTCTTTAACATGATTATGTGATTTCGTCTACACGTCACTTTGATGGATTTATTAATTGATAGGTTTCTTACACCTTGAGTATACACATATGTTGACCACGATTATGCACGTATGATATATTTGTTGGCCTGTTTGACTCGAGGTGTAGCACATGATTGATTCACTATGGTCAGGCACTATTTTGCCTCAGCTTTAGGATCCCGACGGGGTGACTTTGGTATAGTTATATGACCTTGCTGCAGTAAGGGCACGTCTTGGGAAATCCGGACCCCAGGAAACCTGAGACTCATTTGTACCCTGGCCCAGACAATGGTGTTCTCCTCATGCCTACAAGATCCCTCATTTGGGAGCATATGGCATGTGTTGTAGCCAACTAGTTATGTACAGTGTATGTATTTTGATTCACGAGAGCATGCTGTATTTCTTGCACGATTGCCTAGTTTACAAGCATTGACCTGGTATGATTTACTTCTATTCTTTACTTTGATTAGAGACAACATGTGTTATCTTGTTACTGTTTATACTTTGCTGGATCGTTATATTCATGCTTTGTCCTTGGTGTTGCAGGCTCAGATACCCAAACCGACCCCTCGTCGGTTAGTCAGATTGCAGGAGAGACCCTTGAGGCCCCATCCAGGCTAGAGGAGTGGGCGGGATCCCTCCTTTCGGAGAGTGTCAAGTCCTCATTTTGTATACACGGGTCTTTATTCTTTTGAGATCTATGAGGCTTACATCCATTCATGAGTTGTATACAGTATTTTGTCTCATTTTGTAACACTGTTAGACATGATGTATGTAACTTCTGGTTTTCTACTTTGTTCTTACATATTATGTTGTGATGTTTTGATATCTACAGCTTCCGCGTATATGTTGCACATGTGAATCTTCCCTTGTACGTGTACATTTGGACTGGGTCTAAGTGTACAGGTACGGGAGTACGTGTGTCATTGGTTAGACTTTTTCTAACCCCCGAACTCTTGGGCTCGGGTTGTGACACCCAACATAGTGAAATAGCTCGTTATGGAGCGATGGGTCTTTAGGCCATTATATATGCACTCTTGACCTAGAATTCCCCTATTTTATTTTCCGCCTATATCAATTTATCATTTGACAAACGAGGGCTCAAAGAAATTTTTAGAAGATGTCAACACAGGGGGGAATGCTTAGATAGAGGGGTGAATAGAAATTTTTGGCTGAAAATTTGGAACATGAAAGTTCCAAATAAGATCAAAACCTTTGCATGGCAAGCATGTAAGGAAATTTTAACAACTCGAAAAAACCTTGCCAAAGAAAGATAGTGGAAACTGATGTATGTGAGGTATGCAAGGAGTCGTTCGAAGATATTATACATGCTCTATGCTTTTGCCCTCAGACACAACGGGTATAGAGAGAATGTCCAGAAAATTTTGATTTTACATCTAACTTGCAAAACAATTTTGCTTTGCTTATTTGGGAACTATCGGGAAAAGTCCCGAAAGTCAACATGGAGCTATTTTTCATAATGCCATGGATGATCTGGAATAGAAGAAAATTTTCATTCATAATAGGAAGCTCACTGATCTAAGAATGGTGGCGAAAGAGCTGCAATTTTGTTGCAAGACTACAGTAAAGTTTGGGCAACCAAAAAGAATGATAAGCAAAGGAGAGTATTATGTGGGCAACCACCTCTTGTGGGTTTGCTAAAACTTAATGTAGATGGAGCCTTATTTAATGAAATACCAAAAGCCGGCGTGGGGGTTGTCCTTCGAGACAATACGGGAAATGTTATTATGACGATGAGCAAAGTGGAGACGTGGATAAATGAAGCGGATGATACTGAAGCTGCAGTAGCATTGAGAGGCATTCAAATGGTTTGCAATGTTAGTGGAGAGACATTATTCTTGAAGGTGATTTTGTGTGGACGGTAGATGCACTTAACTCTACATCGTCCAATTGCTCAAGACAAGGCCCTTTGGTCGAAGAAACTAAAGAGCTACTAAAGACTTTTAAAAGTCATGAAGTAGTTCCTGTAGGGAGAGAAGGAAATGCAGTAGCTCATAAGCTAACTTGACATGCACAATTTATTGATGATATGAAGATTTCATGGTACTATTGATTTAATTATGCAAAATGTAATAGTTGATTCTATGTTTTCTCCATATTAATAGATTGAGAATTTTTTTTATCAAAAAAAAAAAGTATATCACACGATTTGAACAATCACAGGGACACATACAAAACATGGTTTGACCATCTATTATCATGGTGAATTAGTTATATCCTAATAATTCTAGTTATGCATAATCACATCATCCATGTATGTCTGCATGGATCACTATGCAACATATATCTGTCTATCACATTCTAGCCAAAGTCAACACAAGGACAAACCCATTCGCAAATATTTTGAATAAATCTACACATTTATAGGCTTTTTACAAGTTACATTTATTATAAATGTAATTAAAATTTAAAAAGAAAAAACTATTGCGCACCTTGGTAGTGTGGAAATGTGATTTTCTAATTTGAGTTAAAAGAATCACAATTAATTCACAAATATTTGCTAACATATAATTGAGCCGCAATATATAGACTTTTTATTAATGATTTATATTATAAGATGAATTTATATTACGCCAATTATATAAATAGCCTTATCATTCTCTCAATTTATGTATTAAGTTAGTTAATACTAAATTTAAATACTAATTTTAAATTATTCTTCAATTGACATGAGATGCTAACCATGCATCGCATGGGATTTTATTATAATTGCATCCTTATATGTAGTGGTTTTGGTTCTAATGGTGGAAATCTGATGGTTGAAACATATCATACTTTGATAGTTCTAATGGTGGATATCTTGTTGTTTTGGCTCTGTACATGCTCTGATAATTGCATCATTGGGCAGTTCTTGTATAAAGAGAAGGCATCAAGTGAAATGTCCTAGGACATGGATTTGGAGATAGCTGAACAAAGGCATAACCACCTCCTCTCTCCTGTAACAAAGAACTTAAGCCGACAACGGTCCCTTTACCTGAAGGAGCTCAAGGTCTCATTCCAAGACCTAACTATGCAACAATTTGAGATCACCTATTGTTGTAGAAGCATGAGGGTTGAATTCGACCCACCCCAGTTATAAATAAGGGTTGAATTCAACCCTCCTATGTTAAATCAAGCATCAGATTTGACACTCGTTCCCAATACACTAAAAAAAAAAAAAAAGTGGTCCTGTGTGACCACTTCCATACCTATATAACTAAAGGAGCCTTTTGGTGTAGATGTCACCTACGGTGATTTTTTGGGTAAAATCTTCAAATAAATAATAAATAATATTATATGTAGGGACTTAATTTTTTTTAATCAAACTTTTAACTCTTTTGTAAGTAATATTATATGTGGGGACTTAATTATTTTTATCAAACTTTTAACTCTTTTACTTTTTGACAAAATAAATAGAATTGTACATCTAGAGCCTAAGTTGCCAAAGCGAAGGGTTGTTTGCTGGCTATCTCGCTTAGCCGGCCCCCGATTGTGCCCAAGTCAATTAGGGTCAGTGTGGCCAACCTAGGGCACGACTTATGTCATGCCATACTAGGCCATACCCAAGTCGGGCGAGTCGTGCCTCCAATGGGCCAGCCCATGCCCCTCCTATTTTTTGACTTTATGGATTTTTAGGGTTTTGAACTTGAAATAAAATTAAAATTACTAAAATAAATGCACAAATATTGATGCTAATTTATAAATTAAAATTAAAAACATAATTATTTAATTGTTATTGATTGTTGGGGAGATCTTATTGTTGGGCCAAGGTTGGGCCAGCCCAGCGCCCAGGCACCATGGGCCAAGATGGCACAGCTAATGCACTAGTCTATGCTTGTTATGCCACGGCCCAAGGGACCTTGGCTGGGTGGGGCTGGCCACAACACATGGACTGGTGTGTCGAGCTTAGGTGGCCTACTAACTGTGTAGGACTTTGTTGATAAGGAAACAAGTTTTTAAAGACAACCTCTATTCTCTAAGTTCTTTTTAATGATCCATTCACAAAAGATTAGATAAGATGATGTCTGATTGATGTGGAATGTTTGTAGTAGTGTAAAAAAAAATTGAAAGTGGTTTTCTTATTTTTTAGGCATTGAACCTAGGGTTCCGTGGAGTGTTGAAGCACGTGCTTGCAGTCACTTCAATATGTCTGTGCAGAGACATCAACATGAGGATGTACCTTCAAGAGCTACAAAACCATAATGATTATATTCAATAATCAGGATCTAAGAAATATTCTACTAAAATACAATGTAGAGGATTTAAAAAAATGACTCCAAAATTTAAAAAAAAAACTCACCCAAACTGTACTTCAGTATTTTCTTTTTTTGACTTACATTAAGGGGGGAGCGTCAAAGATGCGCATTTTGAAAGAAGAGGCTTGAATTCGACTCTTGTATGTTCGGGGTTAAAAAATATATACACAGGCTTCGGTTCCTTTTTTTTTTTTTTTTTTGCTTCCCCTCTACAACCAGAAACCTGCAACCCCAGTCCTTCCCCTTCAAGAACGGGAAAGGAGCACCGACACCGTCTTCTGAAGCCTTCCCAAGATGCAGTAGAACGCTACCACCACGTGCAGGCTCATTGTTACCACAAGGGTTTGATATGGGAAGAAGAAGAAGGAGAAGGGGTTTTTTTAGGTAGCGGAGATCGAGAGGATTTACGAATTAGAAAGTTTGGATCTTCTTGGTAGCTCTAAATCTCATTGCCATCTCCTCCTATGAGAATTCAGAGGGGCGAGGCATTGCGAAAGGTTTTCACAGATACCAGGATGGACATGGCTAAGACTTGAGAGAATTGCAGAGGAGAGAGAGATTTTTATGTTTTTTTTCTGATGTGCAAAAACAAGGGTCGAATCCAAACTTTTCCATCCTTTCATGGGTGTTTGAGAAACTTGTCTTGCAAACATCTTGTGATCCAAAAATAAAAGAAGCAACCAAAACAACCCACCCAAATAAAACAAATCATCACACCCCACCATTCCAATATGTTTCATAGTTTCATATTATGCATATAGAAAGCATTAGTCGCCCTCTTCGATAGCTTTTCTAGTCAATCCTCGTCAATCTCTAGCCTTCATGTTTCCCATCTTTGCATTGGAAAAAATGCAAGTGAATAAAACAACAACTGCAGTAAGAAATGGGGTTGCAGTAGGTTCTTTTTGGAAGAGCAAGATGAAAATCAACCAAAGCAAAGGTGGGATCAAGGTCTTCATTGGTCTTGAGAATCCTCAAGAAAAAAAAGAAGATGATGAGCACTGGTTTGAAAACCATTCGGTCAATGTGTTGAAATCATAGGACCTAGAAATCGGAATCGAAGGGACCTAGTTCAATTGAAGAAGTTCATATCTGAATTGCTAAGGATTTCAATAAAGACAAAATCACAAAAATCTAGAAAGGATTGATTAGAACAATTCAACCCTCCTCCTATAACATGAGGTCGAATTCAACCCTCGCGTTTAAAAATGAGCATCAAATTCAACACTCTTTTTTTAAATGCAAAAAACCACCCAGTTTACCCACAATTTGGGTGAGTCTTTTTGTTTTAAGGTGACCTAGAATGAATTTTTGGATAAGATCCTGAACAATATAAATGGAAAAAGCAAATTTAGGACCTAAAAAATTAGAAACTATCCTATTTACAACTCTTTTAATTATTATAGGAAAATAGCAATTTACCCACTGTACTTTGACCAGATTGCAAAGTGCCCCCTCTTAGTTTAAATTTTTGTACTAAACCTACTTAAACTCACAGCTAAAGTGCAAAATAAATGTTTGCTAACGGAACTCATAAAAGTATTAAATTACCCTTCTTCTATAGTCGGTCTTTCCTTCCCTTCTTCTCTTTCATATCCATTTGAAACCCCCAAACCCCCCTCAAAGAGACTGGACAATCCCCTATCACCATTCTGCCAGTAAGCTACGACAATTACATTCCATGAAACAATTGCAAGCAAACCTGTAATGACAATTAGGAGAGGAATTGTAGTTGGGGGCAAACTATTCGTTATAACATAGTTCGAGAAATATGGAGTGCGCCTAAAGAAAACCTTCTTCAAGCCACCATGGACTAAGAATTTCAACTCAAACAACAAGTGCAGGATATGAAATTGGGTAAACAAACCCTATATGAATATTTGGAAATTGTCTAAGAGAACTTTTCATGGATTGGCCGCCATTCATAATCCATTGGCCGATGATGAAAAGGAAATCTATTTGTCTAGAGGCCTTGGAAAAAATTTTAATATTTTGTTTACCTCCATGTTAGCAAAACCACCATTCCCATTGTATTCTTAGTTGGTCACAACAGTATAAAGCTACAATCTAAGAATGAAAAGCCTATCATCTTCTCTCTCCTTTTTCTCTTCATGAGATTCTATTATAGGTGTATACATTCCATATAAATATGTTTCTACCCATCGTTAGAAGGAAAGAATATAGTTGCAATAAGGCCATCTTACTATTTTATGCATAGTCTTAAGGTATTTCATCGTGTCTCTACTTGTGTTTTCCTATGAGTTTGTCACTGCTATTAGAAAGTGGAGTGGGAGGAGCATAAGCCTAGAAGATGAATTTTTTTAGTTAGCAATTTAGTATTCATTAAAGTGTAAAAGATCTCAAAAACTTGATAGAAGAGATATAGAGATGTTGATCGACAGGTTGGAGATTATGGACGCCCCATCATCCACAACTTCTCAATAGCCATGGGAGGACATTGCTATATGAAAGAATATGAGTAGTGAGTACTTAATTTTGTTTTGTATTTCATTGTTTCTTTTATTGTTAGTTCAATGATGTCGATATGATATTTTCAACTATGGAAACGATATTTTTGTTATACCCATGGCTAGTCTGGAATTTTTTATTGTATAGATTTTAGAGAGCCAATGCCAATGTGAGATGAATGTTAAGAAGTAGTATAGACAAGTTCAAGTTCTAGATGGAGATGTTGGGGTTGATGGAGATAATAAAAAAGTTATTTTATAGGAATAAAGATATTTGTTATGCATGTGACTTTTTTTTATTACTTTCTTTTATTCATTTTAAGAAATAGAGTGAAGTATCTATTACTTATATTTGTTTTCATGTAATTCTAACTTTTCTTAGTTAATTGGAGCTTCTTTGGAATTTTGACAATAATCAACATCAGGGCTAATGCACACATAGGGCACCTGTATATGGATAGAAATATATTTATCTTTTACAAGCAACAACTTTTTTTTTTCGTTATGAATAAAGGTAAATGATGATAATTTTATTGATAGAAGGGCAAGTCAAACAAACTCAAGTTTTAATTTTTTTATAAATAACTTTCATCACAATATAAATTTGTTTAAATATCATAATTTAAGTTTCTTGTAAGATGTAATAATTTAAGTATTAATTATTTATTTAAATTTGCAATAGCATTTTTTTATGAAAGCATATTATTCTATGTTTCATGACTGTTAAATGTGACATAACATACTTTTTATCAGTGATTATATTTTAAGCTTATATTTTTGAGATTTTATATACTTGTATAATATAAACATATGCAATCAAAATCGATGTTTTGTATTTCATATCATAAAAATCAAATGATACTTTCTTGTATAACTTCAATTGCCCGTGCTAAGCACAGGGCATTTTGTTAGTTATTATGTATGAAAGAGACTCATTTTAATTGAAAAATCAGTGTCCTATGATTTTGACAGTGCACCCAATTTACTTTGACTTTTCTTCCTTGGTGCCTCCTTGCCTTTCTGTCGTCTCGTTTCCATGTTCAATTTTCCTCTCTTACATGTTAATTGTAATTTAATTTTGACATTAATTGGAACTTAATTAGGTATGGATAAGTTTAATGAATGGTAATTGTGGGCGGCTTACAGAGGTAGGGAACCGTTTGAGATTTGAAGTGATGAGGATTTTGGAGAGAGGAATGGAGGGCTTAAATCAAGCTGAGGATGGTAGTGGGTTACAGGTCCTCTATAAAAGGTTGGTTGATCTACAAGTGCAAGGACCACTGCATAAAGTCTCTGAGCTTGGCACTGGACGTGAAGGTGATATCAACGTCCAGGAGACGAAACAGGATCGACCCAAAAAGAATACACATGAGCAAAATGCTAGAGATCTGCACAAGAAATGAAATGCACTATAATGACTATAATTTTTGCTAGAGATCTCTCTTCTTGAATCTCCATATGGGTCTTGAGCAAAGTGCTAGAGATCTGCACAAAGAAATGAAATGCACTATAATGCACTATTATTTTGCAAAAGATCTCCCTTGTTGAATCTCCATCTAGGTTTCCTTTTTTTTGCTTAGAATTGAAATCACTTGTCATCGTTTCATCATCGGGATAGGAAATTTGTATCTAGCCGTAAAGGAAACTGATTTCCCTCTCTAATTTTTTAATGGTCATACATAGTTCTAAACTCTACTACAGTAGTGTTTGAGGAAAAGATAATTTTTGTTGTTAATCTTAAAGTTTCATGCCAGAAGAAACGAGTTACACAATTCTTCTGTGTCTCCTTCAACTTCTATATAATTACATATATATCTTTTGATTTTTTATCGTTTAGTATGAAGGACTACCTATATTTTTATTTATATTCTTTAGAACAAATTTAATATTATAAGCGTCGTGGATTGTTTCCAAGTGGAAATGTCCTCCACTACTTGCCTGTGCTTGGCATGGTAAAATTAAAAGCCTACTAATAAAAATAAAATATTTCTAACTATTTTGGGTGGAACAATTTGTGGGCCATTCTGTTGGCCATGTGGGTCCAGACCATGTTTGGGTTCAAATCTGGGGTGGTTTCCTAATGTATTAGGAATTTCCTATTTTGTTAAATAGTAGTTTTCTAATGGGTTAGGACTTTCCTTTTTCATGAGATAGAGTTCTTGGGGGATAAGGATGTACTGGTTATATATATGAGATGTAATCTGTAACCCTAGTGCAGTCAGTCAGAGAGGCTGAGATTCCAAGGCTGTGGTTTCACAGATTGGAAGAGAACCCAGTGGAAATTGGTTTCCCGTGGACGTAGGCATCGTTGCCGAACCACGTAAATCTTCTTGTCTTCTTGTGTGGTGATTGGTTGATCTTGCTTGCGTTTGCACACACGCGCACAACAAGTGGTATCAGAGAGGTTGATTGTGCGTGGAAGATCATCGGAAGGAGAGATCAACGTTGATTTCTGCCGGGCCACACATTGCGATTGTCTCTGTTTCCACAAACAGAGAAATCATTTGCTCTTGGGTTCTTGCACGATCAGTGAAGAAGCAGAAGACAGGCAGTGGGTTCTCAGTTGGCTGGACTTATTCGTCGGAAAAGGGATTGGTTGCCGGGTTTTCCAGACGAGGAAGACCGGAAGCAAAGAAAAAAAAAAAAAAATCGGACTTACCGGTCGCCGCTGCCAGAGGTCGCCGGCAGGCCGCCCGTCGCCGCGCCGTCGCCGGTCCCGCGCTGCCGTCGCCAGACCAGGGAAGCCGGGGCTGTTGGTCGCCGAGAGTGCTCGCCAGTCTGCAACTGGGTTGCAGACCCAGGCGCAGCGACAACTTGTAGAAGACGAACCAGTTAACTGGGTCTGGGTCTGGGGGTTCGGTCGGGTCGGGTCAGTTTTGACTGACCCGCAGAAGAAGAGAAGCCCAGCGCCTGTTTTACAGGTTGGGTCAAGTTCCGGGTTGGGTCCGAACCAACCCGCCGTGCAAGCCCAGGTCCGTCAGCAGTGCAGGCCGGTTCGGGTGGGTCGGGTCGACCTGAACCCGGAAACAGACGGTCCAGCCCGTCAGCCGCCGCGCAGACTTCATCAGAGTGACGTCATCAGGCTGACGTCAGCCCACGTCATCGAACAAACGGTCAACGGCCAGAGTTGACCAGATTGACGGCAGAAATTTGTTTTTGCGATATCTTGATCATTCGAAATTCGATCGGAGATCCGTTTGCGCCTACGAACTCGTTTCGAGCAGATCTACATGTTAGTGGAAGAAGATTGGCTGTTTGACGGTCAACAAGGAGTTTGACCAAATCAGAAGCGCAGAAAACCGTTTTTTGCGATATCGGAGCCATCCGGGGTCGGATTTCAGATCCGTTTCTTCCAGCGTGCTCGTGTTGACGAGATCTACAGCTTGGTGCAGGAGTTGAGGTCAGTGTTAATTATTTGTTTTTCCTGTTACTTAATTTTGATTAAGATGGAGAACAATACTATCAACACTACCATGGTTAAGCTCAACCATTCCAATTGGTTGATCTGGAAACCGAAGATGGAGGATATTCTCTATTGTAAAGACCTCCATGATCCCGTTGAGGGGGATAGTGCCTGACCGAAAGATATGCAAGATGCTGATTGGATCAAATTGCATAGAAAAGCGATCGGTCACATCAGACAGTGGGTTGATAACAGTATATTTCACCACGTGTCTAATGAAACCAATGCGAATACCTTTTGGAAAAAGCTAGAAGCAATGTATGATAAAAAGACCTCGGTGAACAAAACCTTCTTGATCAGAAAGCTTGTGAACATGAAATTCAAGGATGGTGGTCAGATTGAAGATCACATTAATGAGTTCCAAAGTGTGGTAAATCAGTTAGCCACTATGAAGATGATCCTTGATGATGAGATGCAAGCTTTGTTGCTTCTGAGTTCTTTGCCAGATTCATGGGAGACATTGGTTGTTTCCTTGAGTAATTCTACTCCAGATGGTGTGTTATCTATGAGTCAGGTTACCAGTAGTCTACAGAATGAAGAAACAAGACGGAAATCTGTAGGGACAGATAATGCACAGGCCTTTGTTACTGAGAACAGGGGGAGGAGTAAGAGTAGAGGACCAAAGGGGGGTCGTGGCAAGTCTAGAGGTGAATCACAGTCTAAGTCTAGCAGTGAATCACAGAGCAAGAAAAAGTCTATAAAGTGCTTTTTCTGTGGCAAGATGGGCCACATCAGGAAAAATTGTTTTGCCATGAAGAAACAGAAAGGATCCAATAATGAGAAGAAGAATGACAATGATAACACTACAGCTACTTTAGAACATGAAGTAGTGGTGCTCGCCGGCGATGATGATAAGTGTTTGAGTGTTGCAGATGGTCAGATTGAGTGGGTTGTTGACACAGCAGCATCCTACCATGCTACTCCCTGCAGGGAGATGTTCACAACGTACAAAGCAGGTGACTTTGGTACTGTGAAGATGGGCAACACGAGTCATTCAGATATTGTTGGTATCGGTGATGTCTGCATTAAAACCGATATTGGTTGCACAATGACGCTGAAAAATGTGCGACATGTTCCTGATCTGCGGTTGAATCTGATTTCCGGGACTGCATTGGACCTTGCTGGTTATGAGAATTACTTCGGAAATGGCAGGTGGAAGCTCACTAAAGGGTCTCTTGTTATTGCGAGAGGAACAGCAGGTAATACTCTTTATAAAACACAAGTCAAGCTGTGCACAGATGCGTTGAATGCAGTTCAAGACAATTCCTCTCTGAATCTGTGGCATAAGAGGCTTGGTCATATGAGTGAGAAAGGCTTGCAGATGTTGGCAAAGAAGGATTTAATTCCTTGCTCCAAAGGTATGTCCCTTGACCCTTGTGATTATTGTTTATATGGTAAACAGCATAGGGTTGCTTTCTCTTCGACATTAACATTGAAATCCAATGTGTTGGATTTGGTATATTCTGATGTTTGTGGTCCCATAGAGGTAGAATCATTGGGTGGCAATAAGTACTTTGTCACGTTCATCGATGATGCATCCAGGAAAGTCTGGGTTTATCCGTTGAAATCAAAGAATCAAGTATTCCAAATGTTTCAACAGTTTCATGTCCAGGTTGAAAGAGAAACAGGTAAACTCTTGAAGTGTCTCCGTTCAGATAATGGGGGTGAATACACATCCAACCAGTTCAAAAGCTACTGCTTGAAACATGGCATTCGACATGAAAAGACAGTTCCTGGTACTCCACAGCACAATGGTGTGGCAGAGAGAATGAACCGCACTATTCTTGAGAAGATGAGATGCATGATAAAATTAGCACGGTTGCCTAAGTCATTCTGGGGTGAAGCCGTTCTGACTGCCGTTTATCTGATTAACAGATCCTTCTCAGTTCCTTTGAATTATGATCTTCCAGAGAGAAGATGGACAGGTAAAAATGTTTCCTATTCACATCTGAAGGTGTTTGGGTGTAAAGCGTTTGTACATGTACCAAAGGAGCAGCGTTCCAAGTTGGACGATAAGGCAGTGAGTTGCATCTTTCTTGGTTATGGTGGAGATGAGTTTGGCTACAGATTATGGGATCCAGAGAAGAGGAAACTTATCAGAAGTAGGGATGTGGTTTTCCATGAAGATCAGTTCTTTGGAGATGTTGAGAAGATTGATAAGTCTTCTGAGAAAGTTGATGGAGTGGTTGATCTCACACCGACTCCTTCTCCGGTGCAGACTACAGGTGGAGAAGGTGGACAAAATGATCCGGATCGTGATGAGGCACAGGGGTTGCCAGATGATGAGGGTGTTGAGCAGGGGGAGCAGCAGTCTCCTCGGATTGAAACCACGGAACCTCCAGCTAGGAGGTCTACCCGAGAGCGTCAACCATCAACTAGGTATCCTGCATCCGAGTATGTGTTGCTTACTGATGAGGGAGAGCCAGCTAGCTTCCGAGAAGCAATGACTCATGCTGATAAAGATGAGTGGATGAAGGCTATGCAGGATGAGATGAGTTCTTTGAAGAAGAACAAGACTTATGAGCTGGTGCAACTTCCTAAAGATAGGAATGTTCTGGAAAACAAATGGGTGTTCAAGCTGAAAAAGGAAGAGAATGGAAAACTGGTGAAGCATAAAGCACGGTTAGTAGTAAAAGGCTTCGCACAGACGAAGGGTATCGACTTCAGTGATGTTTTCTCTCCTGTTGTGAAAATGACTTCTATCAGAATCGTTTTGGGTCTAGTCGCCAGCATGGACCTTGAGCTTGAACAGATGGACGTGAAGACCGCGTTTCTTCACAGTGACTTGAAAGAAGAGATCTACATGACTCAGCCAGATGGGTTTGAGGTAGAAAGAAAAGAACAGATGGTTTGCAAGTTGAAGAAGAGTCTCTACAGGCTGAAGCAAGCACCGAGACAGTGGTACAAGAAGTTTGATTCATTCATGTTGAGTCATGGGTACCGGAGGACAGCTGCAGATCATTGTGTCTATGTTCGTCGATTTATCGATGGTCGATTCATCATCCTTCTTTTATATGTAGATGATATGCTGATAGTTGGACAAGATAGCAAGTTGATTGGCAAGTTGAAAGAGGAGATGTCAAAGTCGTTTGACATGAAAGACTTGGGTCCCGCACGAACGATATTGGGCATGCAAATACGTCGTGATAGGAGTTCCAAGCAGCTGTGGTTGTCACAGGAGAAATATGTTGAACGAGTTCTCGAACGGTTCAACATGAAGAATGCTAAGCCAGTTAGCATACCTCTAACCAGTCACTTCAAACTAAGCAAGTGCTTGTGTCCTACTACAGATGATGAAAAGGAACGGATGGCATGTGTTCCTTACTCCTCTGCTGTGGGGAGTCTCATGTATGCCATGGTTTGTACACGGCCAGACATTGCTCATGCTGTGAGTTTAGTGAGTCGATTTCTCACAAACCCTGGAAAAGAGCATTGGGAAGCAGTGAAGTGGATCTTTAGGTATTTGAGAGGTACTTCCAAGGTGTGCTTATGTTTTAGAGGCTCAAAACCAGTCATGGAAGGTTATACTGATGCTGATTTTGCAGGCGATCTTGATCGTCGGTTGTCGACTTCTGGATATCTGTTTACTTTTGTAGGGGGAGCTATTTCCTGGCAATCGAAGTTACAGAAGTGTACAGCACAGTCTACAACTGAAGCGGAATATATAGCTGCTAATGAAGCAGGGAGAGAGATGCTTTGGTTGAAGAGATTCCTTCAAGAACTCGGTTTGAAGCAAGAAGAATATGTAGTTTACTGTGATAGTCAGAGTGCTATGGATTTCAGTGAGAATGCTACATATCATGGTCGCATGAAGCACGTTGATATCAAGTACCATTGGATTCGTGAGGTGATCGAAAAGAACTTCATGAAGCTGGAAAAGATTCATTCGGACAAGAATCCCTCGGACATGATGACCAAGGTTGTGTCTAAGGGAAAGCTGGAGCTGTGTTCAGAGTTGGCCGGACTGAACTCCCAATAAGGGGTTCAGGGCATTTCCCTATGGTCTGGAGGGGGAGATTGTTGGCCATGTGGGTCCAGACCATGTTTGGGTTCAAATCTGGGGTGGTTTCCTAATGTATTAGGAATTTCCTATTTTGTTAAATAGTAGTTTTCTAATGGGTTAGGACTTTCCTTTTTCATGAGATAGAGTTCTTGGGGGATAAGGATGTACTGGTTATATATATGAGATGTAATCTGTAACCCTAGTGCAGTCAGTCAGAGAGGCTGAGATTCCAAGGCTGTGGTTTCACAGATTGGAAGAGAACCCAGTGGAAATTGGTTTCCCGTGGACGTAGACATCGTTGCCGAACCACGTAAATCTTCTTGTCTTCTTGTGTGGTGATTGGTTGATCTTGCTTGCGTTTGCACACACGCGCACAACAAATTCTGTGTCATTTCAAATACCAACAATCACAAGCACATAGTAGAATTTATATACACCATGGAGCTTGAATTTAAATTGAGTTTGTGCCAACTAATTAAAAGCCATTGTCTTGCATAATCTAGAATGTAACAAAGTGAAGGGTATCTGCCCAATTAAGGTGCAACTGTGCAAGTAATTTCCAAAAGCCCAAAATTGATTTAATCCGATTTAAACAAACAAACCAAGAGAGGGGCAGACTATGGGTGTGTTTGTTTACAAGCATCCTTAATAAAATGCCAGGCTGTCAAACCAATAGGGGATAAGATTAGAGAAACCCGTTTAAGATGGTTTGGACATGTTGAGTGTAAGCCAGTAATGGCACCGGTGAAAAAAAGTTTGAATATGCAGGTAGATAGCTCATCAAAAGGCAGGAGCAGGCCGAGAAAAATATGGATAGAAGTCATTAATTCAGATTTAAAGAAGTTTAACTTATCGAAATATTTGGCTCAAAATAGAACGAAATGAAAAAATAAAATTCATGTAGTTTACCCCAACATGATTAGAATAGTTTGATAATGATAATGATGCTGTCTTGGATTCCCGAATTCTTGTCCCATAATGCTTTGTTTGGTTGGCTTTTAAAGGTGGATATGTAATATCTTGGAATTCGAGAAGCAGCTTTTGATGGGGTTTTCGAATGTTTGGAGGCACATGAGCATTTGAGGATTCCGGTTTGGGCATTCATTCCAATGGGAAGCAGGAGATCCTCAGGCAACTGCAGATTCAACTGTATTTTTTCCCTCTTCTGTGCTTTTTACTTGGAAACCATTTCTTCTATCTTCTTCATCCTCTGTCTCTATTGTTTGAACATTGCTGATTATTTGCAAGGTATGATGATGAGATCATACGGCAGAGATGATTTTTCAGTTTATATGAGATGGTTTTTAGAATTTTCTGCATTATATGAGATGGTTTGATGATGAATCTGGCTAGAAACCCTTCTTTTCCTCGTGTTAGGGCTTGTAATGAACCTAGCAGAAATGGAGCTTTTTCTTCTTCTTCTTACAGGCCATAGTTTTTCAAAATTCTAGCCTGATCTCTACCCTGTTAGACATCATTTGTTATTGCTGAAATGACTCTCAGCAACCCAGAATTTATAAAACACTGAAGTAGATTCATACCCAGGTGCCTTGTTTGTATATTCAATATGGTATTATGCCATTCAAATATAAGATTATTCATAAGCATTTACAAACCGCAGGGCAGAGATGTCTTAGTACTGATGATAGCAGTAATTGCAAAGCTCAAAAGCCTCTCGTATTAATCTGGAATGCCAACTATTGGGACCCCGAGCTCACAGCAGAGTTATAATAGATAACACATCTGCCCAAGCTCAAAAAACATGGCACAAGCACCATCATCCACCATCTATGTCTGACTCTTGGGGGCCCTGATTTCCACCTACACAGCACAGCAAAATACAATCTATATATATATATATATATTCATCGTTGTCATCATGAAATAATTTATGTAGATAATTTGATGCATTCAATCAATTTTACTTGTGTAACATAAATTGAATTTCAAGATAAATTGAATTGGAGTTGGATATCCTAGCAAGTTACCGAATAATGCATTTTTTTTATGACCTAAGGTATTCCTTATTAGCCCAGTTACCAAACAATGCATTCATAGAATTTAGGGTGAACTAGATTCTCAGGCATAAAATTTCAAGATGAATCAATAGAAAATTGGAATTCAGGTGAAATTTAAGCAGCATTCTAAATTTCATCATTCTCAATTATCCAAATTTCAATAAATATGAATTCTCCAAATGCTCACAATCAAACGGGCCCTATAGAACAAGTGTGTCTCCCTAGGTTAATTTTCTAATTCCATTTCCTACTATTAGTGTTATGTATAATAATAATAATAATAATAATAATAATAATGAACTTTAATTTAAAAGTCCATCAAATAACCAAAATTCTCACTGATTATTTGAGATGAGCTGGTAATCATGATACATGCAGCTCTAGTCACATTATATAAGGTCACTAGTTACAGCACTTTGGTATCCCATCCCACGAGCGGTGTAGTGATAGACTAAAAATAGCCCGTTTGGTACCAATAGTTGATGATAAAAATGCCACTTTGTGTTTGTCATTGTCGGTGTAACAAAAGTTAGTTGATTGTGGCTAAGTACAAACACATGTGCTCTTTAGTTGGCTTAAGACTAGGGTTTGCTCTCGGACATTGCTGGCTCAAGCTGAGCTGTCACACTAGGATCATAAGAGATTTATCCAGTTTCCTCTTTGCCCGCAAAGATTAATCTAATCCAAAGGGCTGGGACACCCTTCATTAATCTCTTCCCCCCTCCCACCCACATAAAAATAATAATAATAATAATAATAATAACAAAATGCTAAATGGTAGCTCAACTAGCCTAGGACTATAATTTCACCTCAAAAGTTACGGGTTCAAATTGCGCTACCACACTAAGGCCATAGGAAATTTACCTGGCTTCTCTTGGGCCAAAAGAGATTAATCTGGCCCAAAGGCCTGGATCACCTCTGTTTGCAAAAAAAACAAATAAATAAATAAAATAATTCAAGGGGTAACTCAGCTTGTCTAGGATCACTGCTAGCTCTAAGAGGTTGTGGGTTTAAGCTGCACTACCACACTGGGGCCACAGGAGATTTAACCAGCTCCTCCTAGACCTGAAGGAATTAGTCCAGCCCAAAAGGCTAGACACTCTCCCGTGGTTAAAAAAAAAAAAGATACAAAGACATGTGATTCTTCTCACCCTCTGAGAAATACTTAGAGGATCCGGACTCTTTTACAGAATGCTTTCTCATGCTTCAGCCTTTTGCTTTGCCTCTGGTCACGATGATAATAAACTTGCAAAAATACTATCCGCTTTATTAATATAAATAAATCATGATCATAGACAGATCAGTCAACTTGACTTTGATAAAGGACCCAAAAAAACAGCCAATCCTACCCAAGGCTAATCAATACATACAAGACCGAAAATGTAAAGAAGAAAACTTGGCATTCATATGATATTATGGAATAACCAAATATTTTATTTTGAATTATTGATAAAACAGTAAATATAAAAATATAAAAAAATTTGATAGGAGGTCCCTTTCTATCATTTTTTAACGTTTTGGGTCATCCCTCGTATTACTTGATTTTAAGGATATTTTTCAAAAAAACACCAGAAGAAAACCTTATAATGTTTGTAATATGGAGTAATGTTGCAGAGAGAGAGTGAGATGATGATGGTAAATCTTAACTTTAATAACAATTTTGTCAGGGGGAGACTTCTTTCAGCTGCCATGGTGGTCATCAGCTCTTGCAAGCAGTTTTTTTTCTTTTATTTTTGGTAGAGAGCTCTTGCAAGCAGTTAAAACTACATTTGGTTCTACAAAAGACTGCATGTATATATACATGTTTGGACCGATGGATGGGCCATGTTAGAACAAAATGTCGAGTGTGTAGTGATTGGGCGTATGTTCTTTCATGACTTTATAATGGAAATGGAGACACAGCAGCCCTTGCTTGAGTCTCGGCCTAAATAAAAACCATGTCATATGTGCAAGTCTGACCAAGACTCATTCAATTGAGTTAACATGGTGACCTAACGAGTTGAGCCTACTTGCTCTGACTGAAATTAGTCACGATTAGTTTTAAGTGACAGAAGGAGTCCTTGCTAAATGTTACGCATTTGAGCTGATCAAGGCCCGGTGTTGTATCAGTTCAAAAAGCATACTGGTTGGGCTCAGAGTAACCTAGATTAGGCCCATTTTGAACTGTGTTTAAATACATATGCCTGGTCCGTCATGATCCAGTCCACTTTTTAAAACACAATTCAAAGACTGCCTAAACATTTTGGCCTGACTGACAGGCGTATCAACTGGTTCTTTAGGGCTATTTGTTAAGTTAAGTGGTTGAGTGAAGTGAAGTGAATTGTCATTTCAAAATATAAAAGAACGAGAGGGATTAAATTAATGCATGATGAGATTTTATCTTTTAGTAAAAAGAAAATGTAACTTTTTGACTTTTTGTGTTAAAAGTAGATATTTTTTATTAATTAGTGAGATGAAAATATAGTTTTTTGACTCTTTTGTGTAAAAGGGTAGAAAATTTTTTTTAAAATGTGGTATTTTGATTTGACTCTTTTAGTCTATTGTGTCTTAAAATAAACAATGTCTTTAATTTTACTTTGAGGTGAAATTAATAAGTACACCCGTAGCCCAGGCACAAGCACTTACTAGTAACTGAAAAAGGGGTTATATTTTATAAGCCCAAATAGTGGCCAGCATGTATGTGGGCTAAGTTTTAGATATTATTAGAAAAAAAATCATTTTCTTCGTAACATCATGAGAAAAAAAGCACGAAAGTAAAAAATATCCCACCATTTTCTCAAGACGATATTCTTGAGAACGATATTTGTGACCACTAAATAATTGAGACGGGGACAATATAATTCTATCTTGAATTATGATAAGGATAACTGAATAACCTTATGCACTTGAATATTGTCTATATATATATATATATATATATGATAAGGATAAGGAAGATCTTTTGAGTGCTAGTACTAATTTCCTGTTTCAGCTAAGCCTTCACTTTCTACTTATTTTCATTTCTTTTCCTCGTTTCTCCTTTCTTGAATAAAAATTTCCTCCTAATCACAAAAGAAAAAAAGAGTAAGGTTTATCATAAAATTGATCACATAAAATATCTGACTTGTAATTGGATAAATGCTTATGTATTTTCTTTTCTATTTTTTTCCCAATTCCAACCACCTGTGGAGGCTTGTTTTTGCAGAAAAGACATGGAAAATCTAGCTTTTTTTTTGTAGCAAAAATGTTTAATATTGGCTGTGGCCACTCGTCCATGAGTAAAATACAACGATGAACTAACTTTTCTACAATTTTGTGGTAAATCTTTTCTAATTTGAGGTGGTGGGGTGGTTAGAAATCTTTTTTCTTTTTTTTCTTCATCGGGAGATGAAAAGTCCTATTGTTGCGCGCATATGTGTATGCCCTAACAGTGAGTTCTTCTAATTTATTTAGTTGCCTGCGAAATATCTCTTGGGTCATGATTTCTCTCTCGTATATTCTAATATAAATTTTGTTATTGTTGGACAAAAAATTGTAATTTTTTTTTCAAATTTAGGGTTTTGGTTGCAAGGATCAACCAAAAAAAGAAATGTTTATCTTGAAATGATAAAAATTGGAAAAACTAGAAATAAATATAAATTGCCCTTAAAATGTATTCTTTATATGTGTTTTTGCCACTATTTTGCTCGCAAAATCCTCAGTTCCAATATCTAAATATATCTCATGGGATTTCTACGTCTTACAACAATATCATTGATAGCATGATTATTTTGTAAGAGAGCCATGTTGGCATAGTCAAGGATGATGGTCCAAAGACCACCGTCCATTACAGTAACTGTCCACCCTCTCTCCCTTCATTGCCATTGACTATGGTTACTGCACTTTAAGGTATTCAGTTTTTTCCATGCATGCATCCATGATAAATGCTCATGCATGCATTGTAATTAATGCTCCAGCCATCGGTGATGGTCAGATGGCTATAAAAGCTGGGAAACTCCCTCACCTTCAGATACACACAGAGCCTCATACACAGAGACACTTACAGAGGCTGAGCATACCATCAAGCTGCTGGAATCAAAGAGAAGGATGAGGGAGTTGTAAGACCCATTGTGGCATCCCTTCCATCTCCATTAGCGATGGATTCAGGTATGCCCTATAATCTTGGAGATCCATTTACATGGAATCATACCATTGGTGTGTAAATCAAAGCCGTCCAAAGTTCCTGGAATGGGCCATTTTGGCTAACAATTGGTATCAGAGCCAATGGTTTTTGTGTTGGACGGGTTGGAATTACAGAAAACCGGACAGAGACCTCTGTTTTTCGTTTTTTGCCAGAACTACAGAGCATTACAGAGAAAAAGAAAAAGAAAAAAAAAAAAACAAATTACAGTGGACCGTCGCCTGGGGCGACGGCTGTCCGGCGGTAGGCGCTGCGCGCTGGCGCAGCCGCTGGCAGGCGCTGCGCAGCGGCGCAGGCGCAGCGCTGCGCCCAGCGGCAGCGCCGTATCAGAAGAACAAAAATAAAAAAAAAATCTCTGCGTCGCCGGCCGGCGACGAGGATAGACCGGCAGCCACTGCCGCTGCCGTCGCCGGCCTCGGGCGGGACCCCAGCCGCTGTCCGCGGCCCCTGCCGGCGTGACTGGGGAACCCGGCTGTTCACCGTCTCTGTGAAGGAGACGATGAACAGTACGGGTCCAGTTTCGGGTCAGCCGGGTCGCTTGCGGGTCAGGCCGATGACCTGGATGGTAACTCATATAAATATGGGTCCGGGTTTTTTAGATGGGTCAACCCGCTGAACTGACCCGACCCGTTGTTCCTGACCCGGACCGTAGATCTGGATCCGACCCGGCTTACAGGTCAGGCCCGACCCAACTGACCCGGTTCAACTGGAATCCAAGTAGATTGGGTTTTCAGTTATTTCACAGGTCGGTTCCGACCCAGCCCAACCTGTCAAGCCCGACTGGACTGAACAGGTCAATTTATGACCTTGGGTCTGACCCGACCCACTGGCCTGGCCCGATTTGAATAAAGTATGATTAATGTTGATCATTATGTTGTCTGAATAATTGGGTCATTATAAAATTGATCCGTTCCGATCAGAACCGTCCATTTGATCTATTTAAATGCTGTAATTATTCTGATGGGACTGGATCATTAAAGTATGATCAGATCAAGGCCAGATCAAAGAAAATGGACGATCAAAACCTTATTTTGATCATTACGGACACATATGATATCGGATTTTCGATCCGTTTCTTTTGTTGTGTTCCTTATGATGAGATCTACCATATTAGTGAATTTAATTCCCAATCCAATGGTTCAATGCTCATATCATAAGGTTTTATGCATGTTTAATTCATTTAAATTCATGTTTTCCGCTTATTGTTTACATGATTAATGTTATTTGAGTTATCATTGGTTACATGCATGAATGTTTGATGAATAAATTAGTGTCAGAGGTTTCAATTTGAAATTATGAGTTAACTAGGTAGTCACCAAAGTGGCCCAGTTATGATGAAACTCATATTTGTTTCATATTGAATAAAAGATACCACATATGACACTTAAATTGCAATTTCACGTAACGGATAGATAATCGACCCAAAGGAGTTTATCTTTCCTTTATTTGAAAATTGGGATAAAACACATTAAAGATGTTTTGTGAATTCGTGTTGATCCATGCCCAAAGGTGGGATCTCACTTATTCACTTAATAAATTGTGGTTTTATCAAATAATGGAGAATAATAAAAAATTAACATGTTGCATTTGACCCAAAGGTTATTTGTAATGATGTAAGTTTATTATTTTGTTGTAAGACTCCCTGTTGAATTCAAAGCATTATAGAATTGTGAGAGTAATAGTTTATATCTTCTTTTACAGCTTCTTCCTCCAGATCATTGACTCTGCCCTCGTGCTTAGGAACCATTCTCTTATTAGATGGATCAAACTATCCTGAATGGTTGGACATGTTAGCCTTGACCATAACTTTTCTCGATTTAGAAATGGCCTTAAATGAGCCCATGCCTCCTGCCCTCACCGAACAGAGTTCTGCATCTGAAAAGGCCAAACATGAACAGTGGCACAAATGTGATAAGTGGCACAAATGTGATAAGAAATGCCAAAGGATCATAATGACTTCAGTGTCTAAGAGTATTAGGGGATCACTTGATCCGAGAAAACATGCCAAGGAACTCTTAGAACAGATTAAATCACAATTTGAAGTGACTGACAAGGCATTAGGTGCCACATTAATGAACAAATTAACGAACATGCAGTATGATGGGACGAAGGGAGTTAGGGAACATATCCTACTCATGTCTAACCTAGCATCTAAGTTGAAGGATATCGACATGAGTATTTCAGACGGATATTTGATCCAATTCATTTTGGATTCTCTTCCCCCTGCATTTGGCCCGTTTAAGGTAACTTACAATCAGAGCTCTAGTCGGTGGACCCTAACTGAGCTGATCGCAAAATGTGATCAAGAAGAGAGGAGGCTTAAGGCCGAGGGGCAATTTCAAGTAAACTTAGTCTCCCAAGTTAAGGGCTGAAAAGTTTTTAGACACCTCAAGAATAATGCCAACATGCTTAAAGTAGATCCGAAAGGTCAGAAACCGATGAAGAGAAAAGGGAAGAAAGGGTCCGAAAAATGTCACTTTTGTGGCAAGAAAGGACATTTTAAGAAGGACTGCCTCAAAAGGAAAAATTGGTTTGAGAAAAGAGGTAAGCAAAGAAATTTATCTCTTGTATGTGAAACCAATATTATTAATGTCCCATCTAATACATGGTGGGTAGACTCTGGTGCAACCGTTCACATTTCCGGTTGTATGCAGGGATTCCTTTTAACCCGGAGGCCAAGTGATGGGGAACGAACCATCGTTATGGGGAACCGGAAGGAGTCAAGAGTCGAGGCAGTAGGCACATATAGGCTGGTGCTAGATACCGGATTTGTTCTGGATTTGCCGAACACCTTCTATGTTCCGGAGATTTCCCGAAATTTGGTTTCTGGTTCTCAATTGGATGTGAAAGGATATGTCTTTAATTTTGATAAAGGATCTTTGAAACTATTTTCAAGAATATAATGATTGGTAGTGGTTTATTGTATGATGGTTTATATAAATTACAGTTAGATATTTTATATACACAATCACTGACTACACACCATGTTTCTTGTGGAATGAATGTTGGCATGAAAAGATGACTGATAAAAGAGAACTCCTCCATGTTGTGGCATAAACGGTTGGGACACATCTCGAAAGAGAGGATGTTGAGATTAGTGAAGGATGGGCTATTACCAACCCTTGATTTCACTAATTTCGGTGTCTGTGTTGACTGTATTAAAGGAAAACAGACACAAACAGTCAAGAAAACTGCCACACGAAGTTCTGAACTCCTGCAATTGATCCATACGGATGTTTGTGGAAAAATAGATATACCTTGTTTTACAGGAGAACAATATTTCATCACATTTATAGATGATTACTCACGTTTTGGTTTTGTCTATCTTATTAAAGAAAAATCTGATGCTTTGACTATGTTCAAAATATTCAAGGCAGAAGTAGAAAAGCAATTAGATAGGAAGATCAAAATTGTGAGATCAGATCGTGGTGGTGAATACTATGGTAGGTACACTGAAGCGGGCCGTAACCCTGGTCCGTTTGCAAGATTCCTAGAATCCGAAGGTATTGTTGCCCAATACACAATGCCTGGAACTCCTCAGCAGAATGGAATTGCTGAAAGAAGGAATAGAACTCTTTTAGATATGGTTAGGAGTATGGTTATTAATACTTCGTTACCCGAGTCTATGTGGGGTGAAGCACTGAAGATGGCCATGTATATTTTAAATAGGGTTCCTAGTAAAGCAGTTCCTAAAACTCCTTTCGAGTTGTGGACTGGAAGAAAACCCAGCTTAAACCATTTCAGAGTTTGGGGATGTCCATCTGAAGTGCGAGTGTATAATCCACAAGAAAAGAAGTTAGACCCCAGAACTGTGAGTGGATATTTTATTGGTTATCCAGAGAGGTCTAAAGGGTGTCGATTTTACTGTCCTAATCATGTACTAAGAATAGTTGAGTCCTATAATGCTAAGTTTTTGGAGAATCATGACAACAGTGGGAGTAGCGAGGCTAGAAACATTATATATAAGGAGATTAGAGATGAGCCTCAATCCTTTACTCAAGATGGATTAATGATTCCACTTGATATAAGGATATTCCCAGAAGGATCTGTTGATCCAATTCCTCAAGATACACAACCAACTCCGCCAATACAACCAAACATTTCTGAAGAAAATCCGGAAGTATTGAGAAGGTCGACTCGTATGAAAATGCCTGCTGTTTCGGATGATTATGTTGTGTATCTAGAAGAATCGGATATTGGAATTAAAGAAGATCCGAAAAACTTTTAATGAAGCTGTACACAGTGACAATTCTGATAAATGGTTAGATGCTATGAAAGAAGAATTAGAATCCATGGCTGTAAATGACGTTTGGGATCTCGTTGAACTACCTGAAGGGTAAAAAACCGTCGGTTGTAAATGGGTCTTTAAGACTAAAAAGGACTCTAAAGGTAAAGTTGAACGATTTAAAGCCCGACTAGTGGCTAAGGGATTCACTCAGAGAGAAGGTCTCGATTTTCACGAAACCTACTCTCCGGTATCTAAGAAAGACTCATTCAGAATTGTAATGGCTTTAGTAGCTCATTATGACTTATAGCTATATCAGATGGATGTTAAAACAGCTTTCTTGAATGGGAATCTTGATGAAGAAGTGTACATGGAACAACCTGAAGGGTTTATTCAACAAGGTAATAATGGAAGGCTGGTCTATAAGTTAAAGAAGTCGATATATGGGCTGAAACAAGCTTCCAGACAATGGTACTTAAAGTTTAATCATATTATTATATCTTTTGGTTTTACCGAAAATCCAGTTGACCATTGTATTTACCTTAAGATCAGTGGGAGCATGTTTATCATTTTAGTCCTGTATGTAGATGACATTTTACTAGCCAGCAATGACCTTAGTATGATCCAAGAAACTAAGGTATACCTTGAGAATAATTTTGACATGAAAGATATGGGTGAAGCAACTTTTGTAATAGGAATCGAGATATTCAGAGATCGATCTCGAGGATTACTTGGGTTGTGTCAAGAAGCCTATGTGCAAAGTATTCTCAAACGTTTCCAAATGGAAAGGAGTAAATCACAAAAATGCCCCAATGTCTAAGGGAGATAGGTTTAGTAAAGCTCAATGCCCCATGACTGACATAGAAAAGTTAGAAATGAATACATACCCTTATGCGGCAGCAGTAGGAAGTCTAATGTACTTACAGACATGCACGAGGCCAGATATTAGTTTTGCAGTTGGGATATTAAGTCGATATCAAAGTAATCCAGGCATACCTCACTGGGTAGCTGTCAAGAAAGTGATGCGTTATCTCAACGGCACTAGAAGATACATGCTCACATATCAGAGATCCAATACGCTGGAGGTCATTGGATATTCAGATTCTGACTTTGCAGGTTGTCCCGATACTAGAAGGTCAACATCTGGCTACTTTTTTCTGTTGGCTGGCGGGGCAGTGTCGTGGAGGAGTGCAAAGCAAACGCTAGTCACTCCACCCACATTTGATGCAGAGTATGTGGCGTGCTTTGAAGCCACGGGTCACGCATTATGGATGCGTAACTTCATAAAGGGACTTACAATTATGGGCAGTATTTCTGAACCGTTAAAGATTTACTGCGATAACAATGCTGCGCGACTTTTTGAGCAGAATGACAAGTGTTCCAGTAAATCAAAGTTTCTGGAAGTAAAGTATCTTGTTTTGAAAGAAAAAGTGCGAGATCGTTTAGTGTCAATTGTTGGAGCTCCATCGAAGCTCATGATTGCTGATCCATTGACAAAGGCATTGGCGCCAAATGACTTTAAAGACCATGTATTGAGTATGGGATTGAAAGAGATGCCTTGCAGGAATCAATGATGTATGACACTATTCATGGATCAATTAAAGAAACGATTTTGCAATTCTTACTCTGTCATATATTCACATGTGATAATTGTGCAATGAAGTAAGAATATAAAAGTGTTATGACATTATAGTTTCCATTAAAGTAGTCATATTAAAGGTAAGTTCTTGATTAGGAAATGATACTGGTGTTGTGATTGTGGAAGGAAATATATCATAAAGATGTGTAACCGCCACAGTTCGCATTAGTAAACTAACCTAATCTAAGATTAAAGATCTTAGCATTACAGTTGTCATGGATGATCGGTGTTTTCAAATGATGCGCATCAGTTAGAGTCGTTTTCAAAATTCGTTTGCAAAATAAAGTATTTTCGATATATATATATATATAAACTAAGCAGCTGTATGGTGGTCATATGGACCAAGTGGGAGATTGTTGGCATAGTCAAGGATGATGGTCCAAAGACCACCGTCCATTACAGTAACTGTCCACCCTCTCTCCCTTCATTGCCATTGACTATGGTTACTGCACTTTAAGGTATTCAGTTTTTTCCATGCATGCATCCATGATAAATGCTCATGCATGCATTGTAATTAATGCTCCAGCCATCGGTGATGGTCAGATGGCTATAAAAGCTGGGAAACTCCCTCACCTTCAGATACACACAGAGCCTCATACACAGAGACACTTACAGAGGCTGAGCATACCATCAAGCTGCTGGCATCAAAGAGAAGGATGAGGGAGTTGTAAGACCCATTGTGGCATCCCTTCCATCTCCATTAGCGATGGATTCAGGTATGCCCTATAATCTTGGAGATCCATTTACATGGAATCATACCATTGGTGTGTGAATCAAAGCCGTCCAAAGTTCCTGGAATGGGCCATTTTGGCTAACAAGCCACCCCTATGATCATGTGCTCCTGAGACAAACCCAAGTACATCCACGAGGGGGCAATCGCACCCGTTGGACATCGGGGCGATTCTAAATCCATAATGAAACTTTTGGCTTGGCTTTGAAAATTCATATGAAAAATCCTACCTCCACCCCTAAAAACCATATGGAAATCATGGAACCCAATTTCCTGTTTTGATTCTCAACGAAAATCCTGGGGCCATGGTTGTGTGCCCACACTCTTCTCTTTTTTCATGTGGGTTCACCAGAAATCCCACCTCGATCCCCCTCTTACTTGTGAACGGTGATGAAGGCTCGCATATCATCCTAATCCTTTGATTAACGGCTAATAAGTTTTCCATCTTTCAAATTAAGTGTCCAGTCAATCCAACAACCCAATCCATATGGATGGGTGACAAACATTGAGACTGGTAACTATCTAAGGCTCCTATTTTATAATCTAATCAGATCTCATTAGATGGACCCTACTAACTCACAAACGAGTTGATCTGATGAGCGCATGTGCCGAAGAGAGACACTGTGGTGGCATTTGATATCGTGTTGTTCAAATGTTCTCATGCTCCAACGAGATGAGACTTTGAAAACAAGTTTGGTAAGTCGAAATCAATGTTCCAAATTTTGATCTCACTGGAAAGAAGTCCAAAATCTTAGCCTACTTGCATAACAAACTTTGGACAAAAAAGCTTTATTTAAAAAAAAAACATAATTCTTAAAGATAGGTTACAATCATTAAAGGTGGGTTCATATTATAATTCTTATAATGGTGGTCACCATATCATAAATACTATGAATGTAGCGTCCCTGTTCTAATTTTTAAATGCGGGCATTATGTTTTATTAATCTCTAAAGATGGGTCCCGTGTCCACATTCACAAAAAACGTGACCTTACTATGTAATTCCTAAAGGTGGGTCAAATGGTCACAAACACAAAATGTGGGCGCACATTTATATGAATGTAGGCCTACATTGCCAATCCTATGAACATGGGCCCTATGTTGTAATTTTTAAAGATAGGTATCATATTGTAATTTCTAATCTCGTGTCCCATATTCACAATTACAAAAAAGGTGGCCCCACAACATAATTCTTATAAAGGTGGGCCCATATTGTAAACTCTATACATGGTGCCCATATTTTAATTTCTATAGATGGGCACCACATTGTAATTTTTAAAGACGGGTGACATGTTCACAACAAAAAAAAAATGTGGGCTCTACTTTGCAATTCCTCAAGTGAGTCTCATGGTTACAATAATAAAAGGTGGACCATTACTATGAATGTGGGCCCCATATTGTAATTTCTAAAGGTGAGTCTCATATTCATATTTACAAAAAAGGTAAGCCCACATTATAATTCTTATAGAGGTGGCCTCAAATTGTAAATCTTATGAATATAGGACTTATGTTTTAATTTATAAAGGTGGGTACCACATTGTAATTTATATAGGTAGGTCTCATGTACAATATAATAAAGTGAAGCGAACAATAAAAGGTATGTCCCATATTGTAAATCTAGTGATTCTCTTATTTCAGTTCCTTAGAACAAAACTTTTATAATATTTTTGATAGAGTAGTTTAATATAATGTTACCAAGAAGTTTTACACAGTATAATCTCAACACAGCCCAATTTTAGCACAATCTACTTTGAGCACACACAAATGGGCCTGGAGAGTCTTTGTACAAAGCTTGTCCATGTTTGCAACAATGGTTTTTTTTTTCTTTTTTTAACCCCAATTAATGGTATCTCTATTTTTTTTTTCTTGTACTTCTCTAATATTCTTTAAAGCAGGTAGAGGTTTGAAAAAATAGAGCATTTGATAGTGATTTCCAACCTCTGTCTACTTTAGAGAAGTAGAGGCAATGCTTCTTTTTTCTACCACCCCCTTCAATGGCAATTGAAAAAATAGAGAGGAGAAAAAAGAGGCACTAGTATATATGAACGCCTATTTTATTTTTTTTATATTTTTTAAATATGATAAGGTAAATAAAGATCTAAATAATTGAAAATATTCACAAAATTAAGTATGGCTATGCCACCAATTTCAGCTATTAAAACATCACCAATTTCAAGATGTGTTAAAAAAGTGAGGTATTAAATATTATTTTCTAAATTCTCTGTGGCCCAAACATAAGATTCAAAATTGTTAGATCCCTTTCAGAAGGCTGAACACGGCTACGAGGTTAGTTTTTAGGGGTTGATATGTTTTAGATCTCAAGAAATTTGCAAATAATATCAACAATTGATATAACATGCTTAATTTTACATTGGTCCATAGGCAGTTCTAATTTTTTTTCTCTTTTTAAATTAGTTTTAAAACAATAAATAACGACCCAAACCATTGAAAATATTTAAACGGTCAATGATCACTAGAAAACCAAATTTCAGCCGTTGGATCATCACCTAAAAAGCATGGATTACCTGATATAATATTTTAAAACTTGTGGGCCTCAAATACAAGATTTAAATCATTAGATCTCTTTTGAAGGATGAACATGATTACGGGATCAAATTTCAAAAATTAATCCCTCGAACATCTCAAGAAATTTATAAAAATTTTCTATCATTGATTCAAAAATATTTATTTAAAATTGATCTTTCCATTCACAAACACTTTGATTATATTTTTTTCATGAATCTTTTTTAAAAGGCCCTATAACAAAAATCGCAGACGTGCCAGACAAACCCAATGACGCACATACACATGCGACAACGGCTAAAAGTTCCAGCGAAGCCTCTGCTCGAGCAAACTGCAGAGCCTCTCGGCCCGAGTATATAATAAGCTTTTCACTATCTATAAGCATCACGTTCTTCTTGTCATTATCTTCCGCCGCTCTCATTTTTCTAGCCTGGGAAGAGAAGGAAGAATCTCTCCCTTCGATTTCGATCCCATCCGAAGGCTAAGGTTTGAGAAACCCTAGATCTAAATCTTCTTACCCCAAATCCATCCATCTTATTTCATTTCCACTGTTTGTTTCTGTCAAATCTCACCAACAATCGCACTAGAAAGAAGAACGCCTTTCTCTTTCGTTCTAGGGTTTCAATCATGACCGTTGTTGGTGGTGGATGTTCATCGTAATGACGCGTCTTGTTCCTGATCTGTTGTTTTCTTGCCGCTTACTAACCGGCATTTGGGTTTTTTAGTCACTTCTTCATATGCATGATGTGTGATTTGATGTGGTTTGGTTATGGTTTGTTGTGGATGTTTTTGGGATCTGGTAGATCTGATGTTTTGCCCGTTTGGATGTGGGTGAGGTTCTGGAGAAGATTTCCTCCAGTGAAATCGCATTTCCCTTGTTTGGATTTTGTTTTAGGGAGAAAATGAATGAATCTTGTTTGTTCAATTTCTTCAGGATTTAGGAGAAAGAATGTTAGTGGAGGAGCCCCCATTTTGTTTATGCAAATAGAACTTTTTATTTGTAAGATTGGTCTTTTCATAGTGAGGAATCAATGCTTGGGAAAAGTGGTGAATCTCCGTTCTGCACCCTTCTTTTTCTGCGCCACAGAGGATTCTCTGCTTGTCATTTTATTTGCATCCAAATGGACATGAGATCTGGGGTGTTTGGTTGACATGAGTTTGGTTGAAATGCTTGTGATCTGATGTGGCTCATGTGAATGTTTGTGGCAAAGAATTTCTTGGAGTGGAATAAGTGGTGGGGTAATGTCAGGAATCTGGTTGGGGCCCTGCTTGGATTGGATTCTTGCATATGTTGCGGGGTAAAAGCACTCAGAAAAGGTCTCATTATGAACTAGGGGCAAGCCTCACATGGGCACTATCTTATGATCTCTTTGGGTCTGATGGTTTTATATAAGTGCATTACAAAGCTGTTTAGTTTTGGGACCCTTAAGCTTAAGCTTATGGTTGTGACCTTCAGACTGTTCCCATATGTGGCCCATGCCTGTTCCATAATGAGACCATCAAATCCCATCATTCCCTATTGATGGGCGTGAATCAAGGTCCATCTGCAACCAGGTTCCCGACTCTAAAAGTTGCAGCCAGTGTGAAGTCAATGTTTCTCATTCCTTCTTTGTTTGTGAAAGCAAAATGCGTTGGGAAGGCAATATTCCTTTGGCGTGGCCTATAAGCTGGTACACAACATGGTTAGTAGTCATATCCAAGCCTTTGGTAAATGGGTCTCTATGGGGAGGGATGAAGAATGGAGAAATGAATCAAGGAAAGACTGATCCTACCTAGATAACCTTTTGCAGCCAAATCTGGTCTCAGTTTTCTTTCCACTCTGTAATTATCTTGGAAGGTGCGGAGCCTCCATTATAAGGACCTCATTATTATAGGGTTTGTGGTAACATAATCTAGTAAATAGTAACCATCTGTGCATTATTTTCTTTAATATTTTCTTATTTTAGCCTGTTCCATTTAATTACCTTTTTTATTTTTATTTTTCTATTTTTCTTCGATTGTAAGTTCAATGAATGGATTTAAGAAAGGAAAGGAAATCCATGTATAAGAGCAAATTGCCTTATTTGGATGCCCACATTAGTAATATTAATTAAGGACCTCATGTATATTCTTAAAAGCATTTTCGATATTATTCATTTTTTTTCTCATTGGAATAGAACCTTATAAGTAGTTGTGCTATGAGCTTGGCTTGGAGATGCTATGATTGGACATATCCATCTGCACTAATCTGGTATTCCAAATATACGTCTCTTGTGCAACGTGTGTAGACCATGCATCTTTTCAACCTTCCTTTTGTTCACCTCATGTTTGTGACCACCTGATAAGTGGATCCTGTCATCTTTAGATCATATGGAGGGCCATGTTTGTGAATAGACAAGATCACACTTCGGTTTGTTGGGATCTAGACAATATTCCCACAAAGAAAGAGGAATAGGGGAAAGGGGTGACTCAGCAAAAGATATGATAACTTTGGGCTTTTGTTTTTGGTAGCATTGATCTTTTGAAATTTCATGTTTGTGTTGCTATATTGTTTTTGTTAAATATAATGTGGGTTTTGTTACTTTTTTGATAAATGTTATTAGAAGTTGCATCAGATATTAATCATATTTGTCTTTTTTTAGTTTTAATTTCTTTACCAGTACTTACTTTTAAACAACTCTAGGGATGACCTTAGGGATAACTCTTGTGACTTTATATTATTTAAGTGAGAATTTGCAATTCTTGAGAAACAATTATCAATAAGAACCATAAGAGAGGTGGCCATGATGATTTGTTGGCAATGGGGCAACCTGTTTGCTGGGCATTTAGTGGATTTTTCTGTTGTTGTCCATGATGATTCAGTTTTGGTATTTTCATAACCAAACAGTGAGATGGCAATTTGCAACAGAACGTTTTAATGAGAGCAACTAAAGGGCTGCTTTTTGTGGTGTGATTATGCCAAATTATATTCTGTCTAAGCATTGAAAAAACTTCAAGGTCATATGAGTGAATAATAAGATTTTAACATGAAATATAGTTAGTTTGTTTTTTATGTTGTATATCATTGGCTCTTCTAAGCATACACCGCAGGGCTGATTGTGTTGCTTTCTATACAATGAAAATGAAACGTGCCTGTTTATGTTAAATAAGATCTTTATTATTAATAACTTACCATATGGAGTGACAGAAAAATATGATGTTTTGTTTGCTAAAATCGCTATATTTATTGTGCACGTACATGCGTATGTGTCCTGGTTTTGTTCCAGTGGCTCATGTTCCTTGGCTGAAATTCTTGTACTATGATTATACCCGTTGTCTTTGGAAACTTTGGGTTGGTTTCATGGAAACTCTTGATGTGCTTGTGATCTCATATAGCAGCGGAAGTTTTAATCTGACATTATCAAGATTTTTCTGTAATCATGCCCTACATTCTCCTCTCCTTCCCACTTCCCTTTTCCTTTTATCATTTCTTTGTGCTTGTGCATCATCAATTATGCAACATTATGCTTTCCGTTTTGTCTTTATTTTACAATCCCATCTCTGGCCTTGAATTGCCTACATTCTCAGTGGTTTTCTTTTTCTTTCTAATTATTGGATGACGACAAGTTCAATGTCTTCTTTCTTTTATTTATTTATTATTTTTTTATGATCCAAAGTACTCTATGAAAATGCTCACTTTTGTGGGATGATAAGCATTCAGCTCCTGACCTCCTTTGCCTTGACTGCCTGACGTTTAACTTGGATAACCGTATTTGAATTTACCAAAGCAGACTCCGAAACAGAACACCCATAAGGCTGAACTGGTCAAAGAATTTTAGTTTGGAGTCATACTGAAATGGGTTTGAAATGAAAATAACAACTATGAACTATGCTTTTGATTTCTTTGCAAAATTGGTGATGTCATTGATGTTGATGCATGCAATGGATTTGTCCAGTGCTGGATACATCCTCAATTAGTGACATGGCGTACTTGAATCGGGTTATTACCATTCTCTTTCAACCTATTTGCTAGATACCTTTTTTAAGTTGAGGTGTTTTGTGCAAATTTAAAAAGGTGATGCAGGGGACATTGTTGTTTGAGGTTTTTATCATCCAAGCTATGTACAAGCTTCCACATCCAATGAAATTGAGATGAAAACTGGCTTAAACATTCTTTTTATAGATACTGTACGGGAGCAAATAAAATTGCATGTCTACTCTCATTTTTGAAATTTATTAGTGGATGGTCTTCACTTTTTATTTGAGCATCCTCTCTATTTGTTGGGAATGTTTTACCATATCTTATGATGCCTTTCTAGTTCCAAAAATTATTATTTTTCCGTGTTCAACTGTCATACATTGCCATGTTGTTCCTGTCCTCATTCTAGCAACATATGGTTTTATCTAATTTCACCCTCATATTTTCATTTTGCAAACTATGGTCTGAAATATATGCATTTGTGGCACTTGAAGTTGTCTAGGCTTTTACATGTGTTTTGCTGTCAGTTGTGATTGATATGCATATATGCATTCAGGGTCTGGGCCTTGGTGTATAGGAGAGCAGAAAGGCCAGAGAATGGGACGTGGAGTCAGCAGCGGAGGGGGCCAAAGTTCATTGAACTACCTCTTTGGTAGTGATGAGGCCCCAAAACCAAATAATTCTCAACCTGTTCAGAATGCAGAACCAGCTGTAAATAATGTACCTGCCGAGAAATCAACTGGCTCTTCACAACCAGCTGATAACACTAAGCAGATTCCGGCGGGTATCCATGGGAACCCTACCAACAACTACTTCCGGGCAGATGGTCAGAACAGCGGCAATTTCTTAACGGTACAACCGACTTCATGATAAACATTGTAAATTCTTTTATGCTATTGAATTAGATGCTTTCTGTTATCTATGATGTCATCAGTTGCTCCAGTTATGCTACCCTTGTTGATTAGTGCAAGGGCCTGTTTGGTTAGATCCTGAAAATTCCTGTCTGGGGAATGAGGATATCTGAATTCCCAAGAAGCTGCCCACCATGGATTCACAAATGCTCAAGCACGCCTGAGCATATTTTGAAATCTGGAATTTGGAAAATTCTCTGATCTGCGTTCTTGGGAAATTACAACCCAAACAGGGAATTTGACATGCTGGGGGAACGACCTTCATGCTGTGTCAGGAACCCCCTGGAGCATGAATTCCTGATGGGGTTCTTGCAAATAAATGCGTCTTAATGGAGAGACTCTAATATTTATTATCTAGTTAATTTCCTCTTATGCCTGGTTTATGTCAATTTGGGCGCATTATCCTACCCATGTTATATTGTTAGTACAAGGTGATGATTTGGATTTTGATGTCAGGCTGATATAGGACTGGCTTATGACCCATGGCTTGACCAGCCAATGGGTACCAGCCCATATTCAATATTTTATTTTATTTTATTTCATTTAGGGTTGTTTAATTTAATGGTGTTTATTTTAATGGCTTATGTTTTAAGGATGCATGTTTTAATCTTGAACGTTGAACATGATCAGATTGACTATAGAAGAAATAGGCATTTGCATTTTGAGATGGAATATATAAGAAATATGGATACATGGATACTTCCATAAATCTATACTTTTAGAACCTGCAACCTTTGGAACCAGTTCATGTCTACTGGTCATAAATCTGTGCTTTTTGAACCTGCAAGAACCAGTTCATGTCTGCTGGTCATAATTCTGTTATGATTACATCTAATTGGCATTTGCATTTTAAGATGGACTATAGAAGAAATGGGGATACTTTTCTGGGTTTGGATTCAGTTGGAAAAATAAAAAAGAAAAATTTTCCCTTATTAGCTATATGATATTTTTGTTTTTTGTTTTTAAATTAAAGAAATATTCCACATGTATATTGCTAGTCTAACCTAGGGGCATATTTGATTAGCAAGCTGGTTTTTTTTTTTGGCTTGGTGTGCCACTTGCTAGTGTGCATATTTTGGTTGGCTGTCTATTGTGGCAGTAAAATGGATGCTACTTTTAGTTTTAACTTATAATTCTTGATGGAAAGAAATTGTGCCTCGAATTGCTTCATACTCTTTCTGTTTGGGGTCATCTGTTTACACTAAATTTCCATATATGAATTCAATACATATGAAAATATAGTGCGTCTGTATGTTTGCAGATCAAAATTTGTGTATGCCCAATTAAGGCATTTTATCATCATTATCATCATCAAAGCCTTGTCTCAACTATGTTGGGGGTCAGGTTGGCTACATGAATTATATTTCTTCGTTCCATTTTATCTTGAGCCAAATCCTTATATTAGTCGTACTTTTTTAGATCTATTTTACTACCTTGATCCATGTGCTCTTCGGACTACCCCTTCGCCTTCGTGGGCCATCAATCTGCATGGCCAAAATTTTCCTAACTGGCGCTGTTGCCAGCATGCATTGTACATGCCCAAACCATTTTAAACAAGTTTCTCTAATTTTATCCCTTATCGATACTACCCGTAAATGCTATAAAAAATGTTCATATCTAATTCTACCCTTCCTAGTTTTCCACATATCCATGTCAACATTTTCATATCTGTTGCATCCAATTTGTGCATATATTGCTTCTTGATTGGCCAACATTATGCACCATAGGTCATTGCTGTTCTAATAACTGTTCTATAAAGTTATCCCTTCAATCTTGTTGGAATTCATTAGTCATAAAGCACTCTAGAAGAAAGTCTCCACTTTAAATCCTACTTTTATTGTATAGTCAACGTTTGCATCAATCTCCTTAATTATCGAGCCAAGGTAGTGGAATGAATATCTTTGTGGTATCTCTCGTAGGTTTCAATTCTCACAGTTGTTTCAGCTCTTTGTAAATGCCCACTGAAGTTGCAATCCAAATTCATTTTATCTTTTGATTCATCTACTAATACTATATTGTTTGTAAACAATATATACCAAGGTACCTCCTCTTGAATATGAGTAATTAATTCATCTATAATTAATGTGAAGAGGGCTTAGGGCCAACCCCTTATGCAAGTCATCCATAAAGGCATTTACAATGAAAAATTGGCAAAGCATATTGAACGGAGGAACTTTTTGTTATTTGATCAATGGTCATGCATGCTCATGTCAAAAAAGGTAACAATAATGTAAAGCATTAAATACTATTGCACAACTTTATCAAACAAACCCTCCTCGATATTGGTCTAGAGGAGGCCCTTCTTAATCTTTTAGTAGGGCCATATTGTGTTAAATCCAATGTATTGAAAAGAGAACTCTCTACAGACATTGACTCTTAGTTAAACTTCACTACAATAGGTGTTGGGTCCATTGTCAGATTGATCATGTGTATAACATGTTTTTTTTTTATATGTGATCAGTCTAACAGTAGGCCTAATTTCTATTATACTGAAATGTGCCTATGAGCGGAATTTTTTTTTATTTTTTTTTATGGTCTACATATGGGTCTCAAACTCATGCACTATTGTACACACATCAATGCCACTAACCAGTTGAGCTCAAAACCTAGGGATAGACAGTTTGGATATAGTAAGGGGTCCCACTGATAGATTAATAGTTTGCAAAGGTTTCCCTAATTCCAATATTATTAGATGATTTGGATTGGTCCTAGTGTCCTGCATATCATTAGATGATTTGAACTGGTTCCTAATGTCTTAAATATTATAAGGATCATTTGCAGGGCTGTGGGATTCACATGCTTTACCTTATACAAGCGGGCCTTCGGCTCTAGACATTTGCAAAAGCATTAGGTCCATTTGCTTTCGTAAGCTATACGATGTAACTTTCTGTTTTAGCTATACATTTCTGTGCCCTCACATTGGACAATTATCAACATCTAGTGATCTTAAAAAATTCTACAAATTCGACAAAGCCATGAAATTAGATGCGATGTTTGGGGATTATTAGGTTACCAACATCTTGGTATCATGTATATTATAAGGATTGGGGTAGTTGCTTTTTGAATTTGGGCATTTGGTAGGGTTTGTGGGTTCCACTGGCTTTACCAGATAGATGGCAGAGAGGCTTTTGGTTCTGGCCATCTACAAAAATTAGGTCTTCTTAGATTTTAAGCTATCTGAATTAAGGCCATGAAATAGATGGTCAACAAATGAAGGCTGAAATCTTTATTTTGGATGTCCATTTCTTGCCCATAGCTTGGATGGTTGTTAACATCTAATGGACCAATGATTTTACAGATGTGTGGTCCACAAAGCCCTCTTGCTTGTGATTCAATCATTTGGCCTAAGAACTCTAACGCCTTATTTTTCAAAAACCAATTAAGAGTTGTGTTACTAGAGCTGTAGAGGAAAGGATGTTTTGAGAAGAGTTTAAAAATATATATAGGGAAATAATCTTATAAGAACTAATTCTCCTCACTTTTTTGTAAGAACTCTAGGTGGGGCCCATCTATCACCCAATCCAAATCTTGCAATACACAAGGACCTCTTTCTCCCTTTAGTCACAGACCCCAAGTTTTGGCCAAATCCTAATTTATGGGACCGTTGGATCAACTGGGCAGCAATCTGAACGAGTTGGAGTTGTGGGCCATGGATAAAGGGGTTAAGGACATGTGATTGGGGCCAAACTTGGTATTTGAGGTGGTTCTACATAAATCTTTCCATTCCTCTAGCACAATCCCCAAATGGGTCCCATAAGTGGGCCCCCCATAAGTTCTCACGGTAGTTATGTGAGAACACTTATTTTTGGATTAGCACCCCCCCCCCCCCCCCCCCCCCCCCCCCCCCCCCCACACACACACAGAGGCACACACAGAGGCACACACACACACACACATATATAGAGAGAGAGAGAGAGAGGTGTGCACATGGGGTAGGGCCCCCATTGCATGGTTCATCTAACAGTCCAATCTATTTGAATAGGATTCAAAATTGGTGGACGTGTTCAATTTAGGGGAGTCATGTGTGTGATCCATTTGGATAGCTCGCAACGTGGGCTGGACTATTCAAAACGGTGAAAAATGGTTCGTAAGGACCGTCTTTATAGGACCGTTTTCCATATATATATAAAGGAATTCTAAAAGACTCCATTTTAAGAATTCCCCTTTTTGCTCCTGTATTTCTTAGGGCAGCTCCACGTTAAGTCAATCCAATCATTCACATTGATTACCCCAGTGAATTGGTATGAATCCCAATTTGACTGACACATGCAACTTTTACAGACCCTTGGATTGAAATCACAACAGGTTAAGATTAATCTAATGGAGTTGAAAATTCACGTAGGTATATCTTACCTAGATTATTTCATCCAACAACATTCCATTGTTGTTATACAGTATAGTGGGCCCAACTAGGATGGGCATTTTTTTTGAAAAAAACTCCTCGAGAGATTTCTAGTGCTCCCTTACATATATATGAGAAATATTTAAGTGAGAACTAGTTCTCACCATTCTTCTGTGGGAACTATTGATGGGGCCCAACTAGCAACCCATACACAGAAAAGGGCCCTCTGGTCACTAATCTCAAGGTTTGGCACCCATATGAATTGATTTGACCGTCGGATGGAGTGTTCAAAATTTTTTTAATAGTTAATATGAATCCATTAAGTTTGTGGGCCATGAATGAAGGGGCTAGGGACATGGGCTTGGCGTCAAACATGATACTTGTGGTGACACCATATAGATCTTTCCATCCCCTAGTCCCATCCCTAGATGGAATTTATAAGTGGGCTCCATAAAAAGTTCTCACGGTGACTTCATGAGAATAGTTTTCACTAGGACAAAGCCTTAAATATATACATGGGTGAGGGATGCTTACATGGCTTTTCTTATTTGTACATGAGCATTTTTCTTTTTCATATATCATTTTGTCTTTTGCACATAAATATTTTCAATTGTGCAAATGTTCCTCATCCTATGGTGAGGGAAGGATGTATATTAGATATATATCTAGAGAGAGAGAGAGAGAGAGAGAGAGAGAGTAGATTTTAGGTGTTAGGTGCCTAGCACTAGATGGTGCGAGGCACCAAGCACAGCCACTCATTTGTGGCTGTACTTGCTTGTGTCTTGCACCTAAAAATTTTACACAAACACACATATTTGAATGGTAAAAATGTAAAACCATCATTATTAAGACAATATCATATGATTGGGATGGTATAAAACTTAGTCTAAAAATCACTTTAGTTGTGCCACTAATGCTGTACAGGCTGTCGTGACAAATGTTTGAAATGTTATTTTTTATTTTTATAATTGTAAAAATATTAAACTATCATTATTATGATAATATCATGTGCAGTTTTTGCTTTTTATTGGGATAATATAAAACTATAGTTGAAAGTAAAAGAGTTTATAAATTATTTAAAAAAAAAATCTAGAAATGTAGAAACATACAGTTTTCTGGGATAATATCAATATAAACTCATTTTTGGCATAAATTGGATTCATTGTGATTAGATGTTTTGAAAAAAATCATGTGAATTCAAAATATCATGGATATTTGTGATACTAGTTTTGACAGCTACTAATGACGGAGATGAACCTTCCTGGAGTACCAGAATGGATCTAAATGTGATTTACAAACAAGATATGGCATTATCTTGAAAGGGAAGAAGATGATAAGTTATGTGTAAAATTTTAATATCCGGTTTAAAAAAAGAAAAGACCCCAAAAGGAGGAAACATTGGGGGATCACCGTTAGCCAGGAAAGGCTACCTAAACTTATGATACCTGGCCATGCCCATGATTTCACTTTGTGCCAATATTAACTTTCAGAATGTTTTCTGGCACAGGACCGGCCTTCAACCAAGGTTCATGCTGCTCCTGGAGGTGGTTCCTCCCTTGGTTACCTGTTCGGTGGTGGCGGTAATTGATGCCTTTTCCGGCCAGCATGATTTTCTACTGTTTCTTGGATCTGTTGTTGAACAAAGACTTGGATTCTACTTAAATTGTTATTGCCTGATTATGTAATATAGCTTTGTGGAATCTTTCTGTTTGGTGGCACAAAATCAAACATTGCAGCTCTCAATGTGCCTTGAATGGTATCCTTTCACAACTGCTACAGTTCTTGGTTGGATATATTAAATCTGTGTGTTCAAGGAATTACAATCTTATATGGATTCTTGAGTATTTCTTTCCAACAGATGAAGATGATTCCTCCCAAAAGTTACAAATTGAGGATTCATGCCTGTCTGTTTGCAATCGAGTACATAAGAAGTCAGTGTAAATTGAATTCCATCGAAGGATTAGTAAGGAGGTGTGGGGTTAAAGATATGTCACAGTGAAGATGCATAGGACTTTGACTTTCTTACGATTTGAAATTATAGGGTGATGACTAGGTATTCATTTCTATTCTTTCTAAATTAATTTTCATTGAAGGGGGAGGTAGATTTATTCAGGGTCAATCGAATTCCATCAAAGGATGATTAAGGCCATGAGGAGTAAAAGATATGACAGGGATGTGGGTGGGACTGATTTTTCTAGGATTTGAAGGGAGATGACTTGGTATTCGTTTTTTATTTTTTCTGATTTAATTTTCATTGAATGGGATATTATTTATGGCCGTTTTTGGATGTTCACCTTTGATTATTCATTTTTATCCATTTTGTAGATATACTGTCATAAAATTCCTAAAATTTCAATCGCATGAAACAAACAGCCCGGGCCCTTATAATTGCAATAGATGACCCAACCTAATAACTTAAAAGATTTAGATCTCAGGGCAGGGTTTAATACGACTGAATGATTGACAGTTTGTTGCTACACAACCAATACCGGAGAGGCTTTTGTGGTCTCTTCCCGGAAGGGCTTTTGTGGTGGTGTGTTTGAGTGGAATAGGCGAGTCATCTGATTGGAATGGTCGATCATGGATGTACTGGGACAAGGAGGTGGAATGTGCTAGTCGGCCAGAAACACATGCAACTATGGAATCACGGGTATTTCACATTCATAGAATGCCGCAGTGCTAGACTCTGGAGCAGCAAGATAGTAAATGCAGAAATATTTGTTGCTAAAATATTCAAACACACACTTGGGATAAAATCATTTAAGTTTATACAGATTGTCTTTCTAGAAAATGAGATCCTATATGACTAATGTCTTCAAAATTGTTACAGGAACGAAACTGATGTGTAAAATGGGACTAAGAAAATACTTTTCACCCTGTATTACGTATCTATTGCGTCTATTCTTTTGTTTTGGATGAAAGAAATCTACTGTCATTGGCATTGTGATCTTTAGAAATTAGAATAGATGAGCACACGGATATGCACCATTTTTTCCATAGCCTTGGAAGGAGGAGCGCCGTTAGTGGTAGCAAACAATATATCTCTTGGAGTTCCATATAAATGGATTCACCCTTGGAGACTGCAAGGGGAGACCATTTTTGGCGGTGATAGAGGTTTTAGATTTTAGGGGATTTTACGAGAAAATTAAGTTTAAACTATACTTAAACAAATTTATGGAGAAAAACAATAAAATTATCATAGTGTCCATAATGTTGTTCATACTTTTTTTGGAACCAATTTTCCCTTGGTGATATCGTCAATTATATCGTCAAGTAGATCTTTTGACCTGCAGCTCGTCTTCTCGTCTTTCTCTGCATCTCAAAGATCCCCTTAAACACAGGAATTGCATGTGAATCATGAAGATAAGCAGTGTCCTACAAAAGTAAAGTAGGTGCAACTTCCCGGCAAGCAATAGCGCTTTGTCTTTCTTATTTTGAATATTAGTTCTTATTTTGATTGTTTGAAAATCACCAAGTCTATAGATAGTTTGTATCCAGGTTTGTTATCTTTTGGATTTGTATATTTTTCGAACTATTTTTCTTCTTTTTATGTAAATAGCATTCTCTTGAAAAAAAAATAAATAAAAAAACCTTCATCTTCTCTCTTTTTCCATCTCAAAGAACCCCACGAACCAAATTGATTATAACCCCACAATTTGGGATAAGTGGGCTAAGTTTTTGTGAATTATGAAGTGGGTTGTGTGTGAGGCAGATGGGGGTGATGGAAGGTGTTGGCTAGTAGAATAAGAGGTACACATGAATATTGGATAGAAAGACAAAAAGGAGAGAAGAAGGGGATGGAAAAAGATGAAATGGTGAAGTTCCGTTCTATGAGTTTGGATAAGTGTTGATAGTTCAAGAGGAGGATGAAGGTGGGGCCTGTTCGGCACTTATGTTGATTCTATGATGGTGAAGATGAGGGAATGACCTTTGATGATGATGGCTGGTTTTGTAGATGGACTCAGGTTTTTGTACTGTGACTGCGTTGAGAGGAGTGCAAGGTTCAAGTTGATGATGATGGTTGATCGGCTACGACGAGGTTTGAGAAGGTGAAATGAGATGATGAAAGGTGAGGTGATGGTGCGGTCCTAGTTTGTGATGATCAAGGGCAAAGGTAGCCGTGATTTTTGGCCTGGCGATGACTGGGATTCTGTGAGATGGAGGTAGGGTGTTGGGTTGGGGGTTCTTCAAGATGAAAGATGAGTTGCAGGTTGAAAGGTCTTTGCTGATATCCTCAATTGCTGACGATATCATCAAATGGGATAGTTTGATCTAAAAATTAATTACGAACAACTCTATCCTTATTTTTTTTTTCATGAACTTATTTAATTATAATTTAAACTTAATTTTTTCGTAAAAATCCCTTCTGACCGAGAAATCTCATCATTTTACTACCTTTAATTTACACTTCAATCTAGCATAAAAGGCATGTTTTCACATGATTATGACGCGTACGTATAAGAAAAACAAACAGATGAAACTGTTCCTTTTAAGAAGCCCATCTTTCAATCCTCTAGCTAGAATGATTGGTTGAAGGAATTAAAGAAACTCTTAGAATCTTTAAGCCTTTTTTGAATCTGTTAGAATTAGAGGCCGGCCTCTAGAGTTTCAAGAAAGGAAAGAAGTCTTGAACACAGAAAATAAGGAAATTATGTATGAAGATTGAGACATCAGAAGAGGAGAGATGAGTTTCTTTCATTTTTTTCATTAAGGAAATTATGTAAAATGCAATATGTGTTTCTTTCATTTTCGTTGTTATAGTACTTGAATTAATTATCATGAATGCAAGTAAATAAATTTATATTTATATTATATATTTAAGTAATAGATTCAACTTTAAATACTTTCAAAATTTAAAAGAACTATAGCTCACTTGAATGTCCCCATTAACTCTATCCGAGTCAAATTTTTGAGTAGTTGAGTCCAAATAACAAGTTTTAAGTTGAGTCCAAGTCACGAGTTTTCCAACCTTGGGTTGGTAGCATCACTAAAGCATCAAATGACCTTTTCTCTCATAAATATAGACAGAAAGGTAGATGGGATATAAGAAACTAGCCTTTGTTCTTCATTTTTAATCACTTGAAAAAACTTTCTTATTTCTATGTATTAAGCGAACAAGGAGGCCCTTCTATCCCTTTTGTTTATCTACTCCTAGTTTATTCACCCATCAAAATGGTTAAAAGCTTAAATTTACATTGTGGATCCCATAATTCATAAATATTATCAGCTCAATTCAACCGTTTGACATAGTGGGGCCCGGCTTTTTATAATCATAAATGAATTAGCAGGCGCCCAGCATCTACCGTTTGACAAGGGCTTATGGTTTTTTACTTTTTACTCCCCCAAGACTAAGAGTCTCAAATGGCATTACGATATGGAAAGAAAATGTAGATACTCTCCCATCAGTGGCAGAAACTTAAAAGCAGAAACCCGCTGGCTGGAACACCTCGTTTTACTTCCCTCTTGCTTAGTGATCATTAGAGATATCTAAAGGTGGCGAGGGCATCAAATTTTCTAACCCAACTGGTTGTGTTTTTGCTTCTACCGACCAAGTAGAGAAAACTACACCAAGTGGTCCCTACTTTTTGCCACCAAATATGCTTTCTCCACATCCTAACAGGCCCTTAGCCATGGTGTTAGTGTCAGGAACAGGAATTACAGACAGATTCAGCAAATTATATCTCCTAATTATGCCACCAAAATAGTGATTATCAAAAGCATGCATGGCAAAAGTGATCATTAGAGATATCTAAAGGTGGCGAGGGCATCAAATTTTCTACCCCACCTGGTTGTGTTTTTGCTTCTACCGACCAAGTAGAGAAAACTACACCAAATGGTCCCTACTTTTTGCCACCAAATATGCTTTCTCCACATCCTAACAGGCCCTTAGCCATGATGTTAGTGTCAGGAACAGGAATTACAGACAGATTCAGCAAATTATATCTCCTAATTATGCCACCAAAATAGTGATTATCAAAAGCATGCATGGCAAAAGACACATACGGGAGATTTATCTCCATGTGAAAAAAGGTATCTCTATGTAAAATTTATAGGATAATTTACTTAAGTCCAGACTAAAATATGCTTCAGTAAAAGGTCTATGATACCACCATAACTACAATAAAACTCAGGCACTGGAGCTAAACCTGGATAATGATAGCATCACATCTAAGACCTGGTATATCAGGTGCACTTTTTAGCTGCCCTATCTAGTAAGGTGGGTTGCAAAACCAAAAATGGGCTCAAGGGACTTGACTGATTAGATTGTGAAGACAAAAGCAGTAGAACCCAACCCGTCTCCTTTCCATGGGCACTCATAGTAAGCTCCTGAAGGATTGATTCTTTTCAAGCTGATTTTGGTTTCAAACTTGATTGTTTTTCTGATGCCTCTGAAACAAGACCATCTGAAAGACAAAAAGTAGAGCAGGGATGGAAATTTAAACGTTAATATCAACATTCATAATCATATGCAGCAAGGATGAAAATATCGGCCGATACGAAGCGTATCGGCCGATAAATCGTGCGTAGCGCTCATGAGCGCTACGCTTTTTAAAAAATATCGCTCCTCTCAAAAGTATCGGCCCGTATCGGCCGATACTTATGCGTATCGGCCGATACGGGCCGATACGCATGCGTATCGGCCGATACGGCCGATACGTATCGGCCGATACGGCCGATACGTATCGGCCTGGGGGGTTTAAAACCCCCCAGCCGATTTTTTGGGCACCTTTCCCTTTCAAGCTCTCCTCTTTTCTCCCCTCTTCACTGCTCCAACTCCTCCAAGCCCCATTTTTTGCCTCCATTTTTCAAATCATCTTAAAAAAACATCAAAATCATCAACAAAAACATCAAAAGATCCAAAGATTAAGGTGACAACATTTAAGATTCAACTCATTCAAGCATTAAGTTCAAAAAAGGTGAGTTTTGAAGATTTTTTTTTTCTACTTTGTGCTTATTTCTCTCTTTTCTTCTATGAATCACTTGAAAATGAGTTGTTGTTGTTAGATCCATGTTCCTCTTTGATCAAGCCCCTCTTTTTTATCACTTTCTTAATTTTTTTTTGAATTTTATTTTCGGAATATTTTATTATTTGAAAAAAAAATTTTATTTTGTTAATGGAAAACCAATCAAATGGGTTGAAAGTGGTCCCTAAATGTTAGATCTATGCTTCCCATAGATCAATCCCACATATTTTTGTGTTCTTCTAATTTTTTCATATTTTTTATTTTCGGATTTTTGTATTTTTAAGAAAAAAAATTTTTTTTATAGAAGCAAACTCAATCAAATGGGTTGAAAGTGGTCCCTAAATGTTAGATCTATGCTTCCCATAGATCAATCCCACATATTTTTGTGTTCTTCTAATTTTTTCATATTTTTTATTTTCGGATTTTTGTATTTTTAAGAAAAAAAATTTTTTTTATAGAAGCAAACTCAATCAAATGGGTTGAAAGTGGTCCCTAAATGTTAGATCTATGCTTCCCATAGATCAATCCCACATATTTTTGTGTTCTTCTAATTTTTTCATATTTTTTATTTTCGGATTTTAGTATTTTTTTTAAAAAAATATTTTTTTATAAAAGTAAATTGAATCAAATGGGTTGAAAATGGTCACTAAATATTAGATCTATGTTTCCCATAGATCAATCCTACATATTTTTGTGTTCTTTTAATTTTTTTCATATTTTTTATTTTCGGATTTTTGTATTTTAAAAAAAAAAATATTTTTGTATAAAAGTAAACTGAATCAAATGGGTTGAAAATAGTCCCCAAATGTTATCTCTATGTTTCCCATATATCAATCCCAATACCCACACACGTAGATGCGTGTTATTTTAATTTTTTCATGTTTTTGAAATTTATTTAAATTTTAACCTATTACTTTTAAATCTTGTTTAGGTATTGTGACGTGAAAAAATGCCGCGTGATATAGATCTTGCATGGAGCTATGGTGAGGCAATTGAAAACAATCGGTTGAAGATTAAGTGCAAGTTTTGTCACAAACCATGGGGGCATTACAAGATTTAAACAACATTTGGCCCATGTGCAAAGCAATGTTGCAGGGTGTCCTGAAGTGTCGAAAGAAGTTAGGGAGCAAATGAAAAATTTATTGAATCAAACAAAACAGAGAAAAGTACAAATTAAAGAGAAGAAGCAGCAGGATGTTGATGCAGCACGCCATGATGTATTTGGGGATGAAGGTCTTGGTACTGCTTCTGATGATGAGTTTGATGACCCAGAAATGATGGCTGCACGCCGAGAGTCCCTTATGTCGTGCCAAGAAGAAGCAGAGCGTCGAGCCTATAGTCAGCGTAGAAACTATGATGAAGGTGGCTCATCTGGTGCAACAAGCAAGGGCAAAGGCATTGCGGGTAAAATGCGTAGAGCATTTAGCACCCGACAGCGGGATGATGATATAGAGATTATTTCTACTCGGATGGCTACACCTACACCTACACAAACTAGAAGAGGGGTTAGTTTTGTTGATCCTTTCGCACATAGATCGGAGGCAGCTAAGCAACCAAAAATCTCTAATGTTGTCAAGGGTGTCATGAAGGCTGCAAGAGATAGATTAGCCAAAGCTACAGCAAAATGGCTAATTCATAAGAATATACCCCCTACCGCAATTGATTCTCCTTATTTTCAGACAGTTCTTGATGTTGCGGCTCAAGCTGGGCGGGGTATTACGTCGCCATCCGTGTATGATGTGGGCACCAAGTACCTTGAAGAAGAGTATAAAGAAATAAAGGCTTGGGTAGAGACATTTAGGCCCATGTGGGGGCAAAATGGAGTCACTATTATGTGTGACGGGTGGACAAGTGGCATCCAAACACAATTAATTAACTTTTTGGTGTATAATGTCACTGGGACCGTCTTTGTGAAGTCCGTTGATGCATCTGAAGAGAAACGGACAGCAGATTATATTTATAGGCTTATGGATAAAGTTGTAGAAAGTGTTGGAGAGGAGAACATTGTCCAAATTGTGACAGACAATGGAGCTAATTTTAAGAAGGCTGGTCTTCTTTTAATGGAAAAGAGGACACATTTATTTTGGACCCCATGTGCAGCACACTGCATTGACCTTATAATGGAGGATATTGGAAAGAAGAAGAATGTGGCCGCTGCAATCAAGGCATGCAGAGGCATTACAAGGTTCATATACGACCATTCATGGCTCTTAAGCTTGATGAAGAGATTCACAAACAATCATGCCTTAGTGCGTCCGGCATCCACTAGATTTGCTACCCATTTTATTGCTATGGAAAGCCTTGTACGTTGGAGAACGGAGCTAATTCAGATGTTTTCATCAGAAGAATGGCTTCGTTCGAAATGGGGCAAAGCAACACATGGTCCGGAGTTTGACATCCCAATTCTAATGAGGGATAATAAATTTTGGGCCAAAGTAGAGAACATATTAAAGGCATATGAACCTTTAGTGAAAGTGTTGCGACTTGTAGATGCTGATGAAAAGCCAACAATGGGGTACATTTATGAAGCAATTGATCGGGCAAAGCAAGCCATTATAGAAAATTGCCGATATCATGATGATTATATAAAAATTATTGATGCCCGGTGGAACGATCAGCTGCACCATCCATTGCATGCTGCAGGTTATTTTTTAAATCCTGAATTCTACTATCGCAATGCCTCACACCACACTGAAGCAATAGATACGGAATTGCGAGTAGGATTAAGGACAGTGTTGAAAAGAATTTTGAGTGAAGATGATCATATCGAAGCTATACAAGAGGTAAGCTAATTAAGAAATTTATTTAGTCTTTTAAATATATTTTAGATAATTGTATTGATATGGTGTACTTATTTATTTCTAATTTTTTGCATTTCAGATTTCCACTTATACACATAAAAGAGGAACTTTCGCTGACCCTTTTGTACAGCGAGCGATTGGAAAATGTTCACCTGGTAGTTATACTTATATGCAATTGACAATACATAGAAAAGGAACTTTCTACGATTTAAAGATGTCTAATTTTTTTTATTTTTTTTGTATTCTAGCTGATTGGTGGGAGAATTTTGGAGAGAGTACTCCACATCTAAGGAGAGCAGCCATTCGCATCCTTAGTCAAACAACAACATCATCAAATTGTGAAAGGAATTGGAGCACTTTCTCCATGATCCATACGAAGCCCATGAATCGGCTAACCATGAGAAAACTCAACAAATTGGTATACTGCCATTACAATCTCAAGTTGAGGAACAGAAATAGAGAGAGAAAGGCAAGGGATGATCCTACTTATTGTCCAATTAATTTGGATCACATATTCAGAGACGATCCCTTACTTCCATGGATAGCCGAGACTGAAGATCCATTGTTAGATTCAGATCCGGGCTTTCAGCAAGAAGTACAACGTTTAATTGCTGAAGATGTACAAATGTCAGGGGGACAGCCACCTCAGGGAGAAAGAAGTAGTGGAAGTGCAAGTGTATCTAGAGGGAAGGAGCCAGCTCATATTATGTCATCATCTGAAGATAGTAGTTCTACTGTTGCTTCTTCCAGTAGCCATGGTGGAGGTCCTGGAGGAGATGGAGGAGACGGAGGAGATAGCGGGACAGGTGGCACTGTTGAGTCTTATCAATATGATGAAGAAGAAAATGTTATTCCTGTTGAGACCGTAGATGAGTTTCCTGAACAATCAAGAATGGCTCCACAACGTGCTTATCAAAGGCGACGGAAAGTGTCATCGCCCGCAGACATAGATGAGCAAGGGAATGTGGGTGGAAGTGGAAATGTAGGAGGGGAACAAACAGCATCTTCGAACCCTATTTATAATGTTCCACTTCCACATTCAGACTACAGGCCGTATCCTCATGAACCATCACAATATTATCAGTATGGTCATGTGCAACAAGAAGAAGAACAATCTTCGGCTTCAGGGTCTTACTCATATGGTGACTATGATGATAGTCAACCTCAATATAGATATCCACCTCCTCCAAGCTCCTTTGATTTCTTCTTTGCAATGCAAGATCCCAATGCTCACCAATATCAAATTCAATTTGGGGAGAATGTGCAATATAATAGGGGCACAAACACCACAAATGATGATGAAGATGATGACACTGATAGCAATGTGATTCCTGGTAGACATTCCCTTTGGTATTAGATTAGAGCTAATCAGCAAGGTATTCCTCCATTACGAAGTCTTTGCTCTTTAAGTAGATTAGTATATTGTTTTTTTTTTAAAGTTTGAACGTAGTTTATCTTTCATTCTTGAATGAATCTTGATGAAATTTGTTTATAACATTTTTTATTTAAGCCTTAAGTTACTGTTTAAGTTGACATAACTAAACAACATGATTCCATATGAAAAACATTGATTATTCATATTCTTTTCTATTAATACAGCGATACAGGATCTAATGCAATGAAGAGACCGCTACATACTCATATACTAGTTGCTTTTGCAAAACAAACACATATTCCATCATTTTCCAATATTCTGGATTTTCTGGAATTTTTTCGGATTTTTTTGAAGACTTTTTTAATTCACACCGCTACGCCGCTACGTATCGCCGATACGCTACGTATCGCCCGCTACGTATCGTTTTGGCGACGGGCCGCTACGCCCGCCGCAACCGATATTTGCATCCTTGATATGCAGGCCTACAATATTAGGTTATATGTTTGGCATTTCTGTAGCAGTTTCCAAAGAAAAAGGGTTGGACATGCTTGTAAAGAGACCCATGGGTGTTCATAGCATGCGATATTATTTTTTTAAGCTCCATTTGGATCCATGGAAGCCAGTTACCCAGTACAGTAAGTCTGAAATTTGTTGTCGCACTGACCAATGCATCTTTATACTTGTAACTGGCAGGTTCCCGGACATGCTCTAGAGCTCATCAAGCCCGACTGCAAATTATATATGATTAAGCTATGATGATGACTAACTGTATATTCATGTGTAACTAAGTGCGTTGCACTCATATATACGCACTCATAGATACACAGACCTGATCAAGCAGTAAAGAAGCTATTTCTCCTGACTATGAGAGAAAAACTGGTGGTTACTTGCAGATCTAAACCCTTGATGGTTGAACCCTTTGCTCTTTGCCATGAAACCATTTGGAAAATGCCCATGTGGCCTGGATGGCTAGTATATTGAGCAAGTTTAAGCATGAAAAAGAATACAGGATTAGCCACTATAGAAATAGTGTCTAGAAACAGTGCGAACAAGTGAAACTGCACTTGAGGAGTTGGGCTCACCTATTGATCATAAAATTTTCCATTTTGGGCATTCAAAACATGTCATCAGATGATTGCAGTGTGACCTGAAATTAACTACTCAATGATCCACATTTAGCAAGCCAATTGGCATACGGATTCCAACCTGATGGGGGAATTGAAGGTGGTGATGATCACTGAAAAGGAAAATGAAATGATAGGTGGAAGAAAACCACCACCATCAGGTGTGACAATTAAATGTGAGCCTAGCTTTCAGTAGTGCATTGACCGGTTTCAAGATTGATGGTTTTTAAAGGAGAAAATGTTGAAACCATAGGCTCCAAGAATGATCGAGGGTCAGCAACTTCTTCTACAATGGGAACCAGAACATAAGGATAGAAGAATGGAATTGCTTGAGCATTAAATTCAAGGTTCAGGTTCATGTCCTACCATTCGAGATTTATTTTCCTTCCTCAAGAGAACAAGAACTGGGCTTCTCAATCAAACATCTCAGTCATTCATGCAAAGACCCAGGAATTAGGTTTGTCAAGTAGCTAGGCTCTTTCTTTGGATAAAAACCATTTTCCATTTAGTATATTATTTTGGAAAAATAAAATAAAAATAACCTGAATTAAAAAAAAAGAAAAGAAAAAGAAAAGGAGTATGCTAATTTTGTGTTTTTTAACAGGATTCCATTGGGCATGACTTAAATCAGTATGCGACTCAATAGATTATCAGCCACAATCATAGACCCTAAACTGAGAGCCCATGTCGTACTGTGACCTATTCTTTCTGGACCTGGAGAATGATGATGATGATGATGATGATGATTATTATTATTATTATTATTTAAACAATGGTTTTGAAGAAACCAAACTAACCCTCAACTTTGGGTAAATTCAAACAATATGATTTCCTTTTCCCATTTCCGTTCTTCTTAGTGAAATCTAAAAATTGAATTAGAATTTATGTATGCACGTGCAGAATTCATGTCCATACCTTGCTGTGTTGTGGGTAAGGAATCCATTTCCACAGTTGGGATGGAAGGATTCGCACGATGATCTTCTTCCATAGGTTTATGGAAATCATGCGGGTCAGAGTCTTCTCCCCCCAGGTTGTGCAACGCATTTGGAAGACCATCTTGAGAGTCAGGATGAGGCGCCATTGACGTATGCACATCCCCGCGTGACTGTTTGAAAAAACATAAGTCAGACAGCAAACATGTGAAAACATAGGAACACCAAAATCATTGAAATTCAATTTTCCACAACTTTGAAACAAAATAGTTCAGATTCTAAGGTCTTACAAGGTTAACTGGCTTTCAAAACAATCACACAGACAAAACATTCACAGGATATTGAAGATGCAGACATGTGAGAGTTCATCACACTCCATAGCACCCTGCCAAAACTTCCCTCCCTCAGGTTCAGATTTACTCTAGCAATTCACCATTGTTCCCTCCAGCTGACAAAGTAAGGACACACAACTGTGGGGCCAGTGGGCCCACCAGAGTAAAAGGTGCTTACTGCTTGGTGTATAAGCCATTTAATAAAACTATGATCAACTGATTGGTGCTATCCATCAAACATAGTCAATGAATTTGACAGTTGAAATAGGAACTCCCCCTTACGTACTTAGAAGTTGCAATTTTGCGAGGCCTGTTGTCAAATGCATGAATTGAATATTGTGTAAAGCATTCCATATTTTTTGTATTCAAAATTGCCTAAAATGTTCTGAGGTGAAGCCATAACAATGATTTGTTTATTGGGGAATGTTCTGCGAGCATATTGCATATAGCTAATTTGCAGTCCAGCTTGTGGGGCTCATTTAGATGCAAGTTCATTAATGAGAGGAAGGCAAATGAAAAGGTTTCCTCGTGGACAAGGCAAGTCTAAAAAATCAGCCTCACCAGATTATCTTAGCCTTTGATGTAACAGCCTTATATACATATATAGGGGCCTTTTCCTGTGCATACGTCTCTTATGGACTTTTAGTGCACACTCTTTGGTGGGGCCCACTGTGGACCCCACCAATGGATGAGACTAGGGGGGGTTGGAAAGATCTATGTGAAAGCACCCTACATATCAAATTTGGTCCCAATCATATATCCCTAACCCCTTTATCCATGGCTCACAAATTCATTCCGTTTGGATTGGCATATAGTCGATCCAACGGTCCAATAAATTCAGATTCGACCGAAAGTTGGGGCGAGTTGCTATCATGGGGTCCCATGTGTGTTGCAAGATTTGGATTGAGTGATAGATGGGCCCCACCTAGAATTCTTACAAAAAAAAAAATGGTGAGGAACGGATGCATATGAAGATTCTCCATATATATATATGAGGGATATTCATGTGCATGCATCCCTCACCATTTTGGTGAGGGATACTTACTTTTTTAGACCTAACAAGGTCAAAAAGGTGTCATGAGCGTGATGGTTTTATCCTTTTCCATATTAATACTTTCCAAATATAGAGTGTCCCTCACAATTTTGGTAAGGGATGTATACACATGAATATTGTCATATATATATATATATTAAGTCTACCCCAACATGGTTGGGATAAGACCTTGATGATGATGATGATATTAAGTCCAATGGCAGTGGAACTGCATATTTTCGTGAGATTCATCCACCCATGAGAGAAGGTTCCGTAAGTGTACAATTGGGCTTGATGCCAAATCATGGGATGAAAAGAGTATTAATAGGGCTACATTGATGAAGTGTGGGCCCAAGTGGGCCCCTTAGTGTTGGATTGCACTTGCAGTTGCTCGTAGGAGAACATTTTGCTTGTTTATTAACTTATCACCATTGACACCAATGGATTGGGAGGTCCTAAAACAAATATGGAATGGAATGGGAAAGATCAAAGCTGTCACACTCACAAGCACTCGTGGTTCTTCAAATGCAAAGCCTTTATGCATTTTCCTTAACAGGTAAGGTTCAAGTTGGATGATGAGTCAGTTACACGCATATTATCTTTGGATTTAGAAACAATTTTTCCCTCTTTTTTTAAGTTCTTCTTTTGAATGGTAAGAAAGGGTTTGGTTTTTTATTTTTTCTCTTTTTTGTGTGTGTGTGTGCGCACGTGTGTGGAATCTCAATGATGAGAATGTTCATAACAACCTAGATGTAGCCGCTCAAGGATCAAGTCTTCAGCTATGATGCACAGATACTTCAAAATGGCCAACATATCGTGTCGTGTTTGTTAACATTGTCCCATATAGGCATTTCTAGGCCCATCTGTATTCTAATGGGCTTGACCCAATATTCCTCAAGCACATGTGGATAGACTTAGTCAAAAGGATCAATTGTAAATAAGATGGATTCCTTTTATATTAGATTGTTATTGTTGTACATAATTGTGATTAGCATAAGTTAAGCTGTAAGCAAGGCAAGTCTTGGAAATAAAAGGGGATGGTGAAAGACACCCCAAGGATATGGTAAAATGAACTGCACCTCACAGTTACATGCAAATGAATAGTGTTTTCAATGTGATCATCACCCAAGATCTTTTTGAATTTTACACTTCTGTAGGCCTTGAAATGATAATTGAACCATCCATCCTCTTCAAAAGGTCAATTACGGCTATGGGACCAATTTTCAGGCTTCGATTCGTTCTAAATCTTGAGATATTTACTAAAAGTCCAAACATGTAAACTTACAATTTTGGGAATTTGTGGGCCCCATTTTCATGATCCAACCTGTTTACACTCTTTAGAGGGCCACTTATGACTATAGGATCAAATTTGACATCTTAACTCATCATGAAATGAGAGATATTTATAAAAAAACCGTACAACCATTGGATGAATGATGCAGGCCCTAGGATTAGGGCTTATGAGAAGTGCCGAAGCCTGTGTACGAGGACACTTCAAACGTCTTCACAAAGACCATAAACAAGGACACACCTCAATGGGTAAGTCCAATCAATTAATTACCAAACTCTAAAATTTCATTCTCTACAATGAGAAATAAATAAGAAAAGAAAACTTGGTGGCTAAGAAACCTACGAATCTAACTTAGGAAATAAAATAAGAATCTGAATAAAATTGGAAGCATAATTGTAATTACAACTCTTTTAAATAATTTGGAAAACTAATGACATAAAATTAAAATACTAAATCTATTTGGGCCCTACACATGTGGCCATGAGGTCTATTTGCATCAATGTACCAACTAATTTTTGGATGTCCCTTGAACACAGTCTATTTTTTCCAAATTTTCTATGCAGCGGGCCGCACAATCATGATCTGAACCACTGACCCTCTTTAAAATGATCCCTAACAAGCTAAAAAAACAAACCTCTTTGAAATTGTTATAAATGGCCATGGGACCAGATTTCAAGTGTAAATCCTGCACAAATTTTCAGATATTTGCCAAAAAAAAACCCACTACTTCAAATATGTAATTCTGAATTTTGTGGGCAGCCCCATTTTCATGATTTGAACTATTAAACCTCTTTATTTTCACCAATTTTAGCTAGGGAGGGTCAAGTCTCATCTCTTTATGCATCATATATTGCAAGAAATTAGTAATAAATGATGAAAAAGGGTGAAGATTTGTTAGAAATGATCAACCATTAGATGGACTCAAATTCACATGTGAGGTGTGAAAACGACAAACTAAATGTGTTTCGCAGGTCACGTGATTGAGTTGCTTATGAAAATGATTCATACGTAAATCATTTACACGTGGAGAATTTTCCTATCACATGTGCTATCTCCAAGAATCAAAATGACACGATCATGATCGCAATAATGAGAGCAACTTCCTGCCAACCATAGGAGCCTGGGAAAAACTCAATAGTAACTAATGTGTCCAGATTTTGAGTTGAGGTAAGCAATGCAAGAGTGTGAAGACACAAAAATAGACCTCAAGGTGGGTACAATGGGCCTGGACCAAATGGGCCTACGCAACTTGACGTACTTATCCTGACCAAATGGCCTGTGCAACCAAGGATTAAAGAAACAGAATTGGGACCTGACCAGACCAAGGCAGAGTCTGAATCGACTCGCCTGACTTGGGTATTCGCATGGCACTTGGCCAAGTTGAACCCTATGCCATGCCTAGAAAAATATAAACAAATATAGAAAAACATTAAAAAAAATCTAAGAGAGCCTCATCTCCTTACCCTCCTAAGTCCTAAATGGTTAATTTTAGTAGGAAAAAAAGGGAACCCCAGCTGGCTGATAAAGAAGAGAAGGGGGAAAAAGAAAGATGAAGAAAATAGAATTTAGTTAAGAGATCAGGTGGCGTGGATAAAAAATAGAGGGAGAGAGGGTTGGCTGCATAGAGAAAGAAACAGATAAAAAAAGGATAAAGAAGAAAAGCATACCACGTAAGTGACAACACCGACTGAGCATCAGCAAGAGCAGTCAACAACCCAGCACAAGCACCAGTACTGTTGAGCATCAGCAACATCAATATCAATAGCAGGAGCCCAGCACAGCATTACCGACAGCCAGAAGTAGAACAGCAGTACCAAACTACCAAGTATGCTTTTGCTTCTTTTTTTTTTTTTTTATAACAATACGTGTCTCCCACCCTTTTCTTACACTTCTTTAGTTCTTTCGTCTTTTTCCTCCTGTCCTCCCTTTCTTTCTTTCATTTTTCGCCTCCAATGATGCAGGCGAGTCGACTCCGATTCACATGAGACCCAACCCGGACAATGCCGAGTCGACTCGGACTCGGCTGATTTTTTAAACCATGCATGTAAATGTTGTAATCAAGAGAGATTACAATAAACAGCAGTACGGGACCATTAGGTCCAGGCCCATTGGACCCATAGGTACAGGTTCATTATGTGTCTTCACAAAGTGGTGATTGATTCCTTTAAATGACCAAAGGATAGAACATGTTTTAAGACGAAATGGATCCACAAATTGAAGCATGATAGAAAATGAAGTTTCAAGGCAAAATGTTGAGCAATAAAAGACTATAGTCTACAAGCATAACAAGAATTAATTTGTTGAGATATTTTGTCTTGTAGTATAGATTTGGCAAATTTGTATGATGAAAAGCCTTGTGGCCAAGTTTGAATCAGGTGACTTGGAACAACTATAAGTCAAGACATTACTCCTCTATGTTGACTTAAAATGGAGATATCTTGATGCAACCATGAGCCTCAAGACCTACAGGAGCAGGTCCAAGAAATAGGCTCATTACAAGCCAGTCCATTGGGACCAAGCCATAGTGAGCAAGCCCATGGGCCAAGCCCATAAACAACTGATCCATTGGGTGTAATTCACAGATAGCTAAACCAAAAGCCAAGTATGTTTTCTTTCTTAATAGGTAGCTTTCCAATAAAGTTTTCTAGATCTAGATAAGAACTAGCAAGATAATACTCTGACATTAATAAATTTTCTTAATTTTATTCCCTTTAAAAAAGCAAACAAAAAAAATTTAGGTGTTCATCCCATGGTTTTATATTCCGACGCCGGTTTTTGTGCTAGTCGGGAATGGGATGTGTCCATGTTGCCCGTGCCAGGCCGTGCTATTTATGCTGGACCAGCACGGGACACACTTATCTTAAAAAAGTGTGCAAAAAAAAAAATCTAGGAAATTCAAGAAAATAGAAAATAGAAAAGTAGAAAAAAAATGTGAAAGTTAAGGTATTTAAGTAATATTCTAATTCAAATATAGTGATGTTTAATGTTATTAAGTGCTGAGTAGCTAATGATGTAATATATGATCGTTAATTTTATGGATAAATGGCAAAAATAATCACATAAAATAACTTTTCTTTAAGCTGAGAAAATTTCACTAACTCAAGTTTCTTTATTGGGTCCCCTTAGATGCATAAAGATTAAGAGATTATATCGATTAAAAAGCTTAGATGTGGATTAGGACTTTGTAAGAAGAACAAGCCATTCAAGTGATCCTAGCTTTGATTTATTATTATTATTTTTATTTGAGCAATTTGTAAGGATAAATTGGTCAAGAAAGTATTGAAGAGCATTAATTGTTGTCCAATTTGATTGTTAATCAAAGGAGGTATTAAGAAAAATACAAAATATAGTAGCCTTTTTGAGAGTAAGTGAAAAATGAAGGCTCCTGTTTGTAAAAATGGAAAACTTTTCAAGCAAAAAGATTGTTGTATAATAGTGAATAATGACTGTTTGAACTAGGAGTGCAATGGATCGATCCCTGGTATCCATGTGAAACTATGTGCCAACAACACTCGAGCCGAGAGTGTTTTTGAAGGGAAAAAAAAACTGTCAGCCAGTGGTTTTGAACTCGAATGGCCTCATTATTCAAAGAGAGATGACCCTACCAGCTAAGCTCTAGCATTGTTAGTTCATATGTATGCGATATATAATAAATAACCCGGTGTTATCTTCCAGAACAGGTCTCAACTCATACTGGTGCCTGACCTGACTCAGACCAGGCCGGCACCAAATCAACTAGGATGAGTGGACCCAGTGCCAACAGAGATTTTAAACCATGGTTCAACCCGACCTAATTCAACCAGATTGTCAACCAGATTGGCACTCGAGTAGGGAATTTGCAACAGGGGTCAAGGTATTAGCTCAATCCAAGCCCAATCCACACTGTATGTTGGTAAACCCAAACCAAAACATGACCTGACTGAAATCCACACTGGGTTCATTTACAAATGAGAAGGTGATCCTCAAGTGCATCTATTGGCTTCAGAAAATTATAAAGCCCGTTCTTGCATGGTGAATTTGGTTGGCAGCTCAGTGGTTTCCTTCTTGAGAATGTTTTCCATATAACTAGTTTCCACACAAATTGGCGAGCACATCTCTTACTCTTCTATCTTTATTTATTCAATTTTTTTCTTCTTTGATAGATTATTTTAAGGGGAAGAATCCAACATCGTCCCAACAGATTATCAAGTCCACTGTGCATGGAGTAACAACCCAAAATCATTAACAAAGAGAAGTCGTAGCAGTATTTTGCAATTAAGCATATATTTGTATGCCAATTAGTGGAAGCCTAAGAACTTCAAAGATCTATGGAGCAACAATTCACTTTAGGGTAAATCAGATAAACTCTGGATGATGCAATTAACCTGATGTAAGCCTGGTCCATATAGCAATCAACCCTCAGCTATAAAATCCTAAGTAGGGCATTAGTCAAGGTCATGTAGCCCAAGGATGATATTTTCTGGCTGGCCTGCAGGGCCTGTCTGGCCTTAGACAACCTACTTATAAAAGCATAATATAATCATTAGACCTAATAAATAGCAAACAGTAATCATTGGACCTTTTAGTCATACTTCAACAAAATGTACACAAGTTGATGCTCAGGTCTGTGTTTGGCCAGGACCTTGATAGCCCTACTGATAGGAACCTACTTGAGACTTTCAATGCAATGAGAGAAGGAATTACAGAGGCCTTAACATCAACCACTATACATTTGCAGATGTAACCCTTTGTCTCTTTTTGCTGCATTCCACTATGCACAGTGCTGAAGGCCACTGCTATAAAATACTCCAATCTCGGATATTTTTGTGCCCACCATAATCAAGGTTATCCAATCAGATATCTGAATAGCCAAACCGTGGCTCTGTATTTATGGGCATACAAGATTTATAGGGCACCCACAGGAAGTCCATGGCTTCAATCCTATAGAAAAAGGCAGCCCAGCAGGTGCCTCAGCAAGGAGTATGCTTGGTCAGTGTTAGGATCCTAGTATTCATCTTAAATGGATTTTGAAAGGGACTAACCACTTGTAGATGAGAAACATCAGCGGGAATTGAATTGTTCGAGTCTGAGCCAATAGTTTCCATTGGTGACTCTTGTGATGTTGATTCTTTGACATGAACATCGTCAGCCTGCCTGTAATTTGAACTCATTTCTTGATTGGTATCTCCGGCAATCTTTGACTCAGTACCACATCTGTCTTTCAATTGCTCTGCCTTGACATCCACCCTTCTGGTAGAAAGGAAAATAGTCTTTTGTCTTCAATGTTTGAAACATGAACATTGCAACTACAGATTTAAAAGGAACAAAACACTTGATGAAGAAACTATTTTGATCCCATCACCATCATATGCACAGTTTTCTCAGACCTTACACACGTACAAGTTAAAACCTGTGAGATGTCCAGAAAAATTGAATCATGGACTCAAGAGTATGGGCTAAAGTCCTGGGAATTCATGTGTATCTTTGGGTGCTTAGGATCATATAATTCCTCCATGATGAAATAAAATTGTTCTCAAATCTCACCCGGTGAAGTATGAATGGGCACCACGACTAAGGCTTGTCTTGTAGGAAAATAGTATGCCACGAAGAGGCTTTCCATCAATGTTTGTTTCAATTGTGTATCCATAATGGAATGTGTTCGTGACCTTAGCTTCAAATGTCTTCAAACCGTGAGGCTTGAATTCATATGATAAAATTTTTTGATTTCCTGCATTGCATCATATACAACCAAGAACTCTTGCAAATTAAAAGAAATTAGAAAGTGATAAACAAGCATCTCTAAGATAGAAGCAGAATGAGGTTCTGCAACTGCAAATTATTGAAATGCTGAAAGCATCAGTGAACTCAGCAATTAGCAGTTACCATCCCATATTCTTATTGTAGAGACACGTACAGGCAGACCCCATGATCCAGGCCCATCAGAAATTACTCATGAACCAGCTAGTATCATATCCTATGCGTGGGATGTTGGTCAAAATCTTGTATAGCTATATGATCAGTAATCATAACTAAAGATTCCTTATTAGTTTGTAATTACATATCTTTAGGATATCATGATAGCTTGTAATTAGGATACAGTATCTATATAAAGTGACTGGCGATGCTCTTATGGGACATCACAGAATTCTCAACTCTTCCTTCCTCTCTCTCTCTCTCTCTCTCTTATGGTGAATATATGGATCTATAGATCCTGATATGGTATCAGAGAATTTCTGTGATGTCCCATAAGAGCATCGACAGTCACTTTATATAGACACTGTATCCTAATTACAAGCTATCATGATATCCTAAAGACATGTAATTACAAACTAATAAGGAATCTTTAGATATGATTACAGATCATATAGCTATAAAAGATGTTGACCAAGATCCCACATGTGGGATATGATACTAGCTGGATCATGGGCCTGGATCATGAGTAATTTCTGAAGGGTCTGGATCATGGAGCCTTTCTGATGGGCCTGCTTGTATGTGTCTCTACACTTATTTGTTCCTAGAAGAGAGGTCTAGAAAACTTAAACCTTTCCAATGCAAACAAGTGTTGTGAAAAGTTGATTTAAGAAGCCCAGAATTGCGCTAGATCTGTTTGGTGCTCCTACAAACCCTTAAGATGTTCCCAGAAATGGAGCATGCTTATATCCACATTCCATACAAAAGGGACAAAGAAGGGAAGCAATAGGAAAATCTCATTGGTCAAATATGGATATGGTGTGAATCGGAAAAAAGTGGAAGAAGCGACCTATACCTCTAGTGCTGAATAGTTCTGCAGCAGAAATGAAAATAGACCCTGATATAATAAATTTTACTTAGATAAGAGGGTACTAGTAACCACCAACATCTTAGCTGTTCCAAGCATTGGAACTAACATCTAGATAGGCAGTCTACATTACATATCCACTTTGTACCACTTCTCTATCCTAGCACAGAGCATAGTTACTGAATTCTCAATTCAATCAATTTGGATTCAAATTAGTAGTCTGCAGTTCGCAATTCAATACTTCATTTTGAAAATTTGATGGGGTAGGTTCTCTTCAATTTTCAACCCACTGGTTCCACAGTTCGAGTTCAATGAGTTCAATATGCTACTTCAAATATACCAACAATGTAGTTCAAGATGATTAAAAAGTCCAATTTGATATATATATATATATAAATATACACATACATATACACATATATAGACAAAGAAGCATGGACATGGACACGGGACATAGATATGACACGACATTTTTCAAAAAAATAGGACACGGACACGTCAGGGGCACGTTAATAATATATATATATATTTATATATATAATCATATACTAAAAAAATAATATCATTTTAACTTTTTAATCAATTTAGCAATAAAAAAATAAAAATTCAAGTACCAACTAATAAACATATCAAATTATCAAATATCAAAACAACACTAAAACATAATTCACAATCATGAAATGTGAAATATCCGTAGTTTCATAAAATCCATACGAAAAAAAGGGAAGATCATCTTTTTTCCCTCCCTAAAAAGGAAAAAAGAAAAAAAAACCAAAAAGCAAAAAAGAAGCCAATCTCAATGCCTATTCTTTAGTGACAAATTTATTTGTCTTTTGCTTGTGATATGATTAATATTAACAATCATACATTTTTCCATGGTATAAAATTGTCACAAATCAAGTTTATGAGTTTTATTAACCAAATGATAACAAGTGTCCAAAAAATATCAGCCACATATTTATTTTTTAGTCATAAACAAGGGTTAGGAATTGTGGTACATGTCGCAACAAGAGTGTCAGACAAGTGTTCGAAACTATACTAACTATCAAGGGATTAAACTTATGAGTCATACTATGAAGTTATAGGAGAAAATAATGGAACAAAGACTTAGACGGAAGACCAAAATTACTGAAAATCAATATGGTTTTATACTAGGGAAGTCAACTATAAAAGCTATCTTTTCACTTAGGCAATTAATGAAAAAATATCGAGCAAAAAGAAAAAAATCTACACATTGTCTTTATCGATTAAGAAAAAACCTATAATAGGGTACCGAGAGATTTAATTTGGTGGATTTTGAAATAAAAGAATGTCCCAAGAGGATACATTGAAAATTTTAAGAATATGTATGATGGAGCAATAACAAATGTGAGAACTACATGTGAAGAAACAGGTGGATTCCCTACGACTATAAGTTTGAATTAGGGATCAGCCTTAAGCCCTTATTTCTTTGCATTGATTATGGATGAGTTAACTACGCATATCTAAGAAGAAGTACCCTGGTGTATGTTGTTTGTAGATGATATAGTATTGGTGGATGAATCAAGAGATGGTGTAAATGTAAAACTCGAAAGATGGTGGAGGGCATTAGAATCTAGAGGCTTAAAAATAAATCGTATAAAGACAGATTATATGGATTGTAACTTCAGTACACATATACAAAGTTTTGAAACCATTGTCAAAATTGAAACCCATGAGATACCACGTAGGGATTCTTTTTGGTATTTGGGCTCGATGATTAGTAAGGATAGGGAGATTGACGAAGATGTTGAGCATATGATAAAAGCTAGATAGCTGAAGTGGAAACTAGTTTCTGGAGTGCTTTGTGACAGACAAATACTAACGAAATTGAAGAATAAATTTTACAGGATAGTAGTTAAACCAACTATGACATATAGAGCAAAATGTTGGCCAATTAAGAAGATGTATATACATAAGATGGATGTGGTAGAGATGAGAATGCTTAGGTTGATGTGTGATAAAACTAGAAAAGATAAAATTAGAAATGAACGCTTTTGAGAGCATTTAGGGGTAGCACCAACAGGAGATAAGATTAGGGAAATTCGTTTAAGATGGTTTGGGCATGTTGAGTGTAGGCCGGTAATGGCACCGGTGAGAAAAAGTTTGGCTATACAGGTTGATGACCCATCAAGAGGTAGGGGTAGGCCAAAAAAAACATTGATGGAGGTCACTGAATCAGATTTGAAGAACTTTAACTTATCTAAGGATCTGGCTCAAAATAAAATGGAATGAAAAAACAATTCATGTAGCCCACCCCAGCATGGTTGGGATAAGACTTTGATGATGATGATGATAATGAATTATAGACACAGCTTTTATCGGACACGTATTCGAGAGTGTCCGAGGAGTGTCGGTGTCCGACCCGTGTCTGACATGGATACGTCATTTTTTTATAAGTGTCCATACTTTTTAGTATATAGATATACATACATACACAGCGAGTATATGTACACGTGTGTAAGTACTTTACTAGAACTTTACTTCCATAAATATACAAATCATGACATTTAACAAAGACTACGAAAAAATAAACATTTGAAGAAAATTTAAATAAAAAATATTTTATTATTTTTCCCATGAAGGCATGAACTAATAAATCCTAAACATTTAAGGACCATATAAAATAAATTAAATTCCAAACTCCAGATAAAAAGACACTGGGGCTTTCATTATTAATGAGGAGTGAGCCAAGGGATCTTTCCAATCCCCTTCTTGTACAGTCATCCCTTATTTTTTTTAAATAAAATTGAGGCTATAATTGAGGCTCACTATTAAAACCCTAATCACTCCTGGTTGTTTATAACTTGTCTTGGTAGCGCTATAAATTTCAATTCAATAGGAGTTGTTACCACCATTGACAAAAGAACAAATGAATGAAATTACATGTTCAATATATGATCAAACCGATGGTAGTTCTGTCCCAAATTTTTGTGAAATTTGGCAAAAGGCCAAGGCACCGAGGAAGACTAGTTTTGAATGCTTTGGATTGGGTGTTAGGCCCCGCTCATAGATTAATAAAGAGGGACACTTCAACATATAACTAGCGCTTGCTAGAAAATTTGATGAACATAAAACACATTGAATATCGAAGGGAAGAAATATCTATGTATGAAGAGATAAAACTCCATGAGAGAGTGAGACGGTAGGAGAGAGATGTAACATGTATGTGAAATCTCGGATTTTCTAAAGCTTCGCTGAAAACTTGCAACTTGCAAGGCTCTTGGTGGGGCAAATGCTTGTTTATTAAAAATCTAAACTGGTCTAGGTATTTGTCTCCCACTTGTATGCATCTTGAATAGCTTTTACTACAAATATGAGATGGTCCTATGTCAGATTTACTAATTATAATAAAGTAGCTTTTTGCAATATTCTATTCAATATTTTGCAAATGGTTAATCTTATGGTGGACCTAATTTCTATTAGAGGAAGGCTAGATCCTAAGAATAGAGAACCACTTATTTTGATCAGTTATAGATTTCTAAAAGGTAAGACCAAGGATCAAAATAGCAGTTACAGAGGGCGTAGAGGCTGGTGGCAAAAATGCTATGTAGCAGGAGATACATAGCAGTTGTAGCAATATGTAGTGGTGTAGCGGTGTGAATTTTTTAAGTGGTAATTTTTTTTTGAATCTTGTGTAACTGCCAATCTTGTATGTTTTTTTTAGTGATTTAGAACCATATCAGGGCAAAGGCAACTTTAGGAAAGGCTGTTGAGGAGAAGAAATAGGAAAACAATGTATTAAATTAAAATTGGTCAGCTCTACCAGATTTTAAACCTTAGCGCCACTATTTTCAAAATAACATAGCAGCCTTAACTGCTATAGTTGGTAATGAGGCCACTATGCTATGTAGCAGCTGCTATTTTGAACCATGGGTGGGACACAGTAAAGAGTTTTACAAATTTTACATTTAATATTCAATAAAGTCCAAATCAGATGAGGGAAATTGATAAAGAAGCTTAAATATCTTTGCTATAAAAGCATAGTTTGTCAATCCATTCCGTTCCAGTATGAATTGGCTAGAACATTCCAAAATTGGCCTTCGGAGGACTGGAATGCCCCTGAAAGACTCTCGGTCCACTTTTGGGCCATTCTGGGCCCAATACAGCCCCAATTCTAGCCCATTCTAGACAAGACAGAATGCCCCACAAAAGTTCTATTTTGCTATGTTTTTTTAAGCAGAAGTTCACATGTTTCATATTCTCATACAAAGTGAAAACTAGAAAAGTCAATTGTGCTGTAGTTCAATTAAATGATGCAAATATGCATTTTTAGTATTATTTAACATTCTACTTTTCTTTAATTATAAGTATTCTTTTACTTTTTGCAATTTTTCAAGTGTCTGTTTAGGAATGGACCCTGGAATTGATTAGAATGCTGGAGCATTCCAGTACAAGGACCAACTGGAATGAGGACTAGAACAGAAATGACAACTTTGTAAAAGAGGGTGATTTGACTTTAGCGAGAGAGAGAGAGAGAGAGAGAGAGAGAGAGAGAGAGAGGTAGGTTTACCTGCTAGACCATATCTTGGCAAAGGCAATGATTGACATGAATCAGGCACCATTCCAACTGTGGATATATCTTTTTCAGACCTGCTAGGAGGGAGTAGATATTGCTCTTGACATTTCCTCTTCAGTTCTTTCCTTAGAGAGAATTTTTCTTGCTTCTGTTCATCTTGCCCATTTTCCGTTGACATATCTAGTCACATTAGTCACAAATCTCACAGCAAGTTACCGACAAATCCACCATAATCAATTATAAAAGGAAGCAAAGAAAGACCAATAAAGTGGCTGTACATGCACACGAGGAATTTCATGATTCTTTACCCAAGAATATGATGAGAGTTTGTTTAAAGTGGGGCCCATGAATCAATTATCTGCATCGTTGCTATGGGAAAATAGGCCTAATAATGCATTAAAATTCCCCATTAAAACAATCCTAATTCTATAATAAACAGCGTTGGAAACCATTACGATATGACATATGCAGATATATATATATTTACTGTTGGGTTTTTTATATATTATAAATGAAGTAGTCTTAGGGGTTGCTTTGCAATCTCAATAAATCTTATTTCAATGACAGAACGGACCACAGTGACTAGAGGATGGGATCCCCTTCTCTTTTGTTCTTCCTTCTCGTCATCACTTCCCCTCTTCTTTCCCTTCTCTCTTCCCTTCATTGTTTTCTACGTGCTACCATAGCAATAAAAACATCATTTATTTCTACGGACTATCATAGCAATGAAATTATCATTGATTTTTATATCCCATATATATATTTATTTATTTCCTGTCATTATGGGGGTGCTTTTGAATATCAAACAGTCTTGACTCCCGAGTATTTTTTAGTTCTCATTAATCTTCACTAATATAAGGGATCCTACGATGACTAGACTGTGGAAAACCCTTCTATTGCACTTCTCTTCCCTCTCTTTATTTTTCTTCTCCCTTCCCATTGACTTCTGTTGTGCATCCACAGCAGGCCCCATCAGATGAATTGCTTAGATTACCAGACATGCCAACCCCCACACACCCACCCATGCCCACACAATTGCACATATTTTATGCTGAGAATCATTTAAATTAGCTTGCCTATATGCCTAATAATACTAAATGCCAGTAACAAGACGAAAAACCATTTCAAAAAAAACGAATGCTGCAGCAGTAAGAAGAATCCATCAAAGCTGTCATTTTTTATCACCCGCTTGGAACCATAAAACACTAGAACTAGGAACTCATCCATTATAGAGATCTCTAGCAAGATTGGATTGTTGGAATGAACTAACTGATTTTAGGGCTCTCTTGTTAGGCAGGAAGATCCTTGGAATGAACTGAAATCCCATGAATGAGAGAATTTCCACCCTTTTGAAGGAGCAAAAGAGTGAGAGGCATTCTTGAATCTACCTTTTGGAGTGCTATATTACCTCTAACAAAAAAAGAAAAAAAAAAAACCATCCTGGAACTATGATCCCGAGATAACTTCTCACTGAGTGCCAAGCATCTCAAATGGACCCAAAGGAACCAAGTATCAGGAAAATGTAAGAATGATGAGAACAAATACTAGGCAAACCTGTGTATAAATAGTACATATCGTCAAGGGCCTCAAGATTCTCATTGCAACCACCGATGAACACAAGAATACCCTTTTGCGGATCCAAACAATCTCCAGCTACAGAAAATCTGGCAGAAGGCCCTGGGCCTGCACATGTTACTTTGCTCCAAATACCAGTATCTGCAGAGGGAGAGGATATTACAGGTCAAACAAAACATGCCGGTAATATAGAAGGTAGAGAAATTTGAACATCAACAAATGCGGAGCTTATTTTTCCTTCTAGGTTCGGATAGGCAGGACCAGAATCATAGTCTGTGTCAGAATTCTGTAATGCAGAATTTGAAGAAGGATTCTAATCTATGTCAAATTTCTTAATGCTGAATTCATAGTAGAAGTACTAGTAGTAGCATTAGCAGCAGCCGCAGCAGTATGATGACAGGATTCATATTGTTAATTTACATACTAGGCATGTCAAAAATAAAGTCTTAAAATTCAAGCAGTAGAGAAAAAATTTAGAAGGACAAGCATCAAGAATTGAGCTACTATTCCTTTATACAGAATGTTCAAAAATTCTCAAATATACACAGAGAAATGATGTTATTTATGGGTAAAGTGCTGACAGCAGCAAACCACCTGATGTAACCAGTGTGAGCTGTGAGGCCCACCTTTATCTAATCAAAGCTACTGAAGCCATGTGCCACCCTATGAATTGGACCAAACTCCAACTACGTGAAATGCACTATTGGGTTGATCATGTGTAGAAACTAGAACTATATATATCATATCACACATTCAACCCAATGGCACATATAAATTGGACGGGAGTCAAATCTGGGCTACTGCCTAAAATTGGGAGGAATATGATATCAGTGAGTTGGATCACGAAAAGTCAGCCCCACATAGATTAAATAAGGACCAAGCTGCAGTCAGCACGGTACTGACAAGCAGCATAGGATCGTTCTCTTATGGATGGTATTAGAGAAATTAACTGATAGGCCCCGCATTTCAGAAGATACAATGCTTTATTAGGGAGTCAATTTCAAACATGTGGAGCAAATGGTTCAATGATCCAGACCACAGTCTTATGAAATATGAAACAGATCTCATAGAAAAGTTTAAATCATATGTGAAATTCTTATGAAGTAGGAACCAAATCTAACGGGGAAAAAATAATGTCTTGCACTTGAATGCCATTTTTAAGGAACAGTAAATTTTTTTCTGAATGTCATCATATCAAAAAGACTAAGGCTGAGGTTTTGAGCATAACGAAAGCAAGAAGAATTCACTCTTTTCTTTTTTCTTCTTTTTATTCATTCCTCCCATTACTCATTCTTATTGGTATCCAAGTCCAAAAAACACCCCTAATTTACATTAAGCAATCATGGAGGGTGCAACTTGTTTTGGTCTTTTTCTAATTGAAGTTATAAGGTAGAAATTAGAAATTTGAACAAACAAAAGATGAGGCATCTTGATAATTATATGATATTAGCACAACTCATGACATGATATGATAAAAGGAACAAGATTGATGTCAGAAACTATTGGATTTATTATTTCTGAAAGGCTCTATCAAATGTGAATAGCTCCCCGAGCTACCATCCTGATGCTAGGAGGTAATGGGATAAGGTGCTACCTCTTCCCTCTTCTCCTTGTGAAGCACCTATCTAAGGATGTTATACGTCCTCAGCCTTTGCATCTCAAATACTGCAAAATGTACCAGCATTATTCCTCTTGGCCTTATTGCTGTCCTCTTGTTGATCAATAACCTAAAATAATTTTCATATTTTACTCTATAAAAAAAGTGAAGATCTATATTTTTGAAATGAAAAAAGCAAAAACTTATATCATATGATTCAATATGTATGCTCTTGGCCTTCTTATGATTTTATAATCCATTCCAACAACAATGCTCCAGGCCATCAATTGAAATTGTAATGGACCTGCAATAAATGGGGAACTCGAGAAGCGACAAAACATAAGTCTCCCATAGTGAATGAATTCATAGTGGTCTAATTTCAGTCACTGGCCTAAAACAAATGGATATGAATACAATATGAGATGGTCCAGAAGAAAGTCAAAGGTCAAAAGATTTAGAATATCCCACGGTCACTAGGTTTTCCACCCACCCACCCACCCACCCCCTCTGTTTGAGAACTTCCAATGAGTGGGGCACTTTAGATCAACAGTTTCGATGACCAAAGTATGGCCCCACAAGTACAGAAATGGGTTCCTCTAAAATATATATAATTTGAAGGATGTGGGATCAGAATTTATTATTGTTTGATTGAAGTGATTCAAGTCTGCTAACATAAAATAAGTTAGAGATCCCAGAAGCTACGCCAAGGGTAAGTTAAGACAGCTTTTATTATTTTTGATAAAAGTAGGGCAGTTTAAAAAGTAATGAGGTAGATTGTCATCATGGCAACTCATATTGCATCATCTTTATAACACTGGGAACAAAAGTATGTGAAATATGCATGAGAAAGAATACATACCCACATTAAGTACATGAAGGTCATCATAAAGGTTACGATCATCAGTAAAACCCCCAAAAACAAACAAGTGTTTTCCAAGGGCAACAGTTGAATGGCCTGCACGAGGAGTCAGCAGTTGACCGGAGGTGCTTAGCTCCCTCCAAACAAGTGTATCTGTTTGACATAACCATAGAACTAATCAATTTGACTAACAATTGTGGAGGATTACGTAAATAGCTCAAATATATGGTGACAAAGCTTTCTGCTCCATAAGATTATCAAGATTACTGGGCACGTGGTTCAGTGGCCTGGGCTGTTAGATCTGATAAGTCCTACAGTGAATGTAAATGTGCCAAAAACAACCTACACCTCAGGTTATGCTAAACCTTTCATTTTTTCTAATGAAAGTGGATACATACAATATTTTTGTTCTTTTCTTCCTCAACAATTCTAGACCAATAACAGGAATACCCTCTCTCAGCCTGAGGCTCATTTGTTATCCCCAATCAACAGTCTGAAAACCTGAACCTAGGTCACATTTGCTAAGGTAACCAGGGAAATGGGCATCAGGAAAGAGAACATTTGTGGACAATGTGAAAGACCAATATCAGGTGTGCATTTTTTTTACCTTGTGCGGCCTGTTACCTAGGAAAGTGAGCTACTTATGTGGTTATTTTACAAGCTTCTAAGGGAAAATGGGTGTCTAAAGAGATGTGAATCAAACCTAGGAATGCATCATGCTAAGAAAATGAAGTTCACAGGAAGCAAGGAGCCTATATCATGAAGCAACTTCTCAAGCTACTTGGGTCACTTTAAGGCAAGCCTCAACAAGTTATCAGCATCTTTTCACATTATAAAAAGCAAGCCAAACTGGCATCTTTTTATATTACATAGAGCATGCCAAAGTTACAGGATTTCATCAGGTACTTCACAATATGAACTTTAGGTATCACCTTTACTGTACATGAACTCACATTCAAGATCTATTTGGAAGTTAACGCAAGAAACTACACATCCATTAGCACACACACTTTGAAAATAAGAAACATACCCACATCAAGTATGTGGACATCTGACAAATAATAATCTGATGCATCTTCACCACCAATAACAATTATTTTGTTCCTCCAAGATGAACAGGTATGGCTATCACGTGCAGAGGGTGGAGTGCCAGAGGTAATTGCACGTTTCCAAATGAAACGCTCTGCAAGTGAAAAGAAAAAGTAATCATTAGTAAGAGATGTTTCTCTAGAAAACCAAAGGTTACTCATATGAATGTTAATCTGAGCAGCACAGGTACAGAGGTGAGAGATGTGCGGTCCAAGCTATTCATCAGGAGAGCATTGTATTATTGTAATAGGGTCATTTATGTCATTGACTTTCATAATAGCACTCCGTATATATGTGTATAGATCACCCTACTAAATAAAAGGGATTGTGCTGTTTCTTTATTGGTAAAGGGTAAATTAAGATTAAAATTAAAGCATCATCACACAATATAAAGGGTTTCAAAAAGATGGAAAAACATTATCCCTAGATACCCCTTGCTTAGTCACTAATGTATGCCATGCCATTAGCTCACAACGTGAAAAACCACCCAAATCGATGAGGAAGCAAATTTGATCTCTTCAAAATATAAGTGGAATTTTAGAGTCCAAGGAAGTCATCTAAGAGAGCACTGAACGAACTAATTTCTACTATCAACTGTCCAAAACCACATGACTAAATCTGTAGATCTTCCAGAATGGGCAGGCAGCTAATGCAGTCTAGGCCCCACAAGCAGCCCCTCTTCAAATTAAATTAGGATTATATTATTTTTATTAGTAGATTTCTAATTAAATTGTTATTAGGGAAGTTTTTATTAATAGCGTAGGGTTTTCTTACACATTAAGTTTGCTTTTACTATATATATGGTATTGTAGAAAAGAAATTCTCATACTTGGTTGATTAATAGAAATTGGGTTTTACCCCGGAGAGGTGCGTCCTCGTGTGTGTTAAAGTCTTCTTGATGATTCGAAATATCCTTGGACACGTGCTTCGGCACTTTCACGCAAGCCCTAACCCTGAGCCTGCATCAGTTTGGTATCAAAGCTATACGATCAAGGATCGTCGGTGTGTTACCTATTCTCCCCTTTTCTACCGATCTAGAAAATCCATCTCCGAAACCCCATCTGCCATATTCCCAAAAACCCCTCACCGATTCACCCTTAACCCTTAAACCCACCATCCAAAATCCATCGTCCCAGCCACTCCCAGTTGGCCGAAACCTAAACAAACAAAAAAAAAAAAAAAAAAAACCCCATCGGGGCCCCTCTTGCCTCCATCCAGAACCCAACCCAATCCCCAGCCAACCCTACTCCTTCCCAAAACCCCAACCAGTGAAAAAAAAAAAAAAACAGTGAAACCCATCGTCCCCAACCGAGACAACAGACAAAAAAAAAAAAAAAGAAGCAGATTTACGGAGGAGAGCATACTTGGATTCTCAATGCTGCACACCGCTTGCCATTACTATTGCCGCACGCTGCCTTTCGTCGCCTGCTGCCGCCGCCGCCGCTAACCAGCCACCGCTGAGACAACACCTATACATTCGTGCATGGTGGACAACAGGTTACTCTTCATCCCGAGAAACCACAACCACCGAAAAAAAATTCCCGAAAAGCTGGCATAAAGGAAGTCCTTCATGTTCACCACATTTACAAAGGCAATTCGAAGCAGACTCGAGTTCAATGAAAAACTCTTCTTTCAACCCGGGGAGGATGATGCAGTATAGGCCCCACAAGCAGCCCCTCTTCAAATTAGATTAGAATTATATTATTTTTATTAGTAGATTTCTAATTAAATTATTATTAGGGAAGTTTCTATTTATAGCGTAGGGTTTTCTTACACATTAAGTTTGCTTTTACTATATATGGCATTGTACAGAAGAGATTCTCAGACTTTGTTGATTAATAGAAATTGAGTTTTACTCCTGAGAGGTGCGTTCTCGTGTGTGTTGAAGTCTTCTTGACAATTCGAAGTGTCCTTGGACACATGCTTCAGCACTTCCACACAAGCCCTAACCCTAGGGCCTGCATCAGCACATCCACCTCACCTGACTCTTTTACTCTCACACGCTTACCAAATCCCAACTCAAACTCCTTCTACATGATGAGCAAGGGTCAAAACAACCAAAGCCTATGATACTTACGTTTCAAAGTTAAGAAAGTGAAGGTTGATGTTGAAAAATCATCAGCCAAATAAACTTTCTAAACAAGGTAATGGTACTAAAATAGTTAAATTAAACATGTTTTTGAAGAGTTAAACTTAGCAATTGCCGTACACGAAAGTAAGGATTATTAAACTAATCATCCGATTGGCAATTTTGTGTCTTAAAGGTTGCCCCTTGTCAAGGTTCTCTCTAGTATTGCAGAAGCACACCCCCTCTCCCTTGTCGCCTTGCCAGAAAGTCATGACGTGTAAAGGGGTAAAAGCTTTTGGAACTAATAAGATATAAAAAGTTAGTAATTCATCTAAAGGGAAAAAGTCGGCCAGGTTTAAATGGTTGTTTACAGTGAAACACAAGGCTAATGGTTCATTTGAGATGCAGAAAGTAAAATTTGCACAGAAGAGATTCATGCACATACACATGACCCTAACTATCAAGACTCAAGAGACATTTTCTCTTGTAGCCAATGTTGGGTCCATCAAAGCATTTTTAGTGGCAACCAATAGAAACTAGCCTATGTACCAACTTCATGAGAAGAAAGCCATTCTTCATGGAAATCTGCATGACACATCTCCACCCTTAGCCTTCACTACTGAGGGAGACAAGTGGAGTGTATAAATTGAAAAGGATGATAAATTGGATTGGTTCGAGAAATTTAGTGAAGGTATCATAAATATTGTTTGTTCCATCTATGCAAATCATACACTATTCATGAAACTGTCATGTGCATGTAGGAGTAACAGTTCTTATCATGCGTGTCTAGATGACATAATTGTCACACAGCAGATGTGATCCTAGAGAGAAAAAAAAACAGAGTATTTACGGCGTTTGAAATTAAAGAATTGGATTTCTAAAAATACTTTTTGTGGCTTGAAGTTGCATGATCCAAGGAAAAGAATTGAATTTCCCAAAGAAAGTGTATTTTACATCCTTTGAAGTTTGAAGTAAATGGGAATGATACGAACCAGACTCAAAAACACTCTTAAGGAAATAAATTATCATCTACGTCTCCCGGAAGGAGAAGTCTTGCAAGATCTCAAATCTTATCGGTGGTACTTTTTGCGGCTTGAAGTTGTATGATCAAGGAAAAGAATTGAATTTCTCAAAGAAAGTGTATTTTACATCCTTTGAAGCTTGAAGTAAATGGGAATGATATGAACCAGACTCAAAACACTCTTAAGGAAATAAATTATCGTCTACATCTCCCGGAAGGAGAAGTCTTGCAAGATTCCAAATCTTATCAGTAGTAGGAGAGTTGAAATATTTGACTCTAACAAGGTCGAATCCTGCTCATGCTAATGAAACAAGAAGTCAGTTTATGTATGCTCCTCATACTGCTCGCTTAGAGGCAATTCATTAAATATTTAGATTGTTAAAATCTTCTCCACGAAAAGGTTAACTATTTTTCAAGGCATGGTCACTTCTATGTGTGTACACTGAAGGAGGTTTCTCTACTTTTCCAGCAATGCGGGATCTAAATGATCAGATAAGGTGTCATGATCATTGTGATTTGCCCCTTAGAGGAGCTGTACTCATGTGGTCTAATATGCAAGAGGTTCCAGTGATGAGCTGGTTGGATCATTTTTAAGTGTCAACAAAAAGGTTGGATCTGTTCCCAACTGTATTCAAAGAGTTCTGGCTCAGACGGTTTCTAATCATAGTCCTCTACGGCTTGCGACAGGTATGGAAGACTGTGGACCTCCTTTTAAATTTGAAATTATGTGGCTTTCTGAAAAAGGTTCTTCGAATGTTATTAAAGATTGGTGGGCTTCTTATTGTGTTAGAGGTTGGATGGGTTATCAATTAGATCAGAATTTAAATTTCTCAAAAATAAAATGAAAGATGGGAGAAAGGAAGCTTTTGGTAGCATAATGGAGAGAGAATCAGTGATTAGCTGATATTCAGGGCACTGATGGGAAAGAGGAGGGGTTTCTTGCAGAGGAAGATGGGGTCCAAAGGAAAAATCTTTAAGAGCAGTTTCACAAATTAATTTTTCAGGAAGAACTCAAATAGAAGTAACGTTCTAGAAATAAATGATTGAAAGCAATGGACAGGAATACTAAATTTTTCCATGTTATTGCCAGTGCGTGGTGTCATGTTAATTGGATAAATGTTAAAGCTGCAGCAGGAAAGTTGTGAGAAAAGAGATACATATGTATATATATATATAGAGAGAGAGAGAGAGAGAGAGAGAAATTGTCCATTTTTTCCACAAATTAGACACCGGTGATGATGGTTTAAGGCCTCCTGTTAGGCAGCTCTCTCATTCTGATGCTTCCTCTTGAAGATCGATTTAACAAGAAAGAGATTAGAGAGGCGGTATTTGGTCTTGGCAGCAATTGTGCTCCAGGTTCAGATGGGTTTCCAATTACTATTTTTTCAACATTTTTCGGATATCTTAGAAGATTATTTGTTAGTCTTTTCAATGAATTCCATGATAATGGTATCATAGCGAGAGACTTATTTAAGGATTTGGCTCAAGATAGGTCGGAATAGAGAAATAGAATTCATGTAGCCAACCCCAACATGGTTGGAACAAGGCTTTGATGATGATGGTGGTGTCATAGCAGGAGAATTCAGTGCCTCTTTAATTATATTGATTCCTATGGAGGAGGGAGTTATCTCGATTAAAGACTACAGGCCCATTAGTTTTGATTGGAAATCTTTATAAGATTTAAGTAAAAGTTCTCGCTAATCAGTTAAGGAAGATGCTTCCCAAAATCAGTTAAAAGTGTCAAGCCACTCTTGTTGAAGGACAACAAATTCTTGATAGTATGCTTATTGCTCATGAGTGTATCGATTCAAGGAATTGGTAGCAGCATCCTGGCTTAGCTTGCAATTTGGATTTTGAAAAGGCATAAGATATGGTGGATTGGGGGTTTCTTCAGGATATATTGGTGAGAATGGGGTTCAGTTAATGCAGAATGGAGGGTTGAAGCAGAGTAGGCAACGATAGAAGAGATGGAAGAGAAAAGGGAATTAGGGATTACTGAAAATTGGCTGCGTGCCAAACTCCAATAGATGGCAGGGATAGAGGAATCATGGATTACTTGAAAAATGGCCTCGCGCCAAACTCCAATCTAGGAGGCAAAGTGAAAACTTGAGGAGAACTCGAGCAGAACTTGGGAAGATCCCAAAAGCATTCGATCTTTCATTAATCATCAATCATACCAAGCCAAAGAGGGTTTACATCTATATATGAAAAGAAATAATCTAGATCTCATCTAGACCATCCAAACACATTGACGACAAGGATTAAAACGTCCTCCTAAAAAAAATTAAAATATAACTAACTCTAAATAATATAAAATAAATGGGCTAGTAGATGGGCTGAATCCAAAAGACCGGTCAAGATGGATGGCCTGGGCCCATTGGCTATTTGACCCATGGGGACCATAGGTTTGCCCTGCATCATTAGTTTACAATGGCATCACTGGATCCATAGTAGTGTTTCATTTTCCAATTTTTCTATCATCATGAATGGATCTCTGAATGGATATTTCAAAAGTTCTAGAGGTCTTTAGTGAGGAGATCCCTTATGTTAGATGCCTTGCTTATTGTGGTGGAATTAAATGCCTGGATGAAGAAAGCTATACATCAGAGTTTAATAAAAGATTTTGTCATTGGTAATGCGGGTCACGAGGTAACTCATTTACGGATGAGACCATTATGTTTTGTAATGCATATTCGGTTCGGGTGAATAATCTGAAAGTTATTCTAAAATGGTGCAAGTTGTTATCTAGATTGAGAATAAATTATGGAAAATGTGAAATGATGAGTGTTCAAATGAAGGATTTCGGTTGCAAAGTTGAGAAGCTCCCTTCGAAGCTTCTAGGGTTACCTTTATGTCTGGGAGTGCCAAAGAAAAGCTTATGGCTTTTTGTTGTTGGGCATATAGGAAATGAATTTCATGGAATGGCTATTGGGCTACTTTCTTTCTTGTTTCAGATATCCTAACAATGTTTACTGAAGGCTTGAGGAAGTTCAGCATGATTACCTTTGGAATGATAATATTGAAAAATGGAAGTACCAATTGGTTCAATGGGAGATGAGTAGACCATTAGTTCAAGGTGGTTTGGGCATTTGATCTATCTATTGAAAAGGTAAATAAGCTTTGTTGGGAAAGTTGTCATGGAGGATGGGGGAGCCAGTCCAAGAGTTCTGGAGACAGCTTTTAATTTGCAAATACAAGTTGCGTAATGGTGGTCAGTGTATTCCAATTCAGGATTGTAGGGTTGTAGGATTATGAAAGTCTGTTCTTTCTGTGCAAGTGGAGTTTGATCATTGGATTCCATATAGGGCTCATGATGGTCATCGTGACAGATTTTGGCATGATAAGTGGTGAAGGCAGTTGGTGTTGTGCAATCAGTTCCCAAATCTCAGAGACAAGAAGCTGTTGTTGCTAAGAACTTTTGTATTATGGGTGGTGTCGTACCTTGGGATTTTTCTTCTCGGCGGAACCTGTTCGACGATGAAGCTTCTAATATTGCTGAGTTATTTGGCATGCTTGACATAATTTATTTGTCATTTGGTAGAGTTAATGAAAGGCTTTGGAAACCAGATGTTGAAGGTCAGTTTTCTGTTGAGTTTTTTCTATAAGGTCTTGTTTGACTCTTCCAGTAGAGTGGAAGGTTGGTAGTCTTTTTGGGATCCTTCCATCCCACCTAGAATTTTGGCCTTCTGTTGGGTGTCAAGGAAGCTTAAAATTCTGGCTATTGACAAGTTGAGGAGACAGAATCACTTTATAGTTAATGGGAACTCTATTTAAAAGATGAGGAAACGGGGCATCATTTGTAGAGTCATTGCCACTTTGCTTATGAAGTTCAGATTGATGTGTTTAACCTATTTGATATGAATTGGGTTATGCCCAGGACGGTGGAAGGTTTTTTTTTTTTTTTTTTCAATGGTGTATGGGAAGTAAGTTTGTTCGTGGTAAAATTTTATGGAAGTTATAGTATCATATGCTACTGTTTGGAAGCTTGGTTGGAGAGGAATAGTAGTGTTCAGAAATAAAAGCAAAGCTACTGAGGAGATTGTTGAGTCCATTGTTCGGACTATGTCAGCATGAGAGTGAAAGAGGAAGGAGTCTGCTGGTATCTCTTTGGAAGATCACAAACAGGTCTTCAGCTTCTGTCTTCAGAGGCTTGTCGTTCTAAAATTGTGCATAAAATGATATGGATTCGTCCACCTCCTGGAATTCTTGAGGTGACATTTGACGGTAGTTTTCTATGTAGTGTTCAGCACGGAGGGATAGGCGGCGTCACTGGAGATTGGAATGGAAACATTGTTAGGGATTTCTCTCGGCCTATGGAATGTTCGGATGCCAATCAAGCTGAACCGTTTGCTCCTCGGATTGGGTGTCATGAGTTAACTAGTACGAGAGGTTTGAATTCTATTTTGGAAGGTGATTCTTTTTCACCTATTCAATAGGGCTTGAGGAAGGTTTATTCATCCTTGGAGGCTAGTAGATTGGGAGGGAGGAGGTGCAGGATATTTCTAGTCATTTGGGTGCATTTTTTCAGCATATTCTAAGAGTGGTAAATTTGATAACGGATGGTCTTGCTGGGGAAGGATATCTATTCTCTTTATTTCTTTTGATGTACATGTTCTTTTAGTTTTTTCTTAGTTGTGGTTTCTGTTGTCTACTTTGTTTTGGTGAAATAAATTTTATTTGTTAATTAAAAAAAAAAAACAGAATGAGCAGGTAATCAAACATAGAGAAAATCTGCAAATGCTTATTGAGTCATTGTACATGTTTTTGGTGGCAATCTTGTCATATGTAGAAGCAAAATATCAGAATGTAGATGCACCATGCAATATCAAGTTAATAAAGAATATGGGGCTATGGGAATTCTCATATGATGTCTTGTGAGTGAAAGCTTTGCTAACCAATTGAAATTTTCAGATTAAGCTTCCTATGTTAATGTAGAGTGTAACTGCAAAGCCTGGCACATTTCCAACAATACAGTCTGGCAAAAGCAGATCACCAATTTCAAAATTCGGATAAAGCTTTGATGTACGCCAGATCCAAGATCCGGCCCGACGTTAATGGGCCACATTGATGGGCCCACTTGATCCATGATCTGTCCAAGATCAGAGATCCCTATCCTTATGATGCAGGACAATATGAGATCTATTCTAATATGAAGAGATTAGATTAGAATTAACAATTAAAATTCAGCCATATGCAATCCAAGTAAGTTGAACATTGAATTTCTAGTAAAAATCTAGCCGTCAAATGTCCTCGCAATGATGGATGAACGGTGGATTTGTAATTTCTTTACGATTAAAGTATTGTTCATCCATCCAAATTAAGGCATGATCCGCTGTTTGGCGCCCTCTTCTTTGATACACTTTGTAAGAACGAGAGGGATCAAATCTGATGTCCCCATCACCTTAATTAGATAGTTACTAATTAATAGGTTTATTTCTCATTTTATGTTGGATTGATATTTAGTAATTGCTTAATAGGATTTAATACTTGCTTAATGTAATTTAGTAAGTTTCAGTTATTTAGAAACAATCACTCCTATATATATGTAGAGGAGCCTTTCATTGTAAATGACAATACTTATTTTTAATCAATTACAGTTCTTTTTTAAGATTTATCTCTATTATGGTGTTTTTTTCTCTTGTGAGCATGCCCTAGGAGTTGGAATCCATCTTTGGATTCAATCAATCCTTCGGGAAATTGATCTACACTCAATCAAGGATCTGGGGCTGTGTCAGTTTGGTATTAAAGCCTAGATCTGGTAGCCAGGGAAACATTGTCTTTCACGGAATTCATCATTCCATCCACTATTCACCACCAATCCACTTCCAACATCACCAAAACCCCAGCAAACCCAACAACCCTAAGCCTAGCCCGAGACCCGCAACAACACAATTTCTAATCCAACCTTTACCTGACGACCACTGCCATCTCGGTCAAAACCCCAAACCAACCAGAACCCAACCCTCATGCCCCAAACCAACCAAAACCCTCAAGCCCCAGATTCCCTTCATCTCCATACCCCATAACAAACGCCTCTCCCTAACAAAACTCAAAATTAGAAACCAAACCCTGAGAAGCCTCTACCACCATTCCACCATCCCTCAACACCGTCAACCATCATTCGAACCGAAGTCGAAACCCGAAAGCACTTTCCACTTCTACCTCCGTCCATCCACCACCCTCCCTGCCAACCACCATCATTACCAACACCAACCCTAAACCCATTCTGCCCTACCGAAACCCTAAACCACCCTAGCCCACCTTCCAAACACCCCAGCCAAATCCCCAAACATCCCTAACCCGTGACCAAAGCAGAGCCCAGACACCACCCGACCCGCCTATTCTTCCTTACACCCTAACACCAACGAATCCATCCCCTGAACACCCACTGAAGCCCTAAAAACACCCAACGACCAAACTCACTACTCTCATAAACTCTAATCCCCTCAACCACAACCAATCCGACACCCCCACCATCATCCCGAGCCCAATCCCCCCTCTGTCCCTTGGACTTCAGTCGCTGAAGCCCTAACCCAGAGGAAAAAAAAAGGAGAAAAGAAGAAGAATAAGAGAGAGTGTAAGAAAAAGCAAAGAGAGAATAAAGAAAGGAGCTGTACCTCGGTTCCAGACAAACAGCACCACCGCAAGTCTTCCATTTGCCACCATTGATGGTTGAGAGCAGTGGCCATTGCCTCTCTTCCTCCTCTCCTTTGTTTTGCCAATGCAAGTGAGACCTCCCACTTTGTTCTTTTTTTTTTTTTTCTCTTAGTAGTCAAAAGCAAGGAACCAAAGTCCCCCTCCTCACATGTGCAGGTCTTTTTTTTCTTTTGGGCCAGAACCAATTGGGCCTCCGTTTAGAACCTAGTCCAACCTAAGTGGTGCAAGACAATGAAAAACCAAGCCTTATGCAATGCAATGTAATCAGGAAATTAATTAATTACCATAGAAAATTCAGAAATGGCCAATTACCAATAGTTAATTAATTCCAAAGAATGAATCAGCCATAGATCTAGGCCTTTTTACAGATCCCGCAGTAGTATTCCTCAGTTTTGAAAAAAGGATCTTATGGAAGGCAGGACTTCCAACACTTAGGGCCTTGATTTGCAAAGAAAAGGATTCTTGAAGAAAAGCAAAGCCCAAAGTGTTAAATATCATATATGGTGTTTTTGATTCCACAACTTAATCAGTAGATCTGACGTTCTATGGTCTGTAAATGTGCTTAAGAAGGAAAAGCAGAAGAGATATTGGTTACCTTTATTAGGCTCTCACCAAACTCCAATCACAGGAGGTGTTAATGGCGGTTGACAAGAAAGGTGGCTTGCAAACTCAAGTAGAGAAGAAGAAGAAGAAGAACTCTCTTTCTTATTCCAAATCAATTTTCATACAAAGCATGATGAAGAAAAAAAACTTAGATCTAAACTTAATATGCTTCTCGACCCAAAAAAGGAAAAAAAAATCCAAACAAAATAAGAAAAGAAGAAAGAGAAAGAAGGGGGGACGTGCGAAAGTTTGTAACTTGCGCACCTTGGGATTCATGTGCAAGTTACAACTTGCGCACAATCTTTTTTTTTTTTTTTAAATGTGGTCCCCCTTTTCCTCTCACTTATTACATAAGACTGAATATGGGTCCCTCCTCATTAATAAAGACTTAACATGGGATCATACAACTAAACGACTTAACCTATGGGACCAAACAATTAGACTATGGGACCAAATAACTTAAACAAATTAAACTATGGACCAAACAAATTAAAACAAGGGACCCTTCCACTTTCTTTCTACCCATGTGACACTTCTCTATGTGGGGTCTTTAATGAAATTGTGCACATGGGGCCTTCAATGCTCCACCAATGTGTCATCCAAAATTCAACCGTCGGATCTCCTCTGGGTTACAATCAATGGTTGATTTATACTTTCTCTGCAATTAAAGCCAGGATATTGGTCATCCATCCGGATCAAAACTTAATCCTCTACCCTGCAACTGCTTTTTGATATACTTTGAATGATTTTGGAGAATTTGGCATGATGTCCCCATCACTAAGGCCAAATCCAATAGGCCCAAGTTATGATCCAACCCACACCCATCTAACCTCTGTTGGGCTTGCATATCTCTAACCCGACCCAAGTGAACCGGTAACTATTTGGACCTGGTGTCAGGTCCAACCCCACCTAAGTCCAACTCTTTTGAACAAAATAAATAAATAAAAAGGGGTAGACCCAATCCATAAGGTGCCAAGCCCAGCAAAAGCATATCTTTTTTGCATGAACGATCTCACCCATTGATTCTCAAAAGAGTGATATTTTGGCTGTTTGATCTTCGATCAAAGATCCATCCTCACCAGCGTGTTTCACTCATAAAAAACCACACAGCAGGTTAGTTTCTTTTTCAAGAAAGAATAAAATTTTAGTCTTTCGCATCCAAATAATCATGAGAATTTTTTAACACACAAATTGAAATTCAGTGATTTATGTACAAGTACAAATATGGAGACTGGTATTTTGACAATGAACTCTACTTTGAGCAATTTCTTAATTTGAAACAAGAAGAATAAACGGCTGATGAATATACTGGCCAATTTCGAGTGTTTAAGACATCTGTGAACTAGAGGAGACTAAAACACATATTTTGGGTCATTATATCAAAGGCTTGAGACCAAACATTTTGAAGAATATGAATTGTTGTGATACCAGTCAAAAGGCATACTTAAAAGCCTTTCGTGTTGAACATATGCTTAGATAGTCTCACATGCGACAACGTGCATCTCCAAAAAGACCAAGAGCACATGTTGTAGAAATACTTTTTGCCGGAGAAGATTATCTCACGATTGTCATTCGCTGCCTCCTCAACACAAATGAGAAGGAAGAAGAAAAATGAAGACAGGCAAAAAAATTTCACACACAGGTGAGAGTCAAAGACAAAGCTGTTAATTTGATTATTGACAATGGTAGTGCAATCAAATTTGTCGCATGAGGTTATTGACAAGCTTCATTTGCCAATTGAGAAACTTTCGAAGCCCTACTTAGTCATATACTCTAATGGATATATCATCCCTGTGACTTAGGGATGCTTGATATCATTCAAGGTTAGTAATTATGAAGACAAAATTTGGTGCAATGTGATCCATATGAAAACTGGTCATTATTTTTGGACGACTATGGCGTTTTTTTAATCATAAAGTGTGTTATTATAAAGAGATGAACACATATTTTTTAGTTGGAAAGAAGAGGGATTGGACTCCATCCATTGCTTTTAATAGACCGGTCTTCAACTACATCATCATCTTCAATTGAAGAATCAAAGTAAGATCAAAAAGAAGAAATTCACAACCATGGCATCATGATTGCACCAAAGGAGATATCAACCATGACAGCTGACATTACAGTTGCAACAATTGAGCAAGACCAAAGCAAAGCTGATCTGATGCAGTCTGGGCCCCAGCGGCCCTCTTCAAATTAGATTAGGATTATTATTAATAGATTTCTAAGTAGATTTCTAATTAAATTGTTAATTAGGAAAGTTTTCATTACTAACGTAGGGTTTTCTTGCACATTAATTTTGTTTCTACTATATGTATGGCATTGTAGAGAAGAGATTCTCAGATTTGGTTGATTAATAGAATTGGGTTTTCCCAAAGAGGTGTGTCCTCGTGTGTGTTCAAGTCATCTTGACGGTTCGAAGTGTCCTTGGACAAGTGCTTAGGCACCTCCACGCAAGCCCTAACCCTTGGGCTGCATCAGTTTGGTATCAGAGCCAAGCGGTCACCGATCAGAGCCACCACTACCCTTCCATCTCCTCCAACCCTTCCCGCTGCCGAATCCACGTTCCATCCCCAAACCCAAATCCTTACCACCCGACACCCATCCCAACTCCAGTCTGTCGTTCCCACTGAAACCCATCTGAGATCCCATCATCCCAGACAACCCCCTCTCCAATCCAAAAAAAAAAAAAAATCTAGAAGCCGGCCCCCTCTCGAAAACCCTCCCTGACCGGCACCATCATCGTAAACCCCAACTTTCCTAAAACGGGCCCTGACCACTCCGAACCCTAACCTTGATTGTTGCTGTCTCCACCCTGTTCCCACCCCTAACGGTCAGGCCAAGATCCCCGCACCCAGAGTAAAAAGAAAAAAGGTAGAAGCAACAGAGAGAGGAGTAACAGCCGAGGGCGAGAAAGAAACATACCTGGCATCTCACTGCTGTCGTCTACCATCTGCTGGTTCTGCTCGACGATCGCCGCCTTCGCAGCACCATCGTCACCCCCATCATCACGTCGATGCATTCTTGCCTCCACCATAGACATCACCAACTACCGCCCCTCTGATCTGTAATATCGCCATCTGCAAAGCAAGAGAGAGCTCTTCAATCCCACAGTTCTGCGTTGAAACCAGGGCATCGATCTAGGAAGACTATTTTTGGTTTATCCACGTAAATCACAAAGAGTTGATACGTGTCGACTAACCCTTTTGTATTTCCACTAGTGGGCCTGGTTTCAGTTCCAGCTCAGAGGTCTAATAAGCCAGTCGGTTTCGGTTCAGATGTCAAGCTATTGTGCAGCCATCTCGATCCGTGCATTGGCCCAATTGGGGTTTATATCAGGTCGAGTTGCCCACTGTGTCCAGCAACGTTTCCAGCGGAAGCCCAATTCAAGCCTCAGGTCCCAACTGACATTGTCCTAGGCACTATTCCATATTTGGTTTTACTGCAGCTTGATCTCAGATCTACACATCAGGTCAGTCATATTTTATATTTTGCATTAAAAAAAAATGCCTCCTAAGAAGCAAGTAGATGCTTAATCTTCATCTTCGTCACTTGAAGATCTGGCTAGTGCCATCAGAGAATTATCTGCAAAAGTTGATGGCATGCATACCACCTTGCAACAATTGGACATTAGAGTGATAAATTTAGAAAATAATCAGCGTGTGCATCACCACCGTAATGATGGTGCAAATATTAGGAATCAACGGGATCCACCGGTCAATAATCCTAATCGAGAATTAGGGATTAAAATTATGATTCCTGAATTTGATGGAAATTTGCAGCCCGTGGAATTTATGGATTGGTTAGTGTGTGTGGAAAATATTTTCGCACACAAGCCAATGACTGAGCATCATAAAGTCACATTGATTGCTACTAGATTCCGAAATTATGCTACAACTTGGTGGGCTGAGTTGCAAAGAAAACGGAAGAATCAGAACATGAACCCTGTTGATACATGGACTGCGATGAAAAATATTTTGAAGCAAAAATTCCTCCTTGTCAACTATGCAAGAGATCTACGTTCTAACTTTCAAAAATTGAAACAAAGGTCTAAGACAGTTGTTGAATATTCTGAGGAATTTTTAACTCTGCAAGCTCGTTGTGGCTTGAATGAAGATGATGATGTGGTAGTTGATAGATTTTTCAATTGGTTGAAAATAGACATTCAGCATATCCTTGCCTTCCAACATTTTGATAATGTTGATGAACTCATCCAACATGCTATCAAGGCTGAGGGAATTGCAAATCAAGTACAAAAATCCATATGGGTTCCGCCAAAGAATTCCCTCTACAAGAAGCTAAATCCAATGGACAGATTTTTGCAAGGATTAAAGGTCAAAATAAGATGGTTTGTTTTCATTGTCAACAGCATGGGCATCGCGCAGCAGAATGTCCAAACTGAATACATCTGATTGAGATTGAAGGTGCTGATAAAAATATCCCAGATGATATTAAGGGTACTGACACTGATCCTAAGGATATTGACAATCCCAAAGATATTAACAATGAGGAACTTGAAATAATCGATGCAGATACCACAGGTGAAACTCTTATTGTCTTCAAGGACGCTCCACCAACTGCTGAGCATAAGTGGTTTCGAAAAAATATTTTCCGTTCCGCAGGTATGATTCAGGGACAACATTGCACTGTTGTTATTGATGGCGGAAGTTGTGAAAACCTCATCTCCCAAGCCCTTGTTGATCGCCTCCAATTGAAATTTTATAAGCATAATCGTCTTTATTTTGTCAAGTGGTTAATGAATGGTGATCAAGCGTATGTTCAACATACTTGCAAAGTTACTTTTGCCATTGGTAAGACTTACAAAGATACACTCTGGTGTGATGTGCTACCTATGGATAGCGGTGATATCTTATTGGGCCGTCCTTGGATGTATGACAAAAATGGAACTCATGGTATGCGCGACAACACCTATACATTAATGCATGGTGGACAACAAGTTACTCTTTATCCCGAGAAACTACAACCGCCAAAGAAAAATTCCTGGAAAGTTGTCACAAAGGAAAACCTTCATGTTCACCACATTTACAGAGGCAATTCGAAGCAGAATGGAGTTCGAGGACGAAATCTTCTTTCAACCCGGGGAGGATGATGCAGTCTGGGCCCCAGCAGCCCTCTTCAAATTAGATTAGGATTATTATTAGTAGATTTCTAAGTAGATTTCTAATTAAATTGTTAATTAGGAAAGTTTCCATTACTAGCGTAGGGTTTTCTTGCACATTAAGTTTGTTTCTACTATATATATGGCATTGTAGAGAAGAGATTCTCAGATTTGGTTGATTAATAGAATTGGGTTTTCCCGAAGAGCTATGTCCTCGTGTGTGTTTAAGTCATCTTGACGGTTCGAAGTGTCCTTGGACACGTGCTTAGGCACCTCCACGCAAGCCCTAACCCTTGGGCTGCATCATGATCTCACGAAAATTTCAGAACAAGTAGAACATATTCAAGATAGTGTAAATCAAGTGCCACAAAAGGTTGAGGAAGAACAAATGTAAGAAGAAATTGAAGACTTTGAGCAATTTTATGGTAACACTGACTTCATAGGTTCAAACAACATCAATCAAGACAATGTCACCCATGAGCCGCAAAGAGTTGAGGAAGAAAAAGGACAAGTAGATATTTAAGATTTTGAACTGGTTAACAAGAATAGTGAACATCTGAGAGATCTGATTGTAACTCCGCTTCCAGGCAATACAATTGGATTAGTTGCTCCATCGTAAGCAAATTGCTGAAGTCCCCTACATTGACTTCATATTCGGGGATTAAACATTGATGATAGACAGCCAACAATTGCAACATCTACATGTCATATCATACTTTTAGTGGGCTTAGGCCCCATGGCTGGCCTGCATGGGACGTTGTGAGGGGATAAACAACCAATATTTTGTTGACGTGTAGATGTTACACCATTCACACATGTTTTATGAGGATTATGCAACGATCCTTTACAATCACCTAGACATGAAGGTTCTCTTCTCTAAAATTCCATATCAATATGCCCCACTAAAATGAGAACAAACATTGAGGTCAGTGGCAGACCCAATGGTGAATCTTTAAGCAGAAAGAATGAGGAAGAAGAGAGAGAGAGGGGGGGAGCAAATATGGGGCAGAGAGAGAGAGAGAGATGCTAGAATTTTAGGGCCGGTCACCTAATAAAGTGCTGGGTAACCAGCCCTATATATTTCATCAAAATTCATGTTTGAGTTGTGACAAAGTTTTACGTTGAAACCAGCCCTATATTAATAAAATACTTGGTATTACAAATCCCTCCTTGGTCTTTCATGAAAATTACAAAAAAAAAAAAAAACAAAAAAACTGTAGCTTTAGAAAATTATACAGCGTCCCCACGTAGTAAAATTCAGAAATTACAGATCAGTTCTTGTTTGCATCTCAACAGCATAAATGTTCCCATTGAAATTTGAGGTTGACATGCATAACAACAGTGGTGAAGCAGCGCAGGGAAAGAAGATTAACCAACGGCCTAATCTCCAAGCCAAAAGGCTTAGGGATAAATTGTCTAGGTGCCTCACCAAAGACAAAAAAACTCTCTCAACTGAGAACCAATTCCAAAGCTTTATTCAATATGAAAGTCTATCTCTCTTGAAGAGATTACAACCTTATTTATAACTAAAACATTCTCTAAGAAAGGAAATAGCTAATTCTAAATAAATAAGAAGTCCTAAATCAAATCCAACTGGACTTGCCAAATATCAAATAAACAACTAAAGCAATTACTAATAATATAATCTACTTTAATCTATTAGGCTGTATTGATCTTGGGTCCAATGGCCTGGTCAATCATAGATCTAGCCTGCATCAATTCTCCCCTGCTTGGAGGAGAACTCGTCCTCGAGTTTTGCAAATATCCACCGGGGTCGAAAGTCATTTGAACAAACTTTTGTTTTATCGTCAGATCCATATTTTCATGACATGGCTTGAAAGCTTGTAGCAGTCTTTTCCTCCATGTAATAGTAGATCGGAATGTTTTCGACTGTGGGTCTTTGCATGGATCTTGGATGTGTGAACAAACTAGTAAATGCTGCAAGTGTTGACAGTCAGATAGCCATATGTGATCTCTGAAGATGAAGTCAATGTGGGAAACTTTTATAACATGAACTACTTGTGAGATAACTGGAACAGGGAATTTCACTGCTGGTGTCCTAATTGAATTTTCTGGAAAAGGCAGAACAATCAATTCTCTTAGATGTTCAATGTCAGCTTGATGTACCTTTTGCTTCTCACTTGAAGTTGCAATAAGATCTTCTTTTCCATGAATGGGCTTTTCAACATCATCGTTGGAATTTGTTTCTTCCCTGTGTTCATCTTGTGACTCTTCAATTGATAGTGATGAGGTAGATGAAGATGTTGCCGGTTGTAATTGAACAAGATCAACATATTGTCCTTTCCAATAGAAAGAATAGATATTCTTCTCTTTGTCATATTGCACTTTCCGATTAAGAAGCCATGGTTGTCCCAAAAGAATATGAGTGATATTCATGGGAATTACATCACACCAAATTTTATCTTCATATACACCAATCTTGAAAGATACTAAACATCTGTGAGTTACAGTAATGACAGAAGCATTAGATCATGTAACTTCATAAGGCATTGTAAAAGTCTCTGTAGGCCAATTGAGTTTGTCAATAACATATTGTGCCACAAAATTGATAGTACTGTCATGATCAATAACTAGATTAGTTAATCGATCTTCACACCTTACTCGCGTCCGGAATATCATAGTCTGTTTCAACTCTTTGTCTTCTCGTTCATTGGTAGTGAGAAGTCTGCGAATGATAAGGGTGTGAGTATCTTTTCCTTCAAATTTTGTTTCCATAAGATGATCTTTCGTTCGTTGTGGAGAATGGTCATGCTCAGGTGGGACTTGTTGTAGGTGGGACCATTGAAGAATGTGCTCAATATGAATTGCTTCCTTGTATGCTTCATGAACACTGTGACATGGTTTCATCTTCTTAAGAATGTCTGGCTTCAAACCTCTGATAAATCGAGTTAAATCATGCAGCTCATTCTGTTCCAAGCCACAAATTTGGTGCAATCTCGAAAATTGATTTAAATATTCATAAACTGTCGAATTTGCCTGTCTGAGATTGAGGAACTGCTCAAAGTAGACCTTATTTGCAAAATACCAATCTCCATATTTATACTCATATAACATGCTTTGAACTTCATCAGATGGTCCAAAGATTTGCATATTGACTTTACGGTAAGAAATTCAAAATCTTCTGAATGCTCAAAATCGACTAACCTGATGGCTCGATCTTGTTGACAAAAGACGCAAGTGAAGATGGATCGGGAATCAGACTAAAAAATCATTATTTTGAGAAGCAACTGGATTATTTTTGCTGGGCCCACTTATATATATATTTTGTACTGCTGTGGATCTGAACTTGAGTCAGGTCAGACCCGGACTGAACCCAATGGGTTTGATCTCGGGTAAGAGTCAGGTCAATAGGTATGGTCCATTGCTTTCGACCCAACTCGAGTGCTTGCGGCCCAACTGCTTAAATCCATCCTTTTCTCTTGCTACAGTAACGACTGGAAAGAGAGAAAAAGAGAAGGTTCTTCTTTTCTGCTACAGAAACGAGAGGAAAGAGAGGAAGGGTTGACGACGAGAGGCTGGCGGCGATCAACGAGGGGAAAGAGATCGTGCTGCGGATGGCAAGGCGGCGAAAACAGGTGGAAGAGGTGCTGGGCCGGTGGCGCTAGAGTCTGGCGACCGACTGCGAGGGGCCGAGAGTTTGGCGACCGACTGCGCGTGGCCGGATGTCGTCGGTGTACGGTATGGTGCCTACTGTGTTCTCTTTTTCTCTTTCTCGTTTTCGTCTGCTTTGCTCCCCCTTTGCTTTTGATTTTATTCTCTGGGTTCGGGGATGGTGGACAGCAACCGAGGGGAATTTTGGGTTGGTGAACGGGAAAGAGATGGAAAGAGATGGGGGATTTGGGTTTACGGAGTTGAGGAGCTGCGAGGGGTCCGGGTCGCTGGAGAGATATGGAGGAGTGTGGGGCAAGGGTTCGGTGGTGGTTGGTTTGGGGATCTGGGTTCGGATAGGGTTGGTAGAGAGCGTTCCGGGGGGTTGCAGTGGAGATGGATCGGGTCGGGGATGGATTGGGTGGCCGCCGGAAAAGGGAGAAGGGTGGAAATCAAGAGGATGATGAGGAAGGGAAGATGGGTTCGGTGGGGATGTCGGGATAGGGCGAGGGTTGTCGGTGGGTGGAAAGGGCGAATAGGCTGGCGTAGGAAGGGGAGAGGATTACTGGTTTAGGGGTTTGGCCGGCCGGTGGTGGAAGGTCTCGGGAGTGGGGCGATGGTGGGATGGGTACGGTCAACAGAGGAAGAAGCTGAACGAAGACTGAACCAAACGAACGGGTACCTCGAATCGGCGATCAGACGGCGATCCGAGATTGGATCTTCGGCTCTGATACCAATTGAAGTAGCGCAGGGGAAGAAGATTAGCCAACGGGCTAATCTCCAAGCCAAAAGGCTTAGGGATAAATTGTCTAGGTGCCTCACCAAAGACAAAAAAACTCTCTCAACTGAGAACCAATTCCAAAGCTTTATTCAATATGAAAGTCTATCTCTCTTGAAGAGATTACAACCTTATTTATAACTAAAACATTCTCTAAGAAAGGAAATAGCTAATTCTAAACAAATAAGAAGTCCTAAATCAAATCCAACTGGACTTGCCAAATATCAAATAAACAACTAAAGCAATTACTAATAATATAATCTACTTTAATCTATTAGGCTGTATTGCTCTTGAGTCCAATGGCGTGGTCAATCATAGATCTGGCCTGCATCAAGTGGTTTCTATTTTGCATTTGCAATGAAGAATGGGTTTACAGAGTGATTGATCAGGTTAAGGCAATCATCATTTTTTTGGTTTTTTATTTTTTTTCCCCTTTGAAATGTGAAATGGGATTAATAACAGATACTTCCCCAATAAACATTCTACATGCTTGTATTAAATGGATCATGCAATACCAAAGTACAGACAAGTCAACTCCATGCAAGAATTTTTGCTTATACTATGATGAAGCAATAGTTAAGTTTTTGTGTAGTGATGGTTACCTGTGTCCAAAATGTAAAGATCATTAAAATATACTTCTTCTGGTTCATCATAAGATTTCCCACAGCCTCCAAAAATGAAAAGCCTCTTATCAATGAGGGTCGCGCTGTGTCCCTCTCGTGCCTCTGGTCCGTCACCACTAATACTTGGCACTATCCATGTACTGGATGCTATAAATATTCATAAGCATGTCAGAATCTAGTAAATGCACTAATCAGAAGTGGAGGCATTATATGATCCTGAGCTCAAGGCAAGTATCCTTCACTGCAAAATTCTTTAATAAAGGGCCACAGTATGGTGATTGAGACCACTGATGTGGTGACGTGAACGGTAGGCGAGGCAATAGCTTAAAAATCTCAGCATCATCCTAAACCTCTCATCGATAGCATCCAATTTAACGTTGACACTAGCACAATAACCCGTGCTTAGCATGGGCACGACTCATGTGGCTAGGGTCCATGCTCCATATAATTAGCTTTAACAATTTTTATTAAATATATGCACATTCATGTTTGAATGCTTTAGTGGTTAGATTACTTATCTAAAATGTAAGAGGTCATGAGATCGAATCCCTTGACCTATACATTTTTTAGATTTTTACAAATACTCAATAAAAAAAAAGTCAAACTTGAATCCAAAACCACTGTCTTTAATATATTATAATGGGAAATAGCAATGGCCTGCAATCCACATCAATGTACAGATGACTACAATCTTACTACCTGGGTTCTTTTTTGGAAATTGTTACCCCAGGCAGGGAAGCTCGGGTCAACAGTCTAGATCACCATACTATGTGCCACACATGAATAAACTCAAAGACTGAATTTACCATACATATTATCTGCCTACGGATCATATAATTCCTCTCTGAAGCTATCACATATACAGAAACCATTTAGCAAAAATCTAGTATTTAGAACTATGCTAAAGAACATTTTAAATGTATTGCATCTATTCATCAAACAAGAGTAAAAATAAACTCCAGTGGAAGTAACTTGTAGGCAAACAAGTAAAGATTATCTACCACCAATCTAATGAAGCCCCCCATTTAGAAACGTAGCTGCTTCAGTTGGTTCAACGATGTTAAAACCATGTGATTCGTGATTTGAATCATGACCGCATAGCAAAAATCATGTTTATATAAATCAATGAGAAACAGTCATTATGGTTATGATATTTTGCAGTATAAATCCATTAGGAGTTAATATAGAAAGAATGAACAAGATTTTCATGCATTACATTCAATAGATATTTTTAATATTATTTCTTCTTCTATAATTTTAGGAGGGATAAAAAGAAAATGTTACAACCATACAATTTGTAGTTCACAACTTCGGACTCGTGCATTTCATAGCATTTCATAAATCCTATAGCTAGATTTTGAAAGGAAAAATATAAGTCTCTTATATAATGGAGGACAATGACATCAATACAAAAATAAAATCCAAAAAAAATTTTGAGGAACAGAATAGATAATAAGGAGTCATGTAAGGAAACAGGACTTACAAGTGTCTAAAATATGCAAATCTTTTAGTGGGCTTTTCCCATCTGTACCCCCAAACACATATAGGTTGTTACCGACAGTGGTGCAACTATGACTATCCCTGGGAGAAGGCGGATTCCCTTTCACCATGATCTTACTCCATGTCTGTTTAACTAGAACTGCTCAAAACAAAAACACAAAAATTCAAAAAAGAAGTTCCAGAACCAAAGACTAATAACTGGAATTATTACATAAATGAAGCCGCAGAAAAATCATAGATGGAACTGCAAATGCATCAAATAGAACATTAAAAAAGAAAAAAGTGAGGCATAGATTAAAAATGAAGCATAAATAGATTAGAAGCCCGAAAAAATTCATAAAGCCATGGAGGTCATCCGAACAGCTATAATTCGATAACTACAAATATATTGATGAAATCAATGCCCTCTTTCTTTACATGAGAGGAGTAAAAAGTAGAGGTCAAATAGTGAAGAGTTAAAGAGGAGGGGGTTAAAGTAAAAAACACTTTATGACAAACTTTTACTTCTCCCCAATTTATCCATGTTGGGGAGAGTAAAACCATAGTCGTCAATTTCATTCCATTTTGGCTGGAATTGGCTGGAACATTCCAGATTTGGCATGGGGTTGAATGGAAAGAAAGATTCCGATCCCACTTCCAGCCCATTCCAGTAATTCCAGGCCTAATACCACCTCAACGCTAGCACAATTCCTGCCCACTTCAGACAAAACAGAATGCTCCTATAAAGTTTCATTTTCTCATGTTTATTGAGTAGTTTTTGTTAGTGTCATTGTAAGTATATGTTGTCAATTACATGACCAAAGTGTAGTTCAGCTCTAGAAAGACCTAGTTACAACTCTGAAGTTCAAGATCAAGTTAGATCAAGGAAGCTCGAGGTCTATCAATGAAGATCAAGGAAGAGCAAGATCAGTCAAGTCCATCATCTAGAAGATCTTTGAGTGCCAAGGGATAAGGTAACACTGACTCTTAATATTCGTAGAAATAGAATGGGAAAAAGGGCCTCTAAACACCCTGTCTTTGAACTACGGCTTGGACCACGGCTAAGCCGTAAACCCTACGGCTCACTCTCCAGAGAAAATATTTTGAGACATTTATTCTACGGTTGAGCCTACAGCTGCACCGAAAAAGGGATACGGCTAAGCCGTAGTATGATTTACGGCTAAACCGTAAAATCAACGGGCCACTGTCCAGAGAGTGCTCTTGGCCATATTATGCCTACGGTTGATCTTACGGCCAAGCCGTAAGGCCTTCATGGCTAAGCCGTAGTATGATTCACGGCTACGCCGTAAGGTTTACAGGCCACTTTCCAGGGAGCAGTTTTGGGAGATTTCAGCTTACGGCTGACCCACGGCTAGGCCGAAAGGTACTCACGGCTAAGCCGTATAAGGATTTACGGCTAAGCCGTAAGCTTAACCGTAAGAAAGAATAACGTTGAATCTGGTCAAACTAGCCGTTGGATGTTGTCAGAGCGTACGGCTAAGCCATAGGCCATTTTGTTCTCAGCCGTAGATCTAACCGTTGGAGCTTTTCTGTATTTAAAATGGACCTCTCCTTTCTTCCCATTACATTGATTGAACTGAGAAAAATCCCAAGATAGCTGAGCCTTTGCACCATTAGTAAAACCATACTAAAAGCTCCCACAACCACCTACTCTACAACTCTTAAAGTGCCATTATTGTTCCAAGAAGAGTAGTTCTGCATTTAGAAAAGGCTTCATTCAATCTGAGAAAATCTTAGCCTTTCAAACCCTCTTAAAACCTCTTCCCTTGGTTGAACACTCATCTGAAGATCTTCATCACCAAAGAGCAAAAACAAGAGGTCAAAGCTTGAAGGTAGTTTTTCAAGCATCAAGAGCACCACTCAAAACTAAGGTATACAATTCCTTATTTGGGTGTTCTTCTATATTTCAATTCTCTTTGCTGTAGTTGGCGGAAGACAAACCACCGCATCAAAAAAATTGTTGTTGGTGGTTGACTAGATCAAGCATCAACCACCTGATCAAAAAATCCAGTTGATGGAAGACAAACCACCGGATCAAAAATTGTTGCAAGAGGTGTTTGTTATGTAAGTACCTCATAATTAGTGGAACCAAGAGAGATTCCTTTTGAGAGTGGATGTAGGTCTAGGACCGAACCACTATAAATTACTGTGTTTATTGCTTGTTGTGTGTGGTGCATGCCTTATATCCTTTTTACTTGTGTTGATCATCTCTGTAAGCTATATCTTCCTTATTCGAATAGCATTTCTATACACTGTCAACACACACAACTTTGAGCATCTCTCTTGATCTTGCTTGTGGACTCTTAAATTTAATTATTGCACTTTTATAAAACCTCTTTTCTAGAAAGAAATTTTTAATAATCCTATTCACCCCCCCCTCTAGGACTTGGTGAGATCTAGTTGTTGCACTTTCAATTGGTATCAGAGCGGGTTACTTCTTAAAGGTGTAATAACCTGAAGTAGATCCGTTTTGTGCTAGAATCACCATGAATCCTGAAGGAAGCTCTATCACCCGGCCTCCTTTCTTTGATGGAACAAATTATGCCTTCTGGAAAGCCCGAATGACAGCATTTTTGAAATCCATGGACTAGGCTGTTTGGGAGGCTATAGAGAAAGGCTAGACGGAACCTACTGAAGATGTGACTATAAATGGTGTCACAACCACTAGACCATTGGATCCAGTAAGATGGTCTGCCGCTCAGCTACTTCTTAGACAAAATAATGCTAGAGCTTACAATGCTATAGTGTGTGTCATGAATCAAGAAGATTTTAAAAAGATCATGACAACCACTAATGCAAAACAGGCCTGGAGAATCCTTGAAGTGACTTATGAGGGTACCTCTGTTGTCAAAAGATCTAAACTTCAGATGCTCACAAGTCAGTTTGAAAACATTCGCATGGAAGAAAATGAAATGTTTACCGACTTTCATCCTAAGCTCATGAAAATTATAAATGAAATGTGGGCTCTGGGGGAAATTCTTCCGAAAGGTAAAATTTGTAATAAAATCTTAAGATCACTTCCAGAAAGATTCCATCCCAAGGTAACCTCTATAGAAGAACATAAGGATTCGGAACAAATGAACATTGAAGATTTAGTGGGATCCCTTTAGACCTTTGAACTCAAATTTAACAATAACAAAAAGAAATCAATTGCACTAATCACCTCTCATAACACATCTTCCTCTAAAGATGACATAGGAATAACTAGTAATGATGAGGATGAAGATGTGGCCCTTTTGGCTAAAAGATTTTTGAAACAATTTAAGAAAAAGAGAGTGAAAGATTATAAAAATGAAAACATCAATGATAAATACATAGGTCGGTCGAGTTCCCTCTCTAGAAGTAAGCATAAGGAGCCCATGTGTTACAGGTGTAAGAAATTTGGACACATATCCACCGATTGTCCTCTAAAAGGAAAATCCAAAAAGAAGAATATAGTAGCCACTTGGGATGATTCATCTGAATCAGGTTCTGACTCAGATGAATCACATCAAAATGAATTAGACAAATATACAGTTCTGATGGCTACCACTACAACATTCAATCTCTCTGAGGAAATGATTAAATCTGAAATATCGAATGAAGAAATCTCAGGAAGTGAGTCAGAGAGTGAATATGAAAATTCAGGTGATGAGGATAATGACAACACCACGGATTCCTATGAACTACTTTATGAGGGGACCTGTAGACTCGTTGAAACTGTAAGCAAACAACAAAACAAAATTAAGAATTTAAAAGAAAATGTTGATAGTGTTAATGCTGAAAAGGAGGAATTAATCAAAGAACTTGAAAGTATAAAAGCCCAGTTGTCAACAGAAAAAGAAAATGTAATCAAATTAAGAGAAAATGAAAAAACACTTTGGAAAATAAAAGATGAAAATAATGCTCTCCATAATGAAGTGGCTGCTCTGAAACGATACAAAGAAAAGTATGAGTACAGATTTACCCAAAATGATGAGAAGTACATTAGACTGTTCAAACTTGGGAAATCTTATAAGGATATGACCGGTCTTGGATATGACAAAAATGTTAATCAATCTCCAAATTCCGGAACTGTCTTTGTCAAAAGTGCTCTAGAAAAGGAAGATACCAGTGTTAAAAACATTTTGGATAGAGCGTCTACTAGTACTCATGCTGTGCCATCAAATGTCATTTGTCATTATTGTGGAAAAAGGGGTCATTTCAAAATAGAGTGTAAGTTGAGAAAAATTCATCATAACATTAGTCTAAAAAATGAGAAAAACACCTCTAAGAAAGTGGAACTTGAAAACAAAATGCTGAAGTCACAAATAAACAAGTTCCCCTTGAACCAAAAGATAAATAATCTGTTAAAAGAAGTCCAGAAGTTAAGAAAACAATTTGAAATATACAAAAGAGATGAAGCAAAAACCAGAGCAAACTTTCCTTCCCCCCAACATAAAACATTTCAAGTGAAACATCAAAAACTAGTTGGGATCCCCACTACTAGTACACTCAAGTGGATTCCTAAAAACAAGAATCTAGTGGTCCACACAGTTTTTAAAGCTGCAGATCAATCAAGATGGTATCTGGATAGTGGATGCTCAAAACATATGACTAGTGATAAATTATGTTTGTCTAAAATGATTGAATTCGATGGAGGCACGGTTACTTTTGGTGATGGTAGTATTGAAAAAATTATTGGTAAGGGAACTTTAAATGTTCCAAACCTACCACCTTTTGAGAATGTTCTGTGCGTTGATGGGTTGAAACATAATTTACTTAGCATATCTCAAATCTGTGATAAAGATTATGCTGTGAACTTTAGTAGTCATAGTTGTGAGATCTCAAGGAATGGAAAGATAATCTTGAGAGGTCTTAGAACTACGGACAACTGTTATGTGGTGGGAAAATCAAACACTTCATCCTCCGCCTCTTGCTTATTAACTAATATTGATGAAGCTAAGTTGTGGCATCAAAGACTTGGGCATGTAAACTACAGGGACTTATCCCATCTAAACAAATATATTGAAGGACTGCCCAAGATCAGTAGCCAAGAAAAGATGATCTGTGGAGAATGCCTTCAAGGAAAACAAATTAGAAGTGCCCATAAAATGGTGAATGCTATGAAAACTTCTCGACCTCTAGAACTTATTCATATGAACCTGGTTGGACCAACTAAAAGAGAGAGTCGAGGTAAGAAAAGGTACTTTCTTGTCATGATAGATGATTACTCTAGATTCACTTGGGTTGCATTCTTGAGAGAAAAATCTGAAGCCTTTAGAGAATTTAAAAGGATTGTAAAACAAATTCAAATTGAAAAAGGCACTTCAGTAGCCCGAATCAGAAGTGATCATGGTGGAGAATTTGAAAATGATCAATTTGACAAATTCTCTGAGAAATATGGGATTCATCATGAATATTCAGCACCTAAAACTCCACAACAAAATGGGGTGGCTGAAAGAAAGAATCGAGTTCTTCAAGACATGGCCACAGTCATGCTTCATAGTAAGAATCTTCCTAGAGACTTGTGGGCCGAAGCTGTTAATACCAGCTGCTACATCATCAACCGAGTTTATCTTAGGACTGGTACAAATCAGACAGCTTATGAATTGTGGCATGGGAAGAAACCAAATGTAAAATATTTTAAGGTCTTTGGAAGTAAATGTTACATTTTAAAGGATAGAGAACAACTGAGTAAATTTGACTCAAAAAGTGATGAAGGTATATTCTTAGGTTATTCAACACGGAGTCGAGCCTATCGTGTTCTAAATATGAGAACTGGAGTCATCCAAGAGTCAATAAATGTTATTATAGATGATGAATCCACAATTTCTGATGATGTTGATTAAGTGGAAGCTCCCTCAATGACTGAACCCACACGATCCATAGTAAAAACTGATGTACCTACTTCCACTGAAAATTTGGTGAATGTAAAAGACTATCCCATAGGTCAGATTATTGGTGACCCTCTCACAGGCGTAAAAACTAGGAAACAATTGGAGAACATTATGAGTAACTTGTGCTTTACTTCTGTTTTAGAACCTACTTGTGTTGATGAAGCCTTCTCGGACAATGAATGGATAAAAGCAATGCAAGAAGAATTGAACCAATTTACAAGAAGTGATGTTTAGTACTTAGTTCCAAGACCAAAGGACAAAAATGTGATAGGCACCAAATGGATCTTCAAAAATAAACTTGATGAAAATGGTGTTATTGTTAGGAATAAAGCTAGGTTGGTAGCACAGGGATACTCTCAAATTGAAGGTATTGACTTTGATGAGACCTTCGCTCCAGTTGCTCATTTAGAATCAATTAGGATTTTGTTATCTATAGCGTGTTTTTTAAAGTTCAAATTGTATCAAATGGATGTTAAAAGTGCCTTCCTAAATGGAATTTTGAATGAGGAAGTGTATGTTGAACAACCTAAAGGTTTTATAGACACAAAATTCCCTAATCATGTATTTAGATTAAAGAAAGCTCTGTATGGTCTTAAGCAGGCTCCACGTGCTTAGTATGAAAGATTGACAAAATTCTTATTAGATAATGATTTTCAAAGAGGTAGTGTTGATAAAACTCTTTTCATCCAAAAAACAAGAGAGTCAGTTTTAATAGCACAAATATATGTAGATGATGTCATCTTTGGCTCCACGTGTAATGAATTGACTGCTCAGTTCGCTCATCTAATGCAATCTGAATTCGAAATGATTATGGTTGGCGAACTGAATTTCTTCTTAGGTTTACAGGTCAAACAATTACGTGATGGTATCTTCATTTCCCAGTCCAAGTACGCAAAGGAATTGGTAAAACGATTTGGTCTAATGGCTGGGAAACATGTCAAAACCCCCATGAGTACAACCATCAAACTTACTAAAGATGCTAATGGTAAAGGGGTTGACTCTAGCCTATATAGAAGTATAATCGGAAGCCTGTTATACCTAACTGCAAGTAGGCCAGACATAGCATTTAGTATGGGAGCATGTGCACGATATCAATCAGATCCAAAAGAATCCCATCTGACTGCTATAAAAAGAATCATTAAGTACATTGCAGATACAACTGAATATGGTCTGTGGTATCCTCATGATTCATCATCTTCCATTGCTGGATACTCAGATGCTGATTGGGCAGGAAACTTAGATGATAGAAAATCCACAAGTGGCGGCTGTTTTTATGTTGGAAATTGTCTAGTAGCTTGGCATAGTAAAAAGCAAAATTCTATATCTCTTTCCACTGCAGAAGCTGAATATATAGCCGCCGGAAGCTGCTGTTTTCAACTCTTGTGGATGAAGCAGATGCTTATGGACTATGGCATTAAGCAGGGAATAATGAGCTTATATTGTGATAACACTAGTGCCATACATATTTCTAAAAATCCGGTCCAGCACTCTCGCACCAAACACATTGATATCCGACAATCATTTTATTAGGGAAATGGTCGAAGAAGGAATCATTGAGCTTGAATATATTCAGACTGACCATCAACTTGCAGACATATTGACCAAACCTCTTGATGTGTTAAAATTTGAAAATTTGAGGAAACCTATTGGTGTTTGCTGTTTGGATTAAATTGTTTTTGCCCAGGACCTACGGCTAAGCCGTAAGTCATTTCACGACTATGCCGTAAAAGGCTCTACGGTTAACCCGTATTTGTGCAAACTTTTACCCTACGGCTCAACCGTCAGGGTTTACGGCCCAGCCGTAAAATACTCTACAGCTAAGCCGTAAGAGGTTATTTTCGCCCTCGTTCTGCGCGCCGATGTGTACTTAAGGCTGTCCCTTCGTTTTCTTTCTCACTGTGCCTGGATTTCTTTTGCCTTAACCTCTCTGGTTTCTCTTTCTTTCTTCGTTCTTCCTCTGTTGGCCTCCTTCCTCAAGGTATACTCTTCCCTTGCATCCCCCGTTTTAATCCCCTCTTCCTCTTCTCTTATTTTCGTTTTGCTGTGCTCGTTTCATCTCTGTCGATTGTGTGCTTCTTCCTCTTTTTTTTTTTTTTTTTTTTTTGGTTTCTGGCTTACGTTCCGTTTTATTCCGTTTTGTGGATTGGTTTTACTCTTGTTGCCTAACTACATCTGCTCGGTCCCGATGCCTCCACGAACCAAAAATGCTTACCCCGCGGGTAAGAGGCCTAGAGCCTCGGGCAGCTCCTCCCGACCTCGACAGAGCTCTCCACCCTCTCCCAAAGTTCTGGTTCCACAGGAGCCCACTCGAGATAGGTCCTTTGTCTCTCGTCCGTTTACTGTGGAGCGAAATGTTAATATCCTTGTTGTTGAAACTTATGGTGTTCATACACTCCTCACCACAGTTGGGTGGGAAAATATACTCAAATGAGGTGGTCCTAGCTTCCCATCGATTGTGCGAACCATGTATGCATCCATCAAGGCAGCACCCTTAGACTCTCTCTCTTTTGAGATTGATTTCACTGATGGCACCAATGTCATCTCTCCTGCCATCATTTCTGCCCTTCTGTGTGTTCCTCTCTCTTATGTGCCCCCTTCGGTCCTCAAGGATTCTCTCTCTGAAGCGGAAAAACAAACTGCCACTTTCGCTCTATGTAGAGCAACTGTCCCTTGGAAGGACAAGGGCTTCCTCCCTGCAACTTCCTTGCTTCCTCACTACAGGATCTTGCATGCCATCTTCACGTGTAATATCTATCCTAGGAGGGGCAATTTCTTTGACCTGACCCCTTTTATGGTTAATGTCCTCTATTCTGTCCATATGGGGGTCAAAGTGTGCCTTCCCTCTCTTATTTGTGCTTCCATTATTCGTTTCTGGCTCTATCCGGGTAGGGGCACCAATGCTTGTGTGTTTGGCTATCTCATGACTCACCTTGCCTCTCATTGTGGGGTCAGTTTACCATTTGATGATGCTCCTGAGTCTCACCCCACCTTTGGAACTGTCAATATTCAAAACATGCGCTTCTCAAAGCAACAAGCAGTTGGTCCCCGCTATCATGACTCTAGGGATGAAGAAGACTCACCGGATGGGCCTCCTCCTATAGCACCCTCTACTGCTTCACCGGGTCCGGTTCCTCCGTCGGCTTCTTCCTCTGCCTCTTTTGAAGCCGGCTGGCAGCGCTCGAACATCGGCAAACAAAGATGGAGAAGCTATTGAAGAAATCTGTTCAATATCTTTCAAAGATCTCCAAAAGCTGCCGGCGAGAGGATGTGACGATACCTTCCCCTTCTCCTTATTCTAATTGATGTTCTGTCATGTGCTTTGTTGGCACTGCATTCTTTATGTATTTTGGACATTGGCTGTGCTTCACCTTATGGATATGTTATTAGTTACATCTTTTGTCAGAGTGGGTGATGCGCTCTTTCTGTGTTTTAGACATTGTCATGTGTTTGTGCTCTTGTTTTTCTTCATGCCCTTCTTTATGCTTTATGGCTGTGGTGCTTATTGTATATCTCTTTGTCAATATTGTGCCAAAAAGGGGGAGAATTATATGCATGCCTTCAGGGGGAGCTTTCTAACCTCCCACTTTTCTAGTAGACTGTGTTTACAGACTTTTGCAGGTTAAGCATCTTCAAAGGGGGAGCCTCAATGTGTTGAACTTTCAGGACTTATGTAGAGCTGTTTGGTTAAGGTATATTCAGTATTGTAATACTGGTTGTATCCTATTGTTGAGTTACAATGTTGTATCATCTTCATTTTGTATATTTTTGTCACGAAATTGACAAAGGGGGAGATTGTTAGTGTCATTGTAAGTATATGTTGTCAATTACGTGACCAAAGTGTAGTTCAGCTCTAGAAAGACCTAGTTACATCTCTGAAGTTCAAGATCAAGTTAGATCAAGGAAGCTCGAGGTCTATCAATGAAGATCAAGCAAGATCAAGGAAGAGCAAGATCAGTCAAGTCCATCATCTAGAAGATCTTCTTTGAGTGCCAAGGGATAAGGTAACACTGACTCTTAATATCCGTAGAAATAGAATGGGAAAAAGGGCTTCTAAACACCCTGTCTTTGAACTACGGCTTGGACCACGGCTAAGCCGTAGACCCTACGGCTCACTCTCCAGAGAGAATATTTTGAGACATTCGTCCTACGGCTGAGCCTACGGCTACACCGAAAAAAGGATACGGCTAAGCCGTAGTATGAGTCACGGCTAAACCGTAAAATCTATGGGCCATTGTCCAGAGAGTGCTCTTGGCCATATTATGCCTACAGTTGATCTTACGGCCAAGCCGTAAGGCCTTCATGGCTAAGCCGTAGTATGATTCACGGCTAAGCCGTAAGGTTTATGGGCCACTTTCCAGGGAGCAGTTTTGGGAGATTTCAGCTTACAGTTGACCCACGGCTAGGCCGAAAGATACTCACGGCTAAGCCGTATAAGGATTTACGGCTAAGCCGTAAGCTTAACCGTAAGAAGGAATAACATTGAATCTGATCAAACTAGCCGTTGGATGTTGTCAGAGCATACGGCTAAGCCGTAGGCTATTTTGTTCTCAGCCGTAGATCTAACCGTTGGAGCTTTTCTGTATTTAAAGGGGACCTCTCCTTTCTTCCCATTACATTGATTGAACTGAGAAAAATCCCAAGATAGCTGAGCGTTTGCACCATTAGTAAAACCATACTAAAAGCTCCCACAACCACCTACTCTACAACTCTTAAAGTGCCATTATTGTTCCAAGAAGAGTAGTTCTGCATTCAGAAAAGGCTTCATTCAATCTGAGAAAATCTTAGCCTTCCAAACCCTCTTAAAACCTCTTCCCTTGGCTGAACACTCATCTGAAGATCTTCATCACCAAGGAGCAAGTACAAGAGGTCAAACCTTGGAGATAGTCTTTCAAGCATCAAGAGCACCACTCAAAACTAAGGTATACAATTCCTTATTTGGGTGTTCTTCTATATTTCAATTCTCTTTGCTGTAGTTGGCGGAAGACAAACCACCGCATCAAAAAAATTGTTGTTGGTGGTTGACTAGATCAAGCATCAACCACCTGATCAAAAAATCCAGTTGGTGGAAGACAAACCACCGGATCAAAAATTGTTGCAAGAGGTGTTTGTTATGTAAGTACCTCATAATTAGTGGAACCAAGAGAGATTCCTTTTGAGAGTGGATGTAGGTCTAGGACCGAACCACTATAAATTACTGTGTTTATTGCTTGTTGTGTGTGGTGTATGCCTTATATCCTTTTTACTTGTGTTGATCATCTCTGTAAACTATATCTTCCTTATTCGAATAGCATTTCTATACACTGTCAACACACACAACTTTGAGCATCTCTCTTGATCTTGCTTGTGGACTCTTAAATTTAATTATTGCACTCTTATAAAACCTCTTTTCTGGAAAGGAATTTTTAATAGTCCTATTCAACCCCCCCCCCCCGCCCTCTAGGACTTGGTGAGATCTAGCTGTTGCACTTTCAGTTTTAATAGGTTTTCATGTTTCGTAATTTCATGTATACATAGTGAAAACTAGAAATAGTCAATTGCGAAGTGCAGTATAAATTAGAGGATTTTACTGGGAAAATCCCCCAAGACTGGGTTTAGACCAAAAAGGTCCTCAAATTCTGAAATAGACCATACTAGCCCTCCCAGTACTTCTTCTCTTTTTTTTTTTTTTGACTTTTGTGCTAAGCAAAGATATCGCCATTCCTTACAGTATGTGAAGCGAGGATATCCCCACTTAACTGGATGTTTAACTATGATGAGTAGGGATATTGTTGCTCATCACACGTTAAAAAAAAAAAAGTGAAAAGAAGAATAAATTGAAACTTACATTTCACAATCACATTTCAAGAGACATATCCATCTTTGTGACATTCATTGACATGAAAAAAAAAGAAAAAAAAAACAGAATGCACCTCTGAAATTACCAAAACCATAAAACCTGAAGCATTCATTCAACAAAAACCAGAACCATAAACCTGAAAAATACAGAATGACCTAAAACACCTGAACCGATTTCTCATTTTCGTTGCAATCTGCTGTTGACTGTTTTATTTTTAGAGTCAATCATCTATAATCTAATTTTAGATGGTTCTTGGCCTTTTTCATTTCAAAGACATTAGAAAATATCTTCTAACATGCAATGAAACATTCAGAAATTCAAAGACATTAAAAAAGGGGAAGAACATATCTACTATAGAAAATGAAATCAAAGCATAAATCAAAACCACTGCAAGATTTTAATATGGGGCGGGTTCTGGTGTAGAGAGGTTCCAGTGCATAGAGGTTCTAAGTGGTGATGAGTGGGGTTATATGTGAGAATGGAGTGCCTTTGGTGATAAGCTCCCACTTGCACCCAAGTCCAGGACCATTGAGGTCACCATATCATGATGGAAAATGCCGGGTACATAGGGGTTTAATTGGTAGAGGTTGAAGGAATTGGAGGAAGGAGGTGGAAGAAGAAGAAGAAAAAAAAGCAGGCAGCGATATCCCTTCTTGTGTATGAGCGTGAGTGGGGATATCACCACTCAATAAAATAACAAAAAAGAAAAGCAAAAAAAGAGTCCTCTAGAACCACTATGGTGGATACATATTTTTTGGGTTCTTCTTGGTCTAAAGTGACTCTAAAGGGAGTTTTCTAGTCAAATCCTCTTTAAGGTTAAATTTTGTAAAAAATGCAATTTTAGTACCATTTTTGCATTCTAATGCTTTTCATTTTTAAATTTTAGGTATCCTTCTACCTCTTTCATTTTTCATAAGCTTTTTCCAAAACGGAACACCTGAATTGATCAAAATGCCAGAGCATTCCACTATGGGGAACAACCAGAACGGAATTGACAACTATACAAAGAACAAAGGGGCAAAAAGTGGGGTAAAGCCCCCACTTTATGTTACATCAGAAGTTCACTCTCCACCCCCCTTATTCCATTAGCAAACCCAACTAAAACTTTGTCACATTAGTTTTTTTTTTACTCTCCTTGTACTCTATTCCTGCTAAACAAAACAAAACAAAGCGTAACAAAAAGAAACAGTTTAAAGAATAAAAAAATATGTCAAACTCCAACTCTCAAGCATCATCACGGTCATCAAATTCATAAATGAAACCTAGATAAAAAGATCAAAACTAGAATATGAGGTTCAAAACAAAGCAACAACCAAAACCAACAATTGTCAATCATTTGAAATATTATATATATATTTATGCATATACATATATAAAGTTACCTACATGTTGCGAAGAACCTCCTCATCCTGACACAAGTGCATGAATGGAGACCACAATAATATGAGAGAGAAAGAGAGAGAGAGAGAGAGAGTGTGTAAAAACATATCCAAATATCAACAAAAAAAAAAGCAACAACACGAACAGAACTTCAGAACCAAGTTACAAAACCACAAAGAAAATTTTTAAATACAGCAAAAATATGATGAAAATTTTTCTCAATAACCAAATCATTGCCAGGCAAGCAAATACAAGAAGAAAGCCTCAATAACAAATTCCAACCCAAAACATGAACAAACTCACTATAAGTTGTGCACCTGCACCTAACCACCTATATCAAACACACACAACAAAGGGATGTAACAAAAAGATCAATAAAAACTTTTTTAAAAAAAGTACAAACAAATTCAGAACCAAAAAAAAAAAAAAAACCAAATCTGATAGGACTTCTCAATCTAAGAATTGAGATCAAAGAAATACCGAAAGGCCTTCTTGGAGTTACTGAACTGTGCTTCACTATTATAGCTGTTGTTAGCTACAGCTCTTATAATAGATGGTCTCGTAGTACTTAGTTTAATAGCAGTTAGAGTCTCAGAAAGTAGATCAGTAACTTTGCACAAGATCATCTACTGTGTGTAGGCCATACATTATATTCCATTGTTCTCTTATTCAGCTAGTAGGATATCCCAGCTGTCACAATCAAATGGCAACCTTAGAACTCTAAATACAAATTAAATACCAAAACATCATCAGAAACTGATACCCATTAAAAAAAAAAAACTGTCTTAAAAGGCTTAGAACCCCAAAAAAATGCATGAAACCACAAAAGAAAAGCAGTATTTCAACCAACAGCAACTACAAAAGGCACGAGCAACAAATTCATGCAACAAACCACTCATGACTATAATACACAGATTCAAGTCAGAACAATATCAGGGGTCTAGGACCAAGAAAGAAAAACTCCAATAACAACTGCAAATAACCAAATGTCAAAAGGCATGAAAACTGACAAAAAAGTAGTAGAAGAAGAGGAAGAAGGAACAAATGCAAGATAGAAAAACTCGAGAATAAACTCAAGATTAAAAAAATAAAGATCAAAATCTTACAATAATAGCCAATCAAGAAGATTCCAAAGAAATAGCAAAAACTACAACTACCCACATCCATCCAAGGCAAAACACCAAATAAATACGAGTAAAAAAACAATCCTCAAACAACAATAAATGAATTAAATATCCCAAAAGAAAACCTCCAAAAAAACCTACAAATTCTCAATAGGCAGAAATTGAAGGCACAAAAACTGGAAAAAAGTTACCAAATGCAGGATAGAAAGATTAAAAGATGAAGTCAAAAAACATAAATTCTATTGGATCTTACAGTGCCTGTTTGACACCATATCATGAATTGGTTTGATCATAGAATCCAAAAGCGAATCGGCCTATTGATGCAGAACAGGCCCAATGGGGACCATGGGTCTATCCTGCATCAACTATCCTTTGTAGGGGGACTTACACAGTGGTTGGAATAGAGACACATTTGGTTGTGAATTCCAGTGTGGTGGATAAAATCAAACTTGGATAAGAAGAGAAGTGACTTGGACAAAAAGAAACAAAGTTACTTGGACAAATCTTGTTTGTCAATTTCCTCGAGCCAATCAATTGAATATTGACTAATATGAAATTGATCAAACGTTTCTTCAAAAGAGTGCTTCTGTTCAGAAACAAAATGTTCCAAGTGTTCCTGGAAATTATTGGTCGCATTGACCATTTGTATCTATATACATTAGGATCCTAATTCGTGGATCTCTCGATTCGAAATAAGAGGATCAAACTACTTAATCTTTTTCAAATTGGATAAATGGCCAATCATACATTTTATTTTTACTAAGTTAGATGATTCAGAGTATAGATTTCCTATTTGATGCTTTTGAATTCCATACTTGAAGTTGCAATTAGACCGATTGCAATGCCCCCTTTTTGCAGGAATTACTCACTTCAACGACCTTCGATGGCTATATGGGTATCCATTGTCCCAAGCATTCTTGTTAGTTCCAATACCAAGAAGAAAAAGGGCTAATTTGTACCAAAGTTCTCATGTTGTTGATTTCTAGATGCAGTGCTTCAAAACCTGATAATATATACTCATTTGCCTAAAAAATTAATAATGAAATCACATGGAGAAAATTCCAAAGGAACTGCAAACTTACAAGTCTACTCACATCATCAAAGGAACAAACACCAAGGGGATGAAAAGAAACAACCTCAAAACAATAATAAAGCGAATTCAAAATCCAAAATAGGAAAGCATGCAAGCAAAAACTGTGAATATTGCAATACCCAAATGCCAGAGCAAGGAACATTGGCAAAGACATGGAACTACAAGAAAGATACCATCAATAAGAAGCTCCAGACCAGAGGTTTTGTCTGAACCACCCCAAAGAGACTCCCAAATTTGCAAAAACTTAGAGGTACAAACACCAATATGCATGTATTAAAAACTACACGAACAACCCCAAACAATACAAAACACAAATAAATTCAGAAAAGAAAAAGAAGAAAAGAGGGGATTTTCAGTTGTAACTAGCCAAAAATCAGAACTTTCAAATTCAAAACCATGAGTGAACTGCCCCAAAGAGAACTCCAACTTACAGCAACTCAAATTCATCAAAGGCACAAACACCTAAATGAATGTATCAAATTACCTCAAGAACAACCCAAAACAGGACCAAAAAGATTCAAAATCCAACAACAATCAAAACCTCGGAAAGAAAAGAAGAATAAGCATAATTTTGATATCTTACAATCTTAAGAACTTTTATATTCAAAACTCATGAATGAACCACCCGAAAGGAACTGCCAAATTGCCACAACGCACAACCACCAAAAGGCATTAACACCAAAATGCAACCACATGATAATACTAAACAGGTTCAAAACGCATCAAATATCAAAATCCAGGAAAGGAAAATAAGAAAAAAGTAGAATTTTGACATGTAAGAAACTCAAAATCAGAACTTTTAGACTCATAGCCCATGACTGAATCATCCCCAAAGAGACAGCCAAATTGCAACAGGCTGCAGCCCCAATGCGATCCGATGGATTCGAAACCAAACAACAACCAAAACCCAGAGAAGGAAAAAAGGAAGAAGCAGTACTTTGAGAGGTAACACGTTCAAAATCAAAACTTTTAGATTCAGAACACCATAAACCAACCACCCCAAAGAGACTGCCAAATTGCAACAACTAACAAACTCACCAAAATGAAACCTCAAAAACAGCCCAGAACAATACCAGACCAACGATTGAGATGTAACAAGCTTAATATCAAAACTTTCTGATTTAAATGCCATGTATGAACCACCCCAAAAGAGACAGCCGAACTGAAAAAATCCAAAGCCATCAAAGGGCACAAATATCACAATGCATGCATCAAAAACCTCAAGAATGGCCTAAAAACAAGACGAAATGAATTCAAAACCAAAAAACAATCAAACCCAGAAAAGAAAAGGCAGTATTTTGAGATGTAAACACCAAAATGCATGTCTCAAAAACCTAAAAAGCTATAAAAAAAAATATATCAAATGCATTTAAAAACAAAAAAATACCAAAACTCCAAAATACAAAAGGAAGAAAAGGCAGAATTTTTAAGATGTAGAAGCCCAAAGTCAGAACTTTTAGATTCAGAACCCATGAAAGCCCCACCCCAAAAGACACTGCAAAATAGCAACAACCCACAGCCATCAAGGCACAAACATCTAAATGCATTCATAAAAAACCTCAAGAACAACCCCAAAACAACATCAAACAGATTCAAAACCAAACAACAATCAAAACCCAGAAATTAAAAACAAAAAAAAAAGGAATTTTGACATGTACCCACATGTATCAAAGACATGTACGTCATTGGTCTGGCAGTTATCTTTGCCATAACCCCCAAAGACGTAGAGAAGCCTCCCTCCTTTGATTGCATTGCATGTATGGCCCCACCTCTTTCCGGGGCCCAGAATCCCTCCAATTCGACCAGGAGATTTCTTCCCTTCTGCAGTCTCCTTTGGTCTTCCCCTCAACTGCACTTTCTCCCACCTCATTTCAGACCAAACAAGAAGACAAAAGAGAAAAAGGTCCCAAAAGTACAACAGCCCCAACAAACTCAAGAAGCTGCTTTCTTTTTCTCTCTCTGCTGATGAAATTGCTAACAAGGGGTTTTTAAGGGTGCATCAGTCATGGAAAATCTAAGGTTATTTCTTCTTGTAAAAGGCAGATGAGGTGTTAAAAGGCAGGTCATGGGAACAGGGAAATTGTAAGATAGAGGGGATGGGAAAAACAGGGCACGGTGGAGTTCTCAAAATAAAGGGATTTTCGCATTTACGCCAACTATTTTATAGTAAATTCAAAAACCTCCCCATGTTCCTTTTACACCCCACTATTTTCTAGCAACCTCAAAAACCTCCACTATTATGAGGATATTTGACAACCTCACGGTGGGGGTGTGAATTATCTTCTCTTTGGTTATCCCCTCTTTCTCTCGCTTTTGACAAGCGATAGTATCAAAGTGAATTTCTTAATGGCTTATTAATTCTCGATGCACAAACCTAGAAAGCTCTATGTAGGGCCATGATAATTTAAGCTATGAATTGAGATTTAAGGAGGAAAAACCCCATTGGTGACGTGATGGTTTTTTATAAGAGGATCAGACTATAAAACTACAGGGTTTTTGCTAATTTAACCAATGATGTTCTCTTATTTATTAGGTGTATGACTCAACCTACACCTCAAAATTGCAATAGTAAGCACCTTTTTTGGTATGACATGTAATTAGTGGCAGAGCAACATAGTCCTTGCCCTGTTTCTTGGTTTCCTATAGTTTAGAAAAAGCTAATCTTGAAAGTTATCATGTCTGTCTTTATCTTATCTTCTTTGCCTCTCCTCAAGTTCATTTTTTTTTCTTCTTATCTGCCCCTCAACAATATTTTCTCACTCTCAAGAATAAAAGTTTTAAAATATACGAGGGTAATTAAGTCATTTACTTTTATTCAAAAGACAACTCATTCAAGTTATCAACTATTATTTAAATTTTGTAGTTGGTTTTAATTGTTTATCTTTCTTCTTTCCCACCAATTTACTTCTTAGGAGTAGAACCTACAAATTACGATGTAACCCAGTTAATAAGAATGTGAAGCACTCTAATGGGTTTCCCACCCTATTAAACGATTTTCTCAAAATTCTAAATAGCACAATCTTATGCATTATAAAATGCCATTATACTATATTAAGTCGAAAGGTTTTTTTTTTAATTTTGTCCATTAGTTATAATTTTGATTGTCATTTTTTTTAGGCTCCACTCTCTTCCACTTTACTCATCTCATGCAACTACTTTATTTTCCCTTTTGTCTCATCAATTTCTATTCACAGTCTAAGTCATTTATTGTCAGATTAAAAAATTGGTATTCTCATAACTTTTTAAATATATGAATTTTTTATTTACAATGTATAAAAACACATGCGCTTAGGATGGGCTATTGTGCTAGTATTTAATAATATTAATGTCATCAATACATGGATTTATAAAGGGCTGATAACTAAAATGTAAATTACATATGAATGATGTGAATATCAAACCCCTATCATGGTGTTAAAAAAATTATTTAATTTGATTTTGTTTTAATTATGGTATTGTTCTCGCAAGTATATCTATTAAAATTAAGCAATTCGCAATTTTTCTCTAGTCATCTAGGCCGATTATTGAATGTTGTTGGATGTGAATGGCAATACAAGTTCATCATTTTTATTAGTGTTGGGGTTAATTTAATAACTAAATTATGTGTTTTATTGGACTAAATGCATGATTTTAAGGTTTTGATATCATGTTAACTAATTAATTTATATTAAAAATTTTATCATTTTTTATCAGCAAAATTTATTTTTTAATTATTTCTTAAAGCCCCCCCTCCAACCAAGAGAGAGAGAGAGAGAGAGAATCTAACAGAAAATCCTAGCTCAGCCACTACAAGCTATTGAAATTGTAGGTATTCTAAGGTTGTATTTATAAGAACAATTATTACTATTAAATAAAAAAAGGTGAATACTCAAGTGACATTATTTCCCTTTTAACGAAAAATGAATTCTATCATCCTAGTAATTCAAATCCATACAAGTAAGATCTCATTTTGATCTTCTTCTCACCTCTTACATAATCCTTTGTATTCAATTCCATGTAAATAAGTAAGGCAGTTAAATTGTTTTTAGAGTTAAAAGGTTTTTATAAAGGTAAGCTTAGGGTTTTATTAACAAAACAAAATCAAGAGTCCAACATTCATAGGACCAAGGTAAGCCCACATCCTAGGCTAGGAAAGAACAAAGCTAAAAATAATACAGCGTCATTACATTCAAGCATTGACAAGACTAATAATATAATGAACTTTGTAGTTCCAATGTAGAAAATTCCATAGGGCCATGACTAACCTCTTTATTCTCTTACTCAAATTTGTAACTAATCTCCAAAAATGACAAAAGGTGTCGAGGGATAACCCCTAACACTTAGGACTATCGATGGGCCAAGCCAAGGTAAGTCCTTCCTTTATCCCCATATATGTGGGCCGGGCTTAGGTCAATTAAAAGCCCTTGGGTTTCTCAGCGGGCTTACAATACCAAAGCAATTACCCTATACTCAACAATCAAGGTTGGGCTAGACTGAGCTAGGGGTGAAAGAAATGATTTTTTAATATTATTATATATATTAATTTGTCCATATCATCATGCTCACTTTCCTTTATTCAAGCTACGGCCTCATGCAATACAAACTCATGCAATACAAAAGTCAATGTTTTTTTGCAACTTTTAAAAGAATGCACGAAAAAAGTCACTTTGTCCTCACATAAAAATATTATTTAAGATTAAATGAAATAAGCTTATTTGATAATATTATTACTTGAAATTAAAACATGGAAGACAATATTAAATACCTTATCATACTAGCAATAGTTATATAGTCTAAGTAATGTATCTAGTTTTATTTTTCATAGGCTATTAGTAAGATTTCTACTAGTTGTATACTACTTTTTTTTTATATAAAGCAATAATATTGACCATCAAGTCATGTTTGACAATTCTCATCTGATTCAATTAGATTTATCTCAATTAGACATTAGACTTTGTCCAAATAAATTGTTTAGTACGTGTAGTTCAAATAAACATTAAAGTATTCTCGAATTAGCATTAACATTAACTTGTAATCCTTTGAAACATCATCATTGGATTTCATAATAAAGTAGCTAAACTTTGACTATCGAAAATGAATGACTAAGATAATTTAATGCATGAGTTACAAACTTTAACTTCAAATGTGGAGTCTATTTAAATAAAACAATAGTTAAAAAAGTAAGGAGATAGAAAGAAGGTGGCATCAATTAATGGCTAGTGGATAAAACTCAACCTCACTCAATGATAATGTTGATGGCTATCTATCAAAACTCTCAAACTTCAATAGTTTACATTAGTAAAAACCAATCTACTAAATGACAACTTGAATTATCTTTTCATTAAAGAATATATCCATATTAGACAAATGTTGAATCAAGCATATTATTCAAAAGAAAAAATAGAATTAAAACATAGGTACAATATTGTGATTTATAGAGATATCCATAAAAACATTTACCTAATATTTAACTAGTGTTGTTTGACAAAATATTAGTTCTTTATTATTAATTGCCAATTATAGGAGCTGGTTATAATTTTCTGGCAAAAATTCATATGCATATATATTATATTTTACCTATTATTTATTTTATATATTAATTTGCAAAGGGGAGGGTTGGCCCCGTCGGGCCGGCTACGTCAAGTCCTAGCTCCGCCATCAAGATTGCAGGCTTTCCAAATTTGAACCCTACTCTACTCTCGGGCTTTGGGGCAAAAAGAAAAGACCTCGCTTTGAGGGCTTTCACAAGCTGAGCCGGGCCGAGCCCCCTTATCAAAGGGCCAGATTGATAGCCTTATTAACAATAGACTCCATCTTTCAAATACTGGACCGATCATACCATGGGGCTTTAAAGGATTATATCCAACATTAAAAATAGGGACCTCACTACCTAAATGACATCAATTGGATAATGCAATGAAAAGTTAAAAGTTAGTGAAAGGATTGTGATGGAATTTAATTTAGTCTAGGCAGGGACTATAGTAACAATTATTTGCATTAAGAAGCATTTATTTCATGGTTGGTAAGGGTTTTTTTTAAACCTTCAAAGATGAAGGATTCAAGGTCCCAATTCGATTTTTACAGTGAAGTCCAATTAACAATGGTGAAAAAAAATAAAATGAACAGTAAATCAATCAACCATACAAAGAAAGACATGATTTTTTTATGTGGAAACCCAACGTGGGAAAAACCATGAGACCTATCACCTAGTTCAATGGAAACTAAGTACTATGAAATTGATAAATTACAAGATACTCATAATCCCTTCCTGATTAGCCACAACCTAAGGACTATTGTATTCTCACTTGCCAACGATCACGCCGTTCACTGGTCCTCGTGCTTGATTGAACCACCTTGACTCTATAAGGTTAATGAATCAAGTCACCTTGAATCCGCAAGGCAAACGAATCTTCTATGAGAGAGAAGACAATCTTCTATAAAGAAGTAGAAGTAACAACCCTCTAAATGCTTAGAGCTTTAGCGAAACAGCTCTTAATGAATGCTCTAAAAAAGAAAAAGAGATCTCTAATATGTCTCTTAGGTTTAAAACAAGGAGATGTGGTACTTAGAGTTAAGAGATGAACTCTTTAAATAGCCCCATAATCATGGAAAATACTTGGGGTTGTAATAGAACTTAATCAGGAATGTCCCACTTGAAACTGGAAGAGATTCATACAAGTTACAGAAAACACACGTTTCATTCGAACGAACAAAATCTTTGATTTCCAAGGTCATGAATTTCCCAACCCTTAATTGACAAAGGTCTGGTCTCGGTCGAAAAGGGTCCCTCCATTCGAGTGGATTGGGCCCTCATTCGAGCAAGCTTGCAATTTATCTTCGACTATTTTTCTTCCAAATTTTTGTTTTTTTCTTTGCATTCTTCACATCAGCTCTTTTGGCAACAAACACTATAGACCATTCTAAAATATATAAAATTACAACTCAATGAACCCTGAGTCTTGTCCAACCCATGAATTAGCCAATCACTCAAATAATCCTAACAACAATCTCCCCCTTTGGCAATTGATCATAGACAAAACTCCCTAGACAATACAAACATTCTACCCAGCAAATAAAATTAAAATTACATAGATATTTGCATGTAAAAAATTTACCTGAACCTTGCAAATCCTTCATACTCCCCCTTTTGTCTATAATTTACAAAGATAATGACCATCATATATCGTATTTGTCAATCATCTTTGCAGCATGAGGACCACATATTCCTTTTTAATATGTGAAGGAGGGACCACTTTGCAAAATTCTTTTCCTCCCCTAAAAATGGATCTTTAATTGGTAAGAGGGGAGGTTGTAATAAGCAATTGGGTGGCCCTAAGTCCTCCCTTGTCTTAAATTTTGTTTTCTCAATTTCCTTAATCACATTTGACATGGGCTTAAAGGATTCCATAATGGCGAACTCAAAGGACTGAATAGCAACATCCTTCTCTAATTCCACAAGTTTTTCTGCATAACGTTGAGGGCTAAGTAATGTTAGAGCAATTTCCCTAAGAGTCGGATCTCAGATTTCATGAACAATTCAATATAAGAGCAATTTCCCTAAGAGTCGGATCTCAGATTTCATGAACAATTCAATATAAGATTCTAAGGATTCTGCATTATTCGATTTCAAAAACTGAAAAATAGGGTCATCTTCCCAATTATAATTTTTCATTTGGGACTCATGGGGTCCATTTGTCGTTTCCTCAATTATGGGATCATCAAATTCATGAAAATGCACAATACCCACATCATCAGAAGAATCTAAATCATAGAATAGATTGATAGAAAGGGGCAAGCTTCCTCTTTAAGAAAGTGGAATGTGCGATACTGCTGAAAAATGGGGTACATGGGCTCATGTGGGTCATTTTTCTGTTCATAAATTGCACCAACATCCATATCCTCATATGCAACCTTAGAAATCCATTGTATGTTTGTGTGATCCATATTCGTTGAATTTTCAATACATGATGGATCATTTGTTTGAAATTCTATTTCACTTCCAACAGTTTCTTTTTCTGATTGAAGTGTAGTTTGACTAAAAAAGATGCTAGTCTATTGATCGATTTCATGGTGCTTTGCATGAATTTAGCAATAATATGCTCTAAAGATTCCTCCAGGTAGTGGTGGTGGTGCATATGACCATTCAAGCAGAGGTGGTTCATGAGGTTCATATGACTAGGAAGATGCACCCAGAGTAAATTCTTGGGGACAGTGAACATTATCCATATTGGGCCCATCTTGCCAATTATAAAGTGATTGATTATCCCAATTTGGGCTACACATGCTACACATGAAATTGTAGCAAGGCTTGTGGGAGATTGATGATTCTTGGCAAAATCAAGTATCAAGAGAGGAAACAATACATGCAAGTAAAAAAGAAACCCTTTTGGCATAAAGAAAAACAAGAAAAGGAGAGAGATCCGTTTGGCCAAGAGCGAGAAAAAAGAAGATGAATAGTTAATCACCCATCTAATCACGAGTTTTCTTCCAAACTTCTCCTTCATCACAAACAAATCAAAGGAAAAAGAAAAAGTAAAAGAAATCAAGCATACATGCAGGCCTAAGAAGCCACCATCTCACAAAAGGCTCAAAGTTGATAGCCTCATCGTTGATCGGCTTTACAACATAGTGAAACCTCGAAGAAGATGAAGATAGTTGAACCAGCCACGGAAGCCTTCAAACTGGTGAATAAAACTTGATTGAAAAGCAAGGAAACCCTAAGTAAGTGAAGAAAAAGCTTTGGAAACCCTAGTACGAGATCTTCGAAGCAAGAAAATCAAATTTGTAAAGTGGGGAATTCAAAAGATCAACTGCCTTTTATAGAACATTTCAATTAGTTACCAAGGGCAACGCCTATGGTAGTTGAGAGGCAGTTTCTTGCCTTTTTGTTCCTATTTCAAGATTTTGAAACTTTCATCTAAAACTTTCTTCCTTGACATTCCCTTCCAAAATACCTTTGAAACAGCTGGCTACATGGTCAGTTTCGACTTTATTTGACCCTTCAAACCTTTAGACATGTAAAACTAATTGATTTTCCTTAAATATTTAAGGTGGATCTATAGCTCATGGAAAAGAAATTCACTTGCTAATTCCAACCCTTTGATGATCAAGAATCTCTCTTCTTGGGCAATAAAAGTCTTCTCCATGGCCTTGAAAAAAAAAAAAAAAAACAACCTCAAAAACCTTTACAAAAAAGCACCCTCCTTCATTCAAAACCCCTTTAGACTGACCAAAAGCACCCTAACTCTATCAAACACTATGTCAGAGGAAAAAAAAACAGCACAAAAACCAACCCAATTTTCAGTTAAAAAAACCTTACAAACCTTCAGGTAAAACCCTAATGCTTCAACCTTGGGTAAAACCCTAAAACCTTGGGAAAAAACTCATAATTCTTATATTTGACAAAATCTCCACATTCTAACCCATTTTTCATTCTTCAAAACAAGACTCCCCTTGCTTCTTCAAACCTCGGGAACCATGACAAACCAGTTCCCACAGATTGTAAATATATACAAAGCATCTGTGAAAAGGAGGAAACAAAAAATAGTGAAGTCATCTTTTCCAAAGTAGTACCTTTTGAGGCACAATGATCACATGAAAAATCTTTCATCATTACACCTCGAGGGGCATTTGTTGATATGTAAAATAGTTCGGAAGAAATATACAAGCAACATAGCAAAAGTCAGGTTAAGACTCAAACATGACTCAAGTTCAGCAAAACAAAGCACAAACAACTCAAAAATAAAGCTTAAGAAGACACCTTGAAGTTAGAAGAAGAAAATAAGTCAAAACACTTCAAAATGTGAAAAAAGTATACATTGGCCTATTGAACAAATCAGTAGCCAAATGTACACTAGCTTACTGAACAAGTTAGCACTAATGGTACATTGGCCGACAGAGGAAAGTGACTGGCAGACAATTAAAATTTTTGATGGCTCATGGAGTAGCTGATTGAGATCTAATTAAATCATTCTGAGCTAATTTCATGTTGATTAACATGATTCAAAGACAAAGATCTTCTACTACCTTACAAAGCTAACTATGGGAGGGTAGCCAACCGTGGAGGCTAGCCAACAGCCCAAATGCACGGTTGGATACCCTCCTACGGATTAGATTTTGCACAATTTTCTCCCTACCACAAATGACTAGAGAAGACTCTTGGAGGTTGTAAATACCCCCCTTGGGCAACCATTCCAAGACACAATAGTACACACAACACAGTAGGCACATAGAGACAACGACACACAATAAAAAACTCTTCAGACTTCTAAAAGACTTCGGTGCCTTGACTTCTCCAAAGTTCAAGCTTCGATTCTAACAACAACAAGGTACTTGATCTTCTGAAAATAATTAAAAGGATAGTGCCTTGGTTCGAAAGGATCTCCAAAGAAGATAAGTATTTTGAGATTTTTTTTGTTTCCTTCACTTAGGAGTTGAAGGTGATACGGGTACAACCATGACCAACCTATTGGCATGATGCTATAAGCGACCCATGGGGGCAACCATGACCGTAGAACCTTCATTCCAACTCCCTTTGAAATTCTACATCCAAGGAAGATGAGTGATAGGTTATGGAGATTACTAGATCGACTTAAAATACAAGAAGGCGGCTTACTTTTCTGGATTAGTCTCCTTTATTTTTTATGTAAATTATCATTATTTTCTTTCTCTCTTCAATGTTGATCATCCAAGACCGAACGAGGGGTTATGATAAAAAAAAAATACATGTAAATAGCCTGCACTTGGGAGGTTAGAACGTAAAAGAACCTACAAAAATAAACACGGAATTGAAAAGGGTCAAAAAGTTCGAAATTTATTGTTCTCTTTGTCTTTTGTGTCTTTTCCTCTTTCTCCAAAAAGGGGTGAACACTTAGTAATTAATTATGTCCTTCAGTTTGGATATATGTTTGGTGGATGGGTTAGCTAAGCAAGGGGTTGATGGATTATTTCCTTGGGTGGGTGTGCTATTGTAATTGAGGTTGGGTTGGTGTATTTCTCTTGCACCTTTTATTTCCTTTGTTCCTTCATTTTGTATGCTTCTTCTCTCTTTTCCTCTAATGAAATCTTGTTACCGCTTCAAAAAAAAAAAAAAAAATCTTATTGCCATCTCTCGATTTATGGTGAGGCCTTTTATCTTGATATAGTACAAATTCATCCTTTCTTGATAATTGTTGCAAAATACATCTATATTAAATATTCTCACCTCACAACAAATAGTAAGTGAGTGTGTGGGTTTTCCTATGAATGTGCATTTTTTTTACTTGCCTAGGAATCCCACATAAAGGAAACAAGAACCCCAAATCATGTCTCACATTTCACTTGCCTATGCATAGCACGGGGTTGTTTGCTAGTCCTAATCTAATTTGAAGTCCTTGAATAGGTCAACATGTAATGAACCAAGTACCTAGCTATTTTTAAAAGGCAAAAATTAAAGAATTTATTGCAGGCCACATCATCTTTGATTCTAACATATTCACCCATCAACTGAGTACAGTTTTAAAGAGGAGCTCCTTACCCTAGTGGTAAGGAGTGTTGGTTCTTATTTTAGAGATTTCAGATTCAATCCTCACCTATCTTTGCATATGTGAGTTTTATCACCTCACATGTGCAAGTTTTGTTGTATTTTCTCACACATGCGAGTCTCCATTTCCCCGCGCGTGTGTGTTGTGTGTGTGTCCCTCACATATGTGTGGTCCCATTATCCCACATGTGTGAGTTGTGTGTGTCCCTTTCATATGCGAGTCCCCATTACCTTGCATGAATGAGTTGGTGTCGGTGTCGTGTTGGTGTTTGTATACAGGTCCCAGCCCCTTAGCTAGGATTACCAAAAAAAAAAAAACAAAACAAAACAAAAGTGTTGTGATTATCTGAACAATCACCCGTTGTGCGCATCCACGGAATCACAAGATCAACACGAACAAGCCACACAAGAAGGGACACCGAGATTTACGTGGTTCACCCAAACCGGGCTACATCCACGGGCACAGGAGGACGAACATCTTCACTATGACAAGTAAAGCATACAAGAGATTCCCACACTCTCACATCATCTCTCCTACGTGGTGTGGGAGCACCACGGGCAACTAATGCCGCCGCCGCTGCAAGGTCTAGGGTTACAGACTATACAATATATAATCTCCGCTTTCTTGGCCACCAAGAAAGCCCCGGTACAATTACCAAAATACCCTTGACCTTAAACCAGTCCCTGGCTAACCCAGTGACTCATCCGGCTAAACCGGAATACAAGACATAAACCTAACAATCTCCACCTTGCTCAGAAACCCAAGGAATACCAACCTCAGCTTTGATACCAATTGTTGTGATTATCTGAACAATCACCCGTGGATGCGCACAACGGGTGATTGTTCAGATAATCAGGTTTATGTCTTGTATTCCGGTTTAGCCGGATGAGTCACTGGGTTAGCCAGGGACTGGTTTAAGGTCAAGGGTATTTTGGTAATTGTACCGGGGCTTTCTTGGTGGCCAAGAAAGCGGAGATTATATATTGTATAGTCTGTAACCCTAGACCTTGCAGCGGCGGCGGCATTAGTTGCCCGTGGTGCTCCCACACCACGTAGGAGAGATGAGGTGAGAGTGTGGGAATCTCTTGTATGCTTTACTGGTCATAGTAAAGATGTTCGTCCTCCTGTGCCCGTGGATGTAGCCCGGTTTGGGTGAACCACGTAAATCTCGGTGTCTCTTCTTGTGTGGCTTGTTCGTGTTGATCTTGTGATTCCGTGAATGTGCACAACGGGTGATTGTTCAGATAATCACAACAATTGGTATCAGAGCTGAGGTTGGTATTCCTTGGGTTTCTGAGCGAGGTGGAGATCGCTCAGTGGCTTGGAGGTTGTGTGCATGAAGATTAAACGAGATCAAGTTCGTGCTCTTTGGTTTGGCCACCATCGGAGAAGAAGAAGACGAGATTGGGTTCTCCGGTCTCGTTGGGATCGGAGGAAAAAGGATTCACATGTTTCGTTTCAGATCTCTCGGAGTGATTGATGCGATTGTGATCTATCTGCTGGGACCGTGAAGAGCGAAAATCTGCGGGGACACACACGATAGGAGAAGAGGGAAAAATCAGATCTATGATCGTGTTGGTGGAAGAAGAAAACAGAAAGCAGAGAATCCGGAAGCAAGCAGAGAGAGAAATTGCAGAGAAATTTCTCGGTCTGATGCTGCGAAGAAGAGAAAAAACCGAAAAAAAGGAAAAAAAATCAGCACGGGATTTTCGCAGAGACTTTCTCGGTTCAGAGAAAAACCAGGAAGAAAACCTGCTCTTAGAACTCACCGAGATTGTCGCCGGGATTTTCGCCGGACTTCCAGTCGACAACGTCGCAGTCGCCGTAGTTCTCCCCATCATCGGCGCTGTCAGACCCCATCGCCGTAATAGAGGAAGTGAAAGAAAGAAAGAAAGAAAGAAAGAAGATGGGAGTCTTCACGTTCTTTGCAGAAAGAGCAGGTCTGATGATGAATGGAGCGGGAAGCAGATTTCTGGTGGGGATCTGGAAGCTTCGGTTTCATCGACGTTCGAGCTGCAGAGGAGGCTGGTGAAAGCGGCTCTCTCCTCTGACTCATCTGGCGGGGGAGTCCAGACCTCCTTCTCCATCATCACCCCTTCCTCTGCTGTCTTCCAGGTGATTGTTGGAGGTGGTGGTGGGGGCAGTGCTTTCATCAGTGGAGGTGGAGCTGCTGCAGCAGGGGCAGGCAGCGCACCTGCTACTGAGGCACCCGCAGCTGAGGAGAAGAAGGAAGAGAAGGAAGAAAGCGACGATGACATGGACTTGGAAAAAGAGATCGTCGAAATCTGTCATCGTCGCCGCCAATCACGGGAAGCCGATCATCGCCTGTTGCCGTCGCTCCGATCGTCGCTCCATCGCCGTCACCAGACCAGCCGCCAGCCAGCGGGACCAGCCAAGCCGTGGCCGATGGAGAATCTCAGACTGTTCCCTGTTGCAGAACAGGGGCGAGAGAGAAGGGAAATTCCAATTCGGGTTACGGTCGGGTCAGGTCCAGACCCGACCTGTTTGTGTAGCCCAGCAGCAGCACCAGAAGAAAAGGTTACGGTTCGGGTTTCGGGTTGGGTCCGACCCAACCCGCGGAGACAAGCCCGGCAAAGCAAGTTCAGTTCCGGGTCAGGTCAGGTTCGACCCGACCTGTTAGCAGACGATCCAGCCCAGCGCAAAAAGGCAGATCAGTTCCGGGTCAGGTGAACCCGACCCGGGTCCGCTCCAGAAGCCCAGCAGACAGCGCAGAGTGACGTCATCAGTGACGTCAGCAACGGTCAACAGGCAGGTTTGACCAGATTAACGGCTGAAATTGTTTCTGCGATATCTTGATCGTCCGATGTCCGATCGGAGATCCGTTTGAGCCTACGGACTCGTTTCGAGCAGATCTACGCAGTGGAAGAGGTTGATTGGCTGTTTGACAGTCAAGGAGGAGGTTTGATCGATTGGAGCGTAGAAACTTGTTTCTACGTTATCGGAGCCATCCTGAGTCGGATTTCAGATCCGTTTCTTCCAGCGTGCTCGTGGTGACGAGATCTATAACTTGATGCAGAAATCTGGAGGAGATCTGAACAGATGTGGATTCAGGCTTGAATCAGGTCTACTCGACCTGGTTGTTGTTGCAAACCCAATAATAGGAGACGCCGGCCTAGTTGCAAAGGGTTTGCTGATTCAAACGAAGTTGTTCGTTTGGGGTTCACATGATCGCATGTGATGATATTCATCTTGCCAGAGCCAAGCCGGAAAAGCAGCAAGGAGGAGCTGATGTATCAGCAGTTGATCGGAGGCCCGGTCAAATGGAGTTTTTGACCGCTCGGAGGCAGAGGTTGTTCTGCAATGGAGTCATCTGGACTTGTATTCCCGATCTGTTTGCTTGCATGCTTGTGGCGATTGGATCTTCACAGGGATGTTGAAGATGGGGGCAAGATGGTGAGTGATTCAGATATCACTCAGATTCGTCAATGGTTTCGAGCTTCTAGTTCGAGGTGGAGTTTGACGAGGGTATGAACTTTGCTCAAAGTTCATGTGCTGGTTCAACATGTCAAAGTGTTGAAGAAGACTGTATCGTTGGTGCAGTGACGTGCCATTCAGCAGGGTACGTGAAGACATTACCGGTTTTATCTCCTAGTAGCTCGAGTTGTACGGAGTTGTACGGAATTCAAGCCAAGGTGGAGATTGTTAGGTTTATGTCTTGTATTCCGGTTTAGCCGGATGAGTCACTGGGTTAGCCAGGGACTGGTTTAAGGTCAAGGGTATTTTGGTAATTGTACCAGGGCTTTCTTGGTGGCCAAGAAAGCGGAGATTATATATTGTATAGTCTGTAACCCTAGACCTTGCAGCGGCGGCGGCATTAGTTGCCCGTGGTGCTCCCACACCACGTAGGAGAGATGAGGTGAGAGTGTGGGAATCTCTTATATGCTTTACTGGTCATAGTAAAGATGTTCGTCCTCCTGTGCCCGTGGATGTAGCCCGGTTTGGGTGAACCACGTAAATCTCGGTGTCTCTTCTTGTGTGGCTTGTTCGTGTTGATCTTGTGATTCCGTGAATGTGCACAACGGGTGATTGTTCAGATAATCACAACAAAAAGAAGAAAAAACAAATATGGTTTTAAACCCTAAGTGGTAGCTCAGCTGGTTTAGGATCACGGCTTGCTCCAAGAGGTTGTGGATTTGAGCTACACACACTGGGGCCACAAAGGCTATACCTTGCGCCCCCTGGGCCCAAAGGGATTAGTCTGGCTCAAAGGAATGGGACACCCTCCCCATTAGCATTAAAAAAAAAGACCTAGTATAGTTTTAAAAGTTCTTCCCTTCTACGGTGCCTTACTATCACAAATGTATATGGCATTCTACGAAGACATTGGGGATAATGGTTGGCAAACTATTATTTTGATAAAAAGATCTTAACATTTGATATTGGAGTTTCAAAACTATTACTAGCTATGTATATTTATTTTTTGATTGATTTCAATGTTGGTTAATGATAGTATTAGTGCTAAATTTGAAAAATGTCACTTCATAAGAGGCTGGTATAGATAAATGTTTGGGATTGTCAAGTATAGATAGGGTTGCAAATGGGCACCGATTCTCCAATTATCTGAAGGTTTTGACCTGTAAAAAGTGGGTTTGGAACCTATTTTAGATTCTGATTCATAAAGGGATCCAAATTCGAAACTTAATTTAGGTTTTGACTAGTAAATGGGTCCGGTTCTGGGTCCCTATAGGTTCTGACCTGTGGACCTAGAACTTGGCACTTAAGCCTTTAATATTACAAATTGTAGCTCGGTTTGACATTTTTATATTTAAAGATATTGATCCATTGTTATAAGTTGAGCAATACTATTAATTTAAAGAAAAATAAAAAAAAGACAGTTAAAAAAATCAGAACCAAATTTTGGAACTAGATTTCAATTTTCTAGTTAGACCCGGTTTCGAAATTGAATCTGAGCCCTCTTATTGGAACTGGGTCTGAAACCAACAAAATTGGTTTCGAGTCAAAACCTATTTTGAAACCGGAACTGTAATTTACAAACGAGTTCGGGTCCAATATAGATGCGGTCCAAAACTGACCTGCTTGCAACCTTAAAAATATATCTACCAAACAAAATAAGACGTGTTAGATAATGGGGCATAAATATAAGTAGGTTGATTAATGAAAAAACCTATGAAAAGTGTGTAGATAACACATATCTCAAAAGATGAGATGGGATGCACGAAAACACATCCTCGCCTTCAATGCGTAGAGGCCTACCGTGCATTGAAGGTTGAATTTTACCATAGGACATTCCATGCGGATTTTTGCTGGAGAAGATTTCACTCTCAAAAAGGGGTCAGTCTTCTTTGCAGCGATGCTGCATCTTAATATGATGTAGCATATGTCCTGCCCAACTGCATTACTCCACATCATTGTGGATGCATGAATTCTATAATGACTTTTTTTCCCTCTTTACGAAGGCAAGCTCAATTGACTGTATTTATTCTTATTCCAAAACTAGCATTCCTAATTTCTTAACATATTCATTTACAATATTACCCTTAGAAGCTCTCCATGATATAAATGTGGGTCCATGTACTAAATTCCTAAAAGCTTAAGCCAAATTATAAATTTTAAAGTAGGCATATGTTAGAATTTTTATTGGTGGTCCCTAAGTCACATCAAAAAAGGTGCTCCACATTGTAATTCTTGAAAATGTGGGCTCTTATATCGTCATTCCTAAATGTGAGCCTCCTCTTTTAATTTTTAAATGTGTGTCCTGACACTGTCATTTCTGAAGATGGACCTTCCATATGACATTTCCTAAAATAAGGCCCCCCTTATTGATTCCCAAAGGTAGGTCCCATCTAATTTTTAAAGACAAAAAATCTGCTCACTTCAAAATATCTGAAGTGCTCAAAGTCATTATTTTATTATAAACCTATTGCACATTTTAACTTTGTCAAAAAACATGAAAATTTTGTTAGTTGGGGATGCTCTAGTTAGTGGTTTTTTTTAATAAGTTAATTTCAGCAACGTATTATAATCCATCTAATTTTTTAATTTATTATTAGATGGTTGTTACTATCCATTTGAACGTAATCTTTTTCTTTATAATTTATCGAACAAAATCTGCTAAATCAATAGTTAAATGAATCATGCTAGTCCCACATACAATGGTTGCTTTTGTTTATACATTATGCAAGAAATCATTATACAGTATAATCACATGTTAAAGTTGAAAGCTGACTCTTTTATTTTTTTCTTAATATTTTTGTATTTCAGAAAAAAAAAGCATGCTCAATCTCATTGTTGGGGTGCTCCGATTAGCATTTTCATTCATATAAGTTGGTTTGACTCAAATCTAGAGATTGAAATCTGGGTACAAGTATGTTATATGCGTTAAATCCTAAATTTGATTCCTCTTAGATAAAAATATAAGAGGCCTATGTCTGTGCCTATTAAATAACTAAACCCAAATAAAGCTTGAGCACAACCATATTTTTAATTAAAAATTTAATTAAAGAAGGTGAGATATTACAGTCTTTAATCATATATATATATACTCATCTATCAAAGTGTTATCTCCACTCTACGAAGACATGTCAACCGGACACCGACATCTCAAGGCTTTAATACCCTCTCTGTAAGTCTGTAGAAGTTTATATGAGACCAATATACTCATCAGCAGTCAACCCACTTGCAGCTAAATTGAAGATCGAGCACGAGCAGCTCTCCTCCAGAAAGCCAGGAATCGATCCTGGGTTATAGTGTTGATAGCGGCCTTTGGTATGAATAGATTCCAAAAGAAAAACGAGAGGCATATACTTCACAAATTTCAATGTCTTAAAAAAAAAAAAAAAAAGATACATATAGCGGCAGTTTTTCTCTGCCGCTAAAAGATAAAATCTGCCACTAAAACTTTATTGCGGCAGACATTTGTCTACCACTATTTTTGTCACTAAAATCCTCCGTCGCTATTTCTCACCACCTTTTTGCGGTGGATAAGTGTTTGCTACTGAAAATAAGGAAATAGCAGCAGTTGGACAACCGCCGCTAATAATATAAAAATCATTATCATCATCATCAAAGCCTTCTCCCAACCATGTTGGGGTCAGCTACATGAATTCTATTTCTCCATTTTGTTCTATTTTGAGCTAAATCTGTCAATAAGTGAAACTTCTTCAAATCTGAATTAATGACTTCCATCCATGTTTTCTTCGGCCTGCTTCTACCTCTTGATGGGCCCTCCACTTGTATATCCAAACTTTTTCTCACCGATGCTATTACTGGCCTACGCTCTCAACATGCCAAACCATCTTAAACGGGTTTCTCTAATCTTATCCCCTATTGGTGCTACCCCTAAATGTTCTCAAAAGCACTCATTTCTAATTTTATCTTTCCTAGTTTTACCACATATCCACCTAAGTATTCTCATTTCTACTACATCAATCTTATGAATGCACGTCTTCTTAATTGGCTAACATTCTGCTCAATATGTCATAACTGGTCTAACCACTGTCTTGTAAAATTTGCCCTTCAATTTCGTTGGCATTCATCTGTCACAAAGCACTCCCAAAACTAGTCTCCACTTCAGCCACCAGCTTTTATCATATGCTCCACATCTTCGTCAATCTCCCCATCCTTACAAATCATCGAGCCTAGGTACCGAAAAGAATCTCTACGTGGTATCTCATGGGTTTCAATTTTGACAGTGGTTTCAACACTTTGTATATGTCCACTGAAGTTGCAATCCATATATTCTGTCTTTGTACAACTTATTTTAAAGCCTCTAAATTCTAATGCCCCCCGCCATCTCTCAAGCTTTGCATTTACACCCTCTCTTGATTCATTCACTAATACTATATCATCTGCAAACAACATACACTATGGTACTTCTTCTTGAATATGCATAGTTAACTCATCCATAATTAATGCAAAGAGATAAGGGCTTAATGTTGATCCCTGATATAAACCTATAGTCACGGGGAATCCACCTGTTTCTCCACATGTGGTTCTCACATTTGTTATTGCTTCTTCGTACATATCCGTAAAAATTTCAATGTAACCTTTGGGACATTCCTTTTCTTTAAGACCCACCAAATTAAATTCCTCGGTACCCTATCATAGGCTTTTTCTAAATCGATAAAGACCATATGTAGATTTTTTCTCTTTGCTCTGTATTTTTCTATTAATTGCCTAAGTGAAAAGATAGCTTCCATAGTTGATCTCCCTTGCATAAAACCAAATTGATTTTCAGAAATCTTGGTCTCTTTTCTCAGTCTTTGCTCCATTATTCTCTCACATAACTTCATAGTATAACTCATAAGTTTAATCCATCGATAATTAGTACTATTTTGTATATCTCGCTAATAATATAAAAATGTGCCACTAAAAAAGGTTTTTTTTATGGATAGTGCTTCTTAAGCAGTTTTAGCGGCATTTTTTTCTGCCGCTAAAATGGATTTTATAAAACAAAAATAATTTTTGCCCCCACAAATGGCAAAAAGGGTTTTGAATTTTTTTTGAAACATCTACATACAGTTAAAATATGATCTTTATGTCTCCAAGATTATGGCATCCATAAAACCAATTAAGTGATTGCCGAACAAGCCCCTCAAACCATTGTATACTTTGAACTTCCATGTTTGTTTCTTTCCTTAATCAATGAACTCTCCTTTAAGAGAAAAGAAAGAAAGTAGGTAAAATGAAGATAGAGATTTGGGGCTTTTGTAGGGTTTCTTCCTCTTCCCCTTATTTCAGACACTCCCAGCCACGCAGTAATGCACAATGCATAGAAATAGAAACATAATGATCCAAGGGAAAATCTATTGATTGAATGCTTCTTCAACTAATTATCTGGTTCTGTTCATAATAAACAACCTAGACCAACCAACATGTGGGGGACTGATTAGAAGAATACAACTCTCTGATCAGTGCGAAATCCGCAACACAATCTATGCAGAGTGATCTAGAAAATACCACATTTCCCAATTCATCAAAATTAGAAAGTTGGGTTTTTGAACTCAACAGTTTTAGATGTCCAACACCTAGAAAGTTCCTGTTAAAACCAAGCCCTATAGATTAGTAGGCTCTAAATACAATAATTGACAATCCTAACCATTTTTCCACTGCTTAAGAGATAACTAAATCAATTGTAGAGGAAACATTCAATCAAAATTCAAACCCCTCTTGACATTCCATTGCAATTATCCATAAAACCCAAACCCCCAGATGAAGGTTTATGCTTAGAATTTCCTGATTAGTCTGAATTCTCTTTTGTAGCCTACCCACAGCCATAACCACCATATGACCGATTCAGATCAACGTTTACGCATGCCACTCGTACTGGGGTAGAATTCCATTCAACTTAGCCCCTTCTCCACACATCCACACACAATCACAACCTAAGATTTCCAAACTCCTTTCTTCAATCATCAAAATTCAAGTGAAAAAACAATAAAAAAACCCAAATTCAACACCAAATCCTCGTTGAATTGCGGATGACTATCTTCTTGTATTTAACTAACAAAAATAAGATAAACACCCATGTATCTATTAGAACACTAAATTTACACAGCTGTATTGCAATAGGAAGCTACAAATATAACAAGTCTTTAAAGAAAAACATGATTTCTTAATACTCTACTCAATGTGGGGGTTTTGTCTTTGAACAAGTAAAAGCCTTGCCAGCTCCATGTGGCCCATGAATATAAAAGTTAACCTGCATAACATTTACAACATAAGAAAAGTGTAGAAATTAAGTTCAATTTGCCACTTAAAAGTATCTTAGACTCATTCAAGACATAAAGAACTTATGACAAGTAATTTAAATAGAGCTGGTTGAAATAGATCGTTTATAAACATAAATATGCATATTTTCATACAAAAAAAGTTATATAAAAGTTGTCATTATATAAAAGGTACGGACGAAGTTTTCATACAATAAAAATAGTAGTCATTGGGAGCATCAAATCAATTATAATCATAGTTATCAAAAGAAACATCAATTGTAGAGAGGGAGATAACCTCTGAAAAATGCTTGAGAGGTCAAAAGAAATAGTGATTTGAGTATGAATTTTAAAGGGAATTAAACACAAATATATCTAATTTTTAAAACTATGGTATGCTACGCATAGCCTCAGATGAAGAAGATGAAGGGCCACTCCCAGTGAAGCTCTGCAACCATGCCATCACTTGGTTCAATTGGGTTCTCATCTCAACCATTTTCTCTTTTAAGGCAATCACCATTTGTTGACTTGCTATCCTTTGAGCTCTCTCATTCTCTGCTATCCTTCGTGCTTCAGCAAGTGATGCCCGTGGACCATAAATATCACAGGGGGTGACACCTAATCCAAATGTGCGGACCCAGCCACATCTATCTTCTCCCATCACTTGGGTGAAGATAGCATCTCACCAGATCTCCGTGTATAAATCAAATTGTATGAAATCCGTGTCCTTGCTATATATCCACGGTATATCTTCATATCTATCTAGCATCAATAGTTTCCCAAAAGAATCAGCCATGTTGAATATACCAATGAGGATTTACTTAGAATGCAGCAATTTGCAAGGATGCCCCTAAGTAGAAGAAAAGAGTTGGACACCATAAGAAACCATAAAATGATAATGACAGGTATATAGACCAAGATGTTGAAGATAACAAGAAATGTCATGCCTTCATCAAAAGCAAACCAGAAATAGCTAAGACATGCATCCTTTTCATCTTTCTTGGAACATGTGGAATAAGATTGTCATTTCGATTTCACCAGACCAATACATAGTGCAGTGGTAAGGCATACACCATTAACAGAGTGTTCCAAGGATCAAGTCTGTGAGAGCCAATTTACTGATTTTAGTGATGCTTTGTCCCAAGGTGAGCTTCAATGTGTTGCCACAAGCACTTTTAAATACACTGGTGCAAATGTGCAATGGTGCCTCCCTAACGAATGGATATATAAATAAAAATAAATGACACTTAGCATCAAACAGCAAACAGATTTGCATCAAATCAATTATAATCGCAGTCCACAAAAGAGACATCAATTGTAACGAGTGATATATCGCACATGCTTAGATGAAGTAATTTGCAATTCTATCTAATGGAATATAGTCTTATTTTAAGCAAGTTGTGGTGCTATATTGCCCTGTGCATGTGAAGGTTTAAATAGGTTATTATACCTATTTGACTCCATTATTGCACAAACTCTTCTAACCATTGAGCTCCAAACACCAGAAAAAAGCAAATAGTAGCACTCTAGAATCATTAATTCTGGGTAACAGTACTTGTCCTACATCCAACATAAGGAATTTATATATAACTTTGTTAGTCACATTTGATGAGAAAACTATTTATTTGATGGGATACCAATCTTTGATTATAAAAAAGGATAGGGTAGAAAGTAGGAAAAAAAACATTGTTGAAAAGATTCACTTACATTGGCAGAATGTAGCATGGCTAGTAGAAAATCTATAATATGCTATGCACATGCTCAAATGAAGAAGCTACGGGCCGCTCCCAGTGAACCTCTGGAACCATGTCATCACTTGGTTCAATTGGGTTCACATCTGGGCCATTTCCGACTTCAAGGCAATCACCGTTTTTTCACTTTTTGTTCTTTTAGCTCTCTTAATCTCTGTTATCCTCCTCGATTCAAAAGCTGCAGCTTCTGCTCGAGTACCTACAGCTTTTGCTTGAAGGAATGCTTTAGACTGTCAAATGAGGATTGAGGAGATGAAGTAAGAAAAGGTTAGTAGAGGAGGGAGAAGAAAAGAAGAAAAAAAGAAGAGGAGAGGAACAAGAAGAGGAACCATTTCAGAATACAAAAGAAGAAGATGGCGAAGATCAGGGTCTGGGTCAATCATAGAAGGGTCAGGTGATAGTGATCTTAGTTGAGAAATCAATTCATAAAGTTCTTATCTATAGAGTAAAGAAACGCAGAGAGCACGATCGATCGAGTCTGATGCAGTGTTGTTGGTGTCTGCCTTGGACATAAAGGTGAAAGGGGGTGGGTAGATGCTCTGATTAGATGAGTTGATGGCTAATGGTCAGTGGGCTAGCTGGTGCATATGGTGGCTTGGGGGTGGCTACAATGGACATGATGCAAGACGATGGAAAATAACATAATGTACGATCCATGATGATGATGATGGTAGATGACGATGATGAATTCTAGGCCCAATGAAAAGCCATGCTATCATGTGCAAAGTAAACAACATTCAAAGAAATCATGACTTGGTTAAAACTTAACCTGCCCACTCCACAAAAATAGCTGGTTTTCTGTGTCCAAACATTTGTTTGGGAACAGTATCAAGTATCAACTAGTAGTAAACAGTTTGGCATTAGAAATCATATAAGTTAAGAAGCAGAAGCTGAAGTTAGCATGTAGAAGACACCTACAGTCACAATGTACTATAAAGTATCACATATAGACATCACACACATCAACAAATATATTCGTTGAAGTAGAAGAAGCTCAATATCCTTGAGCTGATTAATGTTCCCGGCCTCACAAGAGAATGTTGCTGATCACCTTCAGGTACAGTTTTTAGTTTTAGCCAAAGATGCCACTTATCACTAAGATTTCTGCACCCAAATAAGATTGCTTTTACTTTCATTGTCATGTCAGAAGCAACTATCATACATTGTTTCAATTTTCATGAATGCCAAACCAAGAAGCATCAATTCACCCAAATTTGAAAATTCCATACAAAAATTGAAATTTTAAATACAAAATTTATTGCTACTAGTTGCATTTAGAATGGACTAGCAGAAAACTTCCAAAAGGATGTTAGCTAAGTATGAAATTTACACTTAAAAGTGAAGCGTAAATCTTATTTTTCTATATTACTATTATTGTTGTCATCGTTGAAATAGAGGCTGTGATGCTTAGTCAGGTATGATATTTTACACGAGGGGTCTTGAATTTATTTAGTTTCTTTTAGGATTTTTTAGTATAGTCTGCAAGTGTTTGTACAATAATTGCATGGACATTATGATTTTTTGGATTCTACGGGGTTAGACAAAAAGCAAGTAGATGTTTCAAGTAGATAGAAATGGTGGAGAGAAAATGACCGGCCATCTTTCTCATTCGCTGCAAGTAGATACAAGTTGAATGAGACCACATTATGGGCCTTCTCAGAGATTCTTGATATTTCAAGAAAATCTAGGGACTAAGTGCCGTTGAGAGAGAGTTAAGGAAGAAGGAAAGAGGATTGGAGGCTGGGTTGGTGTTGAAGAAAATTCTGAAAATGCAAGAAACAAAAAATTAGCATAAAGAATTGCTCATTATGATTTTGTGCTGTATATGGTTGGAAAGGAAGAAAAGAAAGAGCGGAGTTCCTTAAAGAGTTAAATGATAGAATTCTTCTTAAAGCTAACATCAATTGATGGGTTGATGAAAGAGTTTAGATGAACACCATAGATAAGGGATTATCCTTCTTCTTAACCTAAAGGGGGAGAACACTTACATCACACACACACACACACACACACCCACCCACCAAATTAACTTCCTTCCAAATGAACAGCACTTCTTGGTTGCATTATAGTAATGGACAACCTGTGGATGTCAGCACACACACACACACACACACACACACACACACACCCACACCAAATTAACTTCCTTCCAAATGAATAGCACTTCTTGATTGCATTATAGTAATGGACAACCTGTGGATGTCAGCACATGGCTGTCAATGTTTGCCATGTGCTTGGCAATTGTGCAATCATTTGAAACAAGGTGCAACTTTAACCTATAGACTTTTTGTTGTGTATGAACCATCCATGTCCAACTTTTAGCTATCTAACTGGTAATGGAAGATTGCAGCCAAATTAGTGATTAAGGATCATCTTAGGGGGCTTTCATATGAAACAGGTTGGGCTATTCATATGAAAGGAATTTGATTACCTTAATCAATGGCTCCTCCATGTCCAACGTTTTTAAGTCAGTGGCATTTTCTCAAACACCAATTGAATATCTAAACTCACAATACATACAATATAGGAAAAAAAAAATAATCCAATAGAAATAGAAGCCATCAAATCTCACTATGGCATTTTGTCAAATGCCATATGCACATCTAGAGCAAAGCAAAAAGAAAAAAGTAAATAAAAAAAAAAAGCAAAGATAATATGCATCGTCGACAAGATAGGAACTTAATTACCAAGGTCAAAAGCTCTAAAGCAAGTCCAATCAACTACCACAATGAAATCCACAAAAGATAGACTTGAGATAGGAACTTAATTACCTCCACAGTTGCGGTGTTAGAACCCCTAGAAATCTGAATTTGTAGCGTTTCAAGCCGAAAAACCCTCCATCGAGAGCAAAAAGAAGGAAGAGAAGCACTAGATTTAGACCTCCACAAGCTCCAAAATACATCAAACACTATAACCACGCAAATTGAAGAAAATGTGCAATCTGCTTTGTAGATCTGCTTTGCTCGATCTGCTTGATGTTATGGTTTTATAGGTTTGCTTTGCTTGATCTGCTTTTTTTCTCCTTCGAAAGAGGGAGATTGAGGAAAAAGATCTGAGATCGAGAAGATTTGAGATCCAAAGCCAGAGAGCTGAGATCGAGAGCTTGATATTTGGGATTGAGCGCGAGAGATCTGAGATGAGCGTGAGAGAGCTATTGTAGTGAGAGCAATCAAACTTGAGATCAAAGGACCATCTGATCGGACCATCTAATCGTATGATGAAATGGTAAAAATAAAAGAAAGGATATGGCCTATGGGTATGAAAAAACAGCAAAAAAAAAAATTATACCTTCAGCAGCAAACAATATTATTTGCCACTGCATACACTCTTTTAGCAACAAAAGTAATATCTGCAGCTATATATACTAATTTTTTATATTTATTAACAGCAGAAAAGAATATCTACTGTTAAAACCTAACTTTAAGCAGCAAACATTATTTTTTGTTGCTGCAAAAGCAATTGTTTAACTTATTTGTGGTAGATATAATTAATCGTTGCTACTTAATGATATTTAGCGGCGGAAAACAAAAATTGGTGCTATAAAAGTGCCACTAATTCTCACTTTTTTTTAGTGAGTTGCTTGTGTTTAGAACGGGCATCCTTTGCTAGGATTGTTTTGATTAGGCTTAGGTATTCTTTTGTCCTTGAATTATCTTCTTCATCGCAAATGATTGTACTGCATACATATGGGGACCCTTGTTGCTTGTATATGGTGATTTTTTTGTAACGAATATATATAGTTTTTACAGGTCAAGGTTTTCATGGTACCAGAGACATTAGACAGTCATGGTTATTGATCAAATTGTGATTCACCTATTGGTTAAACAGTAGAGTATGATCAATGGGCATTGGCACAGTAGCTCCTTTTCACCCCTTGACTTGCATGTTCCATCATAACATAATCTCCATCTATCAGATGATTGATTATTTGCACATCCACTTACACCTGAACAACTAATCTAACCACACACTCTGATTCGTTCCATCTGCTTTCATCGTCCTTTCATTAATGAGATAATGGTTTTATTTGCTTCCATCTATGAAGCATGAGTACTTCTAAAATGTACACGTACCTGTACCGGGTACTTACCCGTACACGTACCGGGTGTGGGTACGGCAAAAAACATATCGGATATGGTTAAACGTACTCAATATGTTTTGACTTTGTAGGTACGGGGTGTGTACGTTCCTGGTACTTTTGTAAGAATTTTTTTTCTAAAAACTTTTAGAGTTTGAAAAAGTTAAAAATATAATTTTTAACTTTAGCCCTAACCCTTCTCGATGAACTTAAAAGGAAAAAGGCTTTAGCCCTTATTCATTTCCAATCTCCTCGTTTTCAATAGAAAAATAAAATAAAATGAAAAGGAGGAAGAAAAAGAAGAAGAAAAGACTGCTGGGTTGTGAAATATAAAAAATAATATTACTATTGTTTTTTTTTTCATTAGGTTGAGTTTATAATTATATTAAGTAATTGTTGACTTATTGAATCTAAGAATTCTAACATATTTTAATTATTAACATATTACATTATTAAAATTTAAAATAAATATAATTCTTTAATAGATGTACTCTAGCCGTATTCGTATTTTGTTTTTTAAAATTTTATCGTATCGACGTACTTGTATTGTACCCATATCGGTACCCGTACTGATACCCGTACTTCATAGGCTTCCATTTACTAGGTCTGGATCTACCATCCACGCCATTTGTGGTCAACAGTCAATCTGTTGTGGGACCCACAACTAGTGATTATTTCTTTGTTTGAAACAAATAGAATGGTGATTACAAATTGAAAAATGTGATCCGCATGAATTAGTGCTTTGCCATATGCCAAGAGTAAGTACCACTAATTCGGTGCTAGTCTTGTCAGGACGCACAAGGAAACATACAACCACCAAACCCTCATGCCCGTGAGTGCCCCTCTCTCCCTCTCTTTCCCTCTCTCTTCGCCTTTTTCTTCTTTTACACCGTTCTGGAAGAATCATCATTCAAAGGCCAAAGCCCTCTGTGATGATGAGATTCCTCCACTATTCAAATCACCAACAGAGAAGACCATGGAAAGCCTTTCATTTCTTCGGGCTTGGTGCTGTGTTTTGGGATTCCATGTTTTTGGCAAATTCCGTCTTGAATCTAACGCATAACAAATGACTAATACATAAAATGAAAAAAATATATATTTAAGATTTTGTATTTATGTGTAAAAGAAAAAAAAAAGACAGGTAACCATAGAAAAGTTGTATGCAATAATCAAAGTTTCTCTGGCATTGTGTACTTGATATGACCTATTTTGCTTTGTACTTTTTCAAGACTGGGTAGCATACATTTTGAAGATTCAAACCTGTAATTTTGCTAAAATTTTCGAAACTTATGTATGGAAAATTCTGAAATTCTCAAAAATAGTAAAATTTGTGACTGCTCCCTTTTACGTAACATTTAGGAATTCTAGCAGAAGTGAAGAAGGTGGAATTTTGAAACTCGTAAAAATTAAATGAATCCTTTCAAGTGGCTAAATTTAAAAATTCTTGAAAATAAACATTACATTTGAAAATGCCAGCAGACTAGTCATCACACATCTCACAAACTTCCAACACATGAAATTCTTGTAAAAGAATAGGCCCTTAAAATTGGCTTTGGATATGATTCATGATCCCCATAGAATTCGTGTAGATATGAGTTAACCAGCGAAGGAAGACATCAATTTCAAAACCCTTGTCATCATCTTACACAAATGTGGCCTTCAATTGGTGTCGAAGTAACAACCAATTTTCCATGGCAAGTTTTGTTGTTTGGTTTTCTTTGTGCCTTTTCACCAAAAAAAAAAGAAAGAAAAATTCAAATAAGGCCTTAGTTTTTGCCTTATTGCAAAAAAAAAAAAAAAAAAAAAGAAAGAAAGAAAGAAAGAAAGAAAAAAAAGATTTTCAAAACTTTTCAAATTAGTCACTCAATTTTCAAAAAGTTTTCAATTAAAGACTCCATCCATTTAAAGCCATTGCCTCACAAAATTTTCTCATTTTTTAAGTTACCTTTCATTGAAATAAAATTCTCATTCGCTTCCTCTATATTCTTCCCAATTCGTTCATTTGTGTCCTCACAGTGCTCAAGGGCAACCAACTACCCTAGTGCGATCGGCTGCCTTTATTGGTTGTTAAAACCATGTTATGGCTTTAAATGAAGGATAAGCTTAAGCTTTTTTCTTTAAAAAAAAAAGAGAGAAAAAGTATCTAGAAAATACCTTTAAATGGCCCAATTCCTTAATTGAAAACTTACTAAAAAACTTAGGGACTAATGTGAAAAATTTTGAAACTTGTATCCCTTAAAAAAATAAAGTAAAAACTTAAGGCCTTACTTAAAAAATTTCCAAACAAAAAAAAAAAAGAAACAGCCACCAATTTTCTAACCATACCGTACTAGTCTAAAAATCAGATGCTATGATAGCAGCTGTGCTTTGCTAACAGTAGACCATCTAAGGAGGGCCCACTGCATCAACAATGCGATCTGCTGTCCAATCTACAGTCAGGGTGATTTATATCGTTGAACAAAGGATGTACTTAATCAACACAACCATTAACCAATCATAAAGGTGGCTGTATGGGGTTCATAAGAAGGCAAACATCTCTCACCCCCTCTGTTAATTCTTCTTTAAGTAGCATGTAAACCGTAAAGGCCATCAAACTCCTAATCAAAGAGGTGAATTTCATCTGATTTTACTATAATTTCATATCTTTGTGAACGGTCCCAACTACCACTTTTTTGTTTTACAATAACCACCTCTTTTATTTTGACAACTTAGTTGCCCACTTGAACCCGCATTCATATACTAACCATCAATCAATGGACGAATTATTTATTGTCAAAGGATTAAAACCCCTTAGATCTAAGCTACAAGATGAGATTAAATCTAATGCTTGGTCTAGAAAAAAGCCAAAGATTAACAAGTGGTCATTTTCTAATAACAAAAACAGGTGGTTATGTACATAATCCTCTTTTTATTATACAAGCAAGTGGGTTGGTGTAATATTACCAAATTGAATAAACAACCCACCAACAATGCCTAAAAGAAAAGAGTTATATATAGACCCATGTAAGAGAGTTTTTGAGTAGTGACGAAGAAAGAAAAAGCAATAAAGCAAGCAATGAGAAGAGAGAGATGAAGAGTGGTCTTTGTTTCCTTGTAACTTTCTGTGCAATGCTATTCCTTGGCTGTCTCTCCGGAGCTGGTTGTGAAAGGGTGGAGAAAGAAACAAGATGCAATGGGTCTATAGCACAGTGCTATGAAGAAGAAGAGATGTTTATGGAATCTGAAATTAGCCGGAGGTTTCTTGCAGGGACAAGCAAATATATTACATATCCCGTTTTGGGACGAGATAAGACGGGAGCAGGTGGTAACTCCCAAGAAGGACAGCCGTATAATCGAGGCTGCAAGAAAATATACGGTTGCAGGGAAGATATTCATAGGACATAAGTGTAATGCTCTCTCTGTTTCTCTGTTTCTCTCAAAAAGAGGCTTAAAATTAACCATCAATTGAAATTGAGATGGCCTCAAATTGATCTAAGTATAGAACATGTGATTTTGGTTTTTTTTGGTTTTAGTATTTTAATTAATTAAATCATGTATTATACGTGTGAATGATTTGATTGTAGCCAAGCTGATTGATGTGAATTTGGGCGAGGGCCAATGCAGGGGATGTTTACAAGAAGTTGATTATAGAGGTGAGTCCATAGATTTACGGGGTTGGCTCATGAAATGAGAGAGAAGCACTCTTGAGTTTGATTTTCTCTCTCTCTCTCTCGGCAGCCTTCGAGGGGCCAGTTTGTGGGGGCCCACCTAAGAACAACTATGATCGATCTACACTCATGCTAAATAGGCACTTTATAACATTCATCTGGCTTGATGTTGAATGGGATATGATGAGCGCGTGGCATGTGGAAATGTTTATTATTGAACCTTGAGGTCATGCGTCCTACTCATCCAATCATATCACCGAAGTTACAACAACCTCAAGAAAAAGTTGGCATCTGTGATGAGCCCATGTATGTTTACATATGGCTGGGCCTTCAATCATAGAAAATGTACCTTCACAAAGTCTGTATATTGCAATTCTCTATGGCGATAAGGATAAAAATACTATTTGATTTAGAATCCAATTTTCTTTCCCTACGATCTCTCCCCTAGTTTGAACAAAGATCTATACTTCCCCAGAATTTCTATTTAGAAGGGGGAGTTGTGTCTGGTCATTCCATTTACCAAGTAGGAAACCCTACTTCCCTCTCCTCTTGAATAGATCCAATTTATCCACCTTCTTCTTCCAATCCCAGGGTGTCCATCCTAGACTTGGATCATGAAGAGTAAATAATCATATGTGACTGATCACTTATATCTACATTCATGTTTGTAGCAGCTATACCTTCGTCGATCAAAGCTTCGTCTTTGTCTAAAACGTAAAGGAAACTTACAACTGGATTAATCCCAAAGGCTTATTCTCAAGATTAGTTGGAGAAGAATCAAGAAAATAATCTGATGAGTAAAAAACTTACATAACCAATGAAGGTGAGACCTTAGTTCAATTGAAATTCTTCTCATCTCTGAAGTCTGAATGGATCCTCACTAGGTATTATGAACTAAACCAATATGCCAGAAGCTTGAAGGAAGGGGAAAAAAAAAAAAGACGACTGATAGAACGTGTTAAATCAAGTCCTATGACTATTTTGGACCATAGCAAACCACCATGCTTCTGCAATTGACATACTCTGTGTCGCTCAGTCTTAGCACGTTCCCCCTCTTAGGATGACTCACACTTAGCTCCATATAGCACTCTCCAAGACAGCTCACTTTGAATGTAAGGGAGCCATATATATTTATATATATGTATTGGGCAATCTTCCTGTAGATACATCCCTCATTGAGGGACCGTGCATACTCCCCGTGGGGCCCACTGTGGACCCCATCAAGGGATGATACTGGAGGAACGGAAAGATCCATGTGGGACTACCTTAGATATCAAGTTTAGCCCTAATTACATGTCCATAACCCCTTCATCCGTGGCCCATAAATCCATTCCATTCGGATTGGTACACAGTTAATACAGCGGTCCAATAAATTCAGATATGACCGAAAATTGGTGGACATGTGCAATTCAGGGGGATTATGTGTGTGGTCCATTTGGATGGACCATATAGTGGGTCCGATTTAGAGTTTTTACGAAAAAGTGGTGAGGAATATATGCACATGAATATTGCCCAATGAGCCCCCCCACTTTAGAAATGCCAATTTTTTCCGCCTTTCTTTTTAGTCATGGGGCTCATGTTGATTCAATCTAATCTTTTCATACAAATTACCCTCTCCTAATGAATGGTCATAAGTTCAAGTTTAATCCTCATCCAACTTTTTTTTCAGTGTTGGATTAAAATCATAATAAAATGATGCTTATAAACCATTAAAACTTAGGGCCAACGATCAAAAGGTTAAGATTATCTTATGGACTCAATATTTTGCTTATAGGTAGGCCTCATATGAATATTCACATTGAATAGACTTTCATGACTATCATACATCTCAATGGGCCCCAACCAGGGGGCATTCTTTGTTTTTTTTTTTTAAATGCTTGTGCACTGTGTAATGCTCCCCATATATATATATATATATATGAAGGTGTGTGAGGTGTAATGTTTTTGTCCTTTTGTACATTAGTACCTTCCAAAAAAGGAGTGTCCTTTACCAGAATAGTGAGGAACATATGCACATGAAGATTGTCCCATATATATATATGGTATGCCTCACCTCAGCTCACTGAATTGTACTTGTCCACTGATTTTTGGCCTGATTCGAATTGATTGGACCATTGGATCTATTGGATACCAATCTAAATAGACTGTGCACTGTTAAAATTGTGAGGCCCATATGGAGATGATGGCATCAAGGATGGGGCTGATTTTTTTTTTATAGAAAGGAAGGCCTCTATATGTCTTTTAAATCCCCCCATCCCTATTTCCATGTGGATCCCAAGGTGGGCCCCACACCTTTGAGTGGACACACCTTATCTACAGTTAAATGCAGGTGAAGAGCTCTAATATGCGATGTGTATATATATATACACATACACATAGTGAGCTACTCCCTTCATAAGCTTAGGATAAGGTAAACTCAAGTGTGTCGCTCATGCCTATGGTGCCCACATAGGGATGGGGATGGGGATGGAGGGGGAGAGGGGACTTGAAGGATTCCCTAAGACCCTCGTCTTTGCAAAAAATCAACCCCAAACATGGTTTCTATTATCTCCATTTTGGGCCTTAAAAATTTAATGGTCAATAGTCCATTTAGATCAGTGCACAGTTGATCCAACGATCTAGTAAAATTCGGATTTGACTAAAAATAGGTGGACATGTGCAATTTAGGGGGGGGGGGGGGTCGTGTGATTGGTCTATTTGGATGAACCAAAGGTGGGCCCCAAGGGCTCAAGCTTATGAAATTTCTTATATAAATTTGAGTTTAGAAGAGGCTTGCTCATATATATATATGAAGGATATTAGTATGCATTCATCCCTCACCATAAGGTGAGACACACATCCATATTTAGATATATTAATCTGCAAAAGACAAAAAACTATATGAAAAAGAAAAATGCTCAAGTACAAATAAGGAAAGCCATATCAACATCATCTACCCTATTGTGAGAGAAGGATTCATACTAGCATTACCCTATATATATATGAGAAAAGTGGGCCCCACTAAGTAGTCCGCACCATAAGATCGTTATGATTGTCCTTACAATATATATAGAATTGGTTTTGATAGGACAATTCTAATGATTTAATGGTGCAGACCACTTAGTGGGGCATATATGAAACTGGTCTTGTAAGGACAATCCTAACAATCTTATGATGCAGACCAATTAGAGGGGCCCACTTTGGGATCCCGCTGGTCATCGGATTGAGATGGATTCAAAGACCCAACCTAACCGCTAAAGTATACTTTCTAAAAATTTAATGCGACTGTGCTTGGCTCTTACACACATGTTGGTACTTAATGACAAAAGACATCAGTAATTTTGGCCAAACGAATTGAGGAGATAGAATGATCTCTTCGCATTGAGAGAGGTTTTAGTAGTGAAGAAGTTTCACTTTGTCCCTTTTTTTCGTTTTGTTTTCCAGAAACAGTTTCTGCACTTTTCCACATCATATTCAAATAAAGCTTGGCAAAATGTTTCTTCCTGGATTCTGCGTTGTGACAAAATGTTTGGTAAAAAAAAAGCCTTAACATTTTCCTTCATTATTTTGGTAGCACTACACCAAAAATGCATATCAAGAATGGACTCTGGGCCCAGTTTTGGGCCGTTCTAGAGCTGAAACGGATCTGATCCGTTTTGCACGAGTCCACTTGAGAGGAAATAGAGGATCTATTTGGGTAAACATCGTTCAAGTGTAAACAGCTCAGATATGGTAAGTTCTTCTTCCGATTTTCGACCGTCTCTTCTTCCCGATCTTCCACTTCTACTCTCTCTTCTTCCCGATTTCTCAGAAGGCAAGTTAGGGTTTTTTCTTCTTCGCCATTGATGCTCTAATCGATCTCTCAACTCTAACATTCTTGTTGTTTTTGGTAGATCTACCTTGTTGTTTTTGGTAGATCTAAATCTAGATCTCTCCTTTAGTTTCGATTGATGGAAGAGATCTTCCTGTTTTAGGCTTCTTTTCTTTCGATCGATCGAAGAGATCCTTTGCTTTAGGGTTTGATCGTTCGATTCTGATGATCCATATGTCTGATCTGATTAGTGCTTTGTTGTTGTCTTTGATTTTGTTCGCAAACTGCATGCAAATGCGAAGGAGAATGGCGAATCAGAAGGTCTGGTATGTGATTTGGATCTAGCGTTTTTTTGCTTCTACAATTTCTAATTAGTTGAGACTGAGAGCCTAAAGAGCCAGAAGAACCTCAGAAGCTCTGATCTGTTACTTTCAAGTCCTTTTCTGTTCTGGGTCTTCATCTTTTTGCACTGATGATGAAATATGGCAGTAGATAATAGAGCAGCACTGGGAAGTTTGAGGTTGAACAAAGCCAATTAGCCAAAGCTGCTGCAATTGCTTTAAATAGAGGGCAGTAGCAAAAAGGGAAAAGGAATCTGAACAGTGTAACTGTCTTTTTTACACTTTTAGTTGGTTTTCTTTCTGTTTGTGTCACTGTCTGGCTTCTGAATGGGGTATATCTTTCTGGTGGGTTTTGAATGGCTGTGTTTAGACTCTGAATCAGTGGAATCAATGTGTCCTGATTTTGATTTTGATCGGGTTTTGTTTTGGGTTCTTTATGGTAATTGGATTTGAAGATGGTTTTCGTTCTGTTTTTGGGCAGTAGTATAATTTAACTGAATGTTGAAGCTTTCCATATGTAATTTGGGTGCATTCTGAATATTTTGTAATTTGGGTTTCTTTTATTCATTTGTGGACATCTCTAATATCTTGCTTTTTTTTTTAAATTCTAGGTGTTGATTTGAAGTGGGGATTGAGGCCTTTTTGTGTTTAATTTGGGGTTCTGGATGTTTTGGTTATTGATCTCTGAAATCTGTTAGCCGTGTTGGTTACTGTGCTCATGATTGAAATGGGTTTCTTTCCTTTCTCATCTTGATATATTGCTCATTTTGAAGATTCATTAGTTCCATTCATTTGGTTCTGATAAGGAACCAAAAATTTCCTACTTATAGCTCCCCTTGCAACCTCTCAAGCACCCCAACTTAACTAGTACTGATATCGTTCAGGTATTCATTCTACTCTCTTCTCAACTAGTCTAAACACTCTCCCCTTCTATATCTCTGCAGCTTTTCAACATCTAATACTCTAATGGAAGGCAAAGGGTACACTCAAGATGGCTCTGTTGATCTCCACGGCAGCCAGGTCCTTGCAGATCGAACTGGGAAGTGGAAGGCCTGCATAGTTCTTGTTCGTAATTTCAACTGTTCCTAAATTCTTTCTCTAGACTATGGGAAGAAGAAAATACATAAGTTTGAATATGATTCTGTTGCTAAATTTTATTCCTGAGACATGTCATAAGTTCAAATTTGATTCTGTTTGCTAAATTTTATTCCTAAGACATGTCTGTGCTTTGCGAAAATATTTAGAGTAGAGCTTTGATTTTTGCTTTCCATTTGAGGTGTAATTTAAGACAGTGTTATTTGGTATTTAAGTTAAAAGCCAAGGGTTTATCATTAAACAATGAGATATTAAATGGATGTGATCATGTTACCCTCAAGAAATAAATATATGTATGTTGTCTATGTACTTGCTAACTTTGGCCAATACTGAAAAATTCTGCTAAATGATATCTATGGTTTTTTTTAATAGTTTTGATAAAAAAAGCTGATTTTGCAATCGCCATTTTCTCATGTGAAATCAAGGAACAAACGCACCGTTTCAACAATGAAGCTTTTGGCCGGTGTATTTTGAGAGAGAGAGAGAGAGAGAGAGAGAGAGAGAGAGAGAGTTTCTTCAAGTTCCTTTCCATTTAATGGTTTAGGTGCTACTGCTGCCGTCTGCACCCACCACTCTCTCTCTTTTTCTTTTAAATGTACTCTTTCCATTTAATGTGAGAGAAGAAGAGAAAATAACATTGCTTTCTCTCTCTCTCTTTTATATTCCCTCTTTCTCTCTCCTTTGAATGACCCTTTGATGATTGGGTTCTGTGTTGTGGGAAGGGGGGAGTAGTGGGATTGGGATTCGCAATCTTTTGACCTAGAAAGCACTGTTGGTGGGTGGGTTTTTGTGGTTTTTGGAGATGGTGAGGTTTGTGTTGTGACTTGTGATTGGTTTGGGTTTGTGAGTTTGATTTGGTTTTAAAGTGGTGAGACATTCTATGGGGTTTTCTGATATGGGTTTTTGGTTTTGGAGGTGGGTTTTTAGGATGGAGAGCTGGTGAGGGGTTGGAGGTTGTGAATTTGATTTGTTGAGCGGGAGGGAAGGGGTTTATTTGGGGGTTTCTAGGAGGTGGGGTTTTTGTTTGTTTTGCAGGTGGGTCTTGAAGATGGAAAGATGATTAGGGTGTTTGATTAATGGATTTGTGAATCATCTTTGAAGGAAAGAAGATGGTGAGAGGAGTTCAACTTCAACCTCCACTGGTGAGATTGATTTATTTTGTTCTCCTTCTATGTGTTTTGTTGAGAATTTGGATTATAACTTGTCTTCTATTATAGTCATGATTCAATTGTAGATCATATCTTCACATTAGAGCATGCTTTGGAATTGATTGGGAGATTATTATCTCCTAATCATACGTTGGTCGCAGCACAGGAGAAGAGAAGGGACGGCTAGGGTTTTGTTTTCTCCAAGTCTTCTTCACATTGGTTTCGTTGAGACCATACTTATCAAAATGGGAATTTCAGTAATTTCCCTGTTTATCAGTTTATGTTGTAATGTTTTGTATAGTTGATTTTAGTATCTCGCTAAAAATCATACATCTTTTCTTATGTATATTGATAAAATTTGTATATATTTTGAACTAGTTTCTGTGTATTTTTATTCATAGAGAACCTGCAGTTCAGTTCATATAGATTTTTCCATGCATCTCTTTTGGTTGTGATCCAAACCCTAGAGGAGGGTTTGGGAGACTCTAATGATAGCTTGAACCTCAAAATAGATAAATCCACAAAGGAAACCACTCCTCCCCACCTCGTCTCTCTTCTCCCTCCCTCCCTTTACAATAACATATAAATAATAGAAAGCAAACCAGATAATCTAAGCAAACTCGTTAGGATAATTGGGAATCAATTGGTATTACTGTTATGCTCTTGGTGTATATCGTCTTCCTTTTCCACTGCTTCTGTTTTTCTTACCCTCATCTTTATAAAGCGCAGGCTACTGTCATTGATCCCGTTGATATGGAAGCTTTGAAATCTGCACTCGATGAGCATAATGTCAGTGAATGCTTTGTTGTTAGCTAGTGCCTTGTTATTTAGTTGATATATACGTTTTAATGAAATTTGTTTTCCACTCACACTAGCACATTCTTTCACTGCAGGTATACCTTTTCTTTACAAAGTCTCCAACAAATCTTTACCTCCGTTGCATTGACATTGAATTGGTCTCAAAGATTTGCCACAGCAAAGGAAAAAAAGTCTGCATAGATGGCACACTCGCTTCACCTGTCAACCAGAAGGCCTTAGCTCTTGGTGCAGATATTATTTTACAGTCTGCAACAAAGTTCATTGGAGGTCATAATGATGTGAGTTAATAAAAAGTTGATTTTTGGGGTGCTTAAGCTAGTGATTAAGCATTATCAATAACATTGAAATCTAAAAGTCAATTCCCTCTTTAGGTAATAGCCGGTTGCATTAGTGGTTCGGAGGATCTTGTTTCCAAAGTGCGTTCCCTGCATCACATATTTGGTGGTGTACTTAACCCGGTGAGTAAATAATCTTTGTAATTGAGGCTGACATTTTCATTTTTGATTTGTGTGGCTCATGTGTGTATGGGGAGTTCACAATTCAATATGAAAATTTCATTTCAGCTAGGCTCTCTTAAGTGCTCTCAGATGATTTAGAGAGTGAATTTACAATTCGAAGTATGAAATCTTTGTTCAATTGGTCTCTTCTATAAATTGTTATCTTGAATGATTTTCACACAATCATACAACCAGTAGGGATACCATTTTTGTGTGTGTGTCGTGGAGTAGAAGTCTTGTGTTCTTCTTTCTTTCATTCAATCTACTTGATTTCTGTCTTCAGCTGAAATTATCTGAATGTATAATCCTTGTAGAAATTCCAAATGTTCTCTGTAGTTTCAAATTTTGCCACGTGTACATCATTGAAAGTCTATAGGGTTAGCAACGCAAGTCTCTATTTTTGGCATTATTGGTTGTCCATTCTTCCAGTTTTTCTCTTAGTTGGTTTTTTTACTTTTTCCGCAACTATCTTTCGTAACCCTCCTTCCATAAGTCAATTTCTCTCTTGTTTTGGTTCTTTCCCACATATGCCTATGTTGGACTTGGTAGTAAGTGTGCCTCTGAATAAGCAAGGCCATGAGTATCACACCACCCATGTGATAGTCTGGTAGTTACTAGTTTTTCCTTAGGGCAAACATGAGGTTAGGAGTGGAGTGAAATAAATGGTCAAATCAAGAGAAAAGAAAAGAAGAGGTGTCCAAAAAGTACTAAATGACAAAAAGCTGCTTGTCTTAGTGAGGTTTTGGGGTGGTTTGTTTTATTTTATTTTATTTTTATTTTTGTGGGGGGAGGGAATAGGGAATTAATGCTTGATTTTTCTTTACCATCAGTGTCTTTGGTTCCAATGAAGCAGAGGTGCTATCCTTTTTTGAAGCACTAAGGATTTTCTTAGTGTCTTTCTCTGGCAGGGTATTAATGGAACGTGATGGTTTAAATGCTATTTCAAGGATCTCCATCCTTGTCTAGGGTCCATTGGAAATACAAATTTTATCTTAATGAGATCAGAGCTTTATCATCTTTTATCTTCCATGTGTGCTTTTTTGGCATGTGGGAAGGAAAGTAAATGGAGTGGCATACAGGGTCGATAACTTTGTGGGACATTTGTGCTAGTTTTTATTTTTGTTGTTACTTGTTCCTCTTTTTGGTTTGCGGTATTGCATAGCCCATGTTTGTTTTACCTTCTTCCTTTTTGGGCCTCTGCGTGGTTATCATGTATTCTTAACCTTTTCTCTGTTGGGAATAAGATTTTAGCTGGTACCAATAATAATATCAAAAGGAAAATTAAAAGTAGAACTTTGAAGAAATTACTTAAAGATTATTGTATTCTGTGAAGTAGTTCTTGAGAATCTTTCTTCTCTGAAGCTCATTGAGCAAGATCCATCCTGATCTAGCATTTGACCCTTCTGTAATATCTTGGATGGATTCTTGAGATTCTTGTTTTCTTTTCGTGTCAAGTTCCCAATGAACAGCAGGGGAAAGAGAAATGACCTTACATTGCTCTTGGAAAGGACCTAGGATCCGACCATCTATCATCTCAACCCAAAGAGCCACCCACCCCACCCACAATGTTGAAACATTTTGGTATGGGTGCTTACCTCCTGAGTGGAATTGTGGTGAAGGAAAGTATGATCAACCTTCTCTAGTGCCTCTTTGGCCTCTGCAGTTTCCACATGAAGCATTAGCAAACCTAAGCTATCTAATATCTGTTATGTAAGCTCTATCTAGCGGTTCAAGTTTTAATCAGACACAAACTAGTAGAATATATAGCTCCAAGAGTCATAATGTAGAAATGAATTATTTACGTCATCTTTCAAATTCATTGTACGGTGGACACATGACTGAGAAGGCGGTGAGAGCAGAAACTTTTTGTCATATATTGTTCTTTGTTAAGATTTCCCACACTAGCTCTGGCTTACAAAAAGCTTCCACTGTCAGGGCTACCATTCCAAATCATGGAGCATAGTGAAATAACTGAATAGCAAGGAATGTACGCCTTAAAAATTGAATCTGCTGGGGATGATTCTAGAAAGTTCTACTTCCTACTCTTTTAATCATCTTCATAGTTCAAAACATCAAAAAGTTGTTAAAGAAGAGTTGACAAGGCATCATAGATATAGTATGTCAACTCTGAAAACCAAACTCAAGCTTTAAGTATTTTTCTAGCTGATGTTTCTTTAATTATAACAGCCTGTACAACCTTGGAAACAATTAAAGTGTCACCCTCGATATAATTTTAGAAGTGATTTTATTGTCAATTTCATACTAAAAACTTGTGATACTTTCTAAATTAGGTTTCTTTCTTTGTGGATGTTTACATATGTTGCAAGCTGTCACTTTAGCATCATATTAATTGAAAGCAGCGTTGAATATTTTCAGAATGCTGCATATCATATCATCCGAGGTATAAAGACTGCACCTTCATGCACAACACCAAAACTCTCAAGCATTGAGGATGGCCGCGATTTTAGAGGCACATCCCAAGGTATTTAAAATGCTTGCACTTTATTTGTGAATAATTTCCTCCAGTTTTCACTGTTGTAAGTAGTGATAAAAGTGAGCAAATCTGCAACATGATGCTCTTTCTTGTTGAAGCAACCTTTGTGTCAAAACATCGCCTTGAAGAGTGCCTAATGTATAGTCCATTCAGATCTCCGGTGGATTGAAGTCATTTGCACATGCTGAATCAAAATTTTCTTGGGTAAAGATAACTTCAATCCTATGGTTAATATTCAAACCATGGGTACTTGTGGCAGTATATCCACTGACATTCACATCATAGAGTCCACCTTGGAGACACACTTGCATTATTGGTGAGGGAGCTGCAGGGCAGATAGGCCATGACATAGATTGTAGATGGCCTCAGCCACAATCACTAGATGTTTGTATGCATCTGAATCCTATAAGGTGATCACATTCACTAAGAGAAAGTATCTCTTAGTCGAATAGCATGGAGATCAACCTTGTGGGACATTGTAGGTCAAGTGAAATGGTGTGGATTTGGAATCTTCCTCATCTATGTTGTTACTCTTTCCATATTTCCACGATATATTACAGAGGATGTACATTCCCAAATCTTGAAGGACTAGTATTCTATCCTTCTCATCTCTGGGTACAATGTGTTTGATCCAGTGGGCAAGTCCTATAAATGTAATATATCCAACACGGAGAGCATATCCACTACATCTACATAAGGAATAGTCTAGGCTTAAAATTACAATAAACAAGACTTAAAACAAAAAAAAAAAAAAAAAGAAATACCCATCTAACACATCATGTTGTGTTCGTTTTCTTTGCTTGTTTAGTTAATGTTTTGATCAATGAATAGGTGATTTTGATTGTAAATTCATATAGTTTGCCATGTGAGTAGTAATGGTGTGGTCATGTGGTAGAACTCTCTTTTGGTTGGTTATGATCTTTGCTTCTCATGTTCCTTTGTGGGTGATGTGGATTGGGGTTGTCATACATAGCTTTAATTGCTTCTAAGTCAGTTCTCTATTTTCTTAGAGATTATTGAAAACCATTTGATTGTAAAAGGTAGTACTGATCTAATGTTTTTTGTTTTGAAACTTACTTGATTGTGGAAGGTTACGCCAATCTAATGTTCTTATTTCTACATCATACAACATGATGTGACATCTCAAACAAGTCTAATTTTTTCACATATATATTTTGAATTGGAGGGTTTTTTTTTGGCTCTTAAAAGAACAAATTGTGTTGTTTGGCTTTTATAGAAAATGAAAAAAAGAAACCACATCCATGCGTAATTGGTTCTTTGTAAAATAAAGCAGCCCGCGATCCGACATTGCTAACAAGGTTAACCTTTCACCTATCTAATGAGTGGTTTATTTATTTATTTATTTATTTATTTTCTTTTCATAGATTGTGCAGTACACCACTAGATTTGATATAGGTGAGCAGAAGCTACACTCTAAGGCTTTTAAAACTTGTCAGGGGAAGTAATGGATTAAAAAACAATCATGTGAGACTACTATTTACCTTTGTATTGAAGTTCTCTTCTTTCAAATGTTTGCCTCATATATTGTCTCTGTGGATAGAGAACCACCTGAATATTTCACTATTTGCCACTAAATATCACTCCAATTTCAGTGATATTTCACCAGTTCCAATTCACTAGGGGTGTTTTTGATCAAATGGTCTTTACTAATGTGATGTGAGCTCCTGCAGATGTTTCTCCTGTATCCGTTAGATTCCAACTGGCACTGTGTCAATGCTACACAATCAATTCTCTGTTTTTCCTTTTTATATTTGTGGGCTGTGATGTGTTGTTTGAGTGTGTGTGGTAGGAATCATGAAATTAAGCATACGTTAAGTGTATGGATCACCGTGGCTTATTAGATTTTTTAACCCTTTGATTGAATTTCTTTCTAAGTTATATTCCGGTGATTGGTACCACTTTTGTATGTCTTGGAAATATTACAAGAAGTTAGTTGATACATCATTTCTCTCTGAATTGCAGGCACCAAACACTACAGTGAAAATGAAAGAGGTATTGACATTTGATTTCACAGGATTAGTTGGACTGAGGTGTCTCCCTTTTCTTTTACCTAAAATTGATTTTGTTTTAATTTTTACAGTTCAACAGAGATGGTGAAAAGGTAGTGGAGGAGTGTAGGCTCAGGGTTGTTTACAAGATTACCATAATAACTTAAAAATTCTGTGCAAGAAGTTATGTACAGTGGTGCTAACAACGTTGATCTGGGGTACCTTAAGTCTGCCCTTTTCGCATTTAATCACATAGAAATATCATGTTCTTACACCAGTGTTGTAAGATGGGGTATTTGATTTTTAGCTTCTTTCTTGACGTGAGTAGAACACATTAAATTGACTCCAAATCTATTGAATTTAGGCAAGAAGAGGAAGAAGATGCTGTTGTGAATAATACCCATGTTTATTTTCTTTGCATTACAATATTTTATAAAGTTTCAGGTTCTCAATTTTTGTTGATATGGGTTTCTCATGTTTAGGTTCCATGCTTTGGCCAAGTTTGATGAAGTGAAAAGAAGCTGCAGGAAGCGATTAGCCGATCACAACCGCCAAAGGAGAAAGCCCCAACCAAGAACAACATTAGATCCACCAGCTAGAAAGACATCACAAATTGGTATAGAGAAAAACCCTGAAACAGAAAAAACAAAAGGTTTGTTTGTAATTACCCATCTTTTTATAATTTCCAATACACAGTCCTTTGTTTTATTGAATTCTCCTTTTTCTTATTGAATTCTCTTCTCTTCCAACAGTATTTTCATATGCCTTGCTGATGACAAGAGACCATAAGGCCAGCAGTTATCCAACTGCAGAAAGGCCCATCTCTATCTCTCAGCAGTGCTGGATTGGTGAAAAATGCTCAGAGTCACAATTGACATACACCCACCAACCATTTTCTTCCCCTTCTTCCTTCTTTAGTAGAGAATCTGTGTCCCTATCTTCTTGTATGATGGATAGCTATCAGCAGCAACCAGAAGAATTTTAATGATTGTCACCATAATAGCAACTTGTGGCTTGAAATTATTGAATGTAAAATGAATTTTTAATTATTGTGTAAAAAAAGAATTTTAATGATTGCATTTATATGAATGTGAATACCATAATTATTCTATTTTATTTTTAAATATGTGATTAGTAGTGGTTTAAAAAACTTATGATTTAAAAAAAATATTATTAAAACTGTTTTAAAGAAGTTCAAAAAAAAGATGGCAAGAAAATATGAGGGAATAATTTGGAACAGTTTTAAAATTTTGAAACGGTTTTGAACCGTTCCAGATTTGAAATCTGGAACGGTTTTAAACCGTTCCAAATTTTCTACGACACCCATTTTTGGAACGGTTTGAAACCGTTCCCGATTCATTTAGGAACGGTTTCAAACCGTTCTAGATGGACATTTTTGGTGTAGTGTAGGGGGTTTCAGATTGAGACAAGATGTAAGGTCATATATCCATAGTTTTACCCCTACAATTGTGAGGTGGGGTTGGGGGATTTTCATGCCTTCAAAAAAAAAAAAAGTATTAGAGGCTAGAGTTTTTGAAGGATTTGTATGCTTCTGGATATAGGCTGAGTACATGATACCTCTGTTCAAAATAGCCTCAGCATGTATGCATCTCTGGCTCTCGAGTGCTAAGATTCTTCTTATGTCATCCACACAATGAATTTTTTCTTCAGTATGAAAGTACCAGATTCTATAGGCATTATAATATTTCTAGAAATTATCACATGGTTGATAATATAACTGAATTAAATATGAAGACACGCATCTTAATTAAGTCAAATACATGAACTAAATCAATCGCATATATAACTTGTAACCTGCCATATAGCATATATATATATATATATTTGGTAGAACAACTATGTGTTTTGTGTTATGGCACTTGTATTTTCACTTTCCCAAAATTGTAATGGAAAGACCACTATCTTCTAACTTACAGGAAAAGAAATTAGGATAAATGAAGACAAATGATGAATATAGAAATTCAGGAAAAAAAGTGCTTTCCGAAGGACAGTCTCCTGAATATGGTTTGTATACAAGCGGGACCCCGGATCTAGCACCCAAACCCAAGACATCAAAATCGGGTCAATAGCATCCATCAGAAGAACTTCAATGGTATTTTTTTATATAGATTTTGAGGGATGTCTTGAAGAGTGATATTAAAAGACCCACTCTTTTTACAGAAATTATTTATTTAAAAAACAATTATTCATGAAAGGTTGTGATTGATAGACTTCTTATTACTTATAATATGAAAAGAATTATCATTTACACCGCTTGACAAGAGATATATTTAAATAAATAAAATTAATACATAATAAATCTATTACTACTTTTTTAAAAAATACCCAACAGCATATGTGGATCGACATCTAGGTAAGGTTCCTAGGCTAGGCTAGAATTCAAATTCTAGCGTGTAGAAACTTGGTTAATCATGACCAAAAACCTTTACTTATTGGGCAATACAACCTGGTTTTGGACTAATTTTAAAACCGTGGTTTTAGTCTATTTTTAAAATCATACAAGGAATTCACTTATATATTTCCTTTCTAAATCTGTCACCATTATTCTGGAGTGCAAAAGAGAGTTACTCAGCATGTCAAGTTCTTCATCTTGCAATATTAAACGAAACTACATAACATATTTGGAGAGAGAGAGAGAGAGAGAGAGAGAGTCATATAACATACTCTTTAAAAAGATTGGTTCATTTTTGGAGTTACAACCAACAGTGCCTCTGTTCTTCTTCAAGAGTCTCCTGTTTCTCTTTCCGTACAATATATGTGTTTGCATCCGGAGGTGTATGGGTTTGCTTGTCCTGATTTGCCCCAGGATGTCTAGATACAGAAACGGATGCTGACACTGGCATGAAAAATGGGGACTCGACAAAGGCAATTTAAAAAATTTAGGACATGGATATAGGTATAGTATCACATAAAATATGATACGGACACAAGATATGACACAGATACAAATATTACATTTTAGTAATATGTGATACATCATTGTAACTAACTACTAAAGTGGAGTGATATGGCCAAACTTACAATCCTAAAAAATTCCATCTATCAAAATTAAAATGGAGGGAGGGAGAGAAGTTTCAACTTTTCAAGAAAAGAAAAATATAATTTAAATACAAGAAAGAAGGACATTGAATGACATGACAAGAAAGGCCATTTCCCAATCTAATAAAAAATATAAATAAAATGACAGAACTTTAAATATGAGAGTTAAAGGGGGACAACTACGATCGAATATGCAGTGGGTATTGAGTTTTATAGTATGAAAATAAAACAAACGGAGTTGAATGTAAAAATGAAAGTACTCATTTAAGTAACATTTGTTTGACCCTTTTACACTTTCCACATTTAAGTTGGGGGTTGAACGTAAAAAGATGGGTTTTTAAAGGTATATTTGCCCTTTCCATTCTCGATGAGGAAACCCCAAGAAGGAATTAGGGATGGAGAGGAGGAGGGAAGAAAAAAGAAAGAAAGAAAGAAAAAATAAAGGAGGAGGCTTATGATGAGTCTTTAAAAATGCATATTTTTATTCACATTTTTGACCATTTTAAGGACTTATTAAGTCAAAAGAGCTTCATTTAGTGTGATATCATAGCTTCAAGCATTTTCAATTCATTTTAGTATTTTTCGGTAAAATTTGCTTAAAAATCACACTTTTTGCTTACATTCATGAAAGTTGCTATTTTCGAAAAGTCTATTTTTGAGATGTTTTGTGAAAATTTATATTCTCATGAAATAAATTGAATTTTAATCATCATTACTTCATTCATATACAATCATAAAAAATAGTGTCCATTTTCATTGTCATTTCATGAGAGATGGGCCCACAGTCATGCACTTTCGATCTTAAGGTTAAAATGATCTTTTTACATGAATTTACATTTGTTTTGTAGGAAATTGATGATATGGGTCCCATTTTTAAAGAATTGAGGCAAAGAAATGATTTTCAAAAGAAAGGAGAGAAGAATTGAAGAGAAAAAGAAGAAAAAAGAAAAATTTGCAAAGTTGGCTTCATGGTCCCACACACATATTCACATGTGTGGAGACACACTTGTGGAATGCTCAAGAAAGGGGTCACACTTTCCAATTGTTGCAAGAATTCAAAATTAATGTAAGAAAAGAAAGCCAAGGTAGAGAGAATTCAATAAAAGAAAAGTCAAAGAAGGAGAATTCAAAAATAAAAAGTCAATCTTGTTTTTCTTTGGATAGCATACATTAAAATGGTCATAACTCTTAAAACAAGTGTCAGATTTGGACAATCTACTTATTGTTGGAAAGCTCTTTTCAAGTAGATATCAGTAGGGTCCAAGATTGCACCAATCGGAGTTAAACAACAAAGTTATGACCCCAAGAAGATGACTATAATTTTTCTACTCAGAATTGAGATTGTCTCATCAAAGGTGGCCCTTATCTTTTGACAAGTGTTAACTAAGAAAGATGGATGCACTTAGAATTCCAGCAAGAGAAGGAATTTTATCATCATCTCAAAGTTGGAAGACTTGTTGGCAAAGAAGAGAACTTACCAAAAGAAGAAAAGCCACATATGAGACCTTCTTTGAAAATGAGTAGAAGAAAAAAAAAGTATAAATAAGGAACCCCTCTCCCATACTCTTCATGAAAGAAGGGATCTCCTCTCTCTAGCTCTCTCCCTCTCCCCTCTCCATATCTTTCTACTCCATAATTTCTCTATTCAAGAAAGCTCTCTCCAACTTGAAGCTTCTACTAAAAGAGGATCTTTCATCTTAGATCATGTAATGTTTTTTTTTTTTCAATTTTCTATCTTTATGTAAAGACATTCATAGCTAGTAAAAGTGTGCGTTTTTGTTTCTTTTATTTACTTCTTTTTACTTCTTTGATAATGAATGCTTGATATTTGTTTTTAACCTTCTTGCTCTTGAATTGACAACCCAAAGAAGCCTAAGAACATGATTTGAGCAAATATAATCTAGGATAAAAGAAGAATTTAGGACAAGAAAAAAAATCACATATATACTTCCACACATTTAAATTTATGTACTTCCACACATTTAAATTCTTGTTATTCCACACATTTAAATTCCTTATTATTCCACATATTTAATTTTCTTGTCTCACCATATACTTAAATTCTTGCAATTTTTCTATTTAGTTTTGATGTTCTTTATGTTTTAATGTTTTGTTTTCTACATAGTTTAATAGCTAAAAGTTTTGTCATAGCATGCATTACTTATTGGTGAGTTTCTTCACATGTGTAAGGTGCCAAAGTAATCATGTTTTAGAGATGTTTTGACTGAATTTAAAATTCAGATCTAAGTATGTAGTAGGGTACCCAAATCTGTCCAAAAACAGTCCGTATTTGTAGCAAATTTTGATGCCAAAAATTAGTTCATATTTAAGTGTGCTAAGTTGGATTTTGTTTAAGGTAACTTTTGGATCAGATTTGAGGAGTTGAAAGATCTGAAAAATTGTGATTTGGAAGATAAAAATTTGAAATATATAATCTGAAATTGAAGTTACAGCAATATAAAAAAAAATTCTGCAATACATTCCTTGCCAACTTATCATGTCGAAAACCTATCTAATATTGCATTGTTTAAATTGGAAAGTTCATGGACTATAAATATTGCTGAAAGCACCTTTAAAAAATGAAATTCTTATCTCAATTGTGCTCAGAAAAACTTTAGTTTCAGACATGAAAATAGTCTAAGAACAGCTCACCTTTGTAGTAAAATTTTGCATTGCAGAATTTTTGTAACTAGTTCATTCATTTATGTATATTTTCTTTGTTTTTTTAATCTTTTTCCTTGCTATTTCTTTATTGAATTCATTCATTAAGTGTGTTCTTCAGCTATTAAATTTAGATCAGGTTTGCATTAGATTAGGATCATGTTTTGTTCAAATTTTGTATCTCATATTAGGAAAGTTTGCATTAGTTGTTTTCATGGCATGCATTGTTTTGCATTGTTGATTTTTTTTTAACTTTCTAACTTTATTTTTATTTTTTTGGAAGTTCTAACATGTGTATTATCTTGCAGCAACTTAATTTTTTTTAAAGACCTTTTAGATTTAGGAGTTTTAGTTTTAGCAAGTTTCTTTTATTGTAATTAATTTAATTTTGGAAAGTTGGAATGATGGTTATAATTTTTAGCTTTTAGGCTAGTTTTAGATTTTTATTTAAGGCAGGTGCAAGATGTAAGCATCCTAAAAACATTGCTCCCTATGGATCAACCTAGTCTCACCAGTTTTATTACTATATCGTAGCTCTGCACTTGGAACTCATGATCACCTTACTGATACCACATATACTTTTGCTAATGGATTACTAGTCTGCTACTGCTGACCAGATTTACTATTGCTCGATTCTTGCCACCGAACCAGATTTGAGGCTACATTTGATGCTTGAACTCCACTACTGCAAGGTCCTCCTTTTCTCCTTTTTCTCTCTTGGTAGCAAGAAAAAGGGTAGGGTTAGGGTATTTTGTCCTTTTTAAGTTATAACCAAAGATTTCAGATAAGATTCGGTGCTTAGCCCAATTTTTAATGAATTCCTCCAATTTTACTTTTTTCTTTTAGTAAAATACAAGAGGTCTGTATCATTAAATTTCATGCTGTATCCTAGTTGTATTTTCCCGTATTCCGTACCCATATCCATATCAGACCGTATCGGTATAGATACCTCAGCTGAAATGAGGTATCCGGGTATCATAGGGTTTACCACCATTTGGAAGGTCTGAAAGCAAAGTGCTAGGATCTAATACATGACGAGTTGCATAGTTGTTTAGTACCGCAGCAAGCACTTCCACTGATTTTAGACTCCATCATGGACTCCTGTTAATGATAGCATTGGGCAACGGAGCCATTGCATTGAGAAATAGCAGTTATAGAGAGACCGCCACAACCAAACAGCACCCTTAGCAAAGCTAAAAAGAAAAAACAATGGCCTTTCAAATCAAGTCTCATTTATATTGTTCCCATGTTTTAATCTTCCTTCAACTTAGGAGTATTTATGAATGAGAGAGATTCCCATTTGAATCATCCAAACACAACCAGATGATTTAAATAATTGTTTTTCGGTAGGTGGAGTCAATTTTTTTTTTTTTTTTGTAATGGAGGGTGTCCCCACCCTTTGAGCCAGACTAATCGCTTTGGGCCTAGGGCAGTCGGATAAAACTCCCTATTGAAATACCTCTTGAAATCTTAATTAAATAGAGACATCTAGGTACTAAAAGTCCTATCCATTCTATTTCATCCTCGCTTCAGTCACTCAAACATTTTGTTTATATAAGAATGGCTTACTAAGTGATAAGGGGTAAGGATAGGGTTTGAACTCTAAATATGCCTCTTTTTTCAGGTGGACATACTTTCCTTTTTTAAGTGTGTGGACTTTTATTTTTGCCTGTGTGAGCTTCCTTTCCCACATAAACACACACCCTTACATATAAAATCTTATTAAAATAACCTTAACTTCAAAAAGTATATGTAGAAAATTAAACACTATAAAATCCTATTTACTAGGAAACTTATGAAAAGACTCTTACCCTAATGGTAAGAGGTTTCAGTTATTACATTCCTGACCTGAGCTCAAACTTGGGCAGGCAGCTTCCTTATCTGAGGATATATTATCTCACCAAAGGGTTTCTCATTCTCATCCGATGTGTCTCACCTCATCCGAAGGATAGAGTCCCAGCCCCCATAAGATTGAGTTGCCAAAAATAAAAAACACTAGAAAACTATAAGATAAACCAGGCACATATGTGCACATTTTTTATATTAAACTTATCAATGAAAATATACAAATCTAGGACATAAAACCTACCCAACTTTTTAGTGTTTTCCTTTTCATCATTGATTTTTTATTTTTTTAATCAAGAAATCTAAATTATACTCGAATTGAACCAATAATATACTTTTACCATATACCCAATGTCGGAACATGGTTTGCATTAGATGTATACAAATATTTCTGAAGTTCACTTCCACTGAACATTCTTAGGTGACTAGTGGAAAGCAATGATATGTAGGTTTAGATCATGTCCTCTTCATTTTATAAGTGGTTTTTTTTTTCAAAAAGCTCATTAAAAAAAAACCAGAGGAAATGGAGGGGAAACAACTTAGCTCCCAGCAAAAAGGATATAGGAGGCCAATTTTCAATCTACATCCTTCCTAATTGAGAAGCAAACTTAGAAAGTCTATGAGCTTGCCCATTAAGGGCTTCAGGGATAAACTCAAAGTCTATAGAAAGAAATAAAGAAGCCAAGCCTTTAGCATACAGAATAATTGGGTTAATGGACCAATCATAGCCTTCCTTCAATGCTTGGACCACTGCTTGAGCATCCAATAAAACATGAAGCCTAACAAAACCATTCTTCTAAGCCTCTTCCAATGCATCTAAGGTGGACCTCGCTTCAGCCTCCTTTGAAGAGAAGACTTTAGGCCCTTGGATAACACTTGCATCCAGAACGACACCATTTAACATTATTACAAAAAATAATGAGGCATACCCTTCCTTAGCCTTAAAAGTTTGCATATGAGAAGATGATAATAACATCTATGTTAGAGATCACTGTAGGGCTTATAGAAGGACTCCCATCTTTTTTTTAAAGCAATGTTTCCTATAGTGGCATGTGAGATCGTCAAGCATCTTGTGGACTAAACCAATGATTTTAGTGTAAGAAATCATATGGCCTGCATGCCACGGGTTCCATGTTCGATCAAGCAAGGCAGATGCCAATAGAGAATACAATCTCACTTAGTGTGAGACTTGATCTTGCTCCATAGTAATACTCCCAATAAAATTAGTGGATGTTGGTTTCTGGTGGAAGAAATCTCCAGTTAGTGTGAAACTTTGGGACTTCCTCATATAAGCGTAAGGGAGACCTAGGGTTGGTATACTCCATTCCCATGGGAAAGACAAAATGTGGAGAGATCCATGGAACTTCCCATCGCATGGATGCACATAGATCTCCGGCCATGTGTGGAAGTCTCTCCATCCAGATCTGTCAATTAGTATCAGGCCTTGGCACTGGCAGGCTAACTTTAAGCCACAGCTAAGCCAAGCCAACCTTAGCCGGCTGAAGCTGACAATGAAAGGGGATAACAAGGGTAACCCTGACTTTTTAACCTCGATTTGTGGGCAACGCAAGGTGCTGGTAGTCATCTTTTCTCTGCGTACAACAGGTTAGGTCAGATGGACCCAACGTAACCCAACCTAATTTAGCCTAGATCCAAACCTGCAGTAGGCACTGGAACATGTGCCAATGTAGGCAGGCCTGTAGGGGTGACGTTAGTCAAGACACAAAGACCATACTGCTGACGCAGATAAGATTCTCAATTGTCAATCTTCAAATCACAATGTCTTGGCCATTTGCAATCCCATTGATGATACGTTTGAGCCTGAGAATTCTTTGCAATGAGATTTATGTAGTGAAAGAGAGAGAAAGACAATCCAATGATTGAATAAAGGGTTTGCACAGCGACAACGGTCAGCGTATCTAAACTTTTTCCTTTTGAATTAAATTATAGATGTCTTATGAAATTACACTGAATATCTTTGCAAGAAACATGATCTTCAATAGGAAGAGCCCACTATTATGAAGGTGTTAATTGAGTGTTTTGAGTGGATATGTGCAACATTATAGTGATAAAATCCAACTTATTTTTTTAATTCTTGAGAATCACTGGCAAACAACTTAATTATTAATTGATAATATGAATTGATATATCATAAATAGTGAGAGTTGATGAATGGTCTACAAGATATTTGATGCAATCTAATGTGCGGAACTGTTATCAAGGATTTGATCAAATGATCATTGGTGGAACCCAGGTTTTCATTTGGGGCAGATCCAAATACGTAGTTGGATTTTGTGGACTATTTGAAATCTTTTAATATAAATTTTAAAGTGGACCCAAGTCCAGTGGAGGTGACTGCACTTATATATCCCAATGAAATAATGTATGCACAATCCACTGAGACAACAAGTAATTTAATCTCAATTAGAAACAATCTAAGTTGCATACATGTAAATTGCCTAATCAATTATTGGTTGAAAAGTAGTTTGATTGATATTCTTTAACATGTGTTGACCTCGGTGGAAAAATTAATGGATCAATGTTTTCTAAGTTTTGTGTTTACTATCAAGTTTTTTCACTTTTGTTGGAGTGTAACTCTTAAATCCCAGCTTCTTACAAAATGAAAAATTAAATCAAGAAAGTTTGATGCAAAGAATGTAGTGATTTTTATAAATATTGGGGAGAAGAGAAAATTATAGAATAGACAACCTTATGGATTGAACACGGAGATTATAACCATGGATTTGGGAGATGCAAGTGAACAAAACTAGTGGTGCCATTATGGATTTTCATGTAATCTCCAGGATAATGATAAAAATTTGGAGATGTGAGCATCCATGCAGAGTGTAAAATCTTAAGCGAAAAGAATGACAAATATACGGGTCCATTGCATTGTGCAAATAATTTCTTTTGGTAGATGCTTTACTAATACTCAGTTTGGAAACGCAAAAATTCCATGGGCAACTAGTGTTAATTGAATTTGATTAGAGGCAATATATATGTAAATTTGTATGCATAAGAGATTATTAGTCTTTTGAATATCTGAGATGATTTGTAATGGCTAAGGGATAGCCTATCTTTTGAATATCTAAGATGATTTGTAATGGCTAAGGGATAGCCTATGTGATGAAATCTTCTAGTTGTGATTATTCTGTATGTGTTGGATGTGTGGTTTGGCACAACTATGAATTTAAGAATAAGACACATCCACATGTACAGAATAAATAGGCAGGTTAAATAAGACTCATGCCGGCCCTTGACATGAGAAAGATCCCATGTGTGTACCATGTCTATATGAAAAAAAAAAAGGTTTAGAGAGAGTTTGCATAAACTAGAAGTGGGTAGCTATGATATCATTCACCTCGGTGAATGCTAACCATTATAAAAAGTCCATAACTTAAAAGGGTTGGAAATTATTACCTGTATAGGTAGCTTCAGCAGATGCATAAAGTTTGTCTAATTGACATGAAATTAAGGTTTTTGAAAATATTTGAATCGAATGCTGCTGAAGTACAGAACCATAAAGGGCAAGAAATAAATGGATTTGATCCAAGTGGGGGGATGATGTGTAGATTATTTATATAGATCACGTAATATTAAATATTGTGCAATTATGTCTGTGTTGGATTTGTTTTTATACACCCCACAGAAAATAGTAAGGCTAAAAGTAAAACACTTTCTTATCAACCATATTATGTCTGTATTTAGCCATATAAGTCTTCTGTCATGTTTGTGGAGAAAAAAAGATTAATTGCATGATATATATATATATATATATATATTGATCCAGGTACCCTCCAAATTTGTGCCTAAAACCCTTTATGAGAAATTATAGGACTTGTGCCAAACCTAGATTGGGGGATATTTTCTACACTTACCATTACTACCACAAGAAAATTGAAATTGGAAATGAGAATAAAGTGAATCCTTTATCGTTAGAATTTTCCAAAGGAATATTGTGTCTGTAATCACGATAATTGGATGATGAATGAATGTCGAAATGGTTACTTCCAAATGGATCCCAAAGCAGTCATCGACATAAGCCATAATATCATAGGAGGATGATGGGTGTTGAGGTCAGTGAGAGTTTTCGATGTAGATGACATTAATTGAATATGAAAGTCCTTGCCAGGCCCCACTTGACAAGGGATAACTCGTATGACTTGGAAATCATAGAATTGATAACATTCGACAAGAGTGGCAAACTGTTATAATTTCATGAAACCATGAAGAAATTGGATCCAATACCCCACTCTTAAGAGATCAATACGAAAGATGCATATAATTGACTAGAGGTTATGAGAGAGGAAATAAAATGATTGATGAGAACCATGAGTTACAGGTGATTGATCTAGTACAAGATTGAGGCCATAGGTTCTTAAGTGGGGAAACTTAAGTTGGATGGATCCTTCAATAAATACAAAATACAGTTGGCAGTGAAAGGATTCGCAAGTGGAAGGAATAGAACTTGAGGAAATATTTTATCCAGTCGTAAAATTCCTATCCATAGTAATCCTAGTGACAATGGTAGTTGATGATGACTAGTTGTTTCTAAAATGGCAAGTAGAAAGATCTTTTCAAGTAACCAATGGATTTTATGGTGCAAGGTCAGAATGATGGAAGTGTACAAATTTGTTTGGTAATACTGCGTGTATTTCAGAATTCAAAAGGTAGTTCCATGACAATGTCATGAAGTAATGTATTTTAATCCCCAAATAGTGACATGTGTTTATGTCAATGCAGTGGGAGTTGTTGTGTTATCATTATTAAATGATGTGTTGGCCATTGGTGATGAATTGGAAGCCATTAATGAAATTGAATAGTAGATAAAGTCAAGATTTGAGATGTAAGACAAAGGTAGGGCATAGTGAGTGCTTGGAATAAAGGTAACCCGTGATCCACCGAATTAGTTATTGACTTTATCACAAGGGATCTTATTTGAGAATATGTAGAAATTGTTTGATAATTCTAACGGTAAGCCAATTGATCCTCCCATTTGTATGCATAGAAAATATTCCAATAATTAAGTCATACTAGGTCAAAAGGGGAGGACTGTTGGCAAGAAATATGCCTTGCGTGAAGATAGTGAGAGAAGCATCATGTATGAGATGCTATGTGACAGGATGTACGAGACATGTATGTGTAATTGTTGTGATCTCATATCAGATTCCTAAGTAATCTGGATATGCCAGTTTGGCGCCGGTGTGGCAAACAACTAAGAAAAATAAGTAAATAATATGAACTTGATGTACATCAAAACATTTGCTATGTCATGTGTGACTTAACTATTAACTTGGAAATGCATGGTTGTGAGAATGCCAGTTGAGGTAGAATCTTGGACAAGAGGAGTCCATGTCCTCAGGCAAATACTGTTTTTCCAAGAAAAGAAAGAAATAAATCTTGTAAGCTTTGTTATAAGCAGGAGTTGAGTACATAACTAGGAAATGCAGCAGTAGTCCAAGTGGCCATTAGGTTGGAACTCTTCATGGATAATTGAAGTTAATAGGAACTGATGAGCCAGTGCAAATGTTAAAGTCTACCATCACATCAGTGAAATGAAACATTAATTCCACAATTCCCCAATTGAACTAAGATCTCAGAGTATTTGAGATGTGGGCCAGAATAATGAGATTATCATTTTGGCTGTCCCACTTGTGGAAGTGATAATTTCTTTATGCTGAGTTATTGCCTAAATAGTCAAGCATGTGATGTATATGGGGACAAAGGAAGATTAGTTGATGTACATGGCATTTGTGCCAAGGGAGAGATTGTAAGAAATCGGGTGGCCCGCATGCCAGGGGTCCCATCTCAGATCATGCAGGGCAAATGCCAATAGAGAATACAATCCCACTTAGTGCAAGACTTGATCTGACCCTACAGTAAGACTCTTAATAAGATTAGTGGAGGTGAGTTTCTAGTGGAAGAAGTCTCCAGTAAGTGTGACTCTTTGGGACTTGTCTATATAAGCATAAGGGAACCCTAGGGTTAGTGTACTCCATTCCCATTGGAAAGATAAGAGGTGAGGAGATCCGCGGAACTTCCCAATCATTGGAATGCACATAGATCGCTGGCCGCATATTAGATTCTCTCCACACAGATCCACCTATAGATTGATCTCTATGGTTTTAGAGGGATTTTAGATGTCCTCTTCACCTGTTGATCATCTTGAATCAATGCATGTGAATGTGCAGGAAAGTGGGTATTGCCCAATTAATAACTAAGTTGACCATACTAGGAAGGGTCTAAATGTGGGTGTTTTAAGTCTCATCACCTTAGTGATAAGGCGTGTCTATTCTCTGGGAGGTCACAGGTTCAAATCTGGCCTCCCCCTCTTTGCATATGTGAGTTTTTATCATCTCACATGCGCGAGTTGTATTTTGTCTCCTCACATGTATGAGTCCCCATGACCTCGCATGTGTGAGTTAGTGTTTATGTTCTCATATGTGCGAGTCCCCATTACCTCACATGTGTGATTCAGTGTTTGAGTCCTCACATGTGCAAGTGTCCATTACCTTAGATGTGTGAGTTAATGTGTGAATTAGTGTTTGTATTTGGCCCAACCCCTCACATGGGTTACCAAAGAAAAGAGTCTTGTCGAAAGCATTGCTTTTTCATAACAATTTCTACTGCAATTATCTTACCAGGAAGCAGCTGAACAGTAAGTGACATTGCCAAACAATTATGCTTGTGAGACTACTCAAGCATGTGAGAGCTCCTATCTTCCATTTAGAAGTAGTCCATTTAAATAATTGAGGTTGGTGAGCAGATAAGAAAGGTACATAATTGGGTCTTTTTATTGGGTTAGTGAAACTCAAATTCCCAATGTAAAGGTTTATTTCAACACTAGCAAAAAGTAATTGTTACACTTAGATTCTCATTGCCATCACATCTTTATTGGGCGAAAGATCTAAAGTTTATCTCTTTCAGCCATAACAATTATGGACCAAAATGAATTATGAAGAAGGTGATCTATTTTGCCGCAAACTCAAATATTCAATAAAAGACTATGAACACATCCCAATTGCTAATCCATTTGCTTGGTATGAATTCTCTGATGAAGCATCGTTAGAATACAGCTTGGAGTGTCTGTATGACTATAGTCAAGTAGCAGACAAATATCAACGGTTCATTAACTTAATTGGAAGTACATATAGAAATATTTGGTGTGATGGGCGTTAGATTGTTTACATCGATGATGATTTGGCCAATTAGACTTTTGTTTTCTATTGCCTGCAAAAATCTATACATCAAGATTTAAATAAAATTCTTGATTGCTTTGATTATGTCTTTTGGGACCTGATAAAACTCTCGAAGAATTAACCTAGTTTTTTTAAGGGGAAATTGAAAATGATGTTTGGGATGATCCTAGTATTAAATTTGAGTCAATCATGTCTTCTCTACCATCAACTGAAGCTTTTTATAATCAAGTTATTAATGCAGCAATTATCCTCCTTAATGAAGATTTTCAATATTGCCAACAATGCAGCATGCACTCTTCAAAGGCTTTCTCCCATCATGACAAATGTCATCACCACTAATAAAGCAGTCTAAGATGACTTATCATGAAGCTTTTCTCCAGATTTGAGAGTCTCTACAAATAAAGAATTATTTCCATAAAGGAACAACTTCCTTTCTCTAATAAAGAATGATTTCCATAAAGCAACACGTCCTTTTCATGACATCATCACTCATAAATACTTCAAGGCAATTGCTCTGAGAAAACTCCTCCTCCACTTAATTTAGCCACAAAAGTCAACACACGTCGCTCTCATAATAAAGACTCATCCTTTTATCCATGGAAACATGGACTTAAAAGTTCCTCATGCATGACAAATGTCATAAGCTCAAATGAAGCTATTTATGGCTCCCTCTAGTAGTAAATACAAGGATTCAGGACATACTCAATCAATTCCTTCAAGCTTATCAAGATATAGTATATAATACAATAATGCAAAAATATCTCTATAAATCTTATCTAGATACTATATGGACTTAAAATGTTTATAAGTCTACCATGTCTATAAATAAGGATTGAGAGCCCGTTTGTCTCTCAAGTTAAGTTTGAGTAATTTAGTTTGCTTTCAAGAGTAATCTGGAGGTCCCTTAGTACTTGTCCAGGTATCAGAGCCAAGACAGTCTTCTCTCCTTATGAGAAATTCTATAAAATTTTTCTTTCAATGAAGTTATAGTTTCTACCAATGCTTTTAGCCTCTTTATATGCATCATGTCATGTCTCAAGTTGAACTTGTCATAGGTAACGTCGGATTTCTAATTTTAGATATGATCAAACCAAACTGTGTTAAATTAATTATTGTTGCTATAAGGAGTGATTTGGCTCCAAGGTCCCCTTGTCGCGTCACCGTTGTTGCTCGTTTAGCCAAGAGTGCGTTTGAGGGTTTTTGTTGGCATAAATTGTTAACAAGCAACCAATCATTCTAATTAGTGATAATTTTTAGTTAACAATCATTGGAATTATTAGATCTTTAAGAAGAAATTCTTCTTCATCTTCTCCATCTTCTTCTTCTTCTTCTTTATCATCTCTTTCACATCATATAGATAAAATTTCTATAAAAAATATAAAAGAAATAAGTTTTGATAATATAGAAAAATCAATTCAGGATTGGGCAATTCCTGAAGTTCTATTAAAAGAAATTTATAAAGTTGGATCATTTAAATTAAAAAATGATTATATAATCAAGACGGTTGAAGAAACCATATCAATTTAGCAAAATGAAGAAAACCTTCATCTAATTCCTTTGGAAAAAATTAATATGCATAAAGCTAAATATAATTATCTCCATATAAGACTAATATCGGTTGCTATAAAGCCATTAACAAGAACATGTCTTACTACATCTGCTCTTGCATACGTAAGAGATAAAAGACATGAACCATATAGAGACTCATCAATTGGGTTGGTAGAAGCTAGTCTACATAATGGCCCCACCTTCTTTAATTGTTTCCCAAATTTCTCCATATCCTTACAAAATCCAGGTTCACATGAAGCTATTACTTTAAGCATACATACTAAAGGATTCAACATGAAGCCACAATCACAAAATGTGGCCATAATCTACCGAATCTATTATAAAATAATGAATACTATTGCCCCTAACATAGCATAATCATCTCAAGTAAAAGGAGTAACAACTTTATTCCTTACAAATTTAAAAAATGAAGTTACTACACCCAAAGCCATTGCCTAGGACGATGTCAATCTTTTTGGACGATGGGAACTTATGAAGCACAACCAAAACTACAGCATACTCAAGATGATGTAGAATCAATAACAGAGCATTCAGTTGGAAAAGTAAAAAGAAATTTTGCTAATACATCAAGATCATTTTTTCATCATCAAGAAAATCTGTCCCTTCAGAAGTAGGATCTTTTAGATTTGTCACTTCCTCTCCTTCAAATAAAACTTTTACTCTATCTCTATCGGTATAAAGATCCCCATCAATACAACCATCTTTTCATCCATGTCAGTGAAACTCAAATTCCTAATGTAAAGGTTTATTTTAACCTTAGCAAAAAGTAATTGTTACACTCATATTCTCTTTTGTTGCTTGCTCAATATTAGTTGAAAGGCCAAAAATGTAATACCAATGTAGCTCCTCATGAAATACGGACCCAGGTCTATGTGTTTTCAAATAAATCTCAATTCCCATCTCAAATGACTTCATTTCATGCTATATGATGTGCGTTTTGGATACCACAGAGTAGGTAGTACAAACAATTATATATCTTGATCTTGTTTTGGATGTGCTTAATCCAATCCTAATTGACCCAAACAGTATGGGCCATTTTTGAAGTAAGGCTGTGTTTGTTGTATTTTCCACACTAGAGTAGATCTAGAAATCCCACTATCTAGCCTCAATATCGGTGCCATAGATGGCTGGTGCACATACAACACTCTAAAAGTATTTTAGTTGAGAAAAGATGAAATAAAATAGATATAAAAACACCATTAACACTGATTTTGTCAAGACTCAAGAGACAGAGGGTTTGAATTGATTATGAACTAAAGCTATCCAAAAATCAACTTCAGGAATCCTGCCAAATGCATAAAAGCTGTGAATTAGGTCAAGGTAAACACCTAAATTATGCTGTGAAAGTTTTTAGGGCCCTGTATTTTTAGATTATAGTTTGATTTATGTGTATGCAGCGGAAAAGTAAATGAATTAGCAAACAAATGCAATCAACTATACTAAAAGAAGAATGTAGATTTTTAATGTGGAACAACCTAACGAGAAAAATCATGAGTCCTTCCAAACTAGCAAAACCAAGCACTAATTTCGAACATTTGCAAGATATACTCACAACCCTTTTCAGTCAGTCCTCGACTTAAAGATGCAGTCCTTGTTGCACAAATCCTTGCAATAGCAGTCCCTCACCATGCTCTGTTCTATGCACTTGTCCAATCACCTTGAATTTACAAGCTTAACAATCTTCTACAAGGAAGTAGAAATTATATACTCTAGAAGTTAAAGCTTTAGCATAATCTCTCTAATGGAAGTTTTAGAAAAGAAGGGTGAACTACAAACTGTAATTTCTACTTAAAATAATGAAATCAGTGTATTAGGTGTAAGGTCTTGATTCCCACTAACCTCGATTTATACTAATTAATTTTTTTTACATTAATTAAAATGTAATTAGGCTAATTTAACTCAATTTTTTGGGCTTAGGTGATGGATAGATAGTTGGGTGGGGTTCGAACCTTACTTAGGTAGTTAAGGACCTCTTTGTAATTTGTTCTTGCGTCATATGGACACCTCATTAGTTGCATCTTCTATAATTTTTTGTAAAGATCAGCTTTCATGTTGGGCTCGACTTGCTTCAAACTCATCTTGGATTGATTGAGTTCCATTTGGCCTAAACTGTAAATTCTTAGAAAGGATGGACTTGCATGTAAACTATAGAAATTTCATTTAAAAAGGGAACCCAACGTTCCTTTTCATTACTTCTTCTTCATTTACTGGAGCTATTTCTCTTCTTCTTCCTTCTTCATCTTCACTTCAAATTTGGAGTTGTAAACAAGGATTGGAGACCTTGCATGCCATAGGGATAGTGTCCACCCATCTTTTTCTTCCCTTGTGCATGTTTTCTTGAGGAATCACCATCTCCTTCAAGCTAAAACTCTCTAAGGTGAAAACTCAACCTCTACTTCAATTCTTTGGGTTTAATGAGTCAAGAAGACTCAATTACATAGCATGCATACACTCTATATCACATTCACTAGTTGCATGTCTTTTTATGTAGAAAACCCACCTTTCCATTGAGGATTTTTCCTAATCACACACCAAGAAAGAGTTAGTGAGGTCAAGCACTGTGAAAAAGGCAAGTATTGGAGTATATATGGTACTACATGCATGTTTAATTGTTGGCTCTTGGATTGATTCTCTAATCTTAAGCTACAGCTCTTCTTTCTTTGATTTAGATATATGTATGTGCTTAATTGAATGAATTGGTTGTAGGTAATGTGGGTGTTGTGTAAGCCTTGAATAACCTTTAGTGATGTTTTGAAAGTCATAGGAAGCTCACTTAGCTTTCACACTTCAGAGTACTGTATGGAACCCAAGTTTCAAAACCACTATCAGGTTTTCTAAAGCTTATAGTGAAGCTACGGCTAAGTCGCAAGTGTGTACGGCTTAAAGTCCCGAGAGTGCCAAAACCCAATTTTGTTCTACGGCTAACCCTCGGCTCGGCCGTGGACTGGACTACGGTTAAGCCATAACCACCCCATAACTAAGCCGTAGGCTATTCTACGGTGAACCTTTCAGATAGCCCCAAAACCAAGATCTTTTCTACGGTTCACACACGGCTACGCCGTGAACTATGCTATGGTTACGCCGTAACCTAGCCGTAGGCTTAGCACGGCTAAGCCGTAGGCCAAGATACGGTTGAACCGTAAATGAGCATGGAGTTAAGGCGAAAACCTGCGCCACTCAGCTAAGCCGTAACATGTACACGACTAAGCTGTAAGAACACTGTGAACTTAGGATATTAGGGATTTCCAATGGCCTTGTAGGGCCGTAGTGATGGCACATTCTTTCCAACTAAATTAGCTCAATGGTGATCAAATGATAAGGAGGATGAGTGTAGAGTTGTCACTCATTCCCTTCGATTTTTCGGATGATTTTAGATGTCACATCATGGGTGTTGGCATAAGAAGAGGTGTCTTTTACGTGCACAATGTAATGCTAAGAATTGGTAACATAATGACACTGGATGTTTTATGGATACATCTTGTTGAATGACCTTGGGGATCATAGATTATCTAGCATAGGGTTGGCTAGTAATTTTTCCTTGATACTTACTCAATCTGAATGCATTCATATTGTTAATATACCTTGCCCTCAACATGATGTAGTCACGTGCCCCTCTTCTTGGCAACCCTTGAGACAAATCAGACCTGAACTTCTACTGAGTGCATATCTGTTAGGCCTGAGCTTCTACTGAGCATGTGCCTGTTAGTCAATTGGGTGTAGCTAAGGTTGAGAGGGTTCGAGCTCTTTTAGTTTATATAAGTATGCATTGTTCAATTATTAGTTACTTTGTTAACTCTACTTTTCATGATTGAATATGATTTTAAGACCAATATTTCCTTATGTACAATATGATAAGTATAACTGAAAAGTATGAAAGATATGAGTTTGAGTTGGTCTTGATACGTTGAGTCGGCACCACTTAGCTTGTGCCCTTTGAGTATCTTTATGTCGCTACTATAGTAGTCCACGGAGGAGTTATCAGCACTCTTGGGGAAGAGCTTGATCTCCTAGCGTCCCATATGTATCTATCTTTTCGGAGAATAAAGCCTCGTGGTTGCTAATTGGTATGTATGATATCTTGTTTATGATTCATCACTCATGTTTACCCATGTACAATATGTCTAGTAGACTATTATTGCTTTATTTAATCAGTATATACTCCAAATTCACTTGATACATTATCACAGTTTCATATAACTCTGTATTTACTTAACCGTTATGTTAATAGTGCTACCCTTAGTGTTACAGGTATGGAACCAAATCCGAACACGAAGGTTGACTCATCCCTGGAGGGTGCCCCAATAATACCTGGGGGTATAGGAGAGTGGAAAGATGATGATGTCTTCTACTAGTCATCTTCCTAAGTGCATCAAATCATTATGTTGGGCTAGCTATGTTGGTCTTGTGTATGGAAACGCTTGCATTGGATACTGTAAATAAGACTTGATAAGAACTTTGTGTTATGTGGGTGGTGAGAATGGTTAATTACAAGACTTAAGTTATGCTATGATTGTACGATATCCTTTCTATGGTTTCTGATAATCATTATAAGTGCATTTCACAGGTTTCGCTTGTGTATGAAATTGAATTTAGGTGTAGAAGGATATGCCTCACATGTTCTTGTGGAATCTCCCTCACATGTTCTTGCGGGCCCATTATAATCCCTAATTCCCGAGATCGGGGCGTGACATTAGAGTTGAGAGAAAATCCCTTTTTACAATTCATAATTCGTGTCTTAAGGATAGAGTCCATATAGGAACCGAACATGCAACTTTAGCACAAAAAAGAAATAATTCCGGCACGCAGGTCGGTGGGGTTTTCTTTGACGAGCGCTTGAGAGGACAAGTGAGTGCTCAAGCAGAGGTTAATTTTGCCTAGAGACGTAATTCGACACTAGGCGCTCGAGCCAAGAAATGAGTGCTCAAGCGAAACTCAATTCTTCCTAGAGACTTAATTCTACACTAGGCATTTGATCTGAGAAATAAGCACTTGAGCGAATGGTATTTCTATAAATATTTTGCAAAATTCCTCCGACCATAACTTTGTCTTTTTAGCTCCAATTGATGCAATCTTAGAACCTACGGATATCTACTTAAAAAGTGCTTTCCAATGGTACATAGATTTCCCCAATCCAATGTTGATTTGAGAGATATTACCATTTTTCTTCAAACACCTTCATTCAAGCAACCCATTGAAGCACGCTACAATCCAATCCAAAAAATATAAAAGTATAACTCAATTGGACCCAATGTTTTGTCTAACCCATAAATTAGCCAACACTTATAATCCTTATACGCTGTTAACATCGAGTGTTAGTCATCAAAGTTGTGTGCTTAGTGCTTTATCCTAATCAATATATGATCAGGAGTTGTAGTCTCATTAAGATATAGATGTTTGGTGAGCCCCTACATAATGGAGTTTGATCTTGTGATTAAATGTTTTTTTTTTTTTTTTTGTAAGAGCATGATAGCTATTGAACATGAAACTAGCTAGAGCTAGCCCTAAGATTTTCGGGAGCCCAAGCGAACTCCCAAAATGGGGCCCTCTAAATATTAGAATAAAGTTTTTGTTAAAACATAGTCTTACATGTTTTGTTAGACCTCGACGGCATGAGAAAATTTTATTAATCATGTGAAAAAAGTATACATAAGCGAGGGTGACATAATGAACCTTCCATCTATATGCATGTCATAATTGAGTCTAATGTTAATTATCTTTTTTATTATATGGTTTGACATTAGGAAAATGCTACAATCTAAGTAATATTAGACCACAAAAATTGCTATAGATAAATTTAGACAATAAGACTGTGTAAAATTGAGTCTAGTGTCATAAGTGAGTCTACGCATGAAATTTCTATAGATAAATTTTATGCCATCAATTTTCTAAAGTTGTGTAATGTAATCAATTTTCTAAGGTTGTATAATCTCTTTTAAGCAACAAAAAATGAGGGCCCCAAAGTTGCCGCTTGGGCTGCGTCCCCAGGGCCGGGCTTGACTAGCCTATGTCCATGGTTAAATCCACCCAAGCATTACTTTTAGAAAAAAAAAAAAAAGGTGAATCCCCACAAGGTAGTTGTCAACCTTTAAATTTTTTTTTAATTTCTCCACCTCGTAGAAGTTTTTCACTTTAACATCTTTTTTGAACAATGGTGCTCAACAACCCAATAACAAATCAATATTGTGGATGAGGTGAAAAAGGCTTTATCTGTCTTATGCACATATTTCACAAGATTCACGATAAGGTGTCTAAACAAATTGCAAACAAAATATCCACTGTCAATTAAACGAATATATATACTTAAGAGATTACCAATAAATTGATTATTGTCATAGCAATAACTACATCATCTGCCACTCTGTCCATCAAGTTGCGCTCTAACCTCTGAAATAATTGTTAGGTCGTGATGATTTCGAAATCTCTTTTCCCACATCTTGCACAATGGAAATTGGAAGTTCTTTTCCTATTTCCGGAGTTCACTTATGGGTCCACCTATCCACATATGTGAATAAGCCCAAATTTATAAACAAAATCATATAGATATTAGAAAGTATAAATTAAGTTATGGGCTTGAGATCATTTTAGTAATGCACATTGTATTTTTTATCTATAATTGTAATGGCCTAGTTAAGGTCTTTTTGGAAGCATCTTCATCTTTGCCCTTATCCTTTTTACCCTTAATTGGTTTTATTGCCTTTGATACGGTTGTCATCTTTGCCAAATTCCTGTAAAGACTTGCCAAGCAAGCCGGACTCCATGCATACATTTCAAAATTTTTAAAAAGCTCTAATATATATGCTCAACACCTGTGGCACCGGATGCACTTCCAAAATATATGCCCTGTCACGAGACAAAATAAATATGCACAAGTTTGCCTATAATCATGCGGCCTTATGCAAGTCTTGGGTGTCGCGGCAAAGTTGTCCCTAAGCCATTTCAACTTAATCTAAGGTCCTCTATGATCACATTTGGTAGGTGCAATTCCCAACAACTCATTATGGACATATTGTATGGTATCAATGGATGAAAAAGTTTGACTACTAACTAGCGGCCCATCTATAGGGAGACCAAATATATAAGCAACATCTTCAAGTATGACTATTGCCTCCCCACTATTTAGATGAAATGTATTTGTCTCCAATTTCCATCTTTTAACAGGACCCGATATTAGGGAATGATCAATTTTTATTTTTTCAATCTTAGCCAAATGGTGGAGACTTGTTTGTTTAATGAGTTCCCATTATCTTTCATTTAACTCCCACATATTTCTTTCTTGTTGATTGGAATGGCATGCAGACAGCCACTCTCCAAAAATGTGTAAATTGAATCTCATCACTTCACATAATTTGAGATAAATATTAAAGACTTCAAAATTTTAAACAACTCTTTTGATCTTACCTTCCATTTTCAAATTTGTTCAGATATATGATTTTCTTGATTGAATAAAATAGAGTCATCTAGTGGACTGGGATTGAAGTTTGCCATTTGCAAAATAAAAAATTATGAAAAGTTTTCTTTAATTTAGAGAAGACACTATACCTTTTAGTTTTGGGTCTGCGCTATTATTGTAAAGGTGTTTGCTAGTTGTACTAAAACCATTTATGCTTCCATCAATAGTTGCTCTTTACTTTCCTACCTAATCAACTCATAATAAACCCACCTCTGGTCATATGAGTTCTAACAAGTTGATATGGACATACACCCAATGTCCTTTGCATCCAACCATATGTAAGCATTCACACCTTTCAACCTGTCATTGGGTTTTGCCTCCACTTCACGGAAATAAGATAAAAAAAAATTTGAAAAATAAAGGTTTAGAAAAGTAACAAACTGAATAAAGGGCCAACAATTGTATTACTCAGGCTGTTGTTGGAAATCTGCCAACTCAATATTGTCATTCAACAAATGGAGAAAAAATAGATGTTCAATGACTTACTCAGAACAATAGATGTTCAATTACTTACCCAGCCTTCGCTTTGTAAATCAACAGATGTCTAGAAGTAACCTAGAACTGGTGGAGGTACTAAAGAATAGATAACCTGAGAAAAATTGAACGGCCCATAATGTACAGGTTTCTTACAAAACTGGTATGAAGGGGTTTGAATTTACATTGAAACGAAAAGAAAAAAAAAAAAGAAAAGCTGGGGACTAGACATGCTATCAATTAGATCTAAAGAAACATATAATTATCTCGAAGTATGACTTTTCAAATATTGTCTTACACAAGCTTCTGCTTTACCCACACTTGTATATGGTCAGCGTTTTCTATTTTTCGTGCGGGTATTCGACTCTTGCCACAGACACGCTTCAGCAATCAATATTATGTGTGCTTATGCGTCGTTTTCCACTAACATGAATTTATGTTTGGTTGTAAAATCCCTAATCGTCTCATTGAAAGCTGAAAAAAACATAAACATTTAAGAGGACCCACTGAACTCAAGGGAAAAAAAAACAATCAAGATAAAAGTATACGATCCGAAAAAAAATTGTTTAGGGGCTTCCCCCGATCCGCGTAGTTCATCTCTGATCAGCTAACAATAAATCTCCTTAAGATTGAGAAGAAATGAGTCATATAAGACTAGTTTCCGCCCTGTTGTGATCTAATCATTATTTGTATTGGATTAATTGTTTTAATCTCTGATGGTTGTGGATAATCTGATGATGTGGTTCAATTTTGTGGGGTTTGCTTTCTCGAGTTGAGGCTTTAAACCCAAGGACACTTGTTACAAATAATGTGGCCTGGACCTGATCAACACTTGGAGCATCACAGCATATAACTAATTGACAAAGTTCTGATTATTATTTGGAGAAGAGATACATGCTGATGCTTTGAAATTGGGCTTTGTATCTGATGTTATCATTGGGACAGCCCTCTTGGACATGCATATGAAATGCAGTGGAATTGAAGGTGCAGAGAAGGTGTTTGATGAAATGGGGGAGAGGAGTGTGGTGTCTTGGACTGCTATTATTGCTGGATATTATAGAAATGGGCTTTTGAAGCAAGCATGAGGTTGTTTGAAGAAATGCTAGTGAAAAATGCTGTCACGTAGAATGTGATGATTGATGGGTTGACTCGATGTGGGGAATTGGAAGTTGCCATCATTTGTTTTGTGAAATGCTGGGGAGAAACATTGTTTCTTGCCCATCAGTTCTTCTTTCACATGGGAAAGAAGAAGACTTGCTAGAAGATATCTTATAGGGAAAAAAAAAGATATAACAAGACAGTAGATTTCACAAGTTGACAATAATCACAAACCACCTTCTTCACATTAACATACATGAGAAACATGGCAAATATGCTCATTTTGATTTACATAGTAGAATGCGCAGTCTGACAATTCTAAATAACAATCATCAAAGAAAATGTATATTCTAATAAGTCACACTTGTGATCACCAAGTCTTCAAGTTCTCTTCCTCTATAAAAATTTCAGCCAAGCAGAAAGACAAAGTTGCTCTCGTTCATTCGAGGTTTTTTGAACATTTTGGGTTTATTGACCTAAGGCATGCTGATGATATCCTCGCTAGTTGATGATATTATAAATAGGGCTAAAATGGTCCAAAAAAAGTACAAACCACTAACTAGTTTTTTCCTTGTTATTTTTCATAAATTTGATTAATAATAGTATAAACTTAATTATTTAGTAAAATTCACTTAAATATTTGAGCAATTTTTTTTGGGCTGATAATTTTTTGAAAATGATATTTGTGATACAAGTGATGTGGACTAGAAGACAGAATTGAAAATGAAATGATTGGCCTAAAAAGTAGGGTAATGGAATGTGGGTAGGTCATATAAGCTAGCTTTAATAACTTGTTTGTTATGGGGCAGCTTTGTTTACTACATTCTCCACCTTTGAAAAAAAAGAGAGAAAAAAAAAAAGATTAGGTTCGAGTGTTTGCTTTTGTTAGTGGAACAAGAGTGTTAGGATATTTGTGTGTTGGCTAATTCATGTGTTGTACAAAACTCTGAGTCAATTGAGTTGGCAATTTTGTATTTCTTTTAGTATGAACTGTAGTGTGAGTTGTTGGATGAGCAAAAGTGAAGAAATAGAAGAAAGAACACAAATTGAAGTATTTTTCTCACGACATTTTGGATTAAAACGATCATAGCTAATAAGCCGAGCATTGGATAAGGGTGAGCTACCTACCGTTGGAAAGCTCTTTTAGAGTAAATATCCATAGGATCTAAAATTGTGTCAATTGGAGCTAAAACGACGAAGTCATGGCGTCAGGAAAATTGCAGAAATTATGCTGATGCCATCTGCTCAAGTGGATGCTTATATGGGCTCGAGTAAATGACAAACAGAAACCCACTGACTTTGCATGATTTGTTTCCTCTTCAAAGTGGGACTTGTTTATTTCAGTTCTAATTGAAGACTAACCATAAAATGCCAATTGGGGGTTATAAATGAGGATCCTCTCTTAACTCGAAGGCATCCATCTTATAGTGGATACACATAATCCTTTGGAGATCTTTGCATCCTTTCTAAAGCAACCTTTTGGATCCATCTTTGTTTTGATAATTCTTTTTTTGTTAATTATGGGCAAAAAAAGGGGAGACAGAGACAAAGGCAGGTTATATGCTGAAGGTACAAGTTTTTTATTCAATGTATTTTGGGTTTTATTTTTGGGTAGAATATTTGTAAAGTTTAGGCAGTTTTTTCCATGAATTTCCAAAGGAGGAGATTATTAGGATATTTATGAGTTGGTTAATTCATGGGTTGGACAAAACTCTGGGTCCATTGACAAATGCAACTTGTGAAGTTTCACCAAGAATGCAACAAACTTGGAATTGGCGGTGTCAAGAAGTTAATTTTCAGCATCTTTGGAACCATCACACCAGGTTGTTGTAATAACTTTACCCTTTTTCTTTAACATTCTATTTGCAGATTGAGATGATCTATGGCCAAACCCTTTACATCAAGGTATTAAAAATATCTAGGGTTAATCTTCTTAGACTCAAATTTGAGCATTTTTAAGCCAAATTTTTCTATCATGATCTTAGGCTCAGACAACTACTTCTTTTATTGCTTGTCTCTAGGTAAACTTCTAAGCTTGTTGTAGTGGAGACAAATGTCTCCTTCAATTCCATAGTGATAACATTTAGGGGGAGTCACAATTGATTGTTGGGGTGGTGGGGGGGGGGGGGGGGGGGGGGCCGGGGAGTGGGAAAGGGGGTCTACTGGATCATGATTGATTGATATGCTGAATGATAAGTCTTTTTTGTCAATTATGGACAAAAAGGAGGACACGGATAGAGAGAGACATGCTATATGCTGAAGGTGCAACTTTCTTTATTTAATTTATTCTGAGTTTTATTTTTGGGTAGAATATTTGTAAAGTTTAAGGAGTTTTATCCATGAATTGCCAAAGGAGGAGATTGTTAGGATATTTGTATATTGGTTAATTCATAGGTTGGACAAAACTCTAGGTCTATTGAGTTGCAATTTTATAGTTCTTTTAGTATGGAATGTAATGTGAGTCACTGGATCAGCTAAAGTGAAGAAATCGAAGAATGAATGCAAATTGAAGTATTTTTCTCAGGACTTCTTGGATTAAAACGTCATAACTCATAAGTTGAGCATGCTACCCACTATTGGTAAGCTTTTTTTGAGTATATGTCTATAGGATCTAAGATTGTGTTAATTAGAGCTAAAAAGACAAAGTTATAGCTTTAGGAACTTTGCAGAAATTGTGCTGAAAATGCCATCAACTTGAGTGGATGCTCACATCGGCTAAAGCAGATGACGAACAGAAACACACCGACTTAAATTATAACATTGTGAACTACAAAAAACATTAGGGAGTAATTAGGGGTGTAAGTTTGGACTTGCTCTTATAATATAGTGGAACATTCAATTAAGTTTGGACATTCCCTTGAACGGCATTTAGTTTTCGCATGTGTTTTTAACCACCTAAATTTCTTTCCTATGAATACCTTTTGCATTTAACAAATTGAAATTATTTTCAAAGTTACTCTTTCACAACTCCTAATCATTAGTGTACAGCGTCTACTATTTAAACCATAATACTGGCCCCACCATAGGAATTATAAAAAATTGTCCATATTTTTCAATTCTTAGCATTTAAAGCATTTTTAGAAATTAGAATGTTTGACTTAACTTTGTTAAAATCACAGGATGGGACCTTTTTTTGGGATCATGAAATGGAATCCACTTTTACATGATTATAACATGAGCTCATCATTAAGGCAAAATTGTTTTCATCTAAGGAGGAATGAAGTAAAATAAATGGTCAAATCAAGATGAAAAGGAGTCTTTTTTTTTGCATATACCTCTCTAAGGTTTATAGAATTTGTAAATAAGCCTATGTGGTTTGAGTATTTGTATATAATCCTATGTCTTTTCATTTTAATACCTTCCATATCTCCAATATCATCACTCTTGATGAGAATGAGCAACCACCAATAAATTTTTGTTAAAATTTTATAAAAATGACTGCTTTACCCTTACATCGATTGAGAAATGAGTATATCATTATTTACAAAATGATATTATTATTTTATCTCAAGACCCAATGATTTTTCTTTTAATAATTCTCCAATGGATATGAAGCCTAATTACATATTTTAAAACATATACATCAATCCGGCAGTGGGTCATCCATGGATTGGGTTAATTATAATCAAATCAATTGTAAACATAGTTTATGATCGATTTGAATTTAACAAAATGGGCCCCATATTGATAAAAAATAGATTTATGTAGGCTTACTCTTTCCTACTAAATGTGATATACTAATAGCCAATGCTACAAGCTTTGGATAAAAATGAATTCAAGCTTTTGAAATTATGTATAGAGAGATAAAGAGGTGGGCAAAAGTGCCATTTTACTCTTAAAAACTTGTGGTGTTTTTGAGGCTATTGATTTTGGGACAGAGAATGTATTATAATGAAAATGTAGGGGGCTAAATGCAACTACTAAAACTGCAGGGGCCTATCTACAAATCCTAAGAACCTTAGGGGTATTATCATGATAATCATGATCAATGCACATGACCTGATTAATGAGATGATGAGATAATGCAAAGTTAAAATAGTTAGATTACAATTAGGTCCCCTCAAAGCTACCTAATCAAGACAAGGGTCCTACCAGTTTACCTATCCATTTTGTAATTAAATGAAAATACTATTAATTAGTAATAAGCATAAAAATTAGCAAAAACAACCCTAGATTTGGGGTTGGGATATTTCATCCTCCCCCACTAAGGATCATTCAGTCCTCCGAATGAAATATACCTGTAGAATATCTAGAAGCAACCCTAGGTACTTCTTCTTAACTTGCTCCTCAAGCTCCCAAGTGGCCTCATCTTGATCATGGTGCTCCCAATGAAGCTTGACCCAATGAATTGTTCGAGTCTGGAAAACTTGCTCTTTCTCATCAATCACTCAGAGAGGGCTCTCAACGTATGACACATCGAGCTAGACCTGAATCTCCTTGTTCTTAATAATGTGCAACGAGTCTTGAATATTCTTTTAGAGCATAGACACAGGGAAGACATCTTGCACTCCTGTAAACTCTGACAAAAGACTCAGCCAATACACAAGATCACCAATTAGGCTTTAGATCTCAAATGGCCCCACACATCTCGGTGCTAATTTTCCTTTCTATCCAAATCTGATGGTGTCCTTAGTAGGAGAAACCTTCAAGAACACCATATGTCCAACCTAAAACTAAAGATCCCTCTGGCGCTTGTCTGCATAGCTATTTTTTCGAGAACAAGCAATCCTCAATTTGTCTCGGACTCTCTGCACTTTCTTTGTCGTGCCAACAATGATCAAAGGTCCATGGAGGGTTTTGACTCTAACTTCTTCCCAAGAGATTGAAGTACAACAATGACGGCCATACAATGCTTCGAACTGAGCCATCCCAATATTCACATGGAAACTGTTATTGTAGACAAATTCACACAATGTGAGATGTTCATCTCATTCTCCTCCAAAGTCCAAAATACTAGCATGAAGCAAATCCTCTAAAGTCTGAATAGTAAGCTCTAACTGTCCATTAGTCTGCGGATGATATGCTATGCTGAAGCTAGGCGGGGTTCCCATAAATTACTGAAATGATTGCAAAAACGACGAAAATTGAGTATCTCTGTCGTAAATAATAGAAGCTACCATACCATGAAGACGAGTAACCTAATGAATGAAAATCTTCGCCATCTCATTGAACTTCATTTCTTTCTTGAACAGGATGAAATGAGCTGATTTCATCAAACGGTCCATGATCACCTAGATAGCATTGAATTGTTTGCTGGTCGTCGGTAACCCTAACACAAAATCCATAGATCTATGCTCCCATTTCTACTTCGGAATCTACAAAGAATGCAACAAACCAGGAGGCTCCTTGTTCTCTGCCTTCACAAGCTGGCATGTAAAATATCTGGATACAAACCTTGCAATGTCTCTCTTCATATTGTTCCACCAAAATCTATCCTTCAAATTTTTGTAGATCTTCATGCTTCCTAGATGCATAGAGTAGATGGCACAGTGTGCCTCAGTCATGATTGCTTCTTTGATTCCATCGATGATTGGCACACAAAGTTTATCCTTGAAGTAAAACACATTCTCAACTAATCTAAATTCTGGCCGCTAGGGATCTGATCTCAAGCCTTAGCCAAGTCCGAGTCTTCAAACTGTCTGTCTTTGATCTACTGAATCAACTCTGGCTTAAAGATTGACTTCACTGTTAACATCACCTATTGTTGACAAACTCAATCTCTACATCCAAATCCTTAAACTCCTCCAGAAGAGTCTATCTCCACACAAGGCTGTAAGCTCTACTGAAGATTTTCTACTTAAAGCATTTGCTACTACATTAGCCTTACCAGAGAAGTATTTAATAGGAAAATCGAAATCCTTGGTAAGCTTTAACCATTGTGTTGCCTCATGTTAAGATCTTGTTAAGAAAAGAGATGTAGTAAACTCTGGTGGTCCGAATGAACTTCAAACCTCTCTCCGTAGAGATAATGTCTCCATATCTTCAATCCATGCACAAAAGCTGTTAACTTAAGATCACGTGTAGCATAGTTCTTCTCTTGTTCCTTTAGCTGCTGAGAATTGTAGGCTATGACTTTACCATTTTGCATCAATAAAAATCTAAGACCATCTTCAGAAGCATCAGAATAAATCATGAATCTACCATTGCCCTCAAGAAATGATAGAACTAGGGCTGTGGTCAATTTCTCCTTAAGCAGTTGGAAGATGGACTCACACTGCTCTGTCCACTAAAACAGCACATTCTTTTGGATCAACTTAGTAAGTGGAGCTAAAATCTTCGAGAAATCCTGAACGAATCCATGATAGTATCCAACCAAACCCAAAAAGCTTCGAAGCTTTGCAACTGATCTTAGACTCTACCAACTAGTGATAGCTTCAATCTTTGATGAGTCAACTGCAAGGCCATCTCGAGATATAATATGACCTAAGAATACAACTTGTTTTAACTAAAATTCACACTTCTACAGCTTATCATACAATTGATTACTCCTCAAAGGCTAGCGTGAGGTCCTTAAGTGTTCCACGTGGTTCTTGTCTATTTTCAAGTACACTAAGATGTCATCAATGAACACCACCACGAACTGATCAAGGTATGGAGAAAAGATTTTGTTCATCAACACCATGAACATAGCTGGGGCATTCATTAACTTGAAAGGCATGACAAAGAACTCATAGTGTGTCAAAACCCAAGCCCAAGAATTTGAGCATTAGGGTTGAACTCAGATAGTGATACACGTACTCCCGTGTAATTCACACCAAGACCAGAGTCTGAATGGAATTACATAAGAGATATTCACATGCTTCCACTTATGAGGTGTTGAACGGAATATCCGTCTAAGCATTCAATAAGCGGAAGTCTGTCAATATCGCTTATAATTTTTTTTTCTTTTCATTGAATAGTTCAGACATCATTACAGTCATAAAACAGTCTAAATCTTAAATATCTAAGAACATGAGATTATTATATTAATTCTACACATTCCTTGTATAACCCACACACGATATGCACATGCATTCAATTATACCAAGGATAAATATTTTATGAAGAGAAGGTAGGACAATGAAATACAAGGAAACAAAGGCATATGTATCGAGAACAAGTTATACAAATAACAGTTTACATGGGTGCAAATATATGCAATTGCTAAAAGCCCCAAAATACGCAAAATACACATTCCTACGATATTAGTGAGTCGCTCTCGACATATGGATTAGGCAGCAAGCTTTTCCTGTCCATTCATTACAGCTTGAAGGAACCATTGCGGTCTCCTTCTCCAATTCCTAGGTCTGTGTTAGACCGGGTTCGGGATTTGGACCTGTAATACCATTAGACAACTCGTGAATAAGACTATTCAACAATGTATAAGCATAATTAAGGTAATACATATTGTGCTCAAAAGAATTAATGACAAGTGATTAATAGAGGTCAATTCGGTACACTAGGCATTTTGTGCATTTGAAATAAGCATGCTATGAGGATTAATAAGTGAAATACATACTATTTAGCTACTACATTTGCCATATCCTCCCTCTAGGGATCTTTACGTTAAGAACACCATTAACCAGGCTAGGATACGAATGGGTCTTTTCATATATGGAGTCTAGAAGCCCCAAACCACATTATAGCGGCATCGTACATTACTACACTAAAGTCAACCCCGCCAGGTATCATAAGGCCGAGGTTGAGTAGAGCCAGACCATTTCAATTCATTCATATAATTAAGCTTGAACAATCATGCAATTCATTCGTTGAGTGAGAACAATACCAAACTGTATATATTCAATTTATTCATTTGATTCATTTGTACTCAAAATTCAAGGTCAATGGCAATATAACATGTATATCAAGAAATAATTCAAATAAAATCAATTTAGACATGATCATCCAATTCAAAATCAATATTGGAATAATAAAAGTCAATAACGATAAGCCAAAATGCTATGCAATTCAAGTCAATTTAATGTGATCAAGGTAGTATTACTAGCCAACCATAATCTAGTCATCCATTGTTTTTAACTATACATGATGATGTAGTTTTAAGTTATCCGATAAACAGTTATCTCCTTTTGGTGTTACATTGCATTGGGAAGGTGTATCAAAGTCCCTTAAACCAACACCCATGGGAAGGTGCTTAACAAATGGACAACATCACATGAATAAGTCTCAGCCCTCAAAACTTTTGATGATCTTTCATTATTCTATTGGGCCGGTTACTAAGGTAAAAGATCTGATACCTAAGGTCCTACAAGGTCTCATACAATACCTATTTTCCTTTAGTTTCATTGCCTTTACGGCTTAGCCATGTATGGCTTGCGGCTTAGCCGTAAGTTGCTATGGCTTAGCTGTAAATTACATTATAGTTGAGCTGTAGTTTCAATACTGTTTCCCCGCACACAAGGCTGAATCGTAGAATGGCCTACGGTTTATCGATATGGTGTCTACAACTGAGTCATAGCCAGGCTACGACTCAGCCATAGCACCTTCCATGGCTTAGCCGTGGCTTAATCATAGAAGATTTTAACTCTTTAGAAAGTTAGCCATAATGTTCTTACGGTTTAGCCGTAAGTTTCAGGATTTTAGAAGCTGAGTTAGTTACAGGATACTTCCTTTCAACCCAAAATGTTGGGATTTTGAATGCGTGTGTACCACATAACATCAAAAGGTCATTCTCAATTCAATGAGTCATTAAACATTTCTAAATCCATTTATTTTCATTTAAACAATCGATTCATACATTTTAAACAATTAAAAGGGGCTGAAAATGAGATCCAAATTTCATAGAGTTTTAAGAATCACGATGTTACCTACATGTATTCATTAAAAATTAGCTTATACTTGCCTTGCTTATGAAGTCAAACCACTACCCTCCTCTTCGCTCAGTTTAAGAAGGAAAACCCACTGTTCTTGGCCGACAATGTTATACATGGAAGAAAAAATGTAAAAATGATAAACATGAGTTCATGTAAGAGAAACGGGGTTTTCTTGATTCCCTGAACCCAAGAATTCTGTAACTAGGAAAGATATCTTACCTCAAACAATAGCTAGGGAGCTATTGGTAGAGATTTGAACCACTATCTTGACCGTAATGATGAAGGAAAGTGGAGAAGAAATGAAACCGTGGAAAATGAGAGCCTTCAGACACACATGCAGGCTTTGCTCTTAAGGGGGAAATGGTGATGGAAAGGAAGACAGGAGAAGAAGCTCCACAATATTAGAAAGCAGAGGTGATCGAACGAAATAGGTTCTGAAACCCAATTGACTATATATATAATGTGAGGTTTAAAAGAAAGTCCTTCTAATTTGTTTTTATTTTCAATGTGAGTCAAGTGAGGATTCAACTAAGTCAAATGAAGTTTAATGCATTTAAGTCAAGTACGAAAGTTGATGAGCTCAATGAGGGAAATGTGATGGTGTCAATATGATGCGTGTATGATGTGAAGCCATGAATTCTAAAATTACGAAAAAGGGCTTTATCTACCAAATTAAGATCAAACCCGACCCAGCTACCTATCTATGACCTGAACTTGACCCACTAGGCTTCACAAGACTCAAATAGACTTATTTAAGATGAAACCACCTCAATTAGCTAGTATTCACAATTAGTTACATGCTAATCAAGCTTAGCTTGGGTCGAAGTGTTACATAGTGTCCATATTTGGTCCTAAAGCCTGTCTTCAAAACATCTGACTCTTTAATCCTCAGCTAGTGGTAGCCTGACCTCAGGTCAATCTTGGAAGAATATGCTGCACCTTGAAGTTGATCAAATAGCTCATCAATCTGAGGTAAAGTACATTTGTTCCTAATAGTCCTCTGATTCAATTACCTATAGTCAATATTCATTCGCAAACTGAAAACTTTCATCTTAACAAACAACACTGGAGATCCTTGTGGAGAAATACTCAGGCAAATGAAACCCTTATCTAGTAGCTCTTGCAACTGGATCTTCTACTTATGGAGTTCTACCGGTGCCATTCTGTATGGATCTTTAGAAATCAGTGTCGTGCAGGGCATAAGCTCAATTGTGAAATCGACTTTTCTTATTGGCAACAAACCCAAAACCCTTTTTAGAAATACATCTGGAAACTGACGAGCAACTGGAATCTCTTCAAGCTTTGGGGATGGCCTCTACTCTGAGATAAAGGCAATGTATCCCTCACAACCAGAGTGGTTCAGTCATGAACTATGCATAGAAAAACTAGTGCAAATGTCATGAAAACCTATTATCACGCCCCAATCCCCAGAATTTGGGGATTTGAGTGGGCCCCCAGGGCACGGATACGTAATCTCGTAGAAATCCGTGCCCTGAAGAATTATGCATGAATTCCTACAAAGGAGATTTCACAGGAACGTGTGAGGTGTGCCAACACACGTAGGAGTGTAACTCATCATAAGCGAATTCCCTGCGAAATACTCAGTAATAATCAAAAGCAAGTTAAAAGAACATATCCATTATCATTCATAGATAAACATATAGATATATATATATATATAGCAGTGTTCAAAGCTCCAATTATATTTCGTACAATTCAACATTTACTTAAAGGGGTTAGGTACATAAAGACCAATTTGCATTTTCCCAGAACAAACCAAAAGGTGACCATAACACCTCCAGAACTGACGCACTCCGTAGGATGACTAATAAAAGATATCGTCATCCTTCCATTCATCTATACCCCGAGGTACCGTTGGGGCACTGTCTGGGGGCACGTCAACACCCGAGTTGAGACCGGGTTTTGTACCTGCAATACCAAGGGTAACACTGTTAACACGACAGTTAAGCGAGTACTGAGGCATAAGAAACAAGTATGACATAATAACATAATATATCAAGGGAACTTAACAGTGTACACTGATTAAAAGGAAAAGTACTGATGGTTTACTAGACATATGGTGCATGAGTGACAGTGGATGAGAAAGTACAATTCAAATTCTTACATACTAATTGGCAACCAAGATACTCTATTCTCCCAAAAAGGGAGCATTCATATGGGTCGCTAGGGGATCAAGCTAGCTTCCCAAGGAGCGCCGACATCTCCTCCGTAAACTACTACAATGGTGACATACATATACCCAAAGGGCACAAGCTAAGTGGTGCCGACTCGGAATCAATTATACCAGTCATAACATACATAAGGAATAGTTAATCATTGAAACAACGAATAATTAAACGAAACACATGCATATGGACTACAAAGGCCCGAACCTCGGCTATACCCTTGGCTAGCAAGCACACATTCAGTAGAAGCTCTAGCTTGTCAAACACGCAATCATTAGAAGCTCAAGTTTGAATTACCTCGGGGTTTGCTAGAGGAAATGCATCCAATAACAATCATGTCGAAGGTAGTATATCGTAACAATATGAATGCATTAAGATGGAGTAGGTATCTCATCATCCCCAAGGGCATTCAACACGATGTACTTATAAAACGTCCGGTGTCATTGTGTTACCGCTTCTTGGTATTGCCTTATGTGCGTAAAGAACACCCCCTTCTTATGCCAACATCCGTGACTTAACTTTGGGGAATCATCCAGAATTCTTTTATCCTCTTAGTGTATCCTTACAGTTGGGCCCGTATAGGAGTAAGAGGGTGCCAATACTAAGGCCCTATAAAATCAATGAAGAATTCCTAATGTCCTAGATTCACTGGGTTCATACGGCTTAGCTGTATGCAACATTACGGCTTAGCTGAGTAATTCAGGTTTCCTTCAACAGTACAGATGCATTTACTGCTTAGCCGTATATTAGCTTACGGCTTAGCCGTGCTAAGCCTACGGCTAGGTTACGGTGAGGTTACGGCTTAGCCATAAGGCATTTCATGGTGCAGCCGTGTGCAAGCCATAGAAGAGAATCGATTTCTGGAGCTCTCTGGAAAGCTCGCTGTAGGAAGACCTACGGCTAGGGTACGGGCTGGCCACGGCTTAGCCGTAGTACATTTCACTGTGTAGCCGTGGGTAAGCCGTAGTACAAAACCAAGTTTTGCTGCTCTCTAGACTTTGAGCCGTAAATGCTCGCGGCTTAGCTGTAGTTTCACCGTAAGCTTCAGAAACCTGAATCAGTTCTATAGCTCAATTTCTGCACGGAATCAATACAAAACTGGCTTGTGGGGAAATTCTAAGGCTCAATTATAATGCACTTGATGGAGTTCAACCCCCCACACACCCTCCTATTCCATGTTTACATCTTGGCTCGACTCATACCACATTTGTATCGATTAGAAACAATAAGAATAGCTGAAATTGGAAAATGTGTGGAACTAACTCCATAGTCAATAACTTAATCATGCATGCAATTCAAATGACTCAATTACTTGCCTCTTAACAGTGTTAACCCTCTCAAACTCTTTCTTACTGTGTGCTCAGGGGAAAATCTCTAAATTGAAATGGGTTCTCTACAATAAAACATGCAATGAAGGATGAGGTTTAGATTCACATGCATGTCATAGTTTGAGTCTTCTTGACTCCAACAAACCTTAATATATGGAAAGGAACAAAACCCTCACCTTAGTGAGTGGTAGCTTGGAGAAGAGAACACACTAAAAGAGAAGTGCTCAGGGAAGGAGAAGAGGAAGAAGAAGATTCTCCCACCGTTACATGCAAGCTCACCCCAAGCCTAGTAGCTCCCCAAATCTTAAAGAGAAGATGAAGATGGAGATTGAGGAAGAGAGGGAGGGAGCACTTCAACAGCCACGTGAAGAAGAAGAGGAGGATAGGAGAAAGAACATTCGGTTTAAAAAGGATTTCCTCACCTTGCATGTAGGCCCTATTGTTTTGGGGACATTTATAGAATAGGTCACGTGGCCAAAAGTTGGCCCAAAATGAACCCAAATCAAGTTGGGCCCAAAATGAAAGATGATCTACCCGAAAAATTATACGAAAAGCAATGGACGAGGTGTTCATAAGAGATAAGAGCAATTTACAAAAAGATCCTTCACTACTTAAGTAGGGTCCGAACTCTGCCCAACTACTTAACCAAGGCCCAAACCCAATAGTCTCACGTTAAACTAACCTCAACAAGGCTTGATTAATATGAAACAAGATTAATCAACGTAATTAAGATTAGTGGGATTCGGGACGTTACACCTATTCCCAAATACTCTCTAAATAAAGGCCCTGATGTAAATGTATCGCACTCGATGGAGGGGATCGATCAGATCGCTTTTGCTGTCTACTCATCGAGGCCTGAAGGGACCTCATAGGCCTCCTCCTTAGCCTCTTTGATCTTTGTAAGACCAGGACTAGGATCTAAGCCTATAAGACCAATCGACAACTTATAAATAATACTATTCAGCAACTTATAAGTATAATTAAGGTAATGCGCATTGTATTTAAAAGAATAATTAACAAGTGATCATAGAAGTCAATTTAGTATTCTAAGCAAATTGTACATTGAATAAAGCATAATATAAGAATCAATTAAAAGAAAAACTTTACTTTTTGGTTACTACATTTTCTATATCCTCCCAATAGGGATCTTTGCATTAAGAATATCAGTGCCCCAGTCAAAGGTGCGATTGGGTCCCCATGTTCATAGAGACCGGAAGCTCCAAAGGCACACTACAGCAGTACCATTTCAATCTATTGCACCAAAGTCAACCCCACCGTGTATCATAAGGCTGAAGCTAAGTCGAGGTAGACCATTTTGAATCATATAATTGAATTTAAGTAACTCATGCAATTCGTTACATTGAGAAACAATTCATTATGTGTTTAGTTCATTCTTACTCAATTCAATATTGACAATAGGAAAATAGTAAATCAAAAAACATTTAAACTAGAATCAATCCATATAATGACCACCTCATAATCATATCAATAATAGAGAGCAACTATAAGGATTCAATATGTTATGCAATGCAAATTAGTGGAATCTAGGTGATTTATGAGCCAATCCTAATCTAGTCATCCATTACTTCTAATCATGCATGATGATGTATTTTTAAGTATCTCTATTTTTTATCACATTATGTAGGGAATGTGTATTAAAGTCCCTTAAACCAACACCCATGGGTAGGTGCTAAACCAATGAACAATATCACATGAATGAGTCCCAACCTTCAAGATAGTTCATGCTAAGTGATTTTCCATTGGACCAAATGATTGGGTTAAAGGATCCAAAGAACTAAGGCCTTATAAGGTCTTCTAAATGTCCCTACGTATCCCTAAGTTTTAGGGTTCTTACGGCTTAGCCGTGGATAACCTATGGCACAGAGTGGTTTTTACAAGATTTTATCACTTATCCATGACTCAGCCGTCGATAGCCTACGCCTTAGCTGTATATGGCCCACGGCTTTGCCACTGCTTAGCTACGGCTTAGCCTAGCACAAATTATTGCCTAGCCGAAATCTAAGCCGCAGAAAAAAAGTTTTGACTTTTAATTTTTTATCAGGGTTTGATATCTATACAGCTTAGTCGTAGTACAACTTATGGCTTAGGCATAAGCTTCAATATTTCTAAAGCTGATTCAATTGCAGCCTGCTCCTCTTCAACCCATAATGTTTGGATTCAGAATGCATGTCTACCCCTTATTTTAGGAAGTCATTCCTATTTCAATGAATCATTTAACATTTCTAAAACCACTTCATGATTCAATTAAACAATCTAATGACACATTTTAAATAAATATAGGGGCTGAAAATGAAATTCAGATTTCCCTTGATTAAGAAAATTACAAGACTATCAACATGCATTCAACAATAATTAGCTTATACTTGCCTTAGATTTTGTCTTCAACCACTATTCTTCTTCTTGGCTCAAAATGAGAAGAAGAATCCACTATACTTGTCCCTAAATTCTATGCATGAAGAAAAAATGGAGAGAATGAACGCATGCTTGAGTGAGAGTCTCCTTGACTCCATTAAACCAAAAAATCTGTAAATGGGTAAGGGGTCTTACCAAGACAAAAACTAGAGAGTTATAGAAAGATATGTAAACCACTATCTTCAATTTCAACTAGGAAGAAAGGTAGAGAAGAGATGGAATGGATACCTTAGAGCATGCTTGCAAGATTTACCTTACTCATGGTGACAAGGAGGAAGAGAATGGTGTGGAAAGAACTTACTGGAGTTGTAAAAGAGGAAGAAGGAGAGGATTGGATGAAGTGGGCTTTATTCCCTTTAAGTCTCAGTTTCCTAGGTTTTAATAAAAAGTCTAGTTTCTAAGTTACAATTTTAATTTAAGTCAATTAAAGGCTTAATTGATTCAAACGAGGTCAATTGGGTTCAAGCCGAACACGAAAGTTGACGAAATGAACAAGACAAACGTGATGATATCAATATGATGTGTATAAGATGTAAGACCATGAAATCTAAAATTTCGAAAAAGGGCTTTCATCTACTTAATTAAAGTCAAACATGAGTCAAACTACCTATCTATGACCCAAACTTAACCCACTCAACTCAATAAGACACAAGTAAACTAAATCTACCCTAATTGACTAAATCTAATCTAATTAGAGGATAAAAACCATTATTTAGATTAATTATGTATTAAATAGCTAATAACTTACTTAATTAGTCACTAAATGTGCTTAATTGGGGTCGGAGTGTTACACTAGACCTAATATTTGTTTTATAGTTAGCATGGTTATCAAATACCAGTCTAATCTAAAGAGAGAGCATTGTACTGAGGTAAAGCATACTTAAGTGCCGTAAGAGAACTAGAAATTATATGATGATTCACCAGGCTAAGAGTTTGATACCCATTGGGTAAATAAACTTGGACTTCCAGTCAAATGATGATGCTAGAAAGTCCGCCTCGGGATATGTATTTACTTTGGGATGTGGAGCCATAAGTTGGAGGAGTGCCAAGCAATCATATACTACTGACTCTACCATAGAAACCAAATATGTAGGTAGTTTGGCTAAGAAATTTCTTGATGGATTTAAAAGTGGTATCTTCGGTAAAATTACCTATAATATTTAATTGTGATAATACCAGTGCAGTTGCTAATGCAAAGAAGCATAAGTATCATCTCATACGAAAAGTTGTATAGAGGGGTAATATAATTATGACCAAGATTACATCAACGAACAACCTAGCAGACCCTTTTATAAAGAGCTTACTTGAAAAGAGTTTTGATAGTCATATGGAGGGAATGAAGTTAAAATACATATCAACATAGTTTTGAGTCTAAGTAGGAGATTGTTGGGAATTTATACTAAAAGTATACTTTTATGTATTTGTCTTTTACTGATTTATTTATTAGCAAAGTTTGTCTTTTCATCTTAATGAGAATTTGTATGAGCAAATGTTACATTCTCATTTATTATACATATATGTGTCTCTTATTCTATAAAGTAGATAAGTTTATGTATAGAGTTCGGCTTATACACAGAAGACTTGTTTGTCGGTTCTTATAAAACATAAGTTATTATTGCTCACAATGTAGATGGAGTTAGACACACCATCGGTACGATTGTAGTGTGATACTTTAGCAGACTTGTCTTGGCTGCGAGAAATAATATAGTTTCGACTTGTTATGAGAGTACGTGTTGTGTGTATTGAACAAGACCACTTTTAGATTTTTTGTATTTGTATTGACTATATAAGATTAATAACATCAAGATGGTTATTATGAGTGCATGTACTCTTAATCCCAATATAAATAATAGACGCATACATTTAGTGTTTGGCATTTCAATTTACAAAAGAGTGAGACCTTTTATGGGTCAATAGTCTCAGTAAATTGGATGACTACGCTACGTGTATAGTGGATATCAGTTTATTGACGGAATCCATATCCTATAATAAGGATTGATGATATCCCCTTGATGAAGCTTATAAGTTTTGACTATGTCAAACTCTGCAGGTGGACTTTGTATTCGACATATCAAATAAGTTAAGTATAAGGTCTCAAGGAATTATATAAATGTCGATTAAATATAGATGTTAGTAATTATTTAATCGATGGATATCTGAAATCTCAACGCAAGGAGATTAATTAGCATTTAAAAACAAAAAGCTTTAATTATAAGTTTAAGAATGAGGACAGGAGTGCAATTATAATTCTCCAGTGGATTGAATTATAATTTATGAAACTAGGGTTCTAATTTGAGTGAAATTAAGGTTTCCAATTTCTATAGGAAGTCTATTCCTTATTTCCTTCTTAAAGTCTCTATTGTAGTTTATAAATATACGATATTGCTCTTTAGGGAAGAGAACAAGAGAAATCTCATTTTTTAGAACAAGGAGAATTAGCAGAAGAGACCCACACCCTTGTACGATTTTGAGCATAAAGGAAAACAGTAGAAGATCTTGAGATTTTTGGGTTGCTGTAAGACTGAGATCAAATCAGAGAGCTCTCGTATGTATGGTTCTTTAATAATCATCATCTAAAGTTATTTCCATAGTAGTTTGTACGCAATATCTAAGGATCTTTGTAACACTCTGATCCCCTTTGAGCCGGATTAGTGGCTCATTAGTGTGTTTTGTGTTGTTTAATCCTTTTGGACTTGGTTTCGAGCCTTGGATAGGTAGTTGAGTAGCCTTTGACTTGGGATTACGAGATCAATTTGCTTTCGTTCTGTATATTTGTTTTATTCTTCGGTCTGTACTATGCTTTGATCTATGCTGTGTTTTGACTTAGTTGAGGCTATGCTTTGTGTATCTCTGGCTTTGTAAGTCTCCAATTCTATGGGTATTCCCTGGTGGCTATGCCCAGAGATTAATACGTGAGGAAAAGATCTGGCCCTTGCTGTCGGTGAATCCAAAGCGGATAATCTCCCTTTTTCTTTGAATTTGATTTGATTGGTATCAGTCTGGCTCTGCTCAGCCTCAGCCCTATGATACCCGACGGGGTTACCTCTGGTTTGGATCTCTGTATCTCTGTATCGCTGCAGTGTAGCTTTGTCTTGGGACCCCGGAACCTAGGAAACCGAGACCCACTTGTACCCTTGGCCAGGTTGGTGGTGTTCTCATCTGTCTGCTCTATCTGCTTTCTATTTGAGAGAATATGGCCAGCGTAGTAGCACTTAGTTCAGTATTTCTATATTTTGATTCACTTATCATGCTTTACTTCTATGCACGATTTGCTTAGCATACTAAGATGAAACTCTATAATTAATATGCTGTCATTATTCAATTTGATACTATGAGTGTTTCGTCCCTGTTACTTATATTTGCTGGATCGTTGTATTTATGGTGTTGTCCGTGGTGTTGCAGGCACAGATCCCTTGCCCAGTTCCCCGGCGGTCGAGGAGGCTGCAGGGCAGAGCTTAGAGACACCCTCCGGTTTGGCAGAGTGGGCCTGATCACCTCTGCCGAGTGCGTGCCTGCATTTCATCTTCAGTGGCTATCTGTTTTGGGTTTTGATTGGAGATTTTGTATTTGGCACTTAAGACTTTGATACTTTGTAGCATTTTGTATATCGCTATTTTGGTGTGTACTCAGTCTTGTATCTGGTTTTATAGTTTTGTATCTATCTTTGTCTTTTCCGTTCCGCATTTTTTCGGCTTCCGCTATTTCTTGGTTGCTGGCTATGATATCTACAGATTCCACGTTCGCTTGTTTCGCACGTGTTAGATCCCTTGTGTGTGTGCATCTGGACTGGGTTTGGATGCACGTGCACGGGAGTACGTGTGTCACTGGGTTTGGTTTTTCACTAACCCCCGATTTTTGGGCTCGGGTTGTGACAATCTTGGTGGATCCCTCCAGCACATACAAATACTCTTTACAATGATTGGTTCATGTTTGGCATTACCATAAACATTGCCTCTGTTCTTCTTTGTTAGTTTCCCTTTTCTCTGTCCGTACAATATGTGTTTATGCATCCAAGGGTGTATGGTTTTGCTTGGAATGGTTTGGCCCTATTTGGAAGGTCTGAAAGCAATTTGCTAGGATCCAATACACGTGTAGTTGGGTGGTTGTTTGGCACTGTAGTAAGCAACCTTCCATTGATTTCAGACTCCATCATGGACTCCTGTTGATTGTAGAATTGGGCAATGGAGCCATTGCAATGAGAAATAGCAACTACAAAGAGACCGCCATAGCCAAGCAGCACCCCTAACAAAGTTACAAAGAAGAAACAATGGCCTCTTTTCAAATCAAGTCTCATTTTCGCTATTCCCATGTTTCAATCTTCCTTGAAATCAGGAGCATTTATGATTGAGAGACATTTCCATTTGAATCATCCAAACACAACTCAACAATTTAAATAATTGTTTTTTGGTAGGTGGAGTAAAATCCGTCTTGAAATTTTAATTCAATGTAGATGTCGAGATCACTAAAGTCCTATCCTATCTATTTCGTACCCTTGTCAGTCACTCAAACTTTTTTTTTTTTTTGTATTATATCAGAATGGCTCCTTACCCAAGTGGCATGGATAGGGTCTGAACTCTGAATATGCCACTTTTTCCACATGTGCAGACTTCCTTTTTTTAAGTTTGTGGGCTTTTGTTCTTACTTGTGTGAGCTTCGTTTCCTACATTGACACACACCTTGCATATAAAATAACCTTCACCTAAAAAGTATATGTAGAAAGTTAAACAATATGAAATACCATTAACTAGAAAACTTAAGAATGGCCTCGTACCCTAGTAGTAAGAGGTGTCTGTACTTATTGACCTTGGTTAAAACTAGACTTACACATTTCCTCATCTGAGGATATGTACTTCACCAAAGGTGTTTCCCCCCACCAGAGGGTTCCCCAACCTCATTCAAGGGCTCTCTTAGCAGAGGGCTAGGTGTCCCAACCATCAAAGGCTAGGGTAATGAAAATAAATAAATAAATAAATAAAATAGAAAATTTCAAGACAAACCACGCACACACTTGTACAAAGCTATTATGTCCTTTTGATGGATAGGATGCAAACGAAGCTGAAGTTTTTGCTTTGGTAATTGGTTGTAGAGAGTTGTTAAGATTGGATGGTTATAAGGCCATTATTGAAGGCTATTCTTTTTTGACAATTGAATTGGGTTCCGGGAAATTTTCTCATCCTTGGAGGATTGCAAATTGGGTGGAGGAGGTGCAAGACATTTCTCATAAGCTGGATGTTTAATTTGTTCATATTAGAGAAGCAAATTTTCTTGCAAATAGGGTTGCAAGTGTGGGAGTATCTCGCTCTTTTCTTTCTTTTGATGTTTAGTTCCTAGTTCTTTGCTCTTTGCTTAGCTTCATTTTTTTGCTATTTATTGGGGCTTTCTTGGCCTTGTATATTTTTTTTGGTGTTTTAAGCAATACAATTTTTACAGTTATAAAAAAATATCTAAATTATACTCGAATGTAACCAATACCATAATTTTGCCGTAAACCCAATGTCGGAACATGGTTTGGATTAGATGTCTACAAATATTTCTGAAGTTCACTTGCACTAAACATTCCTAGGTGCTTAGTGGAAAGCAATGATATGTAGGTGCAGACCACGTCCTCTTCATCTGCTGATCATTTTGTATTAATGCATGTGAATGTATAGGAGAAAGTGGGTACCGCCCAATTAGTAACGAAGTTGACCTTACTAGGAATGTTCTAAATATGGGTATTTTAAGTAAGTTGAGTCACTTTAGTGGTAAGGAGTGTTTGTTGTCTGAGGTTTATACCTGGCCTCCCTTTCTTTGCATATTTGAATTTTTATCATCTCATATGTACAAGTTGTATTTTGTCTCTCACATATGCGAATCTCCATTAGCTTACCTGTGTGAATTAGTGTTTGTGTCCTCCCATGTGCGAGTCCCCATGATGCCATATGTATGAGTTAGGGCCTATTTGGTTACAAGAATTCTGAGAATTTTTATCCAGGAGAATTTAAAGAATTCCAAATGCTGCTACCTGAAGAGAATTCAAAATGCTCAACTCCCCCTAGCATTTGGAATTCTAGAATTTTGAGAATTAATAAGGTTAAAGGGGCTTTTTAAGTGGAAAGGAATTCCGAATTCTTGTAACAAACAAGGCATTTGAAATACTTGGGAGATAAGACAACATATCATGTCTAAAAAATCTCAATATCTCAAATTTTTGTCATAAATTCTCAAAAGCAAATAGACCTGCGCCCATTTCTTTACTAGAATTTTAAGAATTCATGTCTGGAGGAATCTCAAATTCTCAAAAAGTTGTCCCCTTAGATGGAATTCTAAATCCATTTTCTTAGTGAAATATTTGAAATTCCAACCAAATGCATAGAGAATGGATTTCCAAGAACTTTAAAAGGTAACTTGAGACTTTTTAGGTTGCTAAAATTTAAAATTCTGATAAAATAAAGACTACATTTCAAATTTCAAGCAACAAGATGTCATATCATTTTCAAAAAACCAAACATATCAAATTCTTGTAAAAAATTTTGGTAAAAAAATAATTCTTAATCTCTTTGTCCTCACTTGTGCAAATTTTTATTACTTTATATGTGTGAGTTGAATTCTTATAGTTTGGTTTAAAAAAATAATAATAAAGTCTTGTCCAAAGCATTATTGTCGTTCACGTTGACACTTTCTACGGCATTTATCTTACCAAGCAGCAGCTGGATAGAAAGTGACACTGCCTGACAGGATGCTTGTGAAACTACCAATGGCGCCAATCTTGCCTTCTGAAGCTGTCCATTTACTAAGGTTGGTGGGATGATAAGAAAGGAACAAAATGGGGACTTTTTATTGGGTCGGTGGAACTCAAATTGCCAATGTAAGGTATATCTTAACAGTTGCTGAAGTGCCTATTTCTTCTGTAGAATTTCTCATAGGAATTGAGGGTAGTGAGAATTTTTGGGCATGAAGTGATTGGTGGCTTATTCACAAGAATTTATAAATATCATATTTTTGTCATGAAATTTAAAAAATATCACCCACTTAAAAGATCTCAAATGCCTTATGAGAATTTGGAATTTCAGTGAGTTTGATTTTTAGTGGAATTCCTTGATGCCAATATTATAGGGGAGTTTTGAAATTCCATTCTATTGGGAGATTTACAAATTCTAAAGATTGAAATTCTCTGAATTCCAGTAAATAAACGGACGCCCAGATTCCTTTTTGTTCCTTGCTCAATGTCAATTGAAAGGCCAAAAATGTAGTGCCCAATGCAGCTCCTCATGAAATACGGACCCTGTTCTATGTGTTTTCAAATGAATCCCAATTCTCATCTCAAATGACTTCATTTCATGCTACATGATGTGTGTTTTGTATACCATCGATTAGGTAGTACGAACAATTATATATCTTAAATTCTTTGGATATGATTAGGACAAGGATCCATCATAATTCTTAAGTTTATTCCTTTTAAAATAATTCCTTAACTATCTTTTACATCTAATCCAATTTCTATACGAAGTGTTTAATAAAGACATTAATATGGGTGTTGATATTGGTCGTATGGATGCATGGTTCTTGGGTAAAAAAAAAAAAAAAACACTTCAAGAAAGCCAGCAATACACTGCATACCTAGTGCATTTTTGCAAATCAAGTGACAAACGTGGCAGGCATGCATCACACTGGCTATACACTAATATGGTTCTGCAGAGAAGGCATCACATTTTTTTTTAATTACAATTTCAACCAAACGGTTAAGTTTATTCGGATAAGTTCAAAACCCTGCATCCAGTGGACCCAGTGGTGTTTAGGGAGGTTGTGGGGAACGGGGTTTGATAAGAATTAAACAAAGGCCACCTGTTTTTTAATAAATATGTTAACCCCAACCAATAACAAAATTCCAATTCAAATTCCAAATAGCTGCAAGCAGATATCTTGAAGCAGCCCCAAATGATGACCTTGAACACCTAATTGCCACATTAGTAATGTCTGTTGATCTTATATTTGTATTTGTAATTATCTGCACAAAAGCGAAGGAGATACAGTCCACAATAAAAGTTGCGTACAAGGAAAATGATAAAAGGGAATTGGAGGAAATAGAGAAGAAAGAGACGGTAGTTTTTTTTTTTTTCAATGGAATCATTTATTCATTTTTACGAATTTAATTCAATTTAATTAATAAATAATTAAAATCTTTTGTTGGAAAATAAATACAAATTTTACTTATGGCTTAAAAATAATATCAAGGAGAGAAAAAAAAAAAACTAGAAGAAAGCAAAGAATTATAATCATCGACGGGCAAAGAATAGTGACATAGAAATCTGATTTTGTTAATCCTAAATCATATAACCAACTTGATTCAACCCAATTAGAGTTTAGGTCAACTTAGCCCAGTAGCAATTCAACTTAGCCACATAAAAGATTTAGTCACCTAATTGACTTAGGCCTAACAAGTTGCAAAATAAAGGTCTCCTCATTATGACTTAAAGCTCTGAACACAAGTCCAGTAGTTAAGATTCAAGTCTATAATAGATTGGTTAGTTGAGGAGATCTCTTATAAATGCCTCTTTTCTCCATAGGATATCCGATGTGGGGCTGTGATACAAATAAAACAATGCAAGTTTTCAAATAAGAAAAAAGGTTCTCAAAAGGGTTTCTGTCCCCCGGGGTTTTCAACAACTTTTCTACATGAAAAATGCATGAATATGAAAAGTATTTTCCAATAAATCAAAATCCAAACTGTAGATTTCTTATTTTTAAAATTTTCTAACATTCTCTCACAGTTTCCAAAAAACTCAAATAACAAATACATAAAAAGGTTGTGAATTAGGGGTCCATTGTTAAATTAAACACCTGAATTAGGCTGTTAACATCGAGTTGTTAGTCATCAAAGCCATGGGCTTATCCGGTTATCTTAATCAATATATGATTAAGAGTTTCTTTCTCATTAATTTATATATGTCTTATGGTGAGCTCCTACATAATGGAGTTTGATCTTGTGATTAAACTTTTTTAAGAGCATGAAACTCACCCAACATGACACTAGCTTATATCCATGGTTAAATCCACCAAAGTATAACTTCTCAAGAAAACACAATGTGAATCTCCAAAAAGGAGTTCTTGTTAGAATTATGAGTGTTGGCTAATTCATGAGTTGGACAAACTTTGGGTCCAATTGAGTTATAGTTCTCATTTAGATTGGACTGTTGCATGCTTCACCGGGTCACTTGAACAAAGGTTTTCAAATAAAAAAAAAGGTCATATCTCTCATACCATATGTCCGATCAGGGTAAGTTACCTATCACTGGAAAGTTCGTTTCGATTAGATATCTATAGAATTCAAGATTGTGTCAGTCGGTGCTGAATAGAGAAAGTTATGGTGTAGGAATTTTGCAAAAATTATGCTGTTTATGATCACGAAATTGCTATTGCATGAAAATTATGAAATTGCCATTGTGCATAAACTTTTTCTTTTTGTGTCAGAACTGCTTGTTTTAGTTCTACATGGACTTTAACTCTAAGGCACAAAATTAGGATTATAAATAAGGGTTCTTTCTTACCACCTTTAAGGCATATATCTCATTATTCTAAGTGGCATTTATACTTTGGAGATCACCTTTCTTCTCTAGAGCTTCCATTGGAATGATTGTGCTGAGGCTTTGAGTTTTAGAGTTTCTGGTTTCTACTACTTCGTAGAAGATCCTTCATCTTGTGATGGTGTTGATCAAGTGCGGATCAAGAATAGTGAACGGCGGGGATTGTGTGAGAACAAATATAGTCCTTAAGTTGAAGAGACTAGAAAGGGTCTATAAGTATATCATGTAATTGTTCGTATATAGTGCTTGGTTTTTCAACTGTGGTGTTCTTTCGCTACATATTTTTCAACTTACAATTTAGAAATTCAGAATGCCCCAAAATTATCTTCAATTCTCAACCTTTAAATTTCTCTTAATTTCTCCACCACCAAGAAGTTTATAAAGGATTTAATCGGAAAAATTCCCTTATACCGGTTATAGACCCAAAAAGGCCCAAGAAGATGTTAATGCCCAAAATGGTCCCAAAGGACTGATGCAATCTATTTCTTTCCCATTTCCCCTGAGAGGAGATATCACTGCTCCTCAAAACATAACAAAATCATGAGGCCCCTCTTTTTTCCCTTTTTCATCGTCTTATTTTTCCCCTTTTTCATTGTCTTTTTCTTTTCATCTCCTCCATTGATCGTGGGTCCCAGGTGCTGTCCAACGGTTCCTTTTCTTCTAACCACTTGCATATCTTGAGTTGTTGTGTTCTTCATGGGCTGCACCACAAGATCGAGGGTATTATGCTAAAGTCAACGTCCTAGTGGTCCCAGTGGTCCCAGCGGTTCCACCATGATGAATCAGGTATGTATCTTGCATGGATTTCATTTTTACTCTGGTATTTCTATTTAGTATGGGTTTTTTTGGGTTCTTCTTCCTCCTTGTAAAGGATTTGATTTTAGGTTTTTAATTAGCGTATGATTTTTAGGTTTTCATCTCTTTTTCATAGAATGTAAAGAATATTAGAATTTTGTGACCCAAGTTATCTGCATTTTGAAACTTAGCAACAGGATAAATATGTTTGGGACTAGATGAAGAATGAATGTTCGATTGTGATTATGAAACTTAGCAACTGTCATAGTATGTATGATTTCTTAGTTAAAAGGAATTTGTATGATGTTAGCAACCCTTTACTAACATCTCATTTACAATATCAAAGGATATTGTTTGTTTTCATAGTTGAAGGATTTTATGATGGAGTTAAAAGCGATCAATATAGAACTTCTGAAAGCAACTAATTAGCACTGAAGATTCATCTTTTGTCTGATAACTCTTTTTGCTGAAAAAACTTGAATGGAAGTAAAGAATACTTGTAGTAACTGCTTAATCATGGTCATCATTTAAGAATGTAGTTTTTATATATAATTTTGTTTGATTGAGGTTTTTTGAATAAAAGTAGATGCTTTAAAGGAATAAGCCTTGCCAGCTTAGTTGTTCTTTAAGAGTCTGCAACCTAATGTCACATTGTTTAAATTTTTGATGTTACAATATTTTTACAGCCATAGTGATAAATAATCGCTGAACACTTTTTATGTGACCTGGTTAAATGTGTAGTTGACATGCTTACGTGAAGAATATCACAAAACCTAATGTAACTGAAATCATATTTCAGTAGCAAAAGATGCATATCTGATACAAAAGTGGTCGGTGTTACTACATGTTTAAGATATATAGTGACTATAAAAAAATGGAAATAGAGTCTTCATTAATGAGAGGAGTTTCTTTCATAATCCATAAGATACATGCCTAACAAATTATGATATATTAAGCTGATTGGTTTCAATTAGAAATCAAGTCCAATTGATTTTGATAGTGAGCTATTCGCTTTGACTTTCTACTTGATTTTCTAACTTACATCGTAACAAAAACGTACGTTCGCTCTTGCATATCTCTACATACCTGTCTCCTTAACTCCACTGCAAGGGTTTCCCAAGCAACCGTAACTCCTACGCTCCTCTTCATTTCTCATTAACTCGCCCTTTCATTTTCGTTTCTAAGCATCTATTCTCTTTTAACTCTCCCTTTCATCTTCATTTCTAAGCATTTATACTCTTTTAACTCTCCCTCTCCTCTTCATTTCTAAACATCTGTTCCAAATAACTATTTCCAATCCTGCGAATCCTAACCCTGTCTCTCAACCGACAGTCACACATTCGACTCTCTTCATCTCTCAGATACAATTCTACGCCCTTTTTTTAGGATTTATAGTGAAAAATCAGAGCTTTCTAGGGATTTTTTTCATTGATTTGTTTTTATTGTTGTTTTTACTATTACTGTTTTGTCCAAGTTTTATTCTTCTTTTCCAACTTTTGCTTTTTTTCTTTCTTTTTTTTTTTTTTGGATTTGGATTTTGGAATTGGAATGTTGAGGGTTTTGGTCAATTACTGTGTGAATGTTGGGATTTGATAGTTCAAGGCCCAACTGTTCATGAATGGAGTTATAAGTATAGATGTCATTCCTTGCTTATGTTGTTTAGTTGTTCTGTTTTACAATTGGGTAGTCACTTGCCATGGATGAAATTGTAGTAATCATGTACAGACCATTACAAGTTACAAGAAACCTTGATTTGCTTGTCATGTTTAGAATGTAATCTAACTATCAAGGCTACTTACCTACTTCCTCTCCTGTGCTTCCATCTCTTATTTGATTATTAGATAACTTTTATCATAATGAAGGAAGGATCTAAACTTGGATTAATGTTATACTCCATGCTAATTGTTTAACTCATTTGTAGGGTTTTCTTTTTTTATTTCTTCCATATTCTGCTTCTTCTTCCTTTTTATTAAAAATTAAAATTTGCAAGGAGTGTGTGTTTCAACGTGTGCAAAGACATATATTTTGCATGATGTTAAGCAAACATCTAAATTAATCTTTTCTGACTTTATTTTTCTTTTTCATATGGGTAGATTTTGGTGGGCCCACATATTAGAGGCCATTAATCCGGTGGACCTAGAAATTTTGTTTCAAGGGTGTAGACCTAAACAAACAATTGAATTTGAAACAAACTTAGAATTTTCATGTGGATTTTGGAGATGAACGCAATAATTTTATGAAATTTTTTTAAGTAGGGCTAGAATTTTAATTCTGCTTTTAAAAAGGACCGAGATCCAATAGGTGCATCCACCCCCACAAGAATGTATTTGGGTCTGCCACTGATTGATCACATGTTTAATTTACTCAATAAGTTTTCATTTTTTTATTTTTTATTCCTCAGTACTGTTACTTAGAAGTGGAAGTGTAAGGCTCAGTTGTTCTGAATCTAACTTAATTGGCATCTTTTACCTAGAGAAAAAAAGACTATAGCCATCTATTTTAACCAACGTTTTTGCTCAAATATCTAATTATATTGTTACTCATATATTAAAGAACCTAAGAACCACATCTCTATACCTCTTACAAATTCTAATTTTGCAGCTTTTATAGGAGATGGATCAAAACTCATACTAAAGAAATCACACTATTTTTATGCATAATGCAAATTCTATTCACAAAAGATGGTTCGTTGCCGATTATCATCACAGGCACAACTTGCTATCTTCCTATAGTAGAATACTAAATATTAAAGCTATCCTCTTACAGTAAAATACTAAATGTCAAAGCATTTCAATACAAATCAAATGAACTTGCATGTTAAGGTTATTTAAACATTATTCGACACTTTTATCTTCTTATCTATGAATGTCATACTCTTTATGAAGAATCTCAAAATCCTATCAACCTAATTGTCTTGTTGGAAACTTTGCAATTCTAAGAATTTCAACTCTAATTGCTTTCTGTGGAGTTTTTTTGGCAAATGATGTTTGGGTCATACAGTTGCTAGAAAAAAGACCAAAGAGCACTGAAAATATACTCTTGTATGGCCAAGGAAACCACATCTCTGAAGCAATTTATTATGGATTGGTATGCCTCTGCTAATGCTTGTTTTATATATTGATTAGACTTAGATATGTTTTTCATTATCTTATTGCTAACTATCCACCGTCTCAGTTCTTCCAATGTTGAAAGGTACCTGACCGGTATAGATGCATCCCCACTGTCACAACCCGAGCCCAGGGACCGGGGGTCAGAGGAAGTCTAACCAGTGACACACGTACTCCCGTGCATGCACACCTAGACCCCGTCCAAGCATGCACACACAAGGGATCATTCACGCGTGCAAACAACTGAACGCGGAAGCTGTACGTATCAAGGCATACCACAAATATACCAAAAGACATAGGAGATTACAAACTATCATGAACTGATAACAATAACAAATACAGGAACGTATGACAAATAAAGCGGGCTTACAACAATCCAAAAAAAAATCAAAATACAGGTATCACTCAATGCCCACTTTACAAGTACAGAAAAATCCCCTCAAGAGACTCCAACACAAAGAATGGGGAAAACAAAATGATGCAAACCGTACTCTGGAGGATGGATCAAGTCCACTCCTCTAGGCCGGAGGGGGCCTCGCGAGCCTCCCTCGCAGTCGGGTCGACCGACGCAGGATCGGAAGAGGGATCTGAGCCTGCAACACACAAGGACAACGAATAAGCACAACGACTTAGCAAAGTATAAGCCAACAAGAAGATAACACGAATCGTGTCTAATACTGAATAATACTGAACAATAATCATAATGCAATATCCATAGAAAGCATGTTCGTATACTAAACAATTTATGCAATGGATAAGCATGCTGTACGAATCATAAACAGATAACAATCAAAGTGGCTACTACATTGGCCATTTTCTCCCTTACGAGAGCGGACGGAATGAGAACACCAGCGACCGGGCCAGGGCACGCATGGGTCTCTAGTTCCCGGGGTCCGGAGTCCCAGGACGGAAACACTCTGCAGAGGCAAACACATAACTAAACCAAAGTTAACCCCGTCGGGTATCCTAAGGCTGAGGCTCAGTAGTGCCAATACCAATCACAATCAAGCGGATGATGCACCTCGATCACTTATCACTTATCACTTATCACTTATCATGTCACTTATCATACTGAACGAACAATAGGAAGTGCATCACATAAACTGATACTGAATGCAAATACTGAATGCATAATACGGATACTGATACGGATACGAAATGCAATACAGATACTGAATGTACATAAACTGATACTGATACTCCAGTGGAGCAACGGTAAACACAATACACAATGATAGAATGGTTCCGCCCGGGCTTCGCTCTGGGGTTGCTGCATTTCCCACAGAATCGAGAGGTCCAGCGCAGAACACATAAGAGGGCATAACCGAAATCAATATGCTATACAAATCAGAATGCTTATACGAATCAAGGTCAATTACAAGCCAATCCTACACTAATTATCCAGTGCTTCTAACCGTGCATGTTGATGTAGTTTTAAGTTGTCCGATGCACCATTGTCTAGTGTTGCAGTGTCTGGAGTGTGCACCGAAGTCCCTTAAACCAACACCCATGGGGAGGTGCTAAACAACTGGATAACAAGCATGAATGATTCACAGCCCATGAGATCATTCATGTCACTCAACATTCCATTGGGCATGTCCAGGTTAACTACATTCTAACATGAAAGTCATATACGGTATTTTACTTAAACCTAGTCCCTTTTCATTCAATTCTCAGGGTCTCACGGTGCAGTCGTAGGTAACCTTACGGCTTAGCCGTGGCATCTTATGGCTTAGCCGTACTATGCACTGCGGCTGAGCTGAGGTTCCCCAAATATCCCTTCGGATTTACGGCTTAACCGTATTTTGCTCTACGGCTCAGCCGTATCCTGGTCCACGGCTTAGCCGTAAGACAATGTACGGCTTAGATCAGGCTGGGCCGTAGAAGAATGTCAAATTGCCAACATCCAGTTATTTTCAGCTAACAGTCTGTACTGTTCTACGGTTTGGGTTACGGTTGGGTCTCGGCTTAGCCGTAAGCCATTTTACGGCTTAGCCGTAGCACATTTCACGGCTTAGCCGTGAGTGCACGGGCTCATTTTCCTGAAATCATCATAGACATACAGAAAGTGTGCGAAATGGCTGGAAACCGAAACATAACAGTGAAATGAACTGAATGGGGCTGTCTAATACTGAGAAACACAATGAAGCAAAGAAAAACACAACAATCAAACCACTATCAATCGGTGTTCACACATCTTGGGCTTATACTTGCCTCACGGACGAAATCCACACGCTGATTGGCTCAGTCCACCGGGATCACACACACTGACGAGCTCCTTTCTTCCTCCCTCAAACAGAGAAACAGTGAAGGAGAAGGAGAGAAAGAGAGCTGACGAGAGAGAGACGAGCTGGAGCGTGAGAGAGAGAGTGAGCTGAGAGACGATCGAGAGAAATGGGAGAGTTGGTGGGATATTTATACATAATTTGAGTCCAAATTACATTTAAGGCCAAATAGCTTATACAAATATTAGTTTGAGTCAAATGACGGTCCAACAAAAGCAAACGAACTCATTCGGATCCAAGACAGTTACGACAATCGACAAGCTCGACGAAATACACGCGCTGACGTCAAAATGACGCGAAACTGACAAGGTCAATCAAAAGCCAAAATTACGAAAAAGGGCTCGATCTACTTAGACCAAGTCAAACTCAACCCAACGATCTCTCTATGAGTCAAAACCAAAGGAAAACAAAAATCTAAACACTCTTAGCGATAAGAACACACGCAATACGCACTAATCCGGATCAACTCGGGTCGGAGTGTTACAGATATCCCTGCCCAGACACTGAAGTTTATTGAGAACGAGCAACGATATCCCCTCTTAATTGTAACTTAACCCTGACATGAGAGGGATATCTCTACCTAGGACACTAAAGTTCATTTAGAATGGGTAGTGATATCCCTTCTTAACTGTGACTTAACCCTGACATAAGAGGGGATATCCCTGCCCAGACACTGAAGTTCATTGAGAATGGGCAACGATATCCCCTCTTAACTGTGACTTAACCATGATACTCATGCTCAGGACACTCATAACGGACAGCGATATCCCCTCTTAGCTGGATATCCCTGTTACTTAAGACACTGAAGTTCATAAAGTTTGGGTAGCGATATCCCCTCTTAACTGTGACTTAACCCTGATACCTATGCTTAAGGACACTCAGAACGGGCAGCGATATCCCCTCTTAATTGTGACTTAACCCTGATACCCATGCTTAAGGACACTCAGAACGGGCAGCAATATCCCCTCTTAATTGGATACCACTACTACTCAGGATGCTGAAGTTTATAAAGTTTGGGTAGCGATATCCCTTCTTACTTAACTGGTGACTTAACCCTGTTGCAAGTAGATCCCAACTAGTTAACCTCAAATATTGAACACAATCTGGGAATGAATACTAATGAGCGAACTACACATTCACCTGAAGCACACTTCTAACACATTAACCTGTAAACACATTATCAACACAGAAAACCTTGGAGAGTTTCTTCCAACATCGCTGTCACCACATTCACATACACATCAACAATTCCAACACATTCACATCCACATTCACTCCATATTCACCTACACTTCTAACACATTCACCTCCACGTTCACTTCATTTGCACTACCCTGTATATACAGATTCCGATGCATATACAAACACATTAACAATTACACATTATACACGTAAATATGGCATTCCATACTGACAATCCACCATATAAGATCACTAAACCACATTCATTCATTCAAAATGAATTACATGAACATCATTATACCACATTCAAGGTTAGAATATTCACAAAATTATATATGTATAGATCGTTATAGCTCTTCAGCAGTCCAAAACCAGTTACAATGTCCTAAGAAAATTTAAAAAAATGACTGATTGGAAAACACGATAACGTCTAATAACATTGCTATTTCTCTTCCAACAGCTTTTGTAAATCCAATCTGTACGCATTCTTTTCCCAACTCTTTTTGAATATGTCAACCATAATCTTACTTCTGTAATATGGTATGTCAGCATGAGCGAATTTGATTGGTTGTCGAAAGATACAATATTCTTCAAATGCTAACGTAAAAACTCCAAAATCATTGCCATTGTCTTGCTGTGGAATGTTGGTTTTCCTAATAAAACTCCATAAGTATGGGTCTACCCAGCCAAACTCTCTAAACTTCTCATTCAACCAGTCAATCTAACAATCCAAAATAAACAATCAATGTGTAACAGCGGGTGATCATTTAAAAGGTTAATAAGGACCATGATATACTTACAAATTTCTCAGCATTGGTTAGGGAATAATGATTGCTTTTTGAACTATTGTAAAACTCCTATCTTTTCTCACCTGTGTAACTCACAAGTAATGTGAAATGATCATTATAGTGTAGTACGAAAATTAGTGTTCTGTAAGTTTTCGCCAAGCAAACATTTTCACCATTCACACCAAAGATGTTATGCTCTGCGTGATGACATGTCTCCTTATCAAGCCACCAACTCTACATATTTGATCCAAACAATGGTAAGAAGTGTGATGCATGTTACTTAATAGTAATGAAAAGTACAATACTGATGAGCCAAAATTTATTGTGTCTTATTGAAATGCTAGGATCAAACAAATAAGCATCACTGCATGCATTGCCCAAAACTTCAAACTAGTAATACATTATATTAGTACACAACCATGTTCCATCCTCTAAGGCTTTATACAAGACATCACTGGACACTAGTGTGTAGTATACATCCAATTCATCTTTTCTGCGATAGTAAAACAATTGAAAATGTGGTAGTGAACATTAGTAAACACATTTCCAGTTTGTAAAATGATCACTTCAATAAGCACAAAATCTAACCTTGTTTCGTACAACACTTTAAACCATTGAGAAAAAACTTCTCTTGCTCAGTCAATTTATATCCCCACTGCCCAAGCAAATGTGAATAGTCTTTAAATTTAATTGATATCTTTTGCATTCGGGAAAGCTGTTTGATCCTCCTAATCGAAGAATCTATCAAAGTGGTAGGAGTAGAAATGACAATTGGGATAGGAGGTTGTTCATGTGAGGGGGTGGATATGATTTCCAAAATAGGTGGCTGGCAACCTATTTTATGCAAAGGACTCACAACGATCTCTAAACTTGGCACCTTTAAAGGGCCTTCATGTGTGGGAGTAGACATAATCTCTAGAATTGGTACATGAGATTGTACTTCATGTAAAGGAGATGTTATTTCTACAATTGGTGGCTGCCCAAAAATTAAGGGTGGAAGATTTGACAAGACATAGTGAATTGGAGGTAGGTTGGACTTGACAGGTTATGAACTAAGAGATGGTGGATCTGAAGGGGAGTCAGAAATTAACCCCAAATTGCCCTCAATCTTTTTACGTGGGCTTTTGAATTTACGAATTGCTTTCTTTGGTCTCATTGGTGTCCTATCTTGCATAGCAAAATCAAACTGCTGTAGCATGTAGTTCTTTTCAATGTAATTAGCAAAATAAAAAGTAAATTACCTCCTTGTTATCTGAATCCGACGACAAGCTACTCGAAAATTCCACAGTAAAGTTCTCAAAGATGTTGTCATTCCAGTTCTAAACGTCTTAATCTTCTTTCGCATTGAGGTCTTAAACTTTTCAAAGCTTGTATCTCTTGAATCTATCCGATCTATAGATCTCTTCATGGCATCCAACAATTCCTTGACCTATAAATTTTGTAGCAAAATGTTGGTAATATTGCATAATGAAAACTAAAACTCAAAATAAATTTAAGCAAACATTGTTCATGTTTTACTGGATAACAAGTCTCATCGTGGTTGGCCTTTACTTGTGCCTTTCGGATGTCCTTAGAAATTTCTTCATCTTGAAGTGCCTTTCCTTTTCCAGCTCGACCTATTCGCATGTGAGTGTTTAACTCAAACCACATGTCATACTCTTTTGTATGCACCTTAGACAAATCTTTCTTTCCTTTAATCACATAGTTTTGCCTTTCTAACCAAAGTGGTTTAGCCTCATCATGGATGTTGGAATAATCACAGGATATTCTTTTTACTTTTTCCACCCTTAAAAATGGCATGTGAAATGATGGGGGGACTAATTGGGCTAGGCCGAACTGTTTCATCACCCTGCTAGCATTGTGCCTCTCTAGAATCCAATAATGAATCAACTCTACATCTGATACAAAGAGCATGCAATCAACGATTGGTACATGTTTTGAGAGAACCTTCTTGTACTTAGAATACGGATCCAGACAAACTACATGCAAATAGAAAAGGATTTAAATTTATTGAGTAAGGAGTAATATAAGGTATTGAAAGAAACAACTAAATTAATTTAAAATAAGGTACCAAAACAAACAACTAAATTAATTTACCCCATCAACAGCCATATGATTCAATTGATGACAGACCTCTTCCAGTGTGGTTAAAGGACTGGGCTCACTTAATCTTGCTTCCTATGTCTTGAATAAAGGGAAATCAATGTCCTTTTTCCAACTATGCTTAGGTTGTGGGCACCGTGCTATAGACATCCATGAGTAAGCCCAGATCTGTACAAATAGCAAAGGTATAAGTACACATCAATTCTGCTTAAAGAAATGATAATGAAGACATAATAATATTTCATTGCCATTAACCTGAAGAAGTTGCAGAGGACCAGTTATGGTTTTGAACTTGTCTGGAGAAGGTTTCCTTTTTATTTTCATTTGCCTTTTAGGGAACCCTCTTGTTCTTCTCCTCCCTCTACCACATTGTCCTTAATTTTCCACCTACACGCTCTGCCCAACATTCGGTACAAATTGGCAAGACATGCAGGGCCCCAAGCAAATGGCGTGAATTTGATGAAGAGTTCGAGGAGGTAAACTGCCCCTCTCGATCCAGAATAGTTACTAAAATTTGGCCAGTAACCAAACAAAAGAGGAAAGCCCTAGTATAACAAATTTCCTCCTCTTTGGAGAGTTTCTTTGTCTTTTGACCCTTTACGCTTACTCTCAGACGGGGTAAAGTTGTCATCAAGCCACTTAAATTTAATACACAAATCTTGTGTATCAACTTCCGGACGAGGCCTCTTCCCAAGTAACTTTTCACATATTTCCACTGCTTTATTCCTGAGGCGTGTCCATCCAACAACAGGTGGGCCATTGATAGAAAGGCCATATATATATGCGACAGCTTCTAGAGTCACCATGGCTTGACCACATGGAAAATGAAAAGTATTCGTTTCAAGATGCCATCTCTCAATCAAGGCAAATATCAATGCATGGTCGATTGTCATTTTGTCTATCTCCGAGAGACAATGTAGTTCTGTCTCTTGGACATACTTCATTTGATTTGTATGGAGGTGCCACTTCTCTTTTTTTGGGATTAGTGGGTGTAACGACCTAGTCCCAAAAAGTACATGTGAATGAAAGAATATAAGTAATAATCCGTCCTAAACTGTCGAGGCGCCTTGGCGTGGCTCACTGGTTCTTGCGGGTACGGTTCGAATGGGAGCTCCGTTACCTTCTTGACTCAGGTTCGAGTCCCTCCAGGGACAAAATCCCCGCTGCGTATCTGATAATGCCAGTTAGGTGGAACAATACCTTCTCTTAAATGAGGAGGCGCCTTTTGAGGACAAAACCGTGAGGACTTCCATAAAAAACTATAAAGTTAAGCGTGCTCGAATCAGAGCAATTTCAGGATGGGTGACCTCCTGGGAAGTCCAAAGCGGACAATACCTCGATGGTGCGGGGCGGGTTGTTACAATATCCCCTCTCATGTCAAGGTTAAGTCACAGTTAAGAGGGAATTTCGCTACCCGTTCTGAATGAACTTTAGTGTCCTGGGTAGAGATATCCCTCTCATGTAAGGGATAAGTTACAGTTAAAAGGGGATATCGCTACTTGTTCTGAATGAACTTCAGTGTCCTGGGCAAAGATATCTCCTCTCATGTCAAGGTTAAGACATAGTTAAAAGGGTATATTGCTGGCAGTTCACTTCAGTGTCCTGGGCAGGGATATCTCCTCTCATGTCAGGGATAAGTCTCAGTTAAGAGGAGATATCACTGCCCGTTGTGAATGAAGTTCAATGTCTGTGTGCAGTGATATCCCCTCTCATGTTAGGGTTAAGTCACAGCTAAAAGGTGATATTGTTGCATGCTCTGTATGCCACTGTCTTAAGCTGGGATATGCCCTCTCATGTCACCAATTAAGAGGGGATATCGCTCTGTATGACAGAGTATCCATATTAAAAAACAGTCTTCACTCACAAAATGCATTATATATCACTGCAAAACATTATGCAACCATTCTTTTTACAATAAATTCAACTTCACATTACACCAACAAATCCATCATATTTACATCCTTTTCTTCTACTTATAAATCCATGGTATAGTAAAAAAATATGAGCATGTGTACATATCAAAAGATGGTGTTTTCTCTATTACAAAAATATATATAGCACTGGTGCTGTTACGCTTCACATATCATGGGTTATGTGGTGAATTATGGCATCTTTAATGGTTATGACCCCTTTGTTTACAAACTGAAATAGCACCTAAGTATAGTAAAAAAATATGATCATATATACAAATCAAAAGATGGTGTTGTTTCTATTACAAAAATATATATAACACTGGTGCTGTTGAGCTTCACATATCTTGGGTTAACTGGTGGATTACGACATCTTTGACGGTTGTGACCCCTTTGTTTACAAATTGAGCACATAACTTGTCTACGTTGCCAGGTCCTGTCTTCAGTTCAGATTCTATTTTTCTTAGAACGATCGGGTTGCTTGGTAGCATGAGGGGGTAATACCCTTTGATTTGAACTATGCTCCCATTGTCTTCTATCACGAGTAGGACGCAAAACCTCATTATATGTCATTTGATATGATGATGTAAAGAACGAATGTTCACAGAAATCATATAGATTTGAGTTTCTCATTTTCATTGCTGCTAATACATGCGAACATGGGATTCCAAGTAATTCCCACCTTTGACATGTGCATTTCCTCTGATCCAGAAGCACCACATCAATAAACTCTACAGATTGAACCTGAAATTCAACAAGACTAGCAAAGCGAACATGCAACTAACAAGATTCTTCTGCCTCATGGTTTAGAATTTTTTCCGCCCATGGAGTTAGCTGAGTCTTAATTAATGGAAATTCGATTTGGCGCTTGTGGTAGAATTCCATAAGCTTCGCTCGTATCTCCTCCACTTGTGTTGTTATGGGGAGCATTTTAGTGTCCTTTAGAAGATTGTTTGTGCACTATGCAACATTGTTAGTAAGCACATCATAACATCATCCTTCAATGAACGCATTTGCCCAATGTTATTTTCCAATTGCGTGAATGTAATTGTATACAGCTTCATCTACAACCCGAATATCATTCATGTATGCCTTGTATTCACATGGCTTATACGACTTTGCAGCCAATCAAAATTTTCTAACAATAACATTATCTTTGAAGTTCCCTTTAACATTTTCTGCAATGTGATTGCAACAAAAACAATGTCGCGCACTTAGAATAATGCTAGCTAAGGCAAGTACAAGCCCTTTCTATTAGTCGGATATAATGGTCAAATTCAACGGCTCACCGAGGGTTATAAATAGATTTGCAAGAAACCACTCCCAACTGTCATGCTACTTAGATTCCACAAATGCGAAGGCAATGAAAAATAGCTAATGATTCACATCATGAGTTACGGCCACTAATAACACTCGTGGGTACTTGCCCCTAAAGTGTGCCCCATCAATTGCAATCATTGGTCTCAACAAAGAATGAAAAGAATGGATGCATGGTCCTCAAGCACAAAAGAATCTTTGGAATCTGTCACCATTTGTGGTTTTAATATTTGTTATTGACTCTGGATTCGTCATCATCAACTCAATGCAATAAAGAGAGAGAATTTAGAAGGACTCTTCGTATGATCCTCTAATGGTACGAAGGGCTATCTCTTTTGCTTTATGAGCCTTTCTATAGGAAATACGACAACTAAACTCTATTTGATACTCATTAATAATTTCCTTTAGAGTCAACTTATTATTAGATCAAACTCTATCCAAGATAAATTCTGCGGTAAGCTCTAAAGATGCTTGCCGATGTGCCATCCCCATCATAGGCTTAAAGCAAGAGTGGATTGGATAATAAGTACGCACTTGAAATTATGGCCCAGATTCCATGATGAAAGCATGAATACGCCAAAGACAATTTTGATCACTACAATGCGTCGTAACTTTGGTGCGATTAGTCTTTAAGTGCTTCAATGTGAAATTGTTGTATATTGCAAACTTTGCTAATGTTTTGTGGAATAAGTCACGATTAGGAAATTGTCGCCCTAACCACATCTCACGTGCAGAGTTTTGATATGGCTCTATAATGTAATCTTGGGGAACCATGGTGTCTTCTAATGTAACATCCAACCCGACCAATGAAGCCTTTGTGGTATTTATTGGGCTAGGTGGTTTTGTAATTGGACACCTAATAGATGTTGACTTTTTAACTATTGGTACATCAGATACCACTTTGAATTTTTCCACTTTAATAACACAATTAGTTGCTTTAAATTGTTCAAGTGCAACATAAATAAGTGTTTCCGAGAAATGGATATCATTGTCTTCTTGAGGATTTACAATGGGAATTGTCGGCACAGGTTTGGGATCCAAGAAATGGATATCATTGTCTTCTTCAAGATTTATAGTGGGAATTTTCAGCATAGGTTCAGGATCTGAGAAATGGATATCATTGTCTTCTTGAAGATTTACGGTGGGAATTTCCAGCACAAGTTCGGGATGTATAGCTTCCTTTTCATTGTGGTCATCACTTTTGTATTTGCATCCACGATGACTCGCCTCTCTTCGTATATTGCATCCACCATAATTTGCCTCACCAATATCCATCCGTTGAAGCCTTCAATATGAAGAAAAATAAAAAAACATGAATTAGAAATTATACTTGATGAAAAATGATCCTTTTTTAGCATTATAAAAATATTAGGGAGAACATACCTATATTGGAATTGAGGTGGATCATTTGTTTTACTCAATTCACTTTTGGTAATATATAAATTCAACTCATTCATGAATCTTGATGCTCTAAACATTGCATTGACATCCATATCTTCTTCTAGAGTAATATATGAGCATGTAATTCCACTGTGAAAAATGTACTATAAAGTTGCCTTCTCAAGGTCCCCCTCTAACTTAGAAACTTCGAGCACAACATTAAATAAAGAGGTATATAACATGCTGCTGGATAGATATCTGATTTTTTGTTTTCCACCTTTGTAAGATGGACGTATACTATCATAATCAATCTCTCCATCGTAGTGGAATATAGTCAAAACCCCATCGCAGGACATCCTATTAGTACATGAAATAAAAGGAGTTGAATTGTATTAGTAATTTTGTAAAAGTAAACAGGTGCACAGCTTCTAATGGCAATAACTACTTTAAACTATTTCTTCTATGGAGAATGATTGGATACCTATATATCAAGTGTTTATGAAAAAAAGAGATGGAAATATCTCATCGTAAATCACATATTCTTGTTGTAATCTAGAAAAATGAGACTATATTAATGTGAAAATAAAATAAATAATTTGTCCTGGAAGGTGTCGTAGATAAGAAAAAACGGGATAGTAACAATGCAAACGCAATGGGATATTAATTCTCAAAATTTATAAAAATTTTTTTTAAAAATTTTAAACTTACCATAATGACAAATGACACAACAGTATATATATCTAACAGGATACATGAGAGACTCTTCTGTGGTAGATGATTTCAGTCTTTAAAAAAAAGGCATTTGTGCTTCTTACTATGTGTTTAATATTACTTAATGGGATGAGGAAAATAGATAACTACGTCATTGAGCACCACACAGTTGAACATAAAAGTTTAAGATAAACCAAGATAAGCCTAATAAGAGCCAATGGATGAGTAAAATAAAATAAGAATTAAGCCTTTTCAATGTAGAACTTCATCGTGCAGGAGGTTTATAGGTGTCTTGTCATTTTTTGCACCATTTAGTCCTGATGGTAGACAAGGAGTGATTGCTCCAAACGTAGGTATTAAAATGGATTCAAAAGAAATGAGGGTTATTCAAGACCCCACGTAAATTTTCACATTGCCAACACATAAAATTACATATCTCATTAAACGTCAATCAAATCACACAGAACATCTCAAAGGCAACCCAGAAAAGGGCGTTCCACACTTTCAGTGCATGAGCTTTGCTACGTAGTTCTATTTAACTGACTAGAACTATGGAAGCATAGTAATGTATCTACATCGCATCTCAAGTAACTCAAAATAATTAAATGAAAGATATTATGTTCTAAGGTTATGTGTTTACAAACCTCTTTCAATGGAGTCCACCTTCTCCTTCAATTGACTCCACCTACCTCTTTAATGGAATCCATGTTCTAATTTAATGGAGTATAACAGACAAATAGCTAAAAGGTGAAATGGTAAACAAGGAGCTACACAAAAAAAGCTCATCCAGAAGAAGAAACCTAGAAAAATGATGAAGAAATGAAGTCCGTCTATATAAAGAAAATGATGAGCGGCGATATCTCCTCTCGTGAAAAGTGAAACAAAAAATAACCACAAAGGGCTCTGAGGACCATCTAAGGCAATTCTAGTTTAATTGGGCCTTTTTAGTCTGCAACAGATGTTAAGGGATTTTTTTGGTTAAATCCCCAAGTTTTTAACTGTAAAATCTTTTTTGATCCAAATGGACTCTTAAACCATAAACGGAATATCTTATTTCAGCAATAGTACATTTCTGTACAACAGGCAGAGAGAGGTCGCTACAGAGAGAGGTCAAAATCCTACCCAAATAGACTCTTAAACCATAAATGGAATTTCTTATTTCAGCAATCGTACATTTCTGTATTACGGGGAGAGAGAGGGAGAGACAGAGAGTGCTACAGAGAGAGGTCAAATTCCTACATGCTCTAGCATTGTTTGAATTTTCCATAGAGGCATGGTCTTGTAAAGGGTAGTCCATTAGGGGCCGGTTTACCACCTGCAGGCAAATCCTGGTTTAACGCGCCATAGGCTATTGTGGTTTGGTCAGCGAGAAACCTTCTACTGATTTCAGACTCCATCAAGTACTCCTCTTGGTCGTGGCATTGGGCGATGGAGAGATTGCAATTAGTTGCAGAAGCACCTCTAATGAGACTGCCACTGCCAAACAGCATCCCTACCAAAGCTGTTGGGTTATGTCTTGTATTCCGGTTTAGCCGGATCGGTCGTCTGGGTTAGCCAGAACCGAGACTCAGGGTTAGGGGTATTTTAGTTATTGTGTATGGGTTTTCTTGGTGGCCAAGAAAGCGGGAATTATATATATTGATGTATTGTAACCCTAGATCCTGAGGGGATTGAGATGGGATCATAGTAGATGAGTTCTCTCCTCCCGTGGACGTAGGCATGGTTGCCGAACCACGTAAAACTGCTGTGTCATGTGTGTGATTGCTTGCGTAGATCGTAGTAGATCCGTTGATCGCGGGTTGTTTCCGTTGCGCCGTTTTTCCCAACAAGTGGTATCAGAGCCAGGTTAGATCGCTCGGATTTGCGATCAACGGATGGGATCTTCTTGGAGGATCTGGATTTCTGCGATTCACGTTGCAAAAAAAAAAAAAAAAAAAAAAAAAAACAGAGATCAACGTCGTAGTCTCTGCTGAGCCTCTATTTGATCACTGTGCAGAGGGTGTGCAAATCCGGATCTGACCAGGTTGAATCAATGTTGCAAACCTGCAGAGAACAATGCTGCTGAGAATTTGACTTTTGTGGCGCAGAAGGCTGGTGCAGAAGGTTAGAGAGATAGAAGAGATCAGATGTGATCTCGAAGGTGGGACACGACCGCTGAATGTGGGCATAGAAGAGGCTGTCGACTGAAAAAAAAAAAAAAAAACTGATCGCTGTCGGCGCCGTTATACCAGTCTACCGGTTACAGTCGCCACCGCTGAGAAATCGGTCATCTGCTTCGCTGCTTTGCTCACCGCTCCCGACACTGTGTCTGCTGTCGCCATAGAGAGGGGCCTGCGGCATCTCCGACTGCACTGCCGTCGTTGTCAGCGTCGCCGTCGCCAGACGGACTATTCCCCGACGGTAGTTTGCCCGCGGGCCGCCGGCTAGCTGATCCCTCGCTGCCGCAGCCGGGGAAAGAGGCGCAGGAGACGCCTGCTGTTCGGGTTGCAGAGATGCAGAAACGAAGTGGCAGGGGTTCAGACCAAGTTGGGCCTGGGTCAAGGTCAGGTCGGGTTGACCTAACCTGTCAGCGGCGAAGCCCAGACAACGTAGGCTCCAGGTTCGGTTCTAGGTTAGGTTGGGTCAGTTTGACCTGACCCGTGGTGGAGAAGCCCAGTTTCCAGCAGAACAGGCTCAGGCCGGGTCAAGTCCGTTCGACCCGACCCATTAGCAGCAAAGCCCAGAGAGCAGTTTGGTTCAGTTCTGGGTCATGTGGACCCGACCCGGATCCGTTTTCAAAAGCCCAGCAGAACAGCAAGTAGCGACGTCAACCGTGACGTCAGCACGGTCAATAGGCAGGTTTGACCAAATTCAACGGCTGAAATTGTTTCTGCGATATCTTGATCGTCCGATGTCCGATCGGAGATCCGTTTGCTCCTACGGACTCGTTGTGAGCAGATCTATGCATATATGGAAGAAGATGGGCTGGTCAACGGTCAACATGGATGTTTGACCAATGGAGTGTAGAGAATTAATTCTGCGATATCGAAACCATCCGGAGTCGGATTTCAGATCCGTTTCTTCCAGCATGCTTACGGTGACGAGATCTACGAGGTAAATAAAAGATATTGGCAGTTTGATGGGCAGAAAATTGGGGGACTGAAGAAACTGACAGATTCACGATGTTAGCAATGGATTCAAGCATCACGGGCCAGATTGAAGTGTTTGATGGAGAAACGACTTCAGGGATTGGCAGGATAGAGTGTTAGACTCTATGACACAGCAATGATTGAAAAGTGTTACTTGATGTCAATAATGGTAGATTTGCTCCAGAACTTTGATGAAAGCTCAGATCCGCGTCGAAGGGATCGAAAAGGAGCGACATGCCAAAGTGGAAGAAAAAGCAAAAGGAATCAGAATCAGAAGGAGGTAGTGTGCAACAAAGCTCGGATTCGGTTGACAGGGAATCAGTTTTGGTCGCTACAGGTATGGTCCAGTTGTTGATTCATGGTATTGGGATTCAGATTCTTTCTATTATATGTTCGCGTAGAGATTAGTTTGATGCAAATAACTATCATGGTTGATGGATTTGTTCTTATGGGGGGGATAATGCAACTGATGAGCATTTGAGATAAGAACGGTAGAAATCCAGATGTATAATGATGTTATTCAAACCCTAACGGTTGTGATATATGTTCCGGGATTACGAAGAATTGGATTTCTTTGTGTGCCTTATACTTCAAAAGCTGCAAGTGCACTGTAGCGGGTGGAGTTACGAAGGTGGAAAATGGAACATTGGTCATCATGGAGGGTGAGATGGTCAGAAATCTCTACAGGTTGATAGGGTATGCTTTTTCAGGTGGAGCAGTGAAGAAGACATCAAATAACAGGGGAGGAAATCTGTGGTTCAGGTGGAGTTAGATGCGACGGATCATCGGAAAATGAATTGATAGATCTTCGATGATATCATCTAGCGGAAATCCAGGAAGCCCTGAACGGAGATGATTTTCTCGGGAAAAGGTAGTTTTGTTCAGGTCGGAGTAAGCCGGTTTAAGCATCGGGTCATACCTAACCCGCATGTACTGTGCCCAACCCACCAGATCAGGCTAAAACAAGACAGTTGCAGGTTTGACGGAAAGAACATCGGGATGGAGACAGAAGGAAGGATTCACAAGGTACCTGTGAGATCCGGATTCGGAGAGGTCTTCAGTTTTGTCTTGACGGATGGAAGTTCGGTTCATTGTGTTGCACGGATGCATGCATGTGGCAACAAATGGAGAACGCTTTGGAGGTTCAAGACGGTGGTGTTGAGGTCAAAGGAGGCAACTGTGGCCATGCTAGGTCGTAGTGTGTGCGGAGGCGTACCTTTCAACGAGGTATGTGAAGTGCTGGTTCAACACGTTAAGTGTTGAAGAAAGAACAGTGAGGTATGTGAAGTGCTGGTTCAACACGTTAAGTGTTGAAGAAAGAAGACTGCGCCATTGGTGTAGTGATGTACCTTTCAGCAAGGTGCGTGAAGACATTATCGGGTATCTCAAGATGGCTCTGAGGATTTACGGAATCCAAGCCAAGGTTTAGATTGTTGGGTTATGTCTTGTATTCCGGTTTAGCCGGATCGGTCGTCTGGGTTAGCCAGAACCGAGACTCAGGGTTAGGGGTATTTTAGTCATTATGTATGGGTTTTCTTGGTGGCCAAGAAAGCGGAAATTATATATATTGATGTATTGTAATCCTAGATCCTGAGGGGATTGAGATGAGATCATAGTAGATGAGTTCTCTCCTCCCGTGGACGTAGGCATGGTTGCCGAACCACGTAAAACTGCTGTGTCATGTGTGTGATTGCTTGATGGTGTGATTGCTTGCGTAGATCGTAGTAAATCCGTTGATCGCGGGTTGTTTCCGTTGCGCCGCTTTTCCCAACAAAAGCTACAAAGAAGAAACAGAGGCTAAGCTTCATCTCTTACTTCCGCGCTCTCTCTCTCTCTTCACTAGTTTAAATCTTCCTGTACCCCTCGGTGTCATTATATATGCAAGTGAAAGATTCCAAGTGGCGAAGAGTGACAATGACATGGATATAAATGGACTCCAGCTGCCCGGTGACGTGAACCGAACATTAAAAAAGAAAAAAAAAGCATATGGACCACTTTTGGATTAGACTCATAATCGGTTCTAGCTACAATTTTTGGGGTCGGATTGTTAATCTTTGGGCAATGGCTTGTATTTCAGTCTAATTAATGAGAAAATCAGAAGAGGAACATTGCTCACTTATAAAAACAAGATAGAATCAATTTTTAGGAGTTGTTTATATTTATTAATCTTCTTTGTATTTTAATAATTTGAAACTCAATTTACATTTTAAAACATTTTTCCAATGGTCTTGATTACATATCTAAGCATTCTTTTTTGGGCTGGTATTTTTTTAAAATGATATTTATGGTATAATTGATGTAGACCAGAAGAGAAAATTGAAAATGAAATGAATGGCCTAAAACGTTGTGCAAAGGGTGGCCATAAAAGCCAGCTTTAACTAGTACGGGTCCTCTGATTAGAAACAACAGGGCTGTTCGTTTGTCACGTGGTGGGACCTAATTGGTCGCGCCATAGTCACCCTCACTGTTTTGCTCACTTAATTCTGCTTTAACTTTTTGTCTCGGAGACCATCTGTCTACCACCTAATATACCTTTCAAACAAACAGATGAGGTTGGGAGTGCTTGCTTTTTGTCGGTGGAAGAAAGAGAATTGTCAAAACAAAACCAGCCACCCAATCACCTAGATTTCTTTATAGGACACCCAATCACCGAATTGCAAAAAGATAATACATATACCTATTGCAAAAGGTTGTTAGATCATCCTTCGTTCCAGTGAAATAATAGAAGAGAAATGATAAGAGTAGGGCAGGGCTACGATACACTGAAGATGGGCTCCATTGTAACAAAAGGGCATACTTAGTGCAGCGACACTAGATTATAATATAGTGGAGCATTCTTATGTGTTCTATGTCAAGTTTTATAAGAGAAACTTGAGGGCATTTATGTTTTTCGATGTGTTTTTAACCACTTAAATTTCTTTCTATGAATACCTTTAGCATTTAAGAAAAGGAAAATTATAAAATAGGGCTTAACTTTTGGAGAGATTTATAAAGAGGATAAAATAAAAGATATATTTCAAAATGGACCTTAAGTTTTCTCAAATTATTTTAAAATAGTACATCCGGCGATATAACACTTACGGTCCAGCCACTATTTGTCTTGTTTTTTTCAAAACTGCCAAAAATGACCTCTGGTGCTCTCTATTGCAAACAAATGTAGTTCTCATCTCTCTTCTCTTCCTTCTTCCTTCTCCATCACCAGGGACTCCCCTTCTTCATCACTTGCACCAAAAACCTCATCGAACACCTCAAGAACAGCAAAATCTCCATCGCAGAAACGTGAGGGCATTTATTCAAGTGCTTAATTGTATAGTTTTTTTTTTATTTTTTATTGGTGGCATGTTTCTAAACGGAATCTAGCCAATACTTGTTGTTTGCAGATGTAGCTTGTAATGGTCAAGAGTAGATCACTTGGAAGAATTCATTTTCCAACAGCTGAAGGTTTCAATCACTGTCTCAAAAGTTAAAAGACAAATTCTTCGGATAGATAGTTAAACTGTCTTGTTTCAAGTGTCGAATGGTATAATGTTTGATGGAGTTCTATTTCTCATTCAAGTCTGAGGAAGAAAAATAAAAAATAAAAAAAAAGTCAAAGGTTGCAAAGAAAGAATGAAGTTCTCTTTAGCTTGCAAGGATAGACAAGGCTTAAGAGTCCTTGATTTATTTGGAAGAGATCTCTGGCGGCAAAGTAATGAAAGGGAAGAGATCAATCTTATAAAGCAAATTTCCAACTCAATATACCACCCAATCGTGCTTGTGTAGTTATCTACTTATCTTGGGAAAATTCTGAGTCCTGGCTGGCTCAGCCGACCCATTCAAGTATCTAATATATAGACAATAGACAATGGGTGAATAAAAGCAAACCAAACCACACAATGCAGCAATGATCTATAGGGAACACAATAAGATTGAGAAATAGAAATGACCAATGCAAATGAGAAACTGACACCTTAATTTTCTACTCTCCATAGTTTTAAACATCTTCATTTTCCATCTTGTTCAGCCTATGGTTTCCTAAGAATGTTGGTTTCTGCAATCATGGATGTGACCAGGTATGTGTACAAGTAGAATTCAAACCTTCTGTCTTCAAAGTAGCCTTGTCATAGAGAAGGATAGCCAATGAGAACTTTCACTAATTGAAATAACTTGAAGTCCTTTCTGATTTCTTTTTATCCTTGGGCTACGACGAAACATCGTTCAAATCAGAGTGTCAAGGATCTGCTCAAATCGGAGCATCAAGAAAAGAATCGAATACTCTATCAGAAAAGTGTGTCAATGATTTGTTCAAATCAACACCTAATCAGCGGTAATTATTTTATTATCAGTAGTGGCTCATTGAGAAACCATATGCTGTGAAAATGCCCAAAATGTTCCTTTATCTCAACTCAGAGAAACTTGGAATTTTAAAGACAATATTAGTTTTGTAATCTCTAGCCTTTTTGTCATTTGGTGTAGCCATTAGAGGAGTAAGAAGAACACAGAAGAAAGTAGAAAGAAGAAGACGGGAGAATGTCACTCATTTGCAAAAGAAAGGCAAGGGTAATTTTGGCAAATTTGAATAAAAAACGCAAAAGTGGTCGGACGGTGGGTTTTAATGTCGGATATTCTGTTTTGAAATAACTTTGAAAAACTTAAAAGGCTGAATCGTATCTTTTATTTTGTCCTGTTTTGAAATCTCTCCAAAACTTAAGCTCAATTTTGAAAATTGCCCTTTAACAAATTGAAATTATTATCAAAGTTACTCTTTCACAACTCCTAATAATTATTGTACATGGATCTACGGTTTAAATCATAATATTGGCCCCACCTTAACAATTATAAAATCTTGTCCATCTTTAGCAATTCTCAGCATTTGAAGGATCTTTAGAAATTAGAATGTTTGACTCAACTTAATAAAAATTACAGTGTGGGCCCTCCTTTCGGACTGTGAGATGAGACCCACTTTTACAGATTGCAACATAAGCCCATCTTTAAGAATTGGCTACATCCCTGCCCCTGTGACAAACATCTCTGAAACAAAATACTTCCTCTCTTGCGAACAATATTCCCCATTTGATCATTTATGTTATACACACAATCAACTCTGATACTATTAAATGAACAGGTTTCCAAATTATAAAAACAAGCTTGGCCTCTTTTAATGCTTTTGGATATATTAAGCCCAACTATGTCAAATGAATGCTACTTTTGGTTGTGGCTATGATGCCACTTGTTGTGCACGTGTATTTGTGAGGATGAAAAATTGTGATCGACAATCAAACAAGCCATACAAGAAAGAAGAGAGAAAATCATACACATCGATTGACATGGTTCATCAATCCTTGACACCCACGGGAAAGAGAGAGCTCTCACCTTTCTCACTCAATTTCCAAGGTTACAAATTATATCATATATATAATTCATGCTTTCTTATAGTGTGTTTGGTTTAGCTTATTAAAATTAAAACGTAATTTTTTAAAATTAACTTATGAAAGTCTACTTCCTGAAAGTAACTTTTAAAGATAAAATGTCATTTGGTTAGCTCAACTTTTGCAATTACTTTTCTATAGCAAAAGCAACCAAAGTTGTTTGATTAAATGAAAACGAAAGTAGCTTTAAATGTAAAATAATCAAATAATTTATATAAATTATCATAAAAAAGATAATTGCACAATGTAGGAGCATTGTTAGAGAAATGGCCTAGTCAAACTTAAGACATGCCATTTCATGTGGAACCCAACTCAAAGCCACTTGGATTTGTCAATCTCTACTGGCACGTTCGGTAACAGGTGAAGAATCTGCAGTTTCACGAATTCCTCACAACCCTAGAAAATGAAAACCCTCACTTAGGATTTTACAGTTGAGGATTTTTCATGTTTTATGTTTGGTTAGAACTATGAAATGACTGAGGATTTTAAGAATTCATGTTTGGTGTTGATCAATAAAATCTAGGGGTGTTCATCGGCCGAACAAAAGAGTATTAATGATTAATGCTCCTAGTGTCAAAGAATAATTTAGCCGTGATTGTATCTCACGAGATCTTTATATTATAGCAATTGTCAATGTGATATCCCTCGTAGTACATGGAAAAAATCCCCCAAAATTCAGAGCAACCTGGAAAAATCCCACTCATCATACAATGAAAATCCATGATTTCAATAAAAAGAGGAAGAGATAGAAAACAAGGGGTGGATATAAAAAGAGATCATGAAGGTGCATTTGCACTAGCGAAGGGGAGAGCCTTTGAATCGCAAATGTGTGTTTCATGGACCAAATAGAAGATAAAAAAGAAATAAAAAAGGTAAAATAATAACCAATTGAAATTTCCACACATCTTCCCACCCCCCCCCCCCCCCACCGCGCGCGCGCGGCTTTACTCATATCTGCCCAAAAAAGTCATAAAGTGACTTTGTATCATGAAGTGCGTGAAGAGATGTTGCCTCAAAACGTTAACTTCTAACTTCTACTCGTAAAAAGCCCAGTTAAAAAGGCAATCACCAAACATACTTTCAAGGCTTTTGGGCTTTCTAAAGCAAAAGCCTAAAAAGCCATATTAATAGGTTGAACCAAACACATTGTTAGTCCCTAAGAAAGCTCCATTACACTTACCAAAATGCCTATAATATAAAACATAAATCCAACAATCTCCACCTTTGCCTTGGATTTTGTACAACTCAAGCCACATGAATATTAGGTAATGTCTTATCATATGTTGCTGAATGATACATCCCTACAATGATGATGCTGTCTTTATTCTTTGACACAACACTTGAACTTTAAGCAAAGTTTATCTTCTTGTTCAATTCCACCGTGAACTTGATGCTCAAATCCATTCATGAGTTTGAGTGATGCCAATTTTTGAATCACTCACTATCCAGCTGTCAAACCATTCTAATTTTATCACCATTGTGAAGATTTAATCACCACGAGCATGCATGTAAAAACAAATTGGAAACTGAGTCCAGATGACTTCACAGTTGCAGAACGGTCTTATCAATCAAAACCCTTATTTGACTAGGTTTCGATCTCTGTCTCTTATTTATTAAAACCCCTATTTGATCAAGTCTAAATCCCTATCTCCATTGCCAAATTAGACACATGAATTAGGCTATTAATGTGTTAGTCATCAAAGTCGTGTGCTACACTTTATCCTAATCAATATACGATTAAGAGTTGAAATCTCATTAAGATATAGATGCTCTTACGGTGATCAGCTGGTACATAATGGAATTTGATCTTGTGATTAAACATTTTTAAGAGCATGAAACCTACCCAACATGACACTAGCCTATATCCATCGTTAAATCTACCCAAGCATGACTTCATTAAAAAAAAGGGTGGGGGGGGTGATCTCCACATGGGAGTTCTCAACCTTTAAATTTCCCTTAGTTTCTTGCCCTTCTAGTAGTTTTTCACTGTATTATTTTTTCTTATCAAATGGAGTTCTCAACCTTTTAACCATAAATGGATCATCAATAGTACATTTCATTTTACAAAGAGAGAGAGGGAGAGAGTGAAAGTTTATGATGCTCAGAATTTATTTTAGATTGTGATTTGATTACTACTTCTATGCAACAAAAAAAATAAAAGCAATCAACCACACAAAGAAGACAATATAGAATATAATGTAGAAAACCAAATGGGCAAAAGCTACGAGTCCTAAGTGGAAAAAAATCAATTACTTACTTTTATAATACAAGATATACTTACAACCCTACAGCCAGTCGCTCGACACAAGGTGCTGGAGTTGTTCTTGATGGATCTCCATAGCATGCAGTCCTTCGGTGCCTTACTAGTAGTGCCTTGATTACCATAACAAATGAGTCTCTTCAACAAGAGAATAATCTTTTATAAGGAAGTAGAAGCAACAAATCTTCTATGAAGAAGTAAAAGCATTAACTATAGAACTTGAATCATTCAGCTAATCTCTCATGAAAGCTCTAAAAGAAATCTCCAATGAATTCTCTACTCTAATTATGGAGATGATATTATGTGTTTTTAGGGTTGAGAGAAACCCTGTTGTTGTAACCCAAAATTTGTGCCTTAGAGTTAGAAACCAAATCTATCCAAACTATATAAGTCTAGCACAAATAGGAAACAAATCTATGTAGGTTGGTGAGCTGCTGCCACATGCTCGCTCTAACATGTGTGAGCATCCTCTTGAGCGCATTCTTCGTTCATCCAGTTATTTTTTTCATATGTCTATTAGGCATGAGCCCAGTCTTCATGGGCTTAAGCATAATCGCCTCTATATTGGCCCGCTTGAGCACGTAAGCATGTCCGTTCGAGTGCTTGCAGTATTTTTGATTTCTTCAATTCAAAACTTCTTTGTGATACGATTAATAGTCTATACATAAGAATATGAAATACAGACCAGTGGACTCAAGTCCTGCCCAATACATGAATTTAGTCAATTGTAATAACTGTTACGGAAACAAAGAGAGAGAGAGAGAGAGCGAGAGAGATCCACTAATAAAAATTGCAATAGAGTGCTATAGAGAGGTCAAAATCCTTCATGTTTTAGCATGATTTTTCTTTTTCATGGACGCATCCTCTTGTTTAAGATTTTTCATTTTTGGCCGGATTAACATCTGCATGTAGATTTTGATTTGATGTGGGAGTGGTATTGAGTTGTTTTGGTTAGCGAACAACATTTTACTAATTTCAGACTCCATAAAGAACTCCTCTTGGTTGGAGATTGGGAAATAGAGTGTCATGTCTCCAAAATTGAAATCGGAATCACTTGAAATTAGGGTCAATTAAAAAATTCTAGTGTTTAAAACAACACGTGGCACATAATCAAATCCCACATGGGATCATAGGATTGTTGTGAGTCCAAAAGACTTCACATACATAAATACTTGCAGAAGCGTATTCTAGTAATTAGTTATCATCATATAAAATTAGAGTTTTGCACATTAAAGGATTTTGTAACACTCTGAACCTAACCAGCATGCTTAGCCACTAATTAAGTAAGTTTTTCGCTAATTACCATCGAATGAGGATGGATTTACCTTGTTTTGTCTTTGTGGGTTATGTTTAAGTCTTGGATAGGTACTTGGGTTAAGTATAACGTTACCTAGGTAGTGAAAGCCCTTTTTTGTAATTTTCGAGTTCATGGTTTTACGTCATTCATGCATCATATTTACATCATCACATTCATGTCGTCAAGCTCGTTAACTTTTGTACTTGACTTGAATACGTTTGAGTTCAATTGTGTTAGTTGGACCTTTATTTGCCTTGAATTGTAATTGCCTTAAGAAATAGGGACTTTCTTATAAACTCTAGAAAATATCCTGTATTTATAAGACCCATTGTTCCTAATCAAAGTCTTTTTTCTCTAACACTCTTGTTTTTACCCTAAAGCCTTATCCTTCTTTCCTCTATCACGATTATTCTTATCCAATCAAGAGAGTTGATCTTTGCATATATAATTAGAGGCTCATCTTAGCATCTTCAATGTCTTTGAACCTACTCACAAGCTGTAAAGTGAAGAAGTCAAGCATATTAGTTTAGGTCCGAGAATTTGGGGTGTCGTCTCAAGTTGAGCCAAGAGTAAGAGTAGTGAGTTGAATTCTAAACAAGGCAAGTATAAGCAAATTTTAGCTTAATACATGTTGGTATGTTATGGTTCTTGTATATTACTCACTCTTGTGCATTCAACCCTAATATGTTTCCCTTTCTCAATTTCACTGTATGATGAAGTTCAATAGTTTTGAAATAGTATAAGTAAAAACAAAGGTTGAATAAAGGAGGACCGAAAGACATTTGGTTTAAAAACAAAGGATGTTAGTAAACAAACCAGCATGGAATTTGTTTAAAAAAGTGGCTTCAGACATGAAGTTGTGTCAGAAACTGAAACTTGCTGCTAAGCCGTAAGGAACTTACGGCTCATTGTCCAGAGAGCTAAAAATTTCATTTTTCTTCTATGGTTAGGCCAAAGCTGAACCGTAGATCGTGTTACGGCTAAGCCATAGCTAAACCGTGGCTCAACCGTAGGCTATATATGACTAAGCCATAGAATGGAACATGGTTAAACCATAAATACGAAGGAAATCGGGGTACCTACGGCTCAGCTATAGTGTATTTTACTGCTAAGCCATAGAATGCCCATGGCTAAGCCGTAAGTTACCCACGACTAAGTTGTAAGGCCATTGAAAATCAGGGTTAAGTAGGCACTGTTACAAAACTTTGTAGGGCCTTAGCTACTGGATCCCTTTACACTATTAACCAGCCTCATAAAGAAATAAAAGATTATGAAAAGTTTTGAGGGCTGAGACTTATTCATGTGATGTTGTTCATTTGTTAAGCGCCTCCTCATGGGTGTTGGTTTAAGGGACTTCGATACACATTCTTGACACAATGTAACACTAAAAGGAGACAACTGTATATCAAATCACTTAAAACTATATCATCATGCATGGTTAGAAACAATAGATGACTAGATTAGGGTTAGCTAGTAAAACTACATTGATCTTATTAAATTGAATTGCATGACATATTGATGAACGTTATTGTCTTCCACTCTTTCAATAATGATTTGAATTAAAATGATCATCGCATGTATTGACTTCTACTCTTCCAATAATCATTTGAATTGAAATGATCATTGTATGCATTGAATCTATTTGAATTGTTTTTTGATAGTCTTGATGTTATATTGACATTGAATTGAGTACGAACGTATTGCATGAATGAACTGAATATATATGGTTTGGTATTATTCTCACTCAATGAATGAATTGTATGATTGCTCAAGCTCAATGATATGATTAAATTAAAATGGTCTGCCTCTATTCAGCCTCAGCCTTATGATACCCGGTGGGGTTAACTTTGGTGTTGCACGAATGTTGCCACTACAGTGTGCTGTTTTGGAGCTTCTTGACTTCATGTACGAAAGACCCATTCGTACTTGACTTGGTCAATGGTATTCTCAATACATATATCCCTAGAGGGAGGATATGACAAATGTAGTAGCCAAATAGTAAAGTATTTATGTTATTTGATTCTTATAGCATGATTACTCAATTGCACAACATGCCTAGTATATTGAATTGACCTCTTTAATCACCTGTTACTAGTTCTGATCTTACGAAGATCAAGAGGGCTTTAGAGAGACTTTTGGGAACCCCTCTGATTTAGATGAGTGAATAGCGGATTAGAGCCGATTGATCCACCACGAGTGTGCCCAGAGCATGTTAGGCCTTCTTTTGTTTTTTTTTTTTTTTTGGAAACAACTGCATTTAGGGTATCATGACTTGCATTTAACTTTACTTTGTCATGTACGGTTTATGATCCCTTGTATTTTGAAAATTGTGTCACTCTTGTATATAGCTTAATAACGTTCTTTCCTTTTGTAAAATACATGTTCCACTACAACTCATGTTCATATCATAGCATATCTATAATAGTTGGTTAAAAATTTTCTTGTTTCATGAATAATGTTAATAAGCTTCCGTGTTTGAATGCTTAGACATATGTCCGCTATAAGTATCTCACCCATGTAAGTAATGTGCCTCTCCCTTGTATAATTCCGCTTAGACTTGAGTCCAAGTGTGTATTACACGGGAGTATGTGTGTCACTATTTGGGGCTAATCCTCATACCCGAATTCTTGGGCTCGGGTTGTGACATACGTAAGTATAGTATTAGAGCATGAAACAGTCATTTAAAACATGTAGACATGTAGGAATGTGGTGAGGATATGATAGAATTCCATGTATATTAACTATTTAACTCTATAGTCTGAATATGTTAATAGATGAGTATTTCTAAGTTGAGATGATTTTTTTTTGTTGCAGGAAATGGCATCAGGATCGGGGACTAATAATGACAACAAGGTTAACATGAATCTACTTTTAGAGACTAGTAGATTTGCTCTTCCACAGCCACTTCCTAATACAGATGACTGTTTAATGATGGTGATGTAGGCAATTCAAGCGCAGTCCCATGCAATGCATGCACAAATGCAAGCTATGCAGTCTCTACAAGCACAGATGGCTTCTATAGTTGAACGATAGACTCAGCCGTCACTCCAACCACATGTAGAGCAACAAGTGGTGTTTCAGCCTAAAGAAAATGACCCTAATGCTCTATACGAGAAGTTTAGGAAAAGAGGTATAACAGAATTTCATGGCAAGAAAGATGCTCTACAAGTAGATGAATGGTTAGAGCATACTGATGATATGTTTGATATAGTTGTTTGTACTAACAGGCTAAAGGTTTTACTCAACGCTTCTATGTTTCATAGTATGGCTAAGACTTGGTGGAAAAGTGTGAGAGATTCATATAAGGATATGCCTGGTGCTACTGTGTGAGAGACTTTCAAGAAACAGTTTAAAATGAACTTTATCCTGGCTCATGTTCAGTGGGAAAAGGAGGTAAAGCTTTGGCATTACAGTAGAGACAGATGGCAATGGCAGATTATGTATATGCTTTTACTCAGTTGTCACAATATGTAGAGGATATGATTAATACGGAGGAGAAAAAGGTTAACGAGTTTATCATTGACCTAAATCTCATGTACAAGGATTATGTCATAGCTTTCCAGAGGCCAACTACATTTGATGATGCATTAGAGAAAGCTTACTCGGCAGAGGCCAATGCCCACGAGAAAAGAGCTTTGGACCCCAAAAAGAACACATCCTTTAGTGTTAAGGGGCAAGTACAAAAGAAGATGAAGGGTGGTCAAGATAGCCTGAGTAAAGCTGTGGTGAAGTGTGGTCATTGTGGGAAGTCTCATGAGACCTAGACATGCTAGAGAAATACTGGAGCTTGCTTGATTTATGCTCAATGGAGTATCGGATGGCTCAATGTCCCAGATACAAGCCCAACCAGCAATCTCGACCTACTGTACTCATTTCTCAAGGCAAATAGTAACGATCATGTCAAGGACAGAGACAGAACCGCCAGAATGCCCATGCTTATGCTATCACTCATGAGAGCGCGAAAGATGTTGCTATGGTAGAAGGTTTTGTTTCCACCGATAATGAAGAAACATAAACATTGTTTGATTCGGAGTTACGCATTCGTAAATAGCACCTCATTTTACTATGAAACTACGGAAGCAACCTATGCCACTATCGTATGTATTGGTGGTATCCACTCCTGTAGGCAAGAGGCTGGAGTGTAGTTTATACTACCCCCAATGCGATGTATGAATCGAAAGCCATAAACTCCCCATTGACTTGATTTTTCTTTCGATTTTAGATTTTGATGTCATCCTCAGAATGGATTGGTTAGCGAGATACCATGCCTATGTAAAATTGTTATAACAAGACGATCCACTTTGATTTCAATAATAGGTTCCATTTCGAGGGAAGCAAGAAGAACTCGCCTAACTGAATCATCTCCGCATTCAAAGCGGATAGGATGATCTGCAATGGTTGTGAAGGCTTCATTGCCTTTATTTCTGAGAAGAAAGAACTCAAGAAGCTCAAAGAAATATCCATTGTATGCGACTTTTCGGACGTTTTTCCCGATGAAGTTCCAGGGTTACCTCCTGACAAAGAAGTTGAGTTTTCTATAGAACTTGTTCTAGGTACCGCAATGATTTACAAAGCTCCGTATTGTATGGCTCCTACGCGCATGATCTGGAGCTAGCAGTTATCGTGTTCGCTTTGAAACTTTGGCAACACTATCTTTATGGGGGAAAGTTTGAGGTACATTCGGATCATCACAGCTTGCAGTATTTGTTTGAGCAGCATGATTTGAATATGAGGTAACATAAATGGCTTAAGTTCATAAAAGACTATCACTTTCCTATCAAGTACCATCCAGGAAAAGAAAAAGTTGTAGTAGATGCTCTTAGCAAAAAGACAATGAGTCTCAGTGTTTTATTGAGCTCAGCATTGTTCATATAAGATGAATTCAAGAACATGCCTGTAGAAGTAAAATTGGTAAATAATTTGGTGATGTTTGCTAGTACTATTCCCTTCCAGCCTGAGATAATTCAAGCAATTAAAGATAGATAGTTTAAAGATCCTAACTTGGTGAATATTAAAAATCATATAATGGATAGACCAGATTTTCGTCTGGAAGATGGTGTTTTGTATTTCAGAAATAGATTGTGTGTGCCGGCTCACTATGGCATGCAAGAGAGCTTAATGACAGTGCACATTATGCTAGATATGCGATGCATCCCGGTAGCACAAAGATGCACTAGACTCTAAATGATAGATTTTGGTGGAACAATATGAAAAGAGAAATAACAGGCTCTGTGACTAGATGCCTTGCATGTCAAAAGGTGAAAGTTGATCATCACAGACCTCCTGGTTCGTTATTTCATATTCCTCAATCGAAATAGGAGCATATAACGATGGATTTCATCTCTAGTTTGCCCCTAACAAGTAAAAAGACTAATACCATTTGGATCACTGTAGATAGGCTAACAAAGTCAGCTCATTTTATTCCTTTTAAGAAGTATATAACATTTTCAGAATGGCCAAGAAGTTTATAAATGAGATTGTGAAATTACATAGTACATCGGTGGCCATAGGGTTGGATCGTGACAGTAGATTTGTATCAGCTTTTCGGAGAGCTTTTTAAGAAGCTATGGGTAACAAACTTAGTTTTACTGTGACATACGATCCGTGGACTGATGGACAATCCAAATGCACTATTCAGACATTGAAAGATATGTTATGTGCTAGCGTTCTACGTTTTGATAAGGAATGGGATAAGCACCTATCATTGCTATCCCAAGAAATTGCACCTCCTCCGAGGGTAAATATATAGCCTGTTGTTGACTTTCTCTGGTCTAAATCACCGGCCCAACCTACATCTGAGTAGCCGCGCAGTTCCAGGACTTTACCTTGATAACATAGGCGAAGATTCACTGTTCCTTTGATGTACTGCAGAATCCTCTTAACCGCATACCAATGCGGTAATCCTGGGTTACTTAGGAATCTGCTTACAAGACCCACGGCGAATGCAAGGTCTGGTCTCGTACACAACATCGCATACATGATGCTGCCCACAATTTGAGCATAAGTTTTAGTCTCATCATTTCCCTATCTTGCTCATTTGTGGGTCCTTACTCGCTTGATAATTTTGTACTCCTACAGATGGGAGTTTCAATTGGATTACACTTAGCCGTATCAAACCTTTTCAACGTAGCTTCCAAATACGATCTTTGTGATAAAGTCAATATCCTATTCGGACAATCACGGGTTATTTCAATGTTAATGACATACTCTACCTCACCAATGTCTTTCATCTTGAATTTTGACTTTAACCATTGTTTGATTTCATTTATGGCTTCCAATTTATTACTAGCGATCAAAATGTCATCCACATATAATGACAAATATAAATAACTACTCCCACTGTGTTTAATATAGAAACATTTGTCTGCACTATTGCGGACAAATCCTATTTCACATATGGCTTGATGGAATTTTTTATACCATTGTCTCGAGGCCTATTTCAATCCATACCATGCCCTATTAAGTTTGTACACTTTGTCCTCATGACCTTGCACCAAAAAACCCTTGAGTTGTTTCATATAAATTTCTTCTTTTAGTTTGCCGTTCAAGAACGTTGTTTTCACATCCATCTGGTGCAATTCAAGGTCACGACATGTTACCAATGCTACTAAGGTTCGTATGGATTGGAATTTTACGACCGAAGAAAATGTCTCCTCGTAATCTATTCCTTCCACTTATGTGAATCCCTTAGCGACTAACCGTGCTTTATATTTATCCAAGGATCCATCCTTCTTAAATTTCTTTCTAAGAACCCATTTACATCTAATGGCTTTCCGATCTTTAGGTAGATCTACCAATTGCCATACTTGGTTCTTTTCAATTGATTCCATCTCCTCTCTCATAGCCTCTAGCCAACACTGCGTATCCTGCACTTTGACCGCTTAAGAGTAGGAGGTTGGATCCAAATCTTACACGGTTTCCAATAAACTGTAATAATCGTCTAGATATGCTGGTTGTTTCATCGCCCGAATCGGTCTGCCAACTAGCTTATCGAGTTGTTCAATTACCTCAAGTGGGCCCTGGCTAGGAATTCTATATCCAACGTCCTTTTCGTCGGAACCCCCACTTGCTTGAACCTCCTTGCCTATAAAGATTTCATATAATTCCACACTTTGTGGTCTTACTCTAGGACTGACCGTCGGATCCTCAAGGAAAAACACATCTCGGCATTCCATGATTATTCTATTATCGTGATCATACACACGATATCCTTTAGAATATAATGGATAGCCAATGAAAAAACAATTTTTCTTTGTTTTTGCTTGTAGTTTATACCTTTCCTGTGGTGGTAGCAGGACGTGTACAAGCAACCCCAAACTTTCACATGTTCAAATTTTGGTTTGGTACCAATCCATAACTCATTTGGAGTCTTGGGCACACTTTTAGAGGGTACTCTGTTTAAAATATATTGTGCAGTATTTAATGCTTCTCCCCACAAATACAGCGGAAGACTCGCATGACTGATCATTGACCTTACCATATCCATTAAGGTCCTATTCCTCCTCTCGGCCATGCCATTTTGCTGTGGGGTATATGGAATTCAATATTCATGACTTATTCCCTCACGTGTACAATATTCTTTAAATAATTCGGAAGTATGTTCACCCCCTCTATTAGATTTAATCCTTTTTATTTTTTTGCTCTTTTGATTTTGGACTTCAGCAGCATATGTTTGGAACATTTTTAAAGCCTTATGTTTTTGTTTAATTAGGTACATATACCCATATCTACTGTAATCATCAATGAATGTAATGAAATAGTCCTCTTCGGATTTATTGTGTACATTCAATGGTCCACATATGTCTGAATGAATTATGGTCAATATTTCCGAACTTCTAGTTCCTTTTGGAAATGATTTATTGACCATCTTTCCACTTATACATGATTCACATACAGGGTACTCAATTTTACCTAGGTCTGGTAAGAGTCCGTTTTTAACCATTCTATTGATTCTGTTTTTATTAATGTAGCCCAATATCAAATGCCATAATATTGCCAAACCATTCATGCATACATTCACATACACAAAATAATCAGCAGTGGACTTTATTTCATTATGAAGAATATCCAGTAAATATAATTTTTCAGAAAAAAGACCATGGACTAAAACTTTACCGCGCATTCAAATAGTAACCCCACTATCTTTGAATCTAATTTTGAATCCATTCATTGCCAACTGGCTCACAGAGATGATGTTCCTCCTCATCACGGGAGCAAAAAAGACATCGGAGAGATAAAGGGATTTGCCGGTTGGTAAAGGAATTTTGACTTTCCCTATCCCCAACACATCACAGAATGTTTCATTCCTCATGTATATACTTTGTTCTCCGGGTTTCATCTCTTTGAATTCGATAAATCCAGCCTTGGTCCTTGATATGTGTCTGGTGGCTCCAAAATCAATCCACCAATTCTTGTCATTGGTGTCCACCATCATGGATTCAGTGACCATCTCAACATAATCTCTATGTTCTTCGGTCACTTTACCTTGCTGGCTATTCTCACCCTTTTTCTTTCTGCATTGAGAACTAAAATATCCAGGTTTCCCACAATTAAAGCAAACACCATGTTTAGGCCTTTTCCGCTTTGGATTGCCTTTAAATTTCTTTTTATTTTTCACATTCGCGGTTAACGCACAGGTATAACTCTTTTTTTAGTAACCATAGCAGAATTTATAGGTGTTATACCATGGGCAGCCTGCTTTTGTCCTTCAGCAAGTAATTTTGCTTCAACTTCACTAAGAGTTACACCCTTTTGAAGGCTAAGGGTTTGAGACATATTCTCTCACGAAGGTGAAAGACTCATTAACAAGTACATGATATGAAAATCTTCGTCCATTTCCTTTCCCAAGGTTGCAAGATTACTATGTTGGACCGACATTTTGTCAATGTGATCCCTTATAAATGACCCCTCTGGCATCTTATAATTGACATATGCACTAAATGCCTCCATTAGATGAGATTTGGAGGTTTCATCATATTTGTCCATAGCATAGTTCCAGATTTCTTTTGCTGTGGTGAAGTGCTCAAATTGTTTTACCAACTCATTAGATATGAATCCGATCAATAGATATCTCGCTGATTTGTTATTAAAGGCTCATTTCTCATATAATTCATGGTCCTCCTTAGGGGCATCATCAATGGGCTTAGGGACCGGATCAGATTCAATCACATAAGTTAATTTGTCAAAATGCAGCAACGTTTCCATCCGATGCTTCCACACGGCTATGGTCTTGCCGTTAAAAATATCAGCCTTTGCAAGATATGTAAGATTGATTTGGAAGACATGATTTTTATTTTTAATTAAAAGTTGGTTTAGATACCACTAACCGTATAAGGAGAAAATACCACCCTTTTATTTGAACCGCTGGATCGTCTTCCTTTTGCTGCCAACGCGTAGATCTGCTCGCAAGGACTCCGTAAGCGCAAACGGATCATTGATCTGACTCCGGATGACCAAGATATCGCAGTTGGAAGATTTGACGGTGATCCGCGCCCCTGCCTGAATCAGCCGTACGATCTCTACATCAGCGTCGACGTCGTCACGCTTCCAAAGGCAAAGACAGCAACCGGTGTCCCGCTGTTGTACGATGGCGCCCGCCTTTGTTTACCTTTATATTGTATTAAAGGTAGTCATCCACGTTATCTAACAGAAAGGACAACCAAAGAAAAATTTTCTCCTCGGGCTCCATGTGATGGAAAAAAGGCACAATCTTTGCTTAAAAAAAGAACGTCTGAACCCTTTTCTATCTTTGTGTTGGTAGAATAAGACAAAGAGAACCTTATTAATCTCGATTCTCGCACAACTTCAAAAGAAAGAAAGTGGTCTTCTTTAACCTTTACGTTACAGAGACGAGCCCTTCTTTACCATTTACGCTGCAGAAATGCAGGAACGTAAACAAGGTATGAGGCTTCAAGAAAAATCTTAAATCTGTTAATATCCACGTTGCCTCTCCAAAATCTGAACCGATAAAATGCACCGCGCCGGGCTCTGATACCAACTGATGGATCCGAATAAGGAGACTCCGTCATGCGGCCGGAGATCTATGTGCGTTCCAGTGATGAAAAGCTCCGTGGATCTTTTCGCCTCTTGTCTTTCCTACGAGAATGAAGAGAATAATAATTATCCAAACCCTAGGGCTCCCTTATCCTTATATAGACAAGTCCCAAAGAGTCACACTTATTAGAGACATCTTCCATCAGAAGCCCACATTCACTGATCCTATTGGGAGTCTTATTATGGGGCCCAGACCAAGTCTTATACTAAAGTGGGATTGCAATTTCTGTTGGCATCTGCCCTGCTTGATCTGACGTGGGACCCGTGGCATGCGGGCCACACGATTTCCTAATGACCTACTGTTCCTAATCGAAGTCTTTTCTTTCTAACACTCCTGTTTTTGCCGTAAAGCCTTATCCTTCCTTCCTCTATAACGATTAAGTGCGGAGAACAGTAAACCGTAGAAATTATGTGAGAACAGCTATAGTCCTTAAGTTGGAGAAACTAGAAAGGGTTTGTAAATATATCATATAACTGTTCGTATGTAGTGCTTGATTTTTTAATTGTGGTTTTCTTTCACTGCATATCACTTGACATACAATCTAAAAATTCAGGACGCCCTAAAATAATCTTCAATTCTCAACCTTTAAATTTTTCTTATTTTCTCCACCGCCTGGAAGTTTTTAACTTTAAAATCATTTCTTATCCAAATGGACTTTTAAACCATGAATGGAATATCTTATTTCAGCAATAGTACATTTCCGTATCAGAGGGAGAGAGAGGTAGAGAGAGAGTGCTACAGGGAAAGGTCAAAATCCTACCCAAATAGACTCAAGCCACAAATGGAATCTCTTATTTCAACAATAGTACATATCTGTATTACAGGGAGAGGGAGAGACAGAGTGCTACAGAGAGATGTCAAATTCCTACATGCTCTAGCATGGTTTGAACGGTTGGTAGACGCATGTTCTTGTATAGGTTCCGCCACCAGCCGGTTTACCACCTGCAGGCAAATCCGGGTTTAACGCGCCATAGGTTATTGTGGTTTGGTCAGCAAGAAACCTTCTACTGATTTCAAACTCCATCAAGTACTCCTCTTGGTCGTGGCATTGGGCGATGGAGAGATTGCAATTAGTAGCAGAAGCACCTCTAATGAGACTGCCACTGCCAAACAGCATCCCTACCAAAGCTACAAAGAAGAAACAGAGGCTAAGTTTCATCTCTTACTTCCGCGCTCTCTCTCTCTCTCTTCACTAGTTTAAATCCTCATGTACCCCTCGGTGTCATTATATATGCAAGTGAAAGATTCCAAATGGCAAAGAGTGACAATGATATGGATATAAATGGAACACAGAAGAAAGTAGAAGGAAGAAAGGGAAGAAGACCAGAGAATGTTAGGCCTTGTTTCGTAGGTTTAGTCTTTTTTTTATAGACCATCCAAAATAGAGCTATTTAAAAAAGATCTATAAAAAAAGAGACTAGAATAAAAAAATGTATTTGGTAATACACAGATCTATTTTAAATAGACTGTTTGGTATACCCTCTATTTGCCTCATTTTAGAGGGCTTGTCTCTTATTTAGAAGGGTAGTGTATGTCATTATAGAAAAATTAAATAGACTCATATACTTGTATTTCACCCTTCATATATCTTTCAAGAACACATTACAATATGTTCCATAAAGATTATATTCAACATATCATTCAAGAACACATCCATTATCTATACACATATCATCATATCATAATGCCCTATCATTTGGAAAATAAAAAAATTATCCATCATCACACATCATTACACACCACCACACACCATCACTTCAATTCATCCAACATCACAACCCATTCAGAAAAAGAAGCACATGCTTCAGAACATGCATCTTGCCAAATGGCATCTACAATTAAATTCCTCTTGGCATCCATCTCTATCCTATCTGTGACATCAAAAGTATAAGAGCTCACATATTCCTGAACATTAGTGTCATGCTCTATTTGGACACCTTCACCAGAAAATTGTGAAAACAATTGATCCTCCATATCCTCTTTCCTAATGAAATTATGCATGGCCATTGTAGCAATTACAATGCTCCGTTGAACAGGAAATGGGTAAGGACCCATCCGCTTAAGGATAGGAAATCGAGCTTTCAATACTCCAAAGCTTCGCTCAATCACATTCCTTAATGATGAATGTAATCTATTAAAATGCTCCTCCCTAGTACGAGGAATAGCAACGCCTTGAAAATCCGGAAGCCAATATCGAACATTTCGAAATGGAGAAAGAAACCCTCTCATGTTTGTGTAACCAGCATCAACCAAGTAGTATTTACCTATAAAGAATTAGATACAAATGTTTAAAAGTAACACTTGAGTAAAATGTTGTAGTATACATTTGATGGGATTTAAAGCAATTTAAATGCTTTCTTACTAGGTGGAGCATGTGGAAACTTTAGCCTTTCATCAGAAATGGTGTCCAATAAAATCCGCTGATCATGAGCTGTACCTTCCCATCCGCATACTACATAGGTAAAGAGCATGTCAAATGAGCATACTGCCATAACTTGTTGCATACAATCCCGCTTTCTACCTCTATAAGGGATTTGTTTCTCTAGTTGGATAATAGCATGCACAAGGGTTCCATCTAGTGCACCAATACAATCTTACAAAACAATGTGAACAATAAAAAATTTATAATCTATAGAAAAAATAAAAAAGAGCTGCTAATATTCTGGAAAGAGAGCAATACCTTAAAATATGGCTCAAAACATGGATTCAAAAGAATTTCCTTCGGCACTATATCCAATGGAGGTGGCTTTATCATGTCTTTTTCAAATAGCATCATTGCTTTTAATACCTGACGAAAGTGTCTATGAACAGTTTCCCCCGAGTGTTGAAATCTATCTTGTATTATTCTGTTCGTATGGGCATGTGCAATGACCATCATGAACATGGCCAGCTGCTCCTCCACAAGTATATATTTGCTGTCTTCCAAGAGCATCTTTTCTCTAAAATACATGCATAAATGCCGAAATACATGCTGTTCCATACGTAGTAATTGATGACAGATAATGGGGTTACCATTCAAAATGATTTGGACATGACCATGTCTGGTTGTGATTGAGTTCCTACATGGTTCCTTAATCAAGTATCGTTGCCGCTTCTTGTACAACAACATAATTAAAAGTATTATATTTCGCCGTAAAATTGGATCCATGTGCTCTGTATATGTCAGACAAAATATAACCATTCATTCATTCATAATGAGTTTAACAAGTAAACATTCAACAAAAACATTGACAAAATATTCATCATATATATAGAGTTTAACAAGTATTCATTCAAAAAAACCTATTTCAACCCAAAATAATATGATGAAATATCCATATTTCCCAAAAAAGAAAGTTCGATGATGTTTCAACCTAAAACAATATTAAGCCATATTAACTAGCTTTCAGATGCATTCCCATTCTGTTGTTCCATTTGAGCTTTGAGCCAAATCATCCATCCCTCATCTGACTTAAGTTTCATCCAGATAATTCTTTTTTCTTTAACCATAAAAGAATTAAGACCAGCCATATACAGTGGGTTATTGTCAGTTAAATGGGGCATGGCATGTAACAAGTCAATGCATTCACCAATTGTATCTCCTTCAGGTTGAGCAAGAGTAGCAGCTAACTAATTTGATGCCTTCATTGATTCTGCGAGCTCCATTATGCATTTATCTATTGCATCATTACTTGTCCTTGATTGCTTTCTAGAAGTCCTCGATCTCTTTCGCCGAATATTTGCCATTAGGGCATCTGTACCAACCTCACTAGCACTTGAGTTTTTTGGCATGGTGGACTAGGGGGTTGTTTAATCTGGGGATGGAGTGTCTTCGTAACGATTCAAGTTAAAGAAATTTGAATCTATAGAAATATCTTCAGGCAAACCATCCATTGTCGGAGCCCATTTATCATCCCCTCTAGCTAAAGTACCATCAAACAAAGCAGCCATCTCTTCAAGAAAAGAAAGGAGCTTGCACTTAAATATTTTGGCATCTTTATGTGTCTGCAATGAAGTTCAATTATAATTGTCAAACGCTAGAATCCTATCATATTAACACAAAAACAATTATAACATTTATATACCTTCAGGTATTCCGTCCATCGGTCCTGTGCCATCTCCACACAGCCTATATGCGGGTTGAATCCTATGCCAGTTTGACTAGTCAAGTGTAACCAAGCATTGTATAGTTTTTTCAGATGATCCAATTGATTTTTCAACTGCTTTTGGTTGAAACTATGTCCAGTCCTATTATTAAAATTTTCAATTATCACCTTCCAAGCTTTTGTGCTAAATTGTATCCCAGGGCGACCACCAGACTTCACTTGTTCCAAACATATGTTAATGAGGCATTTTCTCATACTATCTGACCAGTGCGCACGATCAACGTCATCAATTTCTTTTGTCTTTTCCTTATTCGCCATGATAACTATACCATAAGATTGATTTAGGCCTAACAAGGAACTCAAAACAATACCATGAACTGGTTTAAGTAGACATAAGCCCTTTTTCGTAAAATTAGATTTTGTTCAATGTTGTCATTCATGCAAAATAAGGCTTAGTCGTAGGCATCTTACGGCTTAGCCGTAATATGCACTGCAGCTCCACCGTGGTTCCCTTTACTGTTCATCCGCAATTACGGTTCACCCATATTTTGTACTACTGCTTAGCCGTGTTTTGTTCTACGGCTGAGTCACGGCTGAGATACGACTCAGCCGTAGTCCATTATACGGCTTCGCCGTGACCTGGCCATAAAAGAAAACTGGGTTTTTCCCTCTCTGGACTTTAAGCGGAAGGTATTGAGGACCCAGTTTTATGATTGAACAAACTTCAGCAAAATGGTGAATCCAGTGACATGCACACAACTACAATGCATACAACTGGGGTGAGATTGAGAAAAAAAAGAGGGGTTCATATCGTGGTTAGGGTTTTGATTCAAAAACTGAGAGGATTCCATCTATTTAGGTTGGAAGTTCTTCATCGTTGCTGATTCCTCCTTGCTCAGGAATTGAAAAATAAAAGAAAACTAGAGTAAAAGAGGAAGAGAAACATACCTGCTTGAAAGATCTGGATCTTGTCTCCCTTTCCTTTTGCGTTTTTTCTTCGGTGCTCAAGCTCTGGCTCCTGCTCCAACTCTCTCGAGGTTTTATAGCAGAGGAGTTTCGGTGCCAAATCAATTTCCGTTGAGGTTATTTCAGTCAAACAAAATGCCATCTGCCTCTTTATTTTTAAGACCCAAAAGGTCTATTTTTCACTTGCCCTCAATTTGAGTATATGAATTTTAGAGGTTTTGGAGCTGAATGTCAAAAGTGGGTAGAGGAAAAAGTTTGTGCCAAACGGTCTATTTTCTGAAATTTCTGCCCATTTTAGACATTTAGAGAAATAGAGGGAAAATTTAGACTTACCAAACATGGGCTTAGTCATTTGCAAAAGAAAGGCAAGGGCAATTTTGGCAAATTTGAATAAAAAACACAAAAGTAGTTGGACGGTGGGTTTTATTGTCGGATATTCTGTTTTGAAATAACTTTGAAAAACTTAAAGGCTGAATTGTATATTTTATTTTGTCCTGTTTTGAAATCTCTCCAAAACTTAAGCTCTATTTTGAAAATTCCCCTTTAACAAATTGAAATTATTTTCAGAGTTACTCTTTCACAACTCCTAATAATTATTGTACATGGATCTACGGTTTAAATCATAATATTGGCCCCACCTTAACAATTATAAAATCTTGTCCATCTTTAGCAATTCTCAGCATTTGAAGGATCTTTAGAAATTAGAATGTTTGAATCAACTTTTTTAAAAATTACAGCGTGGGCCCTCCTTTCGGACTGTGAGATGAGACCCACTTTTACAGATTGCAACATGAGCCCATCTTTAAGAATTGGCTACATCCCTGCCCCTGTAACAAACATTTCTGAAACAAAATACTTCCTCTCTTACGAAAAATATTCCCCATTTGATCATTTATGTTATACACACGATCAACTGTGATACTATTAAATGAACAGGATTCCAAATTATAAAAACAAACTTGGCCTCTTTTAATGCTTTTGGATATATTAAGCCCAACTATGTCAAATGAATGCTACTTTTGGTTGTGGCTATGATGCCATTTGTTGTGCACGTGTATTTGTGAGGATGAAAAATTGTGATCGACAATCAAACAAGCCATACAAGAAAGAAGAGAGAAAATCATACACATCGATTGACATGGTTCATCAATCCTTGACACCCACAGGAAAGAGAGAGCTCTCACCTTTCTCACTCAATTTCCAAGGTTACAAATTATATCATATGTATAATTAATGCTTTCTTATAGTGTGTTTGGTTTAACTTATTAAAATTACAACATGCTTTTCTAAAATTAACTTATGAAAGTCTACTTCCTGAAAGTAACTTTTAAAGATAAAATGTCATTTGGTTAGCTCAACTTTTACAATTACTTTTCTATAGCAAAAGCAACCAAAGTTGTTTGATTAAATGAAAAGAAAGTAGCTTTAAATGTAAAATAATCAAATAATTTATATAAATTATCATAAGAAAGATAATTGCGCAATGTAGGAGCGTTGTTAGAGAAATGGCCTATGTCAAACCTAAGACATGCCATTTCATGTGGAACCCAACTCAAAACCACTTGGATTTGGCAATCTCTACTGGCACGTTTGGTAACAGGTGAAGAATTTGTAGTTTCACGAATTCCTCACAACCCTAGAAAATGAAAACCCTCACTTAGGAATTTACAGTTGAGGATTTTTCATGTTTTACGTTTGGTTAGAACTATGAAATGACTAAGGATTTTAAGAATTCATGTTTGGTGTTGAACAATAAAATCTAGGGGTGTTCATCGGCCGAACAAAAGAGTATTCATGATTAATGCTCCTAGTATGAAAGAATAATTTAGTCCTGATTGTATCTCACGAAATCTTTATATTATAGCAGTTGTCAAAGTGATATCCCTTGTAGTACTTGGAAAAAATCCCCCAAAATTCAGAGCAACCTAGAAAAATCCCACTCATCATACAATGAAAATCCATGATTTCAATAAAAAGAGGAAGAGATAGAAAACAAGAGGTGGATATAAAAAGAGATCATGAAGGTGCATTTGCACTAGCGAAGGGGAGAGCCTTTGGATCGCAAATTGTGTGTTTCATGGACCAAATAGAAGATAAAAAAGAAATAAAAAAGGTAAAATAATAACCAATTGCAATTTCCAACACCCCCCCCCCCCAGGCTTTACTCATTTCTACTCACAAAAGTCATAAAGTGCCTTTGTATCGTGAAGTGCGTGAAGAGATGCTGCCTCAAACGTTAACTTCTGACTTCCACTTATAAAAAGCCCAGTTAAAAAGGCAATCACCAAACATACTTTCAAGCCTTTTGGGCTTTCTAAAACAAAAGCCTAAAAAGCCATATTAACAGGTTGAACCAAACACATCGTTAGTCCCTAGGAAAGCTTTGTTACACTTACCAAAATACCTATAATACAAAATATAAATCCAACAATCTCCACCTTTGCCTTGGATTTTGTACAACTTAAGCCACATGAATATTAGGTAATGTCTTATCATATTTTGCTGAATGATACATCCCTACATTGATGATGCTGTCTTTATTCTTTGACACTCTTGCATGTTGAATCAACACTTGAACTTTAAGCAAAGTTTATCTTCTTGTTAAACTCCACTGTGAACTTGATGCTCAAATCCATTCATGAGTTTGAATCACTCACTATCCAGCCGTCAAACTATTCTAATTTTATCACCATTGTGAAGATTTAATCACCACGAGCATGCATGTAAAAAACAAATTGAAAATGAGTCTGGATGACTTCACAGTTGCAGAACAGTCTTATCAGTCAAAACCTTTATTTGACTAGGTTTCGATCTCTATCTCTTATTTATTAAAACCCCTATTTGATCAAGTCTAAATCCCTATCTCCATTGCCAAATTAGACACATGAATTAGGCTATTAATGTGTTAGTCATCAAAGTCGTGTGCTACGCTTTATCCTAATCAATATACGATTAAGAGTTGAAATCTCATTAAGATATAGATGCTCTTATGGTGATTAGTTGGTACATAATGGAATTTGATCTTGTGATTAAACATTTTTAAGAGCATGAAACCTACCCAACATGACACTAGCCTATATCCATCATTAAATCTACCCAAGCATGACTTTCATTAAAAAAAGAGGGGGGGGGGGGGGGGGTGGTTGATCTCCACATGGGAGTTCTCAACCTTTTCCCTTAGTTTCTTGCCCTTCTAGTAGTTTTTCACTGTATCATCTTTTCTCATCAAATGGAGTTCTCAACCTTTTAACCATAAATGGATCATCAATAGTACATTTCATTTTACATGGAGAGACAGGGAGAGAGTGAAAGTTTATGGTGCCCAGAATTTATTTTAGATTGTGATTTGATTACTACTTCAATTCAGCAAAAAAAAAAAAAAAAAAAAGGCAATCAACCACACAAAGAAGACAACATAGAATATAATGTGGAAAACCAAATGGGAAAAAGCAGCGAGTCCTAAGTGGACAAAATCAATTACTTACTTTTGTAGTACAAGATATACTTACAACCCTACAGCCAGTCGCTCGACACAAGGTGCTGGAGTTGTTCTTGATGGATCTTCATAACATACAGTCCCTCGGTGCCTTATTATTTATGCCTTGATTACCATAACAAATGAGTCTCTTTAACAAGAGAATAATCTTTTATAAGGAAGTAGAACAAATCTTCTATAAAGAAGCAAAAGCATTAACTTTAGAACTTGAATCATTCAGCCGAATCTCTCATGAAAGCTCTAGAAGAAATCTCCAATGAATTCTTTACTCTGATTGTGGAGATGATATTATGTGTGTTTAGGGTTGAGAGAAACCATCTTGTTGTAGCCCAAAATTTGTGCCTTAGAGTTAGAAACCAAATTTATCCAAAATATATAAGTCTGGCACAAATAGGAAACAAATCTATGTAGGTTGGTGAGCTACTACCACATGCTCGCTCTAACACGTGTGAGCATCCTCTTGAGCGCATTCTTCATTCATCCAGTTATTTTTTCATATGTCTGTTAGGCATGAGCCCAGCCTTCATGGGCTTAAGCATAATCGCCTCTGTATTGGCCCGTTTGAGCGTGTAAGCATGTCCGTTCGAGAGCTTGCAGTATTTTTGATTTCTTCAATTCAAAACTTCTTTGTGATACGATTGATAGTCTATACATAAGAATATGAAATACAGACTAATGGACTCAAGTCTTGCCCAATACATGAATTTAGTCAATTGTAATAACAATTACGGAGACACAGAGAGAGAGAGAGAGAGAGAGAGAGATCCACTAATAAAAAATGCAATAGAGTGCTACAGAGAGAGGTCAAAATCCTTCATGTTCTAGGATGATTTTTCTTTTTCATGGACGCATCCTCTTGTTTAAGATTTTTCATTTCTGGATGGATTAGCATCTGCATGTAGATTTTGATTTGATGTGGGAGTGGTATTGAGTTGTTTTGGTTAGCGAAAAACCTTTTACTGATTTCAAACACCATAAAGAACTCCTCTTGGTTGGAGATTGGGAAATAGAGTGTCATGTCTCCAAAATTGAAATCGAAATCACTTGAAATTAGGGTTAATTAAAAACTTCTAGTGTTTAAAACAACACGTGGCACATAATCAAATCCCACATGGGATCATAGGAATGTTGTGAGTCCAAAAGATTTCACATACATAAATTCTTGCAGAAGCGTATTCTAGAAATTGGTATCATCATATAAAATTAGAGTTTTGCACATTAAAGGATTTTGTAACACTTTGACCCTAACCAAGCATGCTTAGTGACTAATTAAGTAAGTTTTTGCTAATTACCATCGAATAAGGATGGATTTACCTTGTTTTGTCTTTGTGGGTTATGTTTAAGTCTTGGATAGGTAGTTGGGTTAAGTATAATGTTACCAAGGTAGTGAAAGCCCTTTTTCATAATTTTCGAGTTCATGGTTTTACGTCATTCATGCATTATATTTACATCATCACATTCATCTCGTCAAGCTCGTTAACTTTTGTACTTGACTTGAATACATTTGAGTTCAATTGTGTTAGTTGGACCTTCATTTGCCTTGAATTGTAATTGCCTTAAGAAATAGGGACTTTTTTATAAACTCTAGAAAATATCCTGTATTTATAAGATCCACTGTTCCTAATCGAAGTCTTTTCTCTCTAACACTCTTGTTTTTGCCCTAAAGCCTTATCCTTCTTTCCTTTATCAAGATTATTCTCATCCAATGAAGAGAGTTGATCTTTGCATATATGATTAGAGGCTCATCTTAGCATCTTCAGTGTCTTTGAACCTACTCACAAGCTGTAAAGTGAAGGAGTCAAGCATTTTAGTTTCAGTTCGAAAATTTGGGGTGTCGTCTCAAGTTGAACCAAGAGTAAGAGTAGTGGGTTGAATTCTAAACAATGCAAGTATAAGCAAATTTTGGCTTAATACATGTTGGTATGTTATGTTTCTTGTATATTACTCACTCCTGTGTATTCAACCCTAATATGTTTCCCTTTCTCAATTTCACTGTATGATGAAGTTCAATAGTTTTGAAATAGTATGAGTAAAAACAAAGGCTGAACAAAGGAGGACCGAATGACATTTGGTTTAAAAACAAAGGATGCTAGTAAACAAACCAGCATGGAATTTGTTTCAAAAAGTGGCTTCAAATATGAAGTTGCTTCAGAAACTGAAACTTAGCTCATGGTCCAGAGAACTAAAATTTTCATTTTTCTTCTACGGTTAGGCCAAAACTGAACCGTAGATTGTGTTACGGCTAAGCCGTAGATAAACCGTGGCTCAGTTGTAGGCTATATGCGACTAAGCCATAGAATGGAACATGGTTAAACCATAAATACAAAGGAAATTGGGGTACCTACGGCTCAGCTATAGTGTATTTTACTGCTAAGCCATAGATGCCTATGGCTAAGCCGTAAGTTACCCACAGCTAAGTTGTAAGGCCATTGAAAATCAGGGTTAAATAGGCACTGTTACAAAACTTTGTAGGGCCTTAGCTGCTGGATCCCTTTACACTATTAACCAGCCTCATAAAGAAATAAAAGATCATGAAAAGTTTTGAGGGCTGAGACTTATTCATGTTATGTTGTTCATTTGTTAAGCGCCTCCTCATGGGTGTTGGTTTAAAGGACTTCGATACACATTTTTGACACAATGTAACGCCAAAAGGAGATAACTGTATATCAGATCACTTAAAACTATATCATCATGCATGGTTAGAAACGATAGATGACTAGATTATGGTTAGCTAGTAAAACTACACTGATCTTATTAAATTGAATTGAATGGCATATTAGATGAACGCTATTGTCTTCCACTCTTTCAATAATGATGTGAATTAAAATGATCATCATATGTATTGACTTCTACTCTTCCAATAATCATTTGAATTGAAATGATCATTGTATGCCTTGAATTTATTTGAAATGTTTCTTGATAGTCTTGATGTTATATTGACATTGAATTGAGTACGAATGTATTGCACGAATGAACTGAATATATACAGTTTGGTATTATTCTCACTCAATGAATGAATTGCATGATTGCTCAAGCACAATGGTATGATTAAATTAAAATGGTCTGCCTCTATTCAGCTTCAGCCTTATGATACCTGGTGGGGTTAACTTTGGTGTTGCACGAACGTTGCCACTATAGTGTGCTATTTTGGAGCTTCCTGACTTCATATACGAAAGACCCATTTGTACTTGGGTTGGTCAATGGTATTCTCAATGCATATATTCCTAGAGAGAGGATATGGCAAATGTAGTAGCCAAATAGTAAAGTATTTCTATTATTTGATTCTTATAGCATGATTGCTCAATTGCACAATATACCTAGTATATTGAATTGACCTTTTTAATCACTTGTTACTAGTTCTGATCTTATGAAGATCGAAAGACTCCAGAGAAGACTTTCGAGAACCCCTCTGATTTAGACGAGTGAACAGCGGATTAGAGCCGATTGATCCACCACGAGTGTGCCCAGAGCATGTTAGGCCTTCTTTTGTTTTGTTTTGTTTTTTTTTTTGGAAACAACTGCATTTAAGGTATCATGACTTGCATTTAACTTTACTTTGTCGTGTACGATTTATAATCCCATGTATTTTGAAAACTGTGTCACTCTTGTATATAGCTCAATAACGTTCTTTCCTTTTGTAAAATACATGTTCCTCTACAACTCATGTTCATATCATAGCATATCTATAATAGTTGGTTAAAAATTTTCTTGTTTCATGAATAATATTAATAAGCTTCCATGTTTGAATGTTTGGACATATGTCCGCTATAAGCATCTCACCTGTGTAAGTAATGTGCCTCTCTCTTGTATAATTCTGCTTAGACTCGAGTCCAAGTGTGTATTATACGGGAGTATGTGTGTCACTATTTGGGGTTAATTCTGATACCCAAATTCTTGGGCTCGGGTTGTGATATACGTAAGTATAGTATTAGAGCATGAAACAGTCATTTAAAAGATGTAGACATGTAGGAACGTAGTGAGGATACGATAGAATTCCATGTATATTAACTATTTAACTCTATAGTCTGAATATGTTGATGGATGAGTATTTCTAAGTTGAGATGATTTTTTTTCTTTTTTTGTAGGAAATGGCATCAGGATCGGGGACTAATAATGACAATAAGCTTAACATGAATTTACTTTTAGCGACTAGTAGATTTGCTCTTCCACAGCCACTTCCTAATACAGATGACTGTTTAATGATGTTGATGTAGGCAATTCAAGCGCAGTCTCATGCGATGCATGCATAGATGCAAGCTATATAGTCTCTATAAGCATAGATGGCTTTTATAGTTGAACAACAGAGTCAGCCATCAGTCCAACCACATGTAGAGCAACAAGTGGTGTTTCAGCCTAAAGAAAATGATCCTAATGCTCTATACAAGAAGTTTAGGAAAAGAGGTATAACAGAATTTCATGGTAAGAAAGATGCTCTACAAGTAGATGAATGGTTAGAGCATACTGATGATGTGTTTGATATAGTTGTTTGTACAAACAGGCTAAAGGTTTTACTCAACGCTTCTATGTTTCATAGTGTGACTAAGACTTGGTGGAAAAGTGTGAGAGATTCATATAAGGATATGCCTGGAGCTATGTGTGAGAGACTCTCAAGAAACAATTTAAAAAGAAGTTTATCCCGGCTCATGTTCAGCAGGAAAAGGAGGTAAAGCTTTGGCATTACAGTAGAGACAGATGTCAATGGCAGATTATTTACATACTTTTACTCAGTTGTCACAATATGTAGAGGATATGATTAATACGGAGGAGAAAAAGGTTAACAAGTTTATCATTGACCAAAATCTCATGTGCAAGGATTATGTTATAGCTTTCCAGAGGCCAACTATATTTGATGATGCGGTAGATAGGGCTTACTCGGCAGAGGCCAATTGTAACACTCCGATCTCCTTTGAGCCCGTTTAGTAGCTCGTCAGTTTGTTTTTGTGTTGTTTATTTCTTTTGGACTTGGTTTCGGGTCATGGATAGGTAGTTGGGTAGCCTTTGACCTGGGATAGGTAATTCTAAGCCTTTTTTCGTAATTTTGCATTTGCTTTGAGTACATCATATTTGCATCATCTTGGTGTCAGCACGTGTATTTTGCTGAGCTCGTTATTTCCCGTAACTGTCTCAGACCCATTCGGAGTCAATTGGAGGAATTGGACCTTCGTGTGACTTGAATTGTAAATAGCTTAAACCCATCGGACTTTGATTTAAACTCCAAATCTATATAATGAGTCATCAGTCCAGATGTCTTCTCTTCTGCTCATTTCCTTAGTCGTTGCACGCAACAACTGCAGGGAGAGCTCCACGTCCACTCTCTCTCCTCTTCACTTCTCTTCTTCACTCCTGGTTGGTGTTGGGTTTTCCACCCAGTTTCGATTGGGTTCTCTCCCCCTCCTCTCTGTCTATGCTTTGAGGTAAGTGGGTTCTTCATTTATTCTTCTCCAATTTGGATCTCCCATCTCTCTCTTTCTGTATTCTCATGGATCTGTGTTGTTGCTTTGCTTTGTTTGGGTTTTAGCTGGTTTTGAGCCTAACTTCAGTGGTTTGACAAAGCTCTTGAGGCAAGTATAAGTACAGGATTGGATAACACATATGGGTATATTGATTGATTGCTTTGATTTATTCCTCTTGCATGTATGGGATGTTTTACAGCCCAATCCTACGGTGTTGGGATCTATTGAGCTTGTTGTGCTAAGTTTCTGTACAAATTTTCAGTTTTTGTACTTGACTCTATTTCATTTTCTATACTGTACGGCTAAGTCGTAACTCCGTACGACCCAGACTCCAGAAACTCTATTTTTACATTTTGTTCTACGGCTAGGCTACGGCTAAGTCGTAAATCATTCTACGGCTGAGCCGTAAGCTAGCCATGACTCAACCGTGAACTAACACTCTGATCAGTCGAAACTTTCCGGACACAGTACTCTTACGGTGTGGCTACGGCTGAGCTGTAGACTCAACCGTAGCTCAGCCGTAAAAGTGTCAGATCAGAGGTGGAAGACGACCAGTTTAGCCGTGTTTTGAAGGGAACCATGGCTAAGCCGTAGTGCATGTTACGGCTAAGCCGTAAGATGTCTACGGCTAAGCCGTAGGTCACCCACGGCTAAGCCGTAAGATTTGAAATTCCTGAAATTAAACTTAGGTTAATGATACGACCTTGTAGGGCTAAAATACAGGTGAACCACCCATGTAAACCGGCCCAATGGATTCTTTGGACCGCATGAATAGTTTGTTAGGCTGTGACTTATTCGTGTGAGCGTTGATTACTGTTAAGCACCTCCCCATGGGTGTTGGTTTAAGGGACTTCGTTGCACGTGAGAATTACAGTGCAACACTTTGATGGCAACGGTGCACCGAATAACTTAAAACTACACCAACATGCACGGTTAGTGACAGTGAACAACTAGATTAGAGTTGGCTTGTAATTAACCTCGCTTCCGTGTTAATCTGAGATGCATTGCATATTGCTTACAATTTTGCCCTCTGTTCTATTGATCTATGTCTATGCATTACGAGATCATTTTGCCTTCGTTCTGTATATTTGTTTTATTATTCGGTCTGTACTATGCTTTGATCTACGCTATATTTTGACTTGTTTTATGCTATGCTCCATATATCTCTGGCTTTGTAAGTCTCTGATTCAATGGGTATTCCCAAGTGGCTCTGCCTAGAGATTAATACGTGAGGATAAGACCTGCCCCTTGCCGTCGGTGAGTCCAAAGCGGATAATCTCCCTTCTCCTTGGATTTGATTTGATTTGTATCAGTTTGGCTCTACTCAGCCTCAGCCCTAGGATACCCAACAGGGTTTCCTCTGGCTTGGTTCTCTGTATCGCTGCAGTGTATTTCTGTCTTGGGATCCCGGAACCCAGGAAACTGAGACCCACTTGTACCCATGGCCAAGTTGGTGGTGTTCTCATCTGTCTGCTCTCTATTTGAGGGAATATGGTCAACGCAGTAGCCACCTAGTTCAGTATTTATATGCTTTGATTCATTTACCATGCTTTACTTCTATGCACGATTGGCTTAGCATACTAATATGAAACTCTGTATTTAATCTTTTGTCATTATTCAATTTGATATAATGCGTGTTACGTCCCTATTACTTATAATTGCTGGATCGTTGTATTCATGGAGTTGTCTGTAGTGTTGCAAGCTCAGATCCCTTGTCCGGGTCCCCGGCGGTCGAGGAGACTGTAGGGCAGGACTTAGAGGCTCCCTCCGGCCTAGCAAAGTGGGCTTGATCACTTCTGCCGAGTGCGTATCTGCATATCATCTGGGGTCTATTTGTTTTGAGTTTTGGAGACTTGTATTTTAGACTTTGACTTCATCTCTCTTGTATTATTTTGTATATCAGTATTTTGGTGTGTACTCAGACTTGTATTTGGTTTTATAATTGTGTATGTTATCTACATCTTTTCCTATTTCGCATTTTGGTTTTCTGCTAGTTCTCTTTTGTTTTGCTTGCTACGATCTTTACAGCTTCCGCGTATGCTTGATTCGCACGTGTTAGATCCCTTGTGTGTGTGCATCTAGACATGGGTTTGGATGTACGTGCACGAGAGTACGTGTGTCACCGGTTAGGTTTTTGTTAACCCCCGATTTCTGGGCTCGGGTTGTGACACCAATGCCCACAAGAAAAGAGCTTTGGACCCCAAAAAGAACACATCCTTTGGTGTTAAGGGGCAAGTACAAAAGACAAAGGCCAATGCCCACAAGAAAAGAGCTTTGGAACCCCAAAAGGAACACATCCTTTGGTGTTAAGGGGCAAGTACAAAAGAAAATGAAGGGTGGTCAAGATAGCTTGAGTAAAGCAGTGGTGAAGTGTGGTGATTGTGGGAAGTCTCATGAGATTGAGACGTGTTAGAGAAATACTGGAGCTTGCTTGATTTATGGCTCAATGGAGTATCGGATGGCTCAATGTCCCAGGTATAAGCCCAACCAGCAATCTTGACCTACCGCACTTATTTCTCAAGGCAAATAGCAACGATCATGTCAAGGACAGAGACAGAACCGCCAGAATGCCCATGCTTATGCTATCCCTCATGAGAGCGCGAAAGATGTTGCTATGGTAGAAGGTATTGTTTCCACCGATAATGAAGAAACATAAACATTATTTGATTCGGAGTCTACGCATTTGTAAATAGCACCTCATTTTACTATGAAACTACAGAAGCAGCCTATGCCACTATCGTATGTATTGGTGGTATCCACTCCTGTAGGCAAGAGGGTGGAGTATAGTTTATACTACCCCCAATGCGATGTATGAATCGAAAGCCATAAACTCCCCACTGACTTGATTTTTCTTTCGATTTTAGATTTTGATGTCATCCTTAGAATGGATTGGTTAGCGAGGTACCATGCTTGTGTAAAATTGTTATAATAAGACGATCCACTTTGATTTCAGTAACAGGTTCCATTTCGAAGGAAGCAAGAAAACTTGCCTAACCGAATCATCTCCACATTCAAAGCGGATAGGATGATTCGCGATGGTTGTGAAGGCTTCATTGCCTTTATTTCCGAGCAGAAAGAGCTCAAGAAGCTTGAAGAAATCTCCGTTGTATGCGACTTTCCGGACGTATTTTCCGATGAAGTTCTAGGGTTACCTCCTGACAGAGAAGTTGAGTTTTCTATAAAACTCATTCCAGGTATAGCACTGATTTACAAAGCTCCATATTGTATGGCTCCTGCAGAATTATAGGAATTGAAAAAGCAATTGCAAAATTTTCTTGATAAGGGTTTTATACACCCTAATGTATCACCGTGGAGAGCCTCGGTGTGTTTGTTAAGAAGAAAAATGGCACGCTTCAAATATGTATCGATTACCGGCAATTAAATAAGGTGACGATCAAGAATAAATATCGCTTGCTGCATATTGATGAATTATTTGATCAACTTCAAGATACCGCGTATTTTTCAAAGATCGACCTAGGATCAGGTTCTCACTAATTGAAAGTTAAGGAAGATGATATTGCTAAAACAGCCTTTAGGACAAGGTATGGCCATTATGAGTTTCTCGTGATGCCTTTTGGATTAACTAATACACCTACTGTGTTTACGGCTTTAATGAATAAGGTCTTTGCTCCTTTCTTAGATCAATTTGTTGTGGTTTTCATTGATGATATTTTAGTATACTCAAAGACAGCAAAGGAGCATGCTAACCATTTGAGGAGATCATTGCAATTGTTAAGCGAACATCGATTATATACAAAGCTGGCAAAATGTGATTTCTGGCTTGAGCAGGTAACTTTTCTAGGTCATATCATTTCACGAGATAGTTTAACAATTGATCCAGTGAAAGTAAAAGTAGTTGTAAATTAGCCAAGTCTAAAAACTGTAACAGAGATTAGAAGTTTCTTTGGACTAGCAAGGTATTATCAAAGATTTGTTCAAGACTTCTAAAAGATATCTACTCATTTGACAAAATTGACTCGAAAGAATGTACTCTTTAATTGGAATGAAGAATGTGAATCTAGCTTCAAAACTTTGAAAGAAAAGTTAACCACCGCTCCAGTGTTAACACTACCTGCTAGGAGTGAAAAATTTGTGATCTATTCAGATGCATCTAGAGTTGGATTGGGGTGTGTTTTGATGCAAAATGGTTAAGGTAATTGCGCAGAGCTCTAGATAGTTAAAGGAGAATGAAAAGAATTATGCCACGCATGATCTGGAGCTAGCAGTTATCATGTTCGTTTTGAAACTTTGGCAACACTATCTTTATGGGGAAAAGTTTGGGGTACATTCGGATAATCACAGTTTACAGTATTTATTTGACCAGCATGATTTGAATATGAGGTAACGTAAATGGTTAAGTTCATAAAAGACTATGACTTCCTATTAAGTATCATCCAGAAAAAGAAAATACTGTAGCAGATGCTCTTAGCAAAAAGACAATGAGTCTCAGTGTTTTATTGAGCTCAACATTGTTCATATAAGATGAATTCAAGAACATACCTGTAGAAGTAAAATTGGTAGATAATTTGGTGATGTTTGCTAGTACTATTGCCTTCCAGCCTGAGATAATTCAAGCAATTAAAGATAAACAGTTTGAAGATCCTAATTTGGTGAATATTAAAAATCATATAATGGATAGACCAGATTTTCGTCTGGAAGATGGTGTTCTGTATTTCAGAAATAGATTGTGTATACCGGCTCACTATGGCATGCAAGAGAGCTTAATGACAGTGCACATTATGCTAGATATGTGATGCATCCTGATAGCACAAAGATATACTAGACTCTAAATGATAGATTTTGGTGGAACAATATGAAAAGAGAAATAGTAGGCTTTGTGGCTAGATGCCTTACATGTCTAAAAGTAAAAGCTGATCATCACAGACCTCCTAGTTCGTTATTACATATTCCTCAATGGAAATGGGAGCATATCATGATGGATTTCGTCTCCGGTTTGCCCTTAACAAGTAAAAAGAATAATACCATTTGGATGACTATAGATAGGTTAACAAAGTCAACTCATTTCATTCCTTTCAAGAAGTGTATAACATTTTCAGAATGGCCAAGAAGTTTATAAATGAGACTGTGAAATTACATAGTACATCGGTGTCCATAGTGTTGGATCGTGACAGTAGATTTGTATCAACTTTTCGGAGAGCTTTTCAAGAAGCGCTGGGTACCAAACTTAGTTTTAGTGTGACATACGATCCATGGACTGATGGACAATCCAAATGCACTATTCAGACATTGGAAAATATGTTACGTGCTAGCGTTCTACATTTTGATAAGGAATGGGATAAGCACCTATCATTGCTACCCTAAGAAATTACACCTCCTCCGAGAGTAAACAATAGCCGGTTGTTGACTTTCTCTGGTCTAAATCACCGGCCCAATCACATCTGAGTAGCCACGCAGTCTAGGACTTCACGTTGATAACATAGGCGAAGATTCACTGTTCCTTTGATGTACCGCAAAATCCTCTTAATCGCATACCAATGAGGTAATCCTGGGTTACTTAGGAATCTGCTTACAAGACCCACGGCGAATGCAAGGTCTAGTCTTATATACAACATTGCATACATGATGCTGCCCACAATTTGAGTATAAGGTTTTATTCTCATCATTTCTCTATCCTGCTCATTTGTGGGTTCTTGATCGCTTGACAATTTTGTACTCCTACAGATGGGAGTATCAATTGGATTACACTTAGCCATATAAAACCTTTTCAGCACAGCTTCCAAATACGATTTCTGTGATAAAGTCAATATCCTATTCGGACGATCACGGGTTATTTCAATGCCAAGGATATACTCTGCCTCACCCATGTCTTTCATCTCGAATTTTGACTTTCACCATTGTTTGATTTCATTTATGGCTTCCAATTTATTACTAACGATCAAAATGTCATCCACATATAATGACAAATATAAAAAACTACTCCCACTGCGTTTCATATAGAAACATGTGTTTGCACTATTGGAGTCAAATCCTATTTCACATATGGCTTGATGGAATTTTTTATACCATTGTCTTGAGGCCTGTTTCAATCCATACAATACCCTATTAAGTTTGTACATTTTGTCCTCATGACCTTGCACTATAAAACCCTCGGGTTGTTTCATATAAATCTCTTCTTCTAGTTCGCCGTTCAAGAATGCTATTTTCACATCCATTTGGTGCAATTCAAGGTTATGACATGCTACCAATGCTACTAAGGTTCGTATGGATTGGAATTTTATGTCCAGAGAAAATGTCTCCTCGTAATCTATTCCTTCCACTTATGTGAATCCCTTAGTGACTAACCGTGCTTTATATTTATCCAATGATCCATCCTTCTTAAATTTCTTTCTAAGAACCCATTTACATCCAATGGCTTTCCGATCTTTAGGTAGATCTACTAATTGCCATACTTGGTTTTTTTCAATTGATTCCATCTCCTCTCTCATAGCCTCTAGCCGACACTACGTATCCTACTCTTTGACCGCTTGAGAGTAGGAGGTTGGACCTAAATCTTGCACGGTTTCCAATAAACTACAATAATCATCTAGATATGCCGGTTGTTTCCTCGCTCAAATCGGTCTGCCAACTGGGTTATCGAGTTGTTCAATTACCTCAAATGGGCCCTGGCTAGGACTTCTATGTCCAACATCCTCTTCGTCGGAACCCCCACCTGCTTGAACCCCCTTGCCCATAAAGATTTCATATAATTCTACACTCTGTGGTCTTACTCTAGGACTGACCGTCGGATCCTCAAGGAAAAACACATCTCAGCATTCCATGATTATCCTATTATCGTAATCATACACACGATATCCTTTAAAATGTAATGGATAGCCAACGAAAGAACAATTTTTCTTTGTTTTTGCTTGCAGTTTGTACCTTTCCTGTAGTGGTAGCAGGACGTGTATAGGCAACCCCAAACTCTCACATGTTCTAATTTTGGTTTGGTACTAGTCCATAACTCATATGGAGTCTTGGGCACACTCTTAGAGGGTACTCTGTTTAAAACATATTGTGCAGTATTTAATACTTTTCCCTACAAATACAACGGAAGACTTGCATGACTGATCATTGACCTTACCATATCCATTAAGGTCCTATTCCTCCTCTCGATCATGCCATTTTGCTGTGGGGTGTATGGAATTAAATATTCATGAATTATTCCCTCACGTGTACAATATTCTTTAAATAATTCGAAAGTGTGTTCACCCCCTCTATCAGATTTAATCCTTTTTATTTTTTTGCTCTTTTGATTTTGGACTTCAGCAGCATATGTTTGAAACATTTTTAAGGCCTCATGTTTTTGTTTAATTAGATACACGTACCCATATCTGCTATAATAATCAATGAATGTAATGAAATAGTCCTCTCTGGATCTATTGTATACATTCAATGGTCCACATATGTCTGAATGAATTATGGTCAATATTTCAGAACTTCTAGTTCCTTTTGGAAATGGTTTCTTGATCATCTTTTCACTTATACATGGTTCACATACAAGGTACTCAATTTTACCTAGGTCTGGTAAAAGTCCGTCTTTAACCATTCTATTGATTCTGTTTTTATTAATGTAGCCCAATATCAAATGCCATAACATTGCCAAACCATTCATGCATACATTCACATACACAGAAAATCAGAAGTGAACTTTGCTTCATTATTAAGAATATCCAGTAAATACAATTTTTTAGAAAAAAAACCATGGACTAAAACTTTACCACGTATTCCAATAGTAACCCCACTACCTTTGAATCTAATTTCGAACCCATTTATTTCGAACTGGCTCACAGAGATGATGCTCCTCTTCATTGCGGGAGCAAAGAAGACATCGGAGAGATAAAGGGATTTACCGGCTGGTAAAGGAATTTGACTTTCCCTATCTCCGACACATCACAAAATGTTTCATTCCCCATGTATATACTTTGTTCTCCGGGTTTCATCTCTTTAAATTCGATAAATCTAACCTTGGTCCTTGATATGTGTCTGGTGGCTCCAGAATCAATCCACCAATTTTTGTCATTGGTATCCACCATCATGGATTCAGTGACTATCTCAACATAATCTCCGTGTTCTTTGGTCACTTTACCTTGCTGGCTATTCTCACCTTTTTCTTTCTGCATTGAGGACTAAAGTGTCCGAGCTTCCCACAATTAAAGCAAACACCATGTTTGGGCCCTTTTCGCTTTAGATTGCCTTTAAATTTCTTTTTATTTTTCACATTGGCGGTTAACGCATAACTATAACTCTTTGTTTTAGTAACCATAGTAGAATTTGTAGGTGTTATACCACGGGCAGCCTGCTATTGTCCTTCAGCAAATAATTTTGCTTCAACCTCACTAAGGGTTACACCCTTTTAAAGGCTAAGGGTTTGAGACACATTCTCTCACGAAGGTGGAAAACTCATCAACAAGTACATGATTTGAAATTCTTCGTCTATTTCCTTTTCCAAGGTTGCAAGATTACTTTGTTGGACTGACATTTTGTCAATGTAATCCCTTATAGATGACCCCTCTAGCATCTTATAATTGACATATGGGCTAAATGCCTCCATCAAATGAGATTTGGAGGTTTCATCATGTTTGTCCATAGCATAGTACCAGATTTCTTTTGCTGTCGTGAAGTGCTCAAATTGTTTTACCAACTCACTAGATATGAATCCGATCAATAGATGTCTCGTTGATTTGTTATCAAAGGCCCATTGCTCATGGTCCTCCTTAGGGGCATCATCAGCGGGCTTAGGGACCGAATCAGATTCAATCATATAAGTTAATCCGTCAAAATGCAGCAACACTTCTATTCGATGCTTCCACACGACTAAGGTCTTGCCGTTAAAAATATCAGCCTTTGTAGGATCATGCAAGGCTGATTTGGAGGACATGATTTTTATTTTTAATTAAAAGATGGTTTAGATACCACTAACCGTATGAGGGGAAAATACCACCCTTTTATCTGAATCGCTAGATCGTCTTTCTTTTGCTACCAACGCGTAGATCTGTTCGCAAGGATTCCGTAAGCGCAAACAGATCGTCGATCTGACTCCAGATGGCCAAGATATCGTAGTTGGAATATTTGACGGTGATCTGCGCCCCTGCTCATCAGCCGTACATTCTTTGCATCAGCGTCGACGTCGTCACGCTTCCAAAGGCAAAGACAGCAACCGGTGTCCCGCTACTGTACAGTGGCGCCCGCCTTTGTTTACCTTTATATTTTATTAAAGGTAGTCATCCACGTTATCTAGCAGAAAGGACAACCAAAGAAAATTTTTCTCCTCGTGCTCCATGTGATGATAAAAAGGCACAGTCTTTGCTTAAAAAAAACGTCTGAACCCTTTTCTATCTTTGTGTTTGTATAATAAGACAAAGAGAACCTTATTAATCTTGATTCTCGCACAACTTCAAAAGAAAGAAAGTGGTCTTCTTCAACTTTTACGTTACAGAGACGAGCCCTTCTTTACCGTTTACGTTGCAGAAATGCAGAAACGAAAACAAGGTATGAGGCTTCAAGAAAGATCTTAGATCTGTTAATGTTCACATTGTCTCTCCAAAATTTGAACCAATAGAATGCACCGTGCCGGGCTCTGATACCAACTAATGGATCCGAATGAGGAGACTCCGTCATGCGGTCGGAGATCTATGTGCGTTTTGGTGATGGGAAGCTCCGTGGATCTTTTCGCCATTTGTCTTTCCTACGGGAATAGAGAGAATAATAATTATCCAAACTCTAGGGCTCCCTTATCCTTATATAGACAAGTCCCAAAAAGTCACACTTATTAGAATATTTTTCACAAGAAGCCCACATCCACTAATCTTATTAGGAGTCTTATTATGGGGCCCAGACCAAGTCTTACACTAAAGTGGGATTGCAATTCTGTTGGCATCTGCCCTGCTTGATCTTACGTGGGACCCATGGCATGCGGGCCACACGATTTCCTACGGACCTACTGTTCCTAATCGAAGTTTTTTCTCTCTAACACTCCTGTTTTTGCCGTAAAGCCTTATCCTTCTTTCCTCTATAACAATTAAGTGTGGAGAATAGTAAACCGTAGAAATTATGTGAGAACAACTACAGTTCTTAAGTTAGAAAAATTAGAAAGGGTTTGTAAATATATCATGTAACTGTTCGTATATAGTATTTAATTTTTCAACTGTGGTTTTGTTTCGCTACATATTATTTAACATACAATCTAGAAATTCAGGACGCCCTGAAATAATCTTCAATTTTCAACCTTTAAATTTCTCTTATTTTCTCCACCGCCTGAAAGTTTTTAACTTTAAAATCATTTCTTATCCAAATGAACTTTTAAACCATAAATGGAATATCTTATTTCAGCAATAGTACATTTCCGTATTACAGGGAGAGAGAGGTAGAGAGAGAGTGCTACAGGGAGAGGTCAAAATCCTACCCAAATAGACTCAAGCCACAAATGGAATCTCTTATTTCAACAATAGTACATATCTGTATTACAGGGAGAGGGAGAGAGAGAGTGCTGCAGAGAGATGTCAAATTCCTACATGCTCTAGCATGGTTTGAACGGTTGGTAGACGCATGCTCTTGTATAGGTTCCGCCACCGGCCGGTTTACCACCTGCAGGCAAATCTGGAATTAACGCGCCAGTGGATATGTATTGGCTTGCGAGAAACCTTCTACTGATTTCAGACTCCATCAAGTACTCCTCTTGGTGGTGGCATTGGGCGATGGAGAGATTGCAATTAGTAGCAGAAGCACCTCTAATGAGACTGCCACTGCCAAACAGCATCCCTACCAAAGCTACAAAGAAGAAACAGAGGCTAAGTTTCATCTCTTACTTCCGCGCTCTCTCTCTCTCTCTCTCTCTCTCTCTCTCTCTTCACTAGTTTAAATCTTCCTGTACCCCTCGGTGTCATTATATATGCAAGTGAAAGATTCCGAATGGCGAAGAGCGACAATGACATGGATGTAAATAGACCCCAACTGCCCCGTCACGGTGAACCGAACATTTAAAAAAAAAAAAAAGCATATGGACCACTTTTGGATCAGACTTATAATCGGTTCTAGCTACAATTTTTGGGGTCGGATTGTTAATCTTTGGGCAATGGCTTGTATTTCAGTCTAATTAATGAGAAAATCAGAAGAGGAACATCGCTCACTTATAAAAACAAGATAGAATCAATTTTTAGGAGTTGTTTATATTTATTAATCTTTTTTGTATTTTAATTATTTCAAACTCAATTTACATTTCAAAACATTTTTCCAATGATCTCGATTAAATATATAAGCATTCACTTTTGGGCTGATAATTTTTTGAAAATGATATTTATGATATAATTGATGTGGACTAGAAGAGAAAATTGAAAATGAAATGATTGGCCTAAAAAGTGGGCAATGGGTGGTGCAGTAAGCCCGCTTTCACTAGTCCAAATCCTCTTATTAAAAACTGCAGGGCTGTGCGTTTGTATGTGGCTGGAGTTGATTGATCCGCCAGCTCATTTAATGTCGATTCAGCTTTAACTTTTTGTCATGGGGACCTTCTGTCTACCACCTAATTCACCTTTCAAACAAATAGGTAAGGCTGGAGCGTTTGCTTTTGTCGGTGGAATACAGAGAATTGTCAAAACAAAACCAGCCACCCAATCACCTAGATTTCTTTATAGGACACCCAATCACCTAATTGCAAAAAGATAATAGATATACCTATCGCAAAAGGTTGTTATATCATCCTTCGTTCCAGTGCAATAATAGAAGAGAAATGATAAGAGTAGGGCACGGCTACGATACAGTGAAGATGGGCTCCATTGTAACAGAAGGGCGCACTTAGTGCAGCGACCCTAGATTATAATATAGTGGAGCATTCAAATGTGTTCTATGTCAAGTTTTATAAGAGCAACTTGAAGGCATTTATGTTTTTGGATGTGTTTTTAACCACTTAAATTTCTTTCTATGAATACCTTTAGCATTTAAGAAAAGGAAAATTGTAAAATAGGGCTTAACTTTTTGAGAGATTTATAAACAGGACAAAATAAAAGATATATTTCAAAATGGACCTCAAGTTTTCCCAAATTATTTCAAAATAGGACATCCTACGATTACACTTAGGGCCTGTTTCTTCAATAGAATTCAGAGAACTTCCATCTAAGAAATTCCTGAATTCCCAGACATAGAAGAATTTCTGAATTCTCTTTTTACTTGAAGATCCAGGAATTCCACCAAAAACTAAAGAGGATGGTATTCCAAAATTCTCCTAAAGTAAAAAAGGTGTTTTAGATGGCTAGAATTCTGAAACTCTTATAAAGAAATATGACATTTTCAAATGCCAGGAGACAAGCTATCACATCATATCCCAAAAAACCCCAGCAACCTAAATTCTTGATAGAAATTCTGCCAAAAGAACAGGCCCTAACCGTCTAGCCACTATTTGTCTTTTTTTTTAAATTGCCAAAAATGCCCTTTGTGCTTTCTATCTCAAAAAATAAAGTTCTCATCTCTCTTCTCTTCCTTCTTCCTTCTCCATCACCAGAGACTCCCCTTTTCCATCACTTGCACCAAAAACCTCATCGAACACCTCAAGAACAGCAAAATCCCCATCGCACAAACGTGAGGGCATTTATTCAAGTGCTTTAATGGTATAGTTTTTTTTTATTGGTGGCATGTTTCTAGTCGGAATCTAGCCAATACTTGTTGTTTTCAGATCTAGCTTGTAATGATCAAGAGTAGATCACTTGGAAGAATTCATTTTCCAAGAGCTGAAGGTTTCAATCACTGTCTCAAAAGTTAAAAGACAAATTCTTCGGATAGATAGTTAAACTGTCTTGTTTCAAATGTCTAATGGTGTAATGTTTGATGGAGTTCTATTTCTCATTCAAGTCTCAGGAAGAAAAATAAAAAAATTAAAAATTAAAAGTCAAAGGTTTCAATGAAAGAATGAAGTTCTCTTCAGTGCAAGGATAGATATATATATATATATAATTCATGCTTTTTTAGGGTGTGTTTGGTTCAGCTTTTTAAAATTCAAACATGCTTTTTTAAAAACTTATGAAAGTCTACTTCTACTTCCCGAAAGTAACTTTTAAAGATAAAATTTCATTTTGTTAGCTCAACTTTTGCAATTACTTTTCTACAACAAAGCCCACAAAAATTGTTTGGTTAAATGAAAAGAAAGTAGCTTCAAATGTAAAATAATCAAATAATTTATATAAATTATCATAAAAGGATAATTGCACAATGTAGGAGCATTGTTGGAAAAATGGCCCCATGTCAAACCTAAGACATGCCATTTCATGTGGAACTCAACTCAAAACCACTTGGATTTGGTAATCTCTATAGGCATGTTTGGTAACAAGTCTTCAAGAATCTATAGTTTCACGGATTCCTCACTATCCCTAGAAAATGAAAACCCTCAGTAAGGATTTTACAGTTAAGGATTTCTCATGTTCTACGCTTGGTTAGAACTATGAAATGACTAAGGATTTTCAAAATTAATGTTTGGTGTTGAACAGTAAAATCTAGGGGTGTTCATCGGCCGAGCGAAGAAGTATTCATGATTAATACTCCTAGTATCAAAGAATGATTTAGCCATGATTGTATCTCATGAAATCTTTATATTATAGCAGTTGTAAATGCGATATCCCTAGTAGTACTTGGAAAAAGTCCCCCAAAATCCAAAGCAAACTGGAAAAACCCCACTCATCATACAATGAAAATCCATGATTTCAATAAAATGAGAAAGAGATAGAAAACAAGAGGTGGATATAAAAAGAGATCCACGAAGGCACATTTGCACAAGCGAAGGGGAGAGCCTTTGGATTGCAAATCGTGTGTTTTATCAAACAAATAGAAGATAAAAATGAAATAAGAGAGGTAAAATAATAAAAAATTGCAATTTCTGCATATCTTCCCTTATCCCCACCCCCCCACCCCCCGCGGGTGCGCAGCTTTACCCGTTCATAAAGTGACTTTGTATCGTGAAGTGCGTGAAGAGTTGCTACCTCAAAAAGTTAACTTTTGTCTTCTACTTGTAAAAAGCCCAATAAAGAAGGCAATCACCAAACATACTTATCAAGGCTTTTGGGCTTTTTAAAGCAAAAGCCTAAGAAGCCATGTTAACAGGTTGAATCAAACACATCGTTAGTCTCTAAGAAAGCTCCGGTACACTTACCAAAATACCTATGACTCGGAACCTATAATACAAAATATAAATCCAACAATCTCTACCATGCCTTGGATTCTGTACAACTCAAGCCACATGAATATTAGGTAGTGTTTTATCATATATTGCTAAATGATACATCACTGCATCGATGATGCTGTCTTCATTCTTTGACACTCCTACATGTTGAATCAACACTCAAACTTTGAGAAAAGTTCATCTTCTCATTAAACTCTACCTCGAACTTGAAGCCCAAATCCATTCATAAGTATGAGTGATGCCAATTTCTAAATCACTCACTATCTAGCTATCAAACTATTCCAATTTTATCACCATTGTGAAGATTTAATCATCACAAGCATGCAAGTAAAAACAAATTGGAATTTGAGTCCAAATGACTCCATAGTGGCAGAACAACCATTGATCAGTCAAAACCCCTATTTCACTAGGTCTAGGTCTCTATCTCCTATTTATTAAAACCCCTATTTGATCAAGTCTAAGTCCCTATCTCCATTCAAATTAGACACATGGATTAGGCTATTAATGTGTTAATTAGTCATCAAAGCCCTATGCTTATGCTTTATCCTAATCAATATATTATTAAGTGTTGTAATCTCATTAAGATATAGATGCTCTTACGGTGATCAGCTCCTACATAATGGAATTTGATCTTTTGATTAAGCATTTTTAAGAGCATGAAACCTACCCAACATTGCACTAGCCTATATCCATCGTGAAATCTACCCAAGCATGACTTTCATAAAAAAAAAAAGGGGGGGGGGGGGGGGGGGGGGGGCGCGGAATCTCCACAAGGGATTTCTCAACCTTTAAATTTCCCTTAATTTCTCCCACTTCTAGTAGTTTTTCACTGTATCATCTTTTCTCATCCAAATGGAGCTCTCAACCTTTTAACCATAAATGGATCATCAATAGTACATTTCATTTTACAAAAAGAGAGAGGGAGAAAGTGAAGTTTACCATGTTTAGGATTTATTCTAGATTGTGATTTGATTTTTACTTCTATATAGCAGAAAAATAAAAGTAATCAACTACACAGAGAAGACAACACACAATTTAACATAGAAAACCAAATGGGAAAAAACCACAAGTCCTAAATGGACAAAATCAATCACTAACTTCTTTAGTACAAGATATACTTACAACCATACAGTTAGTCCCTTGACATAAGGTGTTGTAGTTGTTCTTGATGGATCTCTATAGCATGTAATCTCGCGGTGCCCTACTATTAGTGCCTTGATCACTACAACGAACGAGTCTCTTCAATAAAAGAAAAATCTTTTACAAGGAAGTAGAAGCAACAAATCTCCTAAAAGAAATAGAAGCATCAACTCTAGAACTTGAATCATTCAGCCTAATCTCTCATAAAAGCTTTAGAAGAAATCTCCAATGAATTCTTTACTTTGATTATGGAGATGATATTGTGTGTGTTTAGGGTTGAGAGGACCCCTCTTTTGTAGCCCAAAATTTGTGCCTTAGAGTTAGAAACCAAATCTATCCAAAATAGGTAAGTCTGGCACAAATAGGAAACAAATCCATGCGGGTCGATGGGCTTCTATTGCATACTCGGTCGAGCGCATGTAAGCGTCCTCTTGAGCGCGTTCTATGTTCATCCAGTTATTTTTTCATACATTTGTCAGGCTTGAGCCTAGTCTTTATGGGTTTGAATATAATTGCCTTTGTCTAAGCCTGCTCAAGTGCGTGAGCATGTCTGTTCAAGCCCTTGCAGTATTTCTTATTTCTTCAATTCAAAACTTCTTTGCGATGTGATCAATAGTCCACACTTAAGAATATAAAATACAGACCAATGGACTTAAGTTTTATCCAATATATAAATTTATTCAATTGTAAAAACCCTTATAGAGAGAGAGATCCACTAATAAAAATGCATAAAGTGCTACAAAGAGAGGTCAAAACCCTACATATTTTATCATGATTTGTCTTTTTCATAGACACATCCTTTTGTATAAAACTTTTAAGTTTTGACTGGATTGGCATTTGCATGTAGATCTAGATTTGACATGGGAGTGGTAATGATTTGTTTTAGTTAATGAAAATCCTTGTACTGATTTCAGACGCCATAAAGAATTCCTCTTGGTGGGAGATTGGGAAATGGAGTGCCACGTCTCCAAAATTGAAACCGGAATTACTTGAAACTAGGGTCAATTAAAAAGTTCTCATGTTTAAAACAACACGTGGCACATAATCGAATCCCACATAGGATCATAGGATCGTTTGAGTCCAAAAGATTTCACATACTTAAATACCTGCGGAACCATATTCTGGTAATTGGTATCATTACATAAAATTAGAGTTTTGTTTGTTAAAGGATTTTAACTTAAACATTCAAGTTGCAAGAGTAAATAAGATTAAGGATTACAAGAGCCCATTTAAAACTCAGGCATCTAAAATGAAGTTAATTAATGGTAATCCCCAGAATATGAGTCACTCGTGTAATGGACTCGATGGCCTCGAGGCCATCATCTATACTCGGTCTCATCAAGTGGGTAAAGCGCTTGAAGCATGTCACCCTCCGCCTATTCCTCGGGTGAGATAGACTTGGTACCTATGTAACAAGTACAGCATCATTAGACTACAAACGTAGTTGGTAGGAAGATAAACATAATCCATAACAGATATAAAATATCAAAGCGAGTAAGGATAATGTGATCATGTGAAGCCAATAATAGTATACAATGATAAGAAGGAACGACATTCCTAATCCAAATGTACATAAATAGAACAACTCAGATAAGCTAAGCATTAGGTAGAAACCTGGTCCACAATACGAAAGTTTGCTCCGTCTTTGGATGCCTAGCATCCTGTCCAAATTCGGAGGATTATTTCGTCTTTAGATGCCTAGCATCCTGTGCAAATTCATAGAGCCCAAGGCTTTGTCCAAACACAAGTGGTCAGTCTGTCCTCGGGTGCCTCATACCCCATCCAAATTACGATGTACATCCCTATCAACAGATTTGTAGCTGTTGAAAAAGCCAAGATCCCTAATTGTTAGTTTTTGTGGACTCAATCCATCAGTTGATGTAATAAATTGATTAATTTCTTTATTTATCAATAAAATCATGCTTTACTTTCATGAGATAAATGTTATTTTACTACTTCATGCACATGACCAATACGTATGACATAATGGTTCATGAGTTGAACCGGGTCCCATTAGTATATTAGATGTGATATATGTGCATGGATGAGATCCACACGCGGGAGATATATGTCACAAATCTTATACTTAAATAGCTTCACAACCAGTAATGAGACTGGGCATCTCATTTGATAAGGTTGCAGCACTTTGATCACTATGAGATAGTGTGATTTGTCTCGATCATCAGAATGTAAGATTCTGGATCAATAGTGCCGGTACATTGGATGTATTGAAGGACCATAAGATGCACCTTATGGTATTCCGTCTCAATAATAAGGTATGCTTTCATAATTCCCTAGCAATAGGCTCTCAATCCTGAGACATTGACGAACTCAAGTTTCTATCTATTCATTTGCTTTGAGTCACCAATGAGTGAGGCCGACTATAGGTTAACACCTCGGTGTCTTGAGTATATGGTAGTAGAACTGTGGGAACGTTGAATGATCAAGATGGAATCTATCTCTATTATCCCCTTGTGCCAATTAATGGATTTGTCATTAGTAAGTGCGCACCCATCTCAATTAAGAGTTAATTGGATGGTACTGATGATTACTGTGATTAATTGGGGCTCAAGGATAATAAGATGTGGAACTTAGATTGGAAGAGACGGATTTATTCCAATTGATCCATGGATATTGATAGAGGGGCCTACTTGTGGTAATTGGGAAGTTTAGGGTTTTCATTGTAATTTATTCCTAAGACTGGAGTGCAATTGCATTTATATAGTGGTGTTATTTGCAATTAACTGTGGGCCCAGATTGCACATGAGATGTGGGGTCGCGGTGTTCCAGTTGGAGCCAGCTTTCTAAGGAATCCCTAGTGGTCCCCACGCTAGCCCAAGATATTGGAAAACACTAATCCGACTTGGACTCTAGAAATAAGAGTTTGGAAAGGAGAAAGTTGCTAATTGCTTTGGAAGTAAGACTTCTATTTCAATTAGACAAGGGAGAGATTTGGAAGTCTATAAAATATCCTTGGACGTCCAAAAGAGTCCCTCTCACGCCCAAAAACCCTTTCGTGCAAGAGTTGCGCGAGTTACTCTCCTCTCCTTTCTTCTAGTTCTTTGGAGTCTCGAGTTGGGATTTTCTCCTGAAGATTCCACCGTTCTTCTTGAGAAAAGAAATCCAATTCGGGGGTCATAGCGTGGAAGGCTAAGAGGTCTTGAAGAAGTCCATTAGAGCACTGCGGGTCTCCAAAGGTATGATCTACTTCTTGCATGTCGTAGGTTATTTTGGATGTTTAGTGCTGGTATAATTTTTACTGTACATGGTCACGAGATTGAGGGTAACGCATCCTGGATTGGGTTTTGGTCTTATGGATAGTTGATCCCTGTGTCAAGTGGGTCAAAAGTTTTGAAAATCTATCCACGAGACCCACCTACTTCCAACACTAATAATAGTCCCAGCACAAAGGTGCCCCTCCTGTGCAAAATTTAAACATCTTAGTGGTGTTCGACAATCAATCCCTAAGTCAAGTGTAGGGCTAGTGATCGTGAGTTCGAAGTGCAGAATCGCGATGTAGTAATAATACTGGTGAGACTAGGTTGATCCATAGGGAGCAGTGTGTTTAAGGTATTTTTAGCTCATAATCTGCCTTAAATAACAACAAAATAAAAATTATAAAGTTAAAAAAAACAAATCAACAATGCAAAACAATACATGCCAAAAAAACAACTAATGCAAACTTTCCTAATATGAGATCCAAAATTTAAACAAAATATGATCCTAATCTAGTGCAAACCAAATCTAAATTTAATAGCTGAAGAGCAAACTTAATGAATGCATGAATTCAGTGAAAAAAAAAATAGCAAGGAAAAATATTAGGCATGAATCACTTAAAGTTTGCGATTGCGGTTTTATTGTCTCCACTATATGGCCAAACATAGGGGTCTAAATATGGGCGGGCTGCCTAAGCCTAGCATAGCACGGCCTAGCCCATTGACCACCATCAACCGGCTGCACGACACAGCTCGTAAAAATCTTGGGTTGTGTTGGGCCTAGGGTGATTAGGTCAAGGCACGGCTCAGCACAACATAGCCAATAAACCGTGTCGTCCTAAGGCCATGGGGGCTAGGTCATGGCATAGCACGACTGCATGGCCAAATTCAAAAAATCCCCCTCCAAATGGTCATAAACAACTAGGGTTTGTTGTTGTTGTTGTTTTTTATTTTTAATTTTGTTTAACCAATTAAATCCCCCCCCCCCCAAACAGCCATAAAATGGTCAAATGTAGGGGGATTGGTGTCTTTCTCACACCTCTTACCTTTTTACCATATTACCTTTTTCAACTGCCAAATAATGGTCATATGAAGGGTATTTTGTGTCATTTGACCCTTTTGGAAATCTATAAATACCATCCCCCTCACCCATTTCTCATTTACAATACAACTCTCTCATCCTCTTTTTAAAGCTGTCATTCTCCCACTAAGCTTTTTCTAAGTTCTCCAAACCTACTTTACAACTCCTTATCCGGATTAGAGCCTGAACTGAAGGTGATTTGCTAAAAGATCTCACTCTTTCTCTCTCTCTCTCTCTAATATCTTTTTTTGAGGTATTTATTAATATAAATTTTGGTTTTTAATTAGTATATACATATACATATTATACATTAAGTGTCACGCCCCGAACCCGAGAATTGGGAATTAATGATGGGTTTCGAGGAATGTTACACATACCCATGACAATTCGTGCCATGACTAGATACGTACGAACAGTCACAAGGGTGATCCCATAGGTATGTGTGAGGAAAATCCACAAACACGTATCATCAACATCAAGCATACAAGCAGAAACCTGGAGATTCCACCTGCATATATATCAGGAGCATCCATAAAACATTCATCTTAATCCATTAAGTAGACAAGTCTGTTAATTGAATTCAACTACATGCATAAGTACGGAAGTACATGATAAAATACAAATATCAAGATGCCAAAGTGATCCCTGTTGCGCTCTGTCGAGGAAAATCACGAGAAGATGTCATTCTCGTTCCACTCATTCACATCCCGAGGTAACGTTGGGGTTCCCTCTGGGATCGCACTAATTGCCGGATTGGCATCGGGTTCCGTACCTGTAACACCATGGTAATTCTAGTTAACACGACGGTTAAGCAAAGATAAGGATACATGAGCTCAACATGATAGATCAATGTAATTAAAATGACATACTGATTGAAAGAGATCAATATCGATGTCTAGGCAAAAATGCATGTGAGTCAGCATGAATAGTGAATCATGAATAAAAAATATATCATACCAACGTGGCAACCACATCCGCTATCTCCTCTCTAAAAGAGAGTAAATTGATCCTTGGGAAACCGCTGGCAGCCTGGCCAGGACCGACTAGCTGCTTGCGAGAGCGTCGACTCACTCTCCTGATACTACTGCAGTAAGTAACTGGTAAAACACTCCCATGGGGTCCCGTCGAACCTCCTATGGGGTATAAGCTAAGTGGCGCCGACTCTAAATATGTCGGGAATAATCTGATATCATTACGTACTATACACTGATCTGTTTATACTGATGCAAAAAGGTAACTCAACTAAGCAACTGATCATCATAATGCAACTGATATAAATCCTTATGTGGAGGTCAAGGTTATTATCAATATGAATGCAATTAGATCGTAGGGTTATCAAGGACAAATTACTAGCCAATCATATACTAGATAATCCGGGTTTCCAAGGTCATTCAATACAGTGCATTTGTAAGACATTCGGTGTCCCGGTATTATCATTCTCGGTGTTACCTAATGTATATAAAGGACACTTCACCTTATGCCAACACCCATGACGTAACATTAAAAACTAACCGGAGAATCCAGAAGAAAAGAGTGACAGCTCAACACTCCTCCTACTCCATGTTAATCACCGTTGGGCTGGTTTGGGGTAGCAAAGGATCCAATTCTATGGTCCTATATGGTCTTAGATCGAACCTACAACCTATTGTAAGTGTCAGTAGACACGTCGGTCTCTTTCTAAGGTTAAAGGGAGTAACCCATCATTAAGCTATCCCATAGACCATAGAAAGTCCATAGTCCAGCATAGAATTCATTTTGGAACACATTTCTATAAGTTACAAGTCATGTTTACCCGACCGATCAGGTGTTTGTCCGATCGGTCGAACCGCTTCCAGAAGAGTAATTCGACCGGTCGGGCCAAATGGTTGACCGGTCGGACTACCAGGAAGGCAATTTGACCGATCCGGCTTCAGGACTGAACGGTCAGCCCCGAAGCACTCTGTTACAAGAGGGCTTCCTTTCCAAATGGTTTTTCTCTTCCAATAGACTATTCTACCTGCAATAAAACCAATCTAAAAGCTTTCATTCCACACTCTTAGGTTCCCTAAAGGACCATTATCAATTTATTCATCGTGAATCACCATAAAACACAAATCAATCCATGTATTTTCCATTGAACTGTAAAAGGGGTAAAAATACAAAATCTCATCAAGAATCAAGAAATAAGCCATGCATGTAAAGAAAATGTATCCTTATACTTGCCTTAAGCTTGGTGCTTCACCCAAATTGATTTGCCCCTTGTTTAAATGAAGAATAAAGCTCTCTTATGGAGGATCTAACACATGCATGAAGGAAAACAGGAATGAGATGCATGTATGCCAATGGATGGGTTCTCTTGACCCTTATTGCACTCAATAACTCAAAGGGAAGATGGGGTTTCTTATCTCAAGCTTCCAACAAGCAAGAGGATGAGGATGGTGCCTTGATTCCAACGATTCCAACAAAGGGCAAGGAGAGAATGGAGAGGAAGAAGAAAAATAAGAAGAAGAAGATGATGATGATGATGATGATGATGATGGAAGAAAGGGGGAAGGTCAGTGCTGCAACGGGATGGAGGAAGGAAGGAGAATGTGGGTCGATTGTGAGTTTGGGGTTCTTAAATGAGTGAAATTCTGGAATTTACAAATTAGCCCCTCTGTTTAGGTATATTTCAATTTGAAGTAGCTGGACTCAAAATGGACTGAGATGGGTCCAAACGAAATTGGGCCAAATATAAAAGATTTCCAACAAGATGAAACTCACCCAATGTAACTAATATGATGCATTCGTAATGTAAAATCGTGAAAATGATAAATACAAAAGGTCTTGGACTACCTAATGAGGTTTGAACCCAACCCCACTACCTATCCATGACCCAAACCTCTTGAGATTTAGGCTCAATTAGCTTAATTACATATTAATTAAAGTAAAACCAACTTAATTACTATAAATCATAATTATCTAGGGTTGGAACCTTACATGCTCCCCCTCTAAAAGAACATTCGGTCCTTCGAATGCAACTTACCTCTGGCAAAAGTCCTGGATACTTCTTACGAACTTGCTCTTCAAGCTCCCACGTAGCTTTTTCCAATCCATGGTGCTCCCAAAGAATCTTGACCCACTTGATCGTCCGGGTATGAAGCACTTGATCCTTGGTGTCGATGCAACAAAGAGTTCGCTCCTCATAGCTCGCATCCAATTCCACTTGGATGTCATCCGTCTCGAGAACATGAACGTGGTCCGGAAGATACTTCCTAGGCATCGAAACGTGAAACACGTTGTGGACTCTGGCAAGTTAAGGCGGCAGCTCCAACCGATACGCCAAATCTCCCACTCTACTCTGAATCTCGAATGGGCCAATAAATCATGGAGCAAGCTTGCCCTTCTGACCAAACCTAATAGTGCCTTTCATTGGAGAAACCTTCAAAAAAACCTTGTCTCCTACTTGGAACTTGAGAGGTCTTCGACGATTGTCTACATAGCTCTTCTGACGAGACCTTGCAATTCTTAATCTGTCTTAATCTGTCTTGGACCTCCCGCACTTTCTCCGTTGTATCCGCAACGATAGAGGGTCCGTGGAAACTCTTAACTCCAACTTCTTCCTAACACACCGGTGTACGACACTTGCGTTCGTACAAAGCTTCGAATGGAGCCATTCCGATACTCGCGTGATAGCTATTGTTATACGGAAATTTGCATAAGGAGAGATGTTCGTCCCATTCCTTTCCAAAGTCTAGCACGCTGACTCGAAGCATATCCTCTAGAATCTGTATCGTACGCTCCGACTGTCCATCAGTCTGAGGATGGTACGTTGTGCTGAAGTAGAGCTGGGTACCCATGGATTGCTGAAAAGACCACCAGAATGACGAGACAAATCTACTATCCCTGTCTGAGACTATAGACACCAGAGTGCCATGCAATCGCGTGACCTCATCAATAAATACCTTGGCCATCTCATGAAATTTCATCCCCTTCCTAAAAGGAATAAAACGGGCTGATTTCATCAATCGGTTAACAATCACCCAGATAGCATCATGACGTCTACTCGTCTATGGTAGCCCTAAGACAAAATCCATCAATATGTTCTCCCATTTCCACTTAGGAATATGTAGAGGATGCAACAAACCGGGAGGCTTCTTATGTTCAGCCTTTACACGCTGGCAGGTAAGACATCTAGCCACAAAACCTGTAATGTCTCTCTTCATATTATTCCACCAAAACCTGCCATTCAAATTTCGGTACATCTTAGTACTCCCGGGATGCATAGAATCTCGGGAATGATGTGCTTCGGCCATGATCGCTTCTTTTAGATTTTGGACTGCCGGAACACATAATCTATCTTGAAAATATAGCACACCATCAACCAATCTGAAATCTGGCCTCAAAGTTATATGCTCTCGAATCCTGACGAACTCTGGGTCCTCAGACTGTTTCTCCTTAATCTGTTGAATCAATGTTGGTTCAAAGACAGACATGGCCACTAGCATCACCTTATCATCTGCACGTTCTACTTCTGCATCCAAATCTCGAAATTCTTCTACCAAAGACCACTCACCAAACAATGCAGCAATTTCAATCCTCGACTTCCTACTCAGAGCATCAGCCACCACATTACCCTTTCCCGGAAGGTATTTGATCGGAAAGTCATAATCCTTTATAGACTCTAGCCATCGACGCTGCCTCATATTAAGATCATGTTGAGAGAATAAGTACTGAAGACTACGACGGTCACTATGAACCTCAAATCTCTCTCCGTACAAATAATGTCTCCATGGCTTCAAAGCAAAGACGACAGTGGCTAGCTCCAAATCGTGGGTGGCATAATTCTTCTCGTGCTCCCTTCGTTGTCAAGATCCATATGCTATAACCCTTCCATTCTACATCAACACACATCCCAATCCAATCCTGGAAGCATCTGTATAAATAATAAATCCACCATTACCCTCTGGTAAAGACAGAATTGGGGCTGAGATTAACTTCTCCTTAAGCAATTGAAAACTCGACTTGCATTCATCCGACCAAACGAATGGTTCATTATTCCGAGTCAATCTAGTCAATGGAGCTGCAATCTTGGAGAAATCTCTAACAAATCTCCAATAGTAACCTGCAAGACCAACAAAACTTCTAACTTCGACAATTGTCCTTGGGCTTTGCCAATTGGTTATCGCTTCAATCTTGGTGGGGTCTACTGCAAGTCCATCCTTTGAAATGATATGTCCTAAGAAAACTACTTGTCTCAACCAGAAGTCACACTTGTCCAACTTGGCATACAATTGATGGTTTCTCAATAACTGAAGTGAAGTCCTCAAATGCCCAGCATGTTCATCTCGGGTCTTGGAATACACCAATACATCATCAATGAAAATCACCACAAATCGGTCAAGATAAGGAGAAAATATTGTGTTCATCAAAGCCATAAATGCGGCAGGGGCATTGGTTAACCCAAATGGCATAACTAAGAACTCATAATGCCCATATCTAGTCCTGAAAGCCGTCTTGGGTGTGTCTTGATCTCTAGCTCGCAGCTGGTGATATCCAGACCTTAAGTCAATCTTAGAGAAATATGTTGCACCCTGTAATTGATCAAATAACTCTTCTATTCGAGGCAGTGGATATTTGTTCTTGATTGTCACTTGGTTCAACTGCCTGTCATCAATACACATCCTAAGGGTGCCATCTTTTTTCTTCACAAATAAAACTGGAGCTCCCCATGGCGATGTACTAGGGCGAATAAATCCCTTGTCCAATAAATCTTGCAACTGCACCTTAAGCTCACATAGTTCCACAGGTGCCATTCTATACGGGGCTCTAGAAATCGGGGCTGTACCGGGCGCAAGCTCTATAGAGAAATCTGCTTCCTTAACTGGAGGAAGACCAGGAACTTCATCTAGAAACACGTCCGAAAACTCGCAGACTATGGGAATCGCTTCTAACTTCGGAGGTGACTTCTTCTCAACTATGAAAGCAATGTACCCCTTACTACCATTTCGAATGAACCTCTCTGCCCGAAATGCAGAAATTATCTAGGTGTTCGAACTCTTCTTCTCACCTCGAAAAACAACACTTGGTCCGACTTCATCAATTCTTACGGTAACAGTCTTACGAAAACAATCCAAACATGCCATATACTTATTCAACCAGTCAATGCCTAAGATCACGTCAAAATCATGCATAGGTAGCATAATGAGTTCCGCCGGAAATGACATCTCGCCAATCACAACCCTACAACTAAGGTAGTACACCTCACAAATTACCTTCTTATCTACAGGGGTGAAAACATGCAGCTCATATGGTAACCGTGCTGGTAACTCTTGTACTCTCCCAGAAAACTGAGGTGAAATAAATGAATGCGATGATCCTGAATCAAATAACACCTTGGCTTCTATGCCACAGATAGAGACCTTACCTACAACCGTATGGTCTGCCGCTTCTGCTTCCTCTGAAGTAACTGCATATGTGAGGCCCTGTCATTGAAGTCGGTTAGATTGTCCTTGCTTAGGTTGTCCTTGTCTTGTCTGGCTCTGTCCTGATCACGATGGCCCTTGGCTTTGCTTTGTGGGTGCTTGCTGTCGTGAAAGAGTAGATGGTGGGGTCCTGAAGACTGCAAAGACTGCTGCTGTTGTGAGACTAGTTTTGTATTCCTCCTCTTTGGGCATTCAGATTTTTGATGTCCCATAGAGCTGCAAATATAATATGCTCCTGTCACTCTCCAATACTTGCTAGTCTTATGATTCTTCCCACACACATTACAAACCAGCCTAAAAGGACTACTAACAACTCCTTTCTGCTTCTTGGAGTATTGCTGGCTCCTACCCGAATATGGGGTACTCCTCCTCTGTTCACTCAAAAATAAACTCCTTTCAATCTCTTCCGCTGCATAGGCCCTCTCCACAGCATCATCATACTGTGTTGGGCGCTGGAAGGCTGTAGCGTGTCCCCTAATAGCTAGCCTTAGTCCCTCGAGAAACCTTTCAACTCTCTTCCCTTCAGTATCGATCAAATCTGTAGCAAACCGTGAGAGCTGACTAAAAATGTGCACATACTCCGCTACTGTCATGGTGCCTTGTTGCAAAGAGAGGAATTCTGCCTTCTTCTTGCAGGTGACATGCTCAGGGATGAACTTTTTCTTGAATTGCCTCTTGAAGGCATCCCAAATAGTAGCTTTAGGCATGGCCTTAATGTGATCATGGACAATCTTCCACCAAATATCGGCCACATCCCTAAACATTGAGGCTGTCAATACCACTTGTTGTGCCCTCGTGCAAGTCAAAGATTCGAAGACGTTCTCGGTGTGTTCAAGCCACTCATCCGCTTGCAATGGGTCTTCTCTTCTTGTGAATTTAGCGGCTCCTCTCTTTCTAAACTTCTCGTATAGAGAGTTTGGATCTCCCGCTTGATTCTGTCTTTCTAACAAGGCTGCTAGCTGCATTTGCATCGCCACTTGGTTAGCATTGCTCGCCGCTAACTGATGCATCATCATCATAAAGCGTTCCTCAGTTGAATAAGTATGACGAAAAGGTGGAGGCGGTGGAGGATCAACGCCCTCTATCTCTACATTATCACGGTCATCGTCTCCCATGTTGTTACCTGTTCCCGATCCAGAAGCCATTTATCTGCACTATAATAGTAATCAGTCTCAATCGACGCTAATACAAAAGATAAACTATAAATCCTTATGCAAAAATCTATCCCCCAACTAGATCTATTGTGTCCTCACCACGTTTCCTAGGGTTACTAAATCTTTTAATTGACTTATCAATGCTCTGATACCATACTTACATATGTCACGCCCCGAACCCGAGAATTGGGAATTAATGATGGGTTTCAAGGAAAGATACACGTACCCGTGACAATTTGACCCATGACTAGACACGTACGAACAGTCACAAGGGTGATCCCACAGGTACGTGTGAGGAAAATCCACAAACACGTATCATCAACATCAAGCATATAAGCGGAAACCTGGAGATTCCACCTGCATATATATCAGAAGCATCCATAAAAAATTCATCTTAATCCATTAAGTAAACAAGTCTGTGAATTGAATTCAACTACATCCATAAGTACAGAAGTACATGATAAAATACAAATATCAAAATGCCAAAATGATCCCTGTTGCGCTCTGTCGAGGAGAATCACGAGAAGATGTCATTCTCGTTCCACTCATTCACATCCCGAGGTAATGCTGGGGTTCCCTCTGGGATTGCGCTGACTGCCGGATTGGCATCGGGTTCCGTACATGTAACACTATGGTAATTCTAGTTAACACTACAGTTAAGCAAAGATAAGGATACATGAGCTCAACATGATAGATCAATGTAATTAAAATGACATACTGATTGAAAGAGATCAATATCGATGTCTAGGCAATAATGCATGTGAGTCAGCATGAATAGTGAATCATGAATAAAGAATATATCATACCAACCACATCCGCTATCTCCTCTCTAAAAGAGAGTAAACTGATCCTTGGGAAACCACGAGCAGCCGGGCCAGGACCGACTAGCTGCCCGCGAGAGCGTCGCCTCACTCTGCTGATACTACTGCAGTAGGCAACTAGTAAAACACTCCCATGGGGTCCCGTCGAACCTCCTATGGGGAATAAGCTATCACAATCCGAGCCCAGGAGATCGGGGGTTAGCAAAAACCTAACCAGCGACACACGCACTCCCGTGCATCTGCACTTAGACCCGGTCTAGATGCACACGCACAAGGGAAAACACAAGTGCAACACAAGTATGCGGAAGCTGCAAATATCAACATGTGACACGAGACACACAAGAAACAAAAGGAATGATATCCAAAGACTGACATAAAGGTCGGAACATACAAATTGGAATCCAATCACGCTGTTTAGAACATGAGTACAATCAATGACATGAAAAGAAAACGATATGCAAGCATGCAGAGAATAGTCGCACTTTGGTGGAGTGATGATACACACTGCGCGAACCTGAAGAGACAGCTGGAGTCTCCCTGCAACTGACGACCGACAAGAACACGGTCGAGGGTACCTGAGTCTGCAACACTAAGGACAACTCATGAATATGATGATTCAGCAAAATATAAGCAGTAACAAGTTAACACGTGTGGTCTCTAAAAGAATCACAGACATAAATAATCATAACATGTCAATGTAGTAGTCTAGGCAGTTGTGCATTCAAATTAACATATGCTACGTGAATCAAGGTGTACGTAACATAACATGTACATGTACATACTAGGTGGCTACTACGTACGCCATATACTCCCAAAGTAGGGATCTTGTAAACGTGCTGAGAACACCATGGGACAGATGGGTCTCGAGTTCCTGGGGTTCGGATTCCCCAAGACATGTCCTTCTGCAGTAAGGCAATACAAACTATACCAAAGTCACCCCGTCGGGATCCTAAGGCTGAGGCTCAGTAGTGACAGACTATATCAAGTTAATCAATATAAGAACATGCATATCATACCGTGCATATCATTACGTGCATAGCATAACATGTATATCTTATCAAAATGTGACGTGCATGTCTTGTTAAGCATAAATCAAGCAGATACAAGAGATCATGCGAGTTTACTTAATCAACAACCACATCAACTTTAGCAGATCAACAATATAATGGAGACCAACAGAGTAGAAAGCATTAGATTAACCAATCATGAGTATAAAATAGTAATATCGAACATGCAAGATCGCTGTTCCACCTGGGATTAACCATGGACCGAGCTAGGAATATCCAATCGTGTGCCCTAGCGCAGAACGCATATAAGAGGGCAAAGACCGAAGCCAAAATGCAATGCAAATTAGATTATCTTTCAGGAATCACGATCTTTTACTAGCCAATTCTATTCTAGTTATCCAATGTTTCTAACCATGCAGGATGATGCAGTTTTAAGTTGTCCGATACACCGTTGTCTAGTGTTGCAGTATATCTGGAATGTGCACCGAAGTCCCTTAAACCTATACCCATGGGGAGCTGCTAAACAACCGGATAACGTGCATGAATGATTCGTAACCCTCGAGATCATTCATGTCATACATTCAAACCATTGGGCAAGTCTAGGTGATCTACATTCTATCATGAAGGCCATATCAGTCTCTTTCTTACGCCTATCCTTGTTATTTATTTTTTCAGGGGTGATACGGCTTAGCCGTAGGTGAACTTACGGCTTAGCCGTTGGCGTCTTACGACATAGCCGTAATCTGCACTGTGAATCCACTACGGTTCCCTTTACTATTCATCCACAATTACGGTTCACCCGTCTTTTGTTCTATGACTTAGCCGTGTACTGCTCTACGGCTTAGCCATGGCTGGGCCGTAGAAGGTCTGTCAATTGCTTGCTTTCAGTTAATTCAGAAGAAGGCACCCTATACTGATCTACGGCTGGGTCACGGCTGAGATACGACTTAACCGTAGGACAATATACGCCTTAGCCATGTCCTGTCCGTAGAAGGAAACTGGATTTTTCTCTCTCTGGACTTTAAGCCGAAGGTGACTTACGCCTTAGCCGTGATACACACGAAGTAGTTTCTGAACGGATACAGAATCACTGAAAACATGTCCAAGCTGACAAAATCACATGTAATAGAGGGAAATGATCACAAGATGGGCTGTAAACATCATTCATAAGTAAGAATACATGATTTAATCTTAATCAAACACATACCCACATGGTTTAGCCAAGTTATGCTTATACTTGCCTCAAATGAGTTCAAACACGATCTTGTTGTCCTTGGGCTCACTTATCACATGGACATGCTCCTAATACCCGTGCATGCAAAAGAAAAGGAAACGAGAAGCGTGAGTGCATGTAACAGGTGAGAACATAAAGAAGAAAGAGGAGAAGAAGAAGAAGATCAAGAACCTAGAGTTTCCCTGAACTTACCAAAAGACACGAATCGAGAATCAAGAGCATAAATTCCTCTTCCTAGCTTTGAACAAGAAGAAAAAAGAAGAAACAGAAGAGAAGAAGAGGAGAGAGCAAACTCACGTGAGGAACTGATGAGGGAGAGAGGTCGATGGACTTATAAAGATAAATATCAAGGCCAATTTGCAATAAAGTCCAAGCAGTCATACTATTTCCAGTTTGAGTCATTGACGGATCTAACGGAAACCATTGGCATACTTGGCAAACGACGAAGTTACGGAAATCAACAAGCATAACAAAAGACACACATTAAACCAAGATGATGCATGAAGGACGACATCGAACAAAATCGAATATTACGAAAAGGGCTTATGTTTACCTAAACCAGGTCAAACTCAACCCAACTACCTATCCATAACCCGAAACCAACCAAAAACAAGAACAAAACACAATTAGAAACCAAATCCTCAGAAATTAGCCGCTAATCTGGATCAAATTGGGTCGGGGTGTTACATCCTCCCCCACTAAAGACACATGCCGTCCCCGGAATGAACACACATTTGCAGGCACAACCCATCGAACAACTACGTCTCCAGAATGCTTGATCTCTCGATTCACTTTGACAGGCATGGCGGCTTCTCAAGTTCCCACGTGCTAGAGGAATCGCTTCACAAAAAGCGTCCTGGCTGAACACATATACATCGTCGCAACGAACACGCAAGAGAAAGTTCCGAACATCGATGACGTACCTCAACGACAACTATGGCATGTTTTCTAGAAAACGCCACGGAAGAACCCAACTGTGCGCCAGCTCCCTGAAGCTAGTCTCAATCTCAAGTGGTGCAACAGGTCTCAAAGCTAACTTGTCTTCTTGGCAAGAAAATCGCACTCTGCATCAGCAAGACTTTCCGAAACTCAATCTTCGCGTCGGCAATTCCACGGCCATCTATGAATCTACAAGGCTACCTTATCTGGACTGAGCGATCTACAAATGTCTGTCTCAAGCATCCACTCGACTTATCCGTCTGTCTACGTGCGCGAAGCTGACAGTTCGTACCGACTGAAAGAGCGATGAGTAACCGCGAAGGCTTTTGGCGAAACAGCATCTCAGCACTCCGAATAACGGGAGAAGGTCACGAACGCGGCTTCAAGCATGGACTGCTCCCCGAAGAAACTGACATGACGGCTGATAACCTTCCCAGCTCTTTGCCCAACCAAAAAGCTCAACCCAACACAAGAAGTCGCCAGGTATCCTCAACCTTTCTCACCCTGACGTCGTCTCGCCAACTAGACTTCAACAGGAAACCCAACGTGAAGCAACGCTTTATCACGACCAAAGCAGCACTCCCTACGCACTAGGCCACTAGATCACCTCCTCGATACTAACTGAACATCCGTTCGATCACTCCACCAGGAGAGTTAACAAACTCTTGTCAAGCGAGGACATCCTCCATCTTCCGAAGAACTAACCTGGTGCTCACGTAACTTCCAGCACAGTAGCGGCTAGCAAAAGTCCACGAAGAAAGAATTCCACTGACATGATCCACCCAACATCCTGCATCATGGACAGATAATAAGGAAACAGGGTTCAAGAGGCGAGGAAACAACCAAACAAAACAGCCAGATATGGAAGGCAAGGAATGAGTACGTGATCCAAAGAAAAGAAACAAAAAAAGAAGTAAAGTGTACGACAGGACAAGTACATTGATACAAGAGAAACAAAACTATGATTCGTCAAGAATAGTGACAACGACAGTCTACAACAAGCCATAAAAATGTGTCCACAGACAAGTAAAAGAGGAAAAATTAACAGAACAAGCTGGAGAAAAGCTAGAAGAGAAACGAACAGTGGCAATGATAAACAACGAAATGAATATGGCATTCGAACAATCATCAAAGCCTTCTGCAAGTCAACAAATGGTCACGGGGAAGTCGAGAAAGGGTATCGAATCACAGGAAAAGCACGAAGACTGGTTGGACTCAGAACAACTTAGAGAGAATGCACTACTGCATTGGGCGAATAAAACTTCAAAGATCTGTCTTCAACGGTAAGGAAGCAAGATCTCACAAGACGCATCTTAGACAATGAGTGGAGGCAAACGGGTCAAGTAGTGATATCGACGAAGAAGTAACGTTCCACAAAACATCTGAAGAACATAGCAAGGAAACGAAGGGGTAAGCTGACAGAAAGACAAACTCTGACATCTGTCACCTAGGCACAGGCACAAACAGAAAAGGATTGAGCACTCAACCGGACCCAATACAAAACAGTGGAGTAAACACGAGAGGACTTATCGATGGTAAGATCTAATGTACGGGAATGACCCAAAACAAAATCCGGAAAAGAGAATAAGGATCACCAAGCAATATAGGAAAAGAACCATAAGAATTCTACCGCCCGAAGAATGATACTGCCCTTTCCTCAATAGAAACAACCGACAACTACAACAACAACTCGATACGACTCAAAGCCAATAAGGAATCATCTACATCACATGTCACCATCACACTACTAACATTGGGAACTACAAACTCCCCTCAACGACACCCAGAAGATTCACTACTTATGGCTACCAGCTGCTCCTCCACTAACTCCCCCACTAAAAGAATAGATCAGTCGCCTCACACAAGGTGGGCTATGACTACACTCCCCGAACAAGATCACACGACAAAGAACCACCCAACCTCACGAGTAACCTCGACACCAGTTAAGGAAAACCAACATCTCGACATCCACACAGAATGAGAGCAAAAGACAAGGAGATAGATGCACTCATATGAGAAATACAAAGTTAAGGATTAGTACAGCTCAAGACTCAAACTAGAGGGGTCTTTCCATTTCCTACCATTTCAACAAGCAAGGAACACCTACCCTGCTAACTGACACAAAAAGAGAAGACACAAAACACAAAAGAACATGGACAGCCAGTCCCTCGAGCACGAGAAGGAGTCGCCTCTAATAGGGTGCGATGAAGGCATGGGGTCCTCGATGAAGTACAAACCAAACAACCACTCCTTGGAGCATGTTGACGTACTCATCCCGCTGCGCGAGCAAAGCTTCTATACAAGCGTGGAAATACACTTCAAAGGTCACGTAACTGCTGTCCATCCAAAAGGTATATGGATAGCCGAAGTGTGTCCGGAGGAGCTCTCGTACTCTGAATGCATATAGCAGGAGTCGCCTTCGTCTACACACAATCGCGTAAGCGTCTGGGAGAAGATGCTTGATGCTCTCTTCTAACGTATACCAGTCTCGGGACAGTTCAGCTTCTTGCAGTAGATCCACCAATGCCATTGTTCGGACAACAAAAGGAATGCCTCTGAGGTGCCCTAACTCCCAACGGAGAACATCAATGTAAGGCTCCTGAAAACCGTCTGCTGCCATAAGCTCTAACCAAGGGCACGATGTGTTACGTGTAGGTTCCGTCCGTCTTGCCTTGACAACCACTGATTGAACACCTGTGAAAGAAATGCATGTAAACAAAAACTCCGAGAAAGAATGATACAAGCCGACCACCCTTACCAACAAATGGGCATAAAGACCATCTGTTAGCATCACATTTACTCACCACGTGCCTACATGCCTACATGCTAAACCACTAGAGCAACAATGCTCTGATACCATACTATACGTATGTCACAACCCGAGCCCAGGAGACCGGGGGTTAGCAAAAACCTAACCAGCGACACACGCACTGCCGTGCATCTGCACTTAGACCCGATCTAGATGCACACGCACAAGGGAAAACACAAGTGCAACACAAGTATGCGGAAGCTGCAAATATCAACATGTGACACGAGACACACAAGAAACAAAAGGAATGATATCCAAAGACTGACATAAAGGTCGGAACATACAAATTGGAATCCAATCACGATGTTTAGAACATGAGTACAATCAATGACATGAAAAGAAAACGATATGCAAGCATGCAAAGAATAGTCGCACTCTGGTGGAGTGATGATACACACTCCACGAACCTGAAGAGACAGCTGGAGTCTCCCCCGCAACTGACGACCGACAAGAACAAGGTCGAGGATACCTGAGCCTGCAACACCAAAGACAGCTCATGAATATGATGATTCAGCAAAATATAAGCAGTAACAAGTTAACACGTGTGGTCTCTAAAACAATCACAGACATAAATAATCATAACATGTCAATGTAGTAGTCTAGGCAGTTGTGCATCCAAATTAACATATGCTACGTGAATCAAGGTGTACGTAACATAACATGTACATGTACATACTAGGTGGCTACTACGTACGCCATATACTCACAAAGTAGGGATTTTGTAAACGTGCTAAGAACACCATGGGCCAGATGGGTCTCGGGTTCCTGGGGTCCGGATTCCCCAAGACATGTCCTTCTACAGTAAGGCAATACAAACTATACCAAAGTCACCCTGTCGGGATCCTAAGGCTGAGGCTCAGCAGTGCCGGACCATATCGAGTCAATCAATATAAGAACATGCATATCATACCATGCATATCATTACGTGCATAGCTTAACATGTATATCTTATCAAAATGTGACGTGCATGTCTTGTTAAGCATATATCAAGCAGATGCAAGAGATCATATGAGTTTACTTAATCAACAACCACATCAACTTTAGCAGATCAACAATATAATGGAGACCAACAGAGTAGAAAGCATTAGATTAACCAATCATGAGTATAAAATAGTAATATCAAACATGCAAGACCGCTGTTCCACCCGGATTAACCATGGACCGAGCTAGGAATATCCAATCGTGTGCCCCAGCGCAGAACGCATATAAGAGGGCAAAGACCGAAGCCAAAATGCAATGCAAATCAGATTATCTTTCAGGAATCACGATCTTTTACTAGCCAATCCTATTCTAGTTATCCAGTGTTTCTAACCATGCAGGATGATGTAGTTTTAAGTTGTCCGATGCACCGGTGTCTAGTGTTGCAGTGTATCTGGAATGTGCACCGAAGTCCCTTAAACCTACACCCATGGGGAGCTGCTAAATAACCGGATAACGTGCATGAATGATTCACAGCCTCGAGATCATTCATGTCATACATTCAGACCATTGGGCAAGTCTAGGTGATCTACATTCTATCATGAAGGCCATATCAGTCTCTTTCTTACGCCTATCCTTGTTATTCATTTTTCAGGGGTGATACGGCTTAGCCGCAGGTGAACTTACGGCTTAGTCGTTAGCGTCTTACGGCGTAGTCGTAATCTGCACTGTGGATCCACCGCGGTTCCCTTTACTGTTCATTCGCAATTACGGTTCACCCATCTTTTGTTCTACGGCTTAGCCGTGTACTGTTCTATGGCTTAGCCATGGCTGGGCCGTAGAAGGTCTGTCAATTGCTTGCTTTCAGTTAATTCAGAAGAAGGCACCCTGTATTGATCTACAGCTGGGTCACGGCTGAGATACGGCCTAACTGTAGGACAATATATGGCTTAGCCGTGTCCTGTCCGTAGAAGAAAACTAGATTTTTCCCTCTCTGGACTTTAAGCCGAAGGTGACTGACGGCTTAGCCGTGATACACACGAAGCAGTTTCTGAATGGATACAGAATCACTGAAAACATGTCCAAGTTGACAAAATCACATGTAATAGAGGCAAATGATCACAAGATGGGCTATAAACATCATTCATAAGCAAGAATACATGATTTAATCTTAATCAAACACATACCCACATGGTTTAGCCAAGTTATGCTTATACTTGCCTCAAATGAGTTCAAACACGATCTTGTTGTCCTTGGGCTCACTTATCACATGGACATGCTCCTAATACCCGTGCATGCAAAAGAAGAGGAAACGAGAAACGTGAGTGCATGTAACAGGCGAGAACATAAAGAAGAAAGAGGAGAAGAAGCAGAAGATCAAGAACCTAGAGCTTCCCTGAACTTACCGAAAGACATGAATCGAGAATCAAGAGCATAAATTCCTCTTCCTAGCTTTGAACAAGAAGAAAAAAGAAGAAACAGAAGAGAAGAAGAGGAGAGAGCAAACTCACGTGAGGAACTGATGAGGGAGAGAGGTCGATGGACTTATAAGGATAAATATCAAGGCCAATTTGCAATAAAGTCCAAGCAGTCATACTATTTCCAGTTTGAGTCATTGACGGGTCTAACGGAAACCATTGACATACTTGGCATACGACGAAGTTACGGAAATCAACAAGCATAACAAAAGACACGCATTAATACCAAGATGATGCATGAAGGACGACATCGAACAAAATTGAATATTACGAAAAAGGGCTTATGTCTACCTAAACCAGGTCAAACTCAACCCAACTACATATCCATAACCCGAAAGCAACCAAAAACAAGAACAAAATACAATTAGAAACCAAATCCTCTAAAATTAGCCACTAATCCAGATCAAATCGGGTCGGGGTGTTACATAAGCTAAGTGGCGCCGACTCTAAATATGTCGGGAATAATCTGATATCATTACGTACTATACACTGATCTGTTTATACTGATACAAAAAGGTAACTCAACTAAGCAACTGATCATCATAATGCAACTGATATAAATCCTTATGTGGAGGTCAAGGTTATTATCAATATGAATGCAGTTAGATTATAGGGTTATCAAGGACAAATTACTAGCCAATCCTATACTAGATAATCCGAGTTTCCAAGGTCATTCAATACAATGTATTTATAAGACATTCGGTGTCCTGGTATTATCATTCTCGATGTTACCTCATGTATATAAAGGACACTTCACCTTATGCCAACACCCATGACATAACATTGAAAACTAACCGGAGAATCCAGAAGAAAAGAGTGACTACTCAACACTCCTCCTACTCCATGTTAATCACCATTGGGTTAGTTTGGGGTAGCAAAGGATCCAATTTTATGGTCCTATATGGTCTTAGATCGAACCTACAACCTATAGTAAGTGTCGGTGGACACCTCGGTCACTTTCCAAGGTTGAAGGGAGTAACCCATCATTAGGCTATCCCATAGACCATAGAAAGTCCACAGTCAAGCATAGAATTCATTTTGGAACACATTTCTATAAGTTACAAGTCGGGTTTACCCGACCGATCGGGTGTTTATCTGACCGGTCGAACCGCTTCCAGAAGAGTAATTCGACCGGTCGGGCCGAATGGCCCACCGGTCGGACTACCGGGAAGGTAATTCGACCATCCGGCTTCAGGACCGGCCGGCCGGCCCTGAAGCACTCTGTTACGAGAGGGCTTCCTTTCCAAATGGTTTTTCTCTTCCAATAGACCATTCTACCTGTAATAAAACCAATCTAAAAGCTTTCATTCCACACTCTTAGGTTCTCTAAAGGACTATTATCAATTTATTCATCGTGAATCACCATAAAACACAAATCAATCCATGTATTTTCCATTGAGCTGTAAAAAGGGTAAAAATACAAAATCTCATCAAGAATCAAGAAATAAGCTATGCATGTAAAGAAAATGTATCCTTATACTTACCTTAAGCTTGGTGCTTCACCCAAATTGATTTGCCCCTTGTTTAGATGGAGAATAAAGCTCTCTAATGAAGGATCTAACACATGCATGAAGGAAAATAGGAATGAGATGCATGTATGCCAATGGATGGGTTCTCTTGACCCTTATTGCACTCAATAACTCAAAGGGAAGATGGGGTTTCTTACCTCAAGCTTCCAACAAGCAAGAGGATAAGGATGGTGCCTTGATTCCAACGATTCCAACAAAGAGCAAGGAGAAATTGGAGAGGAAGAAGAAAAATAAGAAGAAGAAGATGATGATGATGATGATGATGATAATGGAAGAAAGGGGGAAGGTCGGTGCTGCAACGAGATGGAGGAAGGAAGGAGAATGTGGGTCGATTGTGGGTTTGGGGTTCTTAAATGAGTGAAATTCTGGAATTTACAAATTAGCCCTTCTGTTTAGGTATATTTCAATTTGAAGTAGCTGAACTCAAAATGGACTGAGATGGGTCCAAACGAAATTGGGCCAAACATAAAAGATTTCCAACAAGATGAAACGCACCCAATATAACTAATATGATGCATTCGTAATGTAAAACCGTAAAAATGCTAAATACAAAAGGTCTTAGACTACCTAATGAGGTTTGAACCCGACCCCACTACCTATCCATGACCCAAACCTCTTGAGATTTAGGCTCAATTAGCTTAATTACATATTAATTAAAGTAAAACCAACTTAATTACTATAAATCATAATTATCTAGGGTTGGAACCTTACATTAAGTCTCACCTTCTTCCCTTTCTCATATAAATTATCACAACAAACACAATATTTATACTTGCTTATTCCTTTTTACTTTAAACTTCATTTTTGAAAAATGACTGGACCTTCAGAAAACTTCAACATTAACTTTAACTTAAATAATATCGATGCAGTTGAACAATTTGATACAGCACAAGAAGAAAATCTGGAATGTAATACTCGAAATGTATCCCTATCTCAACGTAAGTGGTAAAAAGAAAAAAAGAACTTTTAGAGTTTAAGAATATTTTGATATTTTGGAGGTTACTGATCCTACTGGAAAAGGCATAGTGCAAATTTTGGAAAAAACATTACAATTCTAAGTCAATAGGGGGCACCGGTTTTCTTATTAGGCATTATAAATCTTGTATGCCTAAATATACCAGCGGTGATGCGGGGGCAAGGGGTAGTGGGGTGCAAACTAAACTATCACAAACTTCTTCGAGTGGTAGTTTATGTGTTTTTAATTATAACCCTAATGATGCAAGATATCAACTTGTAAAATTTATAATAGTTAATCAACTACCTTTTCCAATTACTGAAAATGAAACTTTACAAGAATTTATAAATGAGGATTTTGCCCCCTCTTTTAAATCAATTTCTAGAAGTACTGCATGAAATGATGCAGTAAAAATGTTTCAAAAAGAACAAAAAAAATTTAAAAGCTACTCTTCAAACCACAGTTGGAAAAATAGCGTTAACCTCAAATTTATGGGCGTCTAAATGAAGTGTTGGCTATATTTCAATAAATGCACATCATATCGTCTCTAATTGGATGCTGCAAAAGAGAATGATAGTACTCTCTCTACTTGAGTACACACATTTTGGTGTTAGAATAAGAACTATTATCCTAGAAAAATTAATAGATTTTAATATAGTAGATAAAATAATTTCTATAACTTTAGATAATGCATGCAATAATAATGCTGCAATTGACTTGTTAAAAAAAAAAGAGCAGAAATTTAATTTGACTGGGATTCCTTTTAACAATAGATGTGCATATCACATCTTGAATTTCATAGTCCAAGAAAGATTAGAGTTTATTAAGCCTACAATAGAATTAATTAAATACATTGAAGTTTTCTAGGGTCTTGGATTTCTACATTCCAAGTCAAACATTAAGGAGTGGAATAAATAAACTTGCAGGCAAAAAACAATCAACTGCATATGAAGAAGACAGGCGGAGTTTTACGTGGAAACCCCAATGGGAAAAAAACATGAGTCACACTAGAACAATCAAGCACTAATTTCGAATAGTTATAAAATATACTCACAACATTGCACAGTTAGTCCCACAACTACAGGATGTAGTTCTTCTTGATATAATACACAACACAACTTGAATCTACATGACCTGCTCTACCTGCTTGATCCAAACACCTTAATTTCACAAGATGAATAATCTTCTACAAGATAGTAGAAGCAGCAAAACTCTAAAACACAAAGCTTCAGCAACTTTCTCCAATAGAAGCTTTAGAGAAGAAGGATAATCTCCAAAGAGTATTCTCAAATTACTATAGTGAGGTTTGTGAGCAACTTTCTTTAATAGAAGCTTTAGAGAAGAAAGATGATCGCCAAAGAGTATTCTCAAATTAGAATAATGAGATATGTGTTTAGGGTTAAGAGGAAACCTTTTTTTATAACCCATAATTCATGCTTTACAATTAGAGTCCAAGCAGGAACAAAATAGGCAACTCTAGGACACATAGGCAAGAATTCCGCATTAGTTGGTGGGTTAATTTCAGCCATCCGATCGATTGAGCAAGGGTCTGATCGATTGGGCATTGTCGCCACCTCAAATTGTTGTATCGGGCATGTGGTCGATCAATTGGGTACACACTGTTTTCTGTTCTTTTCAAATATCTTTCCTTTAGTTCTTATGGCATCCCCAAACTTTAGTCTAAACTATATGAAACATAAAATACAATACCAATGGACTCAAGTTTTATCCAACCCATGAATTAGACAATACAAAAATACTTACAATCTTCCTCTTTGGCATTTCATGGACAAAACTCCCTAAACAATCAATCTACCTAAAAATAAAACCAAAAATACATTGAGTACATTGAATTGCAAGAAAGATTTTGTACCGAACCATCAGCTCTGCACCAATTTGTCTTTACTATCTTGAAATCCTGATTCTCCCCCTTTTTGTCTATAATTGACAAACTTATGATATTAGCATGCAGCATAACTGTTAATCAGGATCCAAGAATAGCTCCCCCTCAATTGTGACTCCCCCTTAATAATATCCTCGTATCAATTGGAAGTGAGAGCTTAATTTTCTTGATCAGGGGTTTTTGGATATTGGTACCCACACTTATAAATTTAAAAGTTTCAACATAGTGTGTACCAATACATTGGTCAAATCATCTTTTTTAAACCAAATGGTTTTATTCTTGGTCATTGGCTCAAACAATTGCTTCCTCCATTGCATATCTTTTGATAAGACTTTCAACTTGTTGCAATAAGTTCTAATGTGTCCTTTAATTCCAAAATGATGACATGTGGGTGTGAATGTACAACTTGACACATTCTTTTTCTTTTCACTACTCCTTATCTGATTTGTGCTTCAATATGTTGAGTAGTTAGTGCACAAGTATAGAAAGTAACACTTTTAAAAAAAGCCAATTTTACCATTAGCCTGTGAAGTGGATGCACCAAATTTTACCATTAGCCTTTGAAGTAGATACACCTTGATCATAACAAAGACTACATTTGTCAATAACCCATTTCTGATTTCACAAGATGTCATCGACCTTTGTAATATTAGCATTCATCTTGTTAAGAAACTCATTTGACAAATTCAACTCTGATAGTGTCATCTTCAACTTGCCTTTTAAGTCAACATTCTCGATTTGACAAGCGTGAAGCTTTTTATTCATGGCTTCCATCTCTTCAATAGAATTCTCATGATCAGCAATCATCAACTCATACTTTTGTGATACATTAGTTAACTTGTCAGCCAAATTATTTTTTTTATTGTCAAAGAGTTTTACCCTATCAAGAGCTTTATCCAATATAGTCTTTAGTGAAGTAATCTATTCTTTTGTAACTTTCCAACTTATTGCAACCTTCTGATTCATCTTGCCTATCTTCATAGATTTTGAAACAAAATCTATTATTCTTCCTTCGAATTAGGTTCTTGCTCTAATTCACTAATTTCGTCTTCAGAATCAGTTTTATGGGAGATAAGAGAAGACAAAGAATTAGTCATTTCCATTAAAGCCAGACATTTGACCTCCAGTTCTTTTACTTTTTTGTTCTCATCTTTAAAAGAATCATTATCCCACATTGTATTGAGAAGCTTTCTGTACACCTTTTTATTATTGCCACAATCATTGGTAACGTATCCATAGCCTTTATACTCATAATAGTAAACACCTTTAGAAGACTTCTATTTAAATGATTTTGGCATCTTAAAGTCAGTGCTCTTCCACTTCATAAATTGCATGAATTGCATAAAAAACTGAATAGCCACATAGGGTTCAATCTTCTTAGAAATTGAATTTGAATCATTTTCAGCACCCTTAACAGATTTTTTTGGTAAATTTCAAGGCAATTCCTTTTGACTTAGCATTCCGATCAGCAATGAAATTTGCTTCAAAAGTTTGAAGGTTTCCTACCAAATAATCAACCTTAATAGACTTTAGCCTATAGTTTTTAGCAATTGCTACCACTTTGAAATGAAAGCTATCTGGGAGAGATCAGAGTATTTTTCTAATGATCCAATCTTCAGGAACCGGTTCCCCCATATTGAAGCATGAATTCACAATGTCACTGAGCTTATCATAAAAATCATCAAACTTTTCATTATCAGCCATTCTATGGGTTTCAAAGTAGTAGTAAGGCTTTGCAACTTAGTCTTTATCACAACCCAAGCCCAAGAGTTCGGGGGTTAACAAAAGCCAAACCGATGACACACGTACTCCCGTGCCTGTACACGTAGACCTGGTCTAAATGCACACGCACAAGGGAAGTTTCACACATGCCAAACATGTACGCGGAAGCTGTAGATATCAAAACATCACACTAAACAATGCAAGAAGAGAATACGAAAACAGAACTGACATATATCGATAAAGGTTTTACAAAATGACCAAAATAAACATGTACAATTCATGATCAGATCCAAGCATGACAAATCTCAAAAATAAGGAAGACTCATATGCCATGAATGTCTAGGGCGCTCTCCGGTGGAGTGATCACATCCACTCCTTTAGGCCTGATGGGGCCTCGGGGGCCTCTCCAGGAGCCTGGCTGACCAACAAGGGGTCGGAAGGGGTATCTGAGCCTGCAACACCAAAAACAACTCGTGAGTACAACGACTCAGCAAAGTATAAGCCATAACAAGCAACACATGCTGTGTCTAATAGAATAAAGAACATCATGTAAATTATAACAGGTCACAGTTGTATACTAAACTGTCGTGCTAGTAAGAAACATGCCATGTGAATCAATGTATACATGCTGTGTACATAACTAGTTGATGACTACAATACCATACGCTCCCAAAAGAGGGATCTTATATCCGTGCAGAGAATACCATTGTCCGGGCCAGGGTACAAATGGGTCTCGGGTTTCCTGGGGTCTGGATTCCCCAAGACGTTTCCTTACTGCAGCAAGGCCATGAAAACTACACCAAATTCACCCCGTCGAGATCCTAAGGCTGAGGCTAAGTAGCGCCTGACCATACAGTGTCAATCATAAAAACCCTAAGTAAATCGTGACAAACATATTATGCGTGTATATCTGAGAACATATCTTATACGTGAATCATACATGTATACTCAAGGTACCAAAACCATAGGAACATAGTTAACAATATGAAAATAGCTGAAACAAGTAATCATGCTAAAGAGTGGAGATCAATGAACGATAAACAACATGTCCTGCAAGCAACTGTTAGCATATCGAATCAAATTCATTTACTAGCCAATTCTAATCTATTTATCCAGTGTTTCTAACCGTGCATGATGATGTAGTTTTAAGTTATTCGATGCACCGTTATCTAATGTTGCAGTGTGTCACATGGTGTACTGAAGTTCCTTAAACCAACACCCATGGGGAGGTGCTTAACAACTGGATAACGAACATGAATGATTCGCAGCCCTCAAGATCATGCACGTATTTTTCATATTCCGTTGGGCCGGGCCAGTCAAAGATGTCTACCTTCTACTTTAAAGGTCCTAGAGGTCTTTTACCTTTCCCATCTTTCTAACTGTTCCTGACAGTCAGCTCAGCCGTAGGTAACCCTACGACTTAGCCGAAGGAACCTTACGGCTTAGCCGTAGAAGGTTTCACAGCTTAGCCGTGGCTGAGCCGTAGAAGAGTTGCTGATTTGCATACTCTCAGTTATTTTCAAGTGTCACCCTGTACTGATCTACGGCTAGGTTACGGTAGGGATTACGGTTTAGCCGTAGCGCGTTTCACGGCTTAACCGTAACACATTTCATGGCTTAGCCGTGCATGCACAAGGTCAATTTCTGAATCACGTACAGAAAATCTGTCACAACCTGAAATAAGCAAATCTCAACAGAAAAAGGGAAAATAGGCTCAATTTGGGCTGTAAACAAGTTGTCCATACAAACACATGAGAATTAACCAAAATCAAGCAATTACCAATATGGGTTCATACAAGTTAAGCTTATACTTGCCTTAATTGAGTTCAATTACACCAACAGCTGTCCTTGGGCTCATTCACATCCAAACACCTTTCACTGCTATCATGCATGCATGAGGAAGAGAAAGAAACATCATGAGCAAAGTCATGGAATCATGGAAACAAGAAGAAGATGATGATGATGAAGATGGAGGAGACCTCTAACTCACCTCAATCCAATTACCAAGGAATAAAAAAGCACAATTACTTCTTTTTGGCTTGATTGGTGGAGAATAAGAATCAAGAAGGACAGAGAAATGGAGCTCCACGTGAACTGAGAGAGAAGAGAGAGAGAGAGCTTGAGTCGGTGGAGTGGTTCTTATATAAGATAAGTGAAGGTCCAAATTGCAATGAAGTCCAAGTCATAAAACAATTTCCAGTTTGAGTCAAATCCGGGTCCAATGGAATCATACGACATCGGTTGTAAGCGACGTAGTTACGAAAGTTAACGAGTTCAACGAAAGACACATGTTGACATCAAGATGATGCAAAAATGACCATATCGAAGAAAAGCTAAAATTATGAAAAAGGGCTTGGTCTACCTAATCCAAGCCAAACTCAACCCAACTACCTATCCATGCACCGCAACGAAATCAAGCTACAAGCAAAACACAATTAACAACTAAAACAACAGTAATTAGGCGCTAAATGAGGTCAAGCTGGGTTGGAGTGTTACAATCTCTTTAATCGATTCAAATTCTTCATGAACTTTCTACAAGCTGTCCTATGCCTCTTTTACAGTTGAACAAGTGCATATCCTACGAATTTCAGATGGTGATACTCCATTGTATAATGAATTAATAGCCTTATTGTTGTAATTAAAGGTATGTTTTTCCTCTTTAGTCTACTCCTTAATCCGTTTTTCACTAGTTATTCCAGTAGTAACAACCGTGGGTAAAAAGTAGCATTTAAGAACAATACGCCAGACATTTGCATCTATGGATCTAATAAACCCAATCATTCTGCCCTCCAGTATGCATAATTACTAGCTCCATCTAAATAAGGAGGCTTGCTCATAGATGTTCCTTCTAACACAGTAGAAAGAACTAACACAGTAGATTAGTGTAACCCTTTCTGATCCCAATTGAAAGTTTTATAGGGTCCCGAATTTCTAGATTGTAATTCAAATAATATGCAGCCGAATAAATAAAATAAGCTTGAAGCAAAAAGAAATCAATTGCACAAGAAGAAGACACATAGATTTTACGTGGAAACCCCAATAGGAAAAAATCAAGAGGTACACCAGACTTATCAAGCACTAATTTCAAACCATTACAATATAGACTTAAAACCTTACACAATCAGTCTCTCGACCACAAGATGTAGTTCTTTTTATAAGAATCTACAACACGGTTTTACTCTGCATGCGCCTTTTCTCCATGCTTAATCCAAACACCTTGATTCCACAAGATTGAACAATCTCCTACAAGGAAGTCGAAAGTAGCAAAACTCTAAAACTCAATGCTTTAACAATTCTGTCAAATGGAAACTCTAAATCTGAATCGCTTTCAGCAACCTTGATAGATTCTTTAGTAGCTTTCAATGTAATTCCTTTTGACTTAGCATTCTAATTAGCAATGAAATTTACCTTGAAAGTCTGAAGGTTTCCTAACAAATCATCAACCTTGATAGACTTTAGCCTATAGTTTTCAGCGATTGCTACTACTTTGGAATAAAACCTATTTGGAAGATATTAGAGAAATTTTCTAACGATCCTATCTTCAAGAACTGGTTCCCTAAGATTTAAGCATGAATTCAAAAATATCACTTAGCTTGGCATAAAAGTCATCAAAATTTTCATCATCAGCCATTTTAAGGGTTTCAAAGGCAGTAATAAGGCTTTGCAACTCAGTCTCTTTAACCATTTCAATTCACTCATGAACTCTCCACAAGATGTTCTATGCCTTTGTTACAGTTGAACAAGTGTAGATCTTTTGAAATTCAAATGCTGATATTCCATTGTACAATGAATTGATAGCCTTATTTTTGCAATTATAAGCATGTCTTTTACCTTTAGTCCATTCCTTAGTTGGTTTTTCAGTAGTTATTCTAACAGGAGCAACCGTAGTTAAAGAGTAGCATTTAAAAACAATATGCCTAACATCTTTATCTATGGATCAAAGAAACTTAGTTATTCCAACATGCATAATTACTTGCTCCATCCAAATAAGGAGGCTTGGTAGTAGATGTGTCTTCTTGGTTGAATCCTAATTTAGAAATCTCAAAGGATCTAACACAGTAACTTAGTATAACCCTCTCTGATACCAATTGAAAGTTTTATAGGGTCCCAGATTTCTAGATTGAAAGTCTAATAATAGTTGGCTAAATAAATAAAGTGAACTTACAAGCAAAAAGAAAGCAACTGCATAAGAAGAAGACATACAGATTTTTATGTGGAAACTCCAATGGGAAAAAACCACGAGCTACACTGGACTAATTAAGCACTAATTTTGAATTGTTGCAGGATATACTCACAACCTTACACAGTCAGTCATTCGACTATAGGATGGAGTTCTTCTTGCAAGAATCCACAATACAACTCAACTATGCATGCCTTTGCTCTCTGTGTTAGATCCAAACACCTTAATTCCACAAGATTGAATAATATCCTACATGAAAGTATAAGCAACAAAACTATAGAACTCAAATCTTCAGCAGCTTTCTCCAATGGAAGCTCTGAATCTGAATCACTTTCAGTAGCCTTGATAGTTTCTTTAGTAGCTTTCAAGGCAATTCTTTTTTATCACTTGGCATTTTGATTAGCAATGAACTTTTCCTTAAATGTCTGAAAGTTTTCTAACCAAAATCATCAACCTTGATAGACTTTACCCTATAGTTTTAGCGATTGCTATCACTTTGGAATGAAAGCTATTTGGAAGAAATCGGAGAATTTTTTTGAACGATCCTATCTTCAGGAACTGGTTCCCCATGATTGAAGTATGAATTCACAATGTCACTTAGCTTGGCATAAAAGTCATCAAAATCTTCATTATCAGCCATTCCAAGGGTTTCAAAGGCAGTATAATCTAGAGCATCGTGTGAAGAATCTTAAGTGCTACAGCCTCTGCTCTAAATCTTCTCATCTACTCTCTCATGCAGTAGATTCAACTTGAAGAGCCTTTCAAGTTGGTTGTTGCAAACACGGTGAAGGTAAACAGCGAGGAGTCGACTAGATCATCGTAGTCTTTAGGTTGAGGTACAATTGGGGGGGGAGCATGAGAGAGTAAATGAGAAGATCTAGAGCAAAGGCTTTGCACTTCAGCCTTTTAGGCTGGTTATTTTAAGTACAATAAAGGTGAACAACGAGAAGTTAGCTAGATCAATTCAGTCCTTAGATTAAGATACAACTAAGGGGATCTGTGAGTATCTTATGTGTACGAAGACTTAAACTACAAAGCCAAGCCTATATATGGGGTCATTCTCTTCCCCTTTAGGTTATCTATCTTCTTGAATAACAACCTAGCATCCATTGAAGATCGAAGCATTCTCTCTAGAGCATCTTGTGAAGAATTTGAAGTGTTCCTAAATGTCAAGTTTACACTAGCACACTCATGCACGCTTTGGAGCGCGCTCGAGCTTGTAGCAACGATTTTGTTTCCCAGGTCTTTAAACTTTCTTTTTTCCCTTCCTTGCTGAATCCTCTACATTAGATCTTCTCATCTACTCTCTCATGTAATAGATTCAAATTGAATGGTCTTTCAAGTTGGTTGTTTCAAGCACCGTGACGGTGAACAACGAGAAGTCGGTTAGATCGTTGCAGTCTTTAGGTTAAAGTACAACTGGGGAGATCTGTGAGTATCTTTTGTAATCTTTAGTTACATAGTGCCTGTCACTCCTGGTTAATGTGTCCTGTGGAGAGTAAGGCTTTGCAACTGAGTCTCTTTAACATTTCAATTGACTCATGAACTCTCTGCAAGATGTCCCATGCCCTTTTTGTAGTTGAACAAGTGTAGATCTTACGAAATTCAGATGCTGATGCTCCATTGTGCGATGATTAATAGCTTTATTGTTCCAATTATAGGCATGTCTTTCCTCTTTACTCAATACCTCAGTCGTTTTTTTACCAGTTATTCTAGTAGTAACAACCATGGTTAAAGAGTAGCATTTAAGAACAATATGCCCGACATCTTTATCTGTGGATCAACCCAGTCATTCTGACCTTTCAATATGCATAATTACTAGCTCAATCCAAATAAGCAAGCTTGATAGTAGATGTGTCTTTTCGGTTAAATCCCATTTTAAAAATCTTAAAGGATTTAACATAGTAGATTAGTGTAACCCTTTTTGATACCAATTGAGAGTTTTATAAGGTGCCGGGTTTCTAGGTTGTAAGTTAAATAATATGCAGTTAAATAAATAAAGTAAACTTGCAAGTAAAAAGCAATCAATCACATAAGAAGAAGACATGCAGATTTTTACGTGGAAACCCCAATGCGAAAAAACCATGAGGTACACTAGACTAATCAAGCACTAATTTTGAATTAGTAGAAGATATACTCACAATCTTACATAGTCAGTCCCTCAACCATAGGATATAATTCTTTTTATAAGAATCCATGATATGACTCAACTTTGCATGCCCTTGCTCTCCATGCTTGATCCAAACACTTTGATTCCACAAGATTGAACAATCTTCCACAAGGAAGTAGAAGCAGCAAAACTCTAAAACTCAAAGCTTTAACAACTCTCTCCAATGGAAACTCTAGAGATGAAGGGTGATCACCAAAAAGTATTCTCAACTTATAATAATGAGATATGTGTTCAGGGTTGAGAGGAAACCCCTTTTATAACCCACAATTTGTGCCTTAGAGTAGAACCAAGCAGGAACAAAACAGGCAACTCTGGCATAAATAAAAAAGAATTTGGCACAAGTTGGTGGGTTAATTATCACCATACGATCGATCGGGCAAAGGTCTGATCAATCGGGCATCGCCTCTAACTTAAATCGATCAATCAGGCATCCTATTTTCTATTTTTCTAAATTTGTTCTCTTCAGTTCTTATAACTACCTGAACTTCAATCCAAACTATACAAAACATAAAAGATAACACCAATGGACTCAAGTTTTGCCCAACCCTTAAATTAGCTAATACAAAAATCCTTACATACATTATATGTCATATTTTTTTCTTCTCCTTCTAGGAAACAAAACTTGGAATGAAATTTGTAAAAAAGTAAATAAAACACCCAAAAAACACAACTCAATGTAAAACATAGGTGGAATTATACATATCAAATGTTATGAGAAACAATAAGTTATAAAAGTGTAGTTAATCAAAATTGTGATTTATATTTATCGCTGAAAAATATTTTTATACTGGAAGATAATTAGCAAATTCTTGAAAAAATAAGATATTTTTTATAAATTTTTATAATGCAACCTTATTTTTTTCTGGGGTCTATTATCCCACTTTTTCTCAATCTTTAAAATATTTTCATGAAATTAGTAATCTTTTTAAAAATATAGAAATATACCGAGTTTTCATCAAATGTTTGATGAAACAAAGGTTCACAATACTAGAGCAATGCTCCATTAACATTTTGTTTAGGTGCTATATTAGATCCTAGGTTGAAAATAGTTGGTTTAGATACTTTACTTGAAGTAATAAATATTAATATGAATACTCCTAATGCAAATAATATGTCCTTAATTAAATTTTATTTAGAACAACTTTATATTGAATATTATTTAGAAATGGGTAGGTTGGAAACAACCTCTATCCCTGTGGCTCCTCCCTAACAACAAAAAGGGGTGGAAAAAAACTATATGGAGCCTTATTAAAAATAAAGTAGGAAGTGAAAGTAGTTCATCTACTTTTGTCTATCAATGAATTAGCATTGTATTCACAAATCCCTCTAGTTGAAGTCCCAGATGATGAAACTGATTTCAATCTTTTAGCTTGGTAGAAAGGAAGTGAATTAAGACTCTCTGTCCTTTCTACCATAGCCCATGATTTACTAACACTTCCAATATCTACAATTGCCATAGAACAAGCTTTTAGTGTAAGCGGAAGTCTAATTGATAGGAAAAGAACAATGTTACAGATGAAGTAGAGACATGCGTGTGCTTAAGATATTGGTTTCTAGCAGAAAAGAGTAAGCAAAACAAGATGGAAGAGGAAGAAATAGAAGATGAATTCTCATCTTTGGACATTTCTTCATTGTCATATTCTATTTATAAAGTTATAACACTTGTAATTTTTCTAAATTTTTTACTTGTAATTTCCTAAATTGTAATTTCATTTTAGAAAGTGGAAATTATCAATAATTTATAAATTTTATTTATAGTTCTTGTACATTTTCAATTTATCGTCATCAAAGTAATGTAAAGTTTTATTTTGACAAAATAACATACAATTCATTTTTTTGTTTAACTATCGGTAAGTTGTATTGATATAGACTTATAGTTGTATGATCAATGACGTTCAATTCTCCATTATCCACTTTATAGTTTGTAATGTATTTCATCATCATCATCATCATCAAAGCCTTACCAACCATGTTAGGGTCAAATGCATGCATTCTATTTCTCCATTCAATTCTATTTTGAGTTAAACTTCTTTAAATCTGAAAGTTTGTAATGTATTTAAAGAAAAAATAAAATAAAATAAAATAAATGGGTTGGCAGCGGCCCATGCGCAACACAACCCATCACGGCACAGATGGGGCCATGCCCCAAGCTAGACCCCTGGGAACTTGGGTGGGCACGGCATGGGTGGGCTATGCATTGACATACTTAGGCCCCGAATATCATAGAATCAAATTTGGGTAACTAGCATATAACCCACTGTACTTAGGGCCAGATGCAAAGTGCCCCCTCAAACTTTAAAAATTTGTACTAAACCTCCTTTTACTTCAAAGTAAAGTGCAAACACAAACAGACAGTATGGAAAATGTGAAATGACAATTTCACCCTGAGATATATAATGAACCATCGACTAATTCATCTTCATTGCCTCTCATTTTCACTCAACGAATGCACTTTCCTCTAGAGGAACCGTAACTCGCTCTCCATCTCTCTCCATCTCCATTGAGCATCTCGTCTGATCTTTGCCAGAAAGAGGATCCTGCCTTGCAGAGGTATGTACTCATACATCTGATCATCATGGTGTATAGATGGATACTTAGGGTTTAGAAATGGTTGCTATTTGGGGTTGTTTGGCATCCATTCTACATGCATGCATGTAGGGTGTGTTTGATAGATTTGTCTCAGATGTTTGAGGTTTGTCTTTATCCTGTGAAGATTTATCGTGGGACCATTCACTATTTTTGGGATTCCGAATGTTCCCCCCTTCTAAAAAGGGCATTTTCTCCAATGTGTATAGAAAATGAGCCCCACTAGAGCAATTTGGATGCTTAGGGAAGAAGGTCCTCACTTTAACAAATACTTTTGATGTTGGTAGAAGAAGGTCCCAATGTTATTAAATATTTAAAGAAGCTCTCCACCGTAATAATTAATTTTTATTAATGTGGAAGAAGGTACCCACCTGAACAATTGTTTTTGAAGGTCCCCACTTAAGCAACTGTCGTTGAAGGTCCCCACCTGAATAGTTATTGTTGATGTCGATAGAAAAAGGGTGCCCACTTTATACAATTGTTTTTTATGTTGATGGAAAATGTGATGTTTTCCTTCACAAAATGGTGGGAGCCTATCACGCCTCGATCCCGAGAATTGAGGATTAGAGTGGGCCTCCAAGTTATGAATACGTAATCCCATAGTAATATGTGCCATGCGAAGGTACGCACGAATCACTACAAGGAGATTCCACAGGAACGTGTGAGGTAAGACCAACAATACGTAGATTAAGACTCAATATAAAGCAAGCACCTGTGAACTACATCGGTAATGATCATAAACAAAACATAGAAGAGCATATCTAACTCATATATATATATATAACTTAAGACCTTTAATTACACATTCCCACGCATATAATCCACAAAAACTAAAACATGTCTCGTACATAAGGTCCATTTAAAACGTCTACATGCAAAAGACAATAGTCACAACCGATTCACCCAACTAAACCATTGGACGCTCTCCATAGGACTAATAATAAAAGACATCGTCATCTTTCCACTCTTCTATACCCTGAGGTACCGTTGAGGGACCCTCTGGGGCCACATCAGTAATTGGGTTGGGAATTGGTTCTGTACCTGTAACACCAAATGTTGTACTGTTAACACAGCGGTTAAACAAATATAGAGATACATAAGACCAGCATATTGTAACAAATGAATTGAGACATATATGGATTAAAGAATGCAATAAACGTAAACTAGGCATATTGTGTGTGAGTAATTATGAGTAACGAATCATAAACAAGATATCATACATGCTAGTTGGCAACCACAAGGCTAAATTCTAATAAAAAGGTGCATATCATCTAGAGGGAGCATGCATATGGGTCGATAGGGGATTAGACTAGCTTCCCAAGGAGTGCTAACAACTCTTCTGGGGACTACAGTAGTGACATAAAAAAACCCAAACTGATCCCGTTGAACCTAGTAAGGGTACAGCTAAGTTGAGCTGACTCAACGTATCAAGACCGACTCGAATTCATATCCTTTATACATTTCACATCATACATAAGGGAGTTCGGTCTTAAGATCACATTCATTCATAGATATCAGAATTTAACAAGTATCTGATAAGAAATTAATGCATATTGAATTGTGCTACATCAAGTTAAGGGCATGGTTTCTTGACAACATGAATGTATTTAATTAAAAAGGTATCAAGGAAACTTTACAAGCCAACCCTATACTAGAAAATTTGTGAACCCAAGGTCATTTAACACGATATATTCATAAGATGTCCGGTGTCATTGTGTCACCAATCTTAGCATTACATTGTGTATGCTAAGGACACCTTTTCTTATGCCAACACCTATGACGTGACAATGGGAATTCGTTCGAAAAATCAAAGGGGATAAGTGACAGCTCTACACTTATCGTCCTTGTCATTTGAGTACCATTGGGCTAATTTAATTATGGGAAAGGAACCATATCTAAAGCCCTACAAGGTTCTTTGAAACCCTAATATCCTAAGTTCATAGTGTTCTTACGGCTTAGCCGTACATAGGTTACGGCTCAATCGAGTAGCTTAGTTTTTCCCTAAAATTCCTGCGCATTTACGGTTCAACAGTACATTAGCCTACGGCTTAGCTGTGCTAAGCCTACGGCTAGGTTATGGCTCAACCATAGTGCAATTCATGGTGTAGCCATGGGTAAGCCATGGAAGAAAGTTGGATTTCAGGCTCTTGAAAAAGCTCGCCGTAAAGCGGCTAATGGCTTAGTCACAAGATGGTTACGGCTTAACCGTAGTTTATTCCACGGTGCAGCAGTGGGTTAGCCGTAGTAGGAATGACTTTTAGTGCTCTCGGCACTTTGAGCCATACACTTTTATGGCTTAGCCGTAGCTTCACCGCAAGCTTTAGAAATTCTAAAAGTTATTCGGAAACTTGGGTTCAATACAGAGATTTGGCTTAAGGGATTAGTGAGCTTCCTATGAATTCAAAATGTTCTTATGGTTATCCCATGCTCACCCAACACCCACATTACCTATTCATACTATAATTCCTTCAATTTAAATCCAGGAAAAGGAGCTGTAACTTAGAATTTGGAATAATCAATCCAAAAGTCAACAAACTAAACATACATGCAGTGCCATATATATACTCTAATACTTGCCAACGTTATTAAATATTAAAAGAAGCTCTCCACTGTAATAATTAATTTTTATTAATGTGGAAGAAGGTACCCACCTAAACAATTATTTTTGAAGATCCCTACCTGAGCAACTATCGTTGAAGGTCCCCACCTGAATAGTTGTGTTGATGTTGATGGAAAAAGGGTGCCCACTTTGTACAATTGGTTTTGATGTTAATGGAAAATGTGTTGTTTTCCTTTACAAAATGGTGGGAGCCTATCACGCCTCGATTCCAAAAATTGAGAATTAGAGTGGGCCTCCAAGGTATGAATACGTAATCCCGTAATAATCTATGCCATACGAAGGTACGCACGAATCACTACAAGGAAGATTCCACAGGAACGTGTGAGATAAGACCAACAATCCATAAATTAAGATTCAACATAAAGCAAGCACCTGTGAACTACATCGGTAATGATCATAAGCAAAACATAGAAGAGCAAATCTTACTCATATATATATATATAACTTAAGACCTTTAATTACACATTCCCACACATATAATCCACAAAAACTAAAACATGTCTCATACATAAGGTCCATTTAAAACATCTACATGCAAAAGACAATAGTCACAACCGATTCACCCAACTAAACCACTGGACGCTCTCCATAGAACTACTAATAAAAGACATCGTCATCCTTCCATTCTTCTATACCCTGAGCTACCATTGAGGTACCTTCTGGGGCCACGTCAGTAATTGGGTTGGGAATTGGTTCTATACCTTTAACACTAAGAGTAGCACTGTTAATACAGCGGTTAAGCAAATATAGAGATACATAAGACCAACATGCTGTAACAAATGAATTAAGACATATTGGATTAAAGAATGCAATAAACGTAAACTAGGCATATTGTGCGTGAGTGATTATGAGTAACGAATCATAAATAAGATATCATACATGCTAGTTGGCAACCACGAGGCTAAATTCTCACAAAAGAGTGTATATCATCTAGAGGGAGCATGCATATGGGTCGCTAGGGGATCAGACTAGCTTCCCAAGGAGCGCTAACAACTCTTCCGGGGACTACTGCAGCAGTGACATAAAAATACCCAAACTGGTCCCGTCGAACATAGTAAGGGCACAGCTAAGTGGAGCCGACTCAACGTATCAAGACTGACTTGAATTCGTATCCTTCATACATTTCACATCATACATAAGGGAGTTCGGTCTTGAGATCACATTCATTCATAGATATTGGAATTTAACAAGTATCTGATAATAAATTAATGCATATTGAATTGTGCTACATCAAGTTGAGGGCATGGTTTCTTAAGAATATGAATGTATTTCATTAAGAAGGTATCAAGGAAACTTTACAAGCTAACCCTATACTAAATAATCTGTAAACCCAAGGTTATTCAACACGATATGTTCATAAGACGTCCGGTGTCATTGTGTCACCAATCTTGGTGTTACATTGTGTATGCTAGGGACACCTATTCTTATGCCAACACCTATGACGTGACAACATGAATACGTCCAAAAAATCAAAAGGGATAAGTGACAGCTTTACACTTATCCTCCTTGTCGTTTGAGTACCATTCGGATAATTTAATTGTCGGAAAGGAACCATATCTAAAGCCCTACAAGGTTCTTTGAAACCTTAATATCCTAGGTTCACAGTGTTCTTACGACTTAGCCATACATAGGTTACAACTTAACCGAGTGGCTTAGTTTTTTCCTCAAATTCCTGCGCATTTACAGTTCAACCGTACATTAGCCTACGGCTTAGCCGTGCTAAGCCTACGGCTAGGTTACGATTGAGATGCGACTCAGCCGTAGTGCAATTCACTGTGTAGCCATGGGTAAACCGTAGAAGGAAGTTGGATTTCAGGCTCTCGGGAAAGCTCGCCATAAAATGGCTTACGGCTTGGTCACGGGATGGTTACAACTTAGCCGTAGTTTATTCTACGGTGCAGCCGTGGGCTTGCCGTAGTATAGGAATGACTTTTAGTGCTCTCGGGACTTTGAGCCGTACACTTTTATGGCTTAGCCGTAGCTTCACCATAAGCTTTAGAAATTTTGAAGGTTACTCTGAAGCTTGGGTTCAATACAGAGTTCTGGCTCAAGGGATCACAGTGAGCTTCCTATGAATTCAAAATGTCCTTATGGTTATCCCATGCTCACCCAACACCCACATTACCTATTCATACTATAATTCCTTCAATTTAAATCCAAGAAAAGGAGCTGTAACTTAAAATTCAGAATAATTAATCCAAGAGTCAACAAATTAAACATCCATGCAGTGCCATATATATGCTCTAATACTTGCCTTACACAGTGCTTGATCCGATTCAACTCCTCCTTGGTGTGTGAGAAATAGAGCTTTAATACAAGATGGGTTCTCTGCAAGTAGGATATGCAATGGGTGATTCTCGTATGAAATGCATGCATGTCATTCTCTAGAGTCCCTTTGACTCTAGTGAACCCAAAAGAATGAAATGGAGGTCATTCTTCACCTTATAGGGGCTATAGCTCGAAGGAGATAAAGAATGGATTGATTCCAGTAGAGGAGTTATACAAGCTTAAAGGAAAAAATATATGGAGTCTAATTTTCATACATGCAAGGCTTCAAAGCCATTGTTCCTAGCTTCAAGAGTTGAGACGGAGAGGAGGAAGATTGAAGAGAAAGGTGGCTCCAGCGAGTACAGAAGAAAATAGGAAGAGAAAAAGACGTTGGTTTCTCTTTACTTATATTTCTGTAGTTTACATGCAAGTCCAAGTAATCAGAATATTTACAATTTAGTTCACATGGCCTCAATTAGGCCAAGATGGGTCCAAATCTAGTCAAGCCCAACATGAAAGATGATTTGCACGAAAAATTACACAAGATGTAGCTAATGAGATGCCTGCATGATGCAAGAACAAATTATAAAAAGGTCTTTAACTACCTAGGTAAAGTCCGAACTCGACCCGACTACTTATCCATGACCCAAACCCAGCAAGTTTGAGTTAAATTAGCCTTAACAATGTTTATTAATATAAAACAAGATTAATTAGTATAAATTGAGGTTAGTGGGAATTAGGACCTTACATCCTTCCCCACTCAAGATCATTCGGTCCTCCAAATGCAACATACCTAGGGTAAGAGCTCCGGATATTTTGCCCGAATTTAGTCTTCAAGCTCTCAAGTATCTTCTTCTTGCCTATGATGCTCCCATAGAACCTTAACCTATTTGATTGTTTGAGTATGTATCACTTGCTCTTTAGTGTCAATGAAACGAAGGGATCTTTCTTCATAGCTCACATCGAGCTTAACTTGAATGTCATCTAATTCCAAAACATGTGAAGGATCCGGAAGGTACTTCCTAAGCATTGATACATGGAATATGTTATGAACTCCCATGAGTTGAGGTGGTAACTCCAACCTATAAGCCAAATCTCCAACTCTACTCTGTATCTCAAAAGGTACTACAAATTGCGGAGATAACTTACCCTTCTGCTCGAACCTGATAGTACCCTTCATTGGAGAAACCTTCAAGAAAACTTTGTCTCCCACTTAGATATCAAGGGGTCTACGGCGGTTGTCTACATAACTCTTCTAGCAAGATCGCGCAATCTTTAATCTGTCTTGCACCTTTCTCACCTGTTCCACATTGTCTGCGACTAGAGAAGGTTCATGAAAACTTCTAACCCCTACTTCCTCCCAACAAATCGGTGTACGGCACTTACATCCATACAAAGCTTCAAATGGAGCCATTCTGATGCTCACGTGATAACTATTATTATATGCAAATTCATATGAGGAGAAGTGTTCATCCCACTCATTCCCAAAGTCCAACACGCTAGCTCGTAGCATATCTTCAAGAGTTTGTATCGTTCGCTCTGATTGCCCATCGGTCTATGGATAATAAGCTGTGCTAAAATTGAGTTTAATAGCCATGGATTTCTGAAAGGATTGCCAAAAAGAAAACACAAACCTACTATCTCGGTCAGATACAATTAAAACTGGAGTGCCATGTAACTGCACAATCTCATTAATGAAGATCTTGGCCATCTCATAAAATTTCATCCCTTTCCTAATGGGAATAAAGTGGGCTGACTTTGTTACTCGATCGACAATCACCCATATAACATCATGATGTTTGCTCATCAGAGGCTGCCCTGAAACAAAATCCATCATTAGATTCTCCCATTTCTACTTTGGAATCTGTAAAGGATGCAGCAAACAGGGAGGTTTCCTATGTTCAGCCTTTAGCGTTGATAGGTAAGACACCTTGCTACAAAGCCTACAATATCTCGCTTCATGTTATTCCACCAAAACCTGCCATGTAAATTTCAATACAGTTTGGTACTGTGGAGGTGCATGGAATATCTATCGTAGTGTGTTTCAGTCATGATTGCTTTCTTTAAATTTTTATTTTGAACCGTTGGCACACATGGTCGATCTTTGAAGTGCAACACACCATCCACTATCCTGAAATCTGGTCTCTCAGATATGTGGTTACAAATCTTAACGAATTCCAGATCTTTAAACTGTCTCTCTTTAATTTGCTGTATTAAGGTGGGTTCAAAGACAGACATAGCTACTAGCATGACCTTATATCCACAAATTTGACTTCCACATCCAGATCTCGGAATTCTTCTACTAGAGACCATTCACCACACAAAGCTGCCATCTCAATGGTTGATTTCCTGCTTAAAGCATCTACCACTACATTTCCTTTTCCTGGAAAGTATTTAATTGGAAAATCATAGTCCTTTATATATTCTAACCATCTACGCTGTCTCATATTAAGATCATGCTGAGAAAACAAATACTGGAGACTGTGATGATCACTATGGACTTCAAATCTCTCCCCATACAAGTAGTATCGCCACATCTTCAAGGAGAAGACGACTGTGGCCAACTCTAGATCATGTGTGGCATAATTCTTTTCATGTTCCCTTAATTGTCGAGATCCATAAGCTATCACCTTTCCGTTTTACATTAATCCACAACCTAACCTAATTCTTGAAGTATCAGTATAGATAACAAATCCACCACTACCCTTCGGTAGAGATAAGATTGGGGCTAAGGTTAGTTTCTCCTTAAGGAGTTGGAAACTCGACTCACATTCAGCTGACCAAACAAATGGTTCATTCTTCCGAGTTAATTTTGTCAAAGTTGCGACTATTCTGGAAAAGTCCTTTACAAACCGTCTATAGTAACCTACCAAGCCAACAAAACTTCTAACCTCTCCAACTGTTTTGGGGCTTTGCCAACTGGTTATAGCTTCAATCTTAGCTGGGTTTACTGCAAGCCCATCTTTTGAAATTATATGCCCCAAGAAGGCAACTTGTTCTAACCAAAAATCACATTTATCCAGTTTGGCATATAATTGGTGATCCTTCAACAATTGCAAAAAAATCCTCAAATGTTCAGCATGCTCGTCTCGAGTCTTGGAATACACTAATACATCATCAATGAAAATTACTACAAACTGATCAAGATAGGGTGAAAAGATCCTAATCATCAAAGCTATAAATACAGCTAGGACATTAGTCAACCCAAAAGGCATGACTAAAAAATTCATAGTGCCCATATCTAGTCCTAAAAGCTGTTTTAGATGCATTTTGATCTCTAACTTGTAACTAATGATATCCAGACCTCAGATCAATCTTCAAAAAGTAAGTTGCACCCTGTAATTGATCAAACAATTCATCAATTCTAGGTAGTGGATACTTGTTTTTTATTGTCACCTGATTCAACTGCCTATAATCAATACACATTCTAAGGGTACCGTCCTTCTTCTTCACAAATAAAACTGGGGCTTCCCATGGTGATGTGCTAGGACGAATAAACCCCTTGTCCAATAAATCTTACAACTGTATTTTCAACTCATGCAACTCCACAGGTGCCATTCTATACGGAGCCTTAGAGATTGAGCTATACCGAGTACTAATTCTATAATAAAGTATACTTCCCTAACTGGAGGAAGACCAGGTACCTCATCAGGGAACACATCAGGAAACTCACGAACCATAGGTATTTCTTCTAACTTCTTAGGTGGTTTCTTCCAACAATGAAGGCAATGTACCCTTCGCAACCACTATAAATCAATTTTTCTGCTCGAAGTGTTGAGATTAGCCTTGTATATGAGCTCTTCTTCTCACCATGGAATACAACACTTGGGCCGATTTCATCTACCCTTACGGTGAAAGTCTTACTGAAACAGTCCAAACAAGTGATATGCTTCGTCAACCAATCCATGCCTAGGATTAAACAAGAACGTACATTGGTAACACGATGAGTTCCGCTAGAAAAATAACCTTTCCAATTAAAACTCAATAACCTAGATAATAGTCGTCACAAGTCACCCACTTACTGACAGGAGTGATAAGACTCAACACATACAGTAGCTGCACTGGCTACTTCCGTATCCTACTAGAGATTAAGGTGAAATAAAGGCGTGCGAAGATCCCGAATCAAACAACACCTTAGCTTCTTCATCATAAATGGAAACCTTATCTACTACCACATGCTCCACTACTTTCGCTTCTTCATGAGTCAATGCATAGGCGTGGCCTTGCCTGTGGGGTCGGTTCTACTGTCCCGGTTTTTACTATCCTTGCTTTTGTTAACCGTGACCCTGTCGTGTCTGCCCTTGACCTTGCCTCATCTGCTGTTGTTGACTTGGAGGTGTGGGCAATGCTGCTCTAGAAGATTGTTGATATTGCTGTTAACGTTGGGCTTGACTGGAAACCTTTCTTTTTGGGCACTCTGACAAGCGATGGTCCAATGCGCCACAGCCGAAATAGGCTCCCAAAGACTTCCAACATTTACTTGTCTCATGGCCTTTTCCGCACATTCCGCAGACTAGCCTTGATGTCCCACCAGCAACTACCTTTTGTTTCATGGAATGTTGCTGACTTTTTCCAGAAGGTGGTGCACTCCTCCTAGACTCTCCCAAGAATAAGCTCTTCTCAATTTCTTCAGCCATATAGGCTCTATCCACAGCGTCATCATATTGTGCTGGATGCTAGAAAGCCGTAGCTTGTCCTTTAATAACATGCCTCAACCCTTCGAGAAACCTCTCAACTCTTTTCTCCTCGATGTCGATCAAGTTCAAAGCAAACCGAGAGAGCTGGCTGAATACATGTACGTACTCCACAACCGTCATGGAGTTCTGCTGTAGAGTGAGAAACTCGGCCTTCTTCTTACGGGCCACATGTTCTGGAATAAACTTCTTCCTAAATTGCCTCTTAAAAGCTTTCCACACAGTGGCATCTGGCATGGCCTTAATTTGATCCCAGATACTCTTCCACCATGTATCTGTGATATCTCTAAACATGGATCCTGTGAGGACCACTTGCTGCCTTGGTGTACAAATCAGTGTATCGAAAATGTTCTCTGTATGAATAAACCATTCATCAGCTTGTAATGGATCCTCTCATCCCGTAAACTCTGTTGCTTCTCTCTTTTGGAACTTCTTATATAAGGAATTAGGTTCCCCAAGCTAATTTTACATTTCTAAAAGAGTGGCCAACTGCATTTGCATAGCTGCTTGATTTGCGTTATTAGTAGCAAATTGATGCATCAGCATCCTGAATCTCCTCCATGTTATAGGTGGTGGTGGAGAATCCACACCCTCAAATTCAACGTCGTTGCGGTCGTCACCGCCCCAACTGTTGTTCGTACCTGACCCAGACGCCATTTATCTAAAATTATAATGGTAGTTAGTCATATAAATATTGTATCAATACAAGGCAAGTGATGATCTTGATGCAAACATTCAACCCCCAATCGGACCTAGTGGAACCTCACCACGTTTTCTAAAGTTACTATGTCTTTTAATTGACTCCGTAATCACTCTGATACCATTACTTACGTATGTCACACCCCGATCCTGAGAATTGGGGATTAGAGTGGGCCCCCAGGGTGTGACTACATAATCCCGTAGTAATCTGTGCCATATGAAAATACGCACGAATCACTACAAGGGAGATTCCACAGGAGCCTGTGAGGTAAAATCAACAACGCACAGATTAAGATTCAACATAAAGCAAACACCTGTGAAATATATCAGTAATGATCATAAGTAAAACATAGAAGAGCATATCTTACTAATATATATATAACTTTAGACCTTTAATTACACATTACCACGCATACAATCAACAAAAACTAAAACATGTCTTGTACACAAGGTCCATTTAAAGCATCTACATGCAAAGGACAATAATCACAACTGATTCACCCAACTAAACCACTGGACGCTCTCCATAGGACGACTAATAAAAGATATCGTCATCCTTCCATTCTTTTATACCCCGAGGTACCGGTGGGGCACCCTCTGGGGACACGTCAGCAATCGGGTAGGGAATTGATTCTGTACTTGTAACACCAAGGGTACCACTGTTAATACAACGGTTAAGCAAATATAGAGATACATAAGACCAGCATGCTGTAACAAATGAATTATAACATACGGATTAAAGAATGCAATAAACGTAAACTAGGCATATTGAGTGTGAGTAATCATGAGTAACGAATCATAAATAAGATATCATATATGCTAGTTGGCAACTACAAGGCTAAATTCTCCTAAAAGAGAGCATATCATCTAGAGGAAGCATATATATGAGTCACTAGGGGATTAGACTAGTTACCCGAGGGGCGCCAACAACTCCTCCGAGGACTACTATAGCAGTGACATAAAAATACACAAATTAGTCCCGTTGAACCTAGTAAGGGCACAGCTAAGTGGAGCCGGCTCAACGTATCAAAACCGACTCGAATTCATATCTTTCATACATTTCACACATACATAAGGGAGTTCGGTCTTGAGATCACATTCATTCATAGATATCGGAATTCAACAAGTATCTAATAATAAATTAATGCATATTGAATTGTGCTACATCAAGTTGAGGGCATGGTTTCTTGACAATATGAATGTATTTAATTAGAAAGGTATCAAGGAAATTTTACAAGCTAACCCTATACTAGATAATCTGTGAACCCCAGGTCATTCAACACGATGTATTCATCAGACATCTTGTGTCATTATGTCACCAATCTTAGCATTACATTGTGTATGCTAGAGACACCTTTTCTTATGCCAACACCCATGACGTGACAAGGGGAATTCGTCAGAAAAATCAAAGGGGATAAGTGATAGCTCTGCACTTGTCCTCCTTGTCATTTGAGTTCCAGTGGGCTAATTTAATTGTGGGAAAGGAACTATATCTAAAGCCCTACAAGGTCCTTTGAAACCCTAATATCCTAGGTTCATAGTGTTCTTATGGCTTAGCCGTACATCGGTTACCGCTCAGCCGAGTGGCTTAGTTTTTCCCTTAAATTCTTACATATTTACGGTTTAACCATACATTAGCCTACGGCTAGGTTACGACTGAGATATGGCTTAGCCGTAGTGCAATTCACTATGTAGTCGTGGGTAAGCCGTAGAAAGAAGTTGAATTTCAGGCTCTCTGGAAAGCTCGCCATAAAATGGCTTACGGCTTGGTCACGGGATGATTATAGCTTAGTCGTAGTTCATTCCACGGTGTAGCTGTGGGTTAGCCATAGTATAGGAATGACCTTTAATGCTCTCAGGACTTTGAGCCATACACTTTTATGGTTTAGCCGTAGCTTCACCGTAAGCTTTAGAAATTCTGAAGGTTATTCTGAAGCTTGGGTTCAATACAAAGTTCTAGCTCAAGGGATCACAGTGAGCTTCCTATGAATTCAAAATGTCCTTATGGTTATCCCATGCTCACCCAACACCCACATTACCTATTCATACTATAATTCCTTCAATTTAAATCCAAGAAAAGGAGCTGTAACTTAGAATTTGGAATAATCAATACAAGAGTCAACAAATTAAACATACATGCAGTGCCATATATATACTCTAATACTTGCCTTACACAGTGCTTGATCCTATTCAACTCCTCCTTGGTGTGTGAGAAATAGAGCCTTAATACAAGATGGGTTCTCTGCAAGTAGGATATGCAATGGGTGATTCTCATATAAAATGCATGCATGTCATTCTCTAGAGTCCCTTTGACCCTAGTGAACCCAAAAGAATGAAATAGAGGTCATTCTTCACCTTATAGGGGCTATAGCTTGAAGGAGATGAAGAATGGATTGATTCCAGTAGAGGAGTTGTACAAGATTGAAGGAGAAAATATGTGGAGTCTAATCTTCATGCATGCAAGGCTTCAAAGCCATTGTTCCTAACTTCAAGAGTTGAAATGGAAAGGAGGAAGATTGAAGAGAAAGCTAGCTCCAGCGAGTATAGAAGAAAACAGGGAGAGAAAAGACATTGGTTTCTCTTTACTTATATTTCTGTAGTTTACATGCAAGTCCAAGTATTCGGAATATTTACAATTTAGGTCACATGGCCTTAATTGGGCCAAGATGAGTCCGAATCTAGTCGAGCCCAACATGAAAGCTGATCTACACGAAAAATTACACAAAATGCAACTAATGTGATGTCCGCATGATGCAAGAACAAATTACAAAAAGGTCCTTAACTACCTAGGTAAAGTCCGAACTCGATCCGACTATCTGTCCATGACCGAAACCCAGAAAGTTTAAGTTAAATTAGCCTTAATAAGGTTTAATTAATATAAAACAACATTAATTAGTATAAATCGAGGTTAGTGGGAATCAGGAGCTTACAGAGCCATAGATGGTAGGGACCACCTTTGTTTAGGTTTAACTATGGCATTAGGAGCTGTTTATTAAAAATTATTTGTTACTTTTCTTGAATTTGTCTTCCATTACTGTTTTACTATTTGTCGTTTTGAATTGTGCCATTGCATGCAAACATGGAGAATTATGTTACACTTGAGTTCTATCATGGTGGGTATTTTAGAAACCCACTAAATAAGGTCTATGTTGGGGGTTGATATTGACAAGGCATCATTTTTTGAGTTTAGGGATTATGTAATAAAACTTGTGTATCCAACCAATAGTTCAATCTTTTATACAGTGCCAGCTTTAAGTTTCGAAGATGCTCTTAGGGATATAAATTTAAACAAAGATGTATTGCTTTGTTTAAAGTGTTATAAGGACTCCAATGTATTAACTATATATGTTAAGAGAGGGCATGAACCACTGATGGAAGTTTCACCCAAGGGAAAGGTACTAAAAGAGAACATAAATACTAGAGGGTATTTAAAGCAACTACTTGCCTTATGAATGGATGTATTGGGAGTGAGAATGAGAACCAAAATAATTAAAAAAAATGGATTCTGCTAATTTTGAGGACTACCATGCTGATATTAAAGAAGAGAATGAGGAGGAGGTAATGATATTAGTCATGAGGAGGCTAGTGGTGATAGTGAGGAGGAGGGTAATGATGACAGTGATAGAATTAGATTAAATCCTGATGATCCTTCAAAATTATTTGAGGATATTGAGAAGTCGGATGATGAGGATATTTTTAGAAAAACATATGATGGTGGGGACAAAAAGAGGGGTATAGGAGATAATCGAGGACAAGGAGTTAACCAAGGAGAAGGAGTTGATCAAGGACAGGGTGTTAACCAAGGAGAAGGAGTTGATTAAGGAGAGTGTGTTGATCAAGGTGGACATAAATGCAATCAACAACAGGGTGTGGAATCAGTAGGACATAATGGAAGTAAAAAAAACAAGGAGTGGATTCAAGTGGACATAAATTTAGTCATGTACGAGTTGATAACAACTAGTACACAGATAATGAGTATATTGATGATCTTCATAGTTTATATGGGTCATCTGATGATGATATAAGGAACACATGGCCTGTGTTCAATGTTGCAACTGATATGGAGAATCCTAGATTGAATTAGGGATGATGTTTTCTAGTCCTCAGATCTTCAGTCAGGCCCTTGTTAAATGGACGTGTGATAGGGTTATGATATTAAGTATTTAAAAAATAAAAATAAAAGAATCACAGCTATCTACAAATACAAGGATTTAGAATTCATGCATCCCCTATGCAAAGTGAAAAAACTTTCCAAATTGAGAGTTTCGGGCCAAAACATAATATGGAATTAAGTTCAAAAGCCACTTGGTCACTACTAAGTATATTGCCAGTAAATACCAGCAAAGGTTGAGTGATAACCCTAAATGGGGAATAATTGCCATGAAAAAAGAACTTAGAAGAGAACTTAAAGTGGACCTCTCCATTGATAAGCTGTACAAGGCCAAAAGGAAAGTTGCAGACAATATTTCTAGAGATGTGAGAATACAGTACAGTAGGTTGAGGAACTATTGCGTTACTGTTATGAAGCATAATCCTAATATAAAGATATTTGTGTTGACAGAGAGACCTAGCATGGATTTGATTCCCTTAAAGACTGTATGTATGTTATGAGGCATAGAAAACTGGATTCTTAAGTGGATGCAGGCCCACAATTGGATTAAATGGATGTTTCCTTAAAGGCGTTTACGGCACTTGACTGCAATAGGAAGAGATGGGAATGACAATATATTTCCTATTGCCATTGCTGTTGTAGAGGCTGGAAACAAAGATTCATGGACCTGGGTATTGAAAGCTTTGATTGATGACATTGGTGATGGTGGTGATATGTGTTGGATTTTTCTATCTAATAGACAAAAAGGGCTTGATCAGGCCTTTGAGACAGTAGTTTCTGCAGCTAAATTAGACATTGCATGAAGCATATGTATAACAATTTCAAGAAACTTTAGAAAGAGAAATTATTGAAGGATGCAATGTAGGTTGCAGCATCATGTGAAAGTACAAGACAGTTTGACTCTCATATGAAGATGATCAAGGAGATTGATCGGGCCGCTTATAAGTGGTTGATAGCTACTAATCCAAACAAATGGGCTAGATCACAGTTCAATACAAGGGCAAAGTGTGATGCATTAACAAACAACCTGTGTGTCATTCAACAATTACATAATGGAAGCAAGAGATAAACTAGTAGTTTTTATGCTTGGGTGGATTAGGAGGAAAATTATGATCAAAACTTAGGTGAAGTTGAGAGGGATCACTCAGTACAATGGTGCAATATGTTCAGGTATTATAGAGAAATTGGAAAAGAACAAGAATGAATCAAGACATTATTTTCCTAATTGGTCAGGGAGAGGTGAGTTTGAGGTGGCCAGTACATCCTTAATCCATGGGCCAGTACATCCTCAATCCAAGCAAAGGATAAACTAATAGTTTCTATGCTTGAGTCGATAAGGAGGAAAATTATGGTCAGAAGTCAAGTGAAGTTGAGAGGGATCACTGAATACAATGGTACAATATGTCCCGGTATTATAAAGAAATTGGAAAAGAACAAGAATGAATCAAGACATTATTTTCCTAACTAGTCAAGGAGAGGTGAGTTTGAGGTGGCTCATACATCCCCAATCCAGGGGCCAAGACATTATTTTCCTAATTGGTCAAGGAGAGGTGAGTTTGAGGTGGCTAGTACAGCCTCAATCAGGGGCCAACACATCCTCGATCTAGGCTATTTAGATAGTCAGAGCATCAGGCCCCTTTGGCATAGCCCAGGTCTTCATCTCAACAACTCCTTTTAGCACAGCATAGATCTTTATCACAGTAGGTCCCTTTAGCACAACCTATGTCCCTTCATCACAGCCTTTGAGATCTTTATCACAGCCCAGGACTTTAGCTAAAGGATCAGCAAAGCCTCAAACTTCAGGGCAGCCCAAGACTACACCTAAAGGATCAACATAGCCCAGACATGCCTCTCAACCAACCCCTACTAGCAAAAAGACAACACCTACGGTGACGACTACTTCTTACTTCATTTTTCTAATGCAATTATTTACATGTTCAAATTGACAATATGTTTCCTATTTCTTCAGGGGGTAGGCAAGGGAGCATCACTGCCCATGCATGTCTCATAGCCAGTCCCATCCAGCAGCATCGGGAGATCACCTAGGGTTCAGGGTAGAGTCACAAAAGTTTCATCACAGCCTACTGTTACTATTCTAGGTACAAATTCCTCAACATCATCAACCAGTGGCAAAGGAGGGAAGGTACAACCAGTGAGAGCCCCATTGAAAGGCAAAGGTAAAGGGAGGACTGGAGCAAACTCATATAACTTAGTACATGTGAGGCAGAAGCTGTTTGATTTTCAAATTGGAGATTTTGTTTGAAATGTGAACTTTTATTATCCGGATGATCTATATTTGGTTTGTTTAGTTATTTAGTCTAACATCTCTCAGTGCTCCTTTTATCAACTGGACAATATGTCGTCAAAAGAAATACAAAATACAGCAATAGAGTATCCTCCAAGCTCTTCCTTTTCTCTGTCAAACTTTAAGCATGTATGGAAGGTCTGCAATTAGTTGTGACAAAGATGGAGAGGAGCCATGTGGACTTTGCAGATTATCTTTGCACCTTCAGCCAATATTGTGACATCCAGGCAACGAAACATGTTAACAGAGTTCACATGCCTCGCACTTATCATTAACAAAGTTCACATACCTTGGTGGACTTCAAGTTTTAGTCCAGGCAGGGAGAGGCTAAAAAGATGACCGTGAAGAGTCGGAATAGAGATTTCTTATGGTAGATTGAAACCTCTAGCCTCTAAGGACTTTAAAGGGAGAGGCACCGACGAAAAGTACACGACTCCCAGGCTTGGGGTTTAAAGTATCCATGGCTATGGATAGTTTTGTGGGTTGTGGAAGGGGGTTTGGCCACTACTTATAGAGAATTTTGGGAGAATTTATTTTTTTGAAGAGGCTTACTTCGCCGGAGAAGTTTCCGATGGAAGTTTAATTTTTGACGGGAAAGCCCACAGCAGTCTCAGTGTAATGACATCCTCGAAGAATGAACTGCAGCGGATGGTGGTTAATGCCCACGGCGAGGAACACAGGTAGGCCGTTGATTTGCTTTGGACCGTTGTGTTTCTTTTCGGCTAGGAAAGATGATAGCTGTGTGGGCCACTGGTTTGCTGGACCCGAGTGTCAATTTGATTTGCTTTTGATTTGGAGAGAGTTTCTAAGAATTTTATTGAAGTTATTTGTAGAGACTTTCCCCCAAGGGTGGTAGAGTGTGTTGGGATATTTAAACCTTTTTCCTTTGCTTTGTTTTCTTTTTCTTCGACGTCTTGGCTTCCTGCTTTCCTCTGAGATTTCAGACTAGGAGACTTCTTTCAGTTATCTTCAATCTCTGCACTCGACCTTCGACAATGGCTTCCGGTACGAGATTCTTGCACCCCACCCCCACCCACACACCTTTTTGCTGGGGTTTGGGGTATGGCTTTTGCTCTGGTAATAGATAATGCTCTGTTCAAGGATTCTAGTTGGGAATCTTTCAGAACTTGATTGCCTTGATGGTTTTTCATGGCCAATCTTTTCTATTGAGAATCGTCACTTCAAGCATTGCCTTTTGGCTATTTGATTGAGAGGCTACGGGCTCAAAGCCCCATATTTTTTCTTTTTTGCTGATGACCCTTCCTTTTTTTTATCAGACAAAAGGAAGAGTGTTGATTCATCTTCTGCTGTTGCGACCTGTTCACTGCTCTTGGCTCATCGAGATCTCACTGTTTATCAAGGGATCCTTGAAGATCGATTGTGGAAAGATCGAACGTAGATTTCCTTGGAGAAGCCTTGATATATTTGTGGAGATGGAGAAGTCCCAACGGGTCATGACAAAGGGAATGAATTTGTGACAATCCGTTACCCCAGTGCGGAGGGTCGTCATGTAGAAGTTTCAACCCCGTTGGGCAGTATAAGAGGGGTCCATTGATTGTGGGGGAGATTCAGCCTCCAGTTCGTTATGGAGATGACCGAGTCAATTCCTAGGTACAGAATCATTCTTCCCCAAGCGGTCACTTCCTCCATCATTCACCTTTCTTCAATAATGGCTCACATGTTTCAATGGAGTTGTCTATTTTGAGCGATCTTTACAAGGAGGTAATTCCGTCTCACGAACACCTAATCAGCTGTTCCGAAGAATTTTGAGTTGTGTTCTATCGAGCATTTTCTCTTTATGATTTATCTCGGAGAGGAAGCGACCGGGCAAAGACTGCTTGTTGGATTGACTACCTCATGGGGGACGAAGAAGAGAGAAAATAACGTCTTGATGTGCAACATTTTTCTTGGATAGCACAGATGTATTTTGCTGGAGAGTTGTTAAGCAGGGAACTGAACCCATTGTGTTTTATGAATCAAGTCTTGATTTTGTCATGCAAGTGGAGAATCATTTTACCAAGGACATGCAAAGAAGGAGGATAGTCGCCAATCTAAAGTTATCTTTGCTGAAAGTGGAAAGGAAGTGAGAACCTGTTGCATCTTCGCTGCCTATAAAATGGCTTTTGGTACTCGGTATGCATTGGCTCCTACACCAGCTAGTTACCTCTGTGCAGAGTCGGAGAACGTAGGCTACTTGGTGCGTTTGGTTCGACCTTTTAATTGGGCCTTTTCAGAGCGACTTCTTTTTATACTTGGTTCATGTAACACTACGTGGTTTGCATCGACTTGGTGACAATGATAATCTTCCTTTCTATCTAGCCGTTATTCGTGGCTCCACGGAGTGTTTTCCCCTTTAAAAGGCAAGGGACATCTGCCAGATCATCGCAACTTTGTGTTTTTCACTCACAATTTAGCAGCTTGGGAAGATCTGGGTCGAAGTCAAGAGTTTCGCAACAGATTGATATTCAGAATACTTTCCTCCGCCGTTACGCTTTGACTAGTAATGAGAGAAAATGGTTGGTGTCGATTCGTCCAGCCAACATAGTTTATATGCAGAAAAGCCCTATGCAAATCGGCCATATGTGCCAGGTCATTTTGCCAAGCATTTTGGTTACTCATAACGGATTTGTGGCCATCCCAGTTTGGTAAGGGCAGTCGTTGAAGAAACTCTTGTTGCTGCCAGGAATACTTGGAACTTATTTTCAGCCATCAACATCAGGGCGTGCTTTCCTTTTCCGACGCTTGTAAGTATTCACTTCTCGCCTGGTCTTGCCAGATGGTACGTGGAAAGCTGTTCGTTCTTCCGTGGCGTGTATCCTGGATATGATTGCATTGGGGTATTTGCTTCGGCCAAAGAAAAGGGTGGAGTAGACAATAGTGAACTTGCCAAATATGTGCAAAAGCAGGCATGTTTGGAAAAAGGGTACGGCATTATCCCTTTTGGTCTGCGAGAAGATAAAAGTGAGCAGTCTCCTGCAAGTGGAAGTTCTTCCTTAATTGCTATAGGTGCATCATCTTTTGGGGTATCCGGGCAAAGTGCTTTTCCTACGAAGAAGAGAAGCAAATTGAGGAGGCCGGTGAGGTGCCAGCACTTGATTGCTTTCACCATTAGTGAGGATGAGGAAGAAGAAATCCCTAGAGAGCCTTTGATTCAAAGACCTCGATGGGGAACCGCTCACAGAGGAAAAGAGAGAATATCTTCTTTGTCAGGAACATTTGTCCCGATAGAGTCTCCTATCGTTTCTTCTGATGAACAAGGTATTCTTGCTCAAATTCTTCTTTCTTTTCTATGTTTTGACTTTTGAGAGTTGACTTCATCCCTACTGTTGTTTGCAGCTTCGGGATTAGATAGCTGGCCACTTGAGTTATCAACCCATGTACAGTCGGGCCTTGAGGTTCCCCCTTTTACCCCTTTCCCTGCTCAACTTTTTGGAGAGCAAGGATTATCCGAGGTGTCTGAGGTTAAAGTTTGTTAGTCAGATTCAACGTCTATTTCCGTTTCTGCTGACGAAAGGCATTCGACCCCTTTATATCCTTTCGGTGGTGGTGTTTGTCATGTTTTGGCTAGCACTTCCTTGACTACCCCCGAGGCCAGTGGGTCAGTCATAACAACAATTCCTTATCCCATAACGGATGCTGAATAGATTTCATCCATCATGCCCACTGAGGTGGAGGGTGTGGCCGTAATTGTTCCAAACACAGAAGACGAGGTAGTTGCATTTGCTTCGAGAATTGAAAGAAGTGAGGAAGTTGAAACGGCCATCTATGCGCCCGATGGTATTTTAAATAGCTCGACTTTCTCAATGACCCCTTTTTTATCACTTGGTAGTAATCATCTATTAACCCTTATCTCCTGTTTTTGTTTCTTTAAAAGGAGCCCTTGTCGTGCCAATGAGGACTACTTTAGCTGAAGAGTTAGTCACACGGGAAGTCCTCAGCAGTTTGCGGCTATATTTGGGTCTGAGAGTTCTTTCGAACCTATTTGTTTTTCGAGAGAACTCACTCTATAGTACTCCACTGTTGCCATTCCTTTATGGCCTGCACTCATGTCTACCATGATGGTGACCCCAAGCCCGACCATTTCTCTGAAGTCTTTACTGATCCCGTCTGGTTCTTCTGGTAGGAGAGCTATTGTCTCTTCAGCAGCAGCTATCCTTACAGAGTCTACTACTGGGCCCACGGTGGTAATCGGAGGTCCTAGATCTGCTACTGTCTCAGGTTCGCAACACTCAGATCATCAAAGCCAACTCCCCTTCTGGCAAGATAGTCTTCACGGAGACTTCTGAGTGTCACGGCCCCAAAATAAAATTAGGCTTACGTGTAATTAGGAGCCAATAAAATTTATTATTATTATTATTATTATTATATTTTTCTATAAATAGAACCATTAACTCCTAAATATTTTTTCCACGGGATTTTAGGTCGTAGTGAGTTTAGGCCATTCTTATTCATTCCAAACCTGTGAAAGTATTTTCAACTAATAGGTACCAATAGAAAGTCAAATTTGCATATCGCTAGATAACAATAATAATAAATTTTCAAGTTGCAAATAAAATAAATAATAATTTATTACAATGTTTCATTAAAAAATCAAGTCTTCAATAATGATTTATTTAAAATAACTGCAAACTAAATGAGTCACTCCTGTGCATGATTAGATGGCCCCGGAGCCATCATTTGCACCCCACTTGGGAACATCAGTTGGCTCAAGCGTTTGAAACACTTCAACTTCCGCATCCTCCTCAGCATAGCTGGGCTCAATACCTATGTACCAATTTTAGAAAAAAAAGATTCAACCACAAAAGTGACGGCAAGAAGAATACACATAACTCATAATGAATACATTATCAATGTAAGAATAAGACGATGAAATCATAAGAATATGTGAACAATACAAATAAAAGAATGCTATGCAATATAGAATGAATGGATCCTAAATCCAACTCTACATCAAATGAACAATATCACATTCGCCGAGCATCACACAGCTGATGCCCTTACAGGATTTATACCGTCTTCGAATGCCTAGCATCCTATCCAAAAATCACGGTGAAACCAACTGTGTATGAGTGATAAGCTCATCTTTGGCCCTAAGTCTCGTAAAAATCATCACAGTGTACATCTGTGTACCGACTGCAATCATCCAATGACCAAATCCACATAATAATCTCACACTGCCCTGCCCTGTCCCTTCCTGTGTTGAGACTCATAAACATGGCTCAGTAATTATTCAACAGACACATCCTACGATAGTGTGAAGGGCTAGTCAGAATAGGTATCCAAACACCATATAATAAAAGATTATACCGATAAAATAATTTTCAACACAACATGAATATTTCCCAATTAAACACTACATGATCCAAGCCACAATACGGTCCAAATCATCATAAAATAACGAGTATAAACTCTAATGTGTATGCAACAAGGTAAAGGAACACAAGCTCAATGATCAAGAAATATCTCCACAAACAATCTTAACACTGTAACCACAATTCACGTATGCAACAACTCTACACGAATGAAGATGAAGTAAGGTTGGGAATTTTTTTAAAAACCGGGATGATGCATAGCCCAATTCTCATTGCATCTGAGTGCGGGTGGTTTGTACTATCATATGCAAACCATGAAATCTGTAAGGAAAAATCTGCCTACATAACGCCTTACTTAGATGATGTGATGGATTTAATTTTATTAAATCAGATTCATTGGGTTCCAAGGCCAATACAAGGGGCTTCCGAGGTGTGTAAACCATCCAAAGAAAATCATAAATAAATGGTTAAATAAACATTTAAATAAATTATCAGGCCCAAACTCTACCAGTCGCATGGTCCCACACAAGTAGTGGCTCACCGGTACACCATTACGAGTAGTCCAAATAGTCATAAACCCACATATATGCCAAGGACCCACAAGGTGATGGACCCACCTGTACTTGCTACCCGAGGTCCCACCGCGTGATGGCCCCACCTGGCAATAGTGCCAGGGGCCCACCCGCCTGCACGTGCAAGTGGGAGACCCACCTGTGATTACTACCAAGTGCATTATGCGCCTGTGCAATAATGCACGGGTAGTTTCCCACCTTGTAGAATGTCTGGGGTTCATCCCCAGACACTATCGTTCAGTTTTTTTCTTTTTTATATGTACATGCTTCTTTGGACATTAGGTGGCATTTCACAAGTGGGGTTCACTAGTTTATCACTACCAATGCCCCACCATCATCCAATAGCTAAGGGGTCCACGCTACAACCATGGGTCCAAGTACTGGATCAAGGGGGGCCCACCATTTGCTAGGGTCCCATGTGACAGGACCCCACATAACGGGGGTCCATCCCCTGCTGTGCATGCAGGGCAGTCCCCTGTGCTGTGCGCAGGTGGCAGTTCACCTACGCACAGGTATAGGCGGTGTTACCTGCAAACACACGATCATTTTTTATTTTTTAAACCTAAGATCCATCCTCAAAGTGGCGCAGTCCCCTTTCATCAAATCCATCAAACATTATCAACAAGTATCTGAGAAATCCATACACATCTAACCTACCATCATCAATTAAAATTCTATTGGGCATTGTTACAACATCTAAATCATGATGAATCAAGGAAACTAATGAAGATCATCATTAGAGATATGTGCAACTACTTGCCTTTGAAGAAGATTGATGAAAAAGATGATCTAGATCTTTCTCTCTCTCTCGTGCACGCCGACAATCCCAACGAAGAAGAAGAAGAACGAGCAGCTTGAGGCTTGGCTTGGGCTTGGCCGATCAAAAGATGGAGGAGGAGAGGAAATGACTGTAGCAATGGGGGGAAAGGGGTTGCTAATCATCTGATATAAATAAGGATTAGGGTTTGGGTAAATTTTGGATTTTTATAAAAAAAAAAAACACCATTGTTTAAGTTAATTTATAAGTAAGGGCCTAGTTTGGGTTCTTCGATTTAATGGGTCCAAATTGGGTTGAGTCAAACAGTGGATACTCAAGGTCCTAAAACCATTACCCATTTAGCCCAAAACCCAAAAGAAATTTAAACAATTATATAACCTTAATTAACTAAAATACAAATAATTAAATAAAATTATATTTAAATTAAGTAAAATAAATACTTAGGTTAGGAATGTTACACAGAGTACCCTAGATACGTCTCTTATGATGGAAGTCTTACCCTTAGCCGTTCTCCCATGCATGGGGTTAGGCCCTCGAATAGGCCCTCTGTAGGTAGTGGTAAGGCACCTAGTTCTCGTAAGCGACCAGCTTCAGAAATGGATTCGGCTACTGGAAGGAGACCATCTCGCAGGAGCTTTTCCTCAGACACACCCTAAAACTCGGAGGCAGCGGAGAGGTTGGCGTTGAAGGACATGCTGCGGACTGCCATTTTCCCTATTGAAGAGGGTGATTTTGCTTCTTGAATACAGCCATCTTGTGGTAGACAAGGTTTTTTTGGTCCAAGTCGAGGTTTGATGTTGGCCCTTTGAAGAGAGTTTTGACTTGGTTGATGGGCGGGATGCCGGGGCTAATTAGAACCCGGATGCCATCTGTCAACACCAGTTCTTAGATCTCCTAGTTTCTCTTGACGCAAGCATTGTCGACTTGAGAAGGAAAGGAAAGGTGAAGAATCTTTGGCCTCCAAGCACAACATCAATACCAAGTCGAAGGACTACACCGCCTAGCTGGATAGGCTGAAGTGACAGATAGGCAACTTAAAGTGCATGATGATGGAATTTGAGCGCAACTCCAAGCGGCACACTGAAGAAGTTGTGGCGTTCGAGGCTTAAGCGTTGGCTCAAGAAATGACCAAGGTGGGGTTGCTTGGTGAAGTTGAGAAGACCTTGGGGAGGCAGACCCTGAACTAGCATTGTATGTGTATGTTGTTCATAAGCAAGACATGCATTCTACTCGAATAAAGGTGCTGGCCAGTAAAATCCAAGAGTTCCTCTGAAGTTTTGTAGGGAATTCTTTTTTTTTTTTTTTACATAGATACATACCTTTTTTTTTTCCAATGTGTACATCTTTTTAAAGAAGTACAACAGATCTTCTCTGTTAAAAGAAATCTTACTTTTGGAATTTTTGTTGTTGGAGGAGTGGACGTTATCTGGCTGTCATTGGCGACTTTTTCTAGGGTCCGGGGAAGATTCTTTATTTTTTTTATTTTTAAGCTGTCAAACATTATTGATGCCATTGTTTACGACTCTCTCTGAGGTATTTGGTTTATTACTTATTTTGTTGTACATGATAGGATGTAGTCCTTGAAACATCACGTTGTTAGGACTGGTTGTAAGGTTCCTAGAAGTTTTTGCAAACACCCCACCCCCACAACCCCACAACCCCCAACAAAAAAAAAAAAAAAAAAAGATTGTTGCTATGGGTAATAACTATTTAGGTACTTTCCATTAACAGGCATCATAAATTGGTCTCCTTCCATTGTTAGGAACGTATACGCTCCGCTGGAGTAGACTTTATCAATGACATAGGTTCCTTCCCCTCTGGCCTCGAAAATTCCATTGGATTTGTGTGAGGGTGTCTTCGGCCTTCTAACAAGTAGGAGTCAATCACCCTTCTTGAATGCCCGCCATCTAACCTTTTGTCAAACGTATCGGCCATGTGAGATTGGTAAAGTTCAATGCTTTGTCAAGCTGCCAACCTCTTTTCATGAAGGCTCTTTAATTTGCTAAGCCTGAGCTTGATATTTCCCTCTTTGGTGAGCTTTTCTGATATAGGTAACCGAAAAGATAACATTTGAATCTCCAGAGGTATGACCACTTCACACCCATAGACGAGAGAATAGGGTGTAGACTTGGTTGACCCCTGGACAATGGTTCGGTTCACCCATAAGGCGTCAGGGAGCTTGGTACTCTAGGTTCTTTTATTAACAAAGACCATCTTTTTCAATATTTTGCAGATACTCTACTAGAAGGCTTTCGCGAATCCATTTACTGCAGGGTTGTATACCGTAGCAGAGCAACATATGATCCCATATTTATCGAGAAATGATAAAGTTTTTCGTTGTTGAATTGAGGTCCATTGCCATAATATAAATGCATAGGTACCCCAAATCTACAGATGATATGAGTGCGAAGTAAAGTCATAACAGTTTTAGTTTTTACCTCTGCAAGATGGGCTACTAGGATAAAGCAAAGGCCTCATTCAAATGGTGGATGGATCTTGCTGATGATGTCCATACCCCATGCCTTGAATGGCCACGAAACTGTAGTAGGATGTAAATATTCCAAGGGTTGATGAATATAGTCCTTATGTCTTTGGCACTCTTTGCATTCCTTGGCCAAGTCAATCAAATTGGAGACCATCATGGGCCAGTAGTAGCCCATTCTTCCTGTTTGGTCAGGGAGCTTGGGTCCGGCCTGATATGCTCTGCATAGGCCTTGATGTACTTCTTTTAGTGTCTTCTATGCTTCTTCTTGAAACAAACAGCACAATAGAATTCCATCATATGATTTTCGATATAGAGTACTAAATGCCAAATCATAATGAAATTTCGGTGCTTTTCTTTGTATACTGGTTCGATCTTTAACATCTTTAGGGAGCATTGCATGTAAGATATAATCGAGGAGGGGATCTCTCCAATTTAGTGTTGGCCTTTCAAAAGAAGAGTTCCTATTCCCTATTCTATTACAAGAAAACAACCATTATTTTCCTCGAGAAAATCTGACGATGGGGTAAGATGCCTTTCTATTACTTCAACCCCAAGTTTGTCATTCCTACCTACATTCATTGAAGCAGCCAGTCCGATGAGAGCGTCTACCTTGTTATTGTGGTGTCATGGTATGTGGTGGGAAGCAATTGATTTAAACTGTCTTCGTAATTGTTGCGGTCTGTTGAAAAGAGTAATCCAAGCCTACCTTGTATTGGGGCAGCTAGTGCTGGAGGAACCGTGAGGTACTTCTTAATGCTTTGGAATGCCTCTTCACATTGTTCATCCTAGATAAAATTGACACATTCTTTTCATGAGCTTCATGAAGGTTTGGCATTTTTCAAAGAGTTTGGCAATGAATCTCGTGATGTAAACCAATCTACATTGCAGTCCTCTTAGTTCTTTGAGAGTTTAAGCTGATTTCATCTCCAGGATGGCCTTGACTTTTGCCAAATCTAGTTCAATTTCTCCATTTCATACAATGAATCCTAGGAATTTCCCAGAGGACACTTCCAAGAAACACTTCAAAGGATTCATGCAAAGCTAGAACTTTCGTTGACGATCGAACACCTCTCGAACGTCCACCAGTTGCTTATGTTGTTTTGTGCTTTTGACTGCTAAATCATCCATGTATCATTCCATAGTTTTATTCTAAACATCTTTAAATAATGAATTAACCTAGCTGAGTCATTGATGAACAATCGTGGTGTCTTTAGTTGGTGCTTTGTATACACCGTTTGCTGGAGTGGGAGTGAAGGAGTAGGTCCCACCACCTTGGAGGCTAGGTGCCGTCTTCGGAACTTTCAACAATCTTTTTGGTTGAGAGGGTAGAAGTTGTTGTCTTCTAAAGAAGCCAAGGACTCATCCTAAGCCTTGTTGCGCTTGATTTAGGTGGCTTTAGTGACCATGTACAGCACCCGAGGATACAAAGCTCTTGTTGTGCCTTCCTCCACCTGAGGAATTGACGAAGGTCTTCCGCTCTGGCTTACCATGGGCCTTCGAGCCTTGGTCCATGAGTTGGACTTTCCTTGCCCCCTGTTGAAGTTTAGTAATGCGGAGATGGTTACCGAGATTGTTGTTCATGAGTTCTTTGGGTTTGGGCTCCTCCTAAACCTTGTTAAGACGCCAAAGGGATTCTGAGTATACTTGGACACCCAGGGCTTGAGTGGTTTAGCCTTCTTGGTAGGAGACGGGGCCACCACTGTCTTGCTTTAAGTAGATGGGGTGGCGCTTCCTTCTGAAGAGAGCCTCTGGAAGACTGACACTTTTAGGAGTGGCAATGACAAAGTCAGCATAAGCCCGCTTTTGAGGCTTCGAGGTTAAGCTAGTCTCAATCATGGAGAGTTTGAAAAGCCTCTCCTTCGCTTCAGCAAAGGTAATGATAAGGGAGAGCAGTTTTGCATAATATTGGGCTCAATCCCATATAGCCACCATGATCAGCACTTGGGCTGGTCAAAATAGTCTATACTTAGTGCCTTTAAGCCAGTACAGTTTCCAAAATATGGCTAACTGAAATGGTTGAAATAGGCATAACTCATTCTCTTTATACTAGCCCAATCAGACCTTAGGCTACTAGAATTTTAGTAGCACTTTGGTATAGAAAGGGTTAGCCTCAAAATGAGAAAAAGAGAGTCAAATCCAGTCAAAGGACAGAGTGTGGTGGCATAAGTGCCTACTACTCTTAGCACATCAATCATAATGGGGTCCTATCAACAGAAGATTCTGGGCATTGCATAATAACAATGCCGTCGATCTAAAGCTGACTTAAGGTACTTTGAACATTTAGTGGACTTACAGATGGGCTGATTTAAGAATAATCAGAACCATAAAGAGACCTACAGATGGACTTACGGTTTGATAGACTTATTGTAATCAGAACATTTGGTGGACTCATAGATGGACTTACTGTTTGATGGGCTTACTGTAATTAGAACATTTGGTGGACTTACAGATGGACTTACAGTTTGATGCAGTTATGTAACTCTAGTTCAATTTTTTTTTTCCAAAGATTAGAGTATGTTCCCACAGACAGCACCAGTTTTCTGTTGGGTGAAAATTGTGGAAAGAGATGCAATCTCACAACATTCAAAAGATGGAAAATAGAGGTAAACTTTTTATTCATTCGTCCCTTTCTGTATTTTTACATGGGTCCAAACTTTGGCCTCGTGGATGCAGGTTGTTTAGAATGAATAACAACTTAAACCCCCTCCATCTAGCCTTAGTCTTTGTCAAAATTGAACAAAAGAATAGAAATACTACAAAAAAAAATATACATGAAAACTGCCAAAGACTGAGCAAATCAGGGTCCATGCTTAGGTGGCCTGGACATGACTCGTCAGAGTCCCATTACTACCTTCTTTCCCTTCTTCTTTTTCCCACATAGTTGCCAAGATTTGTGTATGCCTCTGCCTTTGATTTTGGGGTGGTTTTACCATTATTTTTGTGTACGGAAATGGGTTTTGAATCACATTGATCTTTGAAGTTCATCACTTGTTTATCAAGGAATATATTTTTATAGTCCAAGGGAGTTGCTAGGTTTTTATTCTAGTGATTAACCGAAGTTGTGTCATTCTGATTTCATACTTTTTTGAGCTAGAATGAAACCTTGAAAGGTCTTGCACAAGGGGGATGGAACTTGTACTCCTTTAAGTGAGAAGAACAAAGAAGCATAGTTTCATCAATGGATTTTGAGTTTGGAATGCATAGGGCTATGGTTTACTTGAATTTTCTCTACAAAGGAACACTTTCAAAGAGTGAAAATCAAGTATTCAGAAGTTATAAGGGTATCCCTGCATGTTGTTGGTAAGAATCTCACCTTAAGTTAGTGAGAAGGAGCACTTTGGAAGAGCTTTGGATGCCGTTGGATGGATTTGTTTGTTGAATGCTCTCTAGGGGCTGGTATGGGGTGAATTGTTGTGCAAGGCCTTATTTATAGAGTTGGGAAGTAGTTAGGACGGTTCCAAGGAGTTGTACTTTGAAATGGAAGGAGGCAACTACTGAAAATTGCCTTTTCGGGTCCATGTCTGGTAGACTGTATCCTGGTTGGACACGGGCCTTTTGGGCCCTTGGTTGGGGTCCAAATAGTCAATCTTCATGAACTTGGAGAAATATCTTCAATGACCGTCCTAACACTGTTGTAGCAATTTCATCATCATTTGACACCTATGAGTTGCCCAATTGTAGCCTTTTGCCACTATGGGTGGGAGCCTTATGACGTGGAAAGGCATCAACACTATTTTGCTTAAATTAGGGTCAAATGATCTCAAATGGCTCTCAGACCTTGGAGAATCATTATTAATCACATCTTGGAGCTTTCAAGCAAATTTTGTCTCCTTTAATCTTTTATAGGTGTGATTTCCATTCCATGCATAATGGTTGCTTGTACCCTTAAATTTGGGTTCAAATGTTGTCCAATCGACAGGGTTGTCACTGGAGCTGTTTTGAGGTTCTCCATGAAATTTCATTTTGTTTGGCCTCTTGGAAGAGGATTTTCATTCCGTGTCGAATGAACTCCCAACCTAAGAATTGTGACGTCAAATGATGTCCAAGCGATCTAAAACTTGGACAAATGCCGTTGGGAATTGTGTTTGGCCTTTTGGAGTGATTTCATCAACTTTGGTCATCTAGGAGAAGTACTTTCAATCTGCAACCCCAAAACCTAGGGTTTGTAGTGATTTTGTTTAGATCCACACCTAAATGATGTTAAATTACACTAAAACCTTTGCAAATGGTCTTGGTATGGATACATGGCTCTTTAGTGTGAAGTGCTTGACTTGGCATGTGATGCAACTTGATTTGACCTTAAACAGGGCCACCTGGGACCCATGTCAGGCCAGGACATGGACTAATGTGGTCCATGTCAGGCCACTAGTAAGGGGGGTTGAATTGCTTTTAGATTTTGAAGAGACTTGTCATTAGACATTTTGAGGTTTCATGTTGACTCTTGGAACCATGCTATCATTTGGGATCCATGTCTGAATGATCTGCAAAGGGGGAGGGGGGGTGGAACTGATTTTCACTATTTGGCTTCTTCTTGCACTTTAAGTGACTTGAGATCTTCTCATATGTCTTCTTTGAGCTGGATGACGGCCTTTGGAGATGAGATCCTACATATTGCCCTCCAATTGGCCTTTGACTTGATACCTGCACTATTAGCATAAATGTGATTTTTAATGTGCCATCATAAATGCGCTTTCGAGTAACTGAATAGTGTATCATTCCAACGGACACTTTCGAGTAATCGAATAGTGTATCATTCCAACGAACACCTATATAATAGGGTTTGGGGGTAAGCGTTTCTTATCCCATCCAGAGTTAAATCTATTTTCTCTTCTCTGCTCTACTTTCTTCTTCTTCCTCTGCAATTTTCCTGTTGTCTCTAATGTTTTCTATTTTCAAGTAGTTGTTATAAGTTTCTGTTAAGTGGTCTCATTCGAGTGCACAAATGTTAATCATTCGAGTGCATGATTGTTGGTTCTCAAATGTGTTCTTTTCAAGGGACAGACATTCAAGAGTCCATTACACCTATGTGATTTGGCTTGTTCAGTCAATTCTTTCCTTATATACTATATTTTAATTATATAATTTATTTACAATTTTCCTTGCAATGGAATATTATCCTATGGTTTTCAACGTTGAGGGTCAACATTTAAAAATGTGGCAAATTAAAATGTAGGAGCTTCTCAAAGTTATGAAAATCCTATATCTCCTTAGCCATAGGGTCATGGGGCTGTTGGTACTTATCAAAATGATTAGTGGAAATCTAATGAGTTTGACTATAGAAATGAAATTCTAAATCATTTTGATAATTCTTTATATGGCGTATTTTCAAAATATAAAACTACCAACAATTATGTGATGCTTTAATTAAAAAAGTATGCTACAAAAGATGCAGAAACCAAAAAAATATGCAACAGAAAAATTTTTGATTGCCAAATGGAAGAAGAAAAATCAATAACATCACAAGTTAAGAGATTTTGAGGGAATGGATTTACCCAAACAATTTGTAATAGGCAAACATAAGCTCTTATCATCATGGAAGGACTTTGGGATCACCTTGAAGCCTAAAAAGAAGGAAATGAAATTGGAATATCTCATAGTCCACCTCAGAATCTAAGAGCATCATAGAGATCGTGACACAAAGATTAAGGATTCTAAATGTGTGCGCAAGGCCAATCTTGCCAAGACCAAACATGATCAGAAAAAACCATAACCCAACATTTCTCAAGCCAAGAAAAATAAAAAAATAAAAATAAAAACTAAACCAAGCTTGTTAAGGTCATGAAATTGCATCATTTTAGCTTGAAGTAGTGTGCATTAGGTGATTTACATGAATTTTCAATTATTTTCATCGTTTTAAGCATTTTCATCTATGCATTGGAATTCTCACAAATTTTACACTTCTTCTGCATTAATTTAGAAATTTATAATTTTTCTTCGAAAAGTTCCAATTGGAGTAAAGTTGTCTAGATGGGTCCTGCTTCAATGTGGGCTCTTCAGTATTTTATGGATTCACTTAGAATGTGCAGGAAGATGTGAGCAGATCATGTGGGGCATACCATTCAAGAAATTTGGAAGATTGGCTTCATGAGGACCCAACACACATGTACACACATGCTTGGATGGTCAAAGGGGTTCCCACTCTCAATTTATTGAAAGAATTCAAATTCGAATCAAGAAACCAAAGTCAAGGTGGAGAGAATTCAAGAAAAGGAAAGTCAAAGAAGAAGAATTCAAAAATAGAAAGTCAATCCTGTTAATTTTTCTTTGGACAACATAGATCAAAACAATCATAACTCTTAAACCAAGAGTAGGGAATTGGACAATCTACCACCATTGGAAAGCTCTTTTCAAATGGATGTCCGTAGGATAGAAGATTACATCAATCAGAGCTGAAATGACAAAATTATGGTCTCGGAAATTTGGCTGTGTATTTTTAGACGGGATTGCAAAAAGATTGAAAACTTTTTCCATGTTACATACCTTTGGGTGGGGTCCATCTCTCCTCAAGTGAAGTATATTGAAGAATAAAAACGGGTCTTACTATGTGCATCAAAATTCATAAAAGGTGGACCTATTCCAAGTTGCTCAACTCCAAAAATAAAAAGTTCGTGTGTTGAGAGTTTTTCCAAACATGGAAAACATAAAAAGAAAAAAAAAATCTCTCACACCTTGCCAAATCTTTCTTACTTGTTGGCCAAAGAGAAGACTTACCAAATATGGAGATTTTTACTACAAAGGACCAAAGTTTGAAAAGAATAGTAGCCATAAACCCTATAAATTCAAGCCATTGGATGATCATCCTCTCTCCATGCTCTCTCTCTCCTCTGGCCACCTCTCTCCTCTCTCCTCCACCTTTTTTCCTCCCATTAATTTTCTATTTTTACTTTTAAGATATTTGTGGAGCCTTGTTTTGAGAACTAAGATTTTAGAAGAGAGATTCTTAGAGAGTGACTATTGTACAAGAATGCTCTTAATGAAATTTGTGATGAAGATTTGGCAATGTCTGGTCTGTTTTTTCCATTGATTTTTCACTACTTTCAATTGCATGAAGTTTTTCATTTTCTTAGTTTTATTTCAAATCAATCTTCTAGTTAAAAGAAATTTCAGATTTTTAATTAAAAAAGTTCAAAAGTGCTCCCTGTGGGATCGACCTATATTTGCCACTGTCTCTACAAGACAACTGTACACTTGCAGTTTTAAGTAAATTGATTAAAATTCACATCAAAGCTCTTAAGCTCCACAAGGATATAAATAAGAAAAAAGAAGTTGAATGCTTTGTTTGCAAAAAAAAAAAAAAAAAGGGTAACCATGCAAACAAGTACCACCACAAAAAATGAAATAAAGTAAAATATCGAGCTAACATTATAAAAGAAAATTTTTAGTAGTAGTAACAAAAGTGAACCTTGTCAGTAATTGTAGAAATTGGTAGGTTGATATTGGTGCGACACGGTATAGCTGCAGTGACAGAAGTGTGTTTGTCTCTTATGAGAAGGTCGGATATTGAAAAGAACTCTACATGAGAAACTCTTGTATGACCAAAGTAATTGGTCAAGAGAAGTGATTTTGCACTTCCCATTTGGCAAGTCTTTGACTTTGACCAAAGTCCTTCATGTGTACGAAGTGTAAAAGAACTTGGCCTTAGGTTCAATATTAAGTAAAAATGGTTTTAAGTTGGTATTTGAAGCAAATAAATTTGCAATTGCCAAAAATGGAGTTTTTGTATGAAAATGTTATGTTTCTAAAGGCCTTTTCAAACTTAATGTAAATTTCATTGGTAATAAGAATGCTTCTACTTCTACTTATATTATTTTGTCTTTTGATTTATGGTATGCTAGATTAGGACATGTGGATTCTTTATCTGTTGAAAACGTGATAGATTTAAGTCTAATACATAAAATTGATTTTAAATAGTGGCATTTGTGAACTAAATAATATAATCACTAGAGGTGGTAAGTAATTTTTTGTTGCTTTATTGATATTTTTTAAGAAATTGTTATGCTTTTTTACTTAAAAGTTAAATCTGAGGCTGGTCATATACTTAATAAAAGTACCTTCCAAAAGGACCAATAACACTCCATATGGATTATGAAAAGGTAACACCCCTAACCTAGAATACCTCAAAGTGTGGGGGTGTTCAGCCCAAGCCACTATACCAAGCCCTAAAAGGACTAAACTTGGACTTAAAACACAAGTACGTGTTTTTATAGGCTATGCTCAAAATATTATGGCTGTAGATTTCTTACCTTTTAGGATTAGACAAAAATTCAATTATTGAGTCTAGAGAGGTTGTTTTCTTTGAGTTTTTTTCCTTTTAAACAAGTTTGACTTGGTTCTAGTAGTAAAACCGATGATAATAGACTATTCCCTTCTAATGATTATGAACCCAAGACTTAGAGGATTTCGAACCTTGTATAAGTGAGAGACTTAGAAAGGAATCTGCTTTTGGCATTGATTTTGTTACAGTTCCCGAAAATGACCCCACTTCTTAGCAAGAGTTCATGTGTTGACCCACAAAAATTACAAATATAGCAGTGAAAATTACAAACAAATTCCAAACTAAGGGTACATAAATCATGGAATTGTGGAATGCCAAGGCAAGTACTGCATCTAGACATTTAGAACTGATGCAACTCATTCAAAAGATCTCAGATGAGCTCAAGGTCCAACAGTTTAAAATTAAGAGGTGACAGACTTCATTTGGTCACTCAACCCACAAAACTTCAAATTCAAGGTTCATTGGCTCAAAATTAGAGGTCATCGAACTCATTCAATCTTTTGAGTTACCAAAGCGGCTAAAAATCACACGGCAACTCCAAATTATGCTTAGGAATGATGATTCAAAATTTAAAAGCATTTGGACTTCATACAATTCAAATTCAAGCTTCATTTAAGCTTCAATGACTATCTTCCAACTCCTTGGGATTACTGTGACAACAGACACTTCTATGCGTCAGAATCAGCTAAAATTCATAGAGGAAGCTCAAATTATATTTAGGAGGGGCTTTGCAAGATTTCAGGTCAAGTGGATGTCATGTGACCTAAAGTCAACAAACATGTCAACTTTGGGTCAATACCCCCAACGCATAGGGTCATTGACCAAAATCCTACTTCTAGGTGACTGAAGCTTATGAAATTTGGACACAAGGTTAAGTTATGCTCAGAAGTGGTTCTGAAAATTTTAGAACCAAGAGGACTTTGTCTAACCCTACTTCAATTACATGTTAGCTAGGAGTCCATGACACCGAAGTCATGGGGGTCACTGACTAAAAATCCTACTTTTGGGAGGCCAAAGGTGATGAAATTTGAATTAGAGATTCAAAATGTATTCAAAGTTAATTCTTCAAAGTTTCAAATCAATTGAACATCATTCGGGTAAAAAACAAGCTAATTGCCTGCAATACAAGAGAACATTGACTTAGAACATACAATAAGTGGGTCACTATTCGAAATCCTGCTTCCACAAATCCAAACAACATCAAATTTGGATTGATACTTTAAAATCACCCTAACATCAGTTCCTCCAAGTTTTAAATCAAATTGAGGTCATTTGGGCCTCAAACAGCTGAAATAATGGCCCATTTTCATAAAAAGTTAACAAGTGGTTGACCAACTTTAGAAGGTCAAAACGGACTAAAATTTCTATGACAACTCAAAATAGTGTTAGAAAGCATCTCTCCAAAAAACTACGATATCATAAGTGTTCTACTAAAATTATGAAAAAAACAAATGGGTTTTTACATCTCAATGAGTAATCATTAATAGCGAAATTTGTTTTCCAAAATCTAATCATGCTATAAAAAAAGAATATTTCTCTCATTGTTTTGAAGTAAAACCCACGACATCATGGGTAAAAAAAATTGGCTAAAGTCAAGTGACTCTGATGATATTTTTTGATGTTTTATCATTGATATGTGGAGAATAAGTTTAACAGGTAATGATCCATAAAATGCTCTTCTTTCTTTGGACTTCAAAGTATTCATTTTGGCAAATTCTTAGGTACCCTAACAATATATATTAAAGCTAAAAAAATGAAGGCCTCTAGAGGGTGCCACATCAGCAATTTTTTTTTCTAGAGCGCAACGTTATCTTTTAAAAAAATCAAGAAATGGTTTTTCTAAAATCTCTAGCTTTCTCCCCACCATTTTTGCATTATCACCTAAAATCTCTCCCTCTACCCTCCTCTCTCTCATATATCTATTTATTTCCCAAAATCTCTCCTAATATAGTCGTGTTTTTAAATGGTATTCAAACATCTTTCTCGTCAATTAAATTTTTTATTATTATCAATTAATGCTCCTGGTAGTGTGTTACTTCTTTATCCAGTAACAGCTTTTTATTTTGACTTTTGATAAACTCAGTTGTGGCAACATAGGTACCTGATATATGCCTAGCAATGCTACCGAACACTGCAATGATACTTGTGAAAAACAATTTAGCAGCTTCTACCATACAACTTTTTTTCTTTGTTTAATAAAAAATGTTATAAAGGGAAAGTAAATAATGATAAATTTCATTAATCTGAGGCTTTGAAGTAGACTCAAACTCACTCATACAAGCACACTTTATAATTGAGTCTCTATTCCTATACTCAAACTCAATATGCAATCACACTTTATAATTGAGGTTTTTATCTATAAAACTTCTTAAATCTTTATGTTTTATATTTACAGTACTTTTCTCAACTTTTTCTCCTTTCAAATTAAAATTTTCTTTCTTAATTTTTGTGGATTACTCATACGTTTCCAACAATGTTATATTGCTACTATGATTTTACAAATGACTCTAAATTTTAGATAGGATCAAATATTTGTACTTTATTGTGTTTATTGACAAAATATATTTTGGGTTTCCATTTCTAGATGATATATTTTGACTTTTGGTCTCTAGCTATTGCACATTTTTTTATAGGATAATTGCACAATTCATATAGCTTTGGTTTTAACCTAGGCCACACCACACCTTTTCAAATTTATTAATCCTTATCTAATAAGCCCAAATTTTAAGATTTGGTTTTGATCATTTCTATATATATGAGGATGTATTTTTTTTCCTAACAGAGGGTGTCCTAACCCTTTTGGCCAGACTAATCCCTTCGCTACCAGGTGGAGCCGAGTAAATCCCCTAAGGTGTGATAAGAACCATTTGACATTCAAGCTTGGAAAGAATATTATATTCAAACTTTCTAAATTATCTTCTCTAGAATTATGTTTATATTATTCAATTATCTCCACTGATTTAGCAAATGCACTAAATTAATTTGTAAACTATTTTATGTTAGATTAATATAATATAATATTTGAGTGCAAATAATACAATAAGTTTTGAAATGTGAGTCTGTTATTAGCATGGGCCTTTGTTGCTAGTGTTCATTTTAAGCTAGAATTTGGAGAGTTCGATAAGATGTGACCATCAGGAGGCTAGATTTTTAGAATCTCATTAATAAAAAGGAAAAATCTAAAATCCCGAGCCAACCATCAAAATTTTTCCAAGAAATTAAATTTTACTGTCTATAGTAGAATTCCTCATGGACTTAAATTGAAAACAACACTTATGAGTTAGAGGGCTCAATCCCTTAATAATTTGGGTCATGGATTGTATTAAAATTGAGAATTATATTAGTTTTGAAAACAGTTAGGAGATTAAATATCCACCGTTGATTCCTTGTTTATTTTGAGATATTTTTAAAAGCGTCAAGCCCATTGGATTATGATTTCTACACTTCTATGGGCCATTCTTACAAAATTCAAACTATTCAATCTCTTCATTGGGCATTCAAGGTCTATGGGGTTAAATTTCCAAGCATGATTCCTCATAGATCATGAAAAAAATGCAAAAAACATATGAGTCATTTAAGCTATTTTAAACACAGAAGATAGAGAAGATAAAGAAGACGTTGGGTTATCCATTTTCCTTTGAAACGGCCACAATAAAGATCCAGACCAATAATCATAATTATAAGTCCTAAACGTCTATTATCACAGATTTCAACCATTGATTCACGTGGAGATGACCGGTGATCATGTGGACTGGGCTTCTCGTAAAATGGGTCAAGTGGGCCTAACCTAAAACTAAGTTGGAATCGACCTAAAACAAGGTCGTCTTCTTCCCACGTCTGGTTTTGCAACCATAACCCCTGCACTAGGTTGGGTTTCTATATGGCAATATGCAGTGATGGGGGGGTGGCTAGAGATTATTCGACAGTGATGTTGGTCCTCCGACGTCCTTTGCAGTTGCTCCGGTGACGGTGGCTAGTAGTATTTTTTTTATTTCAACCGAGATCCTCAGTTCACTGATTCAAAGGAACCAAACAACAACCATTTAACACCAAATAGAAAATTCAAAACTACTTTTTCTATTAATGGCAATAAAGACAAAGAAAAGGAAAGCTTCTTTTCCAAGATGAAAGCAAACCCAGATGATTTTTCTTCTCCTTCTGTAAACAAAACTCACAAAAATGAGTTTGCATATCGTTTGGCAGTTAACGTGTAAATACTGCGTCCACTTTTTTCTCTCTTGTTTTGCATCACTCTCCAAAGTCCCAGTCATCCAATGATTTATACCTAAAAATTAAACAAAATAACAATGACAAGGTCAAGAAAAACATAACACAATACAACATTATAATCATGAATATAAATCGATATAAATCGGAGAGAAAGGAAGAGAAATAGCGGGGGCACTTACCAGAAATTGAATTCAGAGAGACTTCGGACGAAGGGGCAGAAGAGTTGAGGAAAAGATATCCGTGTGAGATGCCGTCATGATAAAAAAAAAATTTTTGTGTGAAGATGGTATGAAAGGCTAGATGTGCAGTGTGGAAGGATTAAAAACCTAGATATTAGGGGTGGAGAATTCCACCGATTTGATCTACTTCCCTATTAAGATTAGATGGAATTTATTTAATTTTGCAGGGCCCACCCCCAACGCGAGCCATGGAATTTTTTTATTAAAAAAAATAAATTTTCATTAAAAATTATTAATATTTTAATAATATATATATATGAATATTATCCATTATAGAAATTATAATATAGGAAATGTTATAAAATTGATAGATTTTAGGGATAAGCGATAAAAGGCTGATTGGTCAAAATAAAGTTAAAAATTGAGTGAGAATGATTTTAGGGGAAAATTTGAAAAATATTTAGAACTTTAATAATAGTGCCCCACTTATTACCACATTTAGGAATTATAAACTAGAGCCATATTTTTAAAAGCAAGTGGACAGTTTGTGGACCATGCAAGGCATCTGGAAGGTACACATGGCTCTAATGAGGCAATTGTAGCCATTCCAAATCGTTTACCCCAACACCTTCTTTTAACAAAATGGTAACAACGCAACATTGTATACCTTTATAATAGCACTCACTAATTCAAAAAACTAAATTACTACAAACAAATGCCTACCTAATAGACCCTCAAATGGATTTTAATGATATAGGAATGGGGTCCAATGTAATTACTTGGCTATCCTTGGGCCTGAAGAGATTAGTCCTACCCAAAGGGCAGGGACACCCTACGTTAGCAAAAAAAGGATAATTCAAAATATTTAAAGTATTTTTATAGTGAAGCAAGGTACATTGTTAGATTTGTAAATTAATCAAGAGGGGCAAAAGCAATTTAAATTTAATTTTTTTAAAGACAAAAAAAAAGGAAATCATGTGTAAACAACACATGATTTACACTGATCAATCTTCCAACTAATCCTATTGTGATTAGAGTAAAGCTTGGGACAGTGCAAATTCAAGAGGGTGTTCTTTTGAATTAGCGCATTTGAATTTAAAATGGGCTCGTGTGATTTATTTAAATGAATGTGCATGTAGAATTCTCTTTGTTGAGACAAGAGGAGTACACATGTGCACTTATGATAAAGTGCCTCTCGCTCTACACTCTTTTGATAAAATATCTTTTTCCTTTACACCAATTATGCAAATACAAACAAAGTAATCCACTACTCACTCTTTTTTCTTTCTTTTTTTTTTTTTTATTTTTTGTGTGGGTGGGTGGGTTTTTGTTGGGGGGGGGGGGGGGGGGGGGGGGGGTGGTGTTGAATTGAAAGGGGAAAAGTTTAGGGCTAAACCTTGGGCCAAGTTTAACTAAATTCAACCTGACTTGTCGACAATAGATTTTCAAAGAAAAATCTGTCCCCAATGCATAACACATATCGGGAAAGGGTCCAACAATTTTCAGTTAGGAATTTTATTTTCTCAATGAACCCTATACGTCGAGGAAGCTAAATAGCAACACAAAGAGTCATGCGTCGAAAGAGGGTATGCTTCTCCCGATGCAAGGTTTTTTTCGCCGGGAGAATGTATTCTTCCCCCGACGCATGGTTCTATGCATTAGGAGTGTTATACCTTCTCTCAACGTATGAGACACATCCCGACACAAAAATTGCTTTGACAGCAATGGTAGGGGTTTTACTAACGTATGTATACTTGCATCGGGAAAAGTAGACCTTTTGCCAACACAAACTCACATGCGTCGGGAAAAGCTGGTCTTTTGCCGACCCAAACTCACATGCGTTGGAAAATGCAAGGTTTTTCTATTTGGTTGTGAGTTTGCGTCGGGAAAAGTTATCAGTAAATGCAATTTTGTTGTAGTGTATACCTGATGACCTGTGTAACTTGAGCATCAACGATCATGGCTGCAATCAGAGATCTCTGCTACAAATTTCATTATCAAAGACTCTGGTTGAAAAAACAAGACTAGAAGCACCAGCCGCCGACAATAAAGTCCTAATCCCCAATCCATTTGTGAAATGATAGAAAAGCAAGGACTACACTCTGTAGATGAAGCTAAATCTGGAAGAAACAAAATCCAAACCCTAATAGACTCTCTCCATTATGTTGCAAGAGATTTTGAAGAAGGAGAGAAACCCCTAATCGATCTTGTTTGTAAAAAAGGAGAAACGGAAGAAACCCCTTTCTTCTCACTTGTGTCTTCCCAGTTCTTATTCTCCTCTCCTCAGCTCTCCTCTGGCTTTTGATTGGTGTAGGTGTTTAACGCAAACATCCTTTTATGCAGAGGATTTTCAATGTCAATAAAACACCGTCCAGGGGTCTTTTCATCCACAAAAATAGCTTCCACTTCTAATTTTTAAAGAGCCCACGTCTCTTATTTCCATGCGCCCAGAAATGATCCATTTCAATTTTAGAGGATTTGCCTCTTTTTGTCTAAAGCAGGTAGAGCTTAAAATGGCATGCCAAACGCTCTAATTTTTGAAAGGTTTGTCCGTTTTAGACATTTAAACAATAATAGGACAAAAACAGAAATGCCAAACATGCACTTAAACTAACGTGGCAATCTCCAATACTGAGGTTAGCATCTTTATGAGCATGGTTTTTAAGAGTTTGGATCCTCCAATTAAAAACTCCAAGGTCCAGCCACATCACCAGTGGAATTTTTAATTAGAGGACTCAGTTCTGGTTTGAAAGTGTGGAACCTAGATGCCATTGTTTTCTTGGTGTGCACGCTTTCTTCCCATACGCATGGGCATTCTTCCGAAGTGTAAGCTATTTTTCCATTTGAGTGGATTGTCCTTTCACATCCGTAGGCATTCTTTTGGGTCCCAAAAGATAATAATGATCAGTGTCTGTTGTAACAAAGGTCTTACATAGAGCTTTTATGCAATGAAAGGATTTTGATTCCCATGAGAAGTGTAAGAACGCAAAAATTCTCTCATGCATGGAACTAGAAATTCCATTTTGCACAAAATTCTCTTGTACAAGCAAATCTTAAGGTCTCTACCATGACCAACAATAGCTTCTTTCTTTTTAGTCCTTTTTTCCTTCTAGTTTCAAACATAAAATGTGTCACGCCCCAAAAACTGGGCTGGATCCAAACCCGGTTCTAGGGGTGTGAGAAGTGGGGCTAATTAAAATGTTTCTTACATAAATAATACGGGCCCCAATTCCTGGTGGATCGAAGTCTTTCGTGAGGCTACGCTTGGTGATCAAGCAACCATAATCACATACGGAACTGAAATCCATAATCTTCACAGACGAATATCATATACTAATCATATAACAAATCTCATTAATAATAAAATCAAGGCAAAGTGCTTCGAAGCATATTAATTAAAGTTATAATTCCAAGACAAATAAATTTAATAAATAAACTAATGGCCCAAACATGGCCTTATTACATAATCTAATGTTCCGATTTCTGCACCAACACTAGGACACCTCAAACGATGTCATCGGTGTTCCACTCAATAACTCCGCCATCTGACGAAATCTCCTGCGTCATATATGATCCTTTGGTTCGGCACCGGAAACGGAACCTAGATACTAAAAGTAATGGCTCAGATTGACGTAATCTGGCAAGAGCGTTTACTGCAAGCAATAGTGTTAATCAACTGAATTAAAACATAATAGTCATCCTGACCCAACATATACTAAATGCAAACCCAATAGCATGAATGCACAAAAACGGATAACCCTGTAGATACAATATACCAAAAACGGGTACTCCTGCAGATATAATATACAAAACAGGCATCTCCACAGACAGATATACAAAAATGGGTATTCCCGCGTCAAATAGACAAAAACGAGTATTCCCACCAAACAAAACAAATAACACAGCTGTGTACTATAATCTACAGTACATGCTGACCCAAAGGCGTACATCCACCTCCGAGATGCAGTCAATCAGATACATATATATATACAAATATACATATACAAATGCATACATCTACTAATGCATAATGAACCATGATATGAAACTCTTAATTTATAATATTCATCCCAAAATCAATTAGTATTTAGATTACTTAATTTAAAAGTGTATTATGAATTGTGCGTCTTTCCAAGTTCTCTGAGGGAAAGCTCTACTCCACCTAATGGTCATAGTTAGATAAATATGCACATGAAAACTTACTCTCGTTCACAATGGGAATGTGAGTCCACGATGCTAATATCCTACTTTCAGTTTCTATCATGTGATGCATTCTGAATCTCATATTCCCGTTCTGAATTCAGTCTAATTCACTAATGAACATTCAACCAACTTTTCTAGAAAGACATGAATCATCTAATCCAATTATGTATATTTAGCGTGTGTTACAAATTGGGTAAAAGATATTCAAATTCCAAATCCAAACTTAAATCAAATTATGATCAGAAAGGGAAAAAGGAATAATTAAGTTCTTAATTATCATCGTTATGTATAATTACACTTTATTATTGTATAGAAACAAAAGGTCCAATTTCCAGATTCCGGTTTGAAATGTAAACTCAAATTAAAAATCCAAATTAGAATTATAAATACATTCTAATTAAGATATAATCACCCCCAATTACATCTTAGTTAACTTCTAACCAATCTAAATAAAATACTAATCACAAGTACATGATTCCCAATTACTTTTATAAACAATCCTAACCAAAAGTTTAATAACACCTAATTAAGAATTAATTTAATATAATCAAATCACTATTAATATATTAGAACATTAATCAATCACAACATTCTAAACATTTATAGATAATACCCTAATTTCTAATTTTATTTTTTATTAATTGGGAGATATTCATGTTCATATGTCCCTCACCAAGGGACCATGCATACTCCTTTGTGGGGCCCATAGTGGACGCCACCAAGGGATGAGACCAGAGGGAATGGAAAGATCCATGTGGGACCACCCTAGATACCAAATTTGACCCCAATCACATATTCCTAACCCCTTCATCCATGACCCAGAAATTCATTCCATTCAAATTGGTGCATAGTTGATCCAACGGTCCAATAAATTCGGATTTGACCAAAAATTGGTAAACGGGTTCAATTCTCGGAGGTTGTGTGTGTGGTCCATTTAGATGGACCATACAATAGGTCCCACATAGAGTTCTCACAAACAAATGATGAGGGACGTATGCACATGAATATTCTCCTTATTTATTTATTTATTTTTAAAAAAAGGGGCTCAACCCATCGGATACGACCAGCCCAACCCAACAGTAGCTAGGCCCAGTAGCAGCCCGGCCCAGGTGCTGCCAAGCCTAGCAGCAACCAGGCCAGGCCCGGTTGGCCAGGTAGCGGCTGTCTGCAATTAATTTTTTTTGTTTTACATAAACGAAATCAACCCCGAATCATCAAAAACTTGAAGCCATCCAAATGAATCATATTAGTTGCGATCAAAAGCAAATCTTCATTTATTAATCCCTAACCCAAAACATTAAACCAAAGCAATAAATCATAGGTAGAGCATGTGATTAAAGAAAGCAACCAAGAAAAGCATTGTTTACAACTAGTTATCCACTTGCCTAGATCATGATGCCAAAAGCGAATCTAAAAATTAACCTTGGAAGATCTAACATTGGTTTCCCCCTGGAGAACTTTTAGGGCTTGATTGCAAACGAAAAGAAGAAGATGAGAGAATAGGGAAAACTCTAAGGGTTTATATCATGTAAAGATTTTTTCTAAATTACAAGGAAGGGCTCCCTGCTTTCTAGTGAGTTTTACGAAATTTTAGAAAAGGTCTTTTGGCATAAATAAGTCAAATAACTCAGGCCCAAGGCCCAAGAGTGTTTAATCAATCCATCTAACCCCTCTTAACCCAACTCAAACCTGCCAAACCAACTCGACCCAAAAAATAAAAATATGAGGCCTACCAAAATGCATGATCACTTGTACTCCCCACTTCTATGTCCTATTTTGTTATTCTAAAGGAACCGATCAGCATGTATGACTTTCTTTGATCAAGTACCACCCTTTCAATTTTATAGCGTTGTCCCAAATTTTTTTCCAATTAAAGCCTTAAGCTAGATTCTTCACGTTGCGGTGAACATAACTATATATATTTATAATTTAGGTGTCATCGAAATAGTGAAATGACTCCCCTGCTGTCTTCAGAATGCTGCTGGTCGCAACTGTACTTAACCCCTATATTATGGACTGTTTAATTGAATCCCTCCTTTTTATGGCCGCTGCGAATAGCTTTCCCTCTTCTGCTTCATCACATGATTTGGAGTGAGATTGCCTCCCTGTGACCCGTGCCTGTCATCCCATCACGCGATTAGGTGTGGGGGTAAGCGAATTGGGTCCGTTGTAAAGTGGGAAAAAATTGGTATTTGATTGTAAAGTGGGATCGACTTCAGCTGGTTAGGAGTTGGAAATTGCAAGTTTGCGTGAGGGGTTCCAATCCAAGAAAGTGGGCACAGCATTTAAAAGTATAACAAACGTTAAAAAGGATAAAGAGTTGAGAAAAACTGAAATAAAACAAAATGAAAAGGCTGTTTATGTCAAATATATTATGGTCAGTTCCCTGGTGGAACCCGGAAGGATGTGTGTAAAAGAAAGCATAAATTTTCCACACATCACTTTGGGGTGTTCCCAACTCTGGGAATAGTTGTGGTTGCATAAATATGTTGTGGACTGAGTGTGTCGTGGATTAGGGTTTTAGCATCACAATTAGTCACAAGTAAAATGTTACGCCCTCAAAACTGAATCAGATCCAAACCCGATTCTAGGGGTATAAAAATTGGAGCCAATTAAAATTTTTCTGACATAACCAATACGGGCTCCAATTTTGGGTGGATCGAAGTCTTTTGTGAGGTTATACTTGGTGATTAGGCAACTATAATCACACGTGGAACTAAAATACATAATCTGCTCATATGAGTATCATACACCAATCATAAAACAAATCTTAATAATAATAAAGTCAATGTCAAGTGCTTCGAAACACAATAATTAAAGTTGAAATTCCAAGACATAATTTAAATGAATAATTAATGGCCTCAAACACGGCCTTATTACATAATCTAAAGTTCTGATCTCAACACCAACATTAAGACACCTCAGACAAAGTTATCGGTGCTTCACCAACAACTCCACCATCTGGCGGAATCTCCTGCGTCGCTTTACCCTCTGATTCGGCACCGATAACGAAACCTATACACCAAAAGTAGTAGGTCAAATTGACGTAATTTGGCAAGAAAGTAAACTGCAAGCAATGGTGTTAATCAATTAAATTAAAACATATTATTCATTCTGACCTAAAATTTACCAAATGCAAATGCAATGGCATGAATGCACAAAAACGGGTAACCCCACAGATACAATATACCAAAAACGGGTACTCCCACAGATATAATATATAAAAACAGTATTCCCGCAGATAGATATACGAAAACGGGTATTCCCACAGACAAATATTTAAAAACGGGTATTCCTGTAGACAAATATACAAAAACATGTATTCCCGTAGATAAAACGGATGGCACAGCTATGTACTGTATCTATCATACACGCTGATCCGATAGCGTGCGTCCACCTCCGAACTACAATCGGTCAAATATATATATATATATGTCTATACAAATACATATGTCTACTAATGCACAATGAACCATGCCAGGAAACTCTTAATTCGTAATATCCAATCCAATATCATTTTAAGTTCTTAGATTACTTAATTTAAATGTATGTTATGATCATATGTCTTTTAAGTTCTCTTAGGGTAACCACTAATTCACCTAACGGTCATAGTTAGTTAAATATGCACATAAGAACCAACCCACTTTTATAATGAAAATGTAAGTCCACGATGCCAATATCCTACTTTTAGTATCTATCATGTGAGGCCTCTCAAATCTCACATTCTCATTCTGAATTCAATTCAATTTTTAGGTGAACATTCGACCATCTTTTCTAAAGAAAAAAAAAAAGGAATCCATCTAATTCAATTATTATTTTTAGTGTGTTTTTACAAATTGAGTAAAAGATATTTAAATTCCAAATCCAAATTTAATCAAATTGTAATAAAAAAGGGGAGGAAACAATTAATCATTGCTGTGTATAAAAACAACTAATTATTTTATATAAGATAAAAGATCCAAGTCCCTTATTCAAACTCAAAATCTAAACTCAACTTAAGATTCAAATTATAATTTCAATTACATTCTAATTAAGATCAATCACCCCCCAATTACATCTTAATTAAATTCTAATCAATCTAATAAAATATTAATCACAAGTAATTAAACCCCAATTAAATTTATAAAAAATCCTAACTAAATTTCTAATAACACTTAATTAAGAATTAATTAATATAATCAAATCACCATTAACCTACTAGATCGTTAATCAAATCACAATATTCTAAACCATTTATGAATAATATATTAGATTGTAATTTTTTTTTTTTGTTTATTTAAAACAGCCCAACCCAATCAACCCGGCCCAGCCCAGCCGCAGCTAGGCCTAGCAGCAACCCGGCTCGAGTGCTGCTAGGCCCAACAGTAGCCAGGCCATGCCTGACAGCCGTGTAGCACAGGCAACGGCTATCTGCTGATTTTTTTTAATTCTTTATTTCAAATAAAAAGAAAATCAAATCTTCATCATCAAAAACATTAAACCCAAATCGAATAAATCATATGTATTTCTTTGTTTCAATCAAAATGAAATCTTCTTTATTAATCCCTAACTCAAAATATTAAACCAAATCAAATAAATCATAGTTAAAACATGTGATTTAACAAAACAATTAAGAAAATATTGTTTACAGTTATCTACTTATCTAGATTTCGATGCCAACAGCAAATCTGAAGATCAAACTTTAGTTTCTTCCAAATGCTTCTAAGACTTGGTTACAGAGATAAGGAAAAAGATGAGAGAATTGGAAAAACTTTTTAGGTTTATATTATGTAAAGGTTTTTCTAAATTATAAGAAAGGGCTCCTTGCTTTCTGAGGAGTTTTACAAAATTTTAAAAAAAGTCTTTTGGTTTATAAGGGTCAAATAATTCAAGCGCAAGGCCCAAGAGTATTTAAATTAATCCATCTAAACCCCTCCTGACTTAAACCTGACAAACCAATTTGACCCAAAATTAAAATGGCTTGACATAAAACCCACATCAATTGGTGCCATGTAACCATGTTTTTTTCAGGTCTAAGTATGATTCGGATGTGGAAGATCCCGTAGTAGTTTCTAAATAATACTTGGATGTGGAAGATCTCATACAGTGGTCTCTAAATAATGGAGTTTTACTCTTATAATTTAAGTACTTGAAAAGGAGGATATTGCTTTTAGTCTACATTCATGATAAATCCACCCAGACAAGAAATGGCGAATATCCATTAGCGGTTCTCCACCTCAAAATTTCTCATTAATTCTTATATCTAGTTCTCCATCTATTACTTTAACCCAAAACAATCATACATGCAACACACATACAGCATTATAGAGAGAGATGGAACATACAGCATCAGAGAGAGAGAGAGAGAGAGAGAGAGAGAAAGAGAGAGATGAAAAATAATACATGTTCTAGCATGCTCTAATATATGGGTCGTTGCATCTTGGGTTTGTATAAGATTTTCCTTCTCTGGCGGTACCAGGTGCAGGGTGATCCGCATCGAATACGGAATATTCCAACCTGTCCTGCTGCATTGAGGCAAGAATCCCTTTGCTGATTTGGGATTCCATAAAAGACACCTCTTGATTGTAGCATTGGGCAATGGATCCATTGCACTGAGTAGCAGAAGCTGTAGAGAGAGTGCCACTGCCAAACATCAACACCAGCAAAGCTGCAGAGAAACAGAGGCCTCTCTGCAATTCAAGCTTCATTGTTTTCTTTTTTGCTTTCACCTCTCACCTCTCAACTCTACAGCTACTCAAGGCTACTTCAATTATTGGCCTGAAAGACACTCAGTTCATCCTCATCCAATACGCTGTCCTTCAGCTACTGATGGCTGTTTCATTTATTGGCCCGAAAGATTCTCACTTCATCCTTATCCAAAACGCAACCTGACAGCTGTTGCCCACCGACGCCCACTGTCGGCCCATTATAAGACCAAGGTAATTTTAAGACCCGAAGGAACCAATGGGAGACGTTGCTTTTGAGGGTAAAACGAGATTAAAGTGAAAGCGGCTTTAAGAGAATTGTGATATGCTTATTAAATGCCACTTTAAATGATTGTATCTACTTTATCAAAAAAAAAATTTTTTTTATTGTATTTACATACACAGCAATGCACTAATGCAAGAGTGATATAAAATATGGGTACAACCATTATATATAATTATATATATATATATATACGTGTGCAGCCAACAGAATGATTGGATGAAGCAAATGGCTAGGCCCCACAAAGTAGAATATATAGTAGTCAATCATGGTGAGCATATAAATAATTTTTGACAGCACTTCACGTTACCTTAGCATTATTATTATTATTACACAAATTCATATGTAACCATGCTCTTTCTAATTATAGGCTATTGTGCACCTTCGATGGCCCTGCAGGAGAACAAGTAACTAGAAATCTAACAATAATTTTATTTGATCAGTATCTAGTTATTAATAAAAGACTAGCAAAATATACTTGCACTTAGCATGGACAATACATAATTTATAATATTAAAAAAATAAAAATCTTAAATAATATTAAGGTGGTAAACACTCTTAAATAAGAAAATACTTTCCCGTAATTATTTTACAATCAGATTAGGCTAGGTTTAGTCTCTCTACCATTCAATTCAAGCCCTACTTATCTATTAAATGAGTCCAGCTAAATAATTCAAGCTTGACTCGAATACTCAAATGGTCCAAGCCTAGGTGAAGGTGAGCTGGTATGGATATTGCTTAGGCTAGCCTGAACAATGAACATTATTAGATAAGAAAATCTAAATATAGATTGATAGATTAAAGATCATTGATTAGACTGTTTAAAAGAAAACTCATTTTAGATTGACCTTTTTGTTTAAATGATCAAATTAAAAATATCCCCCTCAAATCCTTAAAATCTCTCCTTCAAGTTAAAATTAACATCAAAATTTAGCTCCAAATTCTTAATTAATTGCAAAATTGGAGCTCAATTGCAAGCAAAACATGCTCGTTCTTAGCACAGATAATATATAATTTATAATATTAAAAATAATAAAAATCTTAAATAATATTTAGTTTAAATTATATTGTAGTGAATCCATATAAATTTCTTCTAGGCATAATTTGGAATAGAAAGTCTAAAAAAATTATTTTTCTTTTAACTTTTGCTCATAACAAAGAGTTAAAATATCATGTTATATTCTAATATTTTTTTAAAATAAATAATTTTTAAGTATTTAAATTACTTTAAACCATCACATCAAAAATGAACTTACTATAGTATTATGAAAATGAAATATCTCTTAAACAGGACAGATTCCTAATAAGGAGATGAATGACTACCGTGTAATCTTCCTTCTAAAAAGGGTGGATTATATTTTATGATTTGTCAATGGTCCCACTAAATAATTAAGCCATTTAATGATCCCCAATAGTAACACTCAATATCGGATCCTTCAAGGCTTTAAGAAATTAAAGAAAAGGGTTATTTCCATACAAATGCCATTAAGGTAGGATTTTGCTAAGCCCTAACAAAAGGCTAGTTATTTACCCACACTTTTTTCACAACTTTCATACTAGGAATACCCAAGTGATCAAATATATTGCAAAATCGCAATGCTAACTTTATGCGAAATTGCAAATTATTTTATGTGAAATCTTTAGCTTTTTACTTTAACATTCCCCTGACCCGTTTGCTAATATGCTACATGTAATAACTAAAAGTTTAAAATCTTAAGGTTGGCATTTTGATAAACATAAAACTACATATTTCTATAACATTAACAATCAAATAATAATGCATTTATACTTCTACATCTCATAGATAGTAATTTTTATATTTAGGAAGAGAAAAACATACCATAAAATGCACATTTAAATTAAGAAAAGAGTGACAACATGAGGTTGCTCAGTTGTTTTGTAACCCAATATATCTGATCTGCACTTCCACACATATGGGTTATCTTATGTCCCGGCCACCTTAGCTAATATTTAAAAGGAAAAAAAAGGAAAGTAAAAAATGAAAGGAGGCAAAGCATACCCAGTGGAGGGAGGAATGGAATGGTGAAAAACCAAAAACTAAGATGAGAACAGAATGAAAATATGAGTAAGAAGGCCTTGGTTGACTTTTAGGAAATCATTTTGCAATATCGCATAAAGTTACTTTGCGATATTGCAAACGGTACTACGAAAAGTGCGAAATCATAAGTTTGTGCGATTTCATAAAAAGTAAAATTACGATTTCGCATAAAGTAGCCTTGCAATTTTGCAAAATCTGTAATCACTTGGCTATTCCTAGTAGAAAAGTTGTGGAAAAACGCATGGGTAAATAGTTGTTCTTTGGACTTGGAAAAACCCTACCCTAATGGTGTCCATATGTTAAAAAACCCCTCTTAATCCTAATATAAAAGAGTGAAACTTCATAAGAGGGCCCACTACTGAAGTTCTAAGCCAGTTAAAATAAACGACTTCCTATATTTTTCTCTAATGAGAGTCAATATACTATACAATTGATCATATGGTGAAAACAGGATATATGAATCTTAATAAACTTGTTATAATCACATTTAGATTTAGTGCTTGATGAAAATATGATTTATGAATATAAATAAAATTGTCTTAATCATATTTTAGGTCAACCTTACTGTGTAACTACTTCTTGTTGGACTAAATTAGTAGATATTTATGATTTGTCAGGGGTCCCACTAAATCATTAATGTGCATATATATTAATAGTTTTACTAGCAAAATGCCCCCATGCTTAGCACAGGCAATGTAATTTATCAGATTAAATATATTATAAGAATTTTGTAAAAGTTCAAAACTTTAGAAATTAGCAACACACATATAATTTGAAGGCCTAAGATAAGAAATCATCAAAGGGATTAAGACAGTCATCAGTTATATTGCCTTTAAAGTTAGAGAATGGAAATTTTAGTGGTATCCCTCCGATTTAACACAATCTAATTGTCACTACTGCATATTTTTTCATTTATATAAATATTGAAAAATTAAAATAAGTTGAAAGTTTAATGGAGAATAGTGGCTATGATGCCTTTAATATCATAATTTATAACATTAAATATATTATAAGAATTTTGTAAAAGTTCAAAACTTTAAAATTAGTAGTTCAACTATAATTGGAAGGCCTAAGATAGGAAATCATTAGGGGGATTAAGACAGTCATAAGTTATATTGCCTTTAAAGTTTGAGAATGGAAAATCCAGTGGCACCCCTCCGATTTAACACAATATGATTGGCACTAATACATAATTTTTTTTATATAAATATTAAAAAATTAAAGTAAGTTGAAAGTTTATTGGAGAATAGTGGCTATGATGCCTTTAATATCAATTGTTATGATGTAAGTCTGAAACTCTAAGGGAGAATAGTGGATAAAGTTTACAATATAAAATATTGATAACATATATATATAATATATAGGAATTTTAAAATATGATATACTCTGTACAAAATTATATTGATATGGGAAAAACTATAAAATAATTAATTATGATATTTGGCTATTAAGGGTGGGTTTGTAGCGAGGTGGTAGGGTTGAAGGCACATGTGGATTTTTGAACTTTTAACCTGAGCCGAGTTCGAGGATAGTTTTAAGTTTTGGGTTCTTTTTTTTTCGCCCCACCCCATTTACCTTTAACTTATATATTACTTGGTAAGTCTTTCAATGTAAATTTATAGTAGCATATGCGAGACAAATATTTTCTAATAGACAAAAAATTTCTCATGTGGTGGCTAAGATTTCAACCTATTACCTAAAAAGATGCCCTAAACCTTAGCAAAATAGACCTGCACCAAGCCTAGGCCCGGAATAAAAATATATATTCAATTTTGGAGATATTTTATAAGATATTAGTTAATAGAAATTAAAGTTAAAGCAAACATTTATATTATTTATCATTTTCAAAGTTCTATGTATCAAAGTTTATTTAAAAGGAGAATGTATGGCAAAATTACATAACCTACAAATTAATTTTAAATTTAAAAAATTATACGTCTTTTGGTTTCTTAGTTAAAAGATCAATAAAATAAATGTGAAATGTAGAAAGAATTCTAAAGAAATACAACTATATTTAAAAAAAAAAAAAAGAACTTATACATGAACTCCAACTAATAGAACTAATACTCGAAATCCAACCATTGTCTTTTGAATATTAAATCATTATTTATTGTGTACCTCTCAATTCATCATGTACATCCTATAGTGGGCCAACCTTTCTTATCACGGTGGCTTATAGTGGGCCAACCTTTCTTATCATGGTGGCCATTTAGTTACTCAATTCTACCGTCCATGCGAGACCCTCATCATCATCATCATCAAAGTGATGTTCGGTCGGCTACATGTATTCTGCTTCTCCATGCTAATTTTGCTTCTCCATGCTAAATCAAGGCCCTAACAAAAAATGTGGTTTAAGTTTAGAATTGTTTCTTAAAAGGTGAAATAAATTAAATCTAGAATTGACTACAATGAAAAAAAAAAGTAAATTCAATTAAAATTATATGGTAAAACATAATTTTATATTAAAATATATGACTGAGTCATCTATGCTGTCTCCATCTCCCTAATAATATTTTAAAGAAAAACCTATTAACCGACTTCTCATTTTCCCAAAACCTAGGCCCCTCTTGAAAAATTCATCTTCCAAGGTTATATGACTTTAAAAAAAAAAAAAAGATCCCCCCACACCCACCCCCCATGAATATTTTCTTAGAGTGGGGCCACAATTAGATTGTTTACATCTAAAAGTTATCTAATTTAAAACTATATATTATTATCATTTTCAAGATTCTATATATTAGATTTCATTGAAAAGGAAAATGAATAGCAAGATTACTTAATCTGTAATTCAAATTTAAGTTTATAAAATCTCACATATTTTTATCTTTCAGGTGAAAATTTGATGAAGAAATTTGAAATATAGAACAAATTCTTACAAAATATAATAATATTTTTTTAAAATAAATATAACTCATACTTGAAATTCAAGTATTGTCATATGAATACCAAATCATTAGTTAATTGTATAGCTCGCAATTCATGCACCTCATATAGTGGTTCAACCTTTCTCATCATATGGTGGCCATGTGATTAACTTTAAAATTTTTCTTCAAAGAAGAAATAAAATAAATGTAGAATTGATTACAAAGTAAAAATAAATTCTTTAGAATTGATTACAAAGTAAAAATAAATTCAATCACATACATTTACATGGTAAAAAACAACTTTATATTAAATCACATGAATGATTCATCTCTGCTGTCTCTATGTCCCTAATGATATTTAATAAAAAAAAAAACTCTTAACTATGTAGACTCCTCATTTCTCTAGAAGGCCTACCCTCTTTCAAAAAGTCCATCTCTCAAGGTCTATGACTATTTTTCCAAAAGAGGAAAAAAAAGGCTCCCACTTGTGAATATTTTATAGAGTGGGCCACTATATATACATATAAGGGAGGCCTCTCCTAAGCTCGAGCTTAGAATAAGCCCGTAAGCTCATGCCTGTGGGGCTCACTTAGGCCAATTTGACTAATAATGTTGTCTCTTTCTCTAGCAAGGAGGTAGTGTGTCTGGTCCATTTGGATGGACGATGTGTGGGCCCCATAAGCTCGAGCTTATGGAATTTCTTATATAAGCTTGAGATTAGGAGAGGCTTTCACATATATATACATATATAGAGAGAAACAGTCCTATAAGAATGGTCCTTATGGACTATTTCTCACCAGTTTGGTTAAGAGGACCTACGTTAAGAGCTATCCAAATGTATCACACACATGACCCCTCCTAAATTGTACACATCCACAAATTTTGGGTTTCATCCGAATAAATTAAACCGTTGGATCGACTGTACATCCATCTGAATATACTTTATATATAGTTATTAATATATATTAGTATGTAGTCAATCCAACGATTCAATCTATTCGGATAGGACCCAAAATTGGTGGATGTGTGCAATTTATATAGGTCTACCACACTTCTGATCTGTAACAAATTCATTTGCTACCATATTTGGATTTTTGTCCTATAAGGACATACAGGGACACTAATTTGTGCTTGTCTTATGGGGGCATTAATTCGTGCTTATGTGTTCATAACTAATAAGGCTATGAACATTAAAACTTTGTCACAATCTAAACATGAATTCTAATATAACAGTATTTCGCTCTAGGGCTAAGGAGTTCCCCGCTTTAAGCGATACATTACAAAGTCACTCGGTTCAAGGGCTACCCCATGACTCTAGGCTAGTGTGGTTAAAGAAGTTAGTCCATGAGAAGAAAATGAGGTATAGGAAAATTAGACTTGCTTCTTAGAATATAAGAACCTTGACAGGCAAGAACATAGAGTTGGTTAAGGTAATGAAAATAAGAAGAATTAGTGTAGCTTGCATATAGGAGACAAGGTGGAAAGGGAAGAAGCTCACGGATGGGTAAAAGTTTTTTTATATAGGAAAGAGTAATGCAAGAAATGAAGTCGGTATAATTGTAGATAAAGATTTGAAAGAGAAAATTGTGGGGGTAAAGAGATTTGGTGATAAAATTATAGTAATTAAATAGTTCTAGAGAAAGACATAATCCACATCATCAGTGCATATGCTCCTCAAGTAGGACTAGAGGAAAGTGTGAAAAGACAATTTTGAGAGGAGACGAATGATTTACTGTGAAAAATCTCAAATAGTAATAAAATTTTCCTTGGAGCGGATTTAAACGGGCATATAGGAAGAGATAATATAGATATGCAAGAGTGCTTGGATGGCAAAGATTTGGCCAAAAAATGAATTCGGAAATATTGTATTGGAGTTTACAGTGGCATTTGATCTTGTAGTAGCAAACAATTGCTTTAAAAAGAGATATGAGCATTTAATTACCTATAAAAGTGGAAGTAATAGGAGTCAGATAGACTTTTTTCTAGTTAAAAACTAAGACTGATTGGCTTGTAAAGATTGCAAGGTTATCCTAAGAGAGAGTCTGATCATACAGCATAGGCTAGCAGTTTTAGATATTTGCATTAAAAGTAGAAAAAAAGCCATAATAAATAAAATGGGCCCTAAAACAAGGTGGAGAGATTTGGAGGAGGAAAGAGCAAATATATTTAAGAACAAAATAATTAAGAAGGGAGAATGGAATCTTGAAGGAGAAACTACAATAATATGGATTCAAATGGTTAATTACATTAGAAAGGTTGCAAATGAAGTACTTGGAAAATAAAAAAGAAAGAGAGATATTAATAAAGAAACATGGTGGTGGAATGTGGAGGTTTAAAAATTATTCGAAAGAAAAGATATTACTACAAAGTTTGGCAGGGGACTAAGAGTGTGGAAAATTTTGAGTTGTATAAGAAGGCAAAGAAAGAAACTAAGAAAGTAGTAAGTAGTGTAAAGCTCAAAGCATACGGTGATCTCTATAATATGTTGGGAATAAAAGAATGAGAGAATGATATTTTTAAGTTTGCAAAAACAAAAGAAAAGAAAAGTAGGGACTTAGATCATGTTAAATATATCAAGGATAATGAGAAAAATGTTCTTATGAAGGACAACGATATTAAAGAAAGGTGGAAGGAGTATTTTAACAAACTTTTAAATGAAGAATATATGGGAGATACAAAAACTAGGGAGGATACATCATTAACAGAGCATACTTTTCCCTATAGAATTAGAGGGGTAGAAGTTAAGAAAGCATTGAAGCGAATGAAAACAGGGAAGGATATAAGCTCAGATGATATTCCGATAGAGGTATGGAAATGCTTAGGAGAGGTTGGGATGAGTTGGTTATGTAGACTCCTCAATAAGATATCTGTGACAAACAAAATGGCGGATGATTAGAGAAGAAGCATTGTAGTATATATAAGAATAGGGGAGATATACAAAATTATACCAATTATCGAAAGATCAAACTTATGAGTCATGCTCTGAAGTTATGGGAGAGAATAATGGAACAAAGACTTAGACATAAGATCAAGATTGCTAAAAATCAATATAGTTTTATGCCAAGAAAGTCAACTATTGAAGCTATCTTTTCACTTAAGCAAGTAATGAAAAATTATCAAGCAAAGAGGAAAAATCTATACATGGCCTTTATCGATTTAGAAAAGGCATATGATAAAGTACCGAGTGATTTAATATGGTTAGTTTTGAAGAAAAGGAATATCCCCATAGGTTACATTGAAATTTTTAAGAATATGTATGAGGAGCAATAACAAATGTGAGAACCACATGTGGAGAAACAGGTGAATTCCCCATGACTATAGGTTTGCATTAAAAATCAGCCTTAAGCCCTTATCTCTTTGTATTGATTATAGATGAGTTAACTGCACATATTCAAGAAAAAGTATCATGATGTATATTGTTTGCAGATGATATAATATTGGTGGATGAATCAAAAGATTATGTAAATGCAAAACTCGAGAGATAACAGGGGGCATTCGAATCTAGAGGCTTTAAAATAAGTCGTACAAAGATAGAATATTTGAATTACAACTTTAGTAGATATATACAAAGTGTTGAAACCACTATCAAAATTGAAACCCATGAGATACCACTTAAAAACTCTTTTCGGAATTTTGGCTAGATGATTAATATGGATTGGGAGATTATCGAAGATATTAAGCATAGGATAAAAACTAGATGGCTGAAGTGGAGACTAGCTTGAAGAGTGCTTTGTTACATACGAATGTCAACGAAATTGAAGGGCAAATTTTACAGGATAATAATTAGACTAGCTATGACATATGGAGCAAAATATTGGTCAATTAAGAAGACGCATATATATAAGATAAATGTGGTGGAGATGAGAATACTTAGATGGATATGTGGTAAAACTAGAAAAGATAAAATTAGAAACAAACGCTTTTGAGAGCATTTAAAAGTAGCACCAACAAGGGATAAGATTAGATAAACCCATTTAAGTTGATTTGGGCATATTGAGCGTAAGCCGGTAATGGCACCGGTGAGAAAAAGTTTGGCTATCCAGGTGGATGACACATCAAGAGATATGGGTAGGCCGAAGAAAACATTGATGGAGGTCATTAAATCAGGTTTGAAGAAGTTTAACTTATTTAAATATTTGGCTTAAAATGGAATGAAATAGAGAAACAAAATTTATGTAGCCAACCCGAACATGGTTGGGATAAGGCTTTGATGATAATGATGATAATATGTTCACAGCTATTACATGTGACCTAATCACTTTTGCTGCATCATTAAATACATCAGGGAATTCGTTTGTAATTAAATGCACAAATCTCGTTACTTCATTCTTACATTGTGAAGTACATAAATCTAGATGAGATAGAGTAAGAGTATTCCACGTTAATTCTTACCGTTCTTCAGGAACTCTCTCATCTCCCTCTAATGGCAGGAAGACTATATCATCAAAATGACAATCAACAAAATGAACAGTGAATACATCTCCTGTCATTGGTTCTAAATATTTAATAATTGGGGGTGAATCATAACCAACATAGATTAGCAATCTACGTTGTGAGTTCAAATATTTCATGAACCTATGATATTAAGCCTAATAGACTTAATAAGGTGTTCAAGAAAGTGTACCCTAAATAATTTGTGTGAATAGGCAAGCAGACATTAAAAAAATATGTAAACATCCAACTAATGGGTAGATGCATTAATCAAAAACCATAAAATCCCTAAAAAGGTCCACTAGGGGGATCTTATGGATTCACAAATGTTACCTTGTATCATTTTCAAAAAGGATGGTCAATTGATGGTATTCTAAGGAGAACCCAAAAGAGTTATAAAAAATTTGTCTTAATAGAATAACCCCAAGGTAACCTAACCTATTATGCTAAAGCATTAAAGCCTTAGGGTCACTAAGCTTCGAGTTTAGTTTAAGCTTCTAACTTGACTTTGTCGTTTTTCTCATAATCAAATATGATTCGATTTTTTAAGATTGCCTTGTGATATAGCCTTGAGGTGTGATGAGAATGCACTTAGCTTTTTTAATATCAACTTCTGACTGTCAATACTAATAATGATGTACAAATATTTTATGTTACCTTCACTTATAATGTCTATATATGATACCCAGTCATCTTGATGTATTTAAATCTAAGCAAGCTTCCTTGGGAACTACTAAAAAAAATATTGCATTCTTAATGCATATGTGGGTACCATTTGATAACATTATGTGAAAAAAAAATATTGCATTCTTAATGCATATGTGGGTACCATTTGATAACATTATGTGAACTCTTCCAGAGCATTTAAGTATTTGTACAGATCCAGTTATAATTGATACCTTGCACGAATTAAACGCTAACTCTAAGAAAACTTTTGGTTTTCAATATAACGTGTTTTGTGGCATCATCTACCGAACAGATATTATCCTCAGTTTCATGCATTCTATGATCCATACCGCAAGAAATAATAAACTCACATAACTATTCAGTCACATTACAAAAATAAAATCCCAATTTAGAAAAATGTCTTGTTAATCACCTCTCCTGGGGTGGTTATTTTCATCTCTACTGGAAGAATTGTTATGTCTATCTGTTCTAGTGGTATGACCATCTTTTAGTGATCATATTTGTCCATCAAGTATATAATGGCATAGAAAATGAGGGCTTATGTCATATCCTTCGGGAATATCTTATTTCTCTCTTTGATGGCATCACCAAGCCTTTTTTAGTGTGTAGAGATCGATTTAACAATAAAAATTATAAAAAATAGAACTCAGGTTCTCAAATGACAAAATATAATGAAGAATCAGCCAATTAAAAAGTTAGAACTTCGGGTTCTTAACTGAGGAATCAAAACTTTTGGTTCTGTCAAGACTTCAGGCTAGAACTTCAGGTTCTTAGAACTACTAGTTCTATCAAAGCTTCAGGTTTGAATTAGAACTTCTAGTTTTATCAAAATTTCAGGTTTGATTTCATGACCTTCGCTTCAATCTATACTATTTTGGATCTTTTAAAAAATTTCAAAGCTTTATGTTTGATCATGAATATGAATTTACAAGTTCATATAAACATTTAAAAATAATTTAGGACTACTGGTCTATAATTAAGGGAACTTCAAGTCTAGATTATATATTTAATATAGAACTTCTGGTTCTATTATATATAATTATTACTTCTTGCAATAAATTAATCAAAATTAAAGTTTCATATAATCATATAGTCATAACTATATCAAAGTAATTATGTCAAGTATGTAGCACAATGTAATAAAATATATAGAATTAAAAGTGTGTAGAGAAATAGAAATAAAAGGTAGAACTTCAAGCTCTTAACATCCAGTTGAAGATAATCGAGAATGAATATGATGAAGAATTGACCAACTGAAGTTCGAACGTCAGGTCTTCAACATAAGAATTAGAACTTTTGGTTCTGTCAATGCTTCAGGCATGAATCAGAACTTTTGGTTCAGTCAAAACTTCAAGTTTAAACTTCTAGTTTTATGAAGACTTAAGGCCTAGATTTATACCCTAATATTGATTAGTTTATTTTTGGATATAAACATCAAACTTCCGATTTAATTAGGAATATGAATCTCCAGGTTCATATTGTTAATCTAAGAACTTCTATTTTCAAATTAGAATAACCCACGGATCTTCTGGTCCGGATTAAGGAGAACTTCTGGTTTTTAAACTAAAATAATGTACAGAATTTCGAGTCCGGGTTATTGATTCCATATAGAACTTTTGGTCTTAAACATCGTATAGAACTTGGGGTTCCGATTACTTATATAGAACTTCTAATTTTATTTATAATTCATGAGTTGCAATTATATCAAGATCTTTCTTCGATAAGAGATAATGAATCATTCATCACTCGAATTAAAATTATAAATACTTGAAGATCTCAAAATTATAAAGATAAATGCATATATATAACTATCAGACTAATAAAAGATCATAAAATAAAGAGAAAATTACTTGACCGATGAATCATCCTCCTTTTGGTGCCAATGTGTAGATTTGCTCATGAGCTTTATGTAGGTTTGAACGGATTGTCGATCAGACTCTGGAAGGCCAAAATATCGATAAAACAAGTTTCAGCCGTCAATTTGGTTAATTTTGTTTTTGACCGTACAGATGCTGACATGATACTAACTGCTAACATCACCTGGATGACATCTCGCACTGTGTTTTTGGCAAGCTGGGCATTGAAAACCGGTCAGGCTGACAAGACCTGACCTGGGTCTGGAATATTAATCCAAGGCTGGGCTCTGCTACGAGTCAGGCTGAACTAACCCAAACCCAACCTCGTTTGACTAGGCCTTCTTCTTCATGTTTCTAGTTCTGGTTCTATAACCAGAACCGGAAACACCAGGAGGGAAAGATCCTCCTTCCTCGGCAGGGGTGGATCGCAGACCAATGGAGCATTTTCTCTGGTGACTTTTGGTGATGACGGCAGCAAAGGGCAATCCTCACCGATTAAGTGGCCCACGAGATCAAGGGGCCAAGAGGATTCAATCTGACCATCGATCGCATATCGTAGTCTAGGCTCTTCTTTTTCTTCTTCTTCTTCTTTGGTGTCTATCCGACTATGGCCAATGTGAGAATAGAGTTCGGTCTATCTCTATTTATTGATGAATCAAAGATGGATTTCAACCTTTGACTGTTCCTTGATGAATAAGGGATGGATCTTAATCAACCTTTTAGATCCCGATCACTCAATCTATGTTTTTTATCTGATTGTCGTCCTCACACACTAGAGATCCATGTTGGAACAAGTTTCTGATACCACATGTTAACATGTTATTTGTGCTCTTACGAGAGGGACTCCTCTGACCGATCCAGTGCTTGGTTGAGAATTAAAGATCATTTAGAGCACGTGCTAATAATGTGTTGTGAAATATTAAACATAAGAACAGAAAAGAGTAGAGAGGAAGAAAGAGATCTTCTTATTGAGAGATGTGTATACATACCAAGGGAGGGGGTTTATTTATAGGCAAGGTAACCTTCTCATTGAGAAACCCTAATTACAATATATTTTAAATCTAACTCATCTCATGTGGCCATCAACCAATGATGATACATCTCATAACAGCAACTCAGTTTTTACTTTCTAGAGTTATTTGCCATTAAAAACTTATGTCAACATGCAAATTATACCCTGGCCCACCAACTGGCCAAATAAAAGGATTTACTATATTGTCCATTTATTAAAAATTAATTTCAATTGAAAAAATGCTCTTTATTTCATTGTAGAACAAAAAAGACCTAAAAGATATGCATCTACCCTAACATATTATTCACAACAATATGGGGTGTGTTTGGCATCGTGCCATTTGGATGTTCCTATATTCCCACGAGATCAACTTGCAAAAAACACATTTGGTATTTGTAAATCACTATTCTGAATTTTGTTCTCATATGAAAGAATCTCAAAATCTTAATCCGCTGGCATAAGAGACTCGGAACAAAAGACTTTTTTTTTCTTTTTTTGAAACAACTTGCTTGCAAAGTTATTAATCCCTACTGGTCTCAAGGTGACCTACTAATGAATTTCTCAAATGGGTCACATGGTAACAAGCACAAAAGGTGGGCCCATATTATAATTCCTAATTTCTTATAATGTTGGGACAGCATTTTAAATCTTTTGAGGTGGGCCCTATGTTCTAATTTCTTAATATGAGTTTTAAGGTCAAAAAAATATTATCTTTCAAAAAAATAAATTTAATCTTTCAAAGAAATATTTAATATTTCAAAATTTTATTTCATCTTTCAAAAAAAAATTTATCTTTCAAACAAAAATATCTATTTTTTCAAAAAAACATTTAATCTTTCAAAAAAATATCTAATCTTTCAGTAAAGTATTTAATCTTTCAAAAAATATTTAATCATTCAAAAAATATATTTAATCTTTCAAGAAAAGTATTTAATCTTTCGAAAAAATATCTAATCATTCAAAAAATATTTAATCCCTCAAAAAATATATAATCCTTCAATAAAAAAATATTTAATCTTTTAAAAAAACACACAAAAGGTGGAGTCACATTGTAATTCCTATGAATGTGGCCCCATGTTCTAATTTTTAAAGGTAGGTACCCACATAATTTTTGGGTTAAGAAAAAAATATTAATTCAGTATTCCATGTCCCACATTTGATAAATGTTGTGATCTAGTGAACCAAAAAATCAGATCTGGCATTTGTGTGGCTGTTGAAGTTACCAGCCACCTCAATAGAGATTTCACCCTGGCCTGACACCGGTCAGGCCATCCACGTATATCACCAAATGCACACGCATGCGGTAGGCGGGCTCATATTGTGAATTGGCATGGCTTGATCATCGAGGTAGGCCATGCACCTCTGCAAAATAAGATTAATAAAAGTCTCGGAAAAAGGGTTAAGATCGCCCAAGGTAATTGGCATGAGTCCGGATCCTCTATTGGAAACCCCCACGGTGCCCATGGGTCTCCCCACATCACCATGGGGTATTTTCTCAGGAAATCCCAATTCTTTTGGCATCTGGCACACTCACTGTGATCAAAGACACGTTAATACTTGCCATCTTTTTAGCCTTTGATTTTGATATCAATCTACTCAAGGAATTAAATTTCTACTTAACGGCCTTGCCAATCCACAGTGCTAATGAGTGGCGTTATATATCAAAAGTTTTACCAATAATCAGCCACAAAGGGGATGGGTGGATTCCTCATCATAAAAATAAAATAAAATAATAATCTCTACCTAGGACTAATCCATGAGAGGGCCATACCTACATACGATTCTAATAGCCTTTTCATGATAATAACCTTCTACTTAGACCTCCCATCCGTCTCATCTGCATAACATCAAATTTGTAATAGCATTTTCATGATGACCTTGTACTTAGACGCCCCATTCATCTCATCTGCATAACTTCAAATTCCATTTGTTCATCAACTTTAAAATATTCTAATTACATTTAAGGGGAACAATCTTTTCTTAATCCACCCAAGGCAGGACTAAAGAGAGTTGGTACACATGGGAAGAAAGCCCAAAGAAGCAGTGGCAGACCTAAAATTTTTATTTGATAGGGGCTTGAAAAAATAATTTTTTTCTTTAAAATAATAACTTGAAAGATGAATTTTAGTGACTATTAGTGTTGGCTGCCCTTTGAGAGCTATTTAAAAAAATCACACTAGTTTTTTTTATTTTTTATTTTTTTATAACAAGTGTCTTCCAGTGAGATCCTCCCACACAGAGTGTCCATGCGAACTTTTTTGTGAGGCCCATTGTGTGTCCCATCTAAAGATGAGACTGTAATGGATGGAAAGATTCATGCAAAATTACTCCAAATATCAAGTTTAGCCCTAATCGTATGTCCATAAACCCTTCATCCATAGCCCACAACTTCAGTCCGTTCGGATAGGTGTATAGTCGATCAAATTGTCCAGTCCATTCAAATGTATGCCAAACCTGGGGGCATGTCACTTTCGAGAGATTCCTATCCATTGTAAGGTTTAGATTTGGTGATGCATGGGCACTAGCTATAGTTCTTAATGAAAGAACAGTTAGGGTAGTTCTCACCTGAATATTTTTCTTTGATAATACATATATGAGATAATGAGCCAACACACTAAGGTGCTACTCAGTAAAGTTGAATTATAGTCCCAAGTACTTAAGTAATTAAATAATAAAATGAGGCTTATGTCCAATATTCAAGCCCATTTTAATTTAAGTTGCATTATATTAATAAAAATAAGATTTGTGTTTGAATCTAAATAGGCCTCGATTTGAGTTAAAACTTAGGTTTGAAAATGATGCTAGTTTGATTCCATGAGCTGAATCACATTTTATTGTAAGCTTAGAACTTGAGAAGTAAAGTCATGTTCGAAGCAGAATATTTACTCATCGTTCATCAGGATTTGGATCTAATTAGTGATGACCATATTTTTTAAATGTGTCAAAAGTGAATCTAATCTAAATGAGCACGGTATGGTAACCACGGAGAGTGTAATTTGTAGATATCTTTTAATTTGGAGATTTTTTTAGAGACAAAGAGAGAGCATATGTATGGGGGATGGGCATTTTTTAAAGTGGAAGTTGAGCTAGATTTACTTCAGATTAATCATGATTGTTTTTCAGTTCAGTGGGAGCATCAGCCCCATATAGTGGTATGTGAGTCCGCCGTGCAAAGTAGTGGAAGAGAGAGCCCCCATCCCTTAAGGGTGTCGCAACAATGCTTTAAACCCTAGATACCTAGTAAGAGCTGTCGCTCCATCCAGCAGGATAAGGGTCGCCTCTTATTGAAGGGAAAAAATTTAATGAAGCATGCAACAACTGTTGGTGTCGATCTTGCTTGCCGACATGTATATCTTACCTTTCTTATTTCAAATAATTGTGGGATTTTATTTTTTTTACGATGGAATGCTCATTGACTAGATGGTGCCCACCAGCCAATGCAGTTGAGAACCCACGTGTGCAAAGCCATGGTGCATTCTACAGCTAATGATAAGTGGCAAATGGGAAGTATGACGGTTGACCCAATCTAAACCCCAGACGCTAATTTTTCCAAAGATCATTGATTATAGCGATCGAACCAAACAGATGACATTTTCGGTACCCAATAAATTATTTTGGATCAATGGTGCACCTTTAGTGTAGACATAAAGGAGCACTCAATTATGCTGGAATTCAGAGCTGATATATAATATTTTCTATTGCCCACTTGCCAAAACTACTGAAATTCTACCATATTTGAAGAATAACCTGCTGGGTGATACGTATATAAAGAGAGACTAAAGTAATGTCCATTTTAGAAGAAAGATCTTAAGAAATCCCATCTTTCTGCAATAGTTCCTATTTTTAGGAGAAGATGAACGCTTTAGGCCACCAGGAGCCTGTTGTTAATGATGGATCCGGATGAGGAGACTCCGTCACGTAGCCAGAGATCTATGTGCGTTCCGGTGATGGGAAGCTCCGTGGATCTCTTCGCCTCTTATCTTTCCTACGGGAATAGAGAGAATAATGATCATTCCAAACCCTAGGGCTCCCTTATCCTTATATAGACAAGTCCCGAAGAGTCACACTTACTAGAGACATCTTCCACCAGAAGCCCACATCCACTGATCCTATTGGGAGTCTTATTATGGGGCCCAGATCAAGTCTTACACTAAAGTGGGATTGCATCTCTGTTGGCATCTGCCTTGCTTGATCTGACATGGGACCCGTGGCATGCGGGCCACACGAGTTCCTACAGTTAATGGTTAAGATTTAGTGTTGTACATGAGGGATTAGGATACTAAAATGTGGACCCCTCTTGTAAAATGTCGACTCAATTCCAACCTGAAACTGTCAGTTGTGTGGCTCAATGGAGCATGGCAAAACTGCAGCCACAATTGCAGGTCTGCAACGCCACCCTGTAGCCACCCTCTCAAGCCGCCCTAGTTATAGCTACACTGTAGTCACCCTGCAAAACTCCTTGAGCAGCCAAAGCTACAGACACCCATCAGCTAATGGAGTCTATAAATAGAGAGCTCCATTGCTCCAGTAGTGGCAGAGAGAGACGAGCAGATCTGAGAGGCTTTGGGTGTAAGTGGGTTTGGGGTTGAGAGTGAGAGTGATCTCCTTCTTGTAATCTATTCCTCATAATGATATTTTCCCGTCTTCCCCCGTGGATATAGGCTCAAGCCGAACCACGTAAATCCCTTGTGTGCATCATCTGTGTGTGTGATTTTTCTCTCTTATATGTATTCAAATAAATGCTCAATCACAACAGAAACTAAAGAGGATATATAAGAAATTAGATGGGGCCATCATGGATTCAGGTCTGTTTATTTTTTGGGGGTAATAGGAAGAATAGATTAAAAGCCAAAAAACGTTACAAAAGAGATCGGCTTATCCATGATAGAACTGGGCAAAATTACACCAGATTTAAAGGGATCTCAACCAAGCCCATTTCAAGTAGGTCACGCCCCTTTGGCACGTACTAGTTAAGCTTTAGGCCCACATTGGTAGTTTGAGTTGAAATTCAGATTTGGCATAGTTATGAGTAACACTACTTAATGGCCCCCTCAATCACTCACGTCGCAAGGCCCAAAAACACATCCCTATAAAGTTTAATAAGGCCACAAGTTCCTTTAAAAAAAAAAAGGGCCACACTAGTTATTTTATCCTTCTAGGATAACATAAATATATATTTTTAAGGTGACAAAATACATGCCTTTGCATCTACAGGCATAGCCCCAGTTTCACTCCACTTGAATCCTTGTACTGAATATATCATGCCTGGAAAGTATAAGTACATATTTCACACGTCAATCTAACTTGCATGATGTAGGGATTAATTTAGATTACAAGCGTAGTCAGCACCTTACTGATGTCAGCAGGGAATCATTTCTCTATAATATTGACGTCTAAAACAATATAAAAGAAAGAGTGTTTTGCAAATATCCATAAAAGATTTATAGGATTAGTAAATAGACTCCGTGATATTGGTATTTGTAAATAGGCCCCTGAGTTTTCTTTTAAATACCTACCAGATCCCTAAAATAAGTTTTTCTAACAAAAATGGGCAACTATCATGAGGCTCGTGTTTGATTTTTTTTATAAAAATGCCAGCATTACCCTTACAACCAACAAACGAAAAATTAGTAGATATTATTTGCAAAAATAATGCTATTTTATCCAGCTTCCAATGGCCTCGCTCTCAATACCTCTCTTATGCTCATTAAGCCTAATCATTATTTTAAAAGTTTCATCAATTAAACGGTGGGCCATGCATAGATAGGATCCATTATAGTTAATTATTAATAACTGTGTTGATTATCATTATAATGGATTTAGACTTAATAAAATCAATCCCGAATTGAGAAACTTAGATTTATGTAAGATATGCTCTCCTATTAACTGTAATTCTTAAAATTACAAGAAGAAAAAAAAGACTAAGCTTTTAGAATTATGCAAATAGTGATAAATGAGATATGTAAATGTATCATTTCACTTCAAAAATTTATGGTGGTTGGAAGCCTATTAATTTTGGGGACACAAAAAGTATTATGTTGAAACCACATAGACCTATTTATAAATCATATAAACCTTAGGGCGTTTTTACAAAAAACTCTAAAAGAAACAATAAAATGCCATCATTTTTTTCACCTAGTAAGGATTCACACACACATGTATATAGCTAGAGAGAGATAGCAATACATTGCAGGCTTAATGAGACAGATGGGAGATAATACATGTTCTAGCATGCTCTAAGATACGGGTCCCTGCATCTTGGGTTTGTATAAGGTCGTCCTTCCCTGGGGTTAGGAGCTGCAGGTCTATCTGGGTAGAATACGGAATAGTTCAATCCATTCTGCTGCATTGAAGCAAGAATCCCTTTGGTGATTTGGGATTCCATAAAAAACTCCTCTTCATTGGAGAATTGGGCAATAGACCCACTGCACTGAGAAGTAGTAGCAGTGGAGAGAGCGGTACTAGCAAACAGCAACAACAGCAAACATGCAGAGAAACAAAGGCCTCTCTTCAAATCAAGCTTCATGGCTTCCTGTCTTGCTCTCCTCTCACCTTTCTATCCTCCATCTTCTAATGGCTGTTTTATTTATTGCTGTGAGAGATTCCCGTTTCTTCTTTCTTCCACACATAATCAGACATTTTAGCTGATTCATTCCCATTGTCGGTCTAGTATAAAATTGCCCCGGCCATTTTGTTTCACTAGTTTGGGGAGGTACTTTTCACCTAAGACAGGACGGCAAACTGTTCATATCGGGTCTTGCTTGTGAGTTGTGAGTGTTGGGAAAAGCGGCGCAACGGAAACTAACCGCGATCAACGGATCTACCACGATCTACGCAAGCAATCACACCATCAAGCAATCACACACATGACACAACAGTTTTACGTGGTTCGGCAACCATGCCTACGTCCACGGGAGGAGAGAACTCATCTACTATGATCCCATCTCAATCCCCTCAGGATCTAGGGTTACAATACATCAATATATATAGTTCCCACTTTCTTGGCCACCAAGAAAACCCATACACAATGACTAAAATACCCCTAACCCTGAGTCTCGGTTCTGGCTAAACCCAGACAACCGATCCGGCCAAAACCGGAATACAAGACAAAACCCAACAATCTCCACCTTGGCTTGGATTCCGCAAATCCTCAGAGCCACCTTGAGATACCCGGTAATGTCTTCACGCACCTCGCTGAAGGGTACGTCTCCGCACACGCTACGACCTAGCATGGCAACAGTTGCCTCCTTTGACCTCAACACCACCGTCTTGAACCTCTGAAGTGTTTTCCATTTGTTGCCACATGCATGCATCCTTGCAACACAATGAACCTAACTTCTGTCCGTCAAGACAAAACTGAAGACCTCCCCGAATCCGGATCTCACTGGTACCTTGTGAATCCTTCCTTCTGTCTCCATCCCGGTGTTCTTTCCGTCAAACCTGCAACTGTCCTGTTCTAGTCTGTTCTGGTGGGTTGGGCACAGTACATGCGGGTTAGGTATGGCCCGATGCTTAAACCGGCTTACTCCGACCTGAACAAAACTACCTTTTCTTCCCCGAGAAAATCATCTCCGTTCAGGGCTTCCTGGATTTCCTCTAGATGATATCATTGAAGATCCATCAATCTATCTTCCAATGATCCGTCGCATCTAACTCCACCTGAACCACAGATTTTCTCCCCTGTTATTTGATGTCTCCTTCACTGCTCCACCTGAAAAAGCATACCCTATCAACCTGTAGAGATTTCTGACCATCTCACCCTCCATGATGACCAATGTTCCCTTTTCTACCTTCGTAACTCCACCCGCTACAGTGCACTTGCAGCCTTTGAAGTATAAGGCACACAAAGAAATCCAATTCTTCGTAATCCCGGAACATATATCACAACCGTTAGGGTTTGAATAACATCATTATACATCTGGATTTCTACCGTTCTTATCTCAAATGCTCATCAGTGGCATTATCCCCCCATAAGAACAAATCCATCAACCATGATAGTTATTTGCATCAAACCAATCTCTACTTAAGCACATGATAGGAAGAATCAGAATCGCAATACCATGAATCAACAACCGGATCCATACCTGTAGCGACCAAAACTGATTCCTTGTCAACCGAATCCGAGCTTTCTTGCACACTACCTCCTTCTGATTCTGATTCCTCTTACTTTTTCTTCCACTTTGGCATGTCGCTCCTTCCTGATCCCTTCGACGCGGATCTAAGCTTTCCATCAAAGTTCTGGAGCAATCTACCATTCTTGACATCAAGTAACACTTTTCAATCATTGCTGTGTCATGGAGTCTAACACTCTATCCTGCCAATCCCTGAAGTCGTTTCTCCATCAAACACTTCAATCTGGCCCGTGATGCTTGAATCCATTACTATCATCGTGAATCTGTCAGTTTCTTCAGTCCCCCCAATTTTCTGCCCATCAAACTGCCAATATCTTTTATCTGCCTCGTAGATCTCGTCACCGTGAGCACGCTGGAAGAAACGGATCTGAAATCCGACTCCGGATGGCTTAGATATCGCAGAATTAATTCTCTACACTCCAATTGGTCAAACATCCATGTTGACCGTTGACCAGACCATCTTCTTTCATATATGCGTAGATCTGCTCAAAACGAGTCCGTAGGCTCAAACGGATCTCCGATCGGACATCGGACGATCAAGATATCGCAGAAACAATTTCAGCCGTTGAATATGGTCAAACCTGCCTGTTGACCTTGCTGACGTCACTGCTGACGTCACGGCTTGCTGGCAAACTGGGCTTCTGAAACGGATCCGGGTCAGGTTCACCTGACCCGAAACGGAATTGAACTGCTTTCTCTGCTGGGCTTCTCTGCCGTACCGGGTTCGGGTCCGACCTGACCTGACCCGGAACTGAACCGGCTCTGAACTGCTGGGCTTCTAGTACACGGACCAGGTCGACCCGACCCGACCTGGCCTGAACCTGCTGCTGGACTCTGATTGGTTGGGCTTTCTGCAGAACCGGGTCCGGGTCCGACCTGACCCGGAACCAAAACTTCTCTGCTGCGCTGGGCTGGACCGGCTGCTGACGGACTGGTTCAGGTCAACCCGACCTGAACTGATAACCTGTCTGTTCTACTGGGCTACCTGTACGGGTTGGATCTGGCCCAACCCGAACCCGAACCCGGAGCCTTCCTTGACGCTGCCTAGGCTGCACTTCTCCGCGGGTCAGGCAAACGGACCCGACGGACCTGGAACTGACCTGTTGCTGCTTGGGCTTTCTGCACAGCGGGTCAGGTCAAGCGGACCCGACCCAGACCCAGACCCAGAAACTCGAATCTGGGTCGTCTTCAACCCAGCGACGCTGTCTGCAACCCGGTTGCAGCCCGTGCTGCAGCGGCCGGCTGTGCATCTTCTCCGGAGGACTGGTCCGGCGACCAGCTGCGAGGCGCTGCGACGATGACTGCGTTAGTGACGGCGGCGGGCAACGTCTGCTGGAGATGGCGGCAGCAACAACGGCTTCTTCGCCGTTTTCCGATCTGCAACAATGGCTTCCGATCTGCAACAATGGCGGCGACCTCTTCCGATCTGCAACAATGGCTTCCGATCTGCAACAATGGCGACGACCTCTTCCGATCTGCACTCTGTTTTTCCCGATCTGTGGATCTCTCTGTAACAGAACCCAAATCCAGCTTTTCTTCGCCGGTCTTCTTCCTCGGCTCGGCGGCAGCGGTGAGTGAGGCTGGCGATCGCCGGCAATCTTCTTGTTCTTCCTCGACTCCGGCAACTTCCAGCAACCACAGAAACAACCCAAATCCTCTTCAACGTCGGCTTCCAGCGATGATGGCCCACAGAGATCACGGCTGTGATCTCTTCTCCTCTATTGATCTTCTTCTCCACCCAGAAATCCCAGATCCGTTAATCGCAAAACCCGAGCGATCTCCACCTCGCTCTGATACCACTTGTTGGGAAAAGCGGCGCAACGGAAACTAACCGCGATCAACGGATCTACCACGATCTACGCAAGCAATCACACCATCAAGCAATCACACACATGACACAGCAGTTTTACGTGGTTCGGCAACCATGCCTACGTCCACGGGAGGAGAGAACTCATCTACTATGATCCCATCTCAATCCCCTCAGGATCTAGGGTTACAATACATCAATATATATAGTTCCCGCTTTCTTGGCCACCAAGAAAACCCATACACAATGACTAAAATACCCCTAACCCTGAGTCTCGGTTCTGGCTAAACCTAGACGACCGATCCGGCCAAAACCGGAATACAAGACAAAACCCAACAGTGAGTCCCATCTGGGTGCATGCCTAGGGGTGGAGAACGTGGAAAGAGCTCATTTGGGATTCCAACACGGTCAAGCAAACAATCAGCTCCGTCTGACTAGCAGAATCCTTGATTTAAGACAAGTAAGCCCAACGGTTTTCAACTTTTTAGATTTTTATGAGATTCAGGACAATTGCCAAGAAAGAAAAGACTGTCAAAATGGACAAGAATGACGTCATTTGGGAGTTCTAGTGAGGTGAACGGTGTACATTGATCAAAAGGTCGGTCTAAGCGGCCCCATAGAGTTAATCTGCACCATGCAATATGCTTCTAGGGAAAATTTTCTCTATTTGGATAAAGACTCTATAAATAAATTTCACTAATGATCGATTATGGTTGTCTTTTCCAATTAGTATCATCTGGAATTTTTTATTTTAAATTATTTCTTAATGCTTTTTTATTCTAATTGAAAAGGACTGAAACCAACTAATTGATCAATGCCTAATCAACATGTCAGCCGATGGTTACAGCAAAGCATATTTAAAACCATGTTACGAAGAGCGGTACACCTTTAAAATGAACATCTTAGGATCATTAATGGATAAAAATATGAGGTTTCAAGATCATTTTTGATGAATTTGGCTGCAGAGACTGCGACACATAGTGGAAATTTATGTGTAATTTTATGGCTTCCTTATTCATATATAGACAAGTCTCGAAGAGTTACACTTAACCGGAAACTTTTTTGCCAAGAAACTTACATTAACTGATCCTATAGGGAGTCTTATTTGTGGAAAAAATAATGTCTTTCACTAATTTGCATTTTAATCGTAATTGGCCTACACCCTGCTTGATCTAACGTGCAACTTGTGATATGCATGCAAACATGCATTTCCTACTTTCATAGTTCTAGAGTTCTTTGCAGTCAATAACTAGTGTAAGATCCCTACCAGAAATTAGGGTTCATTTACTAATTGATTGTGTTTTATCCTAGTAAATAGTATCTTAGTTTGATTTTTTTATTATTATGCTAATTGGGTTGGTTAGGTAGATGGGTGAACCTTAATCACCATTAGATGGTTTAGATAGACCATGCATGTTTGATTTTGCATCATCCCATCATTCCTCATGTCATAACAAGCATTTCAGTAATCTACACTAAGGGCCCCACTAGACTTTAAGTGATTTGTCTAAAGAAAGCCTTTTTGACCTATTTTTAAGATTTACCCAAAGAAATGGACTTGTTTGCAATTTCCAAGAAACCCTAACTATAAAAAAAAAGGCACTCTTTCCAAAGCAACATACCTTAGTGCCTGTTGGATAGAAATCCTAGCCCACCATCTTCCTTCCTTACCTTCCCTTCTTATCCACTCCAAAAGACTGAGAGAGAGAGAGCTATTTTCCTCCATTAAAGACCACTACAATCATCTTCTCCATTTCTCCTCGGCCTCCTTGTGTTTGGTTGGAGAGAAAGGAGCTTGTCCTTTTGTGTTTGGTAGAGAGGAAAGTTTGTCTTCTTCACTTCACACTTCCCACAGTATAGAACCCAATCATCCTTGTATTGCGTTCCATTTAATGCAAAGGAAACTTGATTCATAACATACATCTCATTAATATTTCCCTTTTCTCATGCATTTTATGTCTAGGGTCGGATTTGAGTTGAGAAATTAAAGATTTAACTTCTTCAAGATTGGATTGGTGATAAGCACCGGATTTAGGCAATTATAAGCGAGTTTTAGGTTGCATACATGTTTAATCCTTGATTCTACAAGTATCTGCATGCTTATTATGCACTAACAGCTCATTTCTTACTTTAGGTTAATGGAATGGCTTTAAACGAATGGGTTCATGAAATGGAAGGAGATTTTGAGTGAAATCAATGGATAAAAGTGAATGATGGATGAAATGCAATGGATGCAGGTGATATGTGATGTAAAAGGGTGATCCGTGCTGGAATCTTGCAGCTAGAACCATGTGAGTGGGAGAAATAAGGAAAGAGGAACAGGAAAAACCCACCTACAAGTTTGTCAGGTGCGCTCGAGTGCACCTAGGAGCCTACTCAAGCATGGTCTTGAAAGCTATGAATTTCTAGAATAAATGTGCTTAGGCTCGAGTGCACTTCTGGCACACTTAAGTGTGGACCCTTCTGGATTCTCAGGCTCGAGTGCACTCCTGAGAGCGCTCAAGCGTGCCCCTTTCTGTGAAGCCCACTTGTGTGCACTGAGTTGACTGGCCCAATTCTTGTTATTTTCTTTTCAAGGTCTAATCATGGTTAGACTACAATTAACAAAGCACCCTTAGGTTCATCCTATGACCTTGTAGAGTCTCACCTAAGGAACCCTTCATAATTATCACTTAACCAATGGAAGTAATTGAACAACAAGGGAAATGCAGAGATGTCGTTTATCCTTATTAGATGTATTGGCTTGTACAAATGCTATGCCATCACATTTGGTTATAGGGAGACCGATGTCCGTCTCATACACAATATAGTGCCAAGGGAATGGTAACATATGACATTGGGAACCTTATGGTCATGTCAAAGTGGAAGGCTAGGAACAACGGGCCATCTTAGTTTGGGATTTAGCTTGTAACTTATCCTTGGAGTATAACAATTGGAAATTCAGGCATACCATTACATAAACTTCTTGTTCTTATCATGCTATTATCAATTGCATTATCTACCATTCTTACATCGTTATTGTGTTGTTATCTGCCTCTTGTCACCAACGTGTTTCCAAGTTATAAATGCAACGTCATGAAAGTAAGTATGCTAAGTAAGCAAGTACAAGTACAAGAATGCAAATAAGTGTTATTATCTCTTGATTCATGGAGTCGGCACCACTAACTCTTATGAGGCTCTTTGAGCCAAGTATGAGTTTGGATTACTTGATACACCACTTTCCCCTATTGCAGTAGTTTTTACATGATAGGAGTGAGTTGACGCTCCTTGGGGAGATCAGGTTCACAATTTGATTCCCTATATGATTCCGCTTATGATACATGACGGATAGAATCTTGCAATGTGGTAAGCCAAAGTAGCAAGTATTTTATGTTATCATGACTTTTATATTCATTCTTTTCTTGTGCTAACATGCCTAAATTACGTCCTTGGTCTCTTTGATTAACCTATCTCTAATTTTCGTTTATATGGTGTAGTTTGCCCTAACACTCGCCTCTATTTGCTAAACACAGTGTTTAAAATGTTACCCTTGGTATTGCAAGAGAGTAGTGTGTGAGTTTTTTTTTTACCTTGGTTGTAGAGTCCAAGTAGGCACATTGCAGATGCCAACAAATCTGATCAAATTGGCGATGCACAATTTCAATGTGATCCTAAGCATGGATTGGTTATCGCGGTACAGGGCCTGTATGGATTGTTTTTGCAAGACCATTACCTTTTATGGTGGATGAGGCCAGTCCTAGTGTAGTCTTCAAGGGTTCGAAGAAGTGTCTTGGTACTAAATTGATTTCAGTGCTCAAAGCAGAGTGGTTGATCTACAGCGGTTATGAGGAATATCTTGTTTTCTTCTTCGAGAAAAAGCGACCTCTGAAGCTTGAAGAGATTTCAATCATATGTGAGTGTCTAGATGTTTTTTCCGATGAGATTTCAAGGTTGCCACCAGTGAGGGAAGTTAATTTCTTAATCAAGCTTGTTCTCAAAACGACTCTGATTTTTAAGTCTCTATATAAGATGGCACCTGCAGAGCTTCATGAGTTGAAGATTCAGTTACAAGAGTTATTGGATAAGGGTTTTATTTGCACTATTGTTGCACCTTGAGGTGCTCCAATCTTGTTTGTTAAAAAGAAAGATGGCACCCTTAGGATATGTATTGACTATAAGCAATTGAATCCGATTACTATCAATAATAAATATTCACTGCCTCATATTGATGAGTTGTTTGATCAACTTTAGGGTGCGACCTATTTCTCTAAGATTGATTTGAGGTTATATTATCATCAGTTGAGGATTAGGGAATAGGATGTACATAAGACAACTTTGAAGACCAAATATAGGCATTGTGAGTTTTTAGTCATAGCATTTGTCAATCCAAATGCCCCAGCTATGTTTATAGCTTTGATGAATAAACACCCAAAAAAAAAAAAAAAGAGGGCTGTAAGACTAACCCATTTTACCCGAGCCAAGAACCACTATACCACACCCATTTAACACACTCATATAAAACAAACCAAATTATGAAAAGGAAGGTGGACCCTCACTGAAAATGCAAAATGATGTAAAATATATGGGCCCATCTCTGAAAACGAACATAAAAAAAAAAAAGAAATTCCTAAAAACTTTAATGACCTAAGCCAAAAACAAATAGAAATAAAAACTTTAATGACCCAAGCCAAAAACCAAGAGAAAAAAATAAAAATGAATAAATAAATTTAGCAAACAAAAGGGTCCAAACCTAAAGAATAAGCATCCAAAAAAAGGGGTTACATTTTATATGACATTTGAAGGTGAAGAATCATATAAAAAAAATGATCCTTAGTTCACTTCCCCATGCCCACTACAATAAAAAAGAATATTGGATTATTTTAGAAGGAGATTCTTGAAAACTTTAATGACTCAAGCCAAAAAAAGAGAGAGAAAAATAAAGAAAATAAAAATTTAAGCAAAACTAAAGGATCCAAACCAAATAATAAAAAAAGAATAAAAAAAAAGAGGGCCACAAAACTAACCCATTTGACTCAGGCCAAAAACCACTACACCACACCCATTTAACACCTTTGCATAAAACAAACCAAATTATGAAAAGGAAGGTGGACTCTCACTGAAAATGAAAAATGATGTAAAATATATGGCTTATCCCCGAAAATGAATATTAAAAAAAGGAAATTCCTAAAAACTTTAATGACCCAAGCCAAAAACTAATAGACAAAAAAAATAAAAAAATAAATAAAACATAAGGGTTGAAACCTAAAGAATAAACACACACACACACACACACACACACACACACACACACACACACACACAAAAGAGGGCTACAAGACTAACCAATTTTACCTGGGCCGAGAACGACAACGCCACACCCTTTTTACACCCTTGCATAAAACAAATCAAATTATGAGAAGGATGGTGGACCCTCACTGAAAATGAAAAATGATGTAAAATATATAAACTCATTCTCAAAAATGAATATTAAGAAAAGGAAATTCCTAAAAACTTTAATGACCCAAGCCAAAAACTAATAGACAAAAAAAAAACTTTAATCACTAATGCAAAAAGCCAAGAGAAAAAAAATAAAAATAATAAAAAAAGAAAAACATAAGGGGTTGAAACTTAAAGAATAAACATGCACACACACACGCACACACACACAAGGGCTACAAGACTAACCAATTTTACATGGGTCGAGAACCACAACACCACACCCATTCATAAAACAAACCAAATTATGAGAAGGATGGTAGACCCTCCTTGAAAATGAGAAAATATATAGACTCATTCTCGAAAATGAATATTAAGAAAAGGAAATTCCTAAAAACTTTAATGACCCAAGCCAAAAACTAATAGACAAAAAAAAAAAAAAAAACTTTGATCACTAATGAAAAAAGCCAAGAGAAAAAAAAATTTAAAAATTAAGCAAAACATAAGGGTCCAAACCTAAAGAATAAACACACACACAAAAAAAATAAAAAGAGGGCTACAAGACTAACCCATTTTACCTAACCCAAGAACCACTATACCACACTCATTCAACACCCTGGCATAAAACAAACCAAATTATAAAAAGGAAGGTGGAACCTCACTGAAAATGAAAAATGAAGTAAAAAAATATGGGTCCAACCACGAAAATGAACATGAAAAAGGGGAAAATCCTTAAAACTTTAATGACCTAAGCCAAGAACCAAGAGAAAAAAATAAAAATAAAAAAATAATTAAGCAAAACAAAAGGGTCAAAACCTAAAGAATCAACACCCAACAAAAAAAAGAGGGCTACATTTTACATGACATTTGAAGGTGAAGAATCATATAAAAAAAATGATCCTCGATTCACTTCTCCATGCATGGTATGCGATACCGCTACAATAAAAAAAAAGCATTGGATTATTTTCGAAGGAAATTCCTGAATACTTTAATTACCTGAACAAAAAAAAACAAGTGAGAAAAAATAAAGAAAATAAAGATTTAAGCAAAGCTAAAGGGTCCAAACCTAAAGAATAAAGAAAAAGAGGGCTCCAAAACTAACCCATTTGACTTGGGCCAAGAACCATTACCCCTCACCCATTCAACACACTCGCATAGAACAAACTAAATTTTAAAAATGAAGGTGAACCCTCACTTAAAATGAAAATGATGTAAAATATATGGGCCCATCCCCTAAAATGAACATTAAAAAAAGAAAATTCCTAAAAACTTTAATGACCCAAGCTAAAAACCAATAGAAAGAAAAAAAAAATACTTTAATGACCGAAGCCAAAAACCAAGAGAAAAAAAATATATAAAAAGTTAAGCAAAAAAAAAAAAGGGTCCAAACCTAAAGAATAAACACAAAAAAAAAGGGAGGGCTACAAGACTAACTCATTTGACACTGGCTAAGAACCAATACACTACACCTAGGTCCATGCATAGCATGGGGTTCTTCTAGTGCTTTTACTATTAAAAAGGCACTATAAATTTTAAATTAACCAAACAACCTCTTCAATTAGAAAGCTACTTTGAAAAAGTATCTTTTTTAAAGATACTGATAGAAAAGCATTTCTTATTATTTAAGAAGTCCAACCAAACACACGTGGCTTATACATTTCGTGGTGGTTATCAACCATGGTAAGATGACAATCATTTCATTCTCTGCCTTCACTCTTGAGGGTATGATAAAAGCTTAGGTATTGTTTTTGAGTGCTGCTTTTTAAACACTAAAAATGTCTCTCTTGAGACAAAAAAATTTCAAAAATTTTAAATCCCCAAAATAGCACCACAAATCTCTCTCCTCCCCTTTTCTTTGTGGCAGGCAAAGAGCTCCGGTCGGTGGGAGGGAGGCTCTCCCTCCTTCTTTCATCTCCCTCTTCCTCTTCCTCCTATTCATGTTCCTTTTCTCTCCCTTTCCTCTCCCCCCACCCCTTCGTCCTCTTCCTCTCCTCTCCCTCCCTCTTACTCCTCCTCTTCCTTTGCTTTCCCTTCTTCCTCTCTACTCCCTCCCTCTTCCTCTCCTCTCCTCCATCTTCCTCGCCTTTCCTCCCCTCCTTTTCTTTTTTCTCTACCATGTTCGTCCCTATGAGATCGGACATCACATTGATGTTCAGCGTAGTAGGGCCGAACAGGATGGAGAGGAGAGGAGGAAAGGAAAAAGGAGAGGAAGAGAGGAAGAATGAGGGAGAGGAGAGCAAGAGGGAGAGGAGAGGAAGAAGAATAGGAAGAGGGAGAAAGAGGGAAAGAGAGAGAGGGAGGCAGAGCTCTCGGCGAGAGGGAAAGGAGGAGGGAGGAAGAGAGATGTGTGGGGGTATTTTGGGAATTTAAATTTTTTTATAATTTTTTGTCGGGACTTGCTAAACATACACTGAATTTATCTCTTCTTACACCACTTCTCTTTATACACAATGAAGTAAGTGAGGGGGTTTAGTTTTCCTCTCTTTATACACACTACAATTCCATATTATACCCCCACCCAAATTCCTCTTTCTCTACACCAAAAATCCCTCTTTCCATTTCCCTTTCTTCCCCAAGAGATCTCTATTCTTCCTCCATTCCCTTTTTTTCCCCAAGGGTTCCTCTCCAATCTTGAAGGTAAGCTTTCATCTCTTCTCTACCATTGCCACAGTTACTTAAGGTATTCTACATTCTCTTCTCTCCAATCTACATTCTCTTCTCCACCATTCTCAAAGGAATTATCTTCTTTAAGGTATTCTCTTCTCTTCTCTACATATTATTCATTACAATGGGTTCTTGCATGTTTAGATTGTGATAGTAGAATACATTTTTCGGTTCATTCCGCTGTGTGCTCATGCATCCCGTCGCCATCCCGTCGCCATGTTCGGCCCTGCATGGCCGAACACAGTGCACATTGTTCGGCCTGGTATGGCCGAACAACAACATAGTGTTCGGCCCCTGTTGGCCGAACATATCTAGGTTGTTCGGCCATTCAGGGCCGAACCACATTAAAAAGGTTCGGTCCTGTATGGCCGAACACATTCAGTGTGTTCGATCATACAGGGCCGAACACAATGAGTACACTGTACCCCCACTCAACTAACAACTGATTGAATTACTTGCAGATATGGCTAGTAGTTCTAGAGCTCGTCCAACAGCTTCTGAAAGAAGGCGTCGTCAACGCGTTGAAGAGCCAATTATTGAAGAGCCAGAACAACCGGAAGTCCCGGAGAATGAAGATGAGGAGGTGGAAGAGGATGAAGAAGATAATGGAGAAGAAATGGTTGGGCCGACTGACCCTTCGATCTTGAAGAGTTTTCAAACACATGTTGCAAAATTTATTTGGAATGGAGAGGTATGTTTTATATATTTTCAATATAAATGTGATCTCTTCTTTCATCTTTAATGTATATGTATATTTTCAGGTCCGTCTTCCGCTCAAGTGTTTGAGTCATGGGCAAAAAGTAAGGATGTGGAATTTGAACGAGTCTGATTTATTTAGACAGAAGATTGATAGATCTGGTCTAGCACCGTTGATCAGGACTTCTTACAAATATGTTGATAAGAGCCTTGTGTCAGCGTTTGTAGAAAGGTGGCATCCAGAGACAAATACGTTCCACATGCCTTTTGGAGAGATGACCATCACGTTAGATGATGTTGCCACCATTCTTGGGATCCCAGTGACGGGAATAACTGTTTCGTATAATGATGATTTTGGATTTTCTGAAGCTAAAGAGCTATTACACCGAGCATTAGGAGTTCGACGCTCGGAGGCTCATGATGAGCTTGCACAGGTGCGGGGTCATTCAGTAAGGTTAGAGTGGCTAAAGAATAAGTTTGATGCAGTGACAGATTATGATGGAGAAGTAGCCATTGATCGGGCAGTGAGAGCTTATTTGCTATATATATTTGGGTGTACACTGTTTAGTGACAAAAGTGGCACACGCGTTTCGGTCATTTATCTTCACTTCCTCATGGATGTTGATGCTGTGGCTTCATATGCATGGGGTGCTGCTACTTTGGCCTATCTTTATCGGCATTTGGGGTTAGCTACTCGGTATGAAGTGAAACAAATAACCGGGTATCTATCACTCCTGGAAGCATGGATATATGAGCATTTTCCATGTTTTGCTCCTAACCCAAATCTCATGTACATTCAACATGACCCTAGAGCATTATTGTGGCAACCGAGCAGAGAGTCAAATAAAGATGGTCGCCTTCAGTCATTACGAGAAATTATTGACGAAATGGGCAATGAAAAGGTATTGCGTTTCTCACTAGTAGTAATTTCAAATTAATCTGCATTCTTGTATTTATGTGCTACTAAAGATCTATGTAAATTGACGCAGGTTACTTGGGATCCATATCGTAATTCAAGGCAACAACATCCATTATATGATTTTGCATTCTACTCTGGATGTATTAGGTGTTTGGAGGTTGTGGAACCGTACCACCTAGAGAGAGTGTTGAGGCAATTTGGAAGACTGCAATCGGTTCCTCCAGCACCATTGACTCCAGACCGGGCACATCGAGGTCTTAGTGCTCAGCAATATCAAATTGCACATCAATGGGTCGATCAGCAATGGCAAAGATGGGAGAACCATGTATTGTCACCCGCAAACCGGAGTCGGCCTGTCAGATTTCCATCTGATTGTGTTCCCGATTATATGAGCTGGTACACACAGATATCATGGAGGACAGTACAAAACCCAAGGTATCGATCCAGGTGGGGGCAAAGAAATGAGGCAAGTGGGGCGAGCACGTCTGCAAGTTACGAACAACGTTGTCAAGAAGCACTAAGTATCACTGAGCCACTGACAGAAGCTGACTTCTATCGTGACCCGCAGGGGATGTATGCTAATGTTGATCGCATGCGCCATGTCTTAAGGGGACTTTCACTTCAAGAGGCGCAACGAATTGTGAGGGATCCCAATATGACTTCTAGTACTTACACACGCCGGAGTAGGAGTGACAGAGGTTGATGTGTCCATGCTGTTGTTTTTTGTTTAAGATGGGGTTCTTTATTTTTTGTACATGGAAGTAAGTCTGTAAGCAGTTGACAAATTTCATGTATGAAATTAACAACTGTACTGCTACTAATCAAAGTTGCATGTTATCTTCTAAATGAGTACATTTAGTTACATTCAATATTGATTACATCCCAAATGTGTTATGTGCTATAATAAGTTCACCCAATCTCTATCGTTTCACTTGCTGCTATATTTGAACCGACAAGCTCTTTGAAATGCTCAATGCGACCATTGTATGCAGTTGCCCATTCACTTGCACATGGAAGATGAAATTCACGCCACTTGTTCGCAATCGGTGGTATTGGATGGCCTGGTTCCAAGAACAGCTGCAACATAACAGAAGTTAGAAGATTCATATGGAAATAATAAAATGTTTTTTTAAAAAAATTGATTGTGGAATAATAACCTGAACAAAGTGATTGTTGTTTACAAAACCAATCGCTATCTCCTTGCGAGATACTCTGGACGGTGGCACAGACCAAAGAGGCAGAAAGGTAAGACATTGTTGCATGCTAAAGTGGAATAATACCACATTATAATGAGAAGCGATAATATGCCCCATGTCTGGCATAGTCATCCAATGGGAATAACTGGGATAATTATCATAATATGACAATGCCTCAATCAATTCCTGAACTCCGTTTTCAATCCCATAAAGTTGTTGATACTCTTTTGAATGGGCAAGTAATTCATTTACTAAATCTCTCCTAACCCGTGACCAATCATCTTCGGTTAGCCCAAGTAGCCCTGCAATGGCTCTGAAGCCACAGTTGTCATCAGCTGCAACGTCTTTTATGACGCGTATGTAGTCTTGAATCCCATCTGGAAATTGCTCACAGTAAGAAATAGTAGGCTGTGATCTTGTGTGATGCACCTTCGCCTTTCCTTTTTTTTTAACTATACCATGTACAGTTGCCTTGCTGTGAACAGCCTTCGCTTCGTTAAATACAGGAGAGTAACTATCATGTGCAGATTGCGTTATCTCAAAGGCACTTGGATCACGCCGGGTCGATGTATTAGCCTTAACAGATGGGCGACCTCGAGCTTTTAATTTCACTTCTGGTTCTATTAAGAAAGTACTATCTGGTTCATATAACTCTCTCAACTTCCTTAACATTTGCAATTGCCTTGTATGATCACCCTCATTAAAAGCCCTTTCAACTAACACCAACTCCGCTTTAACATCCAAAGTAGGCCTCTTCAGTGCACTGTTAGGCAACATATCAAGCTTACACCAATGAGGATGTACGCAACTGAGAGGAATTGGGCGTTGTTGATAAACATATTCTCCAATCTCATGGGCACAAGGTAAACCATGTGTACGACGAAGGATGCACATGCATGAGACCGGATCAGTTCCAACTTGTTCAACTCTTTTTCTTTCTGACAAAATTTTATCCAATGCATTTTTTGAGATGTTGCCGCGAAGGTCATTGAAATCAGAAGGCTTGAAATTGTGTTGCACAACTGTTTTACTTTTTTCAAATGATGCTTTTATACTAGTATGTTGCAGTTGGAGCAGATTATGGATTTTTGTCCAGTTTGATTCAAGATCTCCTTGACATGATCCAAGTTGTCTTTTTAATTGTGCATGTGAACTCTCGGACCTGTAAGAAAAATAAACGTTATTAATTCATATGGATATATTACATAATAAATGTAACTCAATCAATAACAAACATTCACATTACCTATTCGATGTAGTATTCCCCAAATGTAAACAATTATCTGCCCATGCAGACACAAATTTTTCCTTGTATGGATCTAACCATGTGCTCTTCACATACTGCAGTGCTTCGGGATAAGTACAAAAATCCTTACGTAGCCTACCAAAAAGTTCATTATACTCTTCTTCTGTGGAAGCAGACATCACCATATTCCAACTTATATTAAACTTGTCCCACATTTTCTTGGTTTCAAACAACTTTTTACATTTACTTAAGACATTCTTATTAATGTGCCAAGTACATAATAAATGAGTACTCTCCGGAAATACACTGTCGATGGCCTTCATGAGTCCCAACTCTCTGTCGGTGACAATGACTCCAGGAAGAACACAATTAGCGTCAACAATGATAGAATGCAAGACTCTCAACACCCATGCATAATTATCTTCACATTCAGCTTGGAGATAAGCAAAGCATACGGAAAATGTCATTTCTGTGGACGTAACTCCAACAATCTCCAAGAGAGGAAGCCGATACCGGTTCGTCTTGTACGTGCAATCCATTATCAAGACATGTGGAAATGCACGCAACAATTCTAAGCTGGTTGGGTGTGTCCAACAAATGTCCCTGAGGGTGTCAGTATTATCACAGTTCCTATGCCATTCAATGTACTTATGCTCTGCCAATTTGCATAGGAGTTGTTGCATTTGACTTCTCCCACCATGTTCAGTGATTTTCTGCCTATAGCGTGCATTGTAAATAGTCTTCATTGTTGTTACATTTAGTTCACTTCTTTGTTTTAATGTAACCAAAATATCTTTTGGCCTAACCATACTCTTTGACAGATCAATTAACAACTCCGTCTCTTCCTTTGATAGTCTCCCTGCAAATGAGTGCCCTTCTAGGTACTGGGCAGTCGAGTGATTATGAACACCACACACAACTTCCAACATCCAATCATCACCTGTAGCCAACTTCTTGCCCTTTAATGTGAACGGGCATCCACATTTCTTTGATCCTGTTTGCTTGATCTTCTTTTTAGGAGTCCCTTTGTTATTGGACTCGCACGCATTATTATAATATCCAAATCTCTCACATGCAAGGGTAATTCTTGGTTTTACACCAACCCCACCTGCATTTGAAGCCCTAATCACAACAACAATACCATTTCTCTTGCCAACATCACGAGCCCTCTTGGTTAAAGCATCCCGGCTCTTGAATATCTACACAAAAAAACATTTACTCTTATATATTAACGGATGCAATTAAATTACAAAATTATTCAACTATGCGCCTTACCTCATGAGTGGTAAATTCACTTGTATAATCCATTACACATTCATCAGTCACTCGGCTGCACTGTGTAGACGGACCATCCTACAGATGAAAATAAAATGGAATGTTAACACATATACTAAGTTCAGCCCTGAATGGCCGAACAAATAGGTATTGTTCAGCCATATTTTGCCGAACATATCTATCATGTTCGGTTATTAATGGCCGAACACATTTGATGTGTTCGGCCAATAATGGCCGAACAGACCTGATATGTTCGGCCATTTGTGGCCGAACATATCTATTATGTTCGGTCATTGCAGGCCGAACATATCAAAAGTGTTCGGATTTCCGGGACCGAACAGAGCACGAGCATGCAGAGAATTTCAAAAAAAGATACAGAAAAGGAATGTATAAATTTCAAAAAAACTCACCTTGTCACTGCCATTCTCATTGAAAACAACTATTTGAGTGTTAATCTCCTCCTCCATTACACTATTTAAGTGTTGATTGATGTTTGCTATGACAGAGAGTAATGAGAAAGGAAGATAATGCCAACTTGTAGTCTATTTGAAGGAAGGTGGAAGAGGGAAGGAGAGGGTCTTAGGGATGCTCTCTTGCATGGAAGAGGTAAGAGGGAAGAGGGAAGAAAGAAGAGAAAGGATGCTCTTGGAGGAAAAAAGGGAAGAAGGATGGAAGGGAAGATGATGGAAGAGTGTGTATAAAAAGAAATTTTGGGCTAATGTTAGAAGAGACAAGGGCATTTTAGTCCTTTCATGCATGGGCAAAACTGTAAAAAAAATTAAAGAAAATTCTGGTGTAAGAAGAGAGAAAAACTGTTTATATTTAGAAGCTCCCTTTTTTGTCTTAACAAAGACATTTTGTGTGTTTAAAAAGTAGAACTCAATCTATTTCCACCGAGGGCTCTGAGAGCTTTTAGCCTTTGGCTCGACCTAGGCTCAGCCCGCGCATAGGGGAGGTGAGTGCACTACCAAAAGGAAACCTCTCCTTCCTCAACCCTCTTCCTGCGACACGAGACGAAAATGTCTCTCTTTCGAGCAGCGAAAACAACACGCAGCCTCCGAATACTTCTCTTTCGACCCTTCCTTTCTCCTTCATCTCCATCTCCATCTCCATCTCTCCCTCTTCGACAAACCACACAATCCAACCCTCTCTCTCCTCACAACACTCTCTTCTTCCTTAGACTCTTCTCTTCTCTCCTCATTTCCCCTCAACCCACCTCACAAATCGCCCAATCCGTCGCCACCCATCTCCTCACACCCTCCCAAGAACCCCACGAAACCGACCCCAAACACTCCCTCTCCCTCCCCGACCGCCTCTCCGCGCACTTCTCCGACGTCGATTTCGACCCCCAACTCATCCTCCAAATCCTCAATCTCTCTCCAAAAGCCGGTCGCAATGTTCTCTCCCTCCTCTCCTGGCTCACCAACCACCACCCACGGTCCAAGCTAGGTGATTCTTCTCTCAGTCATTTCGTCGAACACCTTGGCCGCAACAAGGACTTCAAAGCTATACACTCTCTTCTCGTCGAAAATCGCAACATTGCTGGATGGGAATGCTTTGTGGCGGCTGTTGATCGATTAGTCCGCGCTGGTCGCCCCACCCAAGTGACTGCTTTCTTCGATCGGATGGAGAAAGACTATGGCTTTGCGCGGAACAGGGAGTCCCTGTCTGTAGTTGTTCAGGCGCTGTGTGAGCATGGATTTGCTGGGCACGCAGAGCGTTTCGTGAAGAAGGTGGCGGATGAGATTTTTCCTGATGAATTTATCTGCAATTCACTTGTGAGAGGGTGGTGTGTGGATGGGAAGCTTGATCAGGCGAGGCGGCTTGTGGGTGAGATTAATCGTGGTGGATTTGAGCTTGGGACATCGGCGTATAATGCTCTGCTTGATTGTGTCTGCAAGCTTTGCCGGAAAAAGGACCCGTTCCGGCTCGTGACCGAGGCTGAGCAGGTGCTTGTTGAAATGGACATTGCAGGTGTACCCCGTGATGTTGAGACATTCAATGTGCTTATCTTGAATCTCTGCAAAATTAGGAAGACGGAGGAAGCACTTAAGCTGTTTGAAAGGATGGGTGAATGGGGTTGCTCGCCGAATGCTGAGAGTTTCATTTTACTGATTAAGAGTCTTTATCAGGCTGCCAGGATTGCTGAGGGTGATGAAATGGTTGACCGGATGAAGTCTGCCGGCTTTGCTGATTTTCTTGATAAGAAGGTGTATTATGGTTTTCTCAAGATTTTGTGTGGGATTGAACGAGTTGATCATGCAATGCGGGTGTTTGTGAAAATGAAAAAGGATGAATGTAACCCAGGGGTCAAGACTTATGAGCTGTTGATGGGGAAGCTGTGCGCACATGGGCAAGTGGCAAAAGCCAATAATCTTTTTCAGGAGGGTGTGAAGAAGGGGCTTGCACTGACCCCCAAAGAGTATAAGGTTGATCCAAGGTTCGCCCCAAAGCCCAAGAGCAAGAAGAAGCAGCCTCAGAGGGAGACATTGCCTATGAAAATGGCGAAGAAGAGGCGAAAGCTTAGGAAGCTCAGATTGAGCTTTGTTAAGAAGCCAAAAGGAAGGATGAGGGCTTATTGATTAATGGAATTTTCAGTCCTCTGCAGCATAGTGGAGTGGAATTCTTTCACTATCACCTGGGTATTGGTTTATTTTTCGCATGTCTAAACTTTTTGTTCTCCCTGAGTTTTTGAAATCAGAATTTTAGAATTTAGTATAAATCTTGTTTGCTTTGTGTGGCATTTTCAAATTCTCGTGTTCCCTTTCTCTTAGCCGCTCTCTTAAAAATTTTAGCAAATAACTAGCTGCTTCATATTTCTCACAAATGCTTTTGTTGGCTCAATAGCCTTTCTTGTTTTATTTATCAATACATGAAAATTTTGGGTATTTGAAGTCTAATCTGCAGAGGTTTATGGTAAATTTAGGTTGAAAGCAGTAAGACTAATTAGAGTCTATTTACTTCTGTTTATAATTCTGCTATTAAGGCACAATCTCTCATTATTTTATGGGGCACCTTGACTAGAGAGCTCAACATGGTTGGGATGAGACTTTGATGATGATGATGATGATGATGATGACCTTGACTAGACAGCTTGTGGCAATATCACCAAAAGAACTAGTAGTGCTTGGAGTCATGACTGATGGATTCCTAGGATTTTGTGTTTGGATCCTCACAGCACCTGTCAAAGCTAACCCTAATTGCTGGCAAAGATAACATCTAAATTAATAGGGTTCTGCACTACTATTTCCACTCTCCCAAATTATGATCATTTGGGAACAAAAGAAAAGAAAGATCCTTAAAGAGCTCCAGAATCAAAGTTGTACGACTTATACTCAAAATCACAATTTCAATAGGATACTTTGCCTTCAATGTTGATGACTTGAGACAAGCCTCCCCTGCTCCATGTTAAACTCAGAAGACAGACCTCCCCTACTATTAAAAATTTCTTTAAAAAGATACGAACACTGCCGCATGGTAAAACTAAGTCAACTTTCGCCCGTCAACAAGCTTAATCTGGAATTTAAAGAGTCGTTATTCCAGCCCCCAAGGACTGTCTACACTCTAAGTGCCTTGTTCTAGTCCCTGTTGTCCATAGGGCTCCCTGAATAAATACGGAAATTTTCAAAAAAGTATTAAAGTTTTTCCCACTTTCCAAAACAGGACACAAAAGTTCGCTTATTTCATAAGAGTTGATAAGTTCTCCAATTTTCTTTCAATTACGTTCTTTCCTGTGGTCGAGCCCCATCGCTGGCCAGTTTTTCTTCAGAAAATTTCCTATTGACAAGAATGCCCATTGTTTTAAAAAAATACTAGGTTTGTTAATCTTTTATCCCATTTCCCCTCTTTCTTCTTCGTCCTCCCAACCCCACCAGCATCCTTGAACTTCCCCACAGGCAACCATTAGAGGCCGCTGGCTACCACAGCCACCAACCGCCAGTATATTGCCAAAGCTTTGTTATTTCTAAGATTTTCACTATGGAATGGGATTTTTTTCTAGGAGATGCGTATGCAGAAATTCCTCCAAAGAAACAGTTAAAGAGAACTCCCTATGTAGAAATCCATCTCCCGCTCCAAGTTCTTCACTCTGTTTTTGAGTACACCAATTTACTTCCAACAATAATCTCTCCAAACAAACTGCCCTTAAAATTTAGATATGCAACCTGAAAACAATGGAGATATTTTTTTCAGCAAATACTTAAACAGTCCTCTATTAGAACTTCTTATATATCATTTTGAGGAGTTCTATTGTGCTTATATGCTTTGATGCCCAAATACGGGTATGAGTACAGACACGGATATGCGGATCGGGGATACGACTCTATACTTTTGGAAATCTTAGATACGGTACGGATACGGGTGTCTTATCGGTCCGATACAGATACGTTGGGCTTGTACAAGTGTCCGGGCATTATAGCTTGTATGATACCATAAGCAGAGGATATTGGTTCTCAATGAATGTGAAACTGAGTTCCACTTATAATGAAACAAACAAAGTTGCTTTCCTTTTGTTTTTGTAAAACTGTCTTTTTCAAGCCATAGATAGAATAATTAGTGGTGTTTGATGAAAGGCACTTTAAGAATCATAAGGATTTCAAAGTTGAACTGAAGGAATTCATCCAAACAAACAGCCCATTAAAAAAATTTCTCCAAACAAACTGCCCATCTCATAGTGAAGAACTTAAGACTTAAGAGGGAGAGATGAGAGAAGACACCCTGGAATATGGTGGCTACTGGTGGAGAAGATCTTGGATGGTGCTTATGGATTTGGGAGGAGAAAGATGAAAAGTGATAAAGGGTAAATGGGTTAAAGAAATCCTTTTAAGTTTTTAAAATGGGCAATCTTGTCATTATGAAAGTTTAGGGGAAAAACTACAGGCTACAGGGCTTCACCGCCAGAAAACTTAGTACTGTTTTGTAAATTTTCCTAATAACTAATTTACAAATCATCTTGTCGTGTCATACCTGTATATTTTTTAATGGTTATAGATACTTATTTGCATATCACTTTGTTCATATAGTGATATTCCTGAAAGTGTAGCAAATATGTTTCACTTACTCTGTGTAGCAAATATGTTTACTTACTCTGATAAAATTTAAACAAATTGAGTAGTTTTTTACAATATGCAGAAAGACATAGATTGTAGCATTTTCCAAAGTGATAATTTTTTTTTCAGTTGTTTTTCATTTTTTTTTGTCACAAAAAAGAAATTAGTTTTGTTGCGGCTGTGATGGCCGCAAGTTATCGCATATCTGTTTTCTGGATTTGCTGTGACACCCACCATGACCACAATTTTCAACCGTGTTACATCCTCACAACCTGAACATAGGAATGTGCTCACTCTACAACTATTGGGAGGGAGAATTTTGCTTCTGCATAGTATACATTAGGTAGATCTTTCTCAAACTCAAGAACTTGATATGAAAGAGCGCACTCAACTGGTGGCTGCACTCAGAGCTTCCTTGAGTGATAAGACCTCAATGGAGAAGCCAGATGCATCTGCGTCTTCCTCTAATCTTCTCTCATCCTCTTCCACTTGGTCATCTTGAATTATAGATTCAGGGGCTGTAGACCTCATCAGTACCACGTCACTTATGATTAAGGAGGTTTTGTTTTTTTTTTTATGTAACTCTTGGTGTTAAAAATTAGTTGATTGCTCCTCATTTAGTGCTTCTAGGAAATGAACCTTGCAGGTCTCACCTTATTTGTTCTCATCTTCAGCAATTCATATTCCTTCTTTTTCATCTAATTTGCTGTCTGTTAGTAGTGTGTAATCGTACAAAGCTACAGTAACCATTTTCTTTCCATTCAATTCAGTATTCCAGCACTTGCTTATGGTGGCCATGAGGAAAGCATACTGTATTTTCTGAATCTCGGAATCACCACAACTGCTTGTAACTCTAGAATCTGTTAGTACTAAAAATTGAGTACACAATTTGCTAATCAATTAGGTCATAGTTCCTTGAAATCTAATTGGTTGTTAGGTAACTTAGCTTCATGTAGAGTTTAGATTACAGTGAATTATTTCAGTCTAAAAGCACGAGAAATTTCGTTTTGTCCAGGTCTTAATAGAAATGCCATATCATTCAAAATTATTCATTCTGAAGCAAAGTCTATGCTTTGTTCATGGACTGCAAAAAGATTGTTTTGCCTTGGGGTGGTGGTACCTTTTATAGAGGGGGTTTATCCTTTTCATCAGTGCCATCATATGGGCTTACATGGATATACTTACCCATGAGGATTAGTAGATTGGGTTGAGGAGCCTAAAATCCAAGTGTAGCAGCTGGATGTTTCTATCTTGAACATACCTTGAGATCAGTTAACAAAGATACAGAACAGTGGGCAAAGTAGGTGTCTTTAAGGGAATCTCTGATGCTTTGATATGCAATACACCAATACCTAGATCCATTGTTGTGTGCTTGGGACCCTGTCACAACCCGAGCCCAGGAGATCGGGGGTTAGTAACAATTTAACCGGCGACACACGTACTCCCGTATATGTACCCCTAAACCTGGTCTAGGTGCACATATACAAGGAATCTATCACACGTGCAATCCATGTACGCGGAAGCTGCAGATAGTATCAGTGCACACAGGGGTAAAATTCGATACAATAAACATAATCACTAGGGACAATGAATATCATAAGAGATACATGAAAGGAGAGTCAACAAATACATATACAAATACATATGCAAAAATGGGAATGCAAGGTGCTCGCTAGGGCGGATCAATCACACCCACTCCCCGTCCCATTGGGGTCTCTATGATCACCTCCGAAGTCAAGCTGATCTTCGAGGGATCGAAAACTGACTCTAATCCTGAAACACCAAGAACAACGAGTGAGTACGACGGCTCAGCAAAGTATAAACAACATAAAGGTAACACGTGCTGTGTCTAGAAGAATCAGTAACAGGTAATCATATAAAAGGTTAATTCTGTATACTAGGCAAATCGTGCAATGAATAAAGCATGCCACACGAATCAATAACCAAAATATTGTGCTTGGTGGCTACTACATATGCCATATTCTCCCTCTGTGGAAAGAGCATACGTGATGAGATCACCATGGGCCATATGGGTCTCGGTTTCCTGGGGTCCGGAAGCCCCAAGACATAAACTCACTGCAGCGAGGCCATATAAACTACACCACATTCAACCCCGTCGGGTATCCTGAGGCTGAGGCTTAGTAGTGCCGGACCGTTGGAGTCAATCGTACAAGAACGTGAGTAGACCATGCGTGTCTTATCATATCATATCAAACATATGTCATACGTACATACAGTCAAGTCATACATACCATGCTCAAACTCTTGAAACATATCGAACAATTGAATCAACCGAACCCATCAGACTTACCATATCGAATGGACATACGAATAAGATGCAACATACAGAAGAATAGAAGTACAGAGAAGATATCATGTGGGTCATATCAAACAAATCATCTCAAGGCACAATACTCATACGAGTGTGCACGGTCAGACAAGAGATTAAGGTATCTGAATTACCAGAAACATGTCAAGGGTAATCAACTCACATAAATCAGACGATTAGCATCGAACATGGAATCCACTGTTTCCAGCCAGGATTAACCATGGACAGAGCCCGCGGGGAATATCCAATCATTTGCCCCAGTGCAGAACGCGTACCATGTGAATAGCAGGGCAAAACTGTAGTCAATATGCAATGCAAGTCAAATTACTTAGCAAGAATCACGATTTTTTACTAGCCAATCCTAATTCGGTTATCCATCGTTACTAACCGTGCATGATAATGTAGTTTTAAGTTATCCGATACTCGGTTGTTCTTACTTTGGTGTCTCATTGTATCATTCGGAGCATCGGAGTCCCTTAAACCAACACCCATGGGGAGGTGCTTAACAAATGGATAACAGTCATGAATGTATCTCGGCCCTCAAGACCATTCATGATATTCATGTGCTCGGTCATTAGTGTAGTTCCTCTATTGGTCTCCAATTAACCTAAACCGAGTTAGGAAATTATATACATTGAATTCTCTACAGGTCTACAGGGGACTTACCCAACCGATCAGGGTAAGTGTCCGACTGGTCGGACCCCATCCAGAACAAGAATCCGACCGATCAGGGTCGGACCCCATCCAGAACAAGAATCCGACCGATCAGGGTTCAGGACCGATTGGTCGGCCCTGAAACTCCTTGATATGCATGGGGTTGATTCATAATTGACTCAAGGCTAGAGTAAAGGAAAGAAATCTAAACCTTAAGGGCCTGCTAAGACTGGTATGGTCTCTAACTCACAAGGGTATGAGGTCCTTGCCCGATCTTGCGGCCTTGCCGTATCGAATCCTAAGTGTAACTATGTAAGGTCTCGAAGGAAATCATGGTCCCCTAATAACAAGACCATAAGAGTTTTTTAGTCCATTATGTAGCTGAACAATTAGGCGACTAGGAGGTTTATAGAAGACCTCAGGTTAACCGTGAAACCAAGTATAGGAAGGCCTATACTACCGAAATGTGCCATGACCCGACCGGTCGGGTACAAGTCCGACCGATCGGACCTGCTCCCAGAACCGTAATTCGACCGGTCGGCTATCAAGACCGATCGGTCAGCCCTGAGACGCCCAGTCTCGTGCAAAAACAATTGCCAACGGTTCCAAGGCCTACAAAGCCTTCTACTCCTCTTCCTAACAATGAAAGGAGAAACAAGAGGGCTAAGGAACATGCATAGACTAAGAGATTTGAAGTAAATCACAATCCACACAAGTTACCAACATGTATTCAACCAATCGTTGTTTATACTTGCCTTAACTGACAACAAATCAAGCTTCACTCGTTTCTAGACTCAAATTGAGGGAACCTGGCGCGAGGAATCGGAGCTTGCCACAGGCCACGAGCGAAGATGGACGAAGAACGAGAGGTGGAACGAAGAAGAAGAAGAAGCGAAGAAGAAGAACGAAAAGGACAAGAACGAAAGGAAAAGGCGGTGGCTTTATATATATATATATATTTATATTTTTTAGCCATTTGCAACCAAGTCCAAAAGTTATACAATTTACAATTCGAGTCAAATGAGTACTTGAACATTTCAAATGACTCCAGATGATTCCGAGTCAGCTACGGAAAATAACAAGTATTATGAAAAACACACGATGACATCAAGATGACGCCGAAATGACAAACTCAATTAAAATAAAAAATTACGAAAAAGGGCCCGAAGCTACCTGATCCAGGTAAAACTCAACCCAACTACCTAACCAAGACTCCAAACCTAACCCAACAAGAATAAACAGAATAACCCAAGAAAATGCTCCAAGAGAATAACCCAAGAAAATGCTCCAAGATAATGCTAACACCAAAAGTAATTGACTACTGAACCGGCTCATTGGGGTCGGGGTGTTACAGACCCCCAATCCTTACATATTTCTTTTCAGTTTCTTTAATAAACCTTTTTAATTTTTGAGTCAAAAAATGAAGTGTAATCTTTATTATATAACAGGGTGACAACCTGCATTACATTTTTGGCTCATTATAAATTGTCATGTGTGGTTGGTGTTCTCAATGTTCTTTTGTATTTGCGAACATATGCTTGCTCTCTTTGAGCGAAAGAACACACTGGTAGAAATGGGTGTTAAGCTTACAGAATTGAGCAACAGTGTGTAGAGGCCTTATAAAAAAAGTATGACTGAACTAAATAAGACAAAACCCCCCTTATCAATTGATGATATCTAATATTAAGCATTTGGAAATGCAGCTTGAGACTTTAATGTTTCATATGGAAGGAACCAGAACATTCTGAGTTACATTTTTTAGTGAACTGATAGAAAGTTTTTCGAATTGTGGATCCAGAGATGTGGTTTAAAAGAATCCTGTGTCGATTATTGCTACTATTTGAGGGTTGATGACTTTATCTGTTAATTGACTTCTAATCCAATGTGAAAATTTCAATTCAGATCATGCTTACGTATTTTGGAAGAACAACTTTTTGTACTAGATGAAAGTGAATCTTGGTGAATGTAGGAAGAAAAGGAAGAGTTTGGTTCATAACGCAGCCTTCCTATTCTGACCAACACGGCGATTTGTTCTTTCAGTACTACAGACTACTTATGGTCACCTTAAGTGTAGGCATAGACTGGCAAATATGTGTTTCTTGTGTAGGAATGATGATGAGATTGTTGACAATCTTCTACCGCATTGTAGGGCTGCTCTCCAATTTCCAATTATTTCTTAGGTTGTTCAATATGTGGTGGATTGCTCCAAGAAGGTTGAGCACTGGATTCCTGCTTTAAGTGTCATTTTTTTTATTTTATTTTTGGTTCCTTTAAAATGACATTCTTTCTTGGGAACGGCAAAAATTTGTGTGATAGCTGGTGCCCTTTGGGCGAAATTTGTGTAATAGCTGGTGCCCTTTGTCATTCTTTGGGGTATCTGGTTTAAAGGAACAAAATGATTTTTGCAGATGAAAATCTTCAATGTACACAGTTTGTGGTGGAGAAAATAGAGGTTCCTCTTCCTCTGGCTTATGACTATAAAAGAGCTTGTTGGTGTCCCTTTCTTGCTTGAGCATTGTAGTTATATTTTGTGCAATAGTTGGTTTTCTCTGGTAAATTTTTAGTGGTTTGTCATGTTATTTTATGATGTAGCTGTTCCTAATCTCTCTCTCTCTCTCCTGTTTAGTGTATGGATACCCTCTGCCATTTTCCTTTGTTTTCTATCTTCTCACTCCTGTTTAGTGTATGGATACCTCCTACCACTCTTGTTTTCTATCTTCTCACTTTTCTGAATTCAATGAACTTCCGTTAATGATGGAACACCAACGGCAATGATAATTATCCCCTCTTTGAAAGCGAGCTCAGGATATAAAGACAATGTTTTATCTGTTGTGTGTTTACATCAATTTGATCAAATCTAGCTTCTAGCTAATCTTCCTAATATCAATAATGTTTGAGAAATTGCATTGACACTTCTTATTAAAAGTAAGGAGGTTTCCTGTAATTCGAATTGCCAAATGGAGGTTCAAAGTGCAGGAATATGGCATGAGAACGGGTAGAATTTAAAAGAAACTTCAGCCTTTGGAAAGTAGTATTTTTATTAAGAGAACATTTTTATAGTTGCTCTTACTGTAGAAAATGGTGCAGCTATCTGGCAAAAATCCTACTCTCATCACTCACCATCTATTCAAAGAAGCCAATGAAGCGGCAACTTTGCTGACAAATGTCCTCCATGTTTTAATTTTTGATTACATGATGTGGCTGACGTGAGGACCTTTGAGAGAGAGAGAGAGAGAGAGATACACACCAATGAAGCGGCAACTATGCTGACAAGTGCCCTCCATGTTTTAATATTTGATTATATGATGTGGCTGACGTGAGGGCTTTTGATATATAAATATATATGAAAAATTCTCAGAAATGCTCCATTTGAAAATGGGTGTTTCTGCTCTCTTTCTATCTTCCAATGAAAAATAAGTTATGTGGAGATTTTTTTCTCCTTTTTAAAAGTAACATTAATTGCTTCTCTACATTTTTAATATCCTATTCATTGCAAAAGTGGCGTTTTTATTTTTAAAAATGCCCAGGCATTACCTATCGCTCTTCAATATATATACACATAGTGATATTCAGGTGAGAACTGTTCTCACCTACCTACCTTGAGAACTTTTTATGGGATTTACTTGTGGGCCCATTTAGGGATGAGATCAAGGGGATGTAAAGATTTATGCGGGACCATTCTAAATATCAAGTTTGGCCCCAATCACATATCTTTAAACTTTTCATTCTTAGCCCAAAAGTTCAATCCATTCGAATTGGTGCACAGTCGATTCAATAGTTCAGTAAATTCGGATCTGACTGAAATTTAAGACGTATGACTATCAGGGGGTGTATGTGTATTGCAACGCTTGGATTTGGTGATATATAGGCCCTACCTAGAGTTCTCACTAAAAAACGGTGGCAAATGTTCTCACTTGAATATTTTCGATATATATATGTTGAAAAGTGCGCACGATAAGCTGAGCACCATTTGTCATAACATTAATACTAGTAGAGCCTAATTTATAATCCATTTAATTAGACCATAATACAAGTAACTCCTGTGATAGTTACCAATATCAAGTTTGACATCTATTCAAATGGATTGGATTATACTCATTTTGAATCGGGAATGCTTGTCGGTTATTGATAATGATTTGAGCCTCCATCATCATGAAAGGATTGGTGATAGAGAGATCTTTCAATCCCCCGGTCCCATCCCCTAGTGGACCCCACTATATAACTATGTGTGTGTGTTGGGGTTTTGCCGGGGGGGGGGGGGGCGGCGGCGTGAACTCCTTCGAGTATCGGTGCTCGCGATAATGTAAACATTGTGTGCCAAAATACCTAGTGCGGCTCAACTTATGATCTATCCAAGTAGACCATAAAACAAGCACTCCTCGTGATAGTTATTGAGCTAAATTTGGTACCAATCCAATTTAATTAGACCGTTAGAATGGCATACACTCATTTTGGGTAGTGGAAACTTATCGATTATTGATCAAGTGGTTAGGATGATGATTTGAGTCTTCGTCACCATACATGAGTAGGTGGAGGGGAGATCTTTCAATCCCCAAGTGGGGCCCCTAGTGGGCCCCACTAAAAAGTGGTGCGCAACAAAGGAGCTCATATATATAAATATAAGAATTTTTATATGCATCCGACCCTTAACATTTTTTCGTGAAAACTATAGGTAAGGCCCATTGATCACCCGATCAAAATCTTGCAACACACATGGGATCCGCTGTAGGCACAAGCTTTAAGTTTCAATTAGATTCAAATTTACTAGACCATTGGACTGATTATATACTGATCCGAATGGAATGGATTTATAGGCCACGGATAAAGAGGTTAGGGACATGTAATTGGGCCAAATTTGATATGTGGGATGATCTCACATGGATCTTTCCATTCCCCCCAGTCTCATCCCTTAGTGTGGTCCATAGTAGGCCCCATGGAGGAGTGTGCATGAAAAGTCCGTGAGGGACGCATGCACAAGAAGAGGCCTTGTATGAAGAACCATATGTGTATATATATATAGCACATTAGAAAAATGACCGGGTGTTTATTTCAAAAAACACCCTTTTTGATTGGTTAATGTGTTCATCTTGTGTTATTATTTAGGAAGTGAAAACATTGAAAGAAGCATATTTTCTATCTCTTAATTTGAGTTGGTATCTATAAGATGAGGTGGCATGATCCCATTGAACAAATTAAGAGGGGCACAAACTCCTCTTTTGAAATTGGGAGTGTTTTAGAATTTCTCTCTCTCTCTCTCTCTCTCTCTCTCTCTCTCTCTCTCTCTCTCTCTCACACACACACATATAAGAGAATATTAGTATGCATCCATTCCTCACCATAGGGTGAATGATACATTTATATTTAAATATATTAATGTGCAAAAGACAAAAAGTTATATAAAAAGAGAAATGCTCAAATACAAATAGAAAAAACCATATAAGCATCCCTCACCCTATTTCTTATATATATAAACAAAAGTATTATACATCTATCTCTCATACTATAGTGAGGGACACTTCCATTTTTGAAAAATATTAATTTATAAAAAGACAAAATCATCACACCTCATTACGTCTTTTTTTCCTTATTAGGTCTAAAAAAGGAAATGTCCATCACCATAGTGCGAGAGATAGATGCATTTATATAGAGAGAGGGAGAGGGGGAGAGAGAGAGAGAGAGAGAGAAGCCTTTGTTCTAGTGAAAATTAAATTGTTTTCACAAAGTCACCACACCCCATCTTGGGATAGGACAAGGGGGATGAAAAGATCTATGTGGGACCACCACAAGTATCAAGTTTGACCTCAATCCCATGCTGCTGACCTAGTCATCTATAGTCCACAAGTTTAATGGCTTCATATTGATAAAACTTAACCTTCTATCTAATGGTCAAATCCATTTGGATAAGTACCAAACATTGGGATTAGTGACTCTCAAGGGGGGTCCTTGTTTGTGTATGGTTTGGATGGGTTCCTAGGTGGAAACCACCAACAGTTATCACAAAAGTATGGTGAGAACTAGTTCTAACTTGAATATTTTTCAAATATATATGTTTGTAAAAAGAGAGGACTTAAAAACTCTCGGCATTGGCAATACCAAAGTGGGGCAAGTAGGGGCCATGGCCCCCCTAAAATTTCAAAAACCCCCCATTTACTTTTTCTATATTTTTATAGTTTTTTTTTTTTTTGGTTTACATATGCACCCCCCCCCCCCCCCCCCCCCCCCAAAAGTAAAAGGAAGAATTCTTGGGTCTGCCCCTGACTCCTAAGGATTAAAAAAAAAAAAATCCCCCCTCCCAGTTAAGCCCACTATAGTGTATGACAATTATGAAATGCCGCTAGATGAAATAATTTATATGAGATTTACCTATGTGAAAATCTGTAACTCCATTAGATTATCCTTACCACTTAATCCATGGCCCAAAAGTTTAATGGTTTAGAGGGCGTCACTTTCTTGTAATTTCAATCAAACTATGAGTAAAAGTTGGACAAGTGTCAACTTTGGGCTTTATACTAATTAATGATGGATCGTATGTGTGAAATGATTGAATTGACTTAATGTGGGCTTTACACCCTAAAAGCATAAGAGAGAAAGAAGGGAAAATTAAAAAAAAAGGGAGTTTTTAATAAGTCCTCTGCATATATGTATAATTCTCAAAAAACTCCTCATTTTAAAAGGAAAGTGTTTGCCTCTCTTGATTTATCCAATGAAATCATGACACCTTATATTTACATGGCAACTCATATTAAGAGAGAAAAAGTAGGGATCTAAAAATGGTTTAACTTCCTAAATAATAGCGTAAGAGGAAGACATTAGTCAATCATAAAAGTAATGTTTTTCATCATTAATGATTCTCATTATTTTAAAAATAATTATAAAATAAAATTTGAATTAATTTCAAATAATTTTTATTTTTGTTTTCAAACCAAGCAAAGTGACTCTTATTTTCACTTAAAATGTTTTTCTACTTGGGCCCGAACCCAACATGTGCATCCTTTGCTGGTCGAGGACTCTCAAAGATGAGGAATCAGAACGGGGCTATCATGGTCTTTCCTTTGACCTTGAATAAAAAAATGATTATCCATCTGCGATCCCTATTAGGAAAGTGATGGTCTCAGGTAGATCTCTACCTTTGACCCTCAACTCATTAAACTCTCTCTGTAGTCAATACTCTTCCTATAAAACCTTTTTTTCTTTCTAGCACCTCTAAAACCTAAAACCTATTTTAGCTCTGAATTCTTACACAGTCCATACAAAGTAGACAAATGGGCCCTATCAGAATTGAAAAATGTTAATTTGTTCTGGGGACGAATGGTTGGCCCCATCTTTCTGGGGCAGGTACCTCTTCAGTTAAAAAAGAAGCCTGCTATTTAATAAAGATTCTTGTTTTGTGGGGGACTTTTATCCCCATGTGCTAATAGCCTACTTTTGTTTTTTTTTTAATAGACACTAGTAAAATATGCCAGTGCTTACCACGGATAATATAAACAATATATATAAATTTTGGTGTATATAATTTATAATATTAAAATTTATAAAAATGATATGAATTTGCTAAACTTGGAGATGAATGAGAGAAAATGTGGGATCAGTGACTTTCTAGTAGAGAGGTTAGGAGTTTGAGTATATCTTTAAATTGGATGCTGAATAGAAATATTATTCACCGAGTGCGCATTTTATGAACTTGCGCATGTTTTTTTATTTTGTATCTTTGGAAGATAGGGATAAAAGATGAAATTGAAAATAGTAGTATGCAATAAGAGCTATAAGAAAGAGAACAGGTACTGAGAGAAAAGAACCTTATTTGCTTTTGGCGGAAATCAGTAAGTGATGGAAGAAGTTGCAAGTTGGTAATAGGTGCTATTGGAAATATTACAAAATTTAATGTTCAAAACTAATGGGCAATTAGGAGAGGAATTATTGAAGAAGTTATCAAATGGTAAAAATATGACAAAGTCAAAATCAATTGACAATTTGCAATTGAAAATAGCAATTGGATTCTATTTGCTTCATATAATATAAATTGTTGTTCGAAGTGGGATTTTAATCGTCTTGTGCTTTTAAAAACATAAATTAAAAAAACGTTTCTCAGCATGTGATTGGGATTTTAACCACCAAACTTTTGTAGAACTCTATAGTTCATATTGATGAGAATGAGAATGGACATAAATTTTGACAGCAAACTCAATCATTGCTTATCGCTGAATTTGAAGTCAGATCATGAGCCTAACTGCCGCAAGCTCGTGGTGTGAACCGCGTGGTGCCATGAAGGTGAGAGATGGCCTAACCATGAGCAAGTTATCACATCCCAGCCAAATTTGACCCTCCTCCAACTGGTGCAATGGGCTTATATTTGATCAAGTGCGATGAACTCCACATGGCCCATGTGGTCCATGACAATCATGGTGGAGCTGAGGGTGCAACATCTAAAATGAGACCTATGGGTGTATAAAACATCTACCTCATGTGATCATCCTAAATAGTCCTGTGGTTTTTAGCTTTTATTTTGGTAAACCACCCTCAAGTTTAATGGTTCTTTTTGGATTTTAATCCAACAATAGGTAACTATCGGACATGTAGTGTTGGAGGACGGTTATTATCTTCATGGAGCTGACAAATTATAGGCAAGCACATGATGGCCATAATGATCTCACCTAGGGTCAAATATGTTAGGGCACTTTATATTAGAAGCCAATAGTATAAGTTTATAATAAAACTATCACCCAAATCTTCTATCAATTAAAGATTAACGCATCTCAAAGATTAACCACTTCGTTTAGGGTTTCATGCACAACAGTCAGATATTGGATCAAATAGATATCCTTATTTTATAAGTTATAATGGAGCACTAACTTAATAAATGTAGCCATCAACCAAAGTTTGTATCGATTAAAGGATGTTAGACAAAGGTATCAAGATTCCAAAACAAGATTCTCAATGCAACAGTTTAACAGATGAAGACAATGAAAAAGCTGAAATGATTCTTTCTACGTTCATTTTATTTACATATAATAACATGTGATGTTGCCATCGTCAAGCAACATTAAGGTCGGTTGGGAATGTTAACGTTGCTCATTAAAAACAATTAAAAAAAACCCGGGTTAATGTCTCTCCCATGTAAACACTACCATTTTCTTATCAAGCAATAGCATAGAGTAAACGAAAGATGATGATACAAAAAAGGGTGATTCGTTTAGCTTTCTCACTTGGCAAGATAGTGAATGCTGGTATTCTACTTATAAGTCTAATATTCAGATATGGATTTCAAAATAATATATCAACAAAATGGGTGTAGCCTCAGACTTGTGTTTCATTTTGATTAACACAAATTTGGTTGCACCCATGTTATTTGACATTTTTCTTAGTAATCCATATCTAAATATTAAACTCATTAGATGATAATAGCACACAGTCTTTCACCAAAAGAAAAAGCTATTCAAAATACCCATTTTGTACTCCAATCTCTCATTTATTATATTCTAAGGCTTTAAGGAAATCATAGTGTTAAAATAAGAATAAAGTAGTAAAGAATATAGTGTCAAAGCTAAATAAACACAGCTAATAGAAATAAGAGAAAAATTTATACAAGCGAAGCCATTTTTTTTTCGGTGTCATCTCCAAATAGGTCCTTAGAAAGGTCTAATATTTACAGAGGAAAATATCGTTGTTTAGTATAAACAAGCAACATTAAGACGTTAATATCATAATTTAGTAACATATCAATCTAAAAGTAGATAAACAAATTGTTACCACATAATTAATCTCATTGCTTGCAGAACTAAAAGATCTTTTTTTTTTTTTTTTTGTGTGAAACCATCTATTGGATTTTTCATAAAAAATTCTCAAAAATCTTTGTGAGTACCCCAAAGAATATTCTGGTCATGAGGCATCCAACTCCAACAAGTGGCCCCATAAATCCAACAGCTGGGGGTACTAATCAGTGGGCCCCACATTTACATACAAGGAAACCAGAGAAAACGGAAGTCGTCTCCGCAGGCGAATAATAATGCATCCTGTTTCTTTCTTGCAATCCAAGAAGTTTCTTCTTTTTCAACACGTTTGAAGTTGAACGCACCACGGAATGCGAATCTCGTGTTTTCGTACGTTTCCCCATCACCTCACAGCCTCTTCCTCGCCTCCTGGCAGACGCATTTGAATCCGAGACCGACCAAACGACGACTTTCCCTGAAATGGGTCTTCATTCTCCCCTCATTTGAAGAGCTTCTTCTTGAGATTCTTGCTGCTAATCGACCCAAACTCGCCTATGGATTCGTCTGCCGCTCGAGCGAAATCTTTCGCACAAACGGAAATAAACTGGGATAAGTACGCTTTTAATTTCTGCCTCGAGTTTCTGTTTGTCCCATCACTTCGATTTTTCATATGTTGGTTTGATTTGGGTGCCCCATATTTCTATTATCTTTGTTGGGTTTTTGTTATTCTGCTTGATTTGCATTGGGTTTGTTCTGTTCATGATATTGTACTTGTTTGGAGTGTTTGGACCTCGGACTTTTATCAGTATTGAACCATATTTGTCCATATTGGTGTACCAGCCCATACCCACGATCCATAGAAGTCATATCACTGGTATCCAATGAATGTACGATTAGTATTGGCCTATTGTTGAAATCTTTGAAAGCATGGTTTGGGAAAACCCAATATCGTGGTATTTAGAGCAGAAGTGAGAAGCCTGATTTTAGAGCATTTTGCAATGGTTTTTTTTCATATTGGGCTCTGAGATTGTTGTACCTGAGAGGAGGAGGAATATACGAGAGAAGAATGAAATGGATAAAATAAGAGATGGCTGACCAGGATAGTCCACCATTCTGTTATGTAATAGTTTCCATATGAAATAGTACTAGTGGTGTAAATGACTCGGATTGGTATAGATTGAGCCTAATCCATTACCAAACTGTCATTTATGGTTTTTCAATTTTGCAATCTGTAATCGAACCGTTGACTATTCAAAACGGAACCAAACTGAACCGCAAATAAACAGATTGGATCAGTGAAAAACCAAATAATCTGCATTTTGTTTGAAAGAAAAACAAATATATCTTGGATTTGAGATCATTGCAAAGGTTCATACCAAAAACCAACACAATAAAGCGCCAATGCAAAGCCCATTGCAAAGCTTTGCACTTAGCTCATTGCAAGGAGGGGATTGGCTTTATAGAAGATGAGAGAAATATGTTTTCTATTATCAACTGATGTGGGATAAGGTCTGTTCCTCATTATACCTTAACAGCATGTCAGGCATTTTACCAATCCTATGTCGAGTGTGAAAACTTCTTTCAACCTCCTTTGTAATCTATAATTATATTTCACCATACTATATCATTATATGTAATTTTTAACCAACCAATAATATATGTCTATTTAAATTTATTCTATGTCAAGGGTTCGGTTTGGTTTAAATATGTAGACAAAGGGTAAAATCCGTCACCGAATTGTTACTAATGAATTGGGATTTTTTCAATCCATGACCAAACCATTAACCATTAGTTTGGTTAAAAATCCGCGAATCGGATTGGTTCGGATTGGTTTTATGGATCGACAGATTTTTTGTGTATTGCTATGAAATACGATAGAAAGATCATTTACAGTTCTTTGGATTCTAATTGCGAGGAATAGTGATAACACAAGAATATCGTCTATATGGTGATCCTTTATGCCATGCCAAAGACTAGTCCCATCCATGTGGCACTTTTCATGACTGTGAATCGTTCAACAGTTCCTGATGCAGTATGGGCCCACAAGTGGTCTCTTTTCAAGTTAGATTAGGATTATTTTGTTAGTAGATTCTTACTTACATTATTATTAGAGCAGTTTCTATTAATAGATTAGGCTTTTCTTAGGCATTAAGTTTTTCTTTTATTATATATATGGGGTTATAGAGAAGAATTTCACATATTTGATTATTGAATAGAATTGTGGGTTTTATCTGTGGAGGTGCGTCCTCGTATTTTGAAGTCTCCTTGACGATTCGGAGTGTCCTCGGACACGTGCTTTGGCACTTCAAATAAGCCTTAACCCTAAGGCATGTATCAATTCCCCTTCAACTTGTAGCATGGATATTAAACATGCCTTACTTGGTAGCAGTACTGACAAGATGGCATAGTCCATCTTTAGAGAAGAAATATGCTTATTGATCTTCTGATCAAACATATAATGGAGTAATTTATTCGGAGGAAACCTTTTCTCATACAAAATGCCAGTGCACCTCATGTGCTTTGTTCTTTTATGGAAGACTGGATTTGTAGCTACATGGATGGCTGCTTGGCTATTGTCAATGAAGATTCATGGGTAGAGAGATAGGGAAACCATTCTTTTGCAATGATGAATGTAACCATTTCATTTCGCTTGTGGGCAGTCACAGCTTGATCAAGGCACAACAGTATGTTTTTTTCTTTTTTGACCAAGTTTTCCCTTACATGCATGCAATACCTGCTCATAGAGCATCAATCAACTGGACCACCTGCCCAGTTTGTATCACAATATAAATATTTCATAGATATAATAATGTCCTTGCATATGATATAGTAATCCATTTTCTGGTTGTGACTACAAATAGCATTAGATATGGTAGATGTCATCTAAATGATATAAACACAACTTATGGATGAATTTATGATGTTGCTGACAACATATGCAATGTTCAGTTGAGCGATAGGTAAATTACTTTCCTAACTAGTCGTTGATACAGTAGAGGCTCTATCCCTAGAACATGGTGGTGATGGTTTAGTCAATAGGAGTTTGGGCTAGTCTAATTCCTAGCATTCCTTCTCTTACACTATATTTTAGGCATATATTCATTGGAAAACACAAATCCCATGCTTCGATCTTGCCACTTCAATATAAGGGTGGAAAATGGGTAAAACTCGGTAAAACTGGATGGAGTAGACAAGGGGTGTCCTGTCCTAATGGCACTAATCTGATTGTGTTAATGAGTTTACTCTGTTAAACTCAAACTCAAACCCAATGGTTTATTAGATCATTATAAGGCTCAATTGGTCGCCCTTGGAAATAGGCTAGAATATGGGATCAATTGTGAGAGGACATTTTCTCCTGTGGCTAAGATGAATACTGTTTAAACTGGTATTGCTACTGCAGCTTTTCAGTCATGGCCTCATATTAAGGCTCAATTGGTCGCCCTTGGAAATAGGCTAGAATATGGGTTCAATTGTGAGGGGACATTTTCTCCTGTGGCTAAGATGAATACTGTTTAAACTGTTCTTGCTACTGCAGCTTTGCTGTCTTGGCCTCCTTTTCTAAATGGATATAAAATTAAACGTGGCAGGCAATATATCAGCCATAGCACCCGAGGGCGCTGCACATTTTTGATGATAGCACCACTGGCAACTTTGTCAGCCTATATTGGTCGATTCAACTGATACATTTAGTGGTGAGAGATATGACTAGGCTGAGAAGCCCATATCATCCTCATGTTTAGCTGAAGAAAAGAAAAAGGAAGAGAAAAGAAAGAAAGAAAGAAAGGAATGAAGAAAAAGAATGAAAAAGAAAAAAGAAGAGAAAAGAAAGAAAGAAAGAAAGGAATGAAGAAAAAGAATGATGAGGAGGAGTGGACCCTGGAGAAAGCCATAGGTGATCACCAAGCTTGGAGGAACCACTGCAAGCACCGAACTTGGAGGAAGTTGCTATTGCTTGGAGCTTCAAGAAACCTAGAGCTTGGAGGATTTGAATTCTGAACAAGTAGGTTGCCGTCTCCTCTTCCTCTGTCTTCTTTCTTCTTCTTTCGTTCTTTGCTTTTCTCGTAGGATGTAATTGGCCTTTTGCCCCTTTAATAACCCCTTTTTATCTATGTCCCTTCTAATAAAGCTCTAACCATATTTAATAAGTTCTCCATGCTTCCCAATTTATGGGCACATGACAGCATTGGGCCCACCTACTAAACATTCCACTCATGTGGAAATTAAGGCCTTAATCAAAATCAGGGTCTTTGACAAACGTCAATCAAATCAAAATTCAGATCTCTACCAAATTTCACTCAAATTAAAATTAGGGCTTCTATCGCATTTCACTCAAATCCAAATTAGGAAACTTTGCCAAATTTCACTCAAATCAAAATGAGGATCTCTGCTTAGTTTTACTGAAATCAAAATTTGGGTCTTTACCAAGTTTTACTCAAACAAAAATTAAGATCAATAATTTTATTTTATAATCAGAATTGAAGAATCGGAGATACCATAAAGAGATTCTTTCTGTTGCCTTGGCTCGATAATTAGTAAGGATGGAGAGATTGATGAAGATGTTGAACATAGAATAAAAATGGAATGGTTAAAATGGATACTTGCTTTTGGAGTGCTTTGTGATTAGACCAATTATGACCTATGAGGCAGAATGTTGCCAATCAAGAAGCAGCATATGCATAAAATGGATGTAGTAGAGATGAGAATGTTGAGTTGAATTTGTGGTAAAACTAAGAAAGTATTAGAAATGAGCACTTTTGAGAGCATTTAGGGGCAGCATTAATAGGGGATAAGATTAGAGAAATCTGTTTGAGATAGTTTGTGCAAGTTGAACGCAGGCTGGCAACGGTGCCAGTAAGAAAATGTTTAGCTATGCAGGTTAATGGCCCACAAAAGGGAATAGGTAGGCTAAAGAAGACATGGATGGAGGTAGTAAAATCGGATATGAAGAAGTTTAACTTATCCGAGGATTTGGCTTAAGATAGGTTGGAATGGAGACAGAATTCGTGTTGCTGTCCCTAATATAGTTAGGACAAGGCTTTGATGATAATGATGATTATTATTATTATTATTTTATAATTGATAACCTTATATGGTCTCATGCAATGAGGGATCACTTCGCCCTCTATATTAGTTACTATTGAAAACAAACATTAAATTCTAACATTTTCCAATATTCTGGATGTTTTTGATATTTTAAAGTACTTTTTCGAATCACACCGCTATGCCATTACATATAGCTTGCTACGTAGCGTTTTGGATGCTACTCCTGCTGCAACTGCTATTTTGATCATTGAAGGAGATACATTCTTTGTATGAGTCTATTGTATATAACACAGTTGATGCTATAAATGCAAATACAAAGGTCTCCCAAAAGGAATGACAATAAATTGATTACACAAACCTCAATTTTTTCTAGTTTCTTTGCTCTATTTGGAAGGAGTGATTGTGACACATAATGGGTGACTATCTAAATATATAATTTTCTGAATGTTTTAGAAATTACTGAAGCAGTGAAGCCCCCTGTGAATGCCAACAATTACATAAAACTCCAAGAGAGTTATTGATTTACAAATAAGTCCTACTCCTTAACTCATAACACTCCTCAAGTTGGTGCATATGTATTCATTATTCCCAGCTTGGATGAAACATCATTTAACTGTTTCCTACTAACTAGTTTTGTAAGTAAAAATGCATTTTGATCAACTATATTTGTGTATGCTAGCACCACATTTTTTTTATTGATTTTTTTCCTGATGAACCGATCTTCAGCTCCCACATTCTTTGCTTGCTCATATTATATTGGATTCTGAGCTAATTTAATTTCCAATTCACTGTCATAGTGTAGGACCTTAAGTCCACCTTGCTTGATGCCCATTTCTTTTAACAATACCCTCAATTATAACAACTCACAATATCCATGGGCTGTGACTTGAAACTCATCTTTAGTGCTAGATTTTCCAGTTACTATTTGTTTCTTACTTTTCCAAGAAATCTTGTGTCTTAATGAAGAGCAATGGGAATATGATGTTTAGAACCAGAAGATTTTTTTTTTTTACTGAGAAGTATCAAAAATTCAAAATCTGTCTTAGATGGAGGGTCTGAGTGCAGGGTTTAGTTAATGATGGCTCAGGTGAGAATAATGGTTTAGTTTTTTCTTTTCTTCTGTAGCAGACATGTATTGGTTTCTTTGGTGCTTCTGTTGTCTTGTTCTTCTTAGGAGTCTTGGACTCTTGCTTGTCGCCATTACTTGCAGGGCCTTGGTACGATGGAGGAGGGCAGACCGATTAATCTGCCACCTACTCCCCCTTATTTTCTTCATATATATTTTTCACTCTGTGGTGATTATTAAGGAATATCTTTATGAAATGTTACATCCGTCCTACTCATAAGGAATACTCTGCCATTTTTTTACCCTAAAGAATACACTTCTATATTTTCTGGAAGCTTGGATACCCCCTGCGAATGTGTTTCCTTTCTTTAGGTTGTGTTGTTGTTGCTTCGAGATGCGTACAAAGCATGTACATCCAAACGCTTATGTGACACTGAAAACTTCGGAGCACTTGGACACAAAACTTCGGCCAGACATTTTCCTCCCAATACCTTTAATGTCATCTGAGTTATTGAGAAGGCAGCTGTCAATACCCCATTTGATAAGAATGATTTGGGACATTCATTTCAATCAACGGTGCTCTCGTAACTTCTAGGAGTGTTTATTCCTCCATTTTGCAACTCTATTCTGCTCTTGTGTATATGCATACGAAGTTTAAGATTCAATGTCATTATTAGATGGATTAGATTGAAATTCTTTCAATAAAGATTCTACGTCATTGTCTGATTGAAGAGCCTTGATTTTCCTTTCAAACTTGGTCTCTACCATTTTATAATAGGCTTTGAACACATATTATTTCATCTTTTGATTTCATGAGATACACCTTGTACATCTACTGGCATCATCAATAAAAGAAACAAAGTAACTATGATTATAAATGGAAGTAAGAGGAGCATACCAAATATCGGAATGTAGAGGAGCATGCCAAATATTGGAATGTAGAAGAGAATACCAAAAGGACAACTACTCTTTTTTATTAGTGTTTATTGGGTAAATATTCCTACGGAACTTAACTTTGTTTTCTAATGTCTAAAAAGAACTAACTCCTAAGACTGTGAATTGGTGCATATCTGAGATGCCTAGGTGATAGCAGAACTTTATGCTTATCAACAAATGCAGACTTTAGAGCTCAGGACACCTTATTTTTCAGCTCTAGGATATATAGACAATTGTTCTCATGGCCATTACCAATCGTCCACCCATTTTTTTGATCCTGGAATTCATAATGGGAAGGAAAAATCGTAATACAACGAATTATGGATTTTAAAGAGCTAACAGACACATGATTAAAAGAAAATTGTGGAACATGTGAAACGGATGATAAAGACAAGTCAGGTAGGACAATGATGGATCCTTTTCCGGCTACTTGTGTAAACGTGTGATCGACAATTTCACACTCCCGCGACTGAATGAGGTTTAAGACCGAAACTGGCAGTGCATACCCATCACATGATTTCTTGCATCAGTACATAGGTGAAAGTAGACGAGGAAGAAGCCAATGCAGTTAGGTTATGGGAGGAAGAAACCATACCAACTGTAGATGTTGAAGTTCCTTCACCCTTTCATAGAGGCAAGTTTTTAACAAAGAACCATAAGTTCATTCTAGCAGTTTTGTGGCTCGTCTTTATTAATACTTCTCTTGTTCACTTGAGTTATTGATTTTTCAACTCAACCAGTGCTGCAGAAGCATTCTGGTTTCTGCCAACTAGATCCTCCAACATCTCATTGGCGTGTCTGTTCCTCCTTCAATGAGTACAATACAGTTTATGACAATCAACATTAGACTGTCCACCATGGCCACGCCCAGGACTTGTGCATCCACCATGGTTATCTATATGACCTCTACCCCACCATTTCCTATATTGGTGACAGCATTACCTATATTATTACTTGCAAGGGCAGACCAATCAAGAATTACATTGTTCTTTGCTGACATTACCCTTCTTTGACTTTCTTCCTCTGGAAGAATTGGAAACAATCTTCTGATAAGAAGTAGGGTATCTTGACTGATTTATTGTCCACAAATAGTTTCATATTATGGGTTAACACTGCTCAGAAATTTTTTGCTCATTTGTTTCCCTCAGATTCTGAGAGAGGCTAATGGTTTGGCGGATGGTCTTGTGAGGGAAGGAGTTTTTTCTCTCATTTGTTTGTTTGGATGTATAGTTTCTTTTAGTGTTGCGGCCTTTTTTATTTTGTTGTGAGCTTCAGTTGTTTTGTTTTTTGTTTTTGGTGAAATATAATTTTTACAATTATAAAAAAAACCCCACTTAGAAGTTCAAATACATATGTTGATTTCCTAAACGTTCGTCTTGCTTCCTTGCACGAGATGGCTTAGGAGTCAGGACTCAAGGATGACTCCAATTTATGTTGTAGGGTTCTGAATTTGGCAACAATTGCCGATAGAGATGCCTCCTTGTTCAAATCCCATAATTTCCTTTTTCAATTCTAGAATCCTAGCATTGTCCCTCTTTTGGTCTAAGCTACCTCAATAGAGTCTCAAAGCTCCTTAGCTAGGTCAGAGTATTTAAGGCTAGTTGCAATACTTATTCCATTGAATTTAGGATCCAATCTTAACGAACATGGTCTTGGAAATCCAATTGAAATATTTCGGGTCCTTCTTCGGTGACTGTTCATTACTCTCGTTGATATATCCAAGTCTTTTTTCTCAAAAAAAAAAAAAAGGTTTTTTAGATCCTCTGATGGCCATCCAGTAGATTAGGCCGCACAATCTTCATATTTTCTATCATCCGGCAATTTGGGTGTGATCCTTCTATTTGGATTCACAACACTGGATCTAACTTTTTCCCTTGGCCTTGGCACCAAACCCTAATTATGGATCCTTTTTCTGGGTGGATACAATTCTCTTTGATCAACACAACAATCTTGAATATTCTGATTGTAATATAACTCAATTCACAAATCGGAATAAACTCGTTGTGTGCCTACACTTTCACCTACAAACCAAGAAGGATTGTTTCCACACACAAATCAATCCAAACTACTACTAGAGTCATCCAATACAGACCGGTGAACATAAAACACATACTTACATATACATACACATGTAACTAGTATTGACCAGCCTTCTTTGGCAGGGCTAGTGTTGATGCTGGCACACTAATGTTGACTAGGGCTATCAAAGGGCTGGGCTGAGGTAAGCCCTTATTCTACCCTCACATGTGCGGGCCGGGCCTAACTGAGTAAAAGCCCTCGACTTTCATGCGGGCCTATAATTTTTAGGCCCTTACCCTACCCTCAAGGGCTAGGGCCGGGCCAGGGCCAAAAGAAAGGAGAATTCTTTTTCATTAATGGAAATGAATCTTTTCTATGCAATAGCCTCTGCCACCGCCACCAACTAACCTTGTACGAACCCTCCTCCTTTGTCTGAGCTGGAGATCGGCAATGCAATGCAAAAGGAAGCATGGCGGAGTTAAAAACTTTTTTCTAAGGCACTGGTGGTGGGAAAAAATCATTTTTACAATATAAAACATAAGGTGGATAATAATAATTCTATAAATGATAATAAATATATAACAAATAACAATAATTCTTTATTTAATTATTTAATCTACTTTTAGAATATCTAAAAGATCATCTAATGTATTGCTATCATTGTGTTGCTGGGGACGTTTCCAATCTTGTGTGCAAATTAAGATTTCTACAGCCTCATATTTTAAACAACTCCTATATTGGTCAAGTACTCTTCCTCCTGTACTAAAAGCTGATTTAAAAGCAACTATAGAAATAGGAATTGCTAAAATGTCACAAGCCATTCTAGAGATAACTGGATATTTTGTTGAATTAACTTTCCACTAATCCAATATATTGAAATTTTCATATTTACCCCTTGGCTCCTCCAAATAACAATCTAATTCCGATTTTTCCTCTACAATTGTCTGAGTCATTTCTTCTTCAAAAGCTAAAAAATCATCTTCAAACTTACTAAATTTTTTTACCAAATCAACTTTATCCACAGCTGATAATGTTGTGGTAGATGCATCATATATCGTAGAATACTCTTTATAAAGATTTCTAAAGAGTATAAGAGTATCATCTTGACGAATACCTGCCTCTTCATTCGATCCATATAACTTTCCTAAAGCAGACTCTAAATGCAACAGCTTACGTTGAGGATCAAGGAGAATGGCCATTTCAAATAGTTTATTATAATGCTGCCAATATTTGTCAAATTTCTCCTTCATTTTTCTAGCCATATTTCTAGAAAAGATATCTATAGTATCTAACATGGGTGTAAATATCGGCCGTAGCGCCCATGGGCGCTACGCTATTTTCAAAATAGCGGGGTTCACAACAGTAGCGGCCCGCATGCGTAGCGGCCGCTACGGACCGCTACAAACCGTAGCGGCCGCTACGTTTAACCCCACCAGTCAACCTTTTTCACTCACTTTTTCAATCTTTACTCCTTCTCTTCTCCACTTTTCACTGCTCTCAACCCCTTTCCTTGCCTCTATTTTTCAAATCCTCTCAAAAAAACACTAGAATCATAACTAAAAACATTAAGAACATCAAAACATCAAGGTGGTATTCAATATCAAGCATCAAACTCAAAAAAAGGTGAGTTTTGGGGCTTATTTTTTTCTACTTTGAGTTTATTTCTCTCTTTGCTTCCATGAATCACTTGAAAATGAGTTGTTATTGTTAAATCCATGTTCCCCTTTGATCAAGCCCCTCTTTTTATCACTTTCTTAATTTTTTTTATTTTGAATTTTATTTTCGGATTATTTTATTATTTGAAAAAAGAAATTTATTTTATTAATGGAAAACCAATGAAATGAGTTGAAAATGATTCCTAAATGTTGGATCTATGTTTTCCATAGATCAATCCCACATAGTTTTGTGTTCTTCTAATTTTTTCATATTTTTTATTATCGGATTTTTTTATTTTTTTTAAAAAAATATTTTTTTTATAAAAGTAAACTCAATTAAATGGGTTGAAAATGGTCCCTAAATGTTAGATCTATATTTCCCATAGATCAATCCCTTTGGTATTAGAGCTATTCGCAAGGTATTCCTTCATTACAAAGTCTTTGCTCTTTAAGTAGATTAGTATATTGTTTTTCTATGAAGTTTGAACATATTTTATGTTTTATTCTTGAATGAATCTTAATGAAATTTGTTTATAACATTTTTTTTATAAGCTTTAAGTTAGTATTTAAGTTGACATAACTAAACAACATGAATCCATATGAAAAACATTGATTATTCCTATTCTTTTCTATTGATACAGCGATATAAGACCTTATGCAATGAGGGGACCCCTACATACTCATATACTAGTTACTTTTGCAAAACAAACATATATTCCATCATTTTCCAATATTCTAGATTTTCTGAAATTTTTTCGGATTTTTTAAAGACTTTTTCAAATCACACTGCTATGCCGCTACGTATCGCCGTTACCGCTGCGTATCGCCCGCTACGTATCGTTTCGGCGGCGGGTTGCTATGCTCGCCGCAACTGCTATTTTCATCCTTGGTATCTAACTTTTGTACCAATAAAATATGTATTTTAATCACTTTTGGTAAAAATAAATGAATATATGGGTATTTACTTCTTGAAAACTTTGAAGTAACTTCATAAAAACTCTTCAAAAACTCACATATTATATTAGCTCTTTCCCACTCTTCTTCTGAAGGAATGTTCTTGTAGTTTGAGTTTTCTAACCCTAGTGAATTGAAAACTTCTCTAAATATTAATGCACACTCCAACATTGAGTAGGTGGAGTTCCATCTAGTTGAAATATCAATAGGTAACCCCCTAGTGCTACTTAGCCCTAATTTGTTAGCCATCTCAAGGAACTTATATACATGAGTTGTTGAATTTTTAATGACTTTCAATGTGTCCCTAATATTTTGAATTGTAGAGGATATTTTGTTCAACCCATCTTGCACGATGAGGTTGAGAATATGTGCAGTACAATGCATGTGAAATAAGCTACCATTCAGTGGGATACCATCCTTTTTTTTTTTTGTAAGATGATTTTTAAGTGTCCTTACCATAACATCATTTGTGGTGCAATTATCTAAAGTTAAGCAAAATATTCTATCATCAATTTTCCATTTTATTAAATTATTTTTAATAGTTTTAGCTAAGACTACCCAGTGTGGAGTGGATCAACATTAACAAAGTTAATTAAATATTTATGTAACTTCCAATGAGAATTAATAAAATGTGCAGTAATAGACATATATCCTATTGCTTGATTTGACATCCACATATCAGATGTGAGACTAATCTTTGATGATATACCATCAATTAATTGAGAAATTTTGAGTTTCTCTTGTTTGTAAATTTCAATACAATCAGACTTCACTGTGTTACGTGACACCACTTTAAATTGAGGTTGTAGAATTTTACAGAACTCAATAAAACCTTCATGTGTCACAATATTAAATGGATATTCATGTAAAATGATCATTCTTGCAAGTGCATCTCAACATTGCTTTTGATCAAATTTATAGATACCTAAGGCATCATTGGATTTCGCAAAAGCTGTTGTCAATACTGATTGGTTTGTTTCAAGTCTAGGTCTTTTGGTACATGATTCCTTGAAGTGTCTAGTTATGTAGGTAATTCCATTTCTTTTATCATTATTTAGTTGTTTCTTACAATATTTAAACTTAGCAACACGACATGCTTTTTGAGTTCCATCTTTTTGTTTTTTTAAAACATTCAGTTGATTAAAATGACCCCAAATTTATGCTTTTTTTGAGTTATTTTCCGAGGGCTTCGGAATAGAAATTGTGTTATAGACGAAACCGGGATAGAAGAGGGTGTGGAAGATGAGGAAGAGGGAGGTTGAAAGGGCACATCATAGGTAGTTGCATCCACCTCAATGGGGATGGGTTCATGAATGCTATCATTAACAACATTATGAGTAGACATTGTTGGCAAATCAATCTTAGATAAGAACTCTAATTAACAACATTGCATTTTTTCTGTCCCTGAACAGCCACATTGCGGTCTTAAAATTCCCCAATTTAGCTCAATATTTTCATTTGAATAAACCCTAATTGCACTGAACCTATCCCCAAGCAGTCTTTACCCTAATTCCCCCATCTTTCCACCCTAAATGGTGCAAAACCTACTGCCAACTTATAGCAGTCCCTAGACAGCATATGCCCATCCCAATAGCCAGTCACCAAACACCCCTCAAACCAGAATCAAACACTTTCAAACTTGGCGCAAACCTTCATCAGGCTATCCCACACATATTCTAGCCCATGCTCTCCCCATGTCATTTTTTCCCCATACCCGACCTCTAACCCAACACTGAAAAAGGAAAAAAAGGACAAAAATCGACAGAGGCATTTACACAAACACCTGTCTTGCACAACCACTATGGTAGGCCACATCGTCCCTAGTTCATACCCCATACCCCACATAGCCAAATCCTCCCTTCCAAACCCCACATGGCCGAATCGTCCTTTCCAAACCCGGCATGGCCGAATCGTCCCTTCCAAACCCCACATGGCCGAATCACCAAACCATATCCACACCCAAACAAAACTAGAAAAAAGGGGGGATGGGGGAAGAAGATATAACTTACCGGCAACCCCAAACCACCACACTTGATGAGGAAGAAGAAGCTTGGATGAATGCACTGTTAGCTTGTGCGGCAGAGGGCAAAAGCGAGAAGAAGATAAGAAATTTAAAAAGAGAGGAAGAAGACGATGGCTGTTGTGCGGCGTTTAGGGTTCCCTTTTTTTTTTTTTTTTTTTTTTTTTTTTTTGAGCTTTGTCGATGAGGAAGAGTTACTTTTAAACGGTAACTTTTAGGGCTTCATCATTTAAGAGACTAAAACACCTCTAAAATGTTATTGTTTTGTGACTGTTGGCTAGGTAAATGTAATCCAACGTACAGCTGCTTCTGATTTTTAAAACCAAAGTTCAAACCAACCCAGCCTATTTTCTCTAAATGGATTAAAATTAAAACCCACTCTTCACCATTTTTTTCTCTAGTTTGTTGCATGGTAATTGAAGGTAGGGAAGTTGGAATTGTTTGATCACTCCACATCTTTGTTATGGTTCTGATTAGTCCGATAGTCCCTGTCTACATCAAATTCCTGTATCAAGTCAACTTAAATATGGGGAGATGATGCTGTCATCATCTTCATTTTACAACCCGGTTTCTTGGCTTTTTAAAGAAATTGACACCACGTTGGCTGTTAGAATAAAGAGCCTGATCTGTCATATCAATTTTTACTTGGCTTGCATATACTATTTTTTCTCTTACCTTTTTTTTGAAATGTCGAAGGGCGGCTTGGCCCAATGGTAAAGGTTTATCGGTAGCGTCCTGGAGGACACGGGTTTAAGTCACAGAAATAGCCTCTTCAAAATGAGGTAAGCCTGTGTATATCTTGCCTTCTCTAGACCCTGCTATGCGGGAGCCTCGTGCACTAGGCCGCCTTTTTTACTTTCTTTTGAAATGTATAGTCATGTTATATTTTCCTTTATTAACTTGGTTTAATTGCAACAAGATGTTGTTACTATCGTTGGTTGTTTTGCTTTCTTCACACATTATATTAAATGCGAATGCTATTCCACTTGTATATCTATGTCTATGAAAGAAAATAATCATTTAAGGTTGCAATGTGTGACTAAGTTTGTGGTGCACTTGTTGTACATTTATCTATTCAAAGATTAACTTATTAGAGATTATTTCCATTTGAAAATTGAATTTGCACTTATGGTGAGTAGTGTTTGACTATTAGTGCAACCCAATTAGTCATTAGATGCTTTTTTTTTTTTTTGGAAAATTTTCTTTTTTTTATTTTTTTATTATTATTTTTTTCAGTTTTGGAAGTCCATTGAATGCTTATTTGCAAATAAAATGCATTTTTTTTTTAGATTAGCCAAAAGTTGATGGTGCAAGGATACTCAGGTTATGCCACATATAATGGTGGCATAGATGTTGCTCGTAAAGTTCTTAAGTCCGATGGCATTCGAGGATTATACAGGGGGTTTGGCTTGTCAGTTATGACCTATTCCCCATCAAGTGCTGTATGGTGGGCTAGCTATGGTTCCAGCCAACGCTACATTTGGAAGTAAGAAACTGGTCATGGCCTTTTGCTAAATTATTCTTACTATTTGTTTGCTGGTCTTATAACATTTCTGTTAACCGCTTCTAGAATGTGGAATAATGTGGAATATATTTGTCAATTTCAGTTCAATTCTGCCAAAATAGTGAACCAATTTTGGTTCAAAACACTGGCCCAATCAAACAACTCCTAAACAACCTGAACAAAAAAAGAAGGTTCTGGATTTTGGTCCATTTTTCCAATACTGTAATGTAGTTTGTAAATTGCATGTCATATTGTGAGTTGAGATTTGAGAATGCATATCTAATTTCACATTGTCATGAACACATGAACACATACCGTATCATTTATTAATCTGGAATATAGAAATAACATACTAGAATAAATTAAATGTATATTATCAAAAGAAGCACTGACACGGACACGGGATACAGATATGACATGACATGGACACGTCGACATGGCATTTCTCAAAAAAGTAGGACACCGACACGTTGAGGGACACGTTAATAATATATATTAATTTATATATAATCATATACTCATCATCATCATTATCATCAAAGCCTTATCCCAACCATGTTGGGGTCGGCATATATAATCATATACTAAAAAAATCATTTTAACTTTTTAAGTAATCAAAAAATAAAAATTCAAGTACTAACTAACAAACATATCAAATTATCAAATATCAACACAACACTAAAATACAATTCATAATTATTAAGCATGAAATATTTATAGTTCCATAAAAAAATACAAAGCATAGGGAGGATCATCTCTGTCCCTCCCCTTAAAAAAAAAAAAAGAGAAAAAAAAAAGAAAAGAAGAGAGAGCAAAAAAGAAGCAAATCTCGAGGCTTATTTGTTAGTGAAAGATTTATTTGTCTTTTGCTTGTGATCTAATTAATATTAACAATCATATATTTTTCTATGGTATAAAATTGTCATATATTAAGTTTACAAGTTTTAGTAACCACATGTTAACAAAGTATCCAAGAAATATCAACCATGTGTTTATCTTTTTGGTCATAGACACAGGTTAGGAATTATAGGATGCATCATAAAAAGTGTCGGACAAGTGTCCAAAATTAAGATTTTTAGATCTTAATTATGGACACGGCTAAAATAGAATCAGACATGTGTCCGAAAGTGTCTGAGGAGTGTCGGTGTCCGACACAGATACGTCACTTTCTTAGAAGTGTTCGTGCTTCTTAATTTTATCTATGTGTTATTTCTAAATCTTAATATATTTTTATATTTTCTACATTTATGAAGAGGGCTTATCCTGTGTGCTTTGGTGTGCATGAAAGCTTCTATGTGCAGCTCACTGTGGGGCCCCACTTGGGATGGGATTGGATAGGATCTCTTCATCTGGCCAAGGCATACCATGTACGAAAAAGAGCCCCATTTGATCATCTTAACCTATTCATCAATGGACAACAAGTGTCACCCCTTAAAAATAATTTTCCCTTATCCAACACTGTAGTCTTTTTTGAGGAGTGTTAAAAAAGAGAGGGACTGGTGTGATTGTCATTAGGGTTGGGGGGTTGGTTGTTTCTCATGTGTGATCCATTTAGATGGGTTATCAAGTGGGCCCTTCTTCAAGATGTGCAAGGTATGAGGTGTGCATCTGATAATTCTTGCATTCATATATGCATATGTATATGTGTGTGCGTCTTTGTGTGTATGATCCATTCAGATGGGTCATCAAGTGGGCCCTTCTTTGAGTTGTGCAAGGTATGAGGTGTGCATGTGATAATTTTTGTATATATATATATATGTGGGAAAAGTTCCCCTAGGCTTAAGCTTATATAAAAAATTTTGTAAGTCTGAGTCCTTGGGGCCCACCCTTGGTCTATCAAAATGGACCAAACACATGACAACCCCCCCCCCCCCCCCCCCCCCAAAAAAAAAAAATTCTACATGTCCACAAATTTTTTTTCAAATCAAAATTTATTAGACCGTTAGATCGATTGTGCACCGATCCAAATGGATTGTTGACTATTAAACTTTTGGGGCCCATATGAAGATGATAGAAACTACGGTTGGGGCTGATTTTTTGCAAAGGAGGGTCCTAGGGAGTCCTACAAATCCCTCCCTCCAATCTCCAGGTAGGCTCCACCTATATGAACCACACACTTGAGCTTACCTTACCCTAAGCTGAGCCGGCCCCATATATATATGTGATGAGTGCTAGAAAACTCCCAGGAAGTTTTTTTTTTCAAAAACCACCCCTTCTAGTTGGGCCCACTGAGGTGTATGATAACTATGGAATGCCTAGTGGATGGAATAATCTAGCTGAGATATACCTATGTAAAAATTTTCAACTCCATTAGGTTATCCTAACCCTTTGATCCATAACTCCAAAGTTTTAATGGTTTTAGAGGCATCAATTTCTTGTGATTTCAATCCAACAACAGTAGAAATTGGATAAGTGTCAAATTTGGGCTTTATACCAATTCAACGGGACGGGGGGGGGGGGGGGTGTTTTGTGACATGATTGGATTGGCTCAAGGTGGGCTCCACACCTTAAAAACACACGGGAGCTAAAAGGGGAGCACTTAAAATGGGGAGTTTTTGAGAATTCCTCGTATATATATGCATACATACATGTATACGCGGGGGGGGGGGGGGGGGGGGGGGGGGGGGGGGGGGGTGTTGTGTGACATGATTGGATTGGCTCAAGGTGGGCTCCACACCTTAAAAACACACGGGAGCTAAAAGGGGAGCACTTAAAATGGGGAGTTTTTGAGAATTCTTCGTATATATATGCATACATACATGCATACGTATATACATGTATGTGTGTGTGCATGTGTGTGTTCTTTTCTGAAACGGAACTTTGAAACATATCTCAAAGTTCTGAATCAAACAAAATATTTTAGTTTGGAACCAAACAGAAAAAGGATCAATTTTCTGATCCCATGCCTACAGAAATAGGATCAATTTTTCGATACCATGCATAAAAGGCAATCGACTACTTAGGTTTTGTAGTTTTCGCTACACAAATGCACCCTTAGGTTTTGTTGTCCTTCCCTGATATTTCTACCCATATAAACGTTGTCAATTAAAGCACTGATTATTTGGGACAGTAAAGAAAAACAGTATGATCTACTGCCTGTTGTTTTGAACATCTGATGTACATTAAAGAAACATCTTCTGTGTTACTTAACAGGGAAAAAGAGACATCTGCTGTTCTAAAATATTCAGACGTGATTTGGTGGTTCCAAAAGCACCACCAGAATTCATGGTTTAGCTTGAATAATATCATTTTACTAATATGACTTAAGCATCATAGAGGCATATCTGTGTCCTCAGTAATCTGTTTTGTGGAAAAGTTAAATTATTTTACCCTTGTATGTTTTGGACAGGTTCTTAGGTTATGGAGCTGACGAGAAGGAGCATCTTCCGAGCCTGAGGACATTAATGCTGGTTCAAGGAACTGGAGGAATCGTGGCTGGAGCTGTGGCATCTTGCATTACTACTCCTTTAGACACTATTAAGACAAGATTACAGGTGCTTTAAAATCTCTAGTTGATAGAATTATGATTTATGATCCTTTAATGATAAGAGTAGAATCGTTGCGCGTTCTGTTTGTAAATTGTTGGCCCATTGTTTGGTAGTTCATACCATTAATCTTATGTAACCCAATTTGGATAGTTCTGGCTCAAAAACTGCCCAGGTTTGTCCGAAAATCACAAGGATCCAATTTTCCACAATGTCAACTGTTTATATCCCAGACTGATAAAAAATTACTGTCTATATACCATGTTAATGTTGATTGAGTTCCTAGGTTTTTTTTTATTACTTGATTTAGTTCCTAGTTGACTATGTATCTTTAATCCTTGTAGAAGTGTCTTTTTTTTTTTTTGCCCCTTCAAATACTGCTATCTTCTTCACAGTTTTTATGATATTCAAGGTGGAATTTTTTACATTCTGTTGAGGATCCATATGGTATCCTAGCATTGACTTTGTGAATTTGAAGCCAGGGTTTTTCTGACAGGTTGTTGATTAGCCCAGAGTAAGTAGTCCATCTCCCCTAAAGCAACCCAGTTGGAAGATCCTAGCAGAATAGCCAAGCCAGTCTTATCCTTGTTTACATCTAATCTGAGTTCTGAACAGTCTCTGTATTATTTTCTTAAATTCTAACTGTTGTTTATCAAATTGAAGGACCAGGATTGCCCCATAGGAAGGTGTGGGAAATGGTCTTCCTAGGATGGTTTACATAGGACCTCACATGTTTGTACATAAAGTCCCGTGAATGATCTGTTGTGATTGTTGAAGATAAACTAGAGTCTATGCAGCTTTTTGTAGCACAACCATGGACCTAATTATTCTGAAACTGGCTTATCTAGATCCAAACAACCAAGCATTCACAGCACAATATAGTTTTCCATACACAAGCTTCTAACTCATTCCCCACTACTCGTTCCAGAAATCTGATCTCATTGTTGACTAATCACTACATATATATCTATGGGGTACCATGCAGTTCACCTTGCTTCCCCCGACCCCAATGAATGATGTCTCCCTTTCCATTAGTGCAAAACGTCCACCTATACTTTCTCCTTGGAGCATTTTGACCAAACTCATCTCTGCTTTTGAGCTTGCAATGGGGCATGTGAGCAACATAATCGCCTATTAAAGAGCCAACACACCTTGTCAACATATTTGTTTCGGGATTCCCAATTGATTACTCAGTTGACCTCATAGGTTTAGTACTAGTAGTTCGAAATCCAGCTTACCTTCACGCGGTTATTAATCCATCCATTAATCAACCAATGACGGAACCAAAAGCATATGTGGGGAAAGGGGCGAATAGGAAATGAGACCTGGAGAGCTAGGTAGCATCATCTAGACACCGGAAACAAGGCGAGCAGTTTCATCTGTTTATCTAGCTCATCCAAAACCTTGCTAAGTGACATTTGCGAAGCCCACATTCGACGAGTTAATGACAGAGTCAGTGGTCTTCATGGAGGGTTTATGAATCGTTCTATTAGGGCTCGTTCTTTCCACTCACGGGCTTGAGATCCTGATCTCTGGGAAGAAGATAGAATACTTTCACTGATGCTAGTAAATCTTTTCCGGGCTTTTCGGTTCAGTTCTGAGTTTTGACTGCTACAGTAGTAGCTTTCTCTGCTCTCTATGCTCCTACCCCTTCCTACCAAAGCTTTTGTTTGATCAACACCGGTGTGGTGGATCAATAGCTTCAACTGTTGCTGCTTACACTGTGTTCAGACTATATGGTTTTATTGTTCTTTTTATTTTTACTGTCATCTTCGTCATTGTTGTTGTTGAAGGCAACAGGCATGTATCTGATTCTTACAATAGTGTCAGGAACCTTTTAATCTTGTATTTTGTTGCAAGTCTGTTCTCAATATTAAAAGTGCAGTTGTAAACAGTGGGCAACTTATTTATGTGATTGTGCCATTCATCTTGGCCCGTCTTATGTGAATCCAAACCTTTTTGCATCTTATTTTCTCCCTGAATTACTACAAAATCTGCGACGTTCAGGAAAGGAAAATCTAGTATTCTCTCTTATTCCTTTTCTTTTAACCATTAGAGATTGATTATGTAGTTCTGGTGCTAGAATAAAGCAAACACCCTTCATTTAAAAATATGCAAAAGAGTTTTGAGAGCCCTTTTTTTTATTTGCTTTTCACATCGGGTCATTTCTGTTATCTTTTATTTTGTTGTTTCCATTTTTTCTTTTTCAGTCTTTGAATAATCTGTGAAGTGTTATGAAATAGAGAGAGGGATTTATTTGTAAATTAAGGCTTCAGGGACTAATCTGTAATTTGGGAAAATGCAGGGTTTTTTTATTATAATATATATATACAGTTGTGGCCACTGACCCTAAGCACCACAACTGAATGCTTTTCTCCTTTCAATTCTTCCTTATCTTCCGTTTTTTATCCTTTTTCACATTCTAGGCTTTTTCATATTTCTAATTAAAAAAACCAAAGATCGTCTTTAATCAAACTATTCAACTTGGTATCAAAGGATTCCCACCAGGTGGGGACATCCATATGAAGAGGTTCAAGAGAATGGATTGAAGAAACAATCGAAGCACTAAAGTTTCTGAAGTTGCCAGAATCTTATGAAGTGGGTCGATAGTGCCATGTTCTAGATGCAGCCCCTGCAAACAAACAGATCTGAACAAGTCCTGCAGCTCATGTGAGCAATGACTAACTGTGAAAACAGATCGTGGGAAGTGGACAATGGCAAATAGTTGCAATGAACAGGTCCTGGGCCGTCCACTCATAACCATGGGAACAGATCTTGGTCTCTAACAGAGTTGAAGGGAGTGTGTGTCTTCAGTTTTTGGATCTGATAGGGTTCATATGATATACCTATTCGCAGAAGGTCTGAAGGTTATATAGGTAGAAAATGTTTGATGTGGAATTTCGTTTTTATGACAACCCTCTTTGCTGTATGGGTGTTTGCGTAAACATCTGGATCAGTTGTTTCTAATTTTTGAGTGAGTTCTATTCAAATTTGATCATGAATTGCTATTTGTTGCTATTTTATAGGAATGCTTCCTACAAAAAGAGGTATTTGATTCTAAATTTTGACATGGAGTCCAAGCAAGGGGGAGAAATTCTGTGTCTTATTCCCAACAATTACCCAATCCTGTGATTCCAAATACGAGGATTATAAGCAAGTGTTTTCTACTAATTGTCCAACCGAAAGCAGATTAGCAGCTAAATTAGGAGAGTAAAACGCATGACTTAATGGAAGGGGATGAGGAATATCACCAATAACTTTAATAGGATTCAGTTCACTGTAGGCAGTATGAATTGTGACCGTACCATCATATTTTGCATTATTTAGATGGTCAGCTGAATTTGTCATGTGATTTGAAGCTTTGGAATGCATATATTCCATGTAGATTTGTTGGTCAATTTTCCTGACAAACCAGGAGTGGAGAAGGCAGACTGAATCGTATCCTGCATGCTTTGAACCATTTCTAGTGTGAGACCAGAGGAAGGCTGTGAAGGCATGACTAGCACAGGCATGGCTCTGGTAAGATTGGAAGATGAACCTCCTTTAGTATGGTAGGCTCTGTTGCAATTTTGTGGCCTTCTCTGACACTGAGAGATGACATGTTCAAGCTTCTTGCAATCATTGTAGAATTTCTTCTTGCACTGAACAACGACCTGGTCATACTCCTTGCAGGTATTGCTTTGTGTTCAATTCACATCCTGTCCTCTAGTTTGTTTTGCACAGGCAGCATCATAACTTATAAGGAGTTGTTCGACTTCTTTGTTCCAAGGTGGCCTGAGTGACATGATTTTGCTCTTCCCTGAGCAATTCGCCAAGACGCTCATCTAGTGATGGGACAGGAACTCATCAGATTGGATTGAATAAACTCAAATTTATTGTGTGAATTCATGAGAAATTGGTCATTTTTGCAGTTCAGGAATGCTTGCCTCTGCTTGATGGCATAAACCAGTTCTACGAACTCTGTCCAAACTCCAAAGATTAATAAATCCAGAATAATATTTTTGTACTAACTTGGCCCTTTGACGGTATTCTGAAATGTCAAGTTCCACTTGATGACGTCTGTTTGTGTTTTCTTGGTTATAGACCTTTTCTAGGTATTACCACATATCTTTGGCAGTTTTATAGTCCCTCAGAGGGAGCACAAACTGTGGTCCCACCGGCACTCAAGATCCATGTTATGATTTTGGCATAATTGGTAATCCATTGAGCTAACTTCTTTGATCCGTGAATGTGGATTCTCTGGTAGCTGTAGGTTTTGGAGCAGTGCTGTCAATGTGACCCAACAGATCTTTGCCCGTTTGAAACTTCTGGAATTGAAATCAAAAATAGTTTTTCCCGTTAAAATGGATTGTGCTTCAGATTATGAAGATCAATGGTCTTGATGAAATTGAGTTGCCGAAATACTATTAAAAAAAAAAAGAAAAGAAAAAAAAAACAAAATTGAGTTGCAGAAATAAGGACAACTCAGAAACTGTGAAAGATCTTACCAAACGATGACAAAAAAATCTGATAACTTCTTTGGAAATCCAATGAAATCAGGCAAGCCTTTGATTTGTTGAATGGGCCTCACTGAAGAAACTGATGCTCTTTCGACAGCCAAGAACAAGTTGATGACAAACAACTTTACAAGTAGGGTCCACATGACCTCAAATCTTCCATGGTCTATCCTATTTAAGGATAGATGTCTCAAGAATGAACTCAACTGTATTGTTTGTATCCAAATCGACTGTTCCTTCAAATCACTGAAGCTCACAAACTTGATCCTTCAAGCACTAACATGATGAAGTTATGAAAGCCACAAGTGCTCTGATACTTATCAACATAGAAGCTTGCAAATGAGAAAGATATTCTGGAATGTGTGTCCTTCCTTTTGGAAGGTACACCTCTATATATTACACTCTTTGAGCTATTTATAGCATGGAATAAGATAGCAACTGCTACGCTATATCGGTAATAGCGGACTGGTTTTTTTTTGTTTGAAGCTCTTTCTCTCCTTTGTGTCCCTTTTTTTCCCTTTCTTGCTGTCCCTACCTCCATTTTTTTGAAATCAATGTCAACTAACTCACTTTATATTATTTCTAAACTTTATATTAACTCTGGAGTCTCAACTCTTTAGGTACAAATTATTTGTGAAGTTATTATTTATTATGTCAGTTATTGTGTTAAATGTTGATTGTTGAGTCACTCTTAAGTCTTAAACTCTTGATACAGTATTCATTTTGATGATATCTTCATGGCATAAATAGCTTCTTTTTTTTTTTTTTTTTTTTTTTTGCATTTCATTATTTTATAAGTTACTAGAAGTAATCAACATGAATACATGTGGAAGATAAGATTAATACTATTATTTTTCTAATTATACAGTGAAACAAGATAGAATGCATTGAAGGTACCGCTACACCCCCTTATTTTAGTTATTTTTGCAAAACAAACACATATTCTGACCTTTACGATTTTCTGGAAATTCTGAATTTTTTTGATAACTTTTTCGAATCACGCTACGTAGCGCCCACTACATAGCATTTTGGCGACCGGTTGCAATGCCATCCGCTACTTGATTTATAGAAACTAAGTACCCTTGGTAGGGGTGATTACATGGGATATTATAGCAATGAAATCTCCTTAGTTAGGATTTGACTCGACTGAATCAACTCTTATGCTGTTACAACTGTACTGGGCCCTCAGTGGGCCTGGTCATTGAATGACAAGCCTGTGTGTTCCATGTTAACAGAGAATACATTTCTAAAGAATTTCAATTCTACTTTTCTGGTTTTGCATTGATTCACAAACATTATGTGCATATACTCTAGAACATGATGGAACTGTTGAATGGAAAGACATGGGACTATAGAAAATAACAAGAACCCTTCTAATTGAGTTGAATAATTCAAAATCATACTCGTCAGATTTTGTGTTGACCACAACATTCTTGCAAATTGAATGTCATCCAGAGTATTGGGAAGAAATAGTCCTCTGCTTGTTTTATGTCCAAGAGCTTCGATGTTCTCGGTTCCTTCTAAAGTCTTTGGATGTACTTGTTTTGTACACATTCTAAAGCAAAGGGGACAAGTTAGACTCAAATGCTTATAATATATATTTATGGATTATTCAAGTTCACAAAAGGGCCACAAGTGTCAACTTCCTGGTAAAAATGAAAATGTATTTTGAATGTGGATGGAAACATTTCATGAAGATGTTCCCCATTATTCTTTGGAAAATAAAGAGATACATCATGTAGATAGTCAGGAGGAGACTTTACCCCTCTTTATTCAGTCTATTTCTCCTCCATCTTGTCGAAGTTCTACTGATGAAGAAAAGGAGCAAGTTTCTCATGCTTTTGAGAAGAGTAGTACTTCAGGAACACCAAGGAAGCCATTACAAGTGTACTCCTGTGGAAAAGAAAAGATTAAACCATTGCTTCTCATTTGGCATATCATCAGCTGAAGCCTTGTATTTGGACCCTTCTCTCACAGTTGACGCTTATGTATATAGGTTCTAACTTTGATCTTCCTATTGCTTTGCATAAGGGTATGCAATCATGTGTTACTCTGAGATCCAATCTTAGAATTTTGTTTCTTATCACTGTTTATCACCCACCTTTCATGCTTGTTACTCGATTCTCTTTGCAGCATACACCGACATCTGTGTTTGAGGCATTTCTCATCCTATGTAGAAAGATGTTATGCTTGATGATGCAGGTGCTTGAAAAGAATGGAATGTGGGAATTGAAAAGATTGCTTGAAGGGAAGTGAATAGCAGGACGTAAGTGGGTATTTACACTTAAACATAATCCATATGGGTTGATTTAGAGATATGTAGCCAGACTTGCAGCAAAGGGTTCATCCATGCTTATGGTATTAATTATGTTGAGACATTCTCACCAGTTGCAAGTTGAACTTTGTCAGAGTGACTGTCTTTAGTAGCAATATTTTCTTGGCCATTATATAAAATTAGTGTAAAAATTCATATTTCTTCATGAAACTTAAAGGAAGAAGTGTACATGGATCCACCATGAGGCTTTGTAATGAAAGAAAAAATGCAAGTGGGTATTTTTAATGAAGAAGTAAAATCCAGTTGACTTACGAAGGCTTTGTATGATTGAAGTGACCACCTTGTGCCTGGTTTTTCAGGTTTAGTATGGTGGTGTTTCAATATGGATTCGGAAGATGTCATGCAGATTTTACAGTGTTTGTGAAAGGAAAAGGTTTTGGAGTTGTAATGTTGATTGTTTATGAAGATGATACTGCGGTTAAAGAAAATGATGGAAATAAATTAAGGATTTGAAGATCTATATTTGAAAGGAGTTTGAAATCAAGGATCTTGGAACGTTGAAATACTTTCTTAGTATTGAGGTTTCTAGATTCAAGAAAAGTAATCGCTATTTCATTTGTAAGTATACACTGGATGTTATTGAAGAAAGAGGAAAATTGGGAGCAAAAATGATGATACTCCTCTTGAACAAAATCATAACTTACATTCAGAGCAGCTACTACTTCATGATAAAGATCGTATTAGAGATTATTGGGAAGATTAATTTATCCAACTATCATGTGATTAGATATTTCATAAGCTGTAAGTTTGGTACATGCATCCCCACAGAACTGACCATTTGGCTGTGGTTAAAAAATTCTCAAATACCAAAGGAGCACCAAGGCAAGGCATTTTGCATTCATGTCATGGGCACACGAATATAGGAAGCATATACTGATGTTGATCGGGCAGGATACAAGACCAAGAGAAGATCTACTATGTGGTATTGCACGATGGTTTGTGGAAACTTGGTCTTATGAAAAAGCAAGAAACATGTAGTAGGTATATGATCAAGTTATGAGGCTGAGTATCAGGCTATGGCATGCCTCCTTTTTTTTTTTTTTTCTCTTGGTATCCCTGCTATAGGGGGCTAGGAAGTAGGAACCCACCCTTAGAGACGGGAGCAGACCTCGGAGAGGTGGTGAAGCCTTCGGGCGAGGGAAGCGGATAAAACCTCAGGCGAGGTAACACAGCCTTCTAGAGAGGGAAAGGTACCTGCCCAGGTTTGAACCCTAATCAGGCAAGTAAGAACTGACACCTCTTACCAATGGGATAAGAGACCGTTCTTGGCTATGGCATGCGTATTGTGTGATAGAAGAATTAGGTTTTAAGCACGGTCGGCCTATGATTCTACATTCTGATAGTATATCAATGATCAATATTGCAAAGAATCTCACATTTCATGAGCCAACAAAGCATATGGGAGTCAACTGTTGTTTCATCCAAGAAAAGTTTGAAGTAGGACGTGAAGCTAATATATACAAAGTCAGATGATCAAATTGCAGATTTGCTCACAAAAATAGTAATCATAGGACAAGTAAGTGTTGTTGTAAACTCAATGCCACTATTCCTGAATAACTCGGAGCCGAACCTTCTCTTTGCACTATTATGGACATGAAAATAATGGAAACATTGGATTTTGATTGTCAACTACTCTTATCGAAAATAAGATCGACTACAGATTTGAGTCCTAGCACATGGTTTTATAAAATCTGTATGATTTTTCCTATCTAAATCGAGCAGGTTTTTATAGAAAGAAGAATTTGTTCAGCATGTTCTACTCAAGACTGGTATTAGAAGAACCTGACTAGTATTGTTAAAAAAAAAAAAGAGAGATGAACTAGAACCAAGTTAAGATGATATGGATCAACCCCTTATTGCACCAAATATCTTATCATTTCCAAATGAACTAGAGCTACATCTCTTTTCAATTTCCATTCAAGAATCCTTATGTGTTTTCGTGCCCTTTTGAGACCTCAAATAATGGACAAATTCCTTTTCTTAGGAACACGTACAAGCTTTGTCACTAAGACTGATTCATTCGGATTGACATGGGGGTCTAACTACATTGCATTGCCAGAATCCATTTGTATGCTTCAAACAATTTGACCTCCCCTTGCTTTTCTTATGGTGCAAGCCTCTTCCTGCTAAGCCCCCCTTTCTTTTTGGCCCACAAAGACAAAATGTAGGACCGGTTCCAATAGTCAGCTGTATGGCTGACCATCGATTACTAGTGATTCCAACTTTATACAAGTGAGTTGCAAATTGCAATCCAAATTTATAATGGTTATGTGGAGTTAGCTCACCCCAGCAGGGTCATGGCCCTTTGTCCTGGCCACTATAACGCTTGTATTGCCTAGTGCATTAATAGCACGATAACTTGACATCATCCTCACATTCCTCCGGCTTATCAATGGTGGTCATTTCAGGGTCCCAAACTCAATGGTGGCAACTAAACACCCTCACACTCTTTGTGGTACTTAACCCAACACCTTATGGCACAAGTTAACAATAGCCATGCACTACCTATGTCCGTGTCCCCAAACGCACCCCTCTCTTTCAGGAGGATTCACAGGATGTCAAGCCTTGGAAGGTTCTCTTTTCATTGAATTAAACCACATTCTCCACCACTTGTGGAGGCCCTCATCAATTCCTTTGAGTTTCATTCTTGCGGACGTACTGCCCACGTGGGATATTGAATGTGTTAGCTGCCACATTGCACAGGTAAATATGCACAACGTCTGGTATCCATCGTTTATGGCTAGGACTAATGGGGTATCTAATCCAATTCGCTCCCCTAACTTTAGTCTCTCATAGGACAACTGAGTGTTGTTTTACCTTCAGCTGGGCTGGTAAATATATATGCACCATCTTAAGGGAGTGTTATGAAATAGAGAGAGGGGGGGTTTATATCTAAATTAAGGGACTTCAGGGACTTATTTTTAATTTGGGAAAATACATGGGCATTATTTAAATACAAAAATTTGTAACAAAGTATATATACAGTTGTGGTCCCGCAACCCTAAGCACCAGAACTGAATGCTTCTTCTCTCAATTCTCTCTTCACAGTTTCCTCTTTTCACTTTCTAGGGTTTTTATACCTTTAATGAAAAAGCCCTACATTTTCTTTAATAAAACCATCCAACTTGAACTGCACTAAGAACGAATTTATCTTCTTTTGAAAATTTTATGATCAATTGGATAATCTTATACCAAGTTAAAATGATTTTGGCAATAAAGCTACTGTCATTGCTTTGCTAATTTTACTTTTCTCAACTTGATCAATTAACTGTTCTTGTATTGGTAAATCAATTAACTGTTAATGGTTGTGGGTTTTATTTAGATTTGTTTTACATGTTGCACCAAAACCGAATGCTTCTTCTCTCAATTCTCTCTTCGCTGTTTCCTCTTTTTCCCTTTCTAGGGTTTTTATACCTTTAATGAAAAAGCCCTACATTTTCTTTAATAAAACCATCCAACTTGAACTGCACTAAGAATGAATTTATCTTCTTTTGAAAATCATATGATCAATTGGATAATCTTATAACAAGTTAAACTGATTTTGGCAATAAAGCTACTGCCATTGCTTTGCTAATTTTACTTTTCTCAACTCGATCAATTAACTGTTCTTTTATTGGTAAATCAATTAGCTGTTAATGGTTGTGGGTTTTATTTAGATTTGTTTTACATGTTGCACCAGAACCGAATGCTTCTTCTCTCAATTCTTTCTTCGCTGTTTCCTTTTTTTCCCTTTCTAGGGTTTTATACCTTTAATGAAAAAGCCCTACATTTTCTTTAATAAAACCATCCAACTTGAACTGCACTAAGATTGAATTTATCTTCTTTTGAAAATCATATGATCAATTGGATAATCTTATAACAAGTTAAACTGATTTTGGCAATAAAGCTACTGCCATTGCTTTGCTAATTTTACTTTTCTCAACTCGATCAATTAACTGTTCTTTTATTGGTAAATCAACTAGCTGTTAATGGTTGTGGGTTTTATTTAGATTTGTTTTACATGTTGCACCAGAACCGAATGCTTCTTCTCTCAATTCTTTCTTCGCTGTTTCCTTTTTTTCCCTTTCTAGGGTTTTTATACCTTTAATGAAAAAGCCCTACATTTTCTTTAATAAAACCATCCAACTTGAACTGCACTAAGATTGAATGTATCTTCTTTTTATACCTTTAATGAAAAAGCCCTACATTTTCTTTAATAAAACCATCCAACTTGAACTGCACTAAGATTGAATGTATCTTCTTTTGAAAATCATATTATCAATTGGATAATCTTATAACAAGTTAAAATGATTTTGGCAATAAAGCTACTGCCATTGCTTTGCTAATTTTACTTTTCTCAACTCGATCAATTAACTGTTCTTTTATTGGTAAATCAATTAACTGTTAATGGTTGTTGGTTTTATTTAGATTTTTTTTACATGTTGCAGGTAATGGACCCTGAAAAAAGAGGAACTGCGAAGCAAGTCGTCAAACGATTGATTGTTGAGGATGGCTGGAAAGGTTTATACAGAGGCTTAGGCCCAAGGTTTGTCAGCATGTCGGCCTGGGGAACATCAATGATATTAGCCTACGAGTACCTGAGTATGGCTTTCCCTCTCTTATTGTCTTCTAGATTATCTTTTGTTTATAGTGTTTCTGCTGCTCCTTTCATTGCTAATAGATTTCCACTTTGGTACTTTATGGTCCTTTGGTCCTCATCCTGCGAATCCATAGTGTTGGGGTCCCATTACATTTCACCATTGGAGCCCTTGGTTGTTTGTGTGTTCTTAGAGCCTTCTTATTCATAGAGGAACTATAGAAGTCGCATGATGCTGGGTCATGAACTCCATGAGACTTGCATATACTAGAAATGAACGGATGGCATGAAACATAGTTTTTCTGACCAGTTAGATCAAACTCAGGCACTTAGTGGGTTAACTAAATCAGGAGACTTGGCACCTCAACTAGGTGAGTCAATAAAATCTTCTGGGATGATACATAACCTATTGTGAAGTATTCTGATATCATAGCTTAAAACAGCACAAAAGACTTGGCCAGAGAAGGATGAGTTGCTGAGTTGAGTGTCGACTATGTGGCTCAACTGGGTTTCACCAAGGACTCGTCCACATCGAGTTTGAGAAGAGTAGAAGACCCAGTCACCCAGTAAACAACTGGTCGAAATCGACTCAGATGAGTTGTTAGTTGATCACCGGTTGCAACTCCGAAAGCTATGGCATAAAGTGTCTGTTAAGCCAGTTAAGCAAGCCATTAATTATTGGAGCAAGCTTTTCAGGCCCACATCTACTCCATGTGTATGAATGTTCCTGGTCCTGTAACTCCGTTTACAGCCCTAAAAAATTCTGAGAGCTGCCTGGCCATTCTTTGAATATCCCCATAGGGTTCATTAATAATTATAGTGAATAGGGTAGGGGGCTAATTGGAAACCATGGTCAGGGATGCTATTTAACTATCCAGCCTGTAAGATTATAACCCTTTGATGTTTGCTTATCTTCTATTGACTTTTGATTTCTAACGTACTCATTCCTTAAACAATCTAGCGGTATGCACATGATAGAGAGGTAAATCATACACAGTGTGTGAGTTGCTCCAATATCTTTGTTAGAATGATAGACCTCAGCAAACTCAAGACCGTATTTCATTTTAATGGTTGGAACTAGTTTTCAAGAATATTAATTGTATTTTTTAAATTCTGCCAGCAAGGTAACACCATTCACCATATTATTTGAGAAATGGTAATATTTAAGCAACAAAACCATGAGCTGCAGTATTAATGACAAAATTTCTATTGTGGGCCAAGTTCTTGTGAACAAGATTATATTAGAATCACATTCACTGTTAGGATTTTGATTGTGGGCCAAGTTCTTGTGAACAAGATTATATTAGAATCACATTCACTGTTAGGATTTTGATGTAATTTTCTTTACAATTCAAGAAAGAAAATGTGGGATCACATATGAGGAAGTGACTTCAATTCAGTAATGACCATCACTCCAATCAGATATGCTGATCTCTAAACAGCGGAGTCTCCAAGCCAACAGTTCCCTTGATGAGGAGTGAGTCTCCATCACAGATTTTACTGTGTCACACTAGGTTAAATTATTTTGCCTGGTATAAAACCACTTTTTTTTTATTCTCTAGCATCTACATTTGAAGTGTTTATTTTTCCTGTAAGATTATGATATAAAACAGTAATATTTACAATAATGTTTGTTTTTCCTGTATGATTATGTCAGCCTCTAAGTGCTATAAAGACTAACAAGCCTGTCTTTGGCAGAGCGCTTGTGTGCAAAAGACGAGGTCAAGGTCTTATCTTGATGACTACGACCACCCTGATTTTCCTATCCCTGAAACTGGAGACTGGGCCATTCAGAATTCAGTTATAACAATTGCTGCAGATAGCTGCATTATGAAAAACATCATTCAGCACTGGAGAACTGGGAGATCACCTGTTGATAGAAGCGGTGGTGATGACGTTTGCAGTCCTCTCAATCAATGTGGAGGGATTTTAGGTGCCTCCTACAGACTGACCTCTCCATTGGTTTAACATCATTAGTCAGAACTATGATTCATTGTTGTTGATCCTCATTTGAAATTCCTGCATGATTAGTTCCATGCAGCATTTTCATTGAGTCATTATTTTTGCCAACATCGTAATAATTATCAAGCCTTGAGGAAGGAAATTCCCTTTCATCATTCATCAGATTTCTTTTACATATGTTTGCATCTATGCACCAACTAATAACATTGAGAAGCTGGGGTTCAAAGAGATTATTTCATGGAGATACCTGTCAAATCAATTATCTAAATCAATAAAGTGGGTGCTATCATTTGTGTAGATAATATAGACTTATATAGGCATGCCACATTGTTTATATGCATGCCTGCTTGTGAGGCTCACGTAGATGCATGCCTATCATTGAGGTGAAAGGGATTACCATGGAAAAGGATTAGGCTAAAAATAAGACCCATGTGGATGATACAACGTTAGCATTTGTAGGCCGTCATTTTCTTGATTTAAGTCATCCATATTACATCCCCCCTGTGATTAGTGTATGAGAAGCAGCTCAAATTTCACTTAAATCGGAATAATGTTCACTATTAAATTGATGGCGTGGGTCTTTAGTTGTTTCTCAGATTGTTTAGGACATAGGTGTGTGAAGAGTGCATGAGTTCCAAGTCATTGTAACAAAAATACCAAAAAGAAATAAAAATTGAACGACGTGGGAAACATCAGACGGTGATCAGAGTCTCCACTTTTACACAGGTCACTTGGCTGAGTACATTTTCAGGGGATAGACTTCGGTTTTAATATGGGCAAGGGTTGATCCATGTTGTCTGCATTGACAATCCTATGTGTTTGTCGGCTAATCATCGGCTCTTGTACTGAAAGAGGATTTAAAATGTAGTTAAGGTTATAATTTATGATCTAATAACAAAAGATTTCCTGGATTTAAGAGTGGTACACAATTCGGTCGTGATAACCATCCCAGAGACTGGGCTCCAAGTCTGCATGATCTTTTGTCTTTTGAGGATTTAAAGTAACGGTACGTGATTGACTTGTTTACACTTGCTAATACTTTTCTTTTCGTTGTTTATCTCTTAATTGGTAACATGATTTTAATCCACAATGTAAACAGTGAGCACCTTCCACTGTCCCCTGGGCTCTAGACCCTCTAATTAGAATAGTCGTTATTCAAATTTAACCAAAACGACCAAGCCTTGATTAAGCAAATGGTGGCCCAGCTAGTGGGGCCTATGGGCAAACCTGATTTTGACAATCATCTGACTTCTAATCACTGTTGAATTAATTGTAAAAGAGAAAAAAGAAACAGGAGCTCATCCAAGAATCGAAATTTACTCAATTTTTTGCTTCTACATCAATCAATGGCTGGGATGATTTTAGAGGCATCATCTTTTGCACACCCTTTGGCCATCCATATAGTTCCCTCTTTTTAATGATTGGTGTGCATCCAATAGGGCCATTTGCCTAATCAGACCCGATTACTCTTGACAAGTTACTGGCCTTTCATCATTCTCCTAAATATTATTGCTGATCATTAGTTTAATTAGCATAGTTGTCTGATTTAAAACCCCCAAAGGATTGTTGATATAAAAAATGAATAATGATCAAACATTTTCACAGGACAGTTGCTAGATCATCTGATAGCAGACCCATGCTTCCCACGAGTGGGCCAACAAGACTTTAATCCTAATCCGGATCCTGAGTCTCTGGCTTGAAGAAATCATGAAACAAAAGAGCAGAAATTCACTGTGGGGCTCACCTATTGAAAATTTGAGCTATTCAAATGAACATCTTCATTGTACATGGCATGTCATGAAATTTTATTCTAATAAAAGTTTACTCACCTTTAAATTTACCCTAACATTAACAAATAACAACTTGATTAGTAAATATAATTAAATTTGTATTAATCAGACTACTAGTGAATTTGGAGAAAATGGCTACACAAACCTACCATGAGGGCACATTTACGTGGCAGCTGCAAGAGTGAAAGTAAGTCCACCATTATAGGCTTGTTTGTGCGAGGGATGGCAATAGGGTGGGATTGGGCACCCCCATCTCAAATTTATCAAATCCAAACCTATCGCGCCCTAAGGCTTGCAGTCCCTGCCGACTAGATTTATTTAAGGCAGAGGTTTTTAATGAGGCTAGCTCATCTTTTTTATGATTGATTTGCCCTTCAGCAACTTTTGTCTTTTGTGGTTTAAAACTTTGAAATTCCATAACTTTTTTTCACAATATCTATTTAAAAAAAATGATATATTTGGAATGTACTCATCGAGACTTTTCAAACAATACATAGGTTGCATATGAAATTCAGTAAAAAAAATATTATCAAAATATTATCTGAGTTTCAGATTTTCAATACAAAAATTCAGATAATATTATATGACTTTTAGATGCTCAATACAAAAACTCAGATAACTTCTTAAAAAACTCAGATAACTTCTTACATAAATTGTTACAAAACTTAAATAACTTTTTACAAAACTCAGATAAATTATTATAAAACTCAAATAATTTTTTACAAAACTCAAATGAATTGGTACAAAACTTAAATAACTTCTTACAAAATTGAGATAAATTGTTACAAAACTTAGATTACTTCTTACAAAAATCAAATAAATTGGTACAAAACTCAGATAACTTCTTAGAAAACTCAAATAAATTATTATAAAACTCAAATAAATTATTGCAAAACTTAGATAACTTCTTACAAAACTCAGATAACAGTTAAACCGAGTGAAGGAATTAGGCACCATCCCTACTGATTACATTTGGCAGAATTGCCTCTTTGCTAGATCCATTTCGAACATAACCACTTATCAAGCTATTCCAAGAAATCATATCCCTTATACCATTGACGCATAAAAACACTGCAATTCCTACATCCCCGCATTTCAGATACATGTCCAGAAGTCAAGTAACCACCAGAGAATGAGAACCCATTCCCAGTTGGATCACGCAGCTCCTGAACTGAGAAACGCAGGAATCAAACGCACGAGCGTAATGGCATTTGGTCTCAACCCATCACGCAGCTACAATTGTTCGAGCATCTCCATTGCTTTAACACATCTCCCAACTTGAGCATAGCACTCAATCAACGATGTCCATGAAACCACACTTCTTTGGGGCATTCTGTCGAACACCTTCCGAGCTATATCGATTCTGTGGCATTTTGCATGCATTTGAATGAGTGAGGAGCCTACATATGGATTCGATTCGCAGCCAAATCTCAGAATGTAAGCGTGGATCTCCTCCCCAAGTTGTGGGTTTAACAGATTAGCACAAGAGCCAACAATTGAGGGAAATGTTGAAGCATTTGGGCTTATACCTGCTTCGCGCATTCTGCGATACAGGAGAAGAACTTGCTCATATGACCCTTTTCGAAGACCACCACTGCTGCGAAGAGTCGATTTGCGTCCGCCATCACCAGAGTTGTCGCCACTGCCGGTCACCGTCGCTCTCATTGCCCACTGCGTCGCCACCATCCATTGCGGAAACATCTATCCAAGGAAACCTTGCCATAATGAAGGCGTTTTGGACTTTTTAAATGTTTTAATTAAAAAGATGGTGGACCTCTATATAATATAAAATGTTAAGAGACTTGTCCCCGAAAGCCAATTTTTTTTATCCATGGGTACACTAGGCAATTGACTTTAATAAGTAATAACTCAGCCACCAAATTGAACTCCCTTCTTTTTTATCATCAATTGGCCCCGTTTACGGATCTTCTATAAGGTTTTATGTCGCATTTCTCTCATTCTATGATAAAGTTTTTCAAGAAGTGAACAATAATTGTATGATAAAATGTTTAATTAATTATACTATATTAAGCTAAAGGGCTTTTCAATCTAATTTGGATTGTTGGGTGCAATTTTAACTGTCAATTATTCTTACTATTTTATGATGTGGATGTTCTCTCTTCCATTTTCTCATGTAGTACTACCTATGCCATTATCTTTATCTCATGTAACTGATATTTTGTTTCCCACTATTAACTTCAAGTGGATGTTCTCTCCGCCATTTTCTCTAGCAATTGCGACTACTGATCCCCTTATCTTATCTCTCATGCAAACTACCTTTTTGCCCACTTCTCCCATTTCATATCTGCACAGTCTCCCATTTTTCTACCTTAGTTTCCTCTTTCCTTTCTACTCTAACTACTCTCAATTGAGAAAATAGGTATTGTCATATATATTTTTTTTCTTTGTTTTATTTATAAAAAAATGTAATTCTATTATTCATTTGGGCATCCATTCAAATTAATGTTTATATTCCAATTGTATGAATATTTGATCTCTATTGTATGGACATACTCATGATTAGAACGGGTTATTGTGCTAGTTTCTTCTTGAAGAACTTTATGCATATTCCTGAATTTTTTCGTTCTTAATTACTATGAATACCTATATAAAAGAGACGGTCAAGCAATTGTACGAGAAATTGTAGAAACAAATAAAAAGCAAGATAGGAGAACACACGAAGTAGAAGGAGAAACGAAAAGAAAGGGTTGAAGAAGCATAACACCTACTGAAAAAACCGTCTGGGAGAGCTTTACCTAGGCAAAGGCGTAGAAGAAGATAAAAGTTTAGAAAACAAAAAATGGACATACTTTCTTTCGGTTTTTCATGTCTAAGCAGGTGGTGAAAACGGAGTGATTTTTCCATGTATCTGGGCTAAAAGCATACTTTAATGAACACCTAGCATAGCCTAGCAATCAACAACTTGCACAAAAGCAGGAGGAGAAAAGGAGAAAACAAGCCTAGCAATCAACAACATGCACAGAAGCAAGGAGAGAGAAAAGGAGAAAGTAGCTTGGGGGAAGCAGGTGGAGGTATTTAAGGATTTTAGTATGTTGGCTAATTCATAGATTAGACAAAACTGTACTTTTAGTCAAAGTTGTAGTTCTATTTGTTTTAGACTAGGAGTTTTAAGAGGTTAAAGAGTACTAGAAGAGTTAGAATGAAGGTATTTGGATTAAACAGATCATATCTCACAAACTGAATGCTGAATATGGACAAATGACCTACTGTTGGAAAGCTCGTTTTGAGTAGATATCCGTAGGTTCAAAGATTGTATCAATCGGATCTGAAATGACAAAGTTATGGCCTCAGGAAGTTTACAGAATTTGTGTTGTTCAAAATTATGAAATTATCATTGCGCGAATTTCTTTCTATTTGAAGTGAGGCTTTCCTTTTTTGTGCCAATTTCTATTCTGGTTGGATGACCATTATAAGGCACAAAAATAGGGCTATAAAAAGGGGTTTTCTTTCAACTCTAAAACATCAATCTACCTATTTTAAGTTGAGAATACACATTGGAAATTCCTTTTTTTTCTAGAGCTTTCATTGGAGAGATTGTGTTGAAGTTTTGTATTAGAGAATATTGCTTCTACTATCTTGTAAAAGATTATCTTCTCTCTTGTAGAAAGTTGTTCGTCTTAAGTGGCTTTAAGGCATGTTGGATCAAGTTTGAAGATAGTAAATAGCATGTGCATCGGCAAGAAGAATATCAGTCCTTTAGGTTGTGTTCAACTGGACAATGGTAATAAATAGATTTTGTAATCTCTCTTGCATAGTGCTTGATCTGAATTTAGACCGGTATTAAGTTTCATGGTTTTTTCCTGTTTGGGTTTTCCACGTAAAAATCGCTTGTTTATCTCTTGTGGTGATTGCTTTTTAACTTAAATTAATTGGTTGTTTATCTACATACTAGAAATCTATATTGGGATCTTAATCTGTGTCAAGGTTAGAAGTCTTTCAAGGTAGGACAGAAGTAATTGGAGGAGGCAAGTGCCTTCTATCATAGGGTATAGATATAGATTTGTTTTATTTTTTTTTAGATGGTTCTATAAAAATTCTTTCTAGTTTGGCTTCTTGATTCTTAAGTAGGTTTCTTTATAGATGTGCTACGGAATTCATGGTTATAAAATGGGATTTTTATAAAAAGAAATTGGGCTTGTTTAGATGTGTTGGATACAAATTCATTGTTTAAAAAAGTATTTTGTTACATGTGTTGGTAGAATTCTACATTGTTTTAATGTTTGGACTTTAAAGATTGTTGCTGTTTTTCTGTTTAGTCTCATACATAACCGTGCATGGTACAGTGAGTTTCATTAATTGGGTTTGTATTCTGAAGTTGATCAATGTACATGCAATCTACTTCATGAGATTAATGAGGCAAAGAAGTGAGAAGGCCCGAACATGCAAAAAACAAATCAAATGAGGGGAGTGGGCTTGGGGTTTTCTTGTGTCATTGAATTGTAATTTGGGTTTCCATTTATTCTTTGATTCCTTAATAATCTACATAACTAACATGTCAATTAACTTCAATCTTATATTGGTAGTTATTCCACAAAGAAAGAAACAAAAAACTCTTTAAGGGTTGCTTTTTTGTTGAATAATTAGTTTGTACTACAATCACGGACAACCAGAAGGTGCTCTGCAAGTCTCAAATCTTAGGCTTAGGGAAGCAAAAACAGAACAAATCAAGAACAAAACATGAAGCAATCTGGATAATCTTTTCTTGTAGATATTTCCTGCTCATCTCCTATTGTCTGTTTTTCCCTCTTTGTTACCCAGGACCTCACTTGTTCTCTCTCTATTTATTTTTTTTCTCAGATTCTTCATTGGCCCATCACCAAATCGTAGTTAACTCGGGGATTTTGCCGATTCTCGACCTCACATATGAATTGTATTTCATTTTTTTTTTTTTTTGCTTTCTTTCTAAAATGTTTGATTGAAGATTGAATATACTTTGAGATGAATGATGATGGAGATGTGTGACTGTTGAAATAGGTTGATTCCAGGCTATTGTTTGCTGTATTGGATGAGTTGGATGTTTGTATAGTTGGATGGGTATGATGTTTTCATGGGTTGGATGAGTTGCATGTTTGAATGGATTGGCTGTTTGCACTGTCAATTTGTAGGATTTCTCCCAAACCTTCTTTGTCCAATTTCAAGATTGCAGTGAAGAATTTCAAAATATAGCACAATTGTTATATTTAATTTACTGTGAAAAAAGGAGTACTCAACCAACATGTAGTAGTGAGTTTCATCATACTCAACCAATCAGCATCAAGTCCCCATTACAACAGAAAGGATGAAACACTTACCATCATATCTGACAGAGATCCTTGTAGCAAGGAAATAAATTGCATATTTTTCTCTTGCATGCATGTGGGTCCCACCAAAAGATCTCTTGCATGCATGTTGATCCCACCAAAAGATCTCTTGCAAGGACACCTTGCATCAAAGGAGTCCAAAGTGGACATGTTGCACCTAAGTAGACTACACATGGGGGATGTAGAAAATTATTTAAATATATACTAGCGCTTCAAGACTCGGGCCATAAAAAAATAATAATTAAGTCTTATTAAAAATTATTAATAATTTAAATAAAATATTAATAAATATTATGACATAAATCATAGCAGAAACATAGTTAAAATATTGAATCTTTATTTTTTTGAAAGGAAAAAATATTTTCTTTAAATAATAGATGTATAAAAGTTGAGAGTGGAAAAGAAAAACCATTGATATTAAGTCATCCTTAAATGATTAAAGGAATTAAATGTGGTCCAAGGAAAAAAAATTTTGGATATTTATTTATTAGCATGCACTTGTTTTAGTAGTTGCACTTGGTTCATCTTCTTTGCTTATCTCGAAAGTTGCGCTTATTTCATCTTATGTAGATCTTTTAACGTCTGCACTTGTTTTAATTTGTGCGCTTGTCTCAATAAATTTATTTGTTTTCGGCATTGCAATGGAAATACTTGGTCCAACATCTTGAAATTTCAGATTTTCTTTATAATTTGATACTGCATAGTAAACATTCAAATAAATTAGTGAAAGAAACTGATATGAAAGAAAATGTGTTGATGGCATTAAAATAGAACTTATAATTTTCAGTTTCTGATAATAGAATAGTTGATTCTTGAGTGTAGCTAATTTCTTCAATTTTCTTTATTGGGATACTGCTTTTGACGTTAGTTTATTCATCGTTGAGTCTAGTTTTATATGAAATAAATATTGTTTCCACAGTGCTTTTTTATTTCATTTTCTAATAGTTCATACCAATTAATCTGCAAAATAATTAAAAATTTAATATTTATATATACATGATGATAGTTAAAAAAAGAAGTAACTTTATGTAAATAAAAATAAATATAAAATACCTTATTTGCACATTCTTGAAATTCTTCGTTTGTTGAATTTATGAAAATTTTAAGTATTGCATCGTGCGATAAGAATGATGGATAGACATATGTCTCATTATAGATGAAGGAAGGCAATGTTGGAGATTCCCCATGACAGATCAAGGAAAACAATGTTGGAGACTAAGGATGATCTTATCATCCACAACTCATCACTGGTGAGAACTTCATGTATTTATTTATTTTGTGAAACATTGTCTATGTTCGTTAACTATTATTTTTTTTTTTACTTTATTTTTGGGCTAATAGAAGGTCTACTAGTTTTTTCATTCTTTCATGATTAATTCTTTAATGATACGTATTTGATTGTAGCATTTTTACAAAACACTAAGGAATGCTACCAGGTTCTTGATTTCAAAGACTTAATAACAACCTTTGTCAACTCCAAAGAAGTGCTAATTTTAATTAAATTTTCAACTATTATACGGGTTGTTCTCTATTTTTTTTTCCTCCTCCCATTGTTACATCGAAAAATTGAATTTTAACACCCACATATTCATGGCAAGTGGAGTCAAAATAAAAATGAATGTGATTGTCCATTTTCCAAAGGTTCTTTTAATCTGACCATAAGAGATGTTGTGTATAAAATTGAAAGATTTTAGGATAAGAGATAAAAATTGATTAGTTTATGAAAAATTTAAAATTGAGTGAGAGTATTAATCCAAATTTAAAATTGTTATGTTAGGGCTAATCCAAATTATTGGTTGTTCTGGTTTTAAAGGGACATAACTTAGAATGAGAGAGATTTTAGAAATCTTGCCTCCTGGTAGTGTCTTTCTAATGATTAATTTAGGGAAGATCTAACAATTTTAGGGCTTGAGCATCAATTTACTTGAGTGAGGCCCAGATATAAACTTTGAATTGAGTTGAGATTTAATAGTAGAAAGCTCAAGCCCGATCTGGTCCAAGTGAGAGGCACTAAGAAATCTTTTACATAGAAACAAACATCTTAACCAACAAATATTTTCATTTTTTAAATATAATACAGTATGGTTCAAGTTTAAACTATTCTAGGTGGGTTGAGCTCAAGGTAGGTACTTATGGCTCGAGTTAGGCTCTCTATAGGCTCGGGCCCATTGTTCAAAATCTAGGCTAGGCTTGGATATTACTTGGCCTGGCTCGGCTCATCCTGGCCTAGCCTATGAGCACTCGTGACCAATTTAGACTCTATTGTGATTTTAATAGAAAACCATTTGGACCCACAAATTGCTACTTCGATAGTAGGATTTAATGGCATATGAAATGAGATAAGGGTAATTTGCCTAATTGATGTGATGAGTGGTATGAAAATTCGTTTGAAATGTATGAGAACCCCATCTTTTGGTTATATAGCATTCTTTAAAATTAAATATGATATGAATATCAATAGTAGATTATGATAAGATTGCTTGCAAGGCATTGCATTGAAAATTTTAAGGTATCGTATTCTTTTAATAAGAAAGATTTAGATTGACTTTAGAAAGAGAGAGATAATGATAGTGATAAGGATTATGCTGATTTTTAGGAGATTAAATAGTAAAATGAGAGATTTTAGTGAAGGGAAATGGTAAGAAAGATTTATATTGATTTTAGAAAGAGAGAGATAATGATAGGGATAAGGATTATGCTGATTTTTAGGAGACTGAATAGTAAAGAGAAAGATTTTAAGGGAGGAAAATGAGAGAGAATTTTAGGACTTTAATTGAAGTGTGCCACGTGTCGCTCTTCCGTAAAGAAAAAACGCCATATATCACTCTCCCACGAAAAGAGGTATTTTCATAATATATATAAAGAAGCAATATGGGAGAACTGAGGAAGCAGGAGGAGAAACGAAAAAAAAGGTTAAAGCAGGAGAACACTTGTTGGACAAACCATCATATTCGATAGAGATCTTGGAAGAAAACAAATTGCGTACTTTCTCTTGCATGCATGTGGGTCCCACCAAAACATCTCTTACATGGGCACCTCGCATCTAAGGGGCCAAAAGTAGATAGCTTGCACCAAGTCAACTGCAAATGAAGGATGTAGAAAATTGTAGAAACAAATAAAAAGCAAGATCAGATAATAGATGAAGCAAGAAGAGAAACAAAAAGAAAAGGTCCAAGCAAGAGAACACTTGCTGAAGAAACCATCATATCTAATAGAGATCCCTGAAGCAAGGAAACAAATTGAATATTTTTCTCTGACATGCATGTGGGTTCCACTAGAAGATCTCTTGTATGGACACCTTGCATCTAAGGGGCCTAAAGTGGATAGCTTGCACCTAAGTTGACTGCACATGAAGGATGTAGAGAATTGAAGAAACAAATAAGAAGCAAGATGGGAGAACAGAGGAAGCAAGAAGAGAAACAAAAAGAAAAGGTTGAAGCAGGAGAACCCTTACTGGAGAAGCTGTAATATCTAATAGAGATCCTTGAAGCAAAGAATCAAATTGCATATTTTCTCTTGCATGCATGTGTGTCCCACTAGAAGATTTCTGATAAAGCACGGGAAAGAAGAATAGCTAACGGGCTATTCTCCATGCCAAAAGACTTATGATAAACTGTCTAAGCCTCACACCAAAGATAAGAGTTCAACCTACATTGAGAAAAAACTAAAATCTATCATCACTGCTGGGCTTTAGATTTGGGCCTAATGGATTGGCCAATCATGGATTTGGCTTGCATGATTCCCCCCTCTTGGGGCAAAACTCGTCTTTGAGTTCGGTAAATGTCCACCTGAGTCGAAAATCATTCGAACAAACTTCCGAATTGCTTGTTAAGCTTCATTTTGAGGTATGACTTGAAAGTGTGATTTGATCTTTTCTCCCAATTGGAACTTGGTTGGAGGTCTTGCTTCTTTTGAGGACTGCATGTGTATTGAATTTGTGATCAGACCATTAGATGCTTCAATTGTTGGCTATCTATCATCCATGTCTGATCTCCAAAGTTAAAGTCAATGTGGTGGACTTAATAGCTTGATCTTCTTGCATAACTATTGGAACAATTGTTTTGATGTCTGATAATTCAATTGGCTTTTCTGAAATTAATGGTGCAATCATATAACTGCTTGTACTTCTTCTGGCTTTATCTCTTGCTTATGTAGATCAACATTATCTCTAAAAAAATATTTATCTTCTTTCTCTTGAAGTTCAACTGAAACATGGCTCAATTGAAGCATTATGCGAAAGAAGAATAGCCAACGGGCTATTTTCCAAGCCAAAAAGCTTAGGATAAATTGTTTATACATCACAGCAAAGACAAGAGTTTAACCCAAATTAAGAAGAAAACTGAAATCTTGATAAAAAAAAAATATAGTCTATCCTATGAAAAGGGATTGTATTTATTTATAACTAAATTACTCTATAAATAAAGAAACAAACTAGTTCAATCCAAATAAAAATTCTTAATTTAAATTTGAATTTAATTTCTAAAACTTAAGAAAGCAACTAGTATTAATAATTAATCTTCACTGCTTAGCTTTAGATTTGAGCCCAATGGCTTCGCCAATCATGGATCTGGCCTACATCAATCTCTTATATGGATGCCTTGCATCTAAGGGGCCCAAAGTAGGTAGTTTGCACCTAAGTGGATCGCACATGAAGGATGTAGAAAACTGTAGAAACAAATAAGAACAAAGCTACACAAACAGAGGAAGTAGGAGGAGAAACAAAAAGAATAGGTCGAAGATGGAGAACACCTACTAGAGAAATTGTCTCTTTTATATATGGGTATAGAACAACAACTGAATGATAAAATGCTTAACGAATTCCTTCTTGAAGAGCTTTATGCATATTCATAAATTTTTTTTTTCTTATTTACTATGAACACCTATATAAAAGAGATGGTCAAGCAATTATATGATAAGCTTTATAAACAAATAAGAAGTAAGATGGGAGAACAAAGGAAGTAGCAGGAAGAGAAACGAAAAGAAAAGGTTGAAGTAGGAGAACAGCTGTTGGAGAAACCATCTGGGAGTGATTTACCTAAGCAAAGGCATGGAAGACGATGAATGGACCGAAAATGGAAGATGGAAAGACTTTCTTTTGGTTTTGCATGTCTACGCAAGTGTTGGAAACAATGAGATTTTTGCATGAATCTGGGTCGTATGAAGTCTTAAAAGAACACTTAAGATAGCCCAACAATCAATAACTTGCTCAAAAGCAATAGGAGAAAAGGAGAAAGCAAGCCTAGCAATCAACAACTTGCATAGAATCTGGACTTGAAAAACGAGAAAGAAGCCAGCAGGGAAGCAACTGGAGGTAGGACGGAAGTAGCTAGAGGCAGGCGGGTGAAACTATGCCTTCTATAATTGGGTATAGATATAGACATCATATTAAATCATGCAAAGGGAGAAAAAGGAAAAAGCAACTAGGAGGGATGAAAGTGGAGGTATGAATGTCTCTCTCTCTCCCTACAAGTGTCTTCTTCTCTCCCACTATTTCATGTCATTTATTTGCCCCTGTTTGGCAATGCTATTTTTTTCCTACAACTCTCTCTCTCTCTCTCACACGCACACATACACAATCTTAAACACACCACATGCCCTTCCCCTTCTCACTTTCTCTGCCCATCTCCACCTTGCCTAGACAACCAAACCAACCCCCTCTCTATCCTCCACTACCCAAAGGACCTAACCACCTCTCCCTCTATCTCAAACTCCCTTTTTTACCCATTTGCCTAGCCACACTGCTCTTTCTCTCTCTCTCCCCTTGGTCCTACCCACTGTTTTTTTTTCTTTATTCATTTATGGTGAATTTTTTTTTATCCTTGATGAGCGAGTAGTTTCATTTTATGGTTTGTCTCCTATTACTTTTGGTTTCTCTTCTATTACTTTTATTTTTAAGCTTTTTGCCCCCACTATTGTTGGAGCACCATAGATATGTATATGTTGGTTTTGTTTTGTCTTATTTTTTCGCCTCTTTTCACAAGTTTAAGGCTAGAATATGTATTCTATTTTCAATGTTTTTTTATTTTAGAGGGAGAGAAGAAGCCACTAGTTGGGAGTGAGACATTCATGGGAGAGTTTTACTTAAGTGGAGCCATAGGAGAAGATGAAAGGCTAGAACACGGAAGCTGGAAAGACTTTCTTTTGGTTTTACATGTCTAAGCATGTGGTGGAAATGAAGAGATACATGCAACATGTATGCAAGAGAAAAATTTGCAATTTGTTTCCTTGCTTTAGGGCTGTCTGTCGGATATGACAATAAGTGTTTCATCCTTTCTGCTGTAATGGGGACTTGATGCAAATTGGTTTGGTAAGATGAAACTCACTACTACATGTTGGTTGGGTACTCTTTTTTTACGATTTGAAGAACTGTATGTATATTCATTAATTTTTTTCTTCTTAATTACTGTGAACAACAATTGTATGATAAAATGCTTAACTAATTCTTTATTGAAGAACTAATTCTTTATTGAAGAACTTCATGCATATTCATGAATTTCTATCTTCTTAATCGCTATGAACACTAATTGTTTGATGAAATGCTTAACTAGCCCCCAACACATGTGCCACCAAGTAGAACAACAATTCATCTGTTTTTTTTTTTAAAGGCGGTGTAACACTCCGACCCAAGTTAAGCTTGATTAGCGAGTAACTAATTATGTACTAGCTAATTAATGTGGTTTTATCTTAAACAAGTTGATTTTTGTCTTGTGGAGTCCAGTGGGTCAAGTTCAGGTCATGGATTGGTAGTTGGGTTCGGTTTGACCTTAATTAGGGAGATGAAGCCCTTTTTCGTAATTTCAGATTTCATGGTTTTTTGTCATACATGCATCATATTGATACCATTACGATTGTCTTGTTAAGCTCGTCAACTTTCATACTTGACTTGAACGTATTAGACTTAATTTGACTTAGTTGGACCCTCAAATGACTTAAAATGTAACAACCTCTTATGAGAGGACTTTTTTATAAACTTCAAGTTCTATATATACTTTCAAATGGGTTCCAGTACCCATCTCATTCGACTCTTTTTTTGTACTAGCTCCTCCCTTCCAACTCTTCCTCCTCCCTTCCAACTTTTTTTTTATAGCAGCTCCTCCCTTCCAACTCTTCCTCCTTCTTCTTTTCATCCTTAGCTTCTCATTAAATCAAAGGGGCCAATAGAGTGCATGTGGGATTGGAGGTTTTCATTTTCCCTCTTTAACATCTCCCACCCTTCCTCATCTCTGTGAAGTAAAGGATTCAAACACTTCTTCTCTCTAATCGATTACTAAGGTAAGATCACTGCCTAATATACAAAATTCTTAAGTTCAAGGAGTCAAGAAGACTCCTTTCTCAAGCATGCACTTATCTTCTTCATCATTTCTTACATGCATGTCATTTTAGGCTAAGAACAGTAGGTTCTTCTTCTTAACTGAGTCAAGAAAATGAGTACTAGTGGAATTTAAGATCAAAAGAAAGTATAAACTAATTTTGGTTGAATGCATGTTTGTAGTTTATGATTCATATACTTCTACTACATTCTAATATTATATTCTAGCCTTATATTCTTATTTTATCTGCATAATTGAGGTATTTTAGTGAAAGAATGAAAGATGAAGTTAAAAGTGCAAAGTGATATAATTAAATGAAAATGATTACCTGAGACCATAACATGTAACATGCATAAGCAATCAAAAGAAAAATGTTCTGAACATAAATAGCTTTAGAAATCCTAAAGCTTACGGCTAAGCTGTAAGAACACTACGGCTAACTTTCCAGAGAGCTAAAAAGTAGAGATTTCTTGTGCGGCTAAGTCGTAGAATGTGCTACGGCTAAGTTATAGCCTAGCCGTGACTCAGTGCGTGCCTATTAGCCAAAATGGGTGTAATCAAGGTTGAAAGGGTTCGAGCTCTCTTAGCTCATTTAAGTATGCATTGTTTAGTATTAGCTACCTTGTTAATTCCAATTTCTATGATTGAATATGATTTTAAGACCAAATCTCCTTTATGTATGATATGATAAGTACGACTGAAATGTATGAAAGATAGGAATTCGAGTCGGTTTTGATACGTTGAGTTAGCACCACTTAGCTGATACCCTTATTAGGTTCGATGGGACCAATGCGGGTATTCTTTATATTTCTACTGCAGTAGTTTATGAAGGAGTTATCGGTGCTCCTCGGGAAGCTAAACTGATCTCTTAACGTAATTCTCATATGTATGTTCACCTTCTTTTTTGGGAGAATATAGCCTCGTGGATGCCAATTAGTATATATAATATTCTATTTATAATTCGGTATTCATGTTTATTCATGCACAACATGCCTGGTTTACACTTATAGCCCTCCTTTAATCTATATATTTTTTTAATTCATCTGATACATCATACTGGTTTTATGTATCTCTATATTTGATTAACCGTCGTGTTAACAATGTTACCCTTAGTGTTACAGGTACAAAATCAAAACCCAACACGACTAATGACGCGTCCCCGGAGGATGCCCTAACAATACCTAGGGGTATAGAATAATGTAAAAAAGACAACATTTTCTGCTAGTTGTCTTATGGAGTGCGTCCAATGATTTTATTGGGATGATAAGTTAGTGATTTTGGTCTTGTGTATGGAGATGGTTTAAACTGGACATTGTATATAAGACATGTTTAAGGATTTTGTGATTATGTATGTGATGGGAATGGTTAATTAAAAGACTCAAGTTTTTTTTGTGATGCATAATTTTCTCTTCTATGCATTGATTATGATTATTACAGGTGTATTTCACAGGTTTTCGCTTTATATTTGAAATTAAATTTACGTGTCGGTGGATATTCCTCACACGCTCCTATGAAATCTTCCTTGTAGTGATTCGTGCGTATCTTCACATGGCATGGATTATTGCGGGATTATGTATTCACACTCTAGGAGCCCATTCAAATCCCCAATTTTCGGGATCGAGGTGTGACAATAAGGGCCATCAAGCATACAAAGGATGAAACCGCATTCCTTTGGTTTTCTTACTTGAAAAGGCTTTAGGTCATTTTTAAAGTTACAAACAAGCCTCCTTAGGTTTCATTCTATTCCTTGAAAATTATAAGATTAAAATGACGCAACTTTGGCTTCGGTTTGTTTGTATAAAGCACCTTTTCCAGATTTGCACAAAACGATCTGTAACAAAAAAGTGATGATTATCAAAGGTTGTAGTCGATTCCACAGTCAAATTAAGCATCCTTATGGTCATTCAACACTCCAAAAGACGAAAAGCACAAATTCCAACACTCTGAAAACATCATAGAAGTGAAACGGAGCCAAAAAAAAGGGACAATAGTGGTCATTTCGTCCACTGTCTATTAGTAACCGTAGGCCACGATCACCCCTTCCCTACCTTTGTTTTTTTTTTTTTTTGAATTTTGGCTCTCTTTTTATGTATTTTTTTTAATTTTAAATTTGGATCACACCTAAGACTAGAGGGAGGGGTTGTGAATTTTTAAAACTTGCAAAACAACCTGCATCCCCGAGGTCATAGTGTTGAACCCATGTAAACAAAAGAAAATTAATAAGGAACTGTAATTATTTTCTCATTCTTCTTAATGCTTGAAATGTGTAAATGTTGAACTTGAATCCATTGCATTTCACATTACTTTTCAAGTGCGATCAGAGCATCACAACATAACCATGCAACTGTGAACTCCTAAGGGGCTGACTGTGTTTACAGTGGGGTGTAGAATATGTTTACTATGATTACAATAATATCCAAAAGAAAATCAAGTCAAAGACACATCAGAACTGTGTTATACGACGTGATAAATAGATGTATTAGTAAACTGCTGATTTGTCATTTGTTTTAAGTGTTGTTTGGATCTTAACACTTATTAAATGTTACCCATGTGTCTAGTGTATTATATGGCACTTCTTTAAATATTATTGAATTAATGATTGATGGTACAAATTGTTATTTGTGTAAATAGAATCTCTTATTGGGTTCCGATGTTTTTACAGTTTTGGGATGAAAGTATATGCAAATGCTTTGTAGATATCATCCGCAAGTTCATTTTTAATACTATTCAAGATCGCCTAACCAAGTGAAAATGTTTATTACCGATTTATTAGTCTTCACACGTATATCATATTTAGCAGGGGAAAAATGGAAATTAATCTGCTCATCAGATTTTGTATTTGAGAACAAGTATAAGTACAGGGTCTCTACCCATACGTGGTATTTAGGGGAAAAATTTTAAAAAATTAATGTGCCTTATTATATTGTGCGAGCTAACTCTCAGTTTTGAGAACATTATTCAATTCTCTTTTGCACTTATTTTCACTCACATTGGCTTCATCCAAGCGTGGCGAAGTGAAGACATTACTACTGCACCAGGATCATCCAAACACAAATAGTCCAATAAAAGTTAACTTAACATTAGACAAGTTAACTTAACATTAGACAAGTTCCATGAAAAGTTGACATTGATGTGACCCATCACTTTTCTTTATCTCACTTTCACCTTATTTCAAATGTGCTCGTAGGAAATAGATAATATAACCTTTTAACTTTCTGTGTTAAAAATAGATATTTTTTGTCAGTGGTTAGAAAAAGTAGCTTCTTTACTTTTTTGTTTAAAAGGTAGAAAGTTTTTATTAAATGTATACTTTTAATTTGACTTCTTTTAGTTTATTGTGTCTTAAAATAATATTTCACTTCAACTTACTAGTGAAGTAAACTTACCTAACAAACTACGGAACTAAACGTGTGTAGATTTCAGAGATGTGAGAGAGAACAAGCATAGATTTGGATTGATACAAAAATTTATGCTGAGTTGGACTTGGGAAACTTTTTAACACCTCGACATTCCTATTTCAGTATCCATGTAACAAATTTTTATAAGGAGATCTAGGCGCTTTACAGGAGACCAGCCCATCTCTTTCACTCCTATTTTGTGCAACACCAAGGATGTAGGCCCACGGGACTAGAGGATTGTCCTAGTGGATAGGACACCCATTCCCATTGCACTTACTAGAGATTGATCCCTTTGTGGGTGTCTTGTCTTTCACACTCCCGACCACTGGGCCAACTCAGCAAATGATAAAGGCCCACCAATATAATATGGGATACAAGCCCTCTCGGCATTAGTGAAATAGGTCTCAACAGATCGTCTCAGGTAGATCCATTCGGTTCTCTCTCTCTTTGCCCTTCTTCATGACCTCTTGCCTTTACCTCTCAAGTATTGATGTGGATTTGTTTGTAGTTATTATCCATCATTTTTCATTTAGATTTCCCCCTTTATTTCTCAGTTTGATATGGAACTTGTTCGATGAAACAACTAATAGACATTTACTTGAAGAATAACCAAAGTTCAGAAAAATACCCACTTTCAATTCCATCTTGTTTGTTGAATTTGAAAGTTGAAACTCTATTTTCTTCTTTTTAAATGGACGTCTCTAGTTTAGATTTTTTTATTTTTTTATTATTATTATTATTTTTTTGCACTTTCATGTGGTAAAGTAGTTTTAGATTTTTAGGCCTCAAAGTGTTGCATATCATCTTCATGGAGCATAGTATTAACACCTACTGGCCTACAACATAGAGTTGATGAACGTGTGTGGATGGGATCTATTAATAATTTACTTTGGCAAGCATTAAGAAATATGGGTGAAGAATAAACAGTAGACATGACACTTTATTCTGTAGAAATGGTTGTTGTTGAGGATACCTTGATTGGCACATGTGAAACATGGAAATTAAAAGAGTTTCATATGATAGTAAAAATTCCATTCATAGTTTTCCATCTATGTGCATGTAGTTCTCTCCCTCAATTGATTATTTTCATATACATTGAATTTTTATAAGATTTTTGAATGACCATGGGTACTGAAGTACTAGTTTTAGGAGGTTAGTTTTAGCAAAGTCATACAGCCATGGATCCACGATCAATAAATAAATCAGTCTCTTGAAGGATTGATCGAATCCAAAGAAGGATTCAACCATTAGGGCACAATGAATAGAAAAATCATAACTAAAGAGAATACTCTCATAACTTAATATTATTGATAATAAACAATGTTTATCATTAAAATGAAGCCAAATCAGCTTTATATAGAAAAGTTGGTTTGATCCCTAAGAAAAAAAACTTGCTAATATTAGAAGAACCCTAAAAAAAAAGAAACTCACTAATAGTAATCATAATAAAGTCAAACTACTTATAATATTTCTAAATAACTAGATGTCCAGTTTAGCTTATGGACTGGGCCCAACGGGTTAGCTGACTCTTGGTCTGGTCTGCATCAACTCTTCTTGACTTGGAAGAACTAAACTTCGACGAGTTGCAAACTTGAGAAATACTAGGAAGAATTCAATCATAAGTATGGAAAATGTTCTCCTGAGTCGAAAATCAATCACACAAACTTAGTCTTTTCTTTTGATCCGCATTTGCATGACATGTCTTGGAAGCTTGACATGATCGTTTCTTGCATCTAAAAGTAAATTGGAAGTATCTATTCTTCTAATGAATGAATTTATCATGGATGTGTGATTGGACTAGTAGATACTTCAATTGTTGGCTTTCGAATATCCATATTTGTTCCCCGAAGAGAAAGTCAATATGTTGGGACTTCAACAACTTGATTTTCTTACTGAACCACTAGAACAATTGATTTGGTTTCCAATGACCCAATTAGATTTTTTGAAAGTGGTGTTGTAATCAAACCACCTAGTCCAGGCTAAACCAAGTAAAGCTTCAATGTGTGCTTGCCCTTGTTCTTCCTTAATGCGTTGAGGCTCATAGTTGACATTGCCTTGATCAATATTGTTTGTACCCACAAAATCAGTGTTGCGATTAAATAGCTCCTTCGATATCATCCTTGATATCTTCTGTCTATGCTTTTGATGCAATCATTCCTTTTATTTCTTTTTTTTTTTTTTTTTTGCTTTTTCTATGATTTTTCAGTTGGAGGTCATGATGTAGATGAAGACATAACTATTTATGGCAATGGAACAAGCATAATCCGTTTTTCTTCTCACATAATTATATATGTGTTCATTTTTTTATCATTATGCACTTTCCAATCAAAGAGCCATAGTTGTACAAAAATAATATAAGTAATATTCCTATGGATCACATCATACTAAATTTTATCTTTATAGTTTCCAATCTTGAATAATAGCAAGCATTTATGAGTTACAAAGATGACAAAACCATTAGACCATGTGACTTTTTAGGGCTTACGCACTTGCTCAATTGGCATTTAAATTAAGCTTCCCAATAACCTCTTGTGCAACAAAGTTCATTGTACTATCATTGTTAATAATCAAATTAATGGCTCTATCTTTGACTTTCATCCACGTGTAGAATCTCTTTGTTTATCTCCATTCGTCTTCTTTTTTCTCATTAGTATTGGTGAGTCGACGGATGACATTTGTGGGATTATCTTCTCTAGTGAAAAGTTTCTTCACAACATAGGCCCTTGAGCTTTATTGAGACACACATTGTAGTATGCAGGATCGTCTAAGAATATGCTCAACATAAAAGGCTTATAAGTATGCTTCTTGACCGGTTTAATAATGATTCATATTCTCCAAGATGTTTAGTCTCAAAAATTTGATATAGTGAGCCAAATCATGTCTCAAAAATCTGATATAGCGAACCAAATCATGTATCCTATTCTCCTTTAAGGCACATATATCTTGCAACTCTCAAAATTGACAAGTACATTCATCAACGATCTAATTTCTTTATTTCAAATTAAGAAATTGTTCAAAATAGATGTCATTCACAAAATACCAATCTCCATATTTATAATAATACAAAATTATTTGAATTTCATTGGAGTTTCCAAAAATCTGCACGATAACGTAGGAAGCAAGGGCAATAAAAGTTAACTCACTTTGAGAAAGATTGGACTGATGTGCTAGGCTGGGTCCACCTGTTTTTTTATTTTTTTTATTTTTATACTGTTGGTGGACTGTACTAGGGTCAGATCTGGCCCGAACTTGGACCCAACTGGACTCTGGCTCAATTGCTCAAGTTGAGGGTCTCGCACGTGGGACTGTGGGAGCGAAACCTTCCCCTCGTTTCGCTACAGTAACGAATGGAAAGAAGAGAGGGTACGATGGGGCCTTATCCGGGTCGACTGCGATGGAAGAGAGGGCGCATAGACGCTGGCGATAGGGATGCTGCTACGAAGGCAGGGCCACGACGTTTCAGGTACGCCCTCTGTGCTTTGTGCTCTCTCTCTCTCTCTCTCTCTCTCTCTCTCTCTCTCTCTCTCTCTCTTTCTCTCTCTGTGCCATAGCCGATCCTTGAACTGCGTAACTTCTGTTGTCAACATATGAATTGTGGCACTAGCAGTTCCAAGCATTCCATCTATTATGGACTGCCTTGCAGTCATGAAAGCTGAAAGTCCACCTATGTTTTCCTCCTCCTTCGTTGCAGCAACAACAACTCTCTGCCAAAACATCTAATAATTTGGTCATGTTTCTTTATCTGCCCTTCTCTATTGCCTCCCATACCCACTTCAAAGTTTCCAACAGATGCGTCTATAACAAGAATGAGAGCATCAAAGTTCACAACTGACTGGATGTCAAGCCCACTACCAGCAACATCTGTCACTACAAAAACATGATAAGTCCTTGATTTAACTTTTTGCAAAGGATCTACTTGGAAAGCCTGGTCTTTGTCATTTCGAAGGGCTGCAACTTTAATTCCCCTTTGAATCTGGTGTGTGATTCTATTTCATCAACTGCAGCTTTTGTTGAAACAAACACAAAAACAGCACCCTCATCAATCACTACAGAATACAGATAGCCGTTCAAGAAGCCAAGGCATCTTCTCCGTATTGGAAGGAATTACGTTAACGACTTGGGTAATGTGATTGTTTGTCATTCCAACCTTGCCAATCGTAACTCTTACAGGATCAACTAGCCTTTCTCTACCCTAGGCAAAACCCAGGCTATAAGGTGCAGATGGAGCTGTGCCAAAGCCCTGGCTCAGCCACTGCACAGTCTGCGTGTAGTGTCTTCCCAATTGAGACAAACCTACTTACCATCAAATTCCAAGAGACCGAATTCCTCTCTGGCATTTTATCATACAGAAGGTGGGCATCACTCATGCTTCCACTTTCTCATGCAATTTGATCTATTCATTGTTGATTTTAGGATCATCTCACAAATCCCGTTTGCAATCGGCTATGATCAGTAGCACCTTCACCTCCATCTGTCCAAGCTCTGGAGGCCAGTATGCGCTCAAGTGATCCAGCATCTCCTCTTGGTCACACGCAACTGTCAAAATGATGGCATCCACCATCTTGCATTCTGCTGCCGGCTTCCTTCGATGCTCCAAACTGGTTGAGGCGTCAATGATGGTGATCAGGACGTGAGCATGAAAAATGTTGGAGGAGAGGCGCATCAAAGGAAGAACTATGGGAACATTCCCTGGAAACATTTCGGCAGCGACAGTGGCGATAAGGCTTGATTTTTTGGTGCTGCGGTTGCCAACAACGACAATGCAGACATTGGAAGGGATGCTAGGATCTACAGCGGTGGAGGAGGCGACCATGGGGTCTCCATTCGACAGGTGGTCTCAGTGGTCAAAGTGGTGGCTTCGTTTGGGAGAGATCTCAACTGCTTCACCCCTTGACTTTTGAATGTGATCGGCCCACATTGCTGCTTCTGTAGTCTGGAGATTCTCTAATCATTGCAGTATTTCGATTAGTAACTTCCATTGATGTTTATAGGCCCTTTTCAGCTCTGCCAGAAAATTTTGGAAGATGCGTAGTTGTTCCTCCACTTAGAATCCCTGTATTCCTTTTGGCATCCCAGTTTATTGCTCTTACACCAATTGATATGTGATTTTCTTGGAAACCTCGAGCTATGGTGAAGAATAGATCTTCACTGCTCAAAGAGGAAGACAAGAGATTAAATCTCAGATGGGAGATTGCACCAAGCGAAGAGTTTAGATAAACTGGATACTTGATATCCTTCTTTCATTACAACTAAACATAAATACAAATTTCAACATTCAGTTCTACAAAGATGACTCCTAAAAAGTAGCTCCACTGGCGCACAGCACACCCACATAAACCAAACTAGGATTAGTGAATGTTGGTGTCGGGATTGGGTTTTGGTGATGGGAATGGGTGTTAGTGACTAGGGAAGGTCATCGATGGATGTTGGGGTCTTGGATTAGTTGCTGGTGGTGGTAACGGGATGGGAAGGATGGTTCTTGGCGGTTGTGATAGATTTTTGTGGGTTCCAGTGGGTAGGGGAAAGGCTCAATTAGGGTTTTGGTGAGGGTTGATGTTGTGTAGAGGTGGCCGATGGATTAGGGATGGGTTGAAGGTGGGATAGGATGGGGATAGGATGGGGATAGGGATGACTAGCAAGGAGAAAAACTTATAGGAAGGACAGACGCTTCCCTGTTATCGCTCTTTGGCTTTAATACCAATTGATGCAACCATGGATGTATAATCGATAAACAGACCAATCTCCCAAAAGATTGATCAAGTCCAAATAAGGATTCAGCCACTAGGGCACTATGATTAGAAAAACCATAATCAAGGAGAAAACTCTCATAACTCAAATATTATTGATAATAAGCAATATCTGTCTTTACAATGATGCCTAATCATCCTTATATAGAAGAACTGGCTTGATCCCTAAAAGAAAACCTGCTAATAGTAGAAGCCTAAACAAAATAAGAAACTCACTAATACTAACCATCATAAAAACAAACTAAGCTGAACTAGATTTCCAGTTCAGCTTATGGACTGGGCCCAATGGGTTGGCCGACCCTTGGTCTGTGAGCATCACAAAGGCAGAGGTTTTATTTGCTACTATAATAAGAACTTAATATTTTGATAAGGTATGTTCATTTTGCTTGTGTTATATCATTTATGTGGATATTTGTTGGTTTATTATGAGGCACCAATGATCTTTCCTTGTGCATTCTTCATGTGCTTCAAAGAAGAGTAAATAGTAAAATGACATCTCCACATTTAGCTTATATCAGTTTTATAGCTACAAAAAATTCTACTGTTTAAATGCTGCATTGTACATTTGGTAATTTGTTTGTTTTGTGTGAAGCACCTGCCAATTTTTATTTATTTATTTATTTATTTTTGGGTGAAAATATGTCAAGCTAATGATAACATTCAGGATGTTTGTGTTTCTTTAGTTCCCTTTATGCTACTGAGAATTTAATTATCAGATTGTCTACAGCATGCTATTGTATGGAATTGTCACCTTTATTGTGGTGATATGAGAATGCAAAAGTTGAACTCTGTGCATTTCTATCAACCCTTGTGGTGAGTTTCTTGTTTTATTTTCTTAGTTTCCCTGTTTCATTATGAGTGCAAAAGGTTTTCTGCTGAAAAAATTGTAGATGATGCTTGCAGCATTCTCTCAATTTGTGTTTCATCGTCTTGGTGATAGTCATACAGATTTGAACGACACCCTCTGTTTCAGTGTCTTGATGCCCTTTTGAAATCTGGATGTGCATTCATGTTTTAATATTCTGTCTCTGATGCAGTAATCAGCACAATTGTTCTCGTGCAGCCTAATAGTGGCACTTCAAGGAAAACCCTATTGCCGTTGCTTTCTTCTGTTATGAGCTAGCACGGTTCTCTCTATTCTCATTTCCATTAAGGTTAGCCTTCATCTCTCTCTCTCTCTCTCTCTCTCTCTCTCTCTCTCTGTTACATCAATGAGAAACATGCCCATATCCTGATGAATTGCAACATAAGATCTAAAGATGTTGTCTGCATTTCTACTTAATTAGTAATGAAAAATGATATAATGATTGATAAATAAGAGTTGGTTTTCGGAAACCCCTCTGTTTTGGTGATTTGATTCTACCATTCTCTTGTTTGTTTAATTAAGTCTTTGTTTGTAGTTTTTTAAAAGTCTAACATCTCGGTTTACACAAGGGATAATCTCAGCAATAAATCATATACCACATATACAAACAATCGAGAATCCTGGAAAATCTTTTTGAAAAAACCCCTTGTTAATCCTCGGTAGAATTCTCACTACCCATTCTAATACTGATTGAACCACTATCTATCTTGGGTAAAACTGTGAGATCTGATAAGAGTGATATTTAGCTAAATGTTAATCTGCATTACACCCTTCTCATCCCCTGTAACCTTGCAATGGGATCCATCCAGATGGACCCACACAAACAGGGGTATAGTTTTGCAAAGAGAACTGAGGATATATTATTTGTCGCCTGTATGTTTTTTGAAATAAATTATTCGGTTGAGACAGGGCCTTGTCATCGAGTCATCATGGTTGAGTTTCAACTTTCATATCCATCGAGTTTTCAGGTTTTTCAAACAATGATCGTTGTAGAGTGCCATTATAGTAGGAAATAATACATCAGTCTTTGTACTGGTTCCTGAATTTACAGCATCGAGTCTAGGGGCAAGTCTTGTTTTGATGGTTAAGACCATGGTCTTTCAGTGGAGTGCAGTAGTGCACCATTTACCACTTTACTGAAATCCTTGTAAATTATAGGACCAGGTGTCCTCAAAATGGCAATTAAGAATATCCATATACCACATATTTAAAATGGCCGATGATGTGAGTGTGACACCCTTCTCCTTTGAGGGCTACATGCAAGGAGTGCGGAAAATGGTGAGAGCGCTGGGGAAAGAGGGGGGGGGGGGGGGGGCGCGGGCGCGCACCATATGTAAAATTTTTTTAAAAAAATTGAAAAGCTGTTTTATTTTTTTTTGAAATTTTGGGAGGGCCATGGCCCCTGCCAGTGGCGAACACAGAGTTTTCATTTTAGAGGTGCAAACCTAAACATGCAATTGCGTTTTGGGAACAAACAAATACATAATTTTCATGTGAGTTTTAGAGGCAGGCTTAGAAGTTTTATGTAAATTTTTAAAGTAAAATCAAAATTTTCACTATGGTTTTAGAAGTGGGCCGAGGTCCAATGGTTGCATCCGCCCCTACGTGGATGTATGTAGGTTTGCCTTTGGCTGCCGCTGGCCCCCCTTTGGTTCCGCTAGTGACAAGGAATAAGATTCTGTGCCCATATTGCTGATTTTCTAAATTTCAATTCCGAAAAGTTATGAAAGGAGTCCACATGATATATTAGCTGGAGTCTGAGTCTCCACTTTCACTTGAAATCAAATTCCAAAATCTATATTTCTCATAGTTACCTAATTTGCAGTTTGATCAATTCAGTTTCGAGTTTGTAATTCATAAACTGAGTCTTAACTTTGATCTGAAAACTTGATTGGGTAGGTTCATTTGATCCGCTTTTTGATTCATCTGATTTGGAGCTCAAGTTTAATCGATGAGCTGGTTCATCTAGGTCCAGCTATAAACCCGTTACTGGGGCCCACATGTAATACCAAAACCGCTAAAAATAACTATCCTTATATCTTTGGGAATCAGAGTTGGGCTGCCATCAAATCGATCACATGTACTTGTAATTAAAATAAAAGTCAAAGGAAAGTTCCATGTTTTATACATGATCAATCTTAAGGCAGGGCCAACTACAATGGGAGTTAGATATGGACTAGTCTTAATTCATAGGGGTGTTTTGCTTTTGAGTTGCTTGGTCTTTTGAGGTGGGCCTCACTAATGGATGGGATGTATAGAACTCAGCTTACGGTATTTTATGAGAACAGTTCACAGATTGACTTGTGAATTGCTCAAAACGAACTTCAGAGTTTGAGGGCCTAGGTAAGTATGATATTTCTGGCATCTCTAACTGGTGAAGCACATAAAATCACAATCGTAGCAAACTCCACAATTGTCCTGGAGATGATTTTCTTGTCAATGTCTGCCAGAACACCCAAGCACAAAGCCAGGTACTCCATAGTAGTATTAGACCGGGCATTTAAAGATGGACCTTTCAAACAAATTCAGATATGCCTAAGAACACTGCCCAATATCTCCATCTATCTGTCAATTCTCCTCAAGGACCATCGGCATATGTAGTGTAACACATGAAGCATAGCATCTTAATCTGGAGGTAGGAAAATCCAATATTGTAATGATTTTGTCCTCATAACAATCGGTTTGAAATCTACACCCTATCTCAGTGTTATCTGTTCTTTAGTATCATTTAAGGTTACATCAATATTCGATCCTGTTGCAAGGGAAGTCTGTTGTGGGATGGATCCGATGTTTCACTTGGTCCTCAATATTCTACCCACACCTCTTTCTCATCAATCCTCACCCACCCCCACCCCTGGCAATACCACCTCATGGAATTTTGGGCTTTGTCACACTCCAAAACCCGCACTACTCACATTCTGAGTTTCGAAGCGCAGACTAAAACATTAATTTGAGATTGGAAGGCTATATCTTAGCATAATTTTTTAATTTAAATATCAATAACATAAAAATCTCCAATACTTGATAACAAACATACACTAATTCAATTATAGATTGAATCATTCCGTTCATTGATTATAATCCCCTTGAACTCCACAATACACAATAGGGTCAATTTCTTGTAAAATTTCGGCAAAGTCTCTTTGGTATCTCAGACCCTGTAAAATATCTCAGGTATACATTACGTGTCACCTGTAAATAGAGTGCTTCATCTATTACCACGGTGCCCCCCCTCGGAGTCTTTAATATAACAATGTTCACACATCACATAGCACTTTCACATCATTCAACAATATCAAGATCTTGTTGCTGCAAGATGCCCTTTATGCAAATCCCAAATAGAGTATGACTACCATCTCTTCTTTGCTTGTAACCACTCAACTCCTCTTTGGAATTGGAATCTAGCTGTCTATGGCAAGGATCAGCTTTCTACCCCTTTCGTTGCAGGTTATTGGTTAGCTCTTTCCCTTGGTTTAGAAGAGTCCGGAAGAAAGTGCATTGCCTCAATTTTCATCCAAATCCTCTCTACCATTTGGCTTGTCAGGAACGAAGCCATCTTTTATAGTAACCTGATATCTCCTTTTAGGTTGAAGCTCCTCTTCTTACATCGTCTACTGGATTTCTCTCAAGCAGTGCCTTCAGCTACCATGGTGCCTCTGCTGCAACCTTTCCTCCTATATCCCACCTAGCTCAATCTTTTCAAAAAGCTCTGCCTTGGGCCTTTTCAAGTATTTTCATTTGCTGCTGCTTCCTTGTTTATCATTTTCCATTTTGGCTAGTTTGTGAGCATTGTAAAGATAACTTCTGGGTTCTCTTTGGAGGCTTTACGCCTTTGTATATTTCCCCATCTTTTAATATACATCTTGCAATTTAGCTAAAAAAACTTACAAAATGAGTACAACATATTGTAGTTTAATATCTTAAAAATATTCCTTAAGCATATTATCAATGATTTTAATGTCCAAATTAGTATCATTTGGATCTTTTCAATATAGGTTTGGGTTATGTTCATTGTTCTCAAAATGAGTCTATTTACAAGTAACTTGTGAAGTTTTAAACATATTCCAAAAGAATTATCAATAAAAGAACATTTAATTACATTACTCCCAGTGAATAATAAAAATTTAACTATTTTTTCCAAAATTACAAAACCTTCTATTCAACAACTTAGGAGAGGTCACTAACGCTCCAATCATTTCACTCGCTGCCTGCATCGATGTATACGTTCATTGGCACTTCTTCATCTGGAACATGAGTCCCATGAAATGGGGTGAGTTACAAGAACTCAATAAATTGTATAATCCAAATTTCAGTACTCACCCAATTTAACCAGTATAAATCGAATATTACAATAGGATTCTATAACAATGGATAAGGGTAGTCCAATAGATCAACTAGCCTGAATGATATCAACATGAATAGAGCATGAACTAAGACATTTTGAGAATTTAAGCATCAATTAAAATAAACAGTAGCAATAAGAAAAATCACAGGATATACAAATACAATGAATCTCAAGTATAAACTAAAAATTTCTTTGTACTCGGGAACTCACTACAATTGTATGGGAAACCACAACTCTATTGAGCACACCCAGCTCAAGTGCTTCCTCCACACGACAAAGGTCACCAGTATATCCATGAGAAACAGATCGCTGATCACGCGGATGCAATGAAAATAATTCCCTTCAATAGGTTGATATAGTGACACAAGGCAAACATCTAATTGTACCACGTAGAGCCTCCAGCACAGTCTATTGGTATTTGGCCCTTTGGGGCTGCCTGGTGGTGTTGAGACAATATTGTGCCAATAAATAGTTACAAGTCTTATTACATTTAGTTAGTTTAATCAATACATTGGTCGGTTCTGTCAAATGAATCACGATTCAATTTTCACTATAGTCATGTAAGATTGATTATGAAATGATTTATGAACCAACCATTTCAATAATAATTGACCCTTTTGGCATCTGACATAAACAAACACTGCATGATTGAGTCACACATAATCCCTATACCCAACAATTTTCCATGATTAGAATGAGCCATGGGCAGTAAAGAATTGATATATACTTAAACCAATTTAATTGATTCAACTTGGAAGATTTAGAGTCATTCAATTACAAGAACTAAGATTGAGGATTTAATGTAACGATTGTCAAAGATAGTAAGTAATGTGATTAATGTTACTAGTATAGATTAAAATGAATAAATCAACATGATTTTCTAACTTAAAGAGTCATTGGTACAATTTAACAAAAAAATGTGGTGAGCAACTCATTTCCAATGTATAACTTCACATGTATAGAGCTTATGATAGAGTTGGATTCACTAAATACATGCTAAGAAATTGATGAAATGTTCTAGTGCCTTGAGGTTCCTTGGCAGCATTGCAAATCCGCCAAATAATTAGAAGTAGAGGGAGTCTTAGTAGTCTTGTTTCCATGTATTGAATAAGTCAAATTGACGTGTCCTTGTAGTTATGCAGCTGTGTAGTGGTAGCTTAGCACGAGGACATGGTTATAGACGTGTAGGATGTGCGGGTAGTAGTGCCAGTCACCTAGGCCTATAAAGCACTACAGGTGGCTACCGTATAAGGCAGTTGTTATTATCTTTTTTTAATAGAAAATTGTGAAGGCTCTATTCTTTGCACATTGTGTACTGTGGCCAAGTCTCTTTGAATCTTGGTTGTTCCTTTCCCACTGTACCGAGTCACTTCTCACTGTGATTGCACTAATTGGTATTAGAGAAGGGTGTTTACCAATCATCTTTATTGTTTCATCTCACTCCAATGCTTCAGGAGTCACATAGCCATTGTGTGAGGATTTATAATGGCAGAACGAGGAGGACGAGGACATGCCCTATGAGTGCGTGGACCTGTTAGAGGCTGCGTGGGAAGAAGACGAGCTCCCACAATGGAGGAGTTTGGAGCACTGCAAAGGCAGATGGAAACCTTGATGAATGTGCATTGGCGCAATGAACCTAGTGTCATCTCTTCAATTCAAGAAGAAAATAAAAATAGCACTAATGCGGAAGGAATACCATTTGCCGATCGCATCATGCATGCATTAGAACAAAGTGATCATGGGCCCATGGCCTTTGTGTAGATGTCCCGGAGTTCCATGGATGTCCGCATGCTGTCGAATTCACTGATTGGCTGAGTGCCATTAAAATATGTTTTTGAGTGGAAGAATCCTCCTCTTGATCGCTAGGTCAAATTCATCGCCACTCATCTAAAGGCTACGCCTTGCTATGGTGGCAGTGGCTGCGAAGATCATGTGATAACAATGGCAAGATGAATATCCGAACCTGGGATAAAATGAAGAAGAAGCTTCGCTCAAAGTTTCTTCCCCAGGATTATGACCAATCTTTCTACCACTGGTTCTTATTCATTCATCAAGGGCCACAAACAGTAGAAGAATACTCTAAAGAGTTCTGTGAGTTGTGGACTCGTAGCAATGTAAGTGAAGACGAATGCTACATTGTCACATGGTTCATTGGAGGGGCGACAATCACTCCAAGATCAACTTGATGCAAGGACACTGATGAGTATGGAAGAGGCATACCAAAGTGCCCTTAAGATGGAAGCCAAGTCAAACTGGCAAATCCAAGGTTGACCCTTCCAATCTAACAGTGCCCCAATTCGAAACCCGCCAACCCGGCCCGCAAATTGATATCTTCCACCAACCCAAAAGAGCCAATATACCATTCCTACCCGATCCCAGCCATCCAACGCCACTCAAAATCAAACCTCTCCTAGACAGCCCATGATTCCCAAAACACCTACTTGCTTTCAATGTGGAGAAGCTGGTCACCGTTCTTTTGAATGTCCTAAATGAAGACAAGAAATTGGCACCCATCTTGTTGACAAAGATGTGGTGGAGCACAGTGAGGTCAACAAAGAAGTTGCTCAGGATGAAGATGGGGAGGACTTACACCCTGATCAAGGCAAAAGCTTGGTGATATGCCAAGTTCTTACTGTCCCAAAGGCAGAAGGGGAACCGTGGCTACGATCAAATATTTTCCGCACGGTGTACTATCAATGCTAAAATATGTAGCATCATCATTGAAAGTGGGAGCAGTATCAACCTCGTCACCAAAGAGATCGTTAATAAGCTGAAGTTGAAGCCTGAGTTGCATCCAATGCCATATAGCATTTCGTGGTTTAAGCGTGTCAGCGAAACCCGGGTAAAATCACGATGTTTGGTTAACTTTTCCGTTGGAAAGGGCCTGCAGGAATCAGTTTGGAGTGTGACAGCTCCCTGAAACTGTATTCCCACCATTACTCGTATTTTCAATCCCAGTCTCAAATTAATGTTTTAGTCCGCACATCGAAACTCAAAATATGAGTAGCGCGTGTTTTGGATTATGACAGGCTCTCTGAAACTGTATTCCCACCATTACTCCTATTTCCAATCCCTCATCGGTTGATGTTTGTTGTTCCTAAACCTGCCTTACGAAATTGAAGATAATGCTTTGCATACTGGACCCAAACACCGCATCCATCTTAGACTACCATTTATCCTGAACTGGACAGCAAGGTGTATGCAGTTGCCAGTTGGCAACACCGCTTGTCACCTGGACCCGGGGGCCCCGGGAGGCCGGGACTGATCCCTAAGTATGTCACTCTTCCTACTTTGTGGGCTTCTCTTGATCACTTCTTACTTATGTGTGCTATCCTTTCCACTTTGTGGGCTTCCTCTTCTCACTTGTGTGGGCTCTTCTTCCCTTGGTGTGGGCGTCCTCTTCCCACAAGGTCCCAACCCTCCTAGGTTGGGTATGCCACGAAAAAAAAAAAAAAAAAAAACTCTGAACGGAAGCCTCTGCTGGTGCTTAAAACTTTGTCAACTGGAAGAAAAGCATAAATTAGAACTCATACCTCACTAACAATTCTTAGATCAATTGTGAGAGCTTCAAAACAAACAAAGAGTGCAGACTGCAGTGAGCTCCTTCAGTTGGAACCTTCCATCGCCACTGAGTCACTCTTTTTCCATACCATCCAGAATTGATTTTCACTTCACCCTTGATTCTTTTCCTTATTTGATTAAATTGTGGAGAATTCATACCCACCCAAACCCAATCCAATCATGTATCCTGTGTTTAACAATCATAAAATTTAATTATAGACTTTTTTTTCCTGTTAAATACATAACCTAAGGTTGCAACGACAATGGCTTCTAGCAGGATTCAGGAACCATTCATAAAATAAAAAGAAAAAGATTGGTTTATAAACTGCACTCATTTTTATTATGTTTTGGTTTTGACAGGAACAATTTCTAGCATGAAAATATTCAAGCAGGTACTTTGCAGCACTAAATATGGTTTTAAATGCGTTGCAGATTTTGACATTTCTAGAGGTAATTTTATTTCACTTACTACATGGGATGTAAACATGAAGATTGTTATTAACTGTAGAATGTAAATGAAATATCAAAAAACCAAGTTTTCTTTTTCAAGCTTGTGCTCCATGTTTCTTCATCGTCTACCTTTGTTTGTTTCTTTTGTTTCCATTAATGCCCATTACTTTTATATAATATTTATGGCCTTTGGGTGTCATAATGAAAACATCCTTTGGACATCATCACCACTGTCACTATTTGGGTCGCTTTGCAAGTTATACTTTTCCTTTCATCTCTATTTAGAGCTATGTTCTTTTTCACTTCATTATTTAATGTGTTGGTACTAACTAATTGATTCCAAGTCTATACTGTTTTCCCCTTCCAGTTTTCTTTTTCTCGTTCTTTTTCTTTTTCTTTTTCTTTTTCTTTTTTTTTTTTTTTACTGTTTTCCCCTTCTATTGCAAATTCTTCTAAAAATGGGTTTCTTCTTAATTCTTATCTTCTATGTACTTGGTAAATCTGTAAATAATCTCAAATGGCATTCCTTGATTTTTTTTTTTTTCCTTTTCCCAACTCTTATGTGTGCATGTTTAATTATATCCTTCCTATTGCATTTTTAATTATATCCTTCCTATTGCTCCATAGACCAGCCTTACCATACACATCTTAGCCATATTTACATTTGACTCTTCTCTTCCCAACATTAACATCTTTATGGCAGTCCTGATCATAATATTATCGTTGCAGATACAAAATTAGAAGCTATTCTATTCAAATGTTCATTGCAACATGAACTGATGGACTTTTCTATGAAAATGTTAATTGTGCAGCAATGGGTTTTTCGTTGCTCCATTCATTGGTAGATACCTCAGTTGAAGTTCATTCACCAGAACATGAAGTGGTGATTGCTTTGGGCAGCAATGTTGGCAATAGACTTCAAAAGTTCAATGAAGCCCTGCGTTTAATGAAGAAATCTGGCATTTATATCACAAGACATGGCTGTTTGTATGAGACTGAGCCTGCTTATGTGACAGATCAGCCCTTATTTCTAAACTCTGCTGTCAGAGGCATTACAAAACTGGGACCCCATGACCTATTAAAAGTACTCAAGCAAATTGAGAAGGAATTGGGCAGAACAGGCGGGATAAGATATGGTCCAAGACCAATTGACTTGGATATATTGTTCTATGGGAACTTTAAGATTAACTCTGAAATTCTCAGCGTCCCACATGAACGCATATGGGAGAGACCATTTGTACTGGCTCCTGTTGTAGATCTGTTGGGGTCATCTGCAGAGAATGATGACATCACGAGCTGGCATTCGTTTACAAAACAAGCTGGCGGGATTTTTGGGGCATGGGAGAATCTTGGGGGTGAATCTTCAATTGGAAGAGAAGGATTAAGACGGGTCCTTCCCATAGGAAATCAGCTATTAGATTGGTCAAAGAAAACCCATGTCATGGGTATCCTCAATCTAACGCCTGATAGTTTTAGTGATGGGGGAAAATTTCAGTCGGTAGAGGCTGCAGTTTCACGGGTCAAGTCATTGATCTTGGAAGGAGCAGATATTATTGATTTGGGTGCACAATCAACACGACCCTTGGCACCAAGAATTACTTCTGAAGAAGAATTGCATAGGCTAATCCCCGTTTTAGAAGCTATTCAACAGATTCCCGAATTAGATGGGAAGGTTTTGTCTGTCGATACCTTTTACTCAGAAGTTGCAGCAACAGCAGTAAGCAAAGGGGCTCATGTTGTCAATGATGTATCAGGTGGGCAGCTAGATCCGAACATGTTCAAGGTAGTTTCTGATCTTGAGGTTCCTTATGTTGTAATGCATATGCGTGGGGATCCATTGACAATGCAGAGCGGTGAAAATGTACTCTATGAAAATGTGTGTAAACAAGTTTCTTCTGAGCTGTATACAAGGGTTAGTGATGCAGAACTATCAGGCATCCCTGCCTGGAGGATCATCATTGACCCTGGAATCGGTTTTTCCAAGAAATCTGAACACAATGTGGAGATTCTCATGGGCTTGCCAACAATCCGAAGGGAGATTGCATCAAAGAGTTTTGCTGCTTCACATGCTCCCATGTTAATTGGGCCTTCCAGAAAGAGGTTTTTGGGTGAGATCTGCAATCGCCCAATTGCCGAAGAGAGAGATCCTGCCACTGTTGCAGCTGTCACAGCAGGGATTTTGGGTGGTGCAAACATCATAAGGGTGCATAATGTTAGGGATGGTTTGGATGCTGCGAGGGTCTGTGATGCATTATTAAAGCAAAGAAAAGTTAATGTGTGATTCAATAGAGAGAATGGTTAGGATATCTGCAAATCTCTCTTGATACTAGAGCAATTTTCCCGAATGCCTCAAAATTGCATCTAATTCTGCAATCTGTTTCCTCAAGCGTAAATTTCTTGAATTTAACCATCCCTTGGGCCTCTGTTCCTGACCTGCAGCACATCATCTTAAATTCTTATATTCCACAATGATCCAGTGCGTGCTTCTACTTGGCAAGAAACTCTCCTTTCTCCCAAGGCATAATTAATGTTGCAGGTGATTCTGCCTGCCGCATTACATTGGTTTTATGTCACTAAGGAAGATCTATACTCTGTATCTTTGATAAGAATGGTGCCATTGGTTACGCCTTTGTCAATCACATAGTTGCTGTATTCTTTTGAAACCACACCCTGCAGTGCCAACTTCGGTCAGGTGGTGTTGGCACTATAGTTTTACTCACACACATGCCTAGGGATCAATCCATGGGTTTCAAGTTTAAAAGGTATCACTCTTGACCACTAGCCAAAAATATAAAACCCACACTTGGCACTTGTATGAAGATTTCAGGTTGGGTTTTCCAGTTTCGCTCAGTTGTTTAAAACTTGCATACTTAGGCCTAGGCAAATCAGTTGGAATGCAGGATCCATCACAAGTCAGTCCAGTTTTCTTGCTTTTAAGGCTGCCCATCCATCCAAGGCTGTTCAGACAAAGTTCTCTTCTAGGACCCTACGTCGGCATCCTCAGCTCTGGAGTATTTTAAATCATTTGCTGCTCTTTTTTGCAATGTATTTATGTTTCCTCCAGCCCGTGTTTTCCCAGCTGTTGTTTCTTTTGGATTAATTGCCTCTTTGCTGTGGCTTGTTGATTCTTTTGGCTTTTTGCCATTAATAAAATTTATGTTTTCTAGTCAAAAAGAAATAAAAGATCTTATTACTTATGCATGTTTGAGGATCTGAATTTTTATCTAGGGGGCCTTATTTTTATGGGGCCTATGATTTGGTCGTCCTACCCTTTTGCTTAGATAGTCTTGCAGCTGATAATGTCCCAAAAAGCTCTCAGATTTGAATTGCTAAATGTTGTCTTTCACATTTATTTGGAGGTAAGTGATTGAGGGGTGTGGATTGTCCAATCCAAGAAATTATTTGAGCATACCATCAGTTCTGGGCCCCATCAAATCAACAACCTGGGCCAATAAGAGTCCCACATGTATGGAATAGGAAAATTTGCTACTTCTTGAGTCCGGATCCCCTTAGCCTCGGCCTTGGGAGAGGGTTTTAAGGCTTCTCAATGAGGTCAACTTACACTATTTGGACTAAATGCCCCTTCTTGTGAGGCCATGAGCAAATTTCACTCTAACAGGAGTTAGTAATATTGTATTCCCTTGTTTTATAAGTGAGCCATCGTTTTGGGGTCCAACTCCTATTGGAATGTAATTTAGACCAGGATTAAGTTTTATTTGAATGGTTTAGATTTTAATAGTTAGATTCCATTGATGAGCATCATGAATTTGTCTGAGCGGGAGCGTTGGAATTCCTGTTATGGATGCGGTAATTCCCTCTTCTTTTGGGCGTTGTTGTACGCGACCATTTGGGCCACCAAAGGGCAAAGCCATCCTACATCCAGTCAACTTGATCCTCTGAACTGCAAGACGCTCAAATTGCCTCCTTCTCTATTGGCCAGAGCAATGAAGTTTCACTCCCATAGAGTTAGTTCTATCATCAATTTGAAAATTCTAAAAGCAAAGAGTCAAATTATGGTTTTCTTTGATTTACATACAATCAGTGTCACAGTGGGTCCTCTCAAATGGCACCAATACACAGGTTGATAAGCGGTTAGGATTTTATAGTTGGGCCATCCAAAAGATTTCTTGGTCTGGCCTAAGAATTCAGGGCTTCATTTCTTTTCAATTTTTGTTTTCTTCCTAATCTATCCAATATTCTCTTTGGTGGAAATGTGGGTCCACTTGAGCGAAGGAGCAGTACATTGAAATGGGGATCATGACTCTTTTTTACTCCTTCAGAGTGCCAAACCTGGGCAAATGGTCCAGCGTCATTTTTTACCGTTGGAGTTCACAACGGCTAGTTGTACTTTCGAAATCTATTTTTCTACAGACTCCTGCTCCTAATTCTTGATCTGGGTTTCCAACAACACCCTGTTTCTCAATTTGATTCTGGTAGATTCTCCTCAAACTCCAATTCCTTCAAATTACAAAACTTCCCATTTCCTGATCTGGGTTTGCAGATATGGGGAAGGAGAAGCTCATGGAGCAGATCTTCCAGCTCAAGCTCACATCCAAGTCCCTAGTTCGCCAGGCAAAGAAATGCGAACAGGAGGAGAAATCTGAGAAGGGGAAAGTGAAGAAGGCAATTGAGAAGGGAAACATTGACGGCGCGAGGATCTACGCCCAGAATGCCATCCGCAAGCGCAATGAGCAGCTGAACTACCTGCGCTACGCATCCCGCCTAGACGCGGTGGCAACCCGCCTGGGGAGCCAGAGCAGCTTCCAGGCCATTGGGAAGTCCATGGGTGGGATAGTAAAGTCGCTCGAGGGGGCACTCTCCACAGGCAACATGGAGAAGATTTCCCAGACCATGGATCGGTTTGAGAAGGCGTTCGTCAACATGGAGGTGCAGTCGAGCTTCACGGAGAAGGCGATGGCCGGGACAACATCTCTGTCCACCCCTGAAGGAGAAGTCGCATCGCTGATGCAGCAAGTTGCTGATGATTATGGGCTGGAAGTGTCCGTGAAGCTTCCACAGGCTGGGAATCAGGCTGTGGGGTTGAAGGAGAACGGACTAGCAGTTTCTGAGGAAGAGTTGAGTAGGAGACTGGATGTGTTGAAATCCAAAGGCTAAGGGTATGTTTGGTTGGTTACGTCCAGGATTGCAAATGGTTTGAATAAATAGACTAGACTTACGTGGAGGTTGTCTGATTTCTATATTATGTATGAAAATAGTGAAATGTTGTAAGAAGCTTACCGTGAATGTAGTGGTTGGGTCTTTCTTCTTTCCTTCTCTCTGGGTTTTCTCTTCTCTCTGGCAAATTTTCTAATGCATTAATTATATGGTGCACCCGCTTTTCCTTTTTTTATTAATTTAAGAGGAAATTAAGGAAAAAATCACCTTAGCAGGCCACCAAATAAACGTATGCCCACTAACGCTTTGCAAACAAAAAAGGCCCTATAGGGCCGTTTTTATTTATTTTTTTGGAGTTTGCATGGAGTGACGACGCCGTAACTCTACGTAACATTGTTTTCCTTCTTCTTCCTATTTTATTTTGTCTTCTTCTTTTACCTTTCTCCTTCCATTATTCTTCTTTGCCTACAACCAAAAATCATCTTATTCCCCTCTGCCTTTTCTTTTCTTCTTTTTCTTGATCCCATCTTCTTCTTATTTTCTTTATTTTTGTTGTTTTCTCCTCGCCAATGACGAATGAAAGACCGTCGTTGGTAACAGATGCTAGGGACGATGCTTTGATGACGTTTGGTGCAGGGGGCATGGCTGTCGAGTGGTCATCTTCTCTGGCAAAGGATGTAGAGGAGGGTGCGGTTGAGGAGGCAGCGGAGATGAGGGAGGGGTCAATGCGACATTTAGGCTTAGAGGGGATGACGCGACCAAAGAAGACGGCCAAAGAAGGGAGGGTCATCCCCTATAGTCCCACTCGCCACACTGAGCCATCCCTCATCTTTGCCGCCCATTGCCTCCACTCATTCCACTTCATCTATAAAAAGCTCGCCAACTATTCGACGAAAAGCTTCATAAAGATCTTGAGCAAGAAACCCACTTTTTCAAGCTACCACCTCATCTTCCATAGTTCAAAGTTCTTCTCATTTGTTGGGCCATCTGAAGGTGGTCCCTTTACAATGTGTTGGTGCATCATCTTCTCCATTAACAAAACGTAAATTTCATGTCGCCGTCCCACGTTTATTTTATATATAGATTTTTTATCTTCTTTTCAATCCACCAACCATTAACTGATATCAAGTCAAAACCTAGTTGATATTTATTCATTTTCATGCATTATGATACAATGTTTACAAATGGAGTGTTTGCCTTATTTTTTCATCCATTTTCATGTTTTTGAATTTTTGTGGAGTGTTAGTTTGTTCATTTGAAGACTTCATATATTGTTTCTTTGTCTATTTTCACATATACGAAAATTATACATGGTTTTGGATGATGGGTATGTGGAGAGAGTTTGGAGTTTTTGATGTTGAGTTGGGGATTCATGGTATGTGGAGAGAGTTGGATTGAGGTTCGGTGTGAAATTGGTGACTGTTTTTCTTGATATGTATATGGATTGAGTTAGATTAGAGGTTGGACACTGCTTTTGTTCAAAGCTCTTCTCCTTCGTTGAATCATATCAAGTTGGTCCTTTGAAATGTGTTATTTCATCCTTTCATCTCTTTTTTTATTCATCTCATGTTTTATTTTGAAAATTTTCTTTCTACCAAGTTATTAATAATGGGGTTTGGCATTGCACATTAATAATAATGGGTGTGAACGTTTTTGCAATATATGTTCCTTCGATATTTTGAATGAAATTGTACATATATATTTTAAGGAAGTGTATCCATGATCATTCTAATTTTTTTTAGGTTCTATGAAGTGATAACGTACGTCATCATTGATTAACATAGTTTTTAGGTTCCGTGAAGCGACGACATCGTCACTCGTTAATACAATTTTTTTAAGGTTCTAAGAAATAATGACGTTATCACTCGTTAACGAAGATTTTTTTTTTTAAGGTTCTGCGAAGTGATGATATTGTCACTCGTTAACACTTTCTTTTTTTTTTTTTTTTTTGTAAGGTTCTGTAGACACTAATGAAGCTTCTCTCTCTACATAATGTCATTTATCATGCCATAACGAATAGACTCCGCATCAAATTATATTGCTTTCTTTCAACACATGTCCAATTTAAATCATATTACATTCTTTTAACATAACTCAACATCAAACAAAATGAATATACTTCATGTCACATACAACCTCCAAAACTCCATATCGAATTGAACCCGAACTTCCACAACCAATTTCATGACAATCAATAATATTCCAAATTCACATTCATCAAATCCACAATCAAGTTCAATACATAGAAGTTAACTCCATATTCATTGGTATTAATTCCCTGCATATAACTAGAAATCACAACACCCCAAATCCCTCTATCCTTCACCCACACCTCATCAAGCATCTTGCGCTCAACTTCAACTCACCCCACTTAGCATACCCTAATATCAAGACCGAACATGACACTTCACTTCTCAAAAGCATTTCATCAAAAACCTTTAGCGTACCTTTCGATCACCCATCTGGAGGTCTTGGAGGCTTGTTCATGCTTTGAAGACAGAAGGGAGGGTGTAGTGATCAAAGCATTGATCCTCTCCTATCTCGTCTTTAGCATCTCCACCCTGCTCTCCATCTTCTGCTACACTCAGTTCGCCGTTAAGATCTCAGTCGCTAGCGGATCGTTCTCCTACCTCCTCACCTAGGTTGGCGACTTCGTTGACTTCATTACTGCTAGCAACATCATCATCAAGAGCCTTGTCTATTGTGTAGCTAGCCTCATCCACTTCTGGACCTTCTACTTCTCCACCCTCATTAACCTCCACCTTGACGCCATCTGCTTCCACGTCTTCGCCTTCAAGGTGGGCTATAACCTCCTTGACCCACTCATTGTTGTTGTCCTCATCACCATATTAGGTACCTTGAGATGGGCACTCATCAATTGATAGGAAAACAAAAGGAAGAGGAAGAAAGGAAAAACAAGAAGAAAGAAGAGAACCAAAAACAAGGGGAAGATGATCGGGGAGGTGGATTGGATTTGGTTGGATTGGGGAAAGAAGAAATAGGAGAGAGAGAGAGAGAGAGGTGCAAATAAGAGGAATAGGAAAGAAGGAAAAATACGTTCTCTGGAGTGGCGACGTTGTCACTCCACACAAACTTCAAAAAAAAAAAAAAAAAAAACGGCTCCAGGGGGCCCTTTTTGTTTGCAAAATGCTAGTGGAGACATTTTTATTTGGTGGCCTGCTAATGTGATTTTTTCCATAGTTTTCTCTAATTTTAATGTAGCAGGGGCCACCTATGACCAACCTGATCGTTTTAGGCACAGTTGCTCCAATTGAGTTCACACTGGTCATGGTCATAGTTGGATTCTGAGTCAATCAATCATTAAACACTTTGAAATGTTAGATTCAAGAATTATAGTCATTCTAAATGAGGAGTTGGAATCATTTGATTGGCCATCAATTTTTTGTAAAAAGAATTTCCACCTTCAGGTGGGTCCATTAGTATGACAATTGTCTTACCTTTCCTAAATGGGACCCACTATAACCTAGATAAAAATAAGCTCAATTAAGCATTGCCAGATATCCTACCATCATGCTAGTGAAGAAGTAGAAACTTTAGCCTTATAAAGTGAGTATATATGTTAGGCCTTGTATTAGAAACTTTAGCCTCATGAAGTGACTATACATCAACAGGCAAAAAGTCCAAGCAGACCAATGTTGAAGCCCGAATTTAATACCGATCCGGCGTGGAGGGGAGCTGGAAGGTCAAAGGGGGCCACGATAATCATCTTCTAAACTTTTTTGTGTGATTTCACAGTTTGGATCGTGGAATAAAACTTCTAGATTTGAGTTTTCCTACACGCTTTCTTTTAATTTTTCTTTTAAACCCACCCAAGGGTGTTGTGACCCAAAAAAATCTGTTTACACAGAAAGAAAGCCCACTCAAGTAGCAAGGAGCCGCCACATGCAGGAAGAAAGCCCCCAAATTTTTTTTTCTTTTTTATAGTTAGCTAAGGGGACTTGGACTCAAGAGAGAGCTTGCACAAGCCTAAAAGATACTCCACTCACGTGCAAAGGGAGCTCGTACGTGTGAGAAGAAAGCCACACAAGTGGGAAAGGAGCTCATACACACTGGAAAAGGTGGTGTACTTAGTGTTTGAACCCTGGGCAGCTAGATAGAAACTGTCACTCCTTACCACTCAGTAAGTCATTATGGGGAAAGGAGCTGTAATGATATGAAATTTGAATTGCCGAAGAAGTCCACATTTTGAGCCGTTATTTTTTTTTCCACTCATTTACAAGATTTGATCATATACGATAATCTCTATAATAGGTTGGGAACAAAAAAAAGCAGAGAAGAATATTTTTAAGCTCGCAAAAATAAGAGAAAAAAGAAGTAGGGACTTAGATCATATCAAATATATCAAGGACAATGAGGAAAATGTTTTAGTGAAGGACAATGATATTAAAGAAAGGTGGAATGAATATTTTATCAAACTTTTAAATGAAAAACATATAGGGGATACAAGAACTAGAGATGATACTTCATTACCAGAGCATACTTTTCTTCGTAGAATTAAATGGGTGAAAGTGAAGAAAGCATTGAAACCAATGAAGACAGGAAAGGTTACAGGATCAGATGATATTCCGATAGAGGTATGGAAATGCTTAGGAGAGGTTAGGGTGAGTTGGTTATGTAGACTATTCAATAAGATACTTGTGACAAAGAAAATGTCAGATGAATGGAGAAGAAGCATTGTAGTACTTGTATATAAGAATATAGGAGATATACAAAATTGCACAAACTATCAATTGATTAAACTTATGAGTCATACTATGAAGTTATGGAAGAGAATGATAGAGCAAAAACTTAGACGAAAGACCAAGATCACTGAAAATCAATATAGTTTTATGATAGGGAGATCAACTATGAAAGCTATCTTTTCACTTTGGCAATTAATGGAAAAATATCGAGCTAAGAAGAAAAATCTACATATGATCTTTATCGATTTAGAAAAAGCCTATGATAGGGTACTAAATGATTTAATTTGATGGGTTTTGAAAAAGGAATATTCCCAGAGGTTACACTGAAATTTTTAAGGATATATTATGAAGGAGCGGTAATAAATGTGAGAACTACATGTGAAAAAACAGGTAAATTCTCTGTGACTATAGGTTTGCATCAAGAATAACCTTAAGCCCTTTATCTCTTTGCATTAATTATAAATAAGTCAACTATGCATATTAAAAAAAAAGTACCATGGTGTATGTTATTCACAAATGATATAGTATTGGTGGATGAATCAAGAGATGGTATAAATGTAAAACTCGAAAAATGGCCGGAGGCATTAGAATTTAGAGGCTTTAAAATAAGTCGTACAAAGATAGAAATATGGATTGCAACTTTAGTGGACGTATACAAAGTATTGAAATCATTGTCAAAATTGAAACCCATGAGATACCACGTAAAGATTCTTTTTGGTATCTGTGCTCAATGATTATTAAGGATGGGGAGATTGACAAAGAGGTAGAGCATAGATAAAAGCTAGATGGCTGAAGTGGAAATTAGCTTTTGGAGTACTTTGTAACAGATGAATACCAATGAAATTAAACAGTAAATGTTGTAGGACAGTGATTAGACTGGCTATGACATATGGAGCAGAATGTTGACCAATTAAGAAGACGTATATACATAAGATGGATGTGATGAAGATGAGAATGCTTAGGTGGATCTGTGATAAAACTAAGAAAGATAAAATTTGAAATGAGCGCTTGCGATAGCATTTAGGTGTAGCATCAATAAGGAATAAAATTAGAGAAATCCGTTTAAGATGGTTTGGGCATGTTGAGCATAGACCCGTAATGGCACCAGTGAGAAAAAGTTTGACTATATAAGTGGATGGCCAATCAAGAGGTAGGGGTAGACCAAAGAAAACATTGATGGAGGTTGTTGAATCAGATTTGAAGAAGTTTAACTCATCTAAAGATTGGCTCAAAACAGAGCGAAATGGAGAAACATAATTCATGTAGCTGACCCCAACATAGTTGGGATAAGGCTTTGATGATGATGATGATTTGCAAGATTAGATCACATAGAACCGCGGTGAAAATCTTCAAAAAACAGAGATTTATAACAAAGAATAAGCTCAATAATGCTAATTCATTAATCAAAATAATTTGTCTAATAATCTCAAACTAATTAATGCTTGTAAAGCATTCTTACATGTCTATAGATTACATTGTCTGCACTCTTTTTTTATATTTTTGTTGTTTCCAATTAATCATAAAAACATCCTGAACTTTGGTGTCTATTTCTTCACCTACAAGCGCCAATCAAAAGGGGTCAGACTATAAAATAACTCAGCAAATATACCTACCCAATTTTAATATTCCATACCATATTTTAATAAAAATCAAAGACAAATAAATCATAGGATTTTCAAAATAGATTAAGAAGATATAATAATTCAAGATATAGGATTTTCAAAATAGATTGCGAAAATATTTAATCACTATCTATGTGTCTGTTATGAAGCTCCGGCTCCGATGTCCAAAGGCCCCATGATTTTATATTATAATAAAATTATCAACAACAAATTGCATCGGTTTGCATTAGATTAATGGTGGATGGTGGTGTTTAAAATAAAGAAAACAATAGAAAATAATTTTCTTTTTCTTTATCCTTGGCCTAGCCCTAGCCCCAGCCTGTGAGAGAAGGTAAGGGCCTTGTTAGCGCGGGCCCATAGATGGCTTTAGCCTGACCCAAGCCTTGCTTATATAGATGAAAGTAAGGTGACAACGAAAGCCAATTTGGCCCTTTGACAACTCTTAACTTGAATGGATGATCTTATCATTAAGGGTAGGATTGATGGAAGGTTATTTTGTAGATAAGAGTTGTGCGACAAAATTAGCCCTATCAAATTATCCTAGCTTTGATTTAATAGCTTTAAAAATAAACAATCTTTCACCATAAAGATTTTTTTTAATTCAATTCAATTCAATAGTGAGTAAAAATAGAATGAGCATAAAATTAGGCATGATGAACCAAAGGGGTCCCATAGAGCTGGGCCTTACATTAGTTTAGTCTTAGGAGAAAATGATCCATGATTAATAAAGTGATATGATACTCTGGCTTGGCTGCTCCAACACTGTATAGATGGGCCCTATTGTAGAATTTAACTTCTTCAACCTTAAGGTAACATTTGGTTGGTTGGAATGAAGGTCGGAATGGAATAATCATTTTATTAGAGTGACCATTCTTATGTTTGGTTCGTAAAAAAGTGGCGGAATGACCATTACTTGAGGAATTACCGTTCCATTCCTTTGTAACATTCCCATGAGTCCAAAATGCCCCATTCACAAAAAAAAATCTTGAAATGCCCGATCATAACACCCAGCCTCCTTTCTCTTCGTCTCTGACCTCTTTCTCCTTGTGTGATTCATCGCCGACCCCCTTCCGTAGACCATAAGGTAAGGTATGATCTCTTCTCCTTTTTCAGTCTCTCTCGTTCTCCTCTCTGTCTCCCTTCGTTACTGCTACAGAAACGCACAGAGATTTCAAACTCAGGCTTAATTTTTCAATGCTCCTAAGATTTAGATCGTATCCCTGGTTGGACTTGGAGTCCAGCTTCTGGACCCTCCATCTTTTGCGAGAAGTAACATTGCATACTTCTCAGAATTCTAAGCATTTTCCTGATGGCAGATAAGAAAGAATAGCAATCTCTCAAAAATCTCTGAGATGGCAAAGGAAGGTATTCAATTGCGAGTGGGTGGAGATGAGAGGAACAGATTCAGTATTGCACACACCTTCAAGTATCTCATGGGTCAGAATTCTTCCCTTCTTTTGTATTGATTTTTTCTTGCTTTACAGTCTTTATTAATATTTTCTTGTTCCTTGGGGGAGAACAGCTACCCAGCTCCTATCAAGGGGGATTCCTTTTTTCTTTAATACATGGATTGTGCGACATCTTAGCGAAGTGGACTATGCGGTATTGTCCTTGTTCTTTTTATTGTTTTGATTGTTTTTGTGGGTTTACACTACTTCTCAATCACCCAAAATGAATGGGTGTGCCCACTACTTCCCATTTACTAAAATGAATGTGTTTGTGCCTGCGAGCTGCTACTTTGCGTCACTCACACACATATATTGAATGATTCCTTTTGCCACTCAAAATGAATTTTACTTCCCCACTACCGAATATGAATGCTTATGTCTTTTGTGTATTTCCCACTTCCATTAGTCGAAATGAATGTTATTTAAGATTACCCGAAATGGATATATTTGAACTTACCATTACTCAAAATGTGTGTGTGTGTGTGTGTGTGTGTGTGTGTGTGTGTGTGTGTGTGTTTGTGTGTATGTGGTCTGTACATTAAAAACTGAGGACTTGAGATCACTAGGTGTAGTTTGGGTTGGGTTTTTTTCTTATTATAAAAACTTGGGGGGGCTTGTTAAATATTGTTTATTATCTTATTTCTTTTTATGTTCAATCATCATCATCAAAGCCTTGTCCCAACTATGTTGCTTTTTATATTCGGTGAAATGTTATTTTATTATATTTTGTACTAACTTGGGGAAGTCAGAAGACAAAGAATTGAGTTAGAACACAGAGCTTTACCCAAAATGGCCCTAGACAAAAGTTGGCTAAACAGAAGAATGGATTTCAAGCAGCGCTCTTGTACCTCATTGATTGACGTGCTGATTTTTTTTCATCTTGTGTTTCATGAATATCTGGATGCAAACAGGGTTCTAGATAACCACATTGATGAAAGCAATGGTGATATCACTGATTTCCTTATTCAATGACTAACATAAAATACTTAGTTATCTGACAATAGGATTATTTTCATACATGTGCTAGCTTCTTTCCTTATTTGTGTAACTTTGAATTCTGTTCTTATACCATGTAGTTCCTTTCTCTGTGATTGTAATTTTTTTGGCATTTCTAAAGAATGAGTCCACTGTTATATATATATAACTATAACTATGTACTTGTCCTGCTTCTTTATGTTATTCTCTATGAAGGTGGATAATTGTTTTGGTATCAATTTCCCCCTTTTATGAGATTCTCATGTCAATAATCCTGAGGACCATTCTTATTGGTCTGTGATGGAGCCCTCAAATTTTTTTTCTTTTCATTTTTTTTAATTTTTAAGGGTTGAGTGGAAAAGAAGTGCTTAAGATGCTAACCCCAATACATAAGAAAAAGCTTTGATGCTGATGAAGAAGAAGAAGAATATTTTAATGAATGTTATTGGTTGATTGTTTTTTATTTAATTGCATGAGTTTTTTTATTCTCATCCTTTTGCCCCTTGTTTGGAAATCTGTACGGGATTCTCAAATTGCATTTTCCCCCTTGTCATTCAGCTTTATGCAGTGCAATTTTATCTTTTCATCACAAGCATTTTGTTTCTAAGTCGGGAGGGCTTTCGCCGTGCGTGCATGCGGACAGATATTCCTCGGTGATGCCTAGTTCTCATCATCCATTTTAATTCAGTATTTTTGTGTTGTTCCATTTGTCTGTTTTCTTTCTGAACCACAAACATCTGGTTGATTGACACTTTTGTTAGTGATGTTCTATTGGTTCAGTTGCCTGATTTCTTGTCTTCCTTTGTTAGTTCTGTTATTTTATTGATGATAATTTGGGCTAGAAGTAGTAAGAGTGCTTTTTTTTTTTTTAGGTTTTGGTAAAAGGTAAGAGAACATTATGATGGTGGTAAATTAACATTGTTCGTACTGAAGGGTGGATTGGTAATGAGTTCAGGATTATCAGATACTTGTATTCCAAGAAATTTATCAGCGTTTATATCACTAACTACTATAGAGCTTTATGAGTTAGCCATTTTACTTGAAGATAAAACTTAAAATCCTCAAAAAGAATCCTATATCCATGTTCTGCAACAAAAGAAGGAACTTTTTTTTTTTTTAAGATTCTGGAGTGCAACACTCTGGCATATGGAAGCAAGGACAAAACTCTTAGGAACAGCAGTATACTTGCTGGAATGATGAAACAACAGGTTTTCTCAAGCATATCACTTCGAATAAAATCCTATACATGCTGGATGTACTCAACATCATATAGACACCATCAAACAACACTAAAAAAATTGAAGAAAAAAAAACATTCATATAGTCTGAGTTCTCACCAGAAAGCACAAAACAGCCCTTAATCAGTGACACACTGGCTATGAAGAATTGCTTGTGGGCCCTTGATTTTTCAAATCTTGGTAAAAGAACGCCATGGTCCTCAGCAACATGAAGAGATGAATGCAAATGATTCACTCATTCAGTTGAAAAGCTCCTTGTCATCATGAGCAAATCATCTGAGTTTTGTCTCCCAAATCTTCACAGAGAACCTTGGGAGCTTTTTCTAGAAGATTTAATTTATCTTCCTCAAAACGCTAGGGAACTGTAGGGGAAAGGTATCCATGAGTCCCCTAAAATCTTCTTCTACCATATAATGGTTGAACCAAGATGAAAGCTTGTACCTGACCATCACAGTCAAATGCAGTTGACCATCACTAGACCTGTCTATCTTTTCCTCGCTAACATTCTTCCTGTCATGCCACTCTTCTTTTTTTCTCCATAGTTCTCTGATACCCCATTTGATGATCATCATTCATTATCTAAATCATCTCCCATAACTCTTTTCTCCTTTTTCTTTGTGATGATCTTTTTCCTTCCTTATCCTTCCTCATGCTCTTTGCTATCTGCTCTTTCTAGTCCATCTGTTCACAATTCTAATAATTGAATTTCTCCCTGGTCTTCTCCTTCTTAATATATTCCAGACTGGTGTCCAAGGTGCTTGATCCTCTGAGATCACGTGTGAGAGCTTCATCTTTTGTGGCATGGGCTTAGTTTTAATATCTTAATCCTTTCTTGGACTTCTCCTTCTTAATATATTCCAGACTGGTGTCCAAGGTGCCTGATCCTCTGAGATCACGTGTGAGAGCTTCATCTTTTGTGGCATGGGCTTAGTTTTAATATCTTAATCCTTTCTTTGTTACCATGTAATTCATAAGCCTGTTTTCTGAATTTTGGTTCTTCAGCCCAACCTTGTTCTGGCTTCCTTGACCGTGAGATGTCATATGAGGACTTTATTTGATATTCACCCATTAAATGAACATGCACATGGCTCCTCCTCTGCTACTATTATTAGGTTTGTCCTCTTATGGGCCCCTCCTGCCATTGAATCTCCTTGTCCCACATCTTATTGCAGCCTACTGACATCCCTTTCCCCTTGTTTTTCCTCTCACTGTCGGTCATCAGTGGGGAATGCAATGGGATGGGAGTACTCCTCTCTCTCTCTCTCTCACACGCACACACACACACACACACAAGATTTGAACCTGTGCCCAAAGAAAACCAAGAGCCCTTACCCCTCTTTACTGACACCTGACAGCCTCTTTATTCCCATTACAAGAAGAACCAGCCTCTTTATTCTCGTTACAAAAAGGGCTGGCTGAGATATTTCCTCATTCCTCTGTCCAGCTGATCTGAACCTTATCCATCTTCCTTGCGCTGGATTTGTTCAACTGAAAGAAATTTCAAATGATTAGTCTACTGCAACAATAGAACCTAGTGCTCTGATACCAAATTGATGCTAGCCCAAGGGAAGGTTTGTAAACAAGTCTCAAGAAGATGCACATGAAGAGTACAAATGATGCAGGATGAAGGACAACCTGGCCTAATGCAATGTAATGGATGTGCTGAAATCAGAAAATTAATTAATTAATGCAGAAATCTCAAATCTGGTTCTTTACCAACAGTCAGTTAATTCCAAGGGATGGATCAGCCATAGATCTAGACCCTTTACAGATCCCGCAGTAGTAGTTCTTCAGATTTGAGAAGTGGATCTTAATGGAAGGCAGAACTTCCAACACTTAGGGCTTGATTTGCGTACAAAGGGTTTTCATCAAACAAACATGGCCAAGGTGTTCAAGTTCAGATCTGGGTTGCTGATTTCAGTTATATTCAGCAGAACTGTAATCTTGTGGTTGCTAGAAAATGCTCAGGAAGAGAAGAGTAGAAGAGATAGATGTTACCTTTATTGGGCTCTCACCAAACTCCAATCACAGGAGGCGTTAGTAGTGGCTGGCAAGAAGGTGGCTTGCAAACCAAGTGGAGAAGAAGAAGAAGAAGAAGAAGCTCCTTTTCTTATTCCAAAATCAAGTTTCTTACATGCATAATCATGGAGAAAAACCTAGATCTAGAACTTAAAAGGTCTCTCCATCCAAAAAAGGAAAAGAAATAAGAACAATACAAGAAAGGAAGAAAGAGAAGAAAAAGGGGGGGAAGGAGATCTTGTGCAAAAGGGACTTGTGGACATTGGGATTCGTGCGCAAGTCCATCTTGCGCACATTCCTTTTTGTTTTTTTTTTTTTTCATTATGATGGTGGTCCCCTTTTCTCTCTCTTACTTATTACATAGACAAAACAAGGGTCCCATTTCACTAATATACTCTAATAAAAATTAACATGGGACCAAACCAACTAAGTAATTAAACTAAGGGACCAATTAAATAGATTATGAGACCAAGTAAATTAAAGCATGGGACCCAATGACATAAACAAATTAAACCATGGGCCCCCAAACAAATTAAATCTAAGGACCCCTCCACTTTCTTCAATCCATGTGACACTTCCTTATGTGGGGTCTTCACTGTAATTGTGCACATGGGCCGTCGATGCTCCGCCATCGTGATCAATCGAAATCCAGCCGTCGGATCTCCTCCGAAAGACAATCCAACGGTGGATTTGTATTTTCTTCGCGATCAATGTCTAAGTATTGATCATCCAACCAGATTAGAGCTTGATCCGCTGCCCTGCGCTTTCTTCTTTGATAAACTTTGAATGATTTTGGAGAATTTGATATGATGTCCCCATCAACAAACCTTAGAAAAATAATCACAAAGGAAAAATATTGTTAAAGCTTCTGAATGTTTGTAATCTTCTACATAGCTAATATAAATAGGAAAAGAAACCTTAGATTCATAAGACTTCTAAACCAAAACGAGGAAATTATATTAAGGAATCTTCCTGAAGCTAGAAAGCTAACCCTAATTACAGCTTATTAACAAATAAGAAGGAAAATCCTTAAGATTTTCTTGGATCCCAGACGTGGGCCTCGGGCCTAGTTGCAATAGTTCATTGGCTTTTCATCATATTATGAAGATCTATATTCTCCTGTGGGATGTTCATATGTGCCTTTATTTCAGGGGGCGTCCCCCCACCTTTTTGACAGTCAGATTGTGGACATCCTTACAGGAGCCTTTAGTACAGGAGGTCTCGGTTTTTGACAGCCCTCCGCCTCTTTCATGGTCGAATCAGGATGTTGGCATGTGGATGTCCCTGCAGAAGCAAATTTCGCCTATAATGAAGCTGCTTGGAGGAAGACTGTCAACAAAGTAAACATGCCGACCATCCTTCTACCCTGGTGTCTTCCATTTCCAAACTCATCATCCCTTTGATTACCAGTTCCATTCGCCTACTTCAGTTGTGATTTCATGTTTTCCATTCTCTGTCTTCTGTCAGTGGCTTTAGCACTGAATGTATAAGAAATGGTGCTGACCTTTATCTTGAAGCACTTTTTTTTTTCATTATTCTGCAATTGCACTTTCAACGGTTATATCTGCAAGTTCAACTGAATTGGATTTTTTTTTTCATTTTGTGGAAAACTCTTAATGAACCATGGAATTGTTCTTTTAGGACTGGTTAATTGTTCGTTTCTGATATTTCTTAATTACTTTTTGCCAAGTTTTAAGCAACTGTGAATTGTTACTTCATCAATTTTTATGTTGATTAGAAAACAATCTGCATTGTCCATGTGCATTGCTTACACCATGTGTTGTACTGCGTGGTTACATTCATCACTTGAAATTTCACATGTTCATCGGTTGAAGCAGCTTGATTGTGGATAAGTTCCACTTATCACTTGAAATTTCACATGGTCATCAGTTGAAGCAGCTTGATCGTGGATATCACTGTTGGTTTCCTCAGATGTGTTTCTTTGAGTTATGCATTACATAATGGTGCTTTTGATTTTGTATTTCAGCAATGGAGCACAGATGGAAGAAAATGCTGTAAGGCTATTAAGAATAGCTTGGTGGACTTTTCCACTTGGCATACTTATTACATTCATGGCAAGTGCATTTGTCTTTTGGTGGCAAGCTCTTAAATTTTCTGATCCATATGCACAGGCCATATTGATCCATGGTAATCTTGTCATTTCTATCACCAATGTTTCAACTGCTTCTTATCTGTTCATGTTGTATAAGCATCCACAGATCCTTTGTTGGTTCTTCTATGGATATATTAATGAAATTCAAAAATGCAAACTGTGTGAAACCCGTGAAACCTGACACTCATGTTTTGTATCCTCACACTACTGTAGGAAGACCTCTCAGTATATATATTCATTCTACTGTTAGAACTCAGAAGACCTCTAGAGTCTTAATATAATGTACCTCATCCTGCTATAGATTGATTTCAGGATAACATCCTTGACATCTAATCTTGCAGGAACTGTTCCTCAAGTTGGAAGTACACAGTTTTTTATTTTCTCAGGCTTTCAACGCCCTCTAGTGAATACAGTGGTATGACTTTGAAGCTTGTTTGGGAAAACATATTGTGGATGATGAAGGCATTGCCATTCTTGTTTGCTTTTCTATATGTTTGCAAATTACTTAATGATCGAAAAATGCGTGGAACCTCTTAAATTTAAAACTAAGATCTCCATCCATTTTTTTTTAATAGAGAGAAAGGAGAAATAATGAGAGAGATGAAGAAGAGAAGAGAAGAAAGAACTGAAATTTTTGCTTGTTATTTTTGGTCAAGTAACTTTAGTCATTTTGTGAGCCCTAACTTTATTTTTTTGAAAATATTTTTAGCTACATTGGAGACTAAATTCACACTCCCACTCACACATCCATGCCCCTTATCAGCTGAGTTGCTGCTTGTGGATGAGGCATGAGCCCTAACTTTATGATGGACATGGTGATGTACCATATTATAATCATGACTACAACAATAAAGCATCATGTTCATAAAAGAATTGCCAATGCTTTCCATCAAGTTGGAGCATGAATATCAATCAATGCTGCACAAATACTAAAAAATGGACAACGTATCGTGTCGTATTGTATCCGATACTTCACTTTTTACATGTAAAATCCGTGTCCCTGCCGTAGCCACGGCATGTCCTTATTGTATCCATGTCGTATCTGGGCATCATAGATATCAATTATGCCTAGCTTGCAACAACTTTGACAAAGTAAATTCCAGCCATTGCCTTTGGTATGGATAAAAATTTGTCAGTTACGGGGTCAAATCTCTCAGACCTGAAACTGAATTACTAATATAGTATTTAGGGACTCAGATCCGGCTGGGTACTGGGACCCAAATTGGGTGTATGTTTCAGGACCCATACCCAAATTAAATTTAAGAAATGAAGCTGGACCTGGATTTGAATGAAGGGCATGATGTGGACAAAAAAAGACTTAGAAAACTTATATACTTAAATAATATACTTACATGCCCATTATGCCTATCAATATATAGATATATTAATTTGAAGCATTACATATATACAATGCCTATCTATATACCTTCTTTTTTTTTTTAATTTGAATTGGTACATATATACATACAAAATATACAATCATGAAATTGGATTTTCGTGTTTGTTGGATTCAACAATGGACTTGAACCCTGGCATGTAAGAAAAAAATGAGACTAAATATGTGATCCCGACCATATCTTTCCATCTTCAGTCAAATATTTTGGGGAACCACTTTCATTCCTAGCCTTTGGTGAAGAGATTGGAAGCTAATCTTTGGAGTGTGGACTTTGTATAAGCCATAGAGACTTTGAAGCAACCCTTTCTCTAAAAACATCGCAATCGTTCTTGATGTGTTCGGTCCACTCATGCCATTTTGTATGTGAAGTTACAAATTGCTGCCTTGTTATTATAGCATAATTTCATGGAAGTTCTAATTCCGTTGCCAGTTCTATAAAAAAGTTTTGCAACCATAAATATCCATGCACGACAAGAGCCTGTGGCTCAGTGGAAAGTGCTTGCTGTTACAACTTTTGGTTGTGGGTTCAAATTGTGTTACCAATAAAAAAAGAAGCTTGCTAACACCAAGAGCCATTGCAGGATATTCTGCCTCAGTTGCGTTGTCTTTCATGGAACTAGATTCCCACCAAGAAGAGTGCAATATCTTGTCATCGACCTCCTGTAAAACTGAGGACTGGCCCAACTAACTTCTGTACTCCATGTCAAGATGTCCACAGTTGGAGTATAGAATACCTCATCCTGGAAAATCTTCTACCTAGGTAACAGAGAATATGATACACAAGATATAAATAGCCAGTGCTTATGGTTCTCGACTATCATTCTGAAGCTTGTGATTTTTCTCAAAAGGTGTATTGCCTGGTTGTGATCCTAAGTTCCCTTTATGCTGAAGCAAGTCAAGCACATATTCCTCTGCAATATAACAATTCCTCTTGATCTGGCCAACTCAGTACCCAAAAGTACTTTTCAGAATGTGAATAATGTTATTTCAGGTGATCATCCCATGTAGTGACTAGATTCTGTAATCTTCTCACTAAAACTCAAGGCCTTCAATGTAGCTCGTAGGGGTTGTGGTTCCGTGCCAATTTATTTTTAAAAAGTCCACCAAAAGCTCTATGAAATTGCAGGTAGGATGGGTGCATCTTTCAATCATGAGAAAATTTTAGGCAATTTTTTGAAAGGAAAGACGATTCAAATGAGAGTGAGGATGGTTGTCCTTCAGTTTTCGAAAAGGCAACATGTGTTGCAATGAGTTGGTCTGATTAGGTTGGTGTTGAGGATGATATTACTTAGGAACTAGATGATAATGGCATTGAAGGCTGTTGTGATGCAGTGTGATTAACTGTACTTGTGTTTAAGATGAAAGGTCGAGCAATTGTTGAAAGTTGGCAAAGCAGGAGTTCCTTTTGGTAAAGACAAAGATGATATGCAATTCTTTGTGAAGGGCCCTTCAGATGGGAATGAGAAAGGGAAAAATCTTTTAGGAAATCTAAGGGGAGCGGGAACCTTAACCTACAATATCTCCACGTTTGATTAATTATGATACAACCTATAGAGATTAAAGGAAAATGGAGCCTTCGTAGTTTGTTTATGTTAGATTTTATTTATTTTTCTCAAAGGATGGGTTAGTGTTTTGGCTTCATTTTGCAGTCTGTATATGGTGTTTGGGTAGGCTAGTTAGTTACCTGTAGTTCTTTATGCAGTGAAATTCAATTATATTACTATTTTGAAGAAAAAAAAAAAAGCAAAGTATCGTGAACATAAAAAGGAATTCCCCCCACCCCCCCACAAGTTTTTTATTACACACCTTTCAACCCCCCAAGGAGACCCCCTTTGAAACACATACAGCTTACAAGCCTTTTGAAAGAGATCAATTTCATAAAATCCCTTGGTAATTGTACAGAAAGTAACATCCAGTGATATTGTGATAATGCAACGGTTACAAGTTGGGTTCAACAGAACATTTGTTGCAATTTGCATTTCTGAAAGTGCAAGTGCTTAGAGTGAACATGCATTCTAGAAAAGTTAGAGCATAACTTGATCATAGTTGTCATTTCCATTCCAGATCCCGTTTTGGTTTGGCCTTGTAGTGGAATGTTGCGGTGTTCTTATAAATTTCGGTATTCAGGGGTGAATAAGACGCATGAAAAAAAAAACTAAAAAAATTTCTAAAATAAAAAAAAAATAGAATACTAAAATGGAGAATCTTCATACGCATCCATCCCTCATCATTTTTTTCGTGAGAACTCTAGGTGGGGCCTATCTATCACTCAATCCAAACCTTACAACACACATGGGACCTCATGTTAGCAACTCGCCCCAAGTTTTGGTCGGATCCAAATTTATTGGACCGTTGGATCGATTGTGCACCAATCCGAACGGAATGCATTTGTGAGCCATGGATGAAGGGGTTAGGAATATGTGATTGGGGCCAAATTTGATAAGTGGGGTGCCTTCACATAGATCTTTTCAACCCCCCAGTCTCATCCCTTGGTGGGGTCCATAGTGGGCCCCACCAAAGAGTGTGCACGAAAAGTCCATGAAGGACGTATGCACAGGAAAAAGCCCCTACTAAAATAATACTAAATATGCATACTTATGTCATTTAAATTAAGTTAAACTTTACAATGGCTATTCTCTAGTTTTCATTGCATATGAAATATGTGAACTTACTAAAAGTCTAAAACTACTTTATAACCATAATAAAATGAATCTTTCTGGTAGCATTCTGTTACATCTGGAGTGGGCTGGAATTGGGTTCGGTATTGCACCCATAATAACCAGAATGGGCTGGAAATGGGCCTGGAATCTTTCGGGGGCGTTTTGCCCTAGGTCAACTAGGGAACATTCTGGCCAATTCCTAGAATAGAATGGAATTGACAACATGACCTTCATTCCTGAAAGTGTTCAGCTACTCGTTTATTAATGACCTCTGATTTTGTGATTTGTTATTTATTTATTTATTTATAAAGTGATAATATTAGTTATTGGATGCCCTCCTAGTACAGATTGGCTCATAAGATCAATTGGTGTTATTTATGTTGTGGCAGGATTGGCATGTGCACTAGAGCTGTTGGCCGAACCCTTGTATATTCTTTCTCAGAACTTGCTGCTTCTTAAATTACGTTTGGGGGTTGAAACATTTGCAACGTTGTTACGTTGCTTGACAACCTACATCATCATTGCCAAACAAGTGAACATGGTAAGTGCCAAACTCTTTTTCATGTTGCTCAGATTTTTTTCATTGTTAGGATTTATATCTCGTAAGGAATTCAAGATCATAAAACTGTATTGGCTAAGTCTTAGTTTCACTATAGTTTTGTAGGTTGTGATGATCTGCTCGATCTCGTTTTGACACAGTTGCTTTGTTTCCTGGAAATCAAAGTTTTATTGTGAATTATGGAAAGTGTCTGATCGAATTGATTTGATAATCTCAAGATTTTTTTCTTTTTTATTGCTGTCATCACAATCAATAAACTAACTATGTTAGACATGCATCTTAGGACTTTTTTAGTTGTTTGTCATAGCCGTTGTCATGATGGTCACCATTATTACTGCATCATTGTTCCTTCTCTCTGCAATCCATTTTCTGCAAACCCCTGTAGAACCCTTCTAGAAAAAAAGAAGGGGGTTGGTGGGTGGGTGTGATTTGAGAATGAAAAATTCAAATCATGCAGTGTAGCAAACTAGAAATAAAAGTTTGATTGTCCATTCATATCTATCAATAAGATAGCTGGTACGAATGTTGTGCATTAAATTGTAACCTGGTAACTATCAAAGTCCAAGTCAGTTGACTCATGCATCTGGGATTGTGTTCATGAAAAATGTAGAAAGGTTTGCTACTTGACAAATGCTTGCTCTATAGATGCATGTATCCACCAACCACAGGGAAACAAAGGCTGACCGAAGTTAAATTCTCCAAGAGGAAAACATAAAATCTCTGGACAGCCAACTCTTATTGGAATGCCTAATGGAAGGCTGTACCCTTGATTTACTGATCATACTATTGATATGCATTAGCTTCTCATTGTTATATCCTTCGGTCCTTGTCCCCCACATCCATTAGGAGAGACCAGTAGGTGTCACGCTCGACCCTACATGCATGCATGATATTGTTTGCTCATTGGCCTCACGGTTTTGCTCATGGTGGGTCTCAACCCGCCAAAAGGCCTCGTGCAAGGTAAGGGTGCAAACTCTATATATAAACCTATTTACTTTTCTCTCTATAGTCGATGTGAGACTCGAGGATGTTACAATCTACCTCCTTTAGGGTTGCACGTCCCTGTGCAGCTACCAATCCGTGTAGCCTGCTAGCCCTTTTGGCCTAGCCACATAAAAACCCGCTCACTTGCAGTAGGCCACGGCAGAGACCCACAATCGAACTAGTTGAGAGTCGGCTCTGATACCATTTGTCATGCCCCACCCTATATACATACATGATATTGTCTGCTTTGGCCCATTGGCCTCACGGTTTTGCTTCTAGTGAGTCTCAACCCACCAAAAGACCTCTTGCAAGGTAAGGGTGCAATTTCTATATATAACTCATTCACTTTCCTCTCTATAGTCGATGTGAGACTCGAGGATGTTATAGTAGGCTTTACACCTAAATGTGTGTAGATGTGTATAACCTTTATCTTTATTTTGTCATGTGGATAATTGTCATATGTGGGTGTCACATATAAGTCAAAGTTGAATGCCCTAGTTGTAACATGAATGAAGTTGAATTTTAACTTTTTCTGTTGGATGAAAAATTCACAAGCTAATCTTCTAATTTTTTTATTCCACAGCTGCTCTCTTGAGATGCAACTGACAATGCCCCACTTGTAACATATATGAAGTTGACCTCAATTCATCGTTTTGGTTCAAAAATCCACAAGCTAATCTTTTGACTTTTGATAAAACATCCTAACCTCTCTGGACACAACTCCTTCTAATAATATGACAATCTGCCCTCTATGTTTCGTACACTCATCATCATTGGAAAGTATATGAATTGCAGTCATGTTATGACAATGAGGCTTCATTGGATGTGATGCCTCAATCCCCAATATTTGGAATAATATCTTCCGCCATAGTAGCTCATTGTCCATGAGTTGTCGCATGCTATATAGCCTTGATACTTGATCTAGGTGCTATCATTTTTTTGGGTAATGAGTAAATGATATTTAAGATAGAGAGAAGATTAGATTAGAACATAGGGTCCTGACGCAAAGAGCATTATATTCATTCCTACAGAAACAAAATTGAATAATAGAAGCAACAAAGGAACATCCCTATCCTCTCTGTGTCAACGAAGGAACTTCCTTATCCTCTCTGTGTAACCTATGCATCCGCTATTCCATTTATTGAATGTTCTATATGGTGATAGACCACTTGAATTGATGAGGAAAAAGATTTATCTCATTCAAATAGAAAGGGAATTTCAACAGGCCTTTATTTGATGAAGACACCAATGAGATGGCATTTAAAAGAGTCACTTTCCACAATCAATCTTTCTCCGAACAAATGTGAGAATATCCTTAATGCTTCCAAAATAGCCTTGATCTTTGCTTTGTTAGAATCTCACTCCCGTATGCTTGGAAAACATGAATCTTACTTCTTTGTTATTAGAAGAGCCCATCTAATCCCTGCGAGGCCGGTTTACCTCTTGCCACTCCATCGATGGGCTATGGTAGAATCCCATCAGTACGTGAGAGGGTGTTTCCTAATTGCCTTCAAGAATCAGCGGGACTGAAAAGTGAGATTTATATAGCCTTGAGTCTTCTCATAGAGCGAGAACTTAAAACTTTATTTGAGTCAGCCTCCTGATGGGGCCTGAAAAAACCTAACATGCGATGTATTTCTACAAATGGACACATTAACCATCATAGCTACATCGTCGATGATGTGGTGCAAGCCCACCAAATTAATAGAAGGGTATTTTCTTTATAACTTTCAGAATCAACAGGACGGAGAGTGGGATCTAAAGATGTTCAACCTTCTCATGGAGGAAGAACTTCATCTATATATGAGTTGGCCGCTTAGGAGGGGACAATCTCTTAACTTCCTTTTGGAGTAATCATTATTATCCCAGTCATTGACCAATCATTCTCCATATCAAAGTGGTGTACACCTTAGAGTTCCATTGCTTTGACAGTTTAACCCCCTTCTCTCATAAACATACACACACACAAAACACCATTAATAGAGCATTTATGCGAGAGGCCACAATGCATAAATGATTCATTTTTTATGCTGGAGAGACCCATGGTCCCCCGTGGGTCGATCCCCCTTTGGGGCCAGCCCACTTATCTTAATGAATTTAGGGTTTTATTTGGTTATTTGTGTTGTTGGTTATTTGATAAGATGTTTTAAACGTGGCCATCAACTTGATTGGATGGTTCAGATTAGTCATAGGGTTTCGTCTTTTATCTATTTAAGCATTGTAAAGCCTCTTTGGCTAGTAGTTAATGATTGATGATTAATGAATAAGTGTTGGGATCTTCCTCAAGTTTCTTCTAGCTTTCCTCGAAATCTCTCACCTCTCCTGGATCGGAGTTTGGTGAGAGCCCAATCAAAAGGTATTTTCTATTCTCTTCCTGATTTCCTTTACTTAAGAGCTTTTTTTCCCATATCAACCAGATCACCAAGAACCATCGAACTCATACCATTATTCTTCCCACATCCCCAAATCAACCAACCCATACCTACAATCATCCCAAAACCTAAATCTGCGAACTTCAGATTCCTACATCCTGGATCTGCACCATCTCAACCATTAAACAATCTTTCCACTATTAGATTTGGACCATAGATCACCCGAATCCAGACCATTGGATCATAACTATGAACCCTAAGCAACTTAAAAGTTCTTTCTTCCATTAAGATCCTACTTACTGCGGGATCTGTTAGATCACCTTGGACCTTAGATTTATTGCTTACTTGATTTTCAATGTCCTTTTTTAATTGGCATGTCTATAACTTGATTTTAATTATTAATTTAGATCTGATCTCATTATATTAAGGTAGATCTCATATTGTCCTGCAGCAATTTCCTTAATTGCTTTTTGATTGTTTATTCCATACTTCTTCAAATTGCTAATGGAATCATTTTCCAAAGTATTTGACCTTTTATATAATCTTTTGGGCTATGTTTTATGGATTTATATGAACTTGCTTTACACAATACTATAGTTTCTGATTTGCAATATTGCATATTTGTAGGAAAAAGGTGACTAATTGCTTTTTTCTACAATTGCAATGGAGGGTTTTTTTTTTCTTGTAATTAGGCTATTGGGCTTATTTTGTTATATTTGGCACATGAACCTGCATTACAAGATACCTATTATGTCTTATTAGCAATATAACATCTATGCAGGAAAAGGAGATTGTATTTGCTTTCTCACAAATTGCTTATGGAGCTTGTTTGTTGCTCGGCTACTGGGGCTATTTTGTCATCTTTCGTCCTGTTGGATGTTCCAATCTTTTTCCTTTCAGGTGCATGTCTTACCTTCAGTGTAATCTATTATTTTTGCGAAATCACAACTTTTCTGTTTTTTTTTTCTTTTTTTCATTCATGTACTGGATTTAATTGATTTTATGTGCGAAATTGAAATGCTTTCTCACATTAGTTTGATAGATGCATGGAGTTGTTTCTGCACATCTAGAGCTACACTTTGTTAGTGAACCCACCTATCTAATTGAATGCAGGGTAAGGAATATGCTAGACTACGACAGACAGCTTTCACAGATGTGCATCTTGTTCACTTTTCAGTCCTTGTGGAAGTTGATTCTTCAAGAAGGAGAAAAACTAGTTCTTGTATTTTTTGATACACCCTATAACCAGGCTATTTACGGCCTTGTAGACAAATTAGGTAAACTAAAGGCCTTTTTCCCTGATTTATTTATTTATTATTGTTATTATTATTATTATTTTTGGAATAGTTATTGATTTCTTTCCTGATGTTTCAATTCTAATTTAACAGATTAGCAGTGACTTCTTGGCTAGGAAATGAGATTGTCGTATGGATGTATAATGTAATCATTTTCCATCATCATCATCATCATCATCAAAGCCTAATTCCAACCATGTTGGAGTCGGCTACATGAATTCTGTTTCTCTATTCCGTTTTATTTTGAGCTAAATCCTTTGATAAGTTAAACTTCTTCAAATCTAAATCGATGACTTCCATCAATGTTTTCTTTGGCCTACCCCTACCTCTTGATGGGCCATCCACCTGTATAGCCAAACTTTTTTCTCACCGGTGCCATTATCAGCCTACGCTCAACATGCCCAAACCATCTTAAACGGGTTTCTCTAATTTTATCCCCTATTGGTGCTACCCCTAAATGCTCTCGAAAATGCTCATTTCTAATTTTATCTTTTCTAGTTTTACCACACATCCACCTAAACATTCTCATTTTCGCTACATCCATCTTATGAATATGCATTTTCTTAATTGCCCAACATTCTGCTTCATATGTCATAGCTGGTTTAATCACTGTCCTGTAAAATTTGTCCTTCAATTTTGTTGGCATTCGTCTGTCTCAAAGCACTCGAGAAGCTAGTTTCCACTTCAGCCATCTAGTTTTTATCCTATGCTCCACATCTTCGTCAATCTTCCTATCCTTACTAATCATCGAGCCTAGGTATCGAAAAGAATTTCTACGTGGTATCTCATGGGTTTCAATTTTGACAGTGGTTTCAACACTTTGTATATGTTCACTGAAGTTGCAATCCATATATGCTGTCTTTGTACAACTTATTTTAAAACCTCTAGATTCTAATTCCCCTCGCCATCTCTCAAGTTTTGCAGTTATACCATCTCTTGATTCATCCACAAATACTATATCATCTGTAAACAACATATATCATGGTACTTCTTTTTGAATATGCACAGTTACATTGATCCCTAATGTAAACCTATAGTCACAAGGAATCCACCTGTTTCTCTACATGTGGTTCTCACATTTGTTACTGCTCCTTCATGCATATCCTTAAATATTTCAATGTAACCTTTGCGGACATTCCTTTTCTTTAAAACCTACCAAATTAAATTCTTCGGTACACTATCATAGGCTTTTTCTAAATCGATAAAGATCATGTGTAGATTTTTCTTCTTTGCTCGATATTTTTTTATTAATTGTCTAAGTAAAAAGATAGCTTCCATAGGTGATCTCCCTGGCATAAAACCAAATTGATTTTCAGAGATCTTGTTCTTCTGTCTCAGTCTTTAGTCCATTATTTTCTCCCATAACTTCACAGTATGACTCATAAGTTTAATCCCTCGATAGTTGGTACACTTTTGTATATCTCTCTTATTCTTATATATAAGTATTACAATGCTTCTTCTCCATTTATCTGGCAATGTAACCATTTTCCATGTGTTATTTATCAGGAACTTGTATGGACTCTCATCTTGTATACCCTGGAGATGATTTATTTGTTTAAAAGAACTTCCTTTGTCACTTTGCAGGCAGTTTAGTCGTGAGATTAGTGTTTCTTCCTCTAGAAGAAAGTTCATTTTCTACATTTGCAAAGTTTGCAACAGGTTACTTTCCATTCTCTTCTAATTTAATGAACAGTTTAGTGTTGAAGATGGCATGTAGCAGATTTCATTCATTTAGTTTTTTTCCTTATATTTTTTCTTAGATTATAATGGAGAAACAAAATTTATGCAGCCTACCCCAACATAGTTGGGACATGCCTTTGACAATAAAGTTCCTTACTTCCTTATGCGTAATTACCGTTAGTCCATATAGATGAAAATAGCGGCCGCTATATCGGGCGTAGCGGCGCGACCACTACGCTAAATTGAAGATAGTGCCGCTATCTTCTGTAGCGGCCGTAGCATCGCTACGCTAAATTGAAGATAGCACCGCTATCTTCCGTAGTGGCCGTATCCGTAGCGGCCGCTACGGGACTACTACAGAGTGTGAATGATGACTATTTTTTTAAAAAAAATGAAATACATATTAAAGCTTTTTTTTTTTTAACTTTTTCTCTTCAAATAACATTTTTACTCAACTTTTCTACCTTTCTTCTATATTTGAAAGAACACAAAAATACATAGGATCCCCTTTCTATCCTTAAAAGGACACCAAAGCATGTAGGATTTCGTTAAATTGAAGTTGATGTAGAGAGTTCCTCTTAAATAGAGTGTTTTTATGGAGCTATTAATTATTATGTCATTCCACATTTGTTGTATTGATTGTTCGCTATTTAGTGTTTACTATTGCACTCCTAAGTTCCAACTTTTAAATTTTGAGTCTTGACTTCAAGTTCAATACATTGTTTATTTTCTTGATATTACGTCATCACAGTTTTTTTAATAAGCCTTTCATTAGTTAAGTTAACATACCAACATGAATACACGTAAAAAAAATGATCATTACTATTATTTTCTATTAATACATTGATACAGGACCTCATGCAATGAGGGGACCGCTACACCCCTTTATCTTAATTACTTTTGCAAGAAAATCATATATTCTATCATTTTCTAATATTTAGGATTTTCTGAAAATTTTTCAGAATTTTTTGATGATTTTTTCAAATCACACCGCTATGCCACTACCGCTACGTAGCACCCGCTATGTAGCATTTCGACGGCGGGCCGCTACGCCTGCTGCTACCGCTATTTTCATCCTTGACCGTTACATTAGGGACTTCTATAGTTCTATTTATATATATATATATATATTTACTTCACTGGCTCTTATGTGATTATCATAGTATTTGAATAAAAGTTTATTTCTGTTGTGTGCATGCCCACATTGGAGTATGCTGGAATATTTTCAAGTTGAGTTTCTGGTTTTATTACATGGTATTAGAGCTGGTTGTTAGTATCAGGGTTCCGTCCTTCGTTTTTTCTTCTCCTTTACTTCTTTCTGTTTCTTTTTTCTCTTCTGCCTCCTTGTGCACCTCTATTCTTCAACAATTCCTAATTGGCCGGCCTATTTAATGGTAATCAGATTATGAATGGGACTCACGAACCTCATATCCACATACTGTATGGGCAGACTATGGTCTGTATCAAGTTGTATTGCAGTTGTATGCAGAGTTAATCTTTGATCATTTCTGTGGCAGTACAATCTCCCCAAAGTAGCTTCAGGCTAGGAAGCTCACTGACAGATGCATTAAAGTTTGTTCTCTTGATTGGTATGGTTTTCCATCTGATGTACTCATTATTTTATTTTATTTTTAACAGTTTCTACCATCTATTATTATTATCTATATCCCAATACAATGATTTTAGGATTTAGGCCCCTGCCAATTTTATGATACAGTCGATTTTCAGAACATTGGTTGCATTTCTTGTTGTGTATACCTTTTGAATAGGATCTACTGGTATATCTCCGCATGCAAGTTTTTATAAATCTTGTGTTGCATGTTGTAAAATTATATAGGTATAGATGCATATGTTTCTAGACATGTGTATTCCCTGTTTGGATTTGCTTGGTGGGTATAACAAATTTCTAATTAATGCTTTATTCTTATCAATTGAACCATCTGAAACAAATTGTTTGACTTACTTTCATTCTGTAGGTTTTGTGGTTATAGCATTTGGCCCAAGCTACTCTTATGCTCTCATTAGAATACTGTATGGGAAGAAATGGAGTGATGGGGAAGCTACTCTCGTCCTTCGTTTTTATTGTTTCTATGTCATCACCTTGGCTATGAATGGTTTGTAATCCTTAAAAAAGTTTCATAGATGAATGGTGTATAAATTTGGGGTTGTTAATTCTGTGATGATCAATATTCTAATTTTACATGTTTTCCATATTGAAGATATTTTCGTTGTAGTTTTTATATCACGGCTTGCTAATCTATGCACCTAGATTTGATTTTGTTTGTTTTTACCCCCTACTTAAGGATAATGGTTTACTAATTATTACCCTAAACTTGTAAATGGTATTAATGAGGATCCTATCATGATAGAATTCTATGCCATTTCATGAAACCATCTGGGTTTTAAACTTGAAAAATAACTAAGGTATTGATGCTTTCAGAACTCAATATGAAAAATTATTTGCCATAAAAAGCAGTCCTATGCTATGATATGCAGATACTTTTACAAGCCTAACATATCTATATCGGGCTAATATGACACTCATATTGGTACTTGATACTATAACAAAACTTCTAGGGTACAAGTTTAGCATATCCTACTTACCAGGTCCATTATTTCATATTGTTATTTTAATTTTCTCACCTCTCAACATAAAAAATATTAGAAAGGAACATAAGCATTAATAATTTCATTAATTTAAATGTGATCTAAAGAAAAAATTAGGATACCGATATCCATACCTGTGCCTAGATTTCCAAAACTGCATAGTTGTATCCCCTGTCCCCATATCTCCATTTGTACCTATATCTGTACTGGGCATCATACACCTTGTGCTTCATTTGACAGCAGTAGGGTTGGGGCCATGGTTCAAAATAGTGGCATAGCAGCCTCATTATCGGCGGTAGCAGTTGAGGCTGCTACAGTATTTTGAAAGTGGCAACACTAAAGGTTTAAAACCTAGTACAGCCAAGTAATTTTAATTTAAAATATTATTTTTTCCATTTCTTCTCCTTAGTAGCCTTTCCTAAAGTTGTCTGTACCCCTATATAGTTCCAAATTACCAAAAAAATTAAAAATAAAAATAAACAAATACAAGATTGGTTGTAACACAAGATTCATTTTTTTTTTTTTACCACTTAGAAGATTTACACCTTTTTGCCGCGATGTGTTGTTGCTATTGCTACGTACTCGCCAATATGCTTGCTGCAACAGCTATTTTGATTCTTGGTTGGGGCTACATGTCTCCTGGTACAATCTCGAATAATTTCATGCATCACTCATTCAATCATGCTACTCTTTTTGCCCCCTGATTGGCAACTTGCTTAGGTCCCTTTTTTGCATAGAACTAAATAAGTATAGGAATTTGTGGTCAAATGGGCTTCAATAAAGTATATTAAAGAGGTGAAGGGTGAAGAATTTGAGGTAGAGATGTAGATGAGACTGGGGGGGGGGGGGGGGTGGGTTGGTTATCTTGTGAAAATTTTTAGATATTCACATTTTGTTAGAAATATCATTATCATCATCATCATCAAAGCCTTGTCCCAACTATGCTTGGTTCTGCTACATAAATTATGTTTCTTCATTCCAATCTTTCTTGAGCCAAATCCTAAGATTAGTTGCACATTTTCAGATCCATTTTACTACCTCCATACACATCCACTTTAGTCTACTTCTTCCCCTTGGTGGGCCATCATCCTGTATAGCCAAACTTTTCCTTATTAGCGTCATTGTACAAACTACTTCAAATAAGTGTATTTAATTGTATCTCATATTGATGCTACTCCTAAATGCTCTCAAAAGTGTTCATTTCTAATTTATCCTTTCTAGTTTTACCGCACATCCACCTTAACATACTCATCTTTGCTACTTCCATTTTGTGCATATGTTGCTTATTGATTGGCGAACATTCTGCAACATATGTCCTAGTTGGTCTAATCACCATGCTGTAAAATAAATGTCATACAATTCCTAGGGAAACAAACTGGCCTTGGGAAATTGATTTGCAAAGTTTGTCACTGGTTGCACTCTAGATCAGAGTTTAGAGGAATTCTAAATGTTGAAATTAATCAGATGTACAGTCTGCCGAAGCAGCTGATTTAATGCATTTGAGGCCCTTGGTTTTGAGATCAAGACCGCTGATCTGATTCCTGAGATCTTCCTGATTGGGAAATCCTAACCTTGTATTGAAGACCACACATATTTAAGAAAAGAATACATCAACTCTCCAGAAAATAAAGGTCCTCTCATCTCGAAGTTACTGACTTATATCTCAGGCTTTCAGGTGTGTAGTCTCTAGTTATGGTGGGTCCATTAAACCAATAGGCTGTATAATTAATTAGTGTATGTAAGCATATTCACCTTTTTTTAGTAAAAGAGAATCAATCTGTACTTTTCCTATAGCTAAGTGCTCTACAATTCCTTTTTAAAGATTCATATAGAAAGCTTTTTTATCTGAATATTCCATCTGCAAATCAAAATTTCTGACTTATCAGTATCTCTCTCTCTCTCTCTCTTTCTCTCTCTCTCTCTCTCTTGTGCTTCTAAGCTTTTGATACTCAAAAAACAAAAATAAATAATAAATAAATAAAATTTCTGTTCTTCTGTTCATCTTGCTCTTATGTGGTTATAGCATATACTTACAAACTTGCCATGAACATAGATATCCCATACAACACGATCATGAGTATCATATTAATTTCTCTAACATGATATGATGTAAATACATAATATTACATCTGAAAATTGGAACCTTTCCTATGTTTCAGGAACTTCTGAAGCATTTCTAAATGCAGTCGCTACAAAGAGCAAAATTAAGCAGTCAAATGCTTCCTTGTTAATATTCTCTGCGATCTATGTAGTATTGAATGCACTGCTGATTCGATTTGCTGGAGCTGTTGGGCTGATTGCTGCTAATTCATTTAGTATCCTTTCAACCTATGGTGCTTGTTTCTCTGACTCCTCGGTGCATTGCTTTGTATCTGTTGTCGGAAATTATTTATTTATTTTAATTATTCCAATCATAACTCATCATAGGTTTTTTAGTTATTGTTTGCTAATAATTATTTTTTGTGAATCCATTGGTAGTATTTTTTGCCTTTATACAACTAGTGTTCTCAAAGCATGTAGTCGCTATTGCGAGATCGGCTCTGAACCAAAACCCCCATTTATCTTTTGTAATCATCTCCTTCCCTCCCTACATGACTATTGAACTCTCCTTCAATTGTAATACTTTCTATAGCAGGTTTAATCTTGTATTAACCTGTCTATCTATTCCCTACATGACCATTAAAGTCTTCTCACCTAGCCTTCACCTCAAAGCAATCATTGCTGAAGGGTTGGAGCTGTTGATGTCTGCAGCTGTGCAACTGACATCGGCCCTTAGGCCTCTTCTGTGGTGCTTCTTGATAAGTTAACTTATTGGGGTATGCTGTGACACCAAGTTGAAGTTTGAAAGTTGAGAAAAAAGAAAAAACCCTATTTAGTGTGGAAGAAAGAAAAAAGAGAAAAATGTTTTAGAGAGAAAATTGGAGAGAGGAGAGTAAACTAGTGTTTCAGTTAGGGTTGGATGACCAGGCCTATATATTTATAGTCTTTAGATGTGATAATTTTCATAATTTGCACAATAACCTTTTGTTTTTTACATAGTTGCAAACAGTTTCTGGAAATTTAAAAACTACCAAAAAAATCCCTACATCTGTCAACAACTGGGATTGTAATTTGGCCCATAATTGGAGAATCATGAATTATAAATTGCATCATCACTCACATTATGGGGACAGATAGTTATGCTTGTTTCCTTGGCTTGTACTCTTTTCTTCAGTTTTAGTTTTTTCATCTGAGTAATGAACTGATTTCTTATCTTCCACTTTTCAAAATATGTGCAATGGGCCAACCTGTAACATATCCGTCCCTCTCATACCACACTCTCCCTATGCATTGGGCCGCATCTAAAATTCACTCCGACCAGAGTGCACCGCGTTGTTGGATTTATCACATGTGAAAACATGATTTATTCCATCAGAATTAATCATGGTGTGTGTATTGGAAAGGTTATATATGCATATCTAGGTCTAACTGAATGTAAAGACTAACGACTACTTCATGATAGATTATTTTGGGATTGTAGGGAATTTCTCTATTTCTTTTTGTTTGCCAAAGCTGACTGTGTTTGGAGAATTTTTTTTATGATCTGATTGAGAGTTTTGGAGTTTTCAAGTCTAAACTTCAGTCAAGACTTGTTTATTGGTTAATCAAGAAAGTCCTGGTTCGATTGGAACAAGCTTTGGTTCTCTACTACAACAAATTCTGAATTTTGTGACCTTGTTTCTGCAGATAAATGCAGAATTCCATCTTCTGAGTCTAATTCTCAGATTTTGCATATCCCCATGTATGTTTGAAATTCCAGACTTTGCAGAATTCTCTAATTTTTGTTAAAAGAAGATGCATGCTTATGTATTGTTCAAGTAATTACAAATCTTGAAACTCTCATTGACATAAAAGGGTAGAAGCCACCCCATTGGGACATTTAGAAGGATTAATAGTTGATGGTGCTAGGAGTAGAGGGGGTCAGTCATGACCTTAGAGTAGTGGTAAGGAAGGTGTGATGCCGTGGGGGAGTATGTCACACCTGTGGGCCCCTATAGAAGGGTGTTGGGTCTGGCAAGCATCTGCCTAGGGAGAGAGGGCAGGAGAAACTCTTGAGGATTGGGTATGCAATGGTGCATAAGTCCCACATTGGAAATTGCAAATCCTGATCTTGCACATGGTGCCTTTTAAAGCCGTGCTGCAAGATTGGGTTGAGATCCTATAGGCCAAAGTAGACAATATCATGTGGGTAGTGGGCTCGGGTCATTACAGAAGGACACGGCATCATGTAACTAGTAGCATGGTGTTGAACATGAATACATGGTAGAGTGGAATACCAGAGCTCATTAATGTTATGTTGAGATTTTTGTTTCTCATCTTATGTGGATTTTTTTTTTTTAACCTTTCTTTGAATTGGAGTAGAGCTGTTTGAGGCCACGCCAGATTGATAGGGAAGAGTTTTGTCGATGATGATGATGAATTTCTCATTTGACAATAATATCAGTGCTGAATTGCAATTTAGCAAGCCTTGGTTTCTAGATTGCATCACTTTTTCTTTTCTTTTTTACCAATTGGCCAATGTAGAGGTGACTCCCTGGCTGTAGGAATTAGCTAACTAAAACCTGTAGTTCGCATTTAGCAACTCCAGGAGAGCATGTAATCACTCAATGTTGATTTTGGATTTTCTCATGCAAGTTTTTTCCCCTTTTGTTGGGTTGGGGGGTGGGGCAGGGTTGGACGATTATGGAATTTAAATTGGATCATTGTAAGGTTTTGAGTATCACCGATATGAATGCATTCAAATATTTTAAGCTCTAAGGATTATTTATTGCTGTGTTTCCTGACTGATCAAAGATATGATTCTGAGGATCTTGTACTCTGCAATGTTCATCAAGCACTATTTCCAGGTATTTAAGCAACTCATGTACACATTGACGTCTATTGAACACCAAATTCAGCTGGGTGTAATTATCACATTAACTTTCGTAACTTGTTTTCATTTACTTGGAGCTTATACTTCAGACACTTTTGCTTTTCAACAGAACTCTACTGCATTTTCTTTTCGTAATTGCTTGCCTTCGGGATGGTGGATTCTAGTTCTTTTGGGCACTGTGACGCTTATTTCTGAGAGATTAATTCTGGACCGGGAAAACTTCTGGCCAACTATGTTCATTCACTTTGCAATTGGCCTGATGTGCTTCTGCATCTCCTCAGTTATGATGTACGTACTTCTGCACCTTCTCTGAATTCTTTCTTTTGTATACCTTGTGCCAATTTTCAGTGATTCAGACTGGACTCAGAACTCATAAATAGAATTTTGGCTATGATCTGCTGATTCATTTGACAGAATTTGAGCAGTTACAAATTTGAATTCAGACTGGGTGTTAAGAGCTTGATCAAACTGATCATCAGTCTCATTTCTGAATCAATTTGAGTTGTTGAGCATTGTCTTATACAGAACTGTGAAAAGTAGCTTCCAGTGGTAATGGCAGTTGAAACAGATCTTCATGGAATACCTGAATTTGCAAACATTGTATTGTACAGACAATTGGGATGCCCGTGCTATGTTACACATTCATGTGTTTTATAGCAACTTATATATTTAAAATTTTAAAAAGTCCCTAAGTTTTTAATAAGTCCTTGAGATTATTATTTGAGTTACTTCTATTATATTTTTCGTTATTTGTCTCCAACTTCACCCAAATAATAGGAATCATGTGGACGTCACACCCAAATAATAAATCATTGTGGGCATTGTTGATATAGATTGTTATGCTCTTCATTAAGGGCTTGAGCTTTAGTGAAGGGCATCAAAATGTATATCAACATAGGGGTTTCGAACTCAGGACCTCTACCTCTGATATCATATTAATAACCAATAACACCAAATGCTTGAGTTGTTAGTGAAGTGCATTACAATGTATATCATCAGGCTTCACCCACCTAACTTTCTAATGATGGCTGCTCTCACTCGATGATAAATTTCACAAAGGGCATCATTGATCATACCATAGCTGTCAATTTTGTTTCGGTTCCCATTTTGGTCTAGCCTCCAAAAATGAAATATTTCAACATTTTGGAATTTTGGTGAAACTTTCATTGTAACTTTTCAAAAAAATAATAAAATTATATATATGTAAAAAATAAAATAAATACTAAAATTTTAGTATTATATTTAAATTTGGCTAAAGCCCTATTATGCCTACACAAAAGTCCCATTATCTATATACCAATATTATGAGGTCTTGACCAGAAAAATAAAAAAAAGTAATTAAAAGAGGAACATAAAAGGCAAAGGGGCATTTTGGGAAAAAATAGAAAGCGGCAAATGAAAAAAGCATGCTTTTGACTTTAAATTAAGTTTCCAAAGATTAAAAGATTGAAATGGTGCATTTTCCCTTATGGCTTTTTTAAAACCTAAGAGGCTTAGACTCAACTCAAATATATATATATATATATATATGAGAATCATATAAGGCAGAGGGACCTTTTTGAAAAAAAATAGAAAAGGGGCAAATGAATAAAAAGAAGCAAATTTCTGCTGAGAGAGAGAGGGGGAGAGAGAGAGAGGGAGGTCATCTGCAGTAGCATTGTCATCCATAGTGGCGATTGCAATAGGCGGCCAGGTGCTTTTTCCTCCCCTTTGCTTGTTTTTTTTTTTTTTCCCTTTGTTTCTTATGTGAAGAATACTTGTGCAACAACCTTTGCTTCTTCTTCTTCTTCTTCTTTGCCTTTCCTCTATGTCATTCTTCCTCTTCTTCTTCTTCTTCATCATCATCATCTCCTTACCTTTTCTTTGGAAAGAAATAGACGAAATAAGGATTTTGGGCATTTCGACAGAAATCCAATCACAATTGAAATCCCCGAAATGTTTTTGTTATGGTGTTTTGTTCAGCAGAATGGCCGAAATGAAATTTTTCGGCCATTTCAGCTGTAGCAAAATAAAAAAGACAACTATGCATCATGCTCAATTGACTCAATCACGGTGGACCTAACCAATCTAATAATGAAATCCTGGGAGGGCCCACCCCAAGTTTTATAATGACATTGGCCCCATCCACTTGTTTATGGAATCACAATGCACTCACATCACATAGTGATACAAACCTTGAAAGGGTTTGGATTGAAGCTTTGAAAAGTGCTGAAGCAGGTAAAAATCTAATCTCCAAAATTGGTTATATTGTTCTCTAATTCTCATATGCATAGGAAAGTAAAAACCTAAAATTGTGAACACATTGAATTTTTATGTTCCTCAGTGCACCATGATCTCCAGAGGGTCTCCTTTATTGGATAGTTTCTCATTTATGTAACATACATTTTCTTTGATTCAAGTAGTTAGTCAAACTTTATTGTATTTGTGTACTATTGCCTGTTACTAATATTGTCCATGAGATTCCATTTTAAATAGAGTGGTTGGGAGAATTAGCCTAAATCATCTAGAGTGATACTCAAAATCTCCCAAGTCACATTGTCCTCACTATTCTTTCCATCCTCTTGATTTCCATGGCCTCTGGTCACACCCAAGTCATCTCAGTTTGGCTTGAAGGGACCAACTATGATTAGTAGGCTCATCTCATGACTAATTTCTTTAGAGGAAGGAAACTTTGGAAATGCGTTTCCACCAAAATAGAGAAACCCATTGTCCCTGCCATGGAAGAAGAATGGGAATATGACATTGGTAAGATCAATTCTCAACTTGCAAAATATTTTGATCCTACCATTGTATTTCAACTTGCAAAATATGCTCATTTAATAGTTCTGTTGTCCTTTTCAGTTTTGGGCCCAAGCAAGATTGGTGGGATCCACGATGATGGCCACCTCTTAAAACTTTTAAACCATTTAAAATAGGGCCCGCCTATTATATCTATACTAGCAAAATTTTAAATTTTATATTAAGATCTTAACCCACTTAATTTTTAAATTTATTCTTTAAATTTTCTCTCTCTCTTTATATTTATACGTATGTATATATATATTTAGAAACATTACTCCGAAAAGTTTTGTTGAAAATCCAAAATGCCGAAACATTTATTTTGGAGGCCAGACCAAAATGGGGTCCAAAACAAAATGGACAACTATGTCTAATAACCTCCCCTTTAATGGAAGTAGAATCTAGGAAGATGGAAAATGAATGCAGAGCCATAACCCTAGTAATTCAAATTGTAGGTCTAGGTCACATCTTCATCTTTACCTCATATCACCTCTTTAATAATTTTTCGGTGGAGCTCATTTGACCATGAATTCCAATGTAATTTTATGCAAACAAATGGCCTCTAATGTATAAAATAAGGGTTTGTTTCTGAAAAATGGGAGAACTTTTTTTTATTCCAGAAAACCCATTGCCTATTTATTTATTGGTTTTAATTGTGATATGAACAACTATCGAAGGAAACCGTATCGTCTGATGATCCAGGTTTCTTCATGCAACTGTTTTGTAAAAGTTTCTGCATGACAAATTTGTACACCAATATATTTGTTTTTCACTAAACCATGGGGTTTGTAAATAGAACATGATTATTTTTATTTTTTATTTTACACTAAACCCATTGCCTCTTTTATCACTTAGAATAGAACAAAATAGAAGAGTTATTTCCCATTTTTCCATAAAAATAAAGGGGGACTTCTCCATTGAGATAAAATCCTTACCTGTCTTCTCAACCTTTTATTTATTTATTTGTTGGTTCAAACAGATATCGCCGGGAAAAGCCTTTCATCACCAAAATCATCCGTATGCGTGACCACATCGAGTGATATAAACCAACGCTTGTCACACTTGGAGGTGGTGACATTTGTGATCTGTTTCATATCATTGTTCTAGTTCCCACATTGGTGACAGGTTGTTACAGGATACTCCAGTTGTGAAGGAGATATGCAAATCCTCTTCCCATCAACTTGTCACTCTGAAAAGGTTGTCAATTTCTACTTCCATACCTTGGCGACAGTTTGTAACAAGGATCATCCAACGGCAGTGCACGAAGGTTCAAATTGCTGGTTGCCGCCAGAAGAAATTGCATCATGTTCTTTAGGGATGATTGGTTTGTTCTTTTGGTCCATCCTATTTATGATGGAAGTTCCACTAACTATCCTTTCCAAGTTTGGTATATCCATTGCAGCAAGGGAAATAACTCTTATAGATGTATCAGGAAGAGAACCCATTCAATGCACGGGTTAATTTAACTTCTGAACAAGTTGACAGAGAACATACACATTGATTAATGTATACATGTCGATTGTTCAGTGAAGATGTTACAAATTCTCTTTATCAATTTGTTGAACGACCCAACAAGCAACTGTCAGTTAATTTGTAATAGAACCTCCCCATAAATTTAGAGGTAACGAGAAAAGTTCCTCTCTTGAGTTTTCCATGAACATCATGAACTACTTTTTAACGATCCATCATTTTCCACTGTCTTGCGTTTTTTTGGTGCTACTGCAGATGTATGTCAGAATGTTAATTGGTTCGTTGGCTGTCTGTAAAGCTTGCCAATTGCCATATTCTGGGCCGAAACTGAATTGATGGGAGGATAAGGGAATGATGATTTCGAATGCAAAAGACAATCACAATCATTTCATGGCTGCAAAATGTATGGTCTACACACCAACCTGAATTAGAGATTGAACCATTGATTTAGACCTCTTTCAGTTCCCATCTTTAGATTTCCTGGTATAAATGTGGGGAATTAAATTTCATTGTAATCATATTTTGTGAGTTGCCATTGTCTTGTAGAATGGCTGGTGGTGGCTGATTTCTATGCTTATTCCACAGTCTTCATCAGGAAGCCTTGTCTACTGCTTGTAGGTTTAGCAGGGTAATTTACTTGAGATATTTGGATTATGGTTTGCAAATTAGGAAACTCGATTTGACTGGTCTTGAGCTGAGTGTCCTCCGCTGAGTCTGGACCAGAACAGATTAAATACACTTCTAATTGACACTTGCTTTGCTAGCTAAAGATCTCAATGTGATTTTCTTTTCTAGTGAACTTTTTTCACAGAATGTTGGGTCAATGCTAGAAGGACGATGTTATATTCCAAGGGGAATGATACAAGTTTTAGTTGACATATTTGGACTTTACCAAAATTCCCAAATGAGAGAGACGTTGGGGAGGACTAGACCTGGTGTATAGCTAGTGCAGAGGAGGTCAACCTAATAGTCCTTTGAGCCTTTGCATTAAAATGCATAGGAATTGAATACATACGGCGGTAAAAAATGAAGATCTAGGGTGAATTTTCAAAGGTGAGTATCAAATAGCACATTCTTTTGATTCAATGTTCTCTTAGAGCAGATTACATACTACTCATTTGTAATCCAGCTTCTAGGGACATACGTATCTACTTATTGGTGGGCACAGAGGCCCAAAAAAAAACATAAAAAACAGCCCCGTTAGATCAACCTAGCCCTTGATATAATAGCCTTAAAGTTTAGTGGTCTTTTAACCACATGTTTCTTTAAGATACAATTGGTGGATAATGATTTGATTAGAGTGAAATTGGTATTAGTGCCATATCATGGGGGATGAGAGTGTAAAGGGCCTTGACTGTCAAAGGTGGGCCCAAGCGAGGCCCAGCTCTGGACTGCATATATTGTTGCTTGTAGGTGAGCATTTCTCTGCAAATAAAGATGGGCTCAAGCAGTCCTGCCAGTGATTAATACTCTTAATACTCCTGGGTCTCGTTGAGATCTTTGTATTCCTCTCTAACCCCACCGCTCCATGATTGGTGCCGCCTCAGTGGGCCTCATAGGCTAGAGACCACACCATCTCATATGTTCAAGGTTGTCAAATCATCATGGGGTTGGTGAGCATAAGGGAGTTGAAAGTTGAAATTGGATTGATCATTAGATGGGTCTCATTTGGTGCTAAAATTGTTATTTATCATGCAAGCGGTGAGAGGTACCCTGAGAAAGATATATTACATTATTTATTTTTCACTGGTTGACTGTTATAAGTTCATTTTGTGAAGAATTTCTTTATCATATGTTGAAAATTTGGTAAACTCTAAACTGATAAAATGAATATCGATGGCTGAAGGCCACATGGATGACATATCTACAGAAGTAATCAAAAAACATGCTGTAGGTTGCATACAACTCTATTTATATTTAGAGGTCATAGAGAAATACAGTAATGACTTGTCCGGAGATTGATCAGCATATAGTGGGACGTATGGCAAAATGGATGGGTCATATGGGCATCCACCAAAACTCTTAATTCCTCAACTTTAGTGCCCAAGTTTGGTCAAGCACTTATCGGACTTCAGCCCCTCTTTCCCGTTTTGTGCTTTGCAGGAGTTTCAAACTCACTCACCCACTACAAAATGTCCTTAACTAGCTGGGGACATCCGACTTGGCCAGATATTGTACTTGGATCTAGCATTTGTTGGAGAGATTAGGTCTCCACATGACCTTTCCTCAAGAGACAAGGAAATAACCAATCTATAAGAAATGATCTTTTTTTTTTTTTCGTTTGGTCCAAGTGGAGATCAAAGATTTTGAGCGACCGATCCAGCAGAATAATTAAAAAAAAAAGTATCATTCATTTTTCATATGTTTTAAATTTGAAATACCATTTCTATAAATAAGTATCCCCTTCCTTTGTTCCTATGGTTTCAGTGAGACTCGGATTGAAATGAGGGTTCTAAAGTCTTGCCAGACCATGCTAGTCATTGATTGTCATCTGATCTAATGGGAAGAAATGTAAAAATAAGAAATGAATGAACGGCTTTACTGACACAGTTTTGAGAGTAAGTGCAAGTTAGGGCCATGACAAGTGGAGTCCATTTTGTTCCAGGTGGGTAGCATATATTTAATTGAATATGGGTTGGTTAAAAATTGGACTCCCATCATTTTTAAGATGAAGTGCGAATTAGGGCCATAACAGGTGGAGTACATTTTCTAGATGCGGAGCCCTATGATATTTAATCGATACGGGTTCGTGTGAAAATTGGAAGATTCATACTTAGGCACTAACCTAGTTCTATGTTACAGACTTATGAAAATAACAATTTGAAACAAAAAATATACATTTGAATGATATCATATATAATGGAATATTATAACTTTAAATTTTATTTTTTATACAAGAAACTCGCACAAGCCTTCAACAATGTAGATTACCAAGAATGACTTCTAATCCCAATGGAAAGAGAAGTTATTTCTTCCCCGACTGCCTAGGAGTCGAGCCTGGGCAGCACCTTCACTCACCTAAATGTTGTTCTACCCAGGGGCGGACTCACATTGAAGGGTGTGGGGGCTTCGGCCCCCACTTAGATTGGAAAAGGCCCATATGGCTATACAACCCATTTGGCCAAGCCCTCAGCTCAAGCCCCCACTTCCCAACTCCAAAATCTCTCTCTCTCTCTCTCTCTCTTCTAAAAGTCCCCAAGTCGGCAATCAACTCCCAAATTGGCATTGTTGTGTCTTTCTTCCTGTCTCTAGATCCCTCTCTTTATTCCTTTCCTCTCTCAATCCATAGAGACAAATGATGGACCTTTTCCCTTTTTCTCAATTGCTTGGAAAAATGTGATTATTATACAAAGTGTCTTTTCTCTGAATTATGGGTGAATTTTCTTTTCGTATATATATTTTTGGATAAATTTATATGGATTCTTTTTTGGATCTAAGTTTTTTAATTTTTTCTGGACTATAACAAAAAAAAATGATTTTTGATAAATTTTATTGCTTTTGTATATTTTTGATCATGTATCTTTTCTGATACAAAAATTTGTGAGTCATGATGGATCATTTATTCTTGAATTTTTGGAAGCTATTTTTTTTAGTTAGCTTTATTAAGAACTTGCCTTGGATTTTGCATTTTGAAGCCTTTCTAAGGGTCAACTAATATTTTGAAAAGCAGTGGAGGTTATTTTTACTAAGATTGCAAATTGGTGATTTTTCTCCTTTATAAGATTTCTTTTTTTATTAGGAGGTTTTGAAAATAATTCACAATCTTCTTTGGATCTTGTAGAACTTGTCAGCTTATAAATTTATGAAACTTTCCATTGAATAGTTATGGATTTTTTTTTACAGTTCTCATCCTACAATCAAACCAGTACATGATCCATCGAGATATTTTCAAGTGTTGTTAAGGTATACGCCAAGTTCATACTAGAATTGGGAGTTTCTAAAACTTTTCCGAGAGAATATTTACCACTTTTATTGGCTTTTCACTCATGACCTATATGCAATTTGGTATTGAATCCCTAGCATAAGGAAGCAATTTATATGATTTCTAAGTAAGAAACTATTTTTGGAGCAATTTTGAGTATGGTTAGTGAATCTTTCTCATAGGGCCCATTTGTTTAAGTAGTAATGACTTGTAATCTATTAAAAATGAGGCATTTGGTTTTATGAAGAACACATCGAAGCGTAGATTATAGAAATTCTTTTTCAAATATTATGTCCGGCCGAGGTGATCTACCTAATTTTCAATTGAAAAGGCTCTCATTTCAATTTGGAAAGTTTGATTTTCAATATGTGGATTTTCTCTTTAAAATGCTTCCTTTCATTTTTCTTTCTATATTTCATTTCATATTTTTTTGTTGAAGTTGTATTTGTCGGCATGGTTTTTCCACATTTCAAGTTGTGGGTAATCTCTTTTGCTCTATTTTGAAGAAAGGACGAGAAAATAACTTTTTTCAATTGATTAAAATCAGCCTCCCTCAAATGAAAACCCTAGGTCCATCACTGGTTCATCGACTTTTCTCACAAGAGGGCTAGAGTCTCAGCCTCTCAAGTTCGGTAGAAAAAAAAAATATAGATTATCAAATCTTTTGCTTTATATATACATATATATATATTCTAAAATACTTTCATAAAAAATTAAAAAAAAACCCAAATAAACCACTGTGGTGGCTTATATGTCACATCAACCATTATATAACAGTTTTGACCTAAGCATCACAATAAGGGCCGGCAAAAGGATTACACCCTTACTCACCCAGGTCAGACGCCTCTCACCCTCTATTTTACTCACTTCTGAAAGGTTTGAGATGCAATTCTATGCTCTTTGTAATTTAAAGAAGTAATAACTTATTCATAATCATGTAAATAAGTCAGAAAAGGGTTGAGGCAGCCAAAACTCGTATCCAAATCAGGTCAGCATCTTGAAACTGGACGCCCAAGAACGAGTCAAATCACTGCCAAGCCCACTCCACACGCCTAATAGGCTGCGTCAGCCTGGCTCAATAGTAAATCTGGAACAATACCATCCATGGCAAATTTTCTCCAACGAGCAAACATGGCTCCATGGGGCCTACTTATTCCCACCTTGATATGTACAACACTGTTCACACTATTATCCTCCCATCATCTAGTACCATGTCCGATTCTATCTTTATCGGACTTACAAACTCTTAAAAATGTTAAATCAAGAACTAAAATAATTCGATGGGCCTGATGCTTTTTTCATAATAGACGTTTCTATTTATCATACACTCAATGATAAAAATACATCCAAGTGAGCCCCGTGGCTTGGAATGCATTGCCATTCCCATTTAGAGATAAGAAAAGGTGTTTTGGAACCACATTATAACCACAATTTTAAAGAATCAGCAAATGCCAAAACCTTTATAGACTGGTCAACAAATCGGTTCTATATATCAGTATATTTTGGTCCTTTTTATGAAACAACGATGTTTTTAGAAATCATTAGAAAATATTAGGTAGAAGTCATTATTTTCTTTAATTGCTTTCAGGCGTGCTATATGTAAACAAATTAACAAGATATAACATAAATTATAAAGGGATAAAAATGAAATTTCAATACATTTTATGCTTTTTTGTACCCTTGCATTTAAGGGGGTTAGGATCCCTAGCCCTCGGGTGAGGAAAGACATCTAGGGTGAAGGGTAGTGGTTAGAGGAGAAGACTTTTTGTGAGAAAAGTAAAAATTGACTGCCTAGATTCAAACGGGCAGCTGTTGCCAAAGTCATTCTTCAGTACCTTCTAAGTTTTGCACCAACATAAAAAATCTATGACAGCCATGTTTAAACCCTTCAAATATGGGTGTGATACCACTTTAATTTGGCTGAGTTCGATGGTCATAAACAAGGTGATTGAAGCTCAGGCTAAGCATGATGCTAGTCAATAGAAATTTATGCTGTACAGTGGGCTTTCTCATCAGTCTGGACTTCGGACTCAACTGGATTGGACTTTTTATTATGTCCAAATTAGTGTGATTGGATGACCTTAATCATCTGGTTTTACTCTTTAGACCATATGAGAATTATGTTTCTAACCACTCGTTTGATGTGACCATTTGAATGGTGATGATAACAGCTGTAAATTGGTCTGGTTGAGGTCCAGTTTTGGGCCAACACGCGCCACACACAAACTTCAACCCAAAGTTTACGTCAGCTGGTCTCACTCAAGACGAGAACCAGTTTTCATAATCTGAATTGAGCTGAGGTACAGTTGGCTCAACCCCAAGGCCGATCGGGTGAAGTCGGGTGCCCCACGGATAAACCCAAACTAGCCTTGCCAAATTGCCTGGTCTTACAAGTTTAGGTTTAGCTTAGGTTTAGTTGTACTCTTAGCTGTGACCCAGTGCATTTGGACACTTCAACGAAGACTTGAACAAAACACGCAATGACTTTTTAGAACTTCTATTGTAAATTGTGGACTACTTTTTCATTTTAACAAAAAGAACCCCTAATTCACAAGTTAAGATCATCCCATCTACACAATGGGGCCCATCAATGTATGGTTTGGATTAAGTTCCATATATTTAGAGCATACCATAGATTTTCCTACTACTGAAGAGCATAAATATCAAGATGAGTCATGAAAGATAAACAATAGTACACGTGATGGGTATTGCTGGCTCTCTACTGTCAGCCATATGAACTTGGACAAAGACTTCAAATGAATAATAAGATTAGGTAGATTTCTTACATTACTAGTTCTTTCATTCCAACCACATTAATATAAAAAATGTGTATGCAACAAACTTTTGGAATTAAAGAAAGAAAAAAAAAATCTTAATAGAAGACCTCCTTCCAGGAATATTTTTGAGCAAATGATCATGTCCATCAAATGAGAAGGGTCCACAAGAATGCCAAAAAGGACAAAGAAAAGGAGCCATTCATGTTTGAAAATGTGACATCGTGGCATTAGCCATTCAATAGTGACATTTGCTACCATGCATAATTGACGCATTGGGCCTGTTTTTCAGTGGCGGACCCAAGATTATCATTTAAGGGGGCTGATGATTGTTTTCTTTTTCTTTTCTTTTTTTTTTTTTTTTACATTGCAAATATGAATTAAGAAAAAAAAACACAAATCAAAGTAACCCACCTAAAAAATATGTGATAAAAAGTCATCTAAAACGAAGAAAATTCAAAAAAGCAACTTGAATATCAAGAGGGGGTTTCTGTTATTTGGAGAATTTGAAGATGTAGTGAGAGAAACCAAGGAAGACGGATGATATTTTGAAATTGGAAAAAGGCTGGGGGTTCAATGGGCTCTCTAAGTGAGGGCTGAAGGCCCCATCTCACTGCATTTGGGTCCACCCTCTATTTGATCCTCCCACCTCATCCCGCAGGGGGTTTTTATCAATTTAAATGAACTCAACTATTGAATTTCCTGCGATTTAAACTTGTAGATCATGGATCAAAGAGTTAAACTCATTGGATTTACTTGAAATTTCGTATCTGGGATGGAGGTCCTCTTTGGATCTTTCAATCCCCATCTCTCTCATGATTTTTAGGACACCTAGGTGGGCCCAAGCAGTTGTCTCACATGGTGTAGAGCACTTCTCTTCTGAATCAAGATTCTCTGTAAATAAAACTTACACCGACCGCGTGGCAAGACCAATTAGGTCCCATCACATCACCTGTAGGGTGTTTTGCCTGAGGATCCGGACCCTCGTCTTAAATATCTATATAAGTACGTGCGCGTTAATTTGGGCCTTGCTCAGAGCCCTTTTAAAGTCCAAGTCTGGAGCCCTTTTAAAGTCCAAGTCTGGGTTCCAGTCTTTTATATGAACTCAGAGGTATGGGGGTCGTCTTTGTAACCTGGGCCTAACGCAGGTACTAGTATGGATCCGGGTGCAATATGAACCAAACCTGATTTTTTATCCCAGGTTTAGCAGGAGTTATTAGTTAAAAGTGCTAATTCAAACCCGACCCATTTATTAATTGGATTCTACTAGTGTCCAACTCAAACTCAAAGTCAAACCTGAACCCCGATTGCTTCGAAAATTTGAAAAGCGTATGAGTATATGACCCGAACTGAACTCGATCCATTTGTAAATCAGGTGGGCCAAAATTATCAGGTCACTACAGGTTGACCGCTCGAGCCAGGACTTGCCAGCCATATCTTGGCCCCACCTTGACCTACAACCAGGGCTATAAAAATATTTCCACAAGTCACTTCAGCATTATCTCCACCGACACATACATGGAGGAAGGAGGGATGGGAACAGAACAGTAAATCCTACTGTCGGCATTTGAACAAGACCATGGTTATTTTTCTTAATGAAGGGAAGGTACTGTGAATGTATTTTCATGTTTTCCGAAAATGCCCTTCATCTCTTTTTAAGAAGTTCTTGTATACCAGTTAGTAGTTACTAGTTAGTGGAATTGTAAGAATGTAAATGGACCGAGCCGAGTCAAAATTGGGCTCGAATCAGTTGTCCAAAGATTGGGTTGAGCTCGAGTCACACTCGACAAGCCCCACTCGGGCTTGACTCAACTGTCCTTCTTCATGCCCGGGCTCAGCTAGAAACATATTGAGCCAAGTTGAGCTTGATCTTGACTTGAGTTTTCCTAAATATATAGGTATATTATACTAGAAGAGAATTTATCTTATGTGGGTCCCCCTTAAATAAAAAATTATTTATAACTGAATAAAACATATAAATTAAAATTAATCAAACGAGCTGAGCCAAGCTTAAGCTCAAGCAGATTCCTTGATAAGTTTAGCTGAAGCTTGACTTGTGAGTTAATTGAGCCAACTAAAATTTAATTGATTAGCACATGAGACTAATTTAATCGCAAGCCAATTTGAGCATAGCAAGAGCCCAAAGGAAATAATGTGTTGGGCCATTTGCATTTTCAGAAACATTTGGTGAATGTATTATGAAAATGCCTTGATTAAATAATGTTGACTACACCACATTGTCAAGCAAGTATCAAATCATCACATGTTCAATCCATTTTGTGAAGATCCAAACCATTCAAACTATGTGTAAATCCGTTTCTAACTGCAAGTAAGTCATTCACTAGGCAGGGGCAGACCCATCATTTTATCTTGGAAGGGCCACTATGTAAATAAAATAAAAAAGAAAACCTGGGTGACCATATAAAAAATTTACAAAGAGTTTTCTAACCATTTAAGGGGTTTTGTGATTGTTTATTTTCTTCTTCTTATTATTATTATTCTTCTTCTTCTTCTTCTTTTTTAAGGGTTGGTTCAATGACATATTAATTTGTCTTTAACACTATGAAGCTAACATAACATATCCAAACCACTTTTCATAAAAAAAAAATAAATGAAAATAAAAATAAAAAAATCCAAACCACCACTTTAATCCTGACTCTATTCATTGATACGTGACCTAAATTAAAATTATTGTGTTTGTCCATTCTCATTTGGTTGAGATTTTATACAACTAAAGGGGAGAAAATGCGCATTTTATGACTAATCCAAATTATCCAAAAATGTGCTATATCCAACATAGAAAATGAATTTATTAAAAAATTATTTTTATTAGTTCTTAGTCATATTTTTCTTCAGTCTAATGACAAATATGGCTTTTTTAGATACGAATTGAAGGATGACATAACTTTTCAATCTCTTTCTTGGAAAAGAGAGATCAAACCTTAATTATGATCAATTGTAATCATTGCAATGATTAAATTATGATGAAAAATTTGGGAAATGCTCCGTGAAAGTAAAATAGACTTAACTTATATTCCAGTTTTAACCATTCATCTTTTTTCCTCTTCAAGGAAATATTTATTTACCCTTTTTTTTTCAGTAGGCAAAGCACAAACAAGATTTATATTTACTATATTTATTGAATTTGACATTTAAATAGATGACAAACTGCCACATTGGCTAGCACAATTGGTTTACTCCCAACAAGAGTAGATGTCTTCCCCCACTGAGCATAAAAGTGTTGCAAGGTCTATAAGAAGAGTGTCATAGGCAGAGGATCAAAGAAAATGAATTAATAAAACTTTGATTGATCTCATGCCAACTTTCATGCACACATAATAATGAGCATAAATACACTCCATGGACATAAATGCTGGTGGCGACCATCTTGATCCAATCAAGATAAACTTTTTACCTTCTGCTTAAACGAAGAAATCCAAGGTTCAATCAGTATAAAGCTGGTGGGTTTATTAATTTAATATATTTTAATTAGTTTATTTAATTTACTACAAGGGAAACTCAAAAGTCACATAATCATGCACTCACAACTAGGGACATATTTTTATTTATCTGCTTAGTTATGTCCAATGATATTGCAGTTGTATTTGATTCAACCACTTGCTACCTGATTTGCACTTACAGTGGTCAATCAAGTGATTTTTTTAATTTTATTTTGTTTGATTGGCCCAGTGGCTAGGATATAGGAAGTAAAGAATGACCACTAGGGTTCAAAAACTGGTGAGAGCTATGAGAGTGGGTGCCTTATCCATTAGGCTAGCCCTCTATTTCTAATCAAGTGTTTTAACTACATATAGTTTCTAGTGTAATAGACTTAGGTAAAAAAATATGTGTCATCATCATCCCGCCTATTAATCCCACTATCCCACCTATTAATGCCACTATGTAAAAGAAAGGTTTAGTAGATCTCTTTCTATAAATAATCTACTATTTAGCACTATCAGAAATACCATACTTCCAAATATGCATCACTTTTATTCCAGCTACCTTTAGTTTTTGATGAAATAGCTAATTACATTTGATAAGGCTTATTAATAAATAATTAATTTATCACAAACTCTGTTGCCATGGCCACAAGACCTTCACTTTGATCATTGGAAGGATAAAATGTCTCTTGTTGAGCTTTTGTGTTTGCATAGAATACATAGAAATTCATATTCAAAAGAGTAAAAAGTTAAGTTCAAAGGTAAAATCCAAAAAATGACCACCAAAATAACTATTTTTTTCCTTAAAAAGTAAATCAAGGAAAGATAAGAATGAATATAAAGCCATTACATTAGTAATTCAAACTTTAGAAAATCCAATGTCCTATCTAATATTTAAATTATTTCCTTTATGGCTCTTCTCGTATCTTTTATCCCTCACATATTTAATAATTCTTTAGTAATCTTATATAACTATAAATTTCTATATACTTAATTTTTTTGTAGGCATAAGAGGCTTTTAAAATGGGGTTGGGAAGATACTCACATGGAAGAAATTTTCTCTTTTTTTTTTTTTGTTAGGGGGGAGAAATTTTCTTGCACATGATGAGGGGCAGAATGGGTACAAAATACAAATGTCATCCAACCATGATCAGTGTCATTTTCGTAATTAAAGAGGGTCACATGGGCAGAAGGCAAAGCAGTGAAGTTTACTGGAAGGTCTGATGAGCTCCATAGAAGAAAGCTTCCCCCTTCTTTAATGCTGTCCTGAAGTTCCTATTGCTTCTAAGATCTATCATCAGTCATCACATGTGAAAAAGCCTACTCCTTTCCTTCTCTCTCTCTCTCTCTCTCTCTGCATTCCACCTCTGCTTTAGATCTTGAGCTTCCAAGGAAGAAGAAAGGAAAAATCTGCAGCAGAAATGGGGTTCAGTCTCTCCTCCATTAGTGGATCCATTTCAAGGCTAACCAGCTTCACTATTTTTCTTGTGGTCTTGATTTTCTGCTGCAGTTTCTCTTCAACAGGTGGGTACCCCAGATTTTTTTTTGTTTTTGAAATTTTTTGGGTTAGCTTTCTTTCGAATGTAAATGGGTGTTGGTTGGATTCAGAGGTTCAGGTCATTTTCATGGATGCAGCATTCTGGGGTTTGGTGTGATAAAGCAAAGAACTTTTTAATCTAATTCTCATGGAAAATTATGCTGTTCGGTTCTGGCAGAATAGGGAAAGATGCTATTTTGATTTGCTTGGATATATTTTCATTTGTGCAGCTATCTGGGTTTTGTATAATCAAGAAAAGGAAATCTTTTCATCTAATGATCATAAAATTTTGCAATCTGGTTTTGGAGGAATAGGGAAAGGTGTTTTGTTTTGTTTTGTTTTGTTTGGATTTCAGAGATTTAGCCCATTTTCATGGATGCAACATTCTGGGTTTTGGTGCAACCTCCTAGAAATTGTGATAGTTGGTTTTGGAGAAATAGAGAAACACTGCTATCTTGAAAATCTATATAAATTTGAGGCGTTTCTTGAGGTCTTGTACTTGGGTTTTCATTGAAATTCGAGATTCTTGACTTTAGATGTCTGAAATCAGTATTTCGGTATTTTGATGTTGTAAAAAAAAAATAATAATAATAAAATAAGAAAGAGAGGAGGGAGCTTCATGCAACCTTTTAAAGTGATTTAGCAATTGGGTGTTGGAGAAATTAAGAAACATCTGTTTTGACTTTTACTGTTTGTTGGTTTTTTTTTAAAATTCTGTTTTCATTTTCATTTTAATAGATATATGTATATATTTTTTCAGAAATTGAGCTCCTTTTCTTGGTTTTAACTTTTTCATGTGTAGATATAATCAGTGAAATTGAATATTACAGGCTATGATTGCATTTGCTGGGAACCAGAAAATGCTCTTATTATGAAACTTTTATGTCAAATGTGGTTTTGGTGTTGGTTTCAATCCAGGGATACAGATCTCTATTCCATTGGTTCAGCTTCTGTCAGATTTAGTAGTTAGAGAGAAGCAGAGGGGATTTCATGTAATTTTTTGTTTTTAATGAGAGATATGATCTCTCTCTCTCTCTCTCTCTCTCTCTCCCCCCCCCCCCCCCCCCCCCCCCCCCCCCCCCTTATATACATATATATAAATAATATATATATATACTGCTTTTGGTTTTTGAGTTTAGGCAGTTGTAGATATGAAAATTGGAATTTTCCCCAGGAGAGATTTATTAATTGATTGCTGGAGTCAGATTGTTATAGGATAAGATCCATTAAGTATTATGTTCTAATATTAATGAAATTACTGAATGAGAGAAATTTGTGCTATCTAGTACATCTATTGTGAGTTCAGATATACCAACTTGGAATTTGAAATGTTGGGAGGATAAATTGTTATCTTTTCTGCTGCGGCTGTGCAAAAATTGGAAATTACATTAGGTTGGAAGCTGTTTCTGATGTATTGTCCCTGAATCAGTATCAGCATGCTAGACTAGTAATGATGTGGTAAAAGAAAGGGTGTAAAACCAATACTTTGCCCATGTGGTTACTGGTTTTGATCTGCCAATGCAACATGGATCTTGTGCTGCCTAAACATTCCATCTGATTGTGATTTGGGGTACTTCTGAATTCCAAAATTGACTTTTCCTCATTTGAATCAACGAGATTATGTGATGCTGACCGGAGACCTTTTATAAAGGTTTGGAAGGAATTTCCATGTTCTTGAAGTTCTAGCACCTGGGAAATAAAGTTATTCTTTTTTACATCATTGGTTTAGTCTAGTGGGTTCTATGAATGTATAACCAGGAGTAATACCATAGCCCTTTTTTAAAATTTTTTTATTGGTATAATACTGTAGGCGTAGACCTCTTAGAAACAAATACTTTAAAATCAAATATGCTGTAAATGAAAAATAAATATTTCAAAAGATCAACTTGAATTCATGGCCTATATGTTTCAAAAGATTGACTTGAATTCATGGCCCATAGCAAGTAATCTTTTATATCATGTAAGTTAAAATATTTTTGATTTTTTTAATAAAATGCAATATTAGAACTGTTTTTTTTTTCTTTTGGGCTTTAGCTTACTGGCCAAGGGGGAGTATCTAAAAAAAAAAACACTTGTTCTTTATAATATTATTACATTAATGAAATATATCTGTAAATCTTGTTATGAAATTTATGTAGAATTATGAAATACATGCATTGAACAGGACATGAGAAACTTGGTATTTGCTTTGGGGATGATCCCATGTGGCATAATGTGCCCCTCAGCACACACACACACGACAAAAAAGAGAGAGAGAAAAAAAAAAGGAACACACAAATGCTTTGAAGAACAATAACACATGAGCAAGTCGAAAAAAGGAAATCGAGCATCATTAAAACTTCTTTTTTACATATATCACTACTTGAAATCAAAGATGGCTTGTAGATTATTATTTTTATATAACGTAATTCAAGACTTTTTTTTAAATACATGAAAATAAAATATCATATAAGCATGATAGGTAAGTGGAATAGTATATTTATTGTTGTTGTCATTGTTATTAGTTATGGCTGATTGTGTGATTTTAGAAAATTTTTTTTGTTGTTGAAATTATTTGAAATATGCACCATTTTCCCTTGATGAATGGGCTTTTAATTAATAGATGTCAGTGTTCCATCATGCATTCATGCCTTTAGCATTCATCTAATACAATTTGGAGAAAGATATGGAGTAATGGTATTAGAATATGATGGGGGATTTTATTTATGTTTAAGATGTAAAGAATTTGATTTTGCAAGTGAAATAGGCAATGTTAATTTGTAAGTTCAGGAGTTGGCTATTTGGAGATGGAAAAAACTTTCCAGGTTTTGTGATCAAGTTTTATGGAAAATGATTAAATTAATAGCAATGAAAAGAATGACTAAGCATTAGCCTCTGAAGATTAGGATTTTAACTTATGCAAAGTTGGGGGTTGTTTGCTTTACCCCTCTTTTCTTTGGTTGGGGGCTATGTTTCTATTATCTTTTCATTTTTTTTTTAATAAATTTGCAGAAGCTTATGACTCGCTTGATCCAACTGGAAACATCACAATCAAATGGGATGTTATGCAATGGACTCCGGATGGTTATGTGGTAAGTGCATAATAATATCAAGGAAATGTTACTTCTGTTTTAGAATTGTTAATGAATCTATATTTTCAGTTCCCTCATTATACATTTATACCTCAACTTTTGTTCAGCCAATCTGATTCTTTATCAGTTACATTTTGATGCTCCTGGGAAGTAAAAGAATAATTTCTTTTTTGGTTTTTTTTTTCTTTTTCTGACCGCTTGCCATCAGCTTCAACAATTGAGCTTTCATAGCTAGATTGAGCAAACTTAAAACTGCTATGTTAATAGTTGAATTGGATGAAGAAGCAACATGAATTTTGGACATTTCTTCTGATGACAATAGAAAAATTGAGAAAACTATATTTTATGCTCTTTTTTGTTTACATGTATCCCTGTTTCATTTTTCTTTTTCTTTTTCTTTTTCTTTTCTTTCTTTTTATTTTTATTTTTATTGAAATGGTAACTTGTATTAAACAAAAGGTTTACAGTACAAAAGGATTATACTGAGAAGCGGCAAAACCCCAAAAAATACAGCCACCACTTAAAAGAGAAACATAAAACTATACAACAAGGGAACAACAAGGTCCCCAATGTAAAACAGAACAGTAGTGGCCGTAGTCAAAGAGTTGCAACATCCCTCCCATTTATTAATAGTTAGAGAATTCTGTTTGTTTTACCAAGCTACATGCTGTATCTGCTGTCATATGGTAATAATATAGATAAGAAATTCAAAGTTCATGATTGAACTTTGCATTTATGGTTGTTTCAAGTTTTGGTGCAATCAGCTATTCAATTCTGTAAGCAAAAATTGGGAACTCACCTTTTCTTTCTTCGGTGTCAGCAAAGTTGGTGATGGTTTTCTGGGTATCCCTTGTCCAATTTAAAGTAAATAACAAACCTACCAACATGTATCTTTGTGGTCAATTTGACAGTGTTATTATGGGGAAGAAAAATATGACTATCATTTTCCTTGAATAAAATTTTCATTGAAGACCAAAAATATATAATTTTCCCATATTAAGCAACATTAGTGATTGGTACTCAATCAAATTAGTTATCTGTGAACCCTGCATGGTTTATTTTAATCATCACCTAATTTCTGTCTGCAACTTTTGAACATGACAGGCAGTCGTTACGATGTACAACTTCCAGCAATATCGTCATATTCAAGCACCCGGTTGGAGGCTTGGATGGACATGGGCAAAGAAAGAGGTGATCTGGTCCATGGTTGGAGCACAAACTACTGAGCAGGGTGATTGTTCAAGATACAAAGGAAACATTCCACATTGCTGTAAAAAAGATCCCACAGTTGTGGATCTATTGCCAGGAACTCCTTACAACCTGCAAATTGCGAATTGCTGTAAAGGAGGAGTTATCAACTCATGGGTTCAGGACCCACCCAATGCATTGAGTTCGTTCCAGGTCAGTGTGGGCGCTGCAGGGACAAGCAACAGAACTGTTAAAGTTCCAAAGAACTTCACACTCAAAGCACCTGGTCCTGGATATACATGTGGAGCTGCGAAGGTTGTGAAATCAAGTCAGTTTTTGTCATCAGATGGAAGAAGAGTGACTCAAGCTTTAAGTAAGTTTCCTGAGGTTCATTACCCGTTCACAAGTCTAGTCAGATTTCAGCTTATCTTTTTTTATGTTTTTATGTTGACAATCGATTGCGACATCTTAAAACTGTGTCTATCAACTATTTTACTTGGTTGTATCTGGGCTTTCTGTTCTTATTCTATTCTTCTTTTTTCTTTTTTAGTTTTTGTCTCTATATATTTCTATTCTTCTTTTTTTTTTTTTGTAGTTTTTGTCTCTATATATATTTCTTTCTGTTGTGGGTGATTAAATCCTGTTATTCCAATCAATACAGTAACATAATTTCTAGTTTTTTAGCTTTTGGACTTGTGCCTTAGTCATAGTGGTAATGGCCTCATGTTCTGACTTTGAGGTCAGAGTTCGAAATTCACTATATCCCATACTGATTTTATTGATTCTCATATAAAAATCTGACACCATTCGATGCAAGCATACAATAGTCGTTAATTCCGTTCCAGTTTTACCCTATAGTGGAATGTTTTGGCATCCCGGTTTTCTGCTCTGGAAAAGGCTCTATTGAAAATTGGAAGAAAATATATAAAAGAATACCTAAAATTGAAAAAAAAATATTTAAATGCTAACATAATACTAAAATGTAAAAAATGCATATTGACACCACTTAAAATAAACTGCAGTCTGTAATTGACCTTTTTCTATTTTCACTGCATATGAATGGAAGTATGCAACATGGACCGGAATGGGGAGGAATTTGTCTAGAATTGAAATTAGGATTAGAACTGGAGCAACCGGAATGGACCAAAACTACCAGAAAAGACCGGAATTGGGTCTGGAAATTTTTAGAGGGTGGGGGGGGGGGGGGGGGGGAGGGCATTCCGTTCCGCCCACGGCCAGTTCTAGAATGATCCGGCCCAAATTGGCTGGAACATAATGGAATTGACAACTATGAAGGGTACAATTATAAAAGGTGCGTGCATGTAGAAAATTTCTGTAGCTGAATTGATTTCTTTGAAAGGGGATGAAGCTTAAAGAGGAATAGAGTTCCTCGAGGGAGTTCATTTATTATCTCAAATTTGTATGAAATGCGGGTGCCATTTTATTAGACTCTAGCTTGTTTTGCAAAAAACTGTACAGTGTACCATAAATGATATAGAAATGTAATATACAGGCATCATCTTTCACCAACCTCCCTTTTGTGCATGACATAGGAAATTTTCCTTGGGGGGAATGTAAAAAAAATATTGAGGAAGGGGGCAAATGTTAAAAAAACCAATAATTTCAAAATCTATAGGGGGTTTTTGGATTTTTTTTAAAGGCCTGGTGGGGCCTAAAGCCCCCAGATCTCTCTACCTTGGTCCGCCCCTGCTTTCGTGGATGGTCTACTTAATTATTGTCGTCCCTGATGATGAGTACTCAATGAAGTTTGGTTTCCCTTCTATCATATTCAAGAAGTTTGGGCTGGGCCTTGTTTGGATCCTTGGAACATGGTTACCTTGCAGACTACTATCTTGTAGACCTAATTATCTGTAACCCTGTTTACCTGTAATGGTTATGGCAAAGAACAAAACAAATGTCAGAGCTAAATCAGGCTATCCAAGTGTGTGGAACCTGATTTGCTTGTAAACTTTAGTTATATAACTCTGGTTATCCAAATCCTAGTCATGTCAATTGGTTGTTTTTGAATTTCAGATAAAAAATCAGAAAGCTTTAATAGAATCTACTTCTCTATTCTAGTCATTACCTCTTAGTTCTGTATTTTAGATTCTCAAAATTTTCTTTTTCAGTTCATTCCAATGATATATTGTTGGAATTAGGTCCGCTGGCAAATATTCTGAAAATGTTATTGCAAATAACCTAAAAGATGTGGTGTTGCAACTTGCAACGAACAAGTATATGGTTTTGTTTCTAGCAGGCTTCTCACTATATCTCTCATCTTAATGTAGTGACATGGAACATTACATGTACGTATTCTCAGTTCTTGTCCCAGAAGACACCCACGTGCTGTGTTTCTCTTTCATCCTTCTATAATGATACGATCGTCCCTTGCCCAACTTGCACTTGTGGCTGCCAAAACAATAACACTCAACCAGGGTCATGTGTAGAGTAAGTTTCAGTCATGATTTCCTTAGTTCATTGTACAAGTACTGCATTTTCCATTTTCATTTAATTTTGGTTTGGAGATGAAAATTTAGTTGTTGTAATGATTTTTTGCAGAGGAGATTCGCCATATTTAGCTTCAGCTATTTCTAGCGGGGGCAAAAATAATTATTCTCCTTTGGTCCAGTGCACCAACCACATGTGTCCAGTCCGAGTACATTGGCATGTTAAGCTCAATTACAAAGAATACTGGCGAGTGAAGGTCACAATCACAAATTTCAATTACAGGATGAATTACACACAGTGGAACTTGGTCATCCAGCATCCCAATTTTGACAACCTCACACAGATATTTAGCTTCAATTACAAGTCATTAACTCCTTATCAAGCCATTAGTAAGTTATCTCAGTCACCCATGTTCTCTTCTACTGGTTTTCATTGGTTTCTCAGTGGAATGTTTCCATCATGTTTTGGACAATAGTGTTCAAACAATGTTGAGTATGATTGAGTTTTATATATTCTTTGATATGAATTCCTCATTTCTTATGTAGAAGAATTTTCATCTCCCAGAGAGCCTTATCCCATTAATTTGGGTTCGACTAGAATATGTCCAATGATGTTGGTCTTGAGTGTTTGTATATAGGTTGTGTATAATGAAGTGCTTTGTCATCCCCTTCAAAAGATATTGTGTACAGTTGTCTAAGCCTCTGCGTAACTGCAGATTTGAGTTGTTTGTCAGGTGGGCTCCATCATTTATGTTTCCTGGCTCAAAAGCGAGGTCACTGATTCCTTTGATGGAGCATGTGGGAGTAATTTATGGGTCCACCTGAATTTTGGGCCAGCTTCTTTACGAGTTGGGGTCTATCTAGTACTCGGCTTTGATATCTGGTGAATTCTGAAATGGGTTGATATATGAAAATATTCTGGAATATGTAGGTTTTCTCTATGTTGTTAGACATGTTGATCATGCAGACAAAAAAAAGTATTGTACTCTGTGTGTGAGTGTGTGGCGGGTGTGCGATAATATGATCTATGATCTGCATTTGTGTGTCCCCCTCCAGGTGTGCACGGAGGACCAATAAATAACATCTAATTTTTAAATTTGGTTGTGTAGATGATACTGCCATGTTGTGGGGAGTCAAATACTACAATGATCTTCTCATGCAAGCTGGTCCTCTTGGAAATGTACAGTCGGAGCTGCTCTTTAGAAAGGACCAAGCAACCTTCACTTTTGACAAAGGATGGGCTTTCCCTCGGAGAGTATATTTTAATGGTGACAACTGTGTCATGCCACCTCCAGATGCTTATCCATGGTTGCCAAATGCTAGTCCTAAACAAGCTGTTGTCTTGACCCTTCCAATTATGGCTTTTGTGACATCTCTCGCATTCTTATTATCTTATGTCTAGTAAAAGAACACCTGCCTGTTTGGAAAATCTGGACCAGAATTTCCACCCCAGATCTGATCACCAGATGCGTTTCAAAGTGGGTTGCTGCTGAGCTAATTTATGGTTTCAAACAGATTCTAGCAGTATGAATTCAGGTGTGTAAACCGTTTCCACAAGAATTTGTATCACTTTCTAATTTTGTATTGGCAGAACAAATTTGTTGTCATTTTGGCTGTGGCCATTGTTGTATACAGCTTAATTTTAACTGTTGTAATGCATTTTAATTTATATGATAATCTTGCTTGTAGAGGAACACAAAATGTTCTTTCATATGTAATAAAAATGAATTCCCAGAGTGTAGTCTAATTTGACCTATATCTTAGAAATTTTTTAGTTCATGTTCATGGGCTAGTGATAGGTACTTTCATAATTCAAGAAAGATACATGGTCATTGGTTTAGGTAGCAGTGACTCAATGATCCATGATTCCTGATCATTTGTCTGATCACTTCCACATGATATTCATATTCTCTAAACATTCACTCAATTACAATCCGAATCTTTCTGGTTCTCAGTGCATTTTGGGGCATTGTTTCACTCCAGTGGAATGCATCATACTAATGATCTGGATCACCTGAGCATCACATGTACAAACTCGTGTTCCAGCTCGATGGATCTTATGTCCTCTATTTTGATTCGATACTCGAATACAGAATTATATGCATCTTTCCTCCCATCAATAAAGTCATCATTCACACACACACAGGCAGAAAAAAAAAATAAAAAAAAGAAGAGAGGTATGGAATAGGCGTTGTCCACTTAGTTATACAAGGCAACAGGTAATGCATGAAATGGATGTGTGCTTGCGCAGGGTTCCTGGAATAGTAATCTTGTTTTACAGGATGTGTGAGCTACCTTTGCAGCGGGTTATGGTTTCCCAGTAAGGTTGCATTTTATTGGTCAGTTCCATAGAAAAAGATATTAGCCAAATAGCTAAACTGTTGCTTACCACCAGATTTGACGGGCCAATCTTAAGTTAAGCCTAATTGACCTACAGAAATATATAGCTTTTTGATCAACCAAACTTGGTTAGTTAATGGGTCAATTTGCCTAGCAAACTCGTTGGGTTGACCTAGAAGGTCAGTAAATAAATTTTAAAAAGAGAAACTTGTTTAAGATGGTTAGGACATGTTGAGCCAAGCAACGTTTGTAAGGAAAAGTTTTTTCTATATAGGTTGATTGCTCACAAAGGGGTTGAAGATGACGTAGATAGAAGTAGTAATAATAGATTTGAAGAAATGCAAGCTATTTGAGAATTCGACTCAGGATAGATCAGAATGAAAAAAAAAAAATTCATGTAGTTAACCTCAATATAGTTGGACAAGGCTGGTGATGACTCTAATGATACTTGGTTGAATGCACATAAAGAAATACATGATTTACATATGAATTGGTATTGTTTAAGTGTTCTTCAATTTAAAACAATTTAAAACAATTTCACTTATAGGAGGTTTATGTAAGGTTAAATTGTCTTAACTCTTTAGACAAAACTGCATTTGCTAGGCCAGTGGGAGCGAACCGCCAAGCCAATGCTGAGTTGACCAGACGGGTCAACTATATTTAGATTAGAACTCGTCTGTACCAAATTCAACTGACCACCCAGCCAGTTTCGAAGTCGGCTTAGCAGGTTAGAAAACTATGAGATCTATTTTGTACGGAGAGCAATTCAGTTGTTTCTTTGGCTCTTCTGGAAGAGGGTGTTTGTGCCCAGTGGGTGTCAAATTTTGTTTGGACTTGATGATGTTCCCTTGATTTCTAAAATTTAAGAGTCTAAATGTAATTGTCACAATAATTATATTGAATGCTTCAGAACAAGCACAGCCTGTCCTTGTAAAAGTAGAAAAACTCTCATCTCAAAATCCTTTGATAGACAATTACAGCAGGGAACATATTTTTGTCAACTCTTTGATGACGCATTTACAGAAGTTTTCATGGTTTTAGGTTGACAATTCATCTTATCTACATGTCCAAAAAATCATGGTTCATTTCTGCCTCTAAGAAAAAATATAATCAAGTTCTCTGAGTTTTTATCGTTTCATCACCCGATGAAGATCAGTGAGAAAATCGCTAAAGCGAAAAATGTTGGAAGAAGAAGCACCTTTGCTGGGGCAGAATTCGGCAGAAACGGGTATGTATCTGGCGGTGGTAGCATGCATTCGTCCCCATTGAAATAAACTTTCCGTGGAAATCCCCATCCTTGTTTGAGGCTGAATGTATCTTTGTTCTTTTGGAGAAGAATCTCTGATTGCACATTCCCAAATGGCCCAGCTTCCATGAGTAGATCATTGTAGTATTTCATTCCATAAAACATTCCAGTGTCATCTGTGCAAAGAAACAGGGGCCAACAGTTAATGTGTGCATGCAATGTGCCTGCATTTACTTGAGGGGTTAAATTTTACTATGCACTCTTCCTGAAAATTTAATAAAATTGAAAACTGATCCAGTGAGAACCCTCTTAAGAGGTTTTGATGGGCTCCCTGCTCACTTCCCCTCTTGGTGCACCACTAGATTGGAATGGATCAAATGTGGATTTTCATGGGCGCACGAATATCATTCTGATCAGAGTGATACCATTATAATGAGGTACCTTAACCTAAAAATAAAAAATCTTTCGGACCCTTAAATTTTAATGCAAGCAGAGTGATTTCTGTACTATCTCTAATCCGTGATGGGGTTTAGTGGTTATGGTGGGATCCACAAAATGTTGATGGATTGCCGTTGGACTAACAAGGTTGTTTTGCATTAATTATATCATGATAATGTTTTGAGGGGTAAGAAAGAAATTGGTTGAGTGTTGTTTACTTCATTGATGAGGTGGATTACCCATTTGAAAGTCAACAGAAATGGAGGGCATGATCATTTTTTCAATCCTTTTCATGACCTAAGAGAGTAGGTGGGATGTGTTGACTGAATAAGAGCGTCTGCTTCTCTTGAGCCAAAGAAAGTGTCACATGTCTATGGGCTGGCCATTTGGGTCTTATCTATTTCTTATGACCATGGATCTTATGGGTGCTAGTTCCTCCATGAGTCCAATGGTTTCGACCATCCAGTTGTGGGCCTACTCACAAAGGAGCCTCTAGTTCCCATATGGTTAAGTTTATTTCCTAGGTGCATGGAATGTAACACATTCAAAGCTCCTTGGAAAAGGTCTTGGAAGTGTTAGGGGCTGAACCATCTTCAAACATGTTTGGTCCCATTGGCACTGCACAGGTGGTGCTGCATGTTCTGCATGTACTTTAATCAAAACCGTTCCTCATGTGATCCCTACCAAAAAGGGGGCCACACCCAAAACTGCACCAATCAAACTAGCGGTCAAAATCATCCAATCTATTCGATTGTTAAGCCTTTTTGCTCGTTGAACAACACCGTTGCTCATTTTAGTTAACCACCTGTCTACTCAGACTGGATGACTAGGATCATTCATTTGATTATTGCAATTTTTTGAGTGTCAATCCTACAAAGTGGTCTCACTTGATGAACAATCCAGACCACCAGACACATGACCAAGATGTTCTCATTCAGCCCAATTGCTCTATTATTGAGCTGTGTTTGAAGTTGAACTGTATGTGCACTCACTTTGCATGTGAACTGAATGAGATCATAGCTTTATCATCCCCATTTCAAGTTGTCTTCAAGCATGTGAGTGTCCACCATTGGTTTTGCAAACTCCCTAGCTAAGCAAGGAGTGGAAAGGATTTCTGATTTGGTTGCTCTCACTTTGTAATTTTGATTTTGGTATAATGCTTTCATACCTTTTTGTCCCTCTTTTCCTTTTTAAAGAGGGGTCCTTGTATTCTCCTTTCTTCAATTAACATTTCATTGTTACCATTTCCCAAAAAAAAAAAAAAAACTGTATGTGCACTCACTTATAGACTGGTATGGAACCAGGGGCTTGTACTCAAAGCTGAAGACTTGTGTGACATTGTTGAGGTTGGGGTGCTGCATGACGAGTGTCCACTGTGTGTAGTTCAGCCTGTAGTTGAAGTTGGTAATGGCGACTTTCACGCGCCAGTATTCCTTGTAATTGAGCTTCACATGCCAATGCACCCGAATTGGGCACATGTGATGTGTACACTGCAACAGCGGCGCATTATCCTTCCTAGGCGTGTTGATCCCTGCCCTGCTTAGCAACTTTGAGTCGCTCCTGCAATGCCATTGTCCATTTAGATTCATTCTTCTATGCCAGTTGCAAATCCCGGCTTTTGTAAATGCAAATATAGTTGGTTTCTTCTTTGTATTTACATACAACTAATCTATTGATGCATTTATTAGGAAGCTGAATGTTTAGCAGCATAGAATGGCAAGAAGGTGAAAGTACATGGGGCACAGATGTGTGGATAACAAGAACAGGGAATTAGTAAACAATTGACTGGAGGAGGTTTATGGTTGGTTTATCATAGAAAATAAAGAATATTCTCTAAGATGGTCTGTTCTCAGCCAGCACCAATTGATGCGGTAAGGCTCAAATTGATGATGATAGTCATTGTGATGGTGGTTTGGGAATTGGGATGCGCTTAGAATATTAAAAATTAATCACGTAGTTGAAGCGTTCCAAGTATAAGGTACTAGAAGAGAAAAGCTAATAAATACTTTGACGTTAGAAACAACATCTAGATTGTGATTTGACTACAGAAACAGAATCTACCAGGAATGAGTGGAGAAATAGAATTTCACTAACCCTGAGCTAAGGCTTCAATGATGATGATGATGATGATGATGACGACGACATGCACATTATTTGTAAATTGTGTTGATACATATAATAATAATATATGTTTTTTCTAAGTATATATATAATTATGTATCTATATGTGGGAACACTTACTTTAAAAAAAAAATCCTAACTACCCTCCTAAGCTAAAAAAAATCCTAACTACCCTCCTAAGCTACACTAACTAATAAATCTTTCATGAGGTGCTACTAGCATGTATCTACCTATTCCAGCCAGGGCTTGAACCCGGCCACCCTGCATCCCCCTAGAGGACTTTCATGTCCTTTGTCAGGTTCGCTAAAAGCTTGGGACTATTTGGAAGAACAGTTTGTTATGGTATATGTTTATCTAGAACTAATCCATGCACATGCACTGCCATGCATAACATATTCACCATGGGTTCATGTCAAATTCTGCATTTTGTATAATGAAGCTGTGGAAGAACTAAAATACACAATGCATGCATGAACAAAACAAAATTTCTGATCTCTGTATTTAAGAAGTATGGGGGATAGAGTTGGGAGCTTACTTGATGCAGTTACTTTTGCCTTGGCACCCACAAGCACAATTGGGACAGGGAACAATAGTTTCATTGTAGAAAGATGAGAGGGAGACACAACAACTTGGGTTTTTGCTAGCTAGGAATTGTGAATAAGTGCAAGTCACATTCCATGTCACTGCAGGGAAAAAAAAGGACCCCATTTCAGAAAACAAGCAAACATCACTGGTTGATCAATTTCAGTAAACCATTAATGCAACAGAGAATCCACTATTCACTGATGAATAAACCAGTTTCACAGCTACTGAATTTCAGATAACATGTATAATTCTAAATTGGAACATCAACTCAGTTCATGGTTTTAGTACTTAATGTATAGTTATCTGTCAGTCAATATCCATTTGCATTAGATAATCCTGCTATGCAATTTCAAGAGGGGAAACATACTTAGTGCTTGAGTCTTCCGGCGATGGTCTGGAGTGAAGAAGGTGGTGGAGGGCACAATCGTTGCAGGGCCACATGTGTACCCTGGCCCCGGCCCAAGCAAGGTGAAGTTCTTGGGCAACTTGACTGTCTTGTTTGAGGTCCCCGCCAGCCCAACACTCACTTGGAAGGCTGAAACCGCGGCAGCAGGGTCTTGGCCATATGATCCAATCACGCCACCCTTGCAGCAGTTGGTGAATTGCTGATTGTAGGGGACTCCGGGGAGCAAGTCAACTATAGTTGGAGTCCTCTTGCAGCAATGCGGAATGGCTGCTTTGAACTTGGAACAGTCTCCTTGCTCTGTTGCTTGTGCACCTACCATAGACCAGATCACTTCTTTCTTGGCCCATGACCATCCTAAGGTCCACCCTGGTGTCATAATGTGCCGGTACATTTGGAAGTTGTTCATTGTGACGGCAGCCTAAAAAATGTCGAAAATACTGTTTATTATAGTGTAATTTAATGCATAACATGCAACATGATCACTATTAATTGAAAGATTGGCGAAAAAAGGAATAAGATTTAGGTGTCCTACCACATATCCATCTGGGGTCCATGACATTACATCCCATTTGATCGTTATGTTGCCGTTTGGATCCAATGGATCATACGCACCTAAGTGAGAAAAGAAAAGTAAATCATCACCATCATCTTAACCTTATCCAATCAATCTGGTGTCATCTCAGCACATTCTACAGACATACTAAAGAAACCAGCAAACTCGAAATTTCCGATTATAACCATCATAGGTGCATTTAGATTTACATGGAAAATATTATTATTCAGCAGGCCTCTGATAAGTTCTTGAGAATCAATTAGTGGGGCCCACATGGATCAACATATGATTGATCTACCACCTTCACACTCCTACTTCCCCAGAAATTGGCACTCGATCATGAACTTATAAATACATCATCTGATATGAGTGTGTGTCTTTGCATTTGAGTGTGAAAAGTAAATATATAAGAGCAGCTTGTAATCAAATCAGGAACTTATAAATACATTATCTGAAACTTACCTACATGAGAAACCATGCCAACAAAGAAGAAAACCAAAATGGCCAATCTTAGCTCAGAAATGGAAGAAAATCTCTGAGACTCGCCGTAGCGAATGTTTCCAAGGATTCTTGGAGTCCTTTCATGAATTGGGTCATCAAATCTATCCATCTCCACACTGGAAATTCACAGATCTGAGGTTCTTCTTTGGTGATTTAAGAAGAGCTCCAGCAATCAGAAGAGAAACGGGCTTGTGGGTTTTTAAGGAAATGAAGAGATTGCACTGGAAAGGTAGGGTTTGGTGGTGTGTCACCTACTGGTTGTTGGGTTCTTCACATCATCATTCTCAGTCTTTTCCTCTGTTTTAATTCCCCCGCTTTGAAGCAATGTGTTTGCTGGGGAAAGAAGTATAGAACGCGGGAAAATTCAGATGTTTGAAACCAACGGTCCAACGGTCATCTGTTGTGATTAAGACTCTTTATGTATATAATCTTTTTTTTATATGAGCCATTAAGCTAACCATGGTTTATTCAGGAAGTTATCAGAATTACTTCTCGGCGCACCAGCTTACATATGCAAGGTGGGAATGAATTGGGTTGGGTCCAGGTCCGGTTTAGCACCATGGCTAACTTTTAAATGCCCAACCAGAGCCTAAATTAACAGGCCAGAGTCATTTTATTAATGGGGTTGAAAATATCAAACACATGCTGAACCTGAAAGATAGAAGGGCCAATCCATAGCTCTAAATTAACAGGTAGGGTTTGGATCAGGTTGAGCAGCCAAAATTCTTCAAGCCACCGCGTACTCAAATTTAAGACTAATCCAAGTCGACTCATGATTCTAGCTGAGTTTGATTTAGTCTTTAAACCATGGTACTGTATTGTGTGACCTACCTTAGTGTTTTTAGTTGGGATGATTCAATCCAATTGTGAATAGTGTATTGTGATGGATTTTAGGGCTATTGAGAATATGGCTTAAAATAAAATATGAGTAAAGGAGTAATATTCACAAAGCCGGTCTACATAGATTGGATTGTGCTTGGACGATGATAATACTGTGAATACTGTATTGTGATGGATAGTAGAGCTTCTGATTACGGGGCTTTAAGAGGGGTATGGGTAAAAAACACATAAAAATTCACAAAGTCAACCCACAGTGATTGGGTTCGCTTCAATGATGGTGATGATTCACTTTTTGTATTTTGATCATACCAATATAATCAACTATCATATCACCTTAAAATAAATGAACATATCAACAACAACAACAATGATACAAATGTAGAAATCTTCTTTTAATAATTAATGTGGTTTCTTTGTTTTCTTGTCATATCTTGGAAAGAAGGAATATATTTCTTTATTTTATTTTATTTTTTTTCATGTTCTTTACTATTGAGGAGTGGGTATCACCTGATGGGAAATATTAAAAAGTATTTCTGCTACCTTTACTAATACCTTAAGTTTTTGGTAGGAAAGGTTAGCCGAGAAACTTTGATATGGTACTAGAGCTAATTAGTCGCGACTTCGCATCTTAGGAGGAACAGCTTTGTGCTAAAAAAATGCGTGTCGCCAAAAGTACCCCAATGGATAGTATTATGGAGTGGGCTCCACTCGATGGAAAATATTGAAAAGTATTTTCTACTTGATGTTTTCGCTAGGAATAGCTCGCCAAGAAACTTTAATACGTGCATTCATTCCTAGGTTCATTTTTTAACTTGTGAAGTAGTCCATGTACTGCCCAAAGTGAAATCACAATTTGTCAGGTGGATGCTGTCTGCTGGAGTATGGCCCACTTCAGATGTAGGTCCACCATGGATAGACCATATACAATGAGCCACTTTTCCCAAATCCATCCAAACCATTTAAAAACTAACAGAATGCCGAATGCTGCCCTTTCTATGCTTATCATTGATCTATCCCTTGTTTGAATGTCAGGGTCATTTCTAGCAAGGGGTACTTGGCAGTCGGCCTACGGAAGCCCATGGAGCCTCCATGAACCAGTTACCTGAAGGGCCCAACCCAAAAAAACATCTATTGGCATAGACCCTTCTATTCTGCCTGATTATGATCAGGTCCATGTCTCGGTGAATCACAACCCCCTACATTAGACCCATATGGTCATAGTAGGTTCGGATCCAAGTGCACAAAAAATTAATCAGGTCAGGGTTCAGGTCCACAATGGACTAAGACCCAATCCATTTACATCCATATATAGTATACTGCCCTTAATGGTGGGACCATCTCTAGAGTCACCGACACATGAGCACAACTACAGGAGTAAAAAAATGAATTAGATGCCCAACCTGCTTGAAGTCAAAACTGAAAGGAAGCTGGGATTTGGAGCAAGTGGGCGGTCTCTTTTTGACAAGGACTTCCCATCTGAATCCAAGATCTGAATGCTTGAGTGACACAGTTTCTCAAACTTCCTTCTGACTTTAGGCCACTCTTTCCCAGCTGTCAGGGGTCACAAACACATGCAACCGTATCATATCATAGAGGTTTTAAATCAACGCCACCTTACCAAGGGCATCATTTTGTAGTGTAGTAATGTTTGCCAACTAACTGATTAGAGACAATAATCATTTATGATATTATAAGAGTGTGATTCTGGCATCTGAAACAAGTTGAAATCACTGTGAAAAGGTCTTAGGTCGATATTTCAATAGTATTATATTGGTGTTTAGATGGATGATTGGTCTTGGCATTGTTTTAAAACATGACTCGATTCAACTCATTTGAGTCGCTCACGATGTTGAATTCAGGGAGTCAGGTGAGTACTCTTGCTGAGTTTGACATAAAACTCAGGTAGAATTGACTGAGTTACTTGAATCACATTCTAAGATTCTATGAAATCATATAAAAGAACTTGTATCTTAAATGATTTTTTTTAGAGATCCTAAGCTCAGTTGGTCTAAGACTATGATTTGCTTTTGGATATTCCACGTTCGGGTTGTGCTACCACAATGGGGCTATAGGAGATTTACTCGGCTCTCCTTGGGCTCGAAGGGATTAGTTCAGCCTAAAGGGATGGGACACCCTCCCCTAGCAAAAAAATAAATAAATAAATAATATATATAGGAAATTATTCTTAAATGTTACCATACTTGTCAAACTCTTAATTTAAACCAACTGAGTTGTTTTTATATAACACCAATTAGACATGCTTTATCCTATTTATTTATTTATTTTTGGTAGAACCTACTTGTTGATTTATCCTATTTAGTTAGAAATTAGAAATAAAGAAATGGCAAGAAGATAAAGTAATGTTGTTGAAATGCAACTGTTACATGCTATGTATGAGTCATGAGAAGGGGATGAAAATAGGATTGACTAAATAAGAGAAAATTTATTGATGACTCAAATAGAATAGAAATCCAAGAACTTCATTTAGTTGTCCAAATGCACAAAATGTTACGTCAAAGGCCAATAAATTCTAAAAACCAAATAGTTGCAAATTGCCTGCTAAATTATGCAATGATCTTGACAAGGTTACCTAGATCACAAGATTGTGATTCGTTGTTTAAGAGTTGTCTTCTGTAGTTAGGGGTAGGTTGAGAAAATTCATATGTTTGGGTCTTAATCTTAAACACAACCATTTCTTTTAGAATATTAGTGAGGGATGTTGGGAAAAAGCGGTGTAATGGAAATACCCACAATTAACGGATCAATCATGATGAACACACAGCAACCACACCATCAATCAATCACACATATGAACACAACAATTTTAAGTGGTTTGGCAACCTTGCCTACGTCCACGGAGTAGAGAACTCATCTATCATAATCCCATCTCAATCCCATCAGGATCTACGGTTACAGTACATTAATATATATAGTTTCCACTTTCTTAGCCGGCAAGAAAACCCATATAAAATGACTAAAATACCCCTAACATTGAGCCTTGGTTCTGGCTAAACCAGTCGATCAATCTGGCTAAACAGGAATACAAGACAAAACCCAACAATCTCCACCTTGGCTTGGATTCCGCAAATCTTCAGAGCCACCTTGAGATACCAGGTAATGTCTTCACACACCTTGCTGAATGGTACGTCACTACACCGACAGTGCAGTTTTCTTCATTCAATACCTTAACAAGTTGAACTAGCACTTCACATACCTTGCTGAAAGGTATGCCTTAGCACATGCTACAACCTAGCGTGGCACCTGCACCCCTAGCCCAGATGCATAGACAATCTTAGTATTGTTTAGTGTCGATTAAGTCCAAACTGACTTGAGACTTCCCACAATTACCTCCTTTGACCTCAACACCACTGTCTTCAACCTCCGAAGTGCTCTCCATTTATTGCCACATGGATGCATCCTTGCAACACAATGAACTTAACTTTCATCCGTCAAGCCAAAATCGAAGACCTCCTCGAATCCGGATCTCACCGGTACCTTGTAAATCCTTCCTTCTGTTTCCATCCCGGTGTTATTTCCATCAAACCTGCAACTATCCTATTCTAGCCTGTCTGGTGGGTTGGGCACGGTACATACAGGTTAGGTATGACCCAATGTTTAAACCGGCTTACTCCGACTTGAACTGGACTACCTTTTTCTGAGAAAATTATCTTTATTCAAATCTTCCTGGATTTCCGCTAGATGATATCATCGAAGACCCATCAATCCATCTTCCGATGATCCATCACATCCAACTCCACCTGAACCACAGATTTCCTCCCATGTTTTTTGATGTCTCCTTCACTGCTCCACCTAAAAAGCATCCCCTATCAACTTGTAGTGATGTCTGACCATCTTACCCTCCATAATGACCAATGTTCCCTTTTCCACCTTCATAACTCCACCCGCTACAGTACACTTGCAGCCTTTGAAGTCTAAGGCACTCAAAGAAATCCAATTTCTTCGTAAACTCGGAACATATATCACAGCCGTTAAGGTTTGAATAACATCATCATACACCTAGATCTCTACTGTTCTTATCTAAAATGCTCATTAGTTGCATTCTCTCCATAAAAACAAATCCATCAATAATGATAGTTATTTGTATCAAACCAATCTCTATGCGAACATATGATAGAAAGAATTTGAATCCCAATTCCATGAATTAGCAACCCAATCCATACCTGTAGCGACCAAAACTGATTCCTTGTCAACCGAATCTGAACTTTTTTACACACTACCTCCTTTCGATTCTGATTCTTTTGCTTTTTCTTCCACTTTAGCATGTCGCTCCTTCCCAATCCATTCAATGTAGATCTGAGCTTTCCATCAAAGTACTCGGAGCAAGCTATTATTCATGACATCAAGTAACACTTTTTAATCATTGCTGTATCACGGAGTCTAACACTTTTTCCTGCCAATCCTTGAAGTCATTTTTCCATCAAATACTTCAATCTGACCCGTGATGCTTGAATCCATTGCTATCATCGTGAATTTATCAGTTTTTTTAGTCCCCCATTTTTTTTACCCATCAAACTACCAATATCTTTTGTCTGCTTCGTAGATCTTGTCACCATGAGCACGCCGGAAAAAACGGATCTGAAATTTGACTCCGGATAGCTTTGATATCGTAGAAATAGTTTTTTGCACTCCGATTAGTCAAACATCCATGTTGATCGTTGAACTGCACATCTTCTTCTACATACGCGTAGATCTCCTCACAAGGAGTTTGTAGGCTCAAACGGATTTCCGATCGGACATTAGACGATCAAGATATCACAGAAATAATTTCAGCCACAAATCTGATCAAACTGCCTTTGACCATACTTTTACTGATGTCGGCTGATGTTAGCCTATGCTGGCGGGCTGGACTTGCTGCAAACGGGTTCAGGTCAACCCGGCTCGAAAAGTAAACTGCACCTGTTCTGCTGGGCTTGTACACAATGGGTCAGGTCAAATTGACCCAACCCGAACCAAACTAACTTGCTCTGCTATGCTGGGCTCCTCTGTAGATTAGGTCTAACTTGACCTGCGACCTGGCCTGAGTAACCTAGATCCACACCCCTCTTCTCCTTCCTCTTTCCTCTATTCTGCACGAGCGATGGAAACTCACTGCCTCTTCTTTCCTTGGCTGCGGTAGACGGTGGACGGAAGCGAGGCGACCAGGCTCGTTGATGGCGGTCGGAGCACAGTGGCGCGGTGAAGTAGCGGGTGGCGGCAACACAGGACGGCCTAGCATCGGCGGTGGCGGCCTGCACTTGATTCCCGGTGATTGTAGAAGCGGTGCAGCGGCGGGACAGGGGCTTCCAATGATGCCCAGAACGGCGGACGGCGATGGCGGAGACTCCTTGTTCTCCGGCCTTCCTCTTTTCCAAGCAATTTCTCTACAACAGTAAAGATAGGGAATCGGAACCCACCGGAGCACTCCCAAACCTCTTCTTCGACTGTGCCTTTGGCAGGGGATCTGGAAAGTCAGATCTTCTCCTCTATTTCACGGGAACAAAGATCAATGCCAAACAAGGATCCGATCCGTTGATTGCCATCGTAGCAATCAACTCCGAGATCTGAACCGAACCAAGCTCTAATACCACTTATTGGAAAATAACGGTGCAACGAAAATATCAATGATCAACGGATCAATCACGATAAACACACAACAAGGGACAAGTTCAATAATATTGATATGTCTTGAAATCTTAGATCTTAAACGTGGCCTCACACTCTAATTCTTGATGATATATACAACTAGTTAATTATAACTAATAGAAGAGAGATGAATATTTCATAAACTTGTCTCCACCACAATTCTTGGTTTTAAATACAAAGTGGTTGTCTATATAAAAAAATGAGGATTATTACATACAAGTGGTTGATTACTGTGAATCTTGATTGTTATACATGCCATCAAAATTTTCACTGTGGAGCTAACTTTAGTCGGTGACCATTGAGGATTTTTTTTTTTTTTTTTTTTTGTGTACTTAAGGGGGTTAGGACCTAAACGGAGAGCCATACACATGGGAAGAAAGCCCACTCAAGGGGGAAGGAAGCCTACACACATGGAAAAAAAGCCTACAAAAGTGGAAAGAAAGCCCGCACACGCGGGAAAATGTGACATACTTAAGATTTGAACTCTGGGCAGTAAGGTAAGAACACTTACCTTTTTATTTATTATTGTTATTATTTTTTTTTGAGAAGAACACACACCTCTTACCATTGGGGTAAGAGGGTTGTTCTTGGCGACCGTTGAGTTAATACTGTCCTTGGTGAATCTTGATGCAGGGTTGGCCCTGCTGTTTTTGGGACACCAAGCAAACTCCCAAAATGGGACCCTCCAAACATAGAGTCAAATTTTTATTAAGATGTAGTTTTACAGTTTTTAGTAAAATTTGACGGTATAAGAAAATTTTATTAATCATATGAAAAAAATATACAGAAGCAAGGGGAGCATAATAAACCTTTCATCTATATGCATGTTATAATTGAGTCTAATGTCAATTACCTCTTTTATTATATGGTTTAACATTAGTCATATGCTATAGTCTAATGTCAGACCATGAAAATTATTATAGATAATTTAGATCATAAAAATGTGTAAAATTGAGTCTAATATAATAAGTGAATATCCATATGAAATTTCTATAGATAAATTTTATTGCATCAATTTTTTAAGGTTGTCTAGTGCATCAATTTTTTAAGGTTGTGTAATCTCTCACTACAAAAGAAAGTGATTTTTATGGGTAGAAAAATTCTCTATGCTAATTAATGTGGATTTTTTTATATATCAAAGTAAAAATGGCACTGTTATAGGTAGAAAACAATTTCTATCGTAAAAAGTGACATTTAGCAGTGGCATAAACCACCACTAAAAGTGTTTTTTTCCGCCGCTAAAAGATCAACTTTTTTTTGTTTGCTCACTTGGCTCACTAGCCAAGAGTGGGGGCCCCAAGCCACTACCTGGGCTACATTCCCTGAGGGCCAGGCTTGTCCTGATGCATTAGTGATGGATAATATATATATATAGATATATATTTCTTAAATGTTAATCAAACTTTACCCCAAAAAAAGGGGGAAAAAAGGGGGAAGGACCAAAGGAGGATGATGATTTTCATCAATAATAAAATATTAATAAATCATCCTAAGCTAAAGTGGAGGAGCCAGGATTTTCTTTCAGTAAGGGCAAGTAATACTTGGCTAACAGTTGGAGAGCCAAATTTATTTTTTTAAGAGGGGATTGATAATTTTTTTATATTTATAATTTTTTTACTTATCATTTTAATATATGTATTTCATAGTTTTTGAACAATATACGAAGAATTAAGATCCTATTTGAAAATACTTGAATGCTTTTAAAGACATAATTCTCAAAAACTTTAAGCATAGTTAAAATACAAAAGCAATATGATTCATCATAACGAATTCAAACCACTCAAAATAAATATTTACTTATTTAGGACTAAGAATTGTATCGCATTCAAACTAAAATAGGGCTTATGCAAGATTAATCACTTGTAAATAGATTCATCCATAATTTATTAATAAATTAATTAGTTAGTTATGATCATTTAATGTGCCGGAATGCTTGTTATAGATGTGATTGATTGAAAATCCACTAACTGATTAATTATAATTTTTTGATGGGCTATGATGCTTGCAATAGTATAGATGATTGAGAGCATATCATTGATAGTAATTTACTAATATTATAAAATAAATAAATAATCAAGGTTTAATATCCACGTTACTTAGAATAAACACCATCTCCTTAAGTGGCTTCCCCAAATGTTCCTCCAATAAGAGTTAGCCTCAGCCCACCATAAGATTAAGTACATAATATTTTTAATCATATACTCAATAAGGTGAGACCAACTCCTATTTAAATAACATTTGGAGACAACCAAATTAAGGGAAGTGAATGAATTTTTAATGGCTTGAATTTCTATTGAGATTATCGCGCTAACTATGTATTTAATAGCCACACAATTTATCATCCTTTAATAATAGAGTTCTCTGTGATTTAATTGTGGATAAGGGTTTGGAATTCAATGTAAAGAAGAAGCCACAATAGCCCAATCTATTTGCAATAAAAGATTTTTCCAAAATTGCTTTGAAGGAAAATTGTTTAGGAGAGAAAAGAGGAAAATATTTAGTGGATTTATTACAAGTTGCAACCACTGCTTAAAATTTTGAGAATAAATTACTTACCCTTTCTGCAATAAATTGAAGACAAAAGTATCTTCCAAGCCCTTTTTAAGTTCTCTCATTGTGTAGAGTAAAATGTATATAAGTGCAGGCAAAATTGTATAGAATTATAAAATTTTTAAAACAACTCCCATAACGTCAAATGAGCATAGCAATTTGAGTGGGGGCAAGACCCTCCCTCCCTTCACCGGTGCCAAGCTATAACTCATCTCGTGAGGGATGCCAACCTCCACCTACGAGTGGCAGGCATCTGTGAGTTGGAGCTCATTCAATCTAATTGCTATTTCGGCCAATAACCAATTGCAACTCAGGGAGTCGTATTAGTCGTAACCTCAATATGCAGTTCTCATTCCTTTTACATAATTACTATACAAAAGATTTGTAAAGTTAACGCATTTCACACACCGTTCAGTCTATGTGACATTGTTGCTAATTGGCATTGTATCCAATTCCCAATGTAAATCAACTATGGCAAAATTTGTTAAAACCACACCCATCCTCTTGCAAAATAAATGACATGTAGTTTAGTGCCCCCACTGTGAAGCAACTCAGGGCCAACATTCAGAACAGAACAAAAGGCTTTTTCTCTTGCAGGTAGAAGATGCAGATTTTGTTTGTTTGTTTTTGTTTTGTTTTGAAAGAGTATTTGGTATCTACCCCAGCTGTCTTTATTGGTCTATAGTTTTATTGATACTGAGTACAAGAGATACAGTAGATTCCACATTGTTTTAGTAACATAATGCAGGTAGAGAAGATGATTTGGTCTCTTTAATTGCTACGCGGGCATCAGTGTTGGTTGGCTCAACTGAAGTTCGTGTGGTACCATCATGGTTCAAATTCTCAGTTAATACCCGTATGTAAATTTGTTGTATATCGATTTCAGTATCACCCTATCAAAAAATCCCCAAAATATCAAATATTATTAGCCAATATCTTAAATTATTGATCTCAACTGATATATCGGTTGATATTTTGTAAATATTTGTCAAAATGTTGGCCCACTATATTTAAAGTTTTTTTTTTCTCCTATTTACCTTCTTTCTTCCTCCTTCCAAATATATTAGATGTTGCATTTTTTCTTTCTCAACACTTATTTTACTTCCAAGCCATCAAAAATACTTATTTTTTTATCATTCGTCTAGAAAATCATATACAACTCTACCGAGGTTAGCATTTTGTATTTTTTTAATAATTTTTTAAGAATATTATTTAGATATAGCTTAGAAATGATGATTTCATGCTCTTTTCTTAGAAATGATGATTACATGCTCTTTTTTTTTGTAAGTACCTTTCATTATCTTAAATCTACACATTTGAAGGCTGAATCAATTATTTGAGGTTTTAAAAATCAGAATTTTTATTAAAATCTTGTTGTTCTTTGTAAAATAGTTACTCAAATTTATCATCATTTTAAGTAAATCATAAATGTCCAATTGCTTTGTATTTTACCATATTATCATAATGAAATATGGTATCTTGATACTGTTTAAATCACAAGTTGCAACTTGCTTAATGATTGAGTGATGAGTACAAGCTTTATTTTCTTAAATTTCATACTAATAAATAGTTTATAAATCATAATTATGTTTGCATTTTATAAGATTTAGAATATTTTAACTTATTTGGAATATGCATCTAAATTAATTTGAATGTAAATAAAATTTATACAGCTTCAAATCAAATAGCAATACAGGATCATAACTTTGGAGAACTGATAATTTCATTTATAGTTGTCACTAATGGAAAATAATATTATTTTTCAGCATTTCTTAATATTATGAAATTCTTGGATATTTTTTCAAATTTTTTTAGACTAAAAGAAATTCACGCCGCTGACGCTTGTGATATATAAACCGCGAATTGCGACTGATACGAGTATTATATTGGTTTTTTGGGCTGGCTGAAACCGTTATTGATACCACAATTTTGAATAGTGATACTGTACCATTGTCACCCCGTCAAGCTGAGTAGGTGACACCGAACGCAAAGCTTGGCCTGTAGATCTTGGACACGCTGATAGGGAAGTCCGTTGTTGAAGATGTTAGCGATTTTGACCAATGAGGAAATAAACTAAACATCAAGCTCTTTGTGGGCCACCTTTTCACAGACAAACTGATAGTCGGATTCTATGTGCTTTGTCTGAGGCATGCAAGCCAGGGCTGACTATAAGAGAAATAACACTAACATTGTTGCACCAAATGAGAGAGACACCATACAAAGGAATGTGAAGATCATGAAAGAGAGAACATAGCCAAGTGTGTTAAGCAGTGGTATGGGCCGGGCAATGATATTCAGCTTCGATAGACGAACAAACCGCCATGTGCTGCTTCCTAGAAAAGCCCAAGATAGGATTAGGCCACTGAAATACATAGTAGCCACTAGTGGACCGTCGATCAAAGGGAGAGTCAGCCCAATCAAAAATACACTAGGGGTGGAGATGCAATGGGCCAGCGAAGAAATGAAACCCACATGTAAGAATGCCTTTGTGGAACCGAAGTATTCGCTTAGCAGCAACCATGTGAACCTCCGAGGGGGCATGCATGTTACTGACATACTTGATTAATTGAGAATGTAATGTCTACTCTTGTGACTTGTGAGAGAAACATACTGGGGTGCTCCCACAATGCTTTTTAATTTTGTTGGATGATCAATAGGGGGACCAAGAAATGGGCTTAATTTGTCTTTCAGAGTCAGAGACCCTACTGGTTTGCACCTGCCATGTCTACTTGGTTTGGGAAAGAAAAAGGAAATTACTATTGCCGTGGACCTCTACACCTGGAAAATATGTCAATGGGCCCAAAATCTTTCATTTTGGAATGTTGATTCCACTGGTGGATGATTGAGCCGATGAAGTTGGAGTTGTTGTTGGCTGATAGTATTATCCACATATAGGAGGAGATATGTGATGCTACTATTGAAACATTGAATGAAGAGAGATGGACCTGAGACAAAGCAAAAAGGCCCAATTCCAACAATTGAGAGGTAAAGTCTTCATTCTAAGCTCTAGGGACCTAGCAATGGCAATAAATGGACTTTTTCATAAGACACGCATATGGGGGCTTGTCAGGGACCATAACCTTGGGGTTGTGTCATATACACCTCTTTACGAAGATCACCACGTAAATTAACACACTGCATCTAATTGTTTGTGTAGCCAATTATGACAAAATGACAAAACAAGGCTAAAGAAAAGATGACACAGATTATGGTGTGTTTCACCACAGGACTTACGGTGTCAACAAACTCGATGCCATGTTCTGGATGAAATCATTTGGCAAGTGTGCTTTGTCGTAATTTATTGAGTCATTTGTTGGGAAAAGCGGTGCAATGGAAAATACTCGTGATTGACGGATCAACTACGATGAATAAATAAGATTACATCATCAAGCCATCACAAGCATGAACACAATAATTTAATGTGGTTTGGCAAAATTGCATACGTCCCCGAAGAAGAGAAATATCGTTTATCGTTCTCCATCTCAATTCTTAGGGAGTTAGGGTTACAATACATCTATGTATAGTTTCTGTTTTCTTAGGCTCGAAGAAAATTCTATACATAATGAATAAAATATTCATGACCATAAACCTCGGTTTTGCCTGATTTAGATAAACTAACCCAGTAAAACTAAAATATAAGATAAAACCCAACAATTTCTACTTTGGTTTGGATTCTATAAATTTTCAAAGCCACCTTGAAGATGCCCGGCAATATCTTGGTCTTCTTGTATCTCACTAAAAGGTATGTTTCGGCATGTGCTACAACTGAGGGCGACTCTTGCACCCCTTAGCTAGGGTGGACAGATAATCTCATCATTGTTCGATGTCGATCAAGTCCAAATTGACTTGAGATTTTTCAAAGTTGCTTCCTTAAACCTGAATATCCCCTCTTGAACTGCTGAAATGCCCTCCATCTGTTTTCACTTCCATCTTTTAAGACAAAAGAGACATTTCTGAATCAGGATCTCATTGGCACCTTGTGACTCGTTCCTTTTTTGTCTCAATCTTGGCGATCTTCTCATCAAACCTCCAACTGTCAATTTCAGTAATGGGTTTTTGTCCTTCGCACCATGACAAAATGGAACCCAACTGCCCTTCCTTTTTCGAGAAAATTGTCACCGTTCAGGTCTTCATGGATTGCCACTTGATGAAATCCTCAAAGATCCTGTCAATCCATCTTCTTATGATCTAATTGCACTTGAACCATGTATTCCCTAGTAGCCCCCAACCCGCCTGTAATTTGATGTATTATTCACTGCTCCACTTAAAATCCCGATCAATATGTAGAAGTTTCTGACAATTTCACACTTCATGTGACCAATGGCCCCTTTACCGCGTTCGCAACTCCACCTACTATAGTACTCTGCAGCCCTTGAAGTCTAAGGCACCCGAAAAAATTAAATTCCTTTACAAACTCAGAACATTTATCACATCTATTAGGGTTCGAAAAAACTTCATCATACACCTAGATCTATACCGTTCCTATCTCAATGCTCATCAATTTTACATTGTCTCCATAAGATCAGTTTCATCGATATGAGATTTATGTGCATCAAACCAATCTCTACTCAAACTTGTGATAGGAAGAATTAAAATCCAAATGCCATGAATAATTAAACCAATCCATACCTATAGTAACTAAAAATGATTTCATGTGGTCTGAATCTAAGATTTCTGGCACACTGTTTTTTTCTGATTTTAATTCTTTCGCTTTCTTGTCTACTTTGGCGTATTTGCTCCTTTTTTATCCCTTCAACGTGGATCTACGCTTTCCATGACTCAAATCGCTCATATACAAGCTTTTGAGCTTTTCCCAAAGTCTCATAATAGTCTCCAATCCAGAATATTAAGTAACACTTTTTAATTCTTCATGTGTCAAACCTGCCATTTCCTTAAGTCTCTCCGGCAAACAATTCAAATTGGCTCATGATGTTTGAATTTATTTCTATCATCTTGAATTACTTGGTTTCTTAATACCTTTTTTTATTTTAACTCATCAAGCTAATCTCCTCTATTAATTTTGTAGTTTTCGTCGCGAAGAGTACACAAGAAAAAGTGAATTGCAAATCTCAGTGCTGATAACTCCGAAATTCACAATTCATTTCTAGTCGTCAATCCGGTCAAGTTTGTCCTTTGTCCTATGTTTGACATCTGCTGACGTGGTGCTTTGCATCAACAGCTGGTATCATGGCATCAACTGCTCCTGCAGGCAGAGTGAGCTACTGCACATGGGTTGGGCATGCCTGACCCGAACCTGACTTGCACCCAAACCCTAGCTCTGCTGTGGATCGGGTCCACCCAACCTAAACCCGACAGTGATCTGCCCTGAGTTATACAGAACCCAGGCCTTGTCTTTCTTCTCCTTCTTTGCTGCAGACCAGAGACCAAGACCGGAGGTTTTCTCTCTTCCTCACCAGCCCAGGCGACGGTGCAGTCGGAGTTGGTGCGCACCGTCTTCCCCGACGAGAGGCAGCGGCGTGAGACACAGAGGATGTGCAGCAGCGGCGATTTTGGCCCAAATCTCGCCTGAAAACAGCCACCCTCTTTGTCTCCGGTGATAGAAGTCCGGATCCCTACTTTTCCGGTGATGATTCCTGTTTCCGGCCCTCTCTGATCAGGGCCGAAAAAACCGAGATCCTCTGTGATTGTTCTGACGTAGGCTAAAAGTCTGTATCCTCGGAGCTTCTACAATTGTCTCCTCTGCGTCTTCTCGCAACGAGGCCCTTCGATTTCTCAGGCTTCAAGAAACATGGCCAACCTAAATGGAGATCCCACTTTAATCTGGCCTGTGAGATCCGAGTCCGAAACTTCAAAACTCTATCTCCCTTTACCCTGTGACCACGAGTGGCAGTTGGCTGAAGTCGTCTTCGTCGTTCGGCCACTCAAGAACACGACAGTCTGGATCCTCTTCTTCTCAGAGATCATTAACTTCACGTTACCTCCGAGACTAAATCCGTTGATCACGTTAAGTCGAGCCTCGCTACCTCTCTTTAATACCACTTGTTAGATCTACCACGATAAACAAACAAGATCATACCATCAAATAATCACACATATGAACAACATAATTTTACAGGTTACCTACGTTCATGAGTAAAGAAATTATCGTCTGTGTTCTCTTTTTTAATTTCCAGGGAGTTAAGGATATAATACATTAATATATATATATCTATATATTAATTGCTTTCTTAGTCTCAAAAAATTTTATAGATAATGACTAAAATGCCCCTAACCTTGAACCTTGGTCTTGGCAAATGGAAACGAATCAATCCGGCTTAATCGAAATATAAGACAACACTCAACATAATTGAGGTTCCTTTTTATATGATAATTCTATTTGCAACCAATTACGTTCATACGTAGCTCGAGTACATAATGACTAAAATACCCTTGACTATGAGCCTTGGTCCTAGCAAACTCAAATGAATGAACTTACCTTAATCAAAATATAAGATAAAACCCAACATTATCGGGGTTCCTTTTTATACAATAATTCCATTTGCAACCAACCATGTTCATGTGTAGCTCGAGAAACTAGTGTCCATGTTCCACATCAATGTAATGTTCTGAATTTCTAATCCATTGCAGTTCACCATTCTGTAGATTTACTAGCTTGAGTATAAGATGTGGGCTCATATTGAAGTGCCTGGGCCATGAGGGCTAGTGGGAGTGGCTGTCTGGTACTAATCCACACCTTTTTCTAAGTAATGCTGGGTTGGGACCCTCTTTGCATGTGATGAGTTCGGGTAGGTGGGACAGATGTGGAAAGGATAATAGAAGGGCTACTTGGATGAGTTTTAGGTGCATGGTTAGTAGCCGAAGAAGTCCTACGATGACATTTGTGGCTTCTACACTAATTGAACATACGTCAGCAGAACCTGTGGGCAAATCTATTGGGCTGCAAATAGTGGGCCAGTCCGATGATAGGTTCTGGCTTTGGAGTTCTGGGAGGTGAGGAATGCGGTGGGGTGATTTAGCTTGGTGAGGGACACCAGGAGTTGAATTACCTGATCCTTCTGAAGCTTATGAGAGGACTGCACTTTGGCCAAATTGATTGAGAAACATATATGGTCCTAGGGACTGGGTTGGTTGTCACTGTATGGTGAGATATGTGCGGTGTAGTTCTTGAAATGGATAAAGTTGATATCTGCGGTGTATATTAGATGTGAGAACTGGTAAAGGGGGTCAAGGATGCCAATTTTGAATGGGACCAAAGACTGCTATAGTGGATTAGTGCTGGTGGATGAAGGTGATGAGGCCAATTGGATCGTAAAAGTACATAGAGCTCTCGTCGAAGACAACACGGCGAGAGACATAGATAGACGAACAATACAAGAATCTAAAAAGGGATATCCCTTATGTTGGAAACTCTATCCAATGAAAAATACTTGATGGATTTAAACTCTCGCTTATACGGGCGAAGCCAAGCGAACAACCACACCCAAAAATTCATAATGGAGCATAGTCAGGTGCGATACAAAAAAGGGGTTCATACGGTGAAATTTTGGGAATACAGGCAGGCTGCAGGCATTCGATTTAGTAAATAAATAGCGGTGTTGAAAGCCTCAAACCAATAGAGTTGGGGTAAATATGAGTGGGCCATGAGAGCGAGAGTGGTTCAACCATGTGAAGAAGTTTCCTACTGTTTATGGGTAAAATTTACATCCTCATCCTCACCTATGGATGTTCGAAAGTCCTCAGGTCACTCCCAAAGGGTAAAGGGCCGGCCAAAGCAAAAGGGCCCTCCTCTGAGCGAAAGTACACAATAACAAATTACATATTTAGCTACGAAAATTTTCGTCGCTAAATGAGATAAAAACATCGGTATACAACTTTACAAACGAAAATATTTGCCTCAGCCGATCGTTGCTAAAAACTTGTGGACAAAAGATTTTAACATCGGTATACAACTTTACAAACGAAAATATTTGCATCAGCTGATCATTGATAAAAACTTGTGGACAAAAGATTTTACCAATGGAATTAAATTCCATCGGCCAAAATTAGGTCTTCACCGAAAATAACTTCTAATTTATCGATGTTTTTTAACATCGGTAAAAAATTCATCCAATTTTTAAAATTTTTGAATTTAATTTTACCAACATTAAAAAAAAGTCTGTAAATTTATTTTATTTTTTTTTAAAATTTCATTATACCATTACTAACATTTTTTTAACGTCGGTACATCATTTATCCCTTTTTTAAAATTTTGAATTTAATGTTACCGATGTTAAAAAATATCGGTAAAAATATTTTATTTTTTAAAAATTTCTTTTTACTTTTGCCGACATTCTTTTCATGTTGGTAAATCATTTATCCCTTTTTAAAAATTTGAATTTAATCTTACCGACGTTAGAAAAAACGTCGGCATATTCATTTCATTTTTATAAAATTTTCATTTTATTTTTTCCAACAAAAAAAAATGTCGGTAAAGTCATTTTTATTTTTTAAAAAATTTTAAATTCACTTTTTACTGACTTTAGAAAACATTAGTAAAAATTTCATAATTTAAAAAAAATGTAATAAATATTTACTGATGTTTCTTAAAACATCGGTAAAAACATTTATAATTTTACAAAAAATTCTAATGAGTCTTTACCGAAGTTTTAAATCCTTTTTTTTTTTGTTGACAAAATATTTTCATATAAATACAATATTATTTATTATTTCAATATAATTTGCCTGTAAACCTGTTCATACACTTATATCAAATACAAACCTATTCATGTACCTGTATCAAACATAAAAAATGCATATATATATATAAGAATTTCTAAATAAACAAACAACCATCGCCATTTTTCATTAAATCATTCATCTTATATAACAAATATTACAATCAATGATACAGTCCCATATAAATGTCTAATATACAAATACAAATAAACTAAGAAGATAACAAAACACCCCAACAAGTTAGCAACCGACCCCAAAGCGTCCATTAATATACAAATACAAGAACAATGTTAGAATCTTTTTAATAAATTAAATTACAAATGTAAGATAAAAATGTATATATATAGAATCTTTTCCTAGGTTATTTCAACAGCCTCTTTTGTGTTTAATTCTCTAATCGGGGGTCCGATTTGTGAACTATCAGTTCATACAAGTTACTCTGGCCTCGAATGAAGTGCTCATGTTAGTTTCTGATTTTTGGGGGCCGTTTTCCGTTTTGGACTTCCGGCGGGTGGTTTTCGAGCCTAAGTGTTGTAAATCATAGGTTTATGCGTCTAATTCTCTAACCAAGAGTCCGATTTGGAAAACGTTAGTTCTTATAAGTTACTCTACCATTGAGCAAAGTGCTCATGCTTGTTTCTGATTTTTTCGGGAGCCATTTCCCGTTTTGGACCTTTGGCATGTGGTTTTCGAGCCTAAGTGTTGGAAATCCTACGTTTCTGCTTTTAATTCTTTAACTGAGAGTTCTATTTATGAACCGTTAATTCCTACAAGTTACTTTAGCCTCAAGTGAAGTACTCGTCTGGTTCTCAATTTTTCCAGGGGCCATTCCCCATTTTGGACCTCTAGCAGGCGGTTTTTAAGCCTAATTGTTGGAAATCCTAGGTTTTTGCATCTAATTCTCTAACTGGGAGTCCGATTCGTGAACCATCAATTCCTACAAGTTAGTTTGGCCTTGAACGAAGTGCTCGTGCCAGTTTGCAATGTTTTCGAGGGCCTTTTCCCATTCTAGGACTCTAGCAAGTAGTTTTCGAGCGTAAGTGTTGGAAAATCATTGGTTAATCCATCTAATTCTTTAACTGAGAGCCTAATTTGTGAACTATCAGTTCCTACAAGTTACACTGGCCTTGAGCGAAGTGCTCATGCTAGTTTTTGATTTTTCAGAGGGCCATTTCCAGTTTTGGACCTCTGGCGGATGGTTTTTGAGCCTAAGTGTTGGAAATCATAGGTTTTTTTATCTAATTCTCTACCTTGGAGTCCATTTTGTGAATCGTCGGTTCCTACAAGTTACTTTGGCCTTAAGCGAAGTGCTCATGCTAGTTTTTAATTTTTTCAGGGGCTGTTTCCCATTTTGGACCTTTAGTGGGCAATTTTCAAACCTAAGTGTTGGAAATCCTAGGTTTTTGCACCTAATTCTCTAACTAAGAGTCTGATTTGTGAACAATCAATTCCTACAAGTTCTTTGGCCTCGAATGAAGTGCTTTTGTTAGTTTTTGATTTTTTTGGGGGCCGTTTCCTATTTTGGACTTCCAGCAGATAGTTTTCGAGCCTAAGTGTTAAAAATCCTAGGTTTTTGCATCTAATTCTCTAATTGGGAGTCTGATTTGAAAACTGTCAACTCTTACAAGTTATTTTGGCCTTGAGTGAAGTGCTCGTACTAGTTCTCAATTTTTTCAGAGGTTGTTTCCCATTTTGGACCTATGCCAGTCGGTTTTCAAAGCCTAAGTGTTGGAAGTCCTAGGTTTTTGCTTCTAATTCTCTAACTAGAAATCCAATTTGTGAACCATTAGTTCCGACAAGTTACTCTAGCCTTGAACGAAGTGATTGTGCCAGTTTTTGATTTTTCTGGGGACCGTTTCCCATTTTGGAGTTCAGGTGTGCGGTTTTCAAGCCTAAGTGTTGGAAATCTTAAGTTTTTTCGTCTAATTCTCTAACCGGGAGTTCAATTTGTGAACTGTCAATTCCTACAAGTTACTTTGCTTTGAGCAAAGTGCAAGTGCCAGTTTTTTTATTTTTCTAGGCCGTTTCCCGTTTTAGACCTCCAGCGGGCACTTTTTGAGCCTAAGTGTTGAAAATCATAGGTTCTTGCATCTAATTCTCCAACCGGGATTTCAATTTGTTCACCGTTAGTTCTTACAAGTTGCTCTACCCTCGTGTGAAGTGCTTGTGCAGGTCTTTGATTTTTTCGTGGGCCGTTTCACCATGTAGGACCCCCAGCGGGCTGTTTTTGAACCAAAATGTTGGAAATCCTACATTTTCAGTGTTTATGAATTTCAACGAGTTATTTGTTAAAATGTCAAAAGAATAATATACTAACTAAGGAGTTGCATCATGATCTCCAGTCGTTGTTCCATCAATAGCAGAACTAGTCCCTTTAGAGATGCCCAGGTAGATCGTGGGATTTATCCTTGCCGTAGCTGCCAACTGTTGAACGAGGGCCTTAAGTGCAGCCTGCCTCCTGTCCTACTCAGCTCCTTTGGTCCTACTTAGCTTGGCTCTTAGCCTGCTTAACTAGTTGCTCCCGCAGGGCGATCACCTAAGGATCAGGCGCCCGAGACTGTGTGGAAGATGAAGAGGTCCACTTGTATATCCCATACCCATTTAAGTATCCTGACCTTTTCCCAAGCACATTAACAACAATCTGTTCCTCAATCATTTGAGCTGTGGAGAGGACTATGACTGCTCCTCAGTTCGCTGCACCAAGACCTCTTACCATTTATATCAATAAGGGATTTAGAAAGTTTTTGTGGCATTATTTATCAAAATTGATTTATTAGCAAAGGTACATGTCTTTGCTGAGCCACCTCATTTACCTATTCATTACTTTTTTGCTTGTAGTGGGTGTCATGGAAGAATTGAGTAATAGGCGGCGCTTGACCAGCATTCTGTGTCATCTGTTTTTGAAATTATTTTGTATTAAATATGAACTTACATATTGATAAATTAATAAATTTAATCAAGTTTCTTATTATATATGAATATAATTAGTACCATAAGAGACATTCTTGATGTAAATGATTTGGAGCCACTAGTATGATTGTATGGCAGTTTGGCTTGACTCTCTTGAGCTTTTTTAGACTTCACCTACATTAAAAAAATAAAAACACAATAGTTTATCTTCAACAAATCATAACTAATAAAATTACTTTGGAATATAATTAATTGTTGTAAATAACATCCCAAAGCTACCTTCCACTTGATCTGGTGATTCCCAGCACTGCGAGACTATCAATTGCTTGCCAGCTGGATTACAATCCTTTGCCGGGTAGTCTTGGGGTCGGGGAACCCCTTGCTCCAACAGTTCAAGATAGTGACTATGCAGTTTGTATTTTCAACTCCTATACAAAACCTCGCACTGGGGGTCAATATCCACCCTGAGCTGCATATCGCCCTTGTAGTCCCCGATATCAAATATTTGCTATAATTAAGAGAGAACCATATAAAGAGTATTAATAACAAAATATAATCAGATATTGTAATGAGGAGTACAACTATGATCAGTTTTGTTGATATTTCTCGTTTCAGTTTACCCGTACTGAAGCAATGACGGCAAGCTTGATTCCACTCTCAAGCTTCTTTAAGCTATGGGGTTAGACTAGGGCGACCTCTCTAATGGCTGACCTAAGATGGTTAACTAGTGACTAGGCATGTTCGCCCTCTGGCCTAGAACTCGAGATGGGGATTTAAATTGGGATGTTATAACCTAACTGACTCCTTAGCTTTGCCTCCTTCTTCCCTCGCATAACGCCCCTTACACGGCTTATAACCTCCGAGATTGGGGCTGATGCTGTTAGGATGATAGTGCTAAATGCGTTAGTAAACACAAATCATTAAATTAAGGTAAATTCAAGATTTTAAAAGGTTATAATTTTCTCACTTACGCTGCTACCGATTGTATGAGAACTCGAAGGCTGGATGGCGGAGGTTGGGTTTGTGAAGGCTGTGTGGTCGGAGGCTAGTTGACTCCCAAATCGGGGGTGCAATTTGTGCCTCCAGACCGTGTAATTGGAAGATTACTTGGTGGAGGCTATGTCGCAGCTTCCGGTGTGCTCTTTGCATGAGCTAACCCAAGTCAATTGCGATACTCTGAGCACGTCTAACCCTATTCTCCCGAGGCATATCTGTAACCTAGCTTAGAGCAAAGTGACAAGAAAAATAAATAATTATTAGCAAAAATCAATAATATTAGATAAGTGAATGTCAGTAATTTGTATTCAATGGAAATGGAAATTATTTTAGCATGAATGTCACTATCAAAACTAATATTTTAAAGTACACGTTATAAACATTTACAGAGAGATTACCTAATCTGATTAAGATCAAGATGTCTTGTCATCTACGTCATCATCTTCAGGGGGAATGTAGTTTTCGTCATTATCATTCCCACTAATATTTTTCTTTCTCTTCTAGTTTGTCCCTTTAGCTAAACTAAATATAGCACGTGCGGTCAGTGGGAGCCTCAATGATGCAAGTTTATCTGCATTCTACTTAATTGTCTTTTTTTTTAATAAATAATTTGATGCTTGCACTTGACAGGACAACTCTCCTAGTTTGACCCATTTTTAACCTCCGTTTGGCATTTTTTGCAACAATGATAGATATATATATATATATATAAATAAGCATAAAATGTGAAATATAGAAATGTTTTATCCATATATGAACAAATCACAGGAGAAAATGAAATTGAAGACAATGTCATGAATGTAATGTCAGATCTTTATTAATTTACTTAATCGTTACTTGTGCAAAAATTGAAACAAACACTACATGTCATATTCCACGTCAGAATCAAACTGACTATATATATCATTGTCTTCGTCATCTTCGTACTTCACCAGTGTTTCATTCTCATCTTGGCCATCCTCGTCAACTAGCTCATCATTGAGAATGATCTAAGGATCTATATCATCCCTAGAGTAATGGACACTAGTACCATCGACAGGGATAAGGACAACAAACATCATTTCATCCTACTGAAATGCATCATTAGGCTCATCATCATCATCATTATCATCATCCCACTTAGCGGGTACATCCCATACTTCCTGAGGCTTGACCCATTCTACGAATTTTCAATTTTTTCCTCTATTGGTGTCATTGACGTAGAAGACTTGTATCACCTGACTTGGTAGGACAAATGGATCATCCTTACACCAACGACCCATGATATCAATGCTTGTAACATGTTCTTTGATATTTATTTTGTGTTTGGTACTAGTGTTGCACCATTCACATTCAAATAAAATCACTTTACCCCCGTGCAGATAGGATAATTCTCAGACTTTGCAGATGTACCCATAATAGTCATGTTTCTCCCCTTCGTATTCTCCTTCCACAACCAAGCCGCTACTTTGGCTCCTACGGCATTTTTTACGGTCTATAGTGTGGTGTCGATGTAACTACAATCACACCCCTAATAAAGATTCACTAGGGATTTAGTGCCATTTTTTAATGACCACATCTCATCAATAGCTTTTAATGAACCTTGAGTTTGCAATTGATTCATCTACATAAGCAGATTAAGACAAATGTATTATGCTAATGTCATTTAAAGTGTAATCCCATAATGTCTAGCAATTAAAATGACAATGTTTTTTATGTGTCACACGTTGTTTCAACCATTTTGCAAATTCTTTTCACTGTATCAGCCCGATTTCTCCACCTCTTTAATTTTGTACTAAATTCTTGTGTTCCCTACTCAAGGCGGCTTTTAATGAATTAGTAAAAGTAGAGAATGAATGAAAGAGTTAACAAGCAATGCCTAAAAATGGTTAGATTGAAGCATATACTATATTTATGGCTTCATCTCAGGGCTATTATTCAGCATAAACCAATGAGCTATGTCACGTTCTCTCTAAGAAGGACCATGTGCCCTTGCTATTAGTCCAATGGGACGGACAGTTTGTGTGAAGACCGACATCCCCGGACCACGTTGCCACCATCATTATAGCATTCTACTCTATCAATCTGCCTTAAATACATTGAACAAAAGTAAGACACTCTTTGACAATGAAAGCCTTAGCTATTGAACATTCTGGCAGACCTCGATTGACAAAGTACCCTTTTAGGGTCTTCAAGAGGCGTATTCGTTCCAACAAATACGACCTTCAGATCCACCGTACCCTGAATAGAGGATCGCTATCTGACAAGAAAATTCATTTAGTACTTCCACCGAAAAGATTGTCGTTTGCACAAAAATGGTTATAATAAGGGTTTGTTGAAGGATGAAACTGTTCACCAATACTCTTTAATAGGAGTAACTCTTGTAAAAAAGCTTATAAATCCCATTACTCTCTTTGCCATGGAGACAACTTCCCTAGTAAAATGACTTCTATAAAGCTACAGATAGGTAAAACCCTTCCTCCCCTATTATCCTTTCGTTTATTGTGAAAGCTAACTTTGGACCATTAGTGATTTCTTCTTTTCATCCGAGTTTAATCAAGCAATCAAGTGTTCTCTGACTGTGACTTTCCTCAATATGGGCTGCTTACTCATGGCTAATCTCTTAAAAAACAAAATCTGAGAGTACTACGTAGTCTCCTAAACAAACCCTGGTTTGAAACTAGCCCTAAAAAAGTTTTGTTTTTAACCCCTAAAATGCAATCTCAGTTCAAATGGCTCTCTTACCAGTGCAAGGTTTTTTACAACAGAATAGTCTTTTGAAATAGGCATTCAAGAGAATGGCCAATAACTTTTAAAACTTGTTTATTAGGATGCTGGTTCATTATTAACAAAAGAAAAATGAGAATATGTGGACCATAACAAACTACTTAGATGCTTGATTTCTTCCATTAACTTCATTTTAATATTTACTAAACACATGTTGTTTCCTAATGTAGCCTAGAAAACTAGTACTTTGACATAACCGAAATTAATGCACTTTACAAAAAGAAGAAGGCCCATGAGAAATTACTTGGAACTGATTCCAGTATGTTTCGTATTCATGTATATCAATGTTTGAGTGTTTCATATGTCCCACTGTGTGAAATTTATTATATAACCTCTCTACATGTTCCTGGCTTGATAATATTTTCCTTTTATCTTTAAAGATATGTTATTATTTATTCTATTTTTTTGTAAAGTTGTCTATGCATATCATTGTCATTTTAACTTCCCCTGTGTTTGACTGTTTTACAACTACTGTTCAGTAGTGCCCTTTTTAGGTAAAGAAGTGTTAACACCCTACTAATTTCTTTAAAAGTTTCGCATTTGGATCCTTTAAGCTTAATTACTATCAGAGCATGGGATGATAACATTTGATATGAATTACTAATGTGTAAAGCACGTTTTTAGATGGAGGAGAGTTCTTTTAATAATAAGTAAGATAATGATCATGATATTAACGAGAGGTGTAAAAGAGAGCAACAAGGAGTATTGGGTACTTTATGGGCTGCTGTAATAGCATGGAGACAGCTAATGATTTTTATTTGCATTTTTGTGGGTTATGTCTAAGAGGAGACTAACTATAATAAATAGAAACCTTTCAAGAACTTATTACATGGAAAGGTTAACAACCGAAGGGGATTGTGAATGTATGAATCAACTAAGAATGGACATTCGAACAATTTATCTGTTGTGTCACACCCTACGTGCAAGAGGATTATTGTAGGATACACGTGAGGTATCAGTTGAGGAATCTGTTGTTGAATTTATGCACACTATAGCACATAGTATGAGCAACAAAACAGATGGTGTTCGGTTTGCCAGATCAAATGAGACAATAAGCCGGCACTTAACCAAATGGATGTAGATGTGTTTATACCTGCTAGTGCCCATAAGCCACAAGGTCCATATGGCTTTGAGGTATATGCTCTATCGAATGTAATTTAATTTAATGATATTACCTTAATTTATGAGAATATTCACTACAAATGACCTTCAAATATGACTCTGTTGAGCTATTGATAGAATGTATATTCCTGTCTATGTCCCTTTAGAAAAACATGGTTCCCTGCGAAACAGGTTTTTTGTCACAGAATGTTCTAGTTGCTTGTGGCTATAATATGAATTTCCAATATGTACTCCCGGGTGATAAGTCTTTAAAAATACATATTTTCGTACACAATTTGACCCATTTTAAGGACTTATTAACTTGAAAGAGCCTCATTTAGTGTGATATCATGGTTTAATTCATTTTAAATTCATTTTTATATTTTTCTGCATAAATTGCTTAAAAATCACACTTTTTGCATAAATTCATGAAACCTGCTATTTTTGGAAAGTCTATTTTTGGAAAGTTTTGTGAAAATAATTTTTCTCATGAAATAAATTGATATCTCTTCATCATTAGTTCATTTATACAAAATCATGAAGAATGATGTACATTTTTATTATCATTTCATGAGAAATGGGCCCACAGTCATGCATTTGTGATGTTAGGGGTAAAATTATCTTTTCACATGAATTCACATCTGTTTTGTAGAAAATTGATTATATGGGTCCCATTTGTAAAGAATTGAGGCAAGGAATTGATTTTCAAGAAAAAGGAGAGCAGAATTGAAGAGAAAAGGAAATTGGAAGAAAATTGTAAAAAGTCGGCTTCATGGTCCCACACACACATACACATGTGTGGGGCACACTTGTAAAACATCCAAGATGGGGTCCATTTATTTGTTGCACATTTTCAAGAGATTTTGAAGAGAATTTGAAGAATATCTCATCAAAGATGGACAAGGAAAGCCACATAGGAGTTCTTTTTTGATAAGGAGAAGATTTAATTGAAAAAAAAATATAAAAAAATCCAAGCAAGCTATTCCACGTCCAAAAGAGATTTTGGATCAGATTTTGATTGAAAAAGTAAAGGAAAAAATCAAGGGAGAATTATCTAGAAGATCTCTTCAAGTTAGGAGCCAACAAGGAGAACTTTCCGAAAAATGAAAGTTGACGATGCAAAGAGATAAAAGGGGAAGTTCTACACTTCATGTGGGCCAAGTTTGATTCTAAGAGAGGATTCTTATTCCTATTTTATCTCTCAAAAGATCTCAATGCAAGGTGGCAAAGACAAAGAAGGAAAGGAGCATCCAAGAGGGATTTCTGGACAAAACAAGCAAGGAAAGAAGAGAAAAATAAAAAGAAAAAAAATCCCCAAGGATATTGCACGTCCAAAGCATTGGTTGGAGCCCTTTTTTCTTTCATTTTTTTAATTATTTTTAATATTTTAAAGTTTGAGAAGGAGTAGGACTTGAAAAAGTATAAATAGGGCACCCTTCTCCCATATTCTTCATGGAAGCATTACCCACCTCCCACCTCTAGATTTCTTCATCCATCTCTCCCTCTCTTGTCTCTACATCTCAAGTCATCAAGGAGGCTTAGCCCTAAAGCCACACCACCAACCTTGAAGATCAACTAGAAGGAGGAATTCTTTCCATCCTAGTATGTATAATCTTTTGGTTTAATTTTTTTCATCTTATGTAAAGGATTGTCATACTAGTTCAATAATATTCATCTTCTTATTCTTCTTATTCTTATGGTTGTATGTCATACTAGTTCAATAATATTCATCTTCTTATTCTTCTTATTCTTATGGTTGTATGATTGCTTGATTTGTGTTTTTTCTCGTTTGGATTGACGACCCAAATAAAGAACATACTTTAAGAAATTATTAGGCCTAGACTATGGGAGAATTTGAGTGAATATACCGCCTTTGACTTCTTGTTATTACCGCCTTTAACTTCTATTGTTTACCGCCTTTAACTTCAGTTATACCGCCTTTGACTTCCTGCAATTTTTATTTTCTTTCATTGCACTTTTAATTTTAAATTTCTACAATTTTATTTTCCTGCACTTCCATTTTATTTTCTGCACTTTTGTCATTTTTCTTGTTACATTCACATGGATTTTAAGTTTTGTTTTTGCATAGTTTGATGGTTGGATTAGGAATCATTGCATCTATTTTCTTATCATAAGATTTTGTGCATATTTAAGTTGATAAAAATTAAGCCTTCAGATCTGAATCTAATGATTAAATTCGGACTCAATTTATAAACAGCATAACTTAAGAGTTTCAGCAAACTGCAGAAACAGTTTTTAGTAAAAATTTCGAAGTGGGTAGACCAGTCAAATCACAATATTTTTCTTTGAAACTTGGAAAAATTAAATTTTAGGATGTGGTCTTTCATTCCCCAAAATTTCAGATCAAAATAATTTCGGAAGGTTTGTAAACCAGAGGCTTAAACTTTGCCAATCAGTCAACCCGAATCAGAATTTCTGCACAGAATTTTGCAAAGTTGTCATGTTCATGCATTCATAACTTTTTCGTTTTAAATCCTTTTTCACTTCCATTTTTTTTGTTGGTTTCTTACATCAGTAGAGCATGAATTCCAGCCATTAAATTTAGATTTAGGATGCATTAGAATAATTCAAATCATGCATAATATTTGCATCAACATACTAGTTTTTCAGACTTAGAATTTTTCAGCATCTCATAGCATGCATTGCATTACTAATTTTGCTTATTTTTTTTATTTTTAATTTTGTTTCTAGTTTTATGTTTTTGATTGTTTTAGTCAATTTTCAGAATTAAATATCTTTCTAAACTTGTTTTAATTGGAGATTTTAAATTGGAAAGTTTTTTTAGTTTTGGAAATTCTAACCTAGGAAAGTTTCTAACTTTTTTTTATTTTGTTTTTAACGTTGTTTAGTTTAGTTAGTTTCTAATTTTAGTTTTTATTTTTGGAAGTTCTAACTTGTGTTTTAGTTTTGCAGCAATTTTAGTTTTATTTTAGGAATCTTAGATTTGGGAAAGTTTCTTTCATTGGTTTGTAACTAATTTAATTTTGGTAAGTAGGACACTTGTATTTGTTAGATTTTAATTAGGTTAGTTTTAGATTTTTATTTTAAGGCAAGTCAAGTTGAAAAAAAATACCTTAAACACATTGCTCCCTGAGGATCGACCTGGTCTCACCAGTTTTATTACTACATCGCGGTTCTGCACTTGGAACTCACAATCAAGTTTTTGGCGCCGTTGCCGGGGAGCGCCATTTAAGGTAACTTATCTAACTTTCCTTATTTACATTGCTTTGTGGGTGTGGTTTAATTTTGGCATCTTTCTAGAAATAGGAGGACATGCATGGAATGATGAGTCGCCCTAATTTGGAATAGGAATGTGCATGGAATGCTAGAAAGTACACATCACTGCTATTTTTAGAAACTTTCTAAAATCGGGAAAAGTTACTGTTTTTCAACTTGTCTCAACTTCTTTTGGGAAGAAAGTATACCAAAGTGATCTAATCATTTTCCTTAATCTTCTCAGTGTCTAAGAAAGCCTTTGCCCCTGTAGTGCGCGATAGCTTGTCTGTTCAGAAACTGGTCCTTCAAACGGGTCCATCTGTGACTCTACCACTTCCTGGTGGTTAACTGGCCGAGTTGGTTTCATAGGACCAGATTGGAGAACTAGAGGAAACTTTTCAACCTTAAGGAGTTGCTTAGACGTCTTTTTTTTTCTAACTTAGGTTTTTATCTTCTTTTATAAACTGTGTGGAGGACAATTTCATTTGGGATCCGGGTGGACTCATGATTTCGAATCCAGTAGTGTAGGTTTTTGTTTCTTTTCTTTTTAGAGTAGATATTTCCTTTTAGAGTAGCTTCTTGTCTTTTTGTTCTTGTTTTTCTGTTTTGTCTAACTTTGGATAGGGAGCAGCTCGAACACATCTTCAGGTGACTTTTTCTCTCTACTCTCATTTACATTTATATTTCCTCATGTTACTTTTATAGTTCTGCGTTGCATGCATAAACATCGAGGACGATGTTCATCTTAGGTTGGGGGGTGAGAACAAGCACGCTTGTCCCGTTTTAGATAAATTTTTTTTTATTTTTTCTATCAGTTTTATCATTTTAGTTAGTTTTGTTTTAAAAATTAGGACCTTTATTTCTTTTTCGTTGGTATTTATTTTTCATTTTGGAAAAAGAAAATTTTTAAAAAGAATTGAAGCGATTTGAAGATATATAGAAATCTAGAATTTTCATACTTTTGGAAGGAAGTAAAAAGAAAGTTTGCATTTTCTGAAGGAGAAAACCTATCAAAAGATAACCAAGACTTGCTCTTCACATACACACACGTATACATTTTTCGAAATTTTAGATATGAAGCTTTGATGCTGTTTGTTTTTGGAATTTTTTTTTTTTGGAGAATACAATGTGAACTTGAAATTTAGTTTGTAGAATATTTTTGTTTCCTGATTCATTTTTGGTAAATTATATATATTAGAACCAAAATGAATTAATTCGAGTGAAATGAGAATTGCCACCTAGTGTTTACTTTGGTTTAAAAAAAAAGAAGAAAAAAAGAGTGAAAACAAAGAGCATATAATGAGCAATTTATGACTAGTTTGGGTTCGTAGCCTTTTTAACTCGAGCTAGTAAGCCCGGAGGGATATTTCCATATCTAATGCCCTAAAGCCATCTGGTTTGGGAGTTATTGGCCTAACGCTCGCTACATGGGTTAATTAGAAAGCTTAAGGGACTTAAACATTGCACAGTCATAGGAAAGAAAAGAAAAAAAAAAGAAAATAAAGATGAATTATGGCCCAACGAGTGTCCGTAGAAATTTTCAAGGGATATGTGCGGAAAAGCATAAGGACTAAGTTTGCTCCTTAGATCCCAACTTTTGCTATATCATATGAACTTGGAAAATTCTACGTTGGAAAAAGTAAGAGAGTGAAGAGTGTCCGTAAGAGTTTGCAAGGGAGTATGTGCGGGGAAGGACAAGGACCAGATTTGCTCTCTGGATCCTAACTTTTCTTATATCGTATGAACTTGGGAACTCTTGCGTCGGAAAAAGATAGTGAGAGAAAAAGAGGCCAACCGAAGTAAATAGTAAAGTGACAACTATCTTTGTAACTTTGAGAGGAAATCTCTTTTTGCTAAATTTCAGGGGATCAGACTATTTGAAGGAAAAATTTTGTTTTTGCAGCATTATTGTAAAATATCCGAAGTAGGTTTTTGATGTATACAGTTTCCACAGTGCACGCAAGTTGGTTTGAATTTGAGAAAGTTTTTGAGAATAGAATTGTGGACCGGAATTTGAAAAGTCCGAAAGTGTAATTATTCCAGATTTCAAAAATATCTGATATGAGTGAATTTTCTTTTGGGGAATTTCTTTTCGTTTTATTCTTTTTTTTAAAAAAAACAAAAAAAGAGAATTTTGTGGGTATATTCACTGCAAACCCTCACGAGGCACAACTCGTCCACTAGGGGGAACTTAGGGGTTTAAGGGCTTGCTGCATAAGCTAAATGTAGTCGAGAGTGCCAGCGAAAGTGGTGTTGCATTCATGTTTAGCTTTATTGCATTGCATTAGTTTAAGATAAGAATAGGTTAGGATGAATTCCTCATATTTTATCGCATTTTTTTGCTAGGGACTAGCAAAACGCTGGTTGGGAGGTGTGATGAGTCTTTAAAAATGCATATTTTCGTACACAATTTGACCCATTTTAAGGACTTATTAACTTGAAAGAGCCTCATTTAGTGTGATATCATGGTTTAATTCATTTTAAATTCATTTTTATATTTTTCTGCATAAATTGCTTAAAAATCACACTTTTTGCATAAATTTATGAAACCTGCTATTTTTGGAAAGTCTATTTTTGGAAAGTTTTGTGAAAATAATTTTTCTCATGAAATAAATTGATATCTCTTCATCATTAGTTCATTTATACAAAATCATGAAAAATGATGTACATTTTTATTATCATTTCATGAGAAATGGGCCCACAGTCATGCATTTGTGATGTTAGGGGTAAAATTATCTTTTCACATGAATTCACATCTGTTTTGTAGAAAATTGATTATATGGGTCCCATTTGTAAAGAATTGAGGCAAGGAATTGATTTTCAAGAAAAAGGAGAGCAGAATTGAAGAGAAAAGGAAATTGGAAGAAAATTGTAAAAAGTCGGCTTCATGGTCCCACACACACATACACATGTGTGGGGCACACTTGTAAAACATCCAAGATGGGGTCCATTTATTTGTTGCACATTTTCAAGAGATTTTGAAGAGAATTTGAAGAATATCTCATCAAAGATGGACAAGGAAAGCCACATAGGAGTTCTTTTTTGATAAGGAGAAGATTTAATTGAAAAAAAAATATAAAAAAATCCAAGCAAGCTATTCCACGTCCAAAAGAGATTTTGGATCAGATTTTGATTGAAAAAGTAAAGGAAAAAATCAAGGGAGAATTATCTAGAAGATCTCTTCAAGTTAGGAGCCAACAAGGAGAACTTTCCGAAAAATGAAAGTTGACGATGCAAAGAGATAAAAGGGGAAGTTCTACACTTCATGTGGGCCAAGTTTGATTCTAAGAGAGGATTCTTATTCCTATTTTATCTCTCAAAAGATCTCAATGCAAGGTGGCAAAGACAAAGAAGGAAAGGAGCATCCAAGAGGGATTTCTGGACAAAACAAGCAAGGAAAGAAGAGAAAAATAAAAAGAAAAAAAATCCCCAAGGATATTGCACGTCCAAAGCATTGGTTGGAGCCCTTTTTTCTTTCATTTTTTTAATTATTTTTAATATTTTAAAGTTTGAGAAGGAGTAGGACTTGAAAAAGTATAAATAGGGCACCCTTCTCCCATATTCTTCATGGAAGCATTACCCACCTCCCACCTCTAGATTTCTTCATCCATCTCTCCCTCTCTTGTCTCTACATCTCAAGTCATCAAGGAGGCTTAGCCCTAAAGCCACACCACCAACCTTGAAGATCAACTAGAAGGAGGAATTCTTTCCATCCTAGTATGTATAATCTTTTGGTTTAATTTTTTTCATCTTATGTAAAGGATTGTCATACTAGTTCAATAATATTCATCTTCTTATTCTTCTTATTCTTATGGTTGTATGTCATACTAGTTCAATAATATTCATCTTCTTATTCTTCTTATTCTTATGGTTGTATGATTGCTTGATTTGTGTTTTTTCTCGTTTGGATTGACGACCCAAATAAAGAACATACTTTAAGAAATTATTAGGCCTAGACTATGGGAGAATTTGAGTGAATATACCGCCTTTGACTTCTTGTTATTACCGCCTTTAACTTCTATTGTTTACCGCCTTTAACTTCAGTTATACCGCCTTTGACTTCCTGCAATTTTTATTTTCTTTCATTGCACTTTTAATTTTAAATTTCTACAATTTTATTTTCCTGCACTTCCATTTTATTTTCTGCACTTTTGTCATTTTTCTTGTTACATTCACATGGATTTTAAGTTTTGTTTTTGCATAGTTTGATGGTTGGATTAGGAATCATTGCATCTATTTTCTTATCATAAGATTTTGTGCATATTTAAGTTGATAAAAATTAAGCCTTCAGATCTGAATCTAATGATTAAATTCGGACTCAATTTATAAACAGCATAACTTAAGAGTTTCAGCAAACTGCAGAAACAGTTTTTAGTAAAAATTTCGAAGTGGGTAGACCAGTCAAATCACAATATTTTTCTTTGAAACTTGGAAAAATTAAATTTTAGGATGTGGTCTTTCATTCCCCAAAATTTCAGATCAAAATAATTTCGGAAGGTTTGTAAACCAGAGGCTTAAACTTTGCCAATCAGTCAACCCGAATCAGAATTTCTGCACAGAATTTTGCAAAGTTGTCATGTTCATGCATTCATAACTTTTTCGTTTTAAATCCTTTTTCACTTCCATTTTTTTTGTTGGTTTCTTACATCAGTAGAGCATGAATTCCAGCCATTAAATTTAGATTTAGGATGCATTAGAATAATTCAAATCATGCATAATATTTGCATCAACATACTAGTTTTTCAGACTTAGAATTTTTCAGCATCTCATAGCATGCATTGCATTACTAATTTTGCTTATTTTTTTTAATTTTAATTTTGTTTCTAGTTTTATGTTTTTGATTGTTTTAGTCAATTTTCAGAATTAAATATCTTTCTAAACTTGTTTTAATTGGAGATTTTAAATTGAAAAGTTTTTTTAGTTTTGGAAATTCTAACCTAGGAAAGTTTCTAACTTTTTTTTATTTTGTTTTTAACGTTGTTTAGTTTAGTTAGTTTCTAATTTTAGTTTTTATTTTTGGAAGTTCTAACTTGTGTTTTAGTTTTGCAGCAATCTTAGTTTTATTTTAGGAATCTTAGATTTAGGAAAGTTTCTTTCATTGGTTTGTAACTAATTTAATTTTGGTAAGTAGGACACTTGTATTTGTTAGATTTTAATTAGGTTAGTTTTAGATTTTTATTTTAAGGCAAGTCAAGTTGAAAAAAAATACCTTAAACACATTGCTCCCTGATGATCGACCTGGTCTCACCAGTTTTATTACTACATCGCGGTTCTGCACTTGGAACTCACGATCACCGGGCTGGGAAGGTTTAGCTGCGGACGCAAGCGTCTTACAGTATGCATTGACCATAGAAGAGTTATTGAAAATACCAGAAGGTGATTACTTCCTTTTAAACAATCATACATCCAATATTTACTTCCATGAAGTGAAAATAATTATTACCAATGTCTTTACAATTAAACATCATGAGTAGGTAGGTATTACATAGTAGATACTGGATATCCGAATGCTTGAGGATTCTTAGCACCATATTGTGCAGTAAGATATCATCTGAGTGATTTCAGAAGTACAAATCCAAGAAATAAGAGGGAACTATTTAACAAGAGACACTCTCGAGCTCGGAATGTAATTGAAAGGACCTTTGAAATTCTAAAGAATCGATTCTCAATCTTGAAGACAACTACACAATACTAATACAAAGATAAAGTATCCATAGTTGTTGCCTATTGTGTGATGCATAATTTTATCTGAAAATTTGGTGGATGTGACTCTGTGGAGGCTTCGTGATTAAGGAAAATGGTGATGGGGATTATTTGCATGTTGCCCTTTCATCACCCCATGATGATCTTGATAATGAACTAAGTCAAATTGCCTTCAACACACAACCTTTGACTCTTTATACTAAAGCAGAGAGAGCAAAATGGCATCTGTTTAGGGATAATATTGCTAGATGACTTTGGAATGATTACTGTAGTAAATTGTTACAGGCTCTATAATTTGCTTTTAATATCAAAATATAATTCTCAATGTGTTTTTCATTTCAAGCACTATAAATCAGTTACATGTGAGCTATACTCTCAAATCTTTATAATATGTACTAGTTTAATGTTGTTTTCCAAATGTGTGGATCACTTCTCTTAGTTTAGCTACTTGACGGTGCTTGTTTCTTCATGTAGAAATGGCACCATGTAAAAGGAATCTCCAATTTGATGCAAAATTGGATAAAGAATTATTGGATCTAATGTTACCATAGATCACGCTGGGTGTTAAATTTGAAAAGAAATTAAAAAAAAAAGCTTACGAGAATGTTGCTATAATTTTATAAGATATAGTCATAGGCGACTACGTAGTTACCTCCATTACCATATCCAATTGGTGCAAAGCTTTGAAAAAACAATATTCAATTTCAATTGAAATGATAAATGCATCAGGATTTGGATATGATGCTATGACAAAATGTATTACTGCTTCTGATGAAGTTTGGAGATCATGGGTTGAGGTACCTAGATAAACCTATATTATCTCTAATTATATATCTATAAGCATTAATTGTTTTAACCAAGCTATGATTAAATTTTTTGTACAGGAACATTCGGATGCTAGACCGTATAGGAGTAGGATTATAGATTATGACAAGCTCAGTATGGTGTTCGGAAATGATGTTGCAATAGGCCAGTATGCACGATTAGCCATAGTTACTCCCAGCCGGGGCTCTAGCGACGGCTAAAATTACCATTACACACCTTCTAAACACTACTCTGATGTAGGATTGAATAGTCAATTGAATGGACTTAGAATACTTTAAGTGGTGGAGAAGGATCCTCAAAGTGGCAGAATTCATGTAAATGGAACAGTGAGTTTCTTGACATTATAGCTTCCATTGAGAAGTCATCTGAGCGATTACACAGTGCTATTAAGGAGGTTGCATATAGCATTAAGATGCTATGGAAGCAAGCTGTTGATGAAATCATAGTTGAGTTGCGTGAAATTCTGTTATGGGGGGATTAGACATGCAACTGTCACACGAGTTGTTAATCATTCATCAAGACATGATTGCTGCTTTTCGAAGCTATGATGATAAGACTGAATGGATCCTTAGACAGCTTCCAAAAATCAAAGCTGAAAGGCTCTAACAAAGTACAATGATGTATTCCGCTATGTTCTGTTTGACCAAGGATACAGAAGCTTTTAATTTGAATGAGAGACAAATGATGGTATCTTTTACTATCATACGTCCTTAAAGGTTTCAGTTTATTTTGTTTGGCTTTGGCTTCTATTGATAGTGGTATTTTGTGCAACATTTTAATTCTTTGTCATTTGATTATGAAAAGTTGAAACTATGGTGATGCAACTTAAACAATGCCCTACACATAACTACATATTTTCTGGTTATTTAGATTTTACATCTTTATCCAAGTTGCTTTAGTATGTATTTTATTAATAATCATTTACTGCCGCACTAACTAGCATGTAATGATTTGCTGTATTTTGACATAATTATTTTAGAAAGTGCTCTCTCTAATTACAGATTCTCTCCGCCCCCGCTACACGTTCTCATTAATATGGCTCGTTACCAATGTTATGTTGTGTATGGGGGTGGTGACCAGGTATATATCATTCGTGGACCGAATGCAAAGCAAATATGAATCACTATCCAAATACAATGTCCACTGGTTTCAGTAATGTGGAAGACGCTGTAGCTAGTTTTTAAGATTTCACTACTTTTGAGTCGACATTAGCTACCCCATTCAGTTCAAGTCAAAGTCAACCCTCAACAGCTACGATGGAACAATGCAATAGGAATACAGAATGTCTACTTATGATGGCTATGATATTGCTTCTTTTTTTTTTTTTTTTCTATCTAATATGCCTTTTGACCCCTTCATGTGTTGTTGAATAGGGCCTAATGTTATCTGTTAGCTTATGTTTGGTTCCACCACTAATGAGTATCGATAGTTCTAAAACTCAGTGGATATCCTAATAGAATTTTGTAAGCCATTTCCGTATATTGGTGAACAGTATGGTAATGTATTCAAAGTTTTATTTTAATCTTGGTATTGGACAACCTTTTTAACCTTTTATACTATATGGGGATGTGGGGTGTATGTGTTATAGCTACCAAACTTTGATATAGCTATGGAGGGGTATGTGTTATAACTACTAAACTCTCAATGTAAAATCGGAGGAAAGGTTTTTCCAAGAGTTGCATTAACAATGGATTAAATCTAATTGGTGAAATAAATTCATCTCAATGAGGAAGTGTTATTCTGTGCTTCCAGGGAAGTTCTATACATCAGTGTTCCCACGTACAGTCATTGCTATTGCTTATTCTCTGCCTGGTGTTTTGTAAGTTGTAGGGCTTAAATGGAGAATGTGGTTCATTCAAACAATAATTCATACTGTTAGTGGAGATATTAGTTATTTTGGATCATTTTAATTACAAAGAATATTTGTATGATATATTCAACTTATAACCTTCTAAATATATTATGAACAAATTACTTGTCCATATGCCAAATGTTCCGCTTAGCTTTCCTGGCATGGAAAACATACCATGCGACAACCCGCAACGAGCTATTGTTATATGTTGACATTTAATTTATCAGAGCCATGCTCAAATCCATTTATTATTTGATGTGTTCCACTCTTTGACATCAAAAAAAGGATTAATAGGTCTTCCATTCTTCCAAATATAATTAGATGTTAATATCAACATATAATATGTTCATATCACCATTTACTCCGTTGACAATGAACAAAACGCTCAATGGTTTCAATCGTCTACTATATTTTAACGCAGAGATATGTTGGCATTAACAAAATATATGTTGATATTAACATATTAGTTGTTGATATCAATAGAAATGCTCACTTATTTCAATCTTTTGCAATGTTTTTAATGAAAGATACGTCAACATCAACGAAGTATATATTGATATCAATATATTATTTGTTGATATCAACAAAAACGCTTAATTATTTCAATCATCGGCATCCTTGTTTTAGCGGAATATATTGACTTCAAAGAAGTATATGTTGATATCAATATATTATTTGTTAACATCAATAAAAATGTTTCGTTATTTCAATCGTTTGCAACCTGTTTAGGCACAGCTTCTTTGACATACAACAAAATATATGTTGATATTAACCTATTATTTGTTGACATCAACAGAAACACTCTGTTACCCTTAGCTTGTGTAACCTTTCTAAGTAGATTTCTGTGTATATCTACAGACTATATGTTGATATCAACATATAATCCGTTGACATCAACAAATACACTGAGCTAATGAAATCTTCTCCAACTATCACATGCGTATTTGCATTGAAATCAGCATAAATGATGTTGATAATAACATATAATCTGTTTACATCAAGTTGAACAGTCAGTTAATTCAATCCACTGTATTTTTTTTCAACAAATCAACATAATGTAAGTTATTGTCAACATATAACCTATTAACATAGGAAAAAGTCACTCCTTATTTTAAATTGTTTGCAACATATAATTAGATTCATCTTATTTTCCGACATATCATACATTCCTATAGACATATTTCTATGCATTGATCAGCAGCGGGATATCAATATAACATTATTATTGTTTATTTAACAGTTATATATAGAGGCATCTCTATGGTTCACAACAACATTCGTGCGTATATATATTATTGAATCCAATGGCTTCTTTAACACAACGAAACTTACAAAAAATTTTTATATACAATTAGCATTTCTTTGATATGCGTCAAGATTAGATGTATTGAAGCTTCCTAAACCTACAATAAACCAAGAACATGTTGATTCCTCCCTTTATATAAGTATCTTTATCTAATGAATTGCTGGACTACTAATTTACATCTATAATACATTATATCCCACTGTGTAAATTCAATTTTGCGATTCAGGACTAGATGTTCTATGTATGCCATTATGAAGAACCCACAATCATATACATTCTCTTGTAGAGGAATATTTTCCATGGGCTGCTTGATCTACTCCATTGGACTGTCCCAATTGAAGCAGAAAATTGTTGATTGAGCCAAATAATCTACAAAAAACAAAGCATACTATTAGGTGAGCTTCATTACAAATAGAAATCGTATTTAATGAATATCATACTTACATATTCAACTACTGTTTTTCAATATTTCTCAAGTGACAAACTATTATATTATTCCCATGATCTTGTCCTTCGATATCCCATGATAATGGTGAAGGGAGATGAGTAACACATTGGTACATTGATGATTTCTACTTTTTGCATCTCATGTACCCTCCATCCATGTTCACTGAAGATGTGTACATGATTCATGTCGTTTTGCCTTAATTATATAGTTTTTGTAATAATCAGATTTTATCCACATTAGTTTGATAGAATTGTGATGGAAAATTGTATGCATAATAAAATGGGATGTTATATAATGTAGATATTACCGCGGAATTTGCATCTACGAAGTATGCATGTGGCGCCTTGGGTTTTAAGTATATATCCAACCAATTTTACAATATTTCAGTATCAAACCATTCTCTTAATAAGAGTCTCTTCAACTTATTTGAAGCAGGGGTGATGCAACACTTGGATAGGTAATCAGAGCTAGAAATGGACAAATCATATTAGTATATTACAGATGCGCAGAATTTGTTATGGTTTTGTCTTAGTTGTATTAGAGAAATAGTATCTTTTGTAATAGTCATTTCAAAACTCATTAAGGGCCTTGACCTCCTCATCAGTTAGTTTGTATTTGGTATTTTTGGGCCGAGTTACCATAGGCTGAATCCGTGAGACTTTACCATATCCTTGCTATCATATTCTACCACATTCTATACACAGTTTTTGATGTCTTTTGGCAAATCTAGCAGAATGGCCTCTTGTTTTATTATTATTATTATTATTATTTTGCATGGGAGGACTATCAACCTTAATTGGTAAGAGAGTGTTTTAACCTATGCAACCTTCAAGGAGACATAAAAACAATTGGTTTGTGGGAGTGGCATCGCTTACTGTTTTTGGTATACTCTGTTCCATTGAATTAGGTGAACTGGATAAAAAAACTAGTTTCTTTTTCTACACCAACTTTTTCTTCTCACTGATTTTACTCATGTCATATCTGGACTCTACAAAATCTTTCTTAAATGCTTTGTTGAAGATTTCCACCTTTCTACGTACTACATGCAGTAGTTCCTCTGAAGTTGAAGTCTTAAATTGTCTTTTCTTCTCGGCCAACATTGACATCATATCTTCCAAGAATAAACGAACCTATACCATTAAATTAATATGAATAATTAGCAACTTCGCCATCGTGGTTAACAAATCAACTTATAGGGACTTGATTGAATTTAACCTACCAGCGTTTTAGGAATTAATTGATCATCCTTAGGAGTTGGCTTAAGTTCTATCTAAGGTCCCATATCCACATCATCAACGTGTTTTGCATTCATGGGAGGACTAATTCTCAACCACGTTATCGATTTGTACTACTTCATGTAAGTGTCATCATGCATATTTCCACTGATAGATTCTCCTTTCAAGACAGCATCAACTGTTCGGTCCCACATTGCAATGAATTCTTCTTGTGAGTTCCTGGAGTCCTTTGTTGATTTTTTCACTTTGTCTATTCTATTCAATGGCATGTTGAAAGGAACTGAAACATTTGCTTTAAACCAAATTGCATCATCGCCTTAACACTGTTGTGTCATTCAACAATTCAGTAAAAATCAATATAGTGTTTGAACTAAATAACAATATCTCTTTTTTCGATACCAGCTCTACCAATTTAGCTTGTACTTCCTTATATGGAGTCTATACAAACTGCAAATTAGAGAATGTAAGATCTGAGGTGAATATTGCAATGAATGTATAAGTGTAAAACATAACTATAACAAGCTGACATCATGAATGGTAATTCACCTCCGTGACTTTCATATTGTCTAATTGATCCCTATGTTTCTTAAGTTTCATGGAAGGTCTAAACTTTTTTAGACTTTTAATCCATGGTTTGTAAAGTGGAAAATCAAAATCAAATCTATGTCTATGAAATGGCCCTGTGGTTGCATGAGTGCCAGTCTAGCCTAAGCCTAATTTGAAAGTAACAAAACAAGTAAGAGAAACAATTAATTATACATTCTTATTAGTGATACTATCATGCAATATAATTAACAAGTTATGTTACTTGTAATAGTTGCACCGGACTAGTCAAAGTATCGGAAGGTCTCGACAACAGCTTCTTCTCTTTTGTGGCTTTCTTATCTTCATTTTTGTCATTTGTAGTAATGGACATTGATGCCTTTGTCAACATTCTATACAAACTTGCTAGGCATGTAGGGTCCCATGCATATCTCCTAAAATCTTTGAATAAGCTTAGCAGCAATGCCCGGTCCGATGTATCGTATGCATTGTTGATGAGTTGACCTCCTATTAAGCAAAACAGGTACACTCTTGTATTACACTTATGAACTTTTTTTTATCTATTTTCTTTATCTTTGGCTCTTCTTTAAAATTTCGCTTCATCTAATTGAAATTTATTCGTGTACCGATGCTATCCTATTTAAGGGTTGATACCTTATGTAGAAGATTATTGCATAGTTTTGCACACTCTTTGGCACTACTTATGGTTTTGCCGATCACTGGTGGGCCATTAATTGGAGGACCATAGATATAAGCCACATCCTCTAGTATGATGGTGGCCTCCCCACATAGTAGGTGGAAGGTATTTGTTTTTGGCCTCCATCTCTCGACCAGTGCCGTAATTAATGTATGATCCAATGGTATTCTTGACATGTTCGAAAGATGCTTTAACCCACACATACGTATAAATTGATGTTGTCTCTTTGTGAGACACCAACTGTTGATATTATATGGGGTTACAACAATTCTCAAGTTGCCTTTGTCCTGTGAAATTGTCATAGTGATAGCAAATTAGTATCATGGTCTAGTATTTAATTAGAATGGACAATAGGAGGAAGATAATGTAGTTTGTAGTCATTCCCATACCAACAACATTTCTTGACAAACACAAATGATGTTATTTACTCTATGAAATTACTAATGAGAATCATGAGTCTTTCTAGTATAAAGATGACATTCGGAAATAAATAGTGACAATTTCATTTACTATATTAGAAATAGACACGTACCTCCCCATTACTTATCTGTTCTATGATGTGGTCATTCTGTCCGAATAGTAGTATTTTTTGTTCCTTTGTAAACTCGTGAGCCATAAGTAACTTGATACATTACGGAATGAAGTAATAAATAAATGAGAGATATTAATGTATTAGTTAACCTCATTGACCTCAATTTTCCTTTTTAAGCAGAAGTTAAGTGTGTAATTGTTGATCTTGTCTTTATAATATATTATTTTCTAACAAATATAATGCGATATGAAAGGGTAGAAATTGTGACATAAATTGCATGACAGTTGAGAAGGAACTCCAAACATATATATATATATTCTTAAACTAACCAAAATTAGTTTCCATTAGATTCCATGAAGTGATATCATTCAATTCCATGCCATGTCCTAGCCACAGAGGAGTTATGTCAAGACAGTAATGAGGTAATACAACGATTAGTTATTAGGAAAAAAACCCAAAAACAGAAAAACATCTATTGTTCCTGCAGAGTAGTCATGCTATCTCTTCCTGAGTAGGCATTGATACATGATAATAAATAACTGTATAGCTCAGAACAGAATGTCAGTTATATAGAGTAAATGTTGTATCCAAAACAGTTGGCTTCAAGTATACATTGGCTCAACATAAATCTAGTCGCAGAGGGAAATGTCTTTAAGTAGAATAGGCCTGAATGTGCAACAGGCCCCCTGGTCAGCACATGACTATGTGAAGAACTTAATTCAAAAAGTAGATTAAATATTTTACTAACAATACTAGTTGGCCAAAAATGTATTGCTAGCGATTTTGTATTGTAGGTTCTTTCATTTAACAGCCACATCTAGGCTCATTTATAGGATATGTGCCCCACATAAACTCTTGATCCATAAGTAAATGGTTTCTGGTGGATAAAGGAATTGGTAGAGCACTTTCAAAAAAGTTTTTTTAGGAGCAGAAGTTAAAAAATTATAATTGGATCACTATGTAAATGGTTCTCAAAATGGAAGACATCAAAACAAAGTTTCATCGACAGTTTCTTAATCAAAGTCTTAAATGAGTATAATAGACAACCCAAATTACAAATATTGATGATGTTTATGGATATTGATGAAATCCGAGGTGGCTCAATTGCAAAATCATTGCAGCTGTTAAGGACCAGAAGGAGAAGCCCTCTTCAACCCTTCACGGCCGTGTACGGTTCTTGATTAGATCAAAATCTTGAACTGAACTTTGCTGAAGGAGTGGAGAAAGCATACCTTGCAGGACATGCGATGAAGATTGCGGACGACGATGCTTTCGTTGCCCACAAGGACCCACAATTCAGCGTTGCATGCCGTTGTTGCTGGGAAAGCAGGCTGTTATAATTTTAAGGCCCATGAGAGATTACTCTGTTTCTGCCAATTGATAGTCTCTTTTCTTAGATGCACAATCATTACGTAGATACACTAGAGTTTTATGTTGATATCAACGTAATGGAGGGCAAAATGTTAATGACCACTTCTCTTGTTTGGGCGGGGCAAGTTATGTTGTTTTAATTTTTGATGACACATTGCTTCTTAAAGGTATTATTGCACTATTGTTGGTAGTTTGATGATAATATCCTGAACTACCCGAACTGCAAACTTCTCCTATCCAAACAAGGTAAGGGACTGGTGAAGTAGTCAAACCCACCTTGGACTATTAAATATTTTCCCTTATTTGACATGAACTTCACTTTACTCCACTTTATGTCAACATCCAAACAGACCTGAAATGAATAGAGAGGGAGAGAAGTGGAGAAATTTAGTTAGAGAGAGGGTGTCTTCCTTCATGCCTTGGACGTCCAAAGGGTTCGTATTTGTATTTTTTCATGCCATAAGCTACCTTCTTTACTCCCTTCTTTCTTGCTTGCAATCTTTTCTTCTTGGAAAGATCTTCCAACTTATCCCTTTAAGTTTGAAAAAAATTAAGGGATTGTGTGAGAAATTGTTGGCTTCCTTCTTGAAAATCTCTCTCCACATCCACTTCCTTTTATAGCTTTTGAGCAAATCTTCTTGAATTGGGCCCACTCTTGATTGAAAACTTATTATACGCCCCATTATAAACTTCAACTTCTTTAAAATTAAATAGATGGACCCCCACCAAAACACCTTGGCTATGAGCTACTTTCGTTGGTCTAGTTATGGATGTATACACCACATGACGACTATTTCCTTCTTACAATCCCACTTTCTTTCTTGAAAATTCCTTTGTTGACTTTTACTTTGAGATATAATAATAGATAAAAGGAAGAGAAAGAGTCTTGCATGATTTGCCAAAATTTTGAGTTTAATTTGCATGAAGTGGACGTCCACGCAAGAGTAAGGTCATTCCATTTTTTGACTTTTATTTCTTGTACAAAGAATTTTCCTCCTTGGCTTTATGCACTTTCTTTGATGGGATTTTGGGAGGTAATTAGAGACAAGAGTTCTCTAATTATTTGACAAAATACTTGCTCAAATCCATGCATAGGTGGACATCTAGCTAGGCTTATTTAAACTTTCCATTTTTGCAAACTATGCTCTCATGCAAAGAATCTTCCATGTGAACCTTTCTTCCATGTGATTTCTTGAAATGTCTTGGCAATTTTTCCAAACCTTCTTTAAATCATTTAAATTGATCCAAGAAAGGATGGTGGACCCCCTTTGGCTGTCCCTCACATGTGTGAGCTCACACATGTGATTGTGGGTTCATTTGTGCGCAATTCTTCTTCTTTTTTCAAAATTTCTTTTTCTCTTCTTTTCTTTATTTGATTTCCTTTCTTTTATTTTATTTGGTCCAAATCTTGCATGTGGGAGCCCCGTCTTCAATTTCATATAAGCAAAAGTGATGTTTTATGTGAAAAAATAATTTTAACCTAATATCACAAATACATAAATATGGGTCTATCTCACATGAAATGATAGTATTAATGCAAATCATTGGACCTTATTTGACTTAAATGAACTAATGATGATGAAAAATTGAATCATTTCATGAGAAAAAAAGTTTTCACAAAACTTTCCAAAAAAAGAACTCTAAAAATGGCAAATTTAATGATTTTAAGCAAAAATTGTGATTTTTGAGAAAAAAATGTGCATGAAAACCCTACAATGATTTATGAATGTACAAAACCATGATTTCACACTAAATGAGGCCTATTTAAGTGGATAAGTCTGTAAAATATCTCAAAATATGCATGAAAATGTGCACTTCTAAGGACTTATCAGGGCTCCTATGCAGTGTTGCTGTACTATATTATAATGCTACGACCTGCTTTATCCAATGGAAGTTCCCCATATCTATTACCCAAGGAGGAGTTTGAAACTTGAGATCTCATTCCATGTGAATTCAACAAGTCCATATATTCTTATATTCTTTCACTGATATACAAAAATATCTTTTAACAAATAATTAACAAAATTACACTTATAAAATGAATAACATGATATCTTTCCAAAAATTTTCTCCTAGTGTCTCTTAAAAAAAGGGAAAAAAATTCAAAAGATATATTTGTGTGCCCAGTCAATCCATCCTTCACTTTGGGGATATTCAAGATATAAGTAGGGGCATTGGGAGCTATCGGCTATGTCCTTTAATACAAGAACTAACGCGAAGAAAAAAAATTTTCATAAAAAAACACGAAGAAAAAAATTAAAAAAGAAAAAAAGCCTACAATAATGGATAAAAAACAATGCTAGTTCTAAAAGATTTTGTGAGTTATTATTCTTTTCAATGTGAATATCATAAAACACATTGAGGCTTTTATCTCTTTATCAATTAATCTATGCATTAATCTCAAGAAAAACTTGGGAAACGAATTAAATGTCATAAATGAATAATTCAAAGAACATTGCCCAATCCGTATTTAGAAAAAAGAAAAAATATTTTGAACATTACTTGAAGAATTAAATCCTTTTTGGTGTAGCATATTTAATTGTTGATAATAAAGTAAAAATATTTCTCTATAAATAGATAGACAAATGTTGATATAAGATATATAATCTCAATTAGACCATGATATTATCATCGTCGCATGATTATCAATCCAACGATGATTCCATTTAGTTCCTGTAGCAATCATCATAGCAGGGAGAGTTCAATTTAACATTTTGGTCAAAAGTGGGGCCATAGTAAGTATGATAGTATAACAAATCAATCTAACAATTAGAGACAAATAGAAAGATTGTCATTTGGTTGCTGAGTCAATCATTGTATCTTTTTTTGGTGAGGATAAATGGGGTGGTAGCCTAAGTTTAGACCTAACTACAGTTGGTCGGGCATGTGGAAGGCAATTGCTTCAGTTGGGGAAGAGTGTAATTTGAGAGAGGAAACATTATTAAAAGGAGTGGGCTTTGTGGTGGGGGATGGTAGAGATGTTAGATTCTAGTTGGATGATTGGGTGGCCGTGGGTCCCTTATGTAATTTATTTCCTATGTTATTTAGATTGGCGGAAAAAAAAAACTCTTCTGTCGGTGAATGTTTTGAGGTGAAGAGTAGAGTTTAGCGTGGGGAATCTCTTTTAGAAGGAGTCTTCGACCGCTGGAGGGAGACAGTTATGACGAATTATTGAGTATTCTTGTTAACACATTCTTTTGCAGGGAATCAAAGGACTCTTGGATTTGGAAGCTTTGAGTATTCTTGTTAACACATTCTTTTGCAGGGAATCAAAGGACTCTTGGATTTGGAAGCCATCCATATCTGGAGAGTTTTTAGCTAAAGCTTCTACTTGGCTTTAGAGGGAATTCAACCTCAGAGGCCCCCATCCTCCCTTGTGTGGTTAGAGTTGGTTCCCCCTTGAGTCGAGGCTGTTTGTTAGTTAGTTGTTGTGGCTAAAGTATCTACAGTTGACAATTTGAGGAGGAGAGGGTTGACTTCCAATAATCTTTCAGACACTTGTGTCATGTGCAACAAGGAGGAGGAGTCAATTAACTATCTTTTTCTCCATTGCAAGGTGACATCCCTTATTTGGAGCAACTTTATCTGGAGATGTGGTATTGCTTGGCCTTGCCTAAAGAATATTACGAACATGGTGGAGTCTTGGTTAGGAGGGTGCTTTGTGCAGTGTGGCCAAGTGCTATGGAGGATGATCCCTTTTGTTATTTTTTGGTCTATTTGGAAGGAAAGAAATAATAGGATCTTTAGGAGCTCCTTTTCTTCCACATCAAATTTGATTTGTAAAGTAACATTTACGATTGTGAAATGGGCTTTAATTAGAAAAAAGTTTTTCAAATTTACCCTTGATGATATCATTTCAAGTTTGGAAGCATGTATAGTGTGTGGTCCTTTAAAAAAGAGGAGATTAACCTATTGGAGCCCCCCTCCACAAGGGGTTTAAAAGTTTAATGTAGATGGTGCTTTTAGGAGAAAGTCGCGTCCTGCAAGGATTGGAGGAGTGATTCACACTAGTAAAGGTGAGGTGCTTTTTATACTTTCCAAGCATGTTGGTATGTGTGACTCTAATGAGGTAGAGGGGCTAGTTATTTTAGAAGGTCTTAGGTTGTTCTCTTCAAGATATAATGCTGCTCTTCTTATAGAAAGTGATTCCTCGAATGCGGTTGGCTGGGTGTCTAATAAAAAGGTTAATCGTTGGAAGTTTCAGTTCTATTTAACGAAATTAGGGAGTTATCTGCTAACACTAACATTACTTTCCACCATGAGGTCAGATCCACCAATTTCATGGCCGATGTGTTAGCTAAGTAAGGGGTTGATAGATTGAATCTTTGGGTGGGTCTGTTGTAGTTGAGGTTGAGGTTGGTGTTTATCTCTTACACCCTCTCCTTTCTCATCTTCTATCTATGTACTTTGTATCCCTTTGCCCTTAATGAAATTTTGTTACTGCTTAAAAAAAAATCATATCATTGTTATCATGAATGCTTAGATTTCTAAAAAATGTGAAAAGTTTACAAGGGTAGTTTTGTAAAGTGCTTGTTAAATGATATTTTTATAAATAAATGAAAGATTATATGGATAATAGGAGGGTGTTGTAAAGTTTTCGAGATCTTTATGACTTTTTGAATGCACATGGAAGAGATTGCATGTTCCAAACTTCTCCTTACGGTACATGGGCTATCCTCTTTGGACAAGGCAGGTCATTGACCAATGTTCAAAATCTAGGTACAAAATTTAGATATTTCAATTGGGATTCAATTTATTACGGAGTTGGGTTACCCAATTACTCCAATATTTCTTAAACTAATAAAACAATTAATGTTAACATAGTGCACATTTCATAACCATAATCATCATCATCAGAAAAAAAATCATCATTTTATATAATCATATAAAGAAAAAACACAGTATATTTCAATATATGGAAAAAATATTATCATCATGTGTCATCGTCCACCATGCATTAATCCTTATTATTACATGCCAATTTCAAATTAGCAGGTACTTTAGTCACGGTCAGCCAATTAGGCTAGGACACCAAACACCCCCCATCAAGGGGTTAGAGCGAGCAAGTTTGAGTCTTCTGGAAGGAAGAGGAGAGAAAAAAGTTAACATGTTTTGTTCCAATTCCATTTTTAAAAAAACTCTACTTCGTAAGAGTTCATGAATACAACTCATAAATCCAACCAAAATAAATGTGGAAGAAACTAATATATAATGTTTATATGAGAAAAGTCCAAAAAAAAAAAAGATTTGAACTTAGGTTTTGACTGAAAAACCATTGAAAGGCTTATAGCTCCTTATGATTATTATTATTATAAAAATAGGCTTATAGTTCTTAGTTTTAGAAGACTATATTTTGAACCAAATCACCAAGAAAAAGACTTTTACTTTCCAAAAAGTTGTAAAAGCTCATGTTTGGCAATTGTAAATTCTGGAGGATTCGAACCGCTTGAGGATTTTCATGTCTGATCCTCACTTTGTAAATTTGCACATTAAAACCAAATTTATTGGTTATATTTATGGGATAATTAACGTATGGATGCCCTTATACCCAACAATTGCCTTAAAACTATCTAAGAGAAAGATAATTACCATATAGCTATTCGTACTTAAAAGGGCACCCCATAAGTGACAATTTTACCTTTAAAACTTGTGATATCCTATAGGTGTTCATCATCATTAAAGCCTTATCCAACTCCACTAGTTTTTGCTGTCAGTCCCAAGCCGGGTAAAGGAGGAGGGTTGCATTAGGTAGGTTGACAGCCAGCGTAAAACTTTGTCACAACTCAAACATAAATTCTGAGATAATGATATTTCGCGATAAGGTTAGGGTGTTCCTCATTTTAAGCGATGCATTGTAGCGTCGTCCAGCTGCAATGAAAAGTGTGCAAAGGCTACCACATGACTCTGGGCCAGCGAAGTTAAAGAAGTTAGTCTATGAGAAGAAGAGGAGGAATAGGAAAATTAGACTTATTACTTGGAATATAGGAACCTTGACAGGTAAGAGCATAGAGTTGGTTGAGGTAATGAAAATAAGAAAAATTAGTGTGGCTTATATACAAGAGACAAGGTTGATCGCACTTAAAATGTAACGTGGAAATGTGTAACGGATTCGATGTCCGATATTCATGTACTTCAAGCGTTAAGAAGAATGTGAATCAATTACAGTTCATTATTGAGTTCCCTTTTGTTTACATGGGTTCAATGCCCTGACCGCGGGGATGCAGGTTTTTTACACAAGTTTACAAAGTTTACAACCCCTCCCTCAAGTCTTAGATGTGATCTCAATTTGGAAAATACAAGAAAATGTACATAAGGTGGGAAAAAATGCGAAAAAGAGGAAAAAATGGGGGGGGGGGGGGGGGGTGATCGTGACCCGCGGTCACTGCCCTAGGCCGGTCACGGTCACTGGCACCTTCCAATGGCCGTGACTCAAGGTCACTGGCACCTGCTAGTGAGCGTGGGTTACGGTCACTGGCAGACAGTGGTCGTAAATGTTACAACCCGAGCCCAGGAGTTCGGGAGTTAGCAAAAGCCAAACCGATAACAGGTACTCCCGTGCCTGTACAAGTAGACTCGGTCTAACTGCACACGTAGAAGGGAATGTTCACACGTGCCAAACATGTACGCAGAAGCTGTAGATATCAAAACATCAAACTAAACAATGCAAGAAGAAAATATGAAAATAGAACTAACATATATAGGAAGGTTTTACAAAATGATCAAAATATACATATACAATCAGGACGTATACAAGCGTGACAAAACTCAAAAAAAGACTCCTATGCCATGCATGTCCAGGGCGCTCTCCGGTGGAGTGCTCACATCCACTCCTCTAGGCCTGATGGGCCCCGGGGGTCTCGACTGGAGTTTGGCCGACCGACGAGGGGTCGGAAAGGGTATCTGAGCCTGCAACACCATAAACAACTCGTGAATACAACGATACAGCAAAGTATAAGCCATAACAGTTAACGCCTGTTGTGTCTAATAGAATAAAGAACATCATGTAAATCAAAATAGGTCACATTTGTAAACTAAGCTGTCGTGCAAAAAAGAAATATGCCATGCGAATCAATGTATACACGCTGTGTACATAACTAGTTGGCGACTACATTGCCATATGCTCCCAAAAGAGGGATCTTATATCCGTGCAGAGAACACCATTGTCCTGGCCAGGGTACAAATGGGTCTCGGGTTTCCTGGAGTCCGGATTCCCCAAGACGTTTCCTTACTACAGCAAGGCCATGAAAACTACACCAAATTCACCCTGTCGGGATCCTAAGGCTGAGGCTAAGTAGTGCCTGACCATACAGAGTCAATCATGAAAACGCTGAGTAGATCGTGACAAGCATATCCTGCATGCATATCCGAGATTATTTCTTATACGTGAATCATACATGCATACTCAAGGTAAAGGAACCATATAGACATAGTTAACAATGTGAAAGTAGCTGAAACAAGTAATCATGCTAGAGAGTGGAGATCAATGATCAACAAACAACATGTCATGCATGCAACTGTTAGCATAGCAAATCAAAGTCATTTACTAACCAATTCTAATCTATTTATTCAGTGTTTCTAACCGTGCATGATGATGTAGTTTTAAGTTATTCGATGCACCGTTGTCTAGTGTCTCATTGTATTAGCTGGTGCACCGAAGTCCTTTAAACTAACACCTATGGGGAGGTGCTTAACAACTGGATAACGAACATGAATGATTCGCAGCCCTCGAGATCATTCACGCGTTTTATCATGTCCCGTTGAGCCAGTCAAAGGTGCCTACCCTCTACTGTAAAGGTCCTACAAGTCCCTTACCTTTTCCATCTTTATTCCTGTTCCAGTCAGTCACTTAGCCGTAGGCAACCCTACGGCTTAGCCAAAAGAGCCTTACGGCTTAGCCGTAGAAGGCTTCACGGCTTGTCATGGCTAGGCCGTAGAAGAGTTGCTGATTTGCGTACTCTCAGTTATTTTCAGGTGTCACCCTGTACTGTTCTACGGCTAGGTTATGGTGGGACCTACGGTTTAGCTGTAGTGTGTTTCACGGCTTAGCCGTAGCACATTTCACGGCTTAGCCGTGCATGCACATGGTCGAATTCTGAATCAAATACAGAAAATCTGGAACAACCTAAAATAAGCAAATCTCAATAGAAAAAAGGGAAATAAGCTCAATTTGGGCTGTAAACCTGTTGTCCATGCAAATACATGAGAATTAACCAAAATCAAGTAATTACCAACATAGGTTCATACAAGTTAAGCTTATATTTGCCTTAATTGAGTTCAATTATACCAATAACTGTCCTTGGGCTCATTCACATCCAAACACCACCACTGCTATCATGCATGCATGAAGAAGAGAAAGAAAACATCGTGAGCAGCCATGGAATCATGGAAACAAGAAGAAGATGAAGATGAGGGAGATGGAGAAGACCTCTAACTCACCTTAATCCAAACTCCAGTGAATGAAAGAACCAAAGTCCCTCAATTTGGCTTGATCGATGGAGAAGGAAACTCAGGAGGGAGAGAGAAATCCACGTGAACAATGAGAGAAAAGAGAGAGAGAGAGCTTGAGTCTATGAAGTGGATCTTATATAAGGTAAGTGGATGTACAAGTTACAATAAAGTCCAAGTCATAAATCAATTTCCAATTTGAGTCAAAGCCGGGTCCAGTGGAATCATACGACCTCGGTTGCAAACGACGTAGTTACGAAAGTTAACGAGCTCAACAAAAGACACATGTTGACATCAAGATGATGCAAAATGACCATGTCGAAGAAAAGCTTAAATTACGAAAAAGGGCATGGTCTACCTAATCCAGGTCAAACTCAACCCAACTACCTATCCATGACCCACAACGAATCCAAAACAAAAGTAAAACACAATTAACAATGAAAAACAATAGTAATTAGGTGCTAAACGAGGTCAAGCTGGGTCAAAGTATTACAGTAAAGCCACTGTTCGCCTCCGTTTTTCATACTATTCGCGCTGGTTGCTCTTCCAAACTTTTTCAAGTGTTGAAACTCCCTTTCATGACATCTTGGGGTGTTGGATAACCATTGAGAAGATCGTATTCGACTGTGGAATTGACTGAAAACTTTGTAATTCATCATTCTTATTTACGGACTGTCTTTTGTTCAAGTCCGAAGAGGGTATCGTAAAAGGCCAAAATTGTGTCATTCTGAACCTATCATTTTCAAGGAACAAAATGAGGCCCAAAGGGGCTTGTTCACAATGTTTGTGATGGCTAAGAAACCCACCCCCCTCCCACACCCCCCCCCCAAATGAGAAAAACAAAGATGACAATGTCATCCCTCGAATCGTCGCCATTGCATGAACATAGTTCGTTTCGTAGTTACCCCATCCTTTTCCTCTTCCTCTCTGAATCTTTTGCTCACCTTGGTAGCTAAAGAAGGAAGGGAATGGTCGTGGGATGTTGCTTTTCTTGCTTCAATACTCTTGCATTTGTTCAATTTTCTCTTTTTCTCTCTTCTCTATGTGTCCTCCCTGCTTCCTCCAAACACTCTCCTTTTTATAGAGGTTTCAGGTGGTTTTTGGTGGTTCCTGGGAGTTGAGGGGAGTTATGGGAAGTTTGATTTCGAAAGGGAGTGGAGAAAAACACCAAAACCATAGGAAGTGTCCTTTGGGGGTTCGTGACCGCAGTCGCAGTCACGGACAAGGCCCAATTTCTGGTTTTTACATTTGCGACCCATTTTCACCTGTTTGGGGCCCAAACAAAGTCCAATTGCAACGAAACTTGGAGGGATGCTTCTTGACACTAATTTTAGTGTGTCATAGAAGTTTTAGCTCGTTTTGACCACCTGAAATTAGTCAACTCCCTTGATGAACAGGCTGCGGTCAAGAACAAGGCCCATTTTTGGACTTTTGCATTTGTGACCCATTTTCACCTGTTTGGGGTCCGAATGAAGTCCAATCTTGACGAAACTTGGAGGGATGCTTCTTGACACTATTTTGAGTATGTCATAGAAGTTTCAGCTTGTTTTGACCACCTGAAGTTGGTCAACTCCCTTGATGATTGGGCCGCGGTCACGGACAAGGCCCATTTTTGGACTTTTGCATTTGTGACCCATTTTCACCTGTTTGGGGTCTGAACAAAGTCCAATCGCCACAAAACTTGGGAGGATGCCTCTTGACACTATTTTACGCATGTCACAGAAGTTTCAACCTGTTTTGACTTTCAGAAGTTGGTCAACTCTCCAGTTGACTTTTTATGAAAGTGGGCCCTTGTCTCAGCTGTTTGATGCCGAAATGACTTCGGTTTGGTTCGAAACTAGGAGGAACTGACATCATGGATATCTTGGATATTTTCCCAAATTTCATCAGTTTTGGATATCAGGAAGCAGGACTTTGGTCAGTGACTCCATGGCTTGGGGGGGGACGGACCCCAAGTTGACATGCTTGTGGCTTTTGAGTTCGATGATGTCTATTAAACTCGAAATTTTGCAGAACCTGTCTTGGGCATCATTTGAGCTTCCCTCGAGAGTTTTAGCTAACTTGATTTTCATGGGATATCACTCTGTACAGGAACCTGTCACGCCCCGATCCCGGGAATCTGGGGATTTGAGTGGGCCCCCTGGGCGTGGATACGTAATGCCGTAGAAATCCTTGCCCTGAAGAATTATGCATGAATTCCTACAAGGAAATTCCACAGGAACGTGTGAGGTATGCTGACACACGTACAAACATAACTTATCATAAACGAAATCCTGCGAAATACTCAGTAATTATCAAGAGCACACGAGTTCATAGTCTGTTAACTTTCAAAGGTAAACATATATATAGATGATAGTGTTGAAGTCTTTTATACATTCCAAAAGACTACTTAGGTGTTTGATACAAAAGGTCCCAAGCATAACAATGATATCTCCCAAGAATAGTTGCGCTCCGTGGGATGGTTAGTAAAAGACGTCGCCATCTTTCCACTCATCTACATCTTGAAGTACCATTGGGGTACCCTCCGGGTACCCGTCAGTGTCCGCGTTGGGACCGGGTGCTAGACTTGCAATACCAAGGGTAACACTGTTAACACGACGGTTAGGCAAATACTGAGGCATATGAAACAAGTATAACATAATATATCAATAAGAATAATCACTGAACATAATGCATGAGTGAGAAATTACAACTTAAATGTCATATATACTGATTGGCAACCACAACGCTCTATTCTCCCAAAAGGGAGCATACACATATCGTATGGGTTGCTAGGGGATCAGGCTAGCTTCCCGAGGAGCGCCGACTACTCCTCCGTAAACCTACTCAGTGGTGACATACATAACATATACCCAAAAGGGCGTAAGCTGAGTGGTGCCGACTCAGATTCAATCGTATCGGTCTTATCATACCCTTGGCAACAAGCTCGCACTCATTAGAAGCTCTGGCTTGTCAGACACGCACTCATTAGAAGTTCAGGTCTGAATTGCCTCAGCGTGTTGCTGAAAGAAGTAATTCATGTTGAAGGTGGTATATCATAACAATATGGATGCATTCAGCTTAAGTGAGTACCTAAGGAATTACTACCTTCACCCCGAATAAGTAACCTATAGTCCCCAAGGGCATTCAACACGATGTACACATAAGACGTTCGGTGTCGTTGTGTTACCGTGTCTTGGTATTGCCTTGTGCATACGGGACACCCTTCTTATGCCAACATCCATGACTTGCCATTGAGAGACCCTCTGGGAATCATTCATTCTCCCCAACATGTACTTACCATTGGGCCTCTGTAGTGGTATAGAAGGTGCCAATACTAAGGTCCTACAAAATCATTAAGAGTCCCTAACATCTTATTTTACTGGGTTTTTACGGCTTAGCCGTATACAAGGCTACGACTTAGCCGAGTGGGTCAAATTTCTTCCGGATTTTTCATGTGCAATTATGGCCCAACCGTATGTTGGCTTACGGCTTAGCCGTGCTAAGCCTATGGCTAGGGTACAGGGAGGTTACGGTTTAGCCGTAGTGTATTCCACGGTGCAGCCGTGTGCCAGCCGTAGAAGGAACTGGGTTTCGTGAGCTCTCTGGAAAGCTCGTCGTAGGAAGACCTACGGCTTGGGTACGGGCTGGATACGGCTTAGCCGTATTGAAATCCACGGTTTAGCCGTAGTCGAGCCATAGTACAAAATCCCATTTTTCTGCTCTCTGGATTTTGAGCCGTAAATGCTTACGGCTTAGCCGTAGTTTCGCCGTAAACTTCAGAATCAGTTCTGTAGCTTACTTTCTGTACGGAATCAACACAGAATTGACTTGTGAGGAAATTTTAAGGCTCAATTGAAGTGTCCTTGAGAGTATCCCATACTCACACACCCTCCTATTCCCTTCTTGGCATTCTAACTCAATGCACACCAATGCACACCACATTCATATCGATTAAAACAATGAAGGGGAATAGTTGAAATTGAAAATATGAAGAGCTAGTTCAATACACAATAACTTAGTCATTCATGCAACACATATGACTCTAATACTTGCCTTTTCACCAGTGTTAGCCCTCCCCAACTCTTTGTTGCTGAGTGCTCAAGGGAAACTCTCTAAACTGAAATGGGTTCTTTACAAGTAAAGCATGCAATGAAGAATGAGGTTTAGATTCACATGCATGCCATGTAGTTGAGTCCTTATGACTCCAATAAACCATAAATGACTGAATGGAAGAAATCCTTCACCTTACACTGCTGTAGTATGGAAGAAGATTGTGATGTTAGGAAGAAGATACCCAAGAAGAAGAAGAAGAAATAGAAGAACGGATGGAAGCTATAGGTGTTGTATGCAACTCTATCTCCTCCTTTTCCAACTCTAGGGTGAATGGAGAGAAATAAAATGAAGTGGCTCCAGCAACCGAACGAAGACGAGGGAAAGAATGCACGTTGAATCTCTTTTTCAACTTAAAACTTCCTACATTTAACATGCAGGTCCATAGGTTCTACAAAATTACAGTTTAGGCCTAGCGCACCTCAATTGGTCCAAGACGAGTTTAGATTTGATCGAGCCCAACACCAAAGATGATCTATGCGAAGAATTACACGAAAGCAATGGACGAGGTGTCCACGAGGTGCAAGGACCTATCCAAGGCCCAAACCTGCTAATTTTTTGATTAAATTGGCATTAATCGAGTTCAATTAATATAGAACAAGCTTAATTAATGTAAATCAAGATTAGTGGGATTCGGGACCTTACAGGACCCGCAGAGCATAGTATACGATCATCTGAACCAAGTTTGGATCCAAATGACGTCCAAATGCTCTGAATCTTTGAGAAATGGTCTTTAGATATACTTGAAAGCATTTCATTGAATAGGAGCTTACTGCAACGTGTGGAAGTGTCAAGTCCCGTAGTGGTTCCCAAAGAGCCGGCAAAGAGTCTCTGAAACTGATTTGAGCTGAGATGAGGTTCAAGTGCTTTGAAAATTCTGGAAATTTATAATCCAAAGCTTGTAATGTCTGCACTGCATCATTTGCAGATTTTTTATGGGCCAACAAAGGTGGAAAGGGAATAAAGCTAAGGAGCTCATGGATGAGTATAAGCTTTTCTATGCAGAAAAGAATAATATAACAAATGGAGTATGTATAGTTGTAGACAAGGTGGAAAGGGAATAAAGCTAAGGAGCTCACGGATGAGTATAAGCTTTTCTATGCAGGAAAAAGTAATACAAAAAATGGAGTGGGTATAGTTGTAGATAAGGATTTGAAAGAGAAAATTATAGGGTTGAAGAGGTTTGGTGATAGAATTATAGCAATTAAACTAGTGCTAGAGGAAGACATAATTCATATTATTAGTGCATATGCTCCCCAAGTAGGACTAGAGGAAAGTATAAAAGGACAATCTTGGAAGGAGATAGATGATTTAATGCCAGAAATCCTAAATAGTGATAAAATTTTCCTTAGAAGGAATTTAAACAGGTATATAGGAAGAGATAATAGAATATATGAGAGAGTACATGAGGGCTAAATATTTGGAGAAAACAATGAATTTGGAAACACTATATTAGACTTTGCAGTGGCATTTGATCTTGTAGTAGCAAATACTGACTTTAAAAAGAGAGATGAGCATTTAATTACCTATAAAAGTGGGAGTAATAGGAGTCAGATAGACTTTTTCTAGTTAGAAAACAAAGCCGATTGGATTGTAAAGATTGCAAGGATATCTCAGGAGAGAATTTGACTATGCAACATAGGCTCGGAGTTTTAGATATTTACATTAGAAGTAGAAAGAGAGCGGTAGTAAACAAAATGGACCCTAAAACAAGGTGGAGAGATTTGAAAGAGCAAATATATTTAAGGACAAAATGATTGAGAAGGGAGAATGAAATATTAAAGAGAAATTACAGTAATGGGGAACCAAATGGCTAATTGCATTAGGAATATTGCAAAGGAGGTACTTGGAGAATCAAAAGGAAAGAGACATATTCATAAAGAAACATAGTAGTGGAGTGCGGACGTTCAAGAAGTTATTCGACAAAAAAGATATTGCTGCAAAGTTTAGCAGGAGACTAAGAGTATGGAAAATTTTGACCTCTATAAGAAGGCAAAGAAAGAAGCGAAGAAAGTAGTAAGTAGTGTAAAGTATAAAGTATACGATAACCTCTATAATAAGTTGGAAACAAGAGAAGGATAAAAGAATATATAGGTGTAAAACATTGAATGATGCGATATCCCAAAGTTGTAGGATATCGGATGCAACAAGCCTGATTTTCCCTCTCTTCAAAGGAAGGGGTGGAAAAAATCTAGATTTTGTGTGATATACTACAGATTTCGGATAATGTATTGTTTGATATCCCATAGTTGTAATGTATGTTTTAAGGGTAAAATCATCACTTGCAGGGGCTTTCGTAGAGTAATTATCCCTATATTTATCAATTTGCACTAATATTGATGTGAAATCGTCAACTATACATATCATCTTTTACCAAAAATATATATATACATATCATCAATGAGGAATCCATGTTCCAATGATATTAATGAATCTCGAATCCGCGGATTTCTCAAAAATTCCTCGCCTAATTCAAAATGTGCTCTTATAAAATCCTCTCAAGCTTTCATTTGTATCACTTTATTTTCACAATAAAATATAAATAATTACCTTTTAGAGTGAGTTTGTGCAAAAAGATGATTTCATGATATCGAGGAGATATTTCTAATTTTTCATGCAGTCCACTATTTGATTGTTGGGTGCAACACATTTTTCTCATGAAAAAAGTAAAAATAAAATAATGTTTCTTAATATAAAGGATTTTGATTTCTTATAGGAGGAGGTAGGAATGTAGCATTCCTCCTTGTGAAAACAAAAATCTGTGGAGCAGATAGGTCTGCTCATTTCAACAAATAAGTCTCCACGGTGCATTGTGGGATAACAATTTCCATGATAGAGAGAAAGTTATTCTAAATTTTCATATAATCCAATGTTATTTTATATGGTACAACATAATTTTTATTCAAAAAAGTAAAAAAAAAAATGGAACAGATTCTCCTCAATGGAACAGATTCTCCTCAATGGAAGAGATTTCAATTTCTTATATAGGAAAGGTAGATGTAGGCAAAAAACTAAATCCTCTAATTGCACAAATATGTCATTCAAAGAGAAAAAAAAAAGAAAAATTTGAAAACCTTCTTTTGACACACATGCAAACTTGCCAACACAAACTCATGGTTGAGTCATGTTTGCACCATTGTATCACAACATATGTCGATTTTGATCCTTGGTACAAACTTTCAAGTAAGGGCTAGAATACCTGTAATTTCAAATGCCAAGTAAGACTTTTTAAGTGGCTGAAAATTTAAAATGCTTGTGAAAAAGCAAGACATTTCTAAATACTAGGAGATAAGATATCACATCATGTAAAAAAAAAAACTTCAGTAAAATTTTTATAAAAACCCATAAATTCCTGTTATAAATTTTAGTAAAGAAAAACACCACATCTCAATCCCAAGGTGGGGGTAAAAAAAAAAAAAGAAAACCTAGGGAGGGAAGCGTGTGTTGCCATGGGACTATATGAGTGTAACCTATGTGCTGGTCCCATCTAGCCTAAAATCTCGGCTAATAAAAAATTCTGTCCAAAGTTTGTTAGTTTGACTTAGGCTAGACCCTGACTGCCCAGCCCACAGGCAAGTCATGGCAACACGACTCTTCCAAATCCACCCCCAAAACGAACAAGCTAAGTTATAAAAATGAGACTTGACTTCACTTGGAAAGTCATTCAGTTGAATATTTCTGCCGAGTCTAGTTGAAGACTCATTCAGATCTGTTCAGAGCCGACCCATATTACTCAGCCCCACCGACGGCATAATCAGGGGGATCTCATGAACTGGTTCAACTCACCTTGACCCGGCCAACAAAACGCGTGTGTCTGTGTGTGTGTTTTTTGTTTCTTTTGGGTAAAACAACAAAACGTGTTTTAGACTATGGTCAGGACTAGGACAGGTCCCCCTACTCGTCTGGTTAAAATCCACCATTCTTTGGCTTGTTTTGACTTGAATTAGAAATCACATTCGGTTTAAGTACACTTGGTGATGCTCTCACGTAATTCAGTTCAATCCCATTTCCATGGACAGCCAAAACTATAGCCAGAATTCCATTGATGGACGGATACGAGAGGAATATCCCGATTCCTCAATCAAAGGGCCCCTCGAATAGACAGCAAGGAACCCACAACAAATATAAGCAAATGGAATGGCTCTAAATGCTGGCTGTTGCATGCCTGACCCACACGGTGTTGATTTTTTTCTTTTAATGAGAAGAGTAAAAGCATTGACATGATAGCCAATTTCCATCTTTATGTTTGAAGGAGTGGCCGCTACTTCTTTTAACTCAAAGTAAGTGCAACACGTCCGTGTCCAAAAAAAATAAAATTCACTGCCTTGTTGTCGACTATCACCCTAATCACACCAATTTTCTGTGACTGGAAGTGTCGGCTGCCAATATGCACTACTTTGTATGTAAGAGTTTTCTGCATATGCCTTCTAATATTTATAGAATTTGTAAATAAGTTCTTGTGGTTTCAGTATTTATATATATTCCTGCCTTTTACTTCAATACCTTTTATGTCCCAGTTGTTAGTAGTTTTAATGAGAATGAGCAATCACGAAGAGATATCTATTGAAATTTTATAAAAATGACTACTTTACCCTTACATCCATTAAAAAAATGAGTAACATATATATAACTGGCATGTGGGTTTTAAGCCTTGACCAAGCACAAAATATAATCATCACATATAACTGGCATGAAGCAAGCGTTACCTAATGGAATTATGCCCATCCCAATAACTTAAATTAAATCCACAAAGGGGTTTCCAAGCTCCGATGTTATACACATAAATAGGGTTAAAGTCCATGTATGAGCATCCCCACGTTATGTTGCCTATATGTTGGATAATGCTTTAGAAGTCAAAGGTTTATGTTCAAGGGTCAACCGTAAAACTCAAAATTCGATCTCATAGTATGATATGGTTTGGAACGACTTTTTTACAACATAAGTGGAATCATATCATAATATTGAAGTTCCAACAATAAAATCGAACATGAAATAAATATTTTTAGCAAAGGTTCGTATCAAAAATTATATATCTCGTGGTAACATGTAATACCCCATCCCACATCGCTTATGAGTACAATATGAGTCTGGTATATAATGAACCATGTATGTCACTACTAGTAACTTGGGCTTAAGCATTTTGGGCCACGTAAAAGGCTCACCGAGTTATTGGGCCAGTGGGCTACTTGGGTCGTTACAAATGGTATCAGAGCCAGGTTTCGATCCTGGGACCTGTGGGTTATGGGCCCACCACGCTTCCGAGCCTATAGCCAGCCGGAAATGTGGGACCCCTAATCCCGCTGGGAAAGCCCTTGAGGCAAGATCAGGACAGAGCCAGGATGCGGGAGCCTGTGAGTCAAGATAGGGGAATCTGCAGGGGACACGGGTGCCACATCGCCTGGTGTAGTTAGATGGATTCACACGAGGACGTGTGACTTTAAGGGGGGTAGATTGTAATACCCCATCCCACATCGCTTATGAGTACAATATGAGTCTGGTATATAATGAACCATGTATGTCACTACTAGTAACTTGGGCTTAAGCATTTTGGGCCACGTAAAAGGCTCACCGAGTTATTGGGCCAGTGGGCTACTTGGGTCGTTACATAACATCAAATGAACATGGAGCGAGTTAAATAGTTAAGCGTTGGATCATTAATGAGTAAACAAATTAATTCATAAGGTGTAAACATATTAATAAAAACAATGGCCCTGAACAAGCTTCATGCTAGGACCAAGCCCCACATGAAACAAAAAAAATATATAAATATATATATACATCGATTTAGCATCCCACTAGAAATATAGTCATCATCGGCTTTGATATAATTTGTAACGACTCGAGGACACTACCCACATAATACTGTCCACTTCCCACACGATTTTCAAAGGCCTCATGAAGTTAAGGCCAAGGCTACACCTACACACTCGAGATCGGGACTTGAATATCTCCGTTGTGGGACTTCAACAAAGTCACCTCAAGAGGTTACCTAGGCAGATTGAGGTCCCACACTCTCTCCCACCAAAAAGAGAGTTATCTTTGGTTCGATACCATTTGTAACGACCCAAGCCCACTATCCACAAGATATTTTCCTCTTTGGATAATGTCTCCCTTCGGATTCCACTATCAAGGCTCACATGAGAACTTAACTTAGTCTACCCAGGTAGATTGGAGTCTTACAAAAGTTGAAGAGTAATTATAAATAATATAACATTTGATGAAGAGGAAAATATATAAAAAGAAAATACTCAATTTGAATTGTTGATGGTACGAAGAGTGAATTAATTAATGAAAGATTGGTCATGCTTGGAATACTCCATCAATTACTTTGTCTGATACTTAGTAAATGTAGATGATAATAAAAAAAAGTTTACAATAATAATGGAAACTTGTGAGAGAAATTTTAGGGAGCTCAGAGATTTTAGGGGAAGAATAAATAAAGAGTAGAGATTTTAGGACCTTGATTTGATTATATTTGTGCTCTAGCACGAATAGAGTATTGATTTCAAGATTAAGTGTGGACTTTAAAATCAATTAGCTTCTGCAATGTGCCTTGTAGATTGATCCTATCAATTATTGAAAGGAAAAAAAGGAGGAAAAAAAAAGGCAATATACAGTCATTTGGTCATGAAAGTGGCCCTAATAAATTGTGAGTTTGGAAGAAACAGTCATTTGGTTATGAAAGTGGTCCTTGAGTTTGGAAAAAAATTTTGGCTTTCACAATGGAAACTACAGATTGTTCAAACTTAGAAAATCAAAGTAAAGAAAATTAGCTTTGACAGTGAGCACTAACGATTGATTAAAAACAACAAATATGAAGCATGTCATTGTCTATAAGTGGACCCAAATTTCCACAACTTGGTCTGCATGAGGGTCCCACAAATTGATTTGCAACAAAACTTAATCCATACAAACCCACATATCATAAAAATCAACGATGACTAATTAATGGAGGACGAGATAGAATGGCAAGGAAAAACCTTGTAGGTGATCCATTAGTGGGCCCACCTCTTTAGTCCGAAGTAGTAAAATACACGGGTGCGCTAACTGATGATAATAAAGGAAAGATTTTTTAAAGGGGAAAATTCCAATTTGGTAACCGGTTTTTAACTTATAAAGTAAAAAATTGCCTAGTGGGCCTCGGATGATAAAAAGAAAAAATGAAAGAAAAAACTTCTATAATAAAACCAAGAAGAAAACGTGCATATAAGTTTGCTTAAAAAGGTATTGGGGCCCATTTAAAAGCGCCAAACGCAAAGTTTTACAACTTTTTGTAAATATACCCATGGTTTGTAGGATTTGTAAGTAGACCCATGTTGTTTTAGTATTGTAAATAGGGCTCTATTTTTTTTAAATACCTGGTGGGTCCTTAAAATAAATATTCCTAACAAAAATGGACAACCATCATGAGATTTGTGCTGAATTTTTTTTAAAATAATAGCTTTACCCTTAAGCCATTAAACAAAAAATAAGTATATTATTAGTTACAGAAATATTATTATTTTATCCGAGTTCCAATGGCAGGAGGGAGGTTTGGCCCAACGGTAAAGGCTTACCAGTAGCGTCATAAAGGACGTGGGTTTAAGTCACAGAAACAGCCTCTTCAAAATAAAGGTAAGGTTGCGTACATCTTGCCCTCCCCAATATTTTAAAACTTTCATAATGAAATGGTGAGCCGTGTATGAATATGATCAATTATAACCAATTATAAGTAAATGTGTTGAAATGGGCCTTGGATATAGAAAATTAGATTTATGTAGGATAAGCTATCCCACTAAATGAAACTCATATTGTTACATGAGATATAAAACTAAGATTAAGCTTTTAAAATTATACATATAAGGATAAAAAAGATAGATGAAATTGTCATTTCACTCTAAAAATTTATAGTAGCTAGAAGTCTATTGATTTTGGGCACAACAAAAGGTATTTAAATGAAAAGGTAGGAGCCTATTTGCAAGTACTAAAACCATATGGGCCTATTTACAGATCTTATATACCTTATTAGGTATTTAGAAAAAGCTCGACTTTTTATCATTGAGCATCTATTTCTTTGCCAAAAATTTGGGTGTTTTTTCTTAATATGGTGTTGAAAGATTCGGATTGGACCTAAATTTATAGATTGCAATTCAAATTATATGCAGTGGAAGAAATAAATAAACTAGCAAATAAATCAATCAACCACACAAATGACAAGAGGCACATGATTTTTACATGAAAAAGCTAGATCGAAAAAAACCATGAGTCCAAACTTGACCAACAATTAAGTACTATGAATCATATAGTTACAAGAGATATATTCACAACCATTATCCAGTTCTCACTCAACTTAAAGACAATAATTCTATATATATAGCTTCATACCACAACGACTTAATACCGACCACTGCACCAAATTCAAGACGCACCTAATTCCTTAATCTTCTAAGAAAAAAGATGTTCTTTTATAAGAGATATAGAAGCAACAACTCTCTTGAATAAAGTTTTAGCCCAATCTCTCCATAGAAGTTCTAGAAAAGTAATGTGATTTCCAATGTGTAATCTCTATTGAAAATAATGAAACGTCTATCTTAGGGTTAAGAGAAACACCATTTATATAACCCACAATTCATGCCTAAGGTTTAGAGTCCTTGTAGAATAAAAACCAGCAGTTTTGACACAAACAAATAAATATTAGATAGGTTTTAAGATTCCGAATGAGATAAAATCCAAATTAAAAAATAAATTCAATAATACTTCTTCATAAAAATTTTTAATACTAAATGATAAAAAAAAGTAAGAGAGAACTTTGGTCCCTTTTTTTATGTTTTCACTTACCTCTTCTCTCTATGGTAATTTTATTGCCTGCTCCAAGAAAAAAGCAAAATAGGATTTTCAATTTCTAACTACATTAACTCTGCTATAGTCCGAGTGGAATGGACTTATTCTACAGCTGATATGGCAGACGTTGATCTGAAAAATGTAACTCACCCACATTCTTGAACATTGCATTTATGATACATTTCTAATCTAACACATGAAAAAGAAGTACAAAAGGATTTTTTTTGAGAAAAATCATTCCTACACACCACCCCAATTGTTCATGGATGGAATGCATGTTTCATACGTTACCTGCACATCTTTAAGCCCTGCCCTTCTTTTTCAAACTAACTTTTCTTATATTATTCCTTGCCATAAAAGAAAATACAAAAGGAGTCAATTGATGGCCATGATAAAAAAAAAGCGGCCAATTATGGGACATATCTTCTCTCTCCCACTCGTCATCTTTGTTGTCCTTGCTATTAGTCTTTCAACATCGAAGCATACAAAGGCAAAAACAGTAAAAAAATAAAAATAAACTCGCATGAAAAAAAAAATATTTATTAGAAGATCGTCCATCTTCTGATTCCATCGATCCATCTTTCCTTAATGAGATTTGAAGATAGCGCCAAACTTAGGATTTGATCTATAATTATTTGAACCTATTTTACAAAATTGAAAGATGTTACGGGATAAGATATAAAAAAATATTTTTAAATTGACTAAGAGGTTGTAGGAAAATAACCTATAAAGGATTTAGGACTTTGCTGATCGAGAATGTGGAAAATTTAAGGCTTCAATTGTCGCTCTCTTGTGAAAGGGGCTATTATTATATATAATATAATATAATATATAATATATAATGATTCAAATTTATTTTCTAAAAAAAATAAATTCAAATCAATGAGATTAAAGCCCAACATGGGATGTTTTTACGTTTTTTATATCTTTTTTTAAATCAATTTGAAATTAATAGAATTGATAATTTGACCTGTGTAAGGGCCTGTTTGGCATTGTTGTCGTGTTTCTAATTTTGTCCTCAAATCCGGTTGTGTTGAGACCGGGTTGTGCTTGAACTAAACTCCGTGGAACTTGTTTGGCAACATTGTATTAAAATACTCTGCTGAGAGCATGCCTTACGAAACTTGTTTGGTAACGACATAAAAAATTTTCTTCAATGAACGAAAGCAAGAGAATTATAAGATCTAAAATGAGAGACCCACCTTTTAATGTTTGCAGCACTTGATTATTGGTGTACATGTGATCCACCTATAAAAGTTATAATGTTATACCCACTTTTAAATATTAGAATATGGCGCCCATATTCATAGGATTTATGAGCCAACATGTAAATATTTTTTTTGAAAAGTTAAATATTTTTTTAAAAGATTAGATAGTTTTTTGAAAAATTAGATTTTTGTTGAAAGATTAAATATCTTTTTGAAAGATTAAATATTTTCTGAAAGATTAATTTTTTCAAAAGTTAAATATTTTTTAAAGATTAAATATTGTTTTGAAATATTACATATTTTTTGGAATGATTAAATACTTTTTTGAAAGATTAATTTTTTTTGAAAGATTAAATTTTTTTTAAAGATTAGATTTTTATTAAAAAATTATACATTTTATTGAAAGATTAAATATTTTTTTGGAAGGTTAAATATTTTTTTGAATGATAATATTTAAATATCTTTTTGAATGATAACATTTCATTGACCATATAACCCACAGTTAGATATTAGAATATAGGGCCCACAGTCAAATGATTTATAATGTGGTCCTATCATTATAAGAAAGTAGGAATTATAATATGGGCCTAGCTTTTGTGATTGTTATCATGTGACCCATTTTAGAAATTAATACTAGAGTCATATTAAAATAAATAAGAAACAATTGTGCCAGCAAGTTGTTTTAAAAATAAAAAACAAAGTTTTTTTGTTCCGATTTTCTTAAGCTAGCAAATAAAATTTTTGAGATTTCTTCCCGCAAGGCCAAAACTCAAAAAAAAAATTTTTTTTTTGATGAAAAGGCCAAAACTCAAATTGATTTGAATAGCACAATACCAAATGCACCCTAAGTTATCTTCTCTCATACACTGCTCAGTGAATTGTAAAGGCTCAAATTCTAAACTCATCTAGTTAATATTCATTGTGGAGTTGAAATAAAATTAGTTGTCATTTAACAAACCCTAGATAGTTGGTTTTTTTTTTTTTCAGGTTTTACCAAACCCTAGATTGCATGGATATCTATTCTCTTCCGCGGCCTCCATATGATTGGCATTGTCCTAGTTGAACCCCAATGAAAAATTTGTATGAAACTAATTGTTCCCACCTGAATAAATATTCTTTCAAGTGTCTTCTTTTTTTTGTTTTTTCCTTTTTGGGTAAAAGAGGGTAAGATTCATTCGATAAACGGCAGACAAAAAAAAAAAAGAAAAGAAAGAAAAAAAGGACCACCCAAATTAAAGAACAGGGACCTAAAAAGAAAAGAAAAGAAAAGCCAATTATTATCATTCCTTTGCCAAAAACAAAAAATAATGAACAAGAGTTTTTTGCAGAAACCCCCCTAAGGTTAATAGAATTTGTAGATAAACCCCTATGGTTTCAGCATTTGTGTATACGACAGTCCCTTGTTATTTCAAGACCTTCTATGTCCCTAATAACAATAGTCTTAATGAAAATGAGCAACTATCAAAAGATTTATATTGAAATTTTATAAACATGACTGCTTTGCCATTACATTCATTAAAAAAATGAGGTTCATTATATTGAGTTAAATGATTGCATTCAAGAGTAAGGTCTTATGGATTTAAATTTAGTGGGCCAGCCTTTCACGTGGTCTAATTCTAGTGTGGGAGATAAAAGGGTTGAATGCAAGTTGGATTGGATTCTAGTAAATCCAACGTTTATGTATTCCAATCCTTTTAGGGAAGAAGTTTTGCACTCAAATATTTCAGATCACTCTCCCATTCTTCTATCTCGCAATGAAACAATGCATATAAAGGCGCCATTCAGATATTACAATTATTGGGCAAAAATGGAGGGATTTTTTCCCAGATTGTGATGGATGCCTGGAACACTGATATTCATGGTACTCCGAAATATTGAGTGGTAATGAAATTGCGGAGAGTGAAAAATCAATGAGTGGAGGAAAAACCAACATCTTTTGCATGCAAAAGTTGCTGAAGCTAGATTTCATCTGGAAGAAGTCCAACAGAATCTACGGGCTGATCTTGAAAATGTGCTATGTCAAGAGGAAGAGCATGTAGCAAAAAACGTTTATCATACTCTAGCCTTGGCATAAGAGAGCATGTATAAACAAAAATCTAGAGATTTGGCAGTCAACTTGGGAGATGGGAACACTAAGTGCTTCTGTTGACTAATGCACAGGAGACAATCTTACTCTTATATAACACAAATTGAAGATATGGATGGTAACATCTATACAGAACCTAAAAGTGTCTCCGCAATCTTTGTGTCTTATTTTAAAAATATTTTTTCTCCCCAAAAAGGGAATGATAACCTAAACCTCTCTTATGTCACTCAACACGGATTTGTTATTGAGAAGGATAGTTTTAGTTTATCTTTGCCAGTAACAATTGCAAAAATTGAAGAATCTATCAAAAATGCAAATCCTAACAAAGCTGCTGGGGCTCATGGATTCAATGCCCCATTTTTTTAAAGTTTTTTGGCCAATCATAGGAAATGATGTTTGTAAGGGTATCATGGATTATTTAAAAAATGATTATATGCTGAAATAATTGAAAGCCACATTTATAGTTTTGGTCCCGAAGAAAGAAAATCCAACATCCCCAAATAAGTTCCGACCAATTGCTCTTACTAATGAATTATATAAAATCATTAGTAGGATTTTGGTGAATAGCCTTAAGCCAATTATTTCAAAGATTGTGGGGCCCATGCAGTCAGCCTTCATACGTGGCAGAAGTATTGTTGAAAATGCTCTTCTTGCCCAAAATCTCCTTTATAATTTTCACCTAGATAAAGGTACTCCAAAAATGTCTGTCAAGATTAACCTTGCTAAAGCCTATGACAATGTTAGATGAAATTTTCTTGAAGCATCTCTTATATGTATGAGGTTCCCATACCATATTATAAAGTTAGTCATGACCTGTGTCATTTATGCTCAATTCTCAGTCTTGCTGAATGAAAGTGCAAAAGGGTACTTTAAGAGTACAAGAGGTTTAAGGCAAGGCTGCCCCCTTCCTCCATTTCTGTTTGCTATAGTCATGGAATTTTTCTTGGATTTGCTGACTAAATATGCTTCAACCCTAGCTAATTCTAACTCCATTCCAGAAGAATAATATAGATATATCCCATTTAATGTTTGCATATGATCTAATTGTTTCAGTAGGGCTTTAGATTATGCAGTAGCAAATCTTAAAATTTTCATAAACATTTTAAGAGGTTTTCAAGTTCGGTGGTCAATTTGGCCAAAATCTCTATTTTTTTTTTTCTTAAAGTGTAGAAAGAAGGAGGAGATGGCCATTTCAAAAATTATGAACATCCCAATATCCACTCTTTCTATGAAATATCTCGACACTCCTTTGTTGTCTAAAAGGTTGAATTTCAATGACTGCCAATGTTGGATAATAAAAATGCAACAAAAGCTGGCTAGTTGGAAATCTAAGATTCTATCTTATGCTAAAAAAGCAGAAATGATAAAATCTACTTTGTGTTTTCTGCATCTTTATTGGGCAATAGTGTTCATGCTTCCCCAAGCTATTCTTCATGCTATGGATAGACAGGTGCATGATTTCTTTTGAAATTGCTGGTTACAAAATTAGATTCATCCTATTGGTTGGGACTCTATTTGCAAACCTATAGCTTGTGGAGGTCTTGGCATTAGGTTTATCATGACTACATCAAAAGCTGCACTTGTGAGACAAGTTTGGAATGTGATAAATAATAAGGTAATCTGTTGGAATAATTTGATCAATGCAAAGTATTTGAATCGATAGTCTGATGGGATGTTGTTTTTCCATCAAATGCATCCTCAGCTTGGAAAGGAATTCTTAACCTTCATTAGACTGCACTCTCTTATATTAAATATTTAGTTGGGAATGAAAATTCAACAAAGTTTTGGACTGGTCCTTGGCTACTTAGGGGTTGGCTAAAAACAGTTATTGATATAGGGCAGTTTATGCTATGGGTTGGAGAAAGAAGTAATGATTAAGGATTTTATTACAAATGAGGGATGGAATTTCCCAACTCCAACATCTAATGCTCTAATGGTTTCTTTTCATGATATCGCACTAGAAATCCAGCCAAATCCAAATTTTAATGATGAAATTGTGTGGACTTTGGAGGATAATGGGAGATTCACCCTTAAATCAGCTTACAATTTGCTCAGTCGAGCTGAGAATCAAGACCTGCATTGCCCATCTCTAATTTGGTTTAGAGGATGCATTAAGAAGCATTTCATTTGTGCTTGAATGTTTTTTAAAAGGAGGTTGAAAACAAAGAAATTCCTTCTTCAAAGGATTATTCAATGTGATTCAAGTTGTGCGCTTTGTAAATTTACTTGGAATTAGATACTCATTTAATTTTTCATTGTACTTATTGTCAAAGTGTATGTGTAATATTATTGGCAAAACTGAACTTGAATCCCATTGATTGTGACTCTCCGTAGTCTATGGCTGAATCAATCATTTTTAGAATTGATCATCAAAGACCAGCCCAAGTTGTTACCAGGTTTAGACCAGCCCAAGTTGTTACTAGGTTTATTGTGCAAACTATTCATAGCAGAATTCTCTATTTGGGTACAACTCTACTTGATAGTATATCTTGTCATTGGAACTTACCCCCAACTTACATAAATCCTCACCCAATTTTTCAAGTCTTTATTGCTATGGGGTTGCATCTATCCATTTGTAATGTCAGACAGAGTTTGGCTAGTATTCTTTGGAGTGATGTTGACTAGCCAAGAGAGGTTGCAATTGAGGTGTCCTTTGACTACTATTTAGGTATTCTTCCATTGATGTGCCTCATCCCAGATCAAGTGCAGCTTATATTTATAGAGACTGAGTCTTCTCATATGAAATCATATAGAAGCAAAGCAACACTTATTTTCTTGGAAAGATCGATTCAAGGTCAAAAGATTGGAAGCCATTCTCCATAGATGCAAATGAATCTAGTTTTCAAGTCTACATCCAAAGACCATTTGTTTCAGTAAAATTGTGTGTTGAGATAGGTGACTCCATTTATCTAAATGGTTTATGAAAGGAACTTTTGTATCAATCTTTATAATTTCTATGGTTCGCCTAGGCCATGGGTAGTTTGCTTTGATAATTATGTGGGGTATGCCCACAAGTCTGTCTATCCTCTCTAAGTAGATAGACCCCATTTTTGTATATTATTTTGAGGAATTAAAAAAATTTCTTACTTAAAAAAAAGATATTTTTATTTCATCCTAAGATCCAATGGTTTCTCTCTTAATAATTCTCCACTGCACATGAAGCTTACGTATGTATTTTACAACATACATTAATCCGACATTGGGTTATGCAAGGATTGGGTCAATTATAAGTATAGGTTATGATCAATTTGAATTTAACAAAATGGGTCCCATATTGATAAAAATAGATTTATGTAGGGTCACTTTCTCCTACTAAATGTGTTATACTAATGTCAATGTTTTTTGCTTTAGAGAAAAATGAATACAAGCTTTTGAAATTATATATATATATATATATTACAATAAGTTGCACTTTTGGCGACGTTTTTTGGCTACGATTTTATAATTTCATCGCTAAAGACTATCATTTACCAACGCATACGAATTTGTCGTTGGAAATTCAGATTTTAGCGACGTTTTAAAAAAAAATGTCGCTAAAAGTCAACTTTTTATCTGTTGGTAAATGATAGTCTTTAGCGACGAAATTATAAAATCGTCACCAAAAAACGTTGGTAAAAATTACTTTTACCGATGTTTATAGTTTTCATCGGTAATAGTATGTACCTGGGCCACCAATGAAATTTTTTGCCGACGAATTCGGATAACGTTGGTAAAAGCATGTACTTGGGAAAACAATTTTTCCACTGTAGCAATATTTTTACCGACGAAAAATAATTTACGTCGGTAAAAGTTTTGAAATTTTTCTCCCCGTTCTACCGATGAAATTTTGATTTGCCGATGAAAATTAACCGTCAGTAAAAGCTTGGGCGCCACCATTTCAATTTCCCGCCCCAAATTGAATTTTCTTTCTCCTTCGCGCTGTTATCTCTTGCTCGCACTCTCGCCCAAATTTCTCCCTCACGCTATTCTCACTCTCTCGCTCTCTCTGCTCTCTATCTCCAGTCTCTCTCTCTCTCGCTCTCTCTCTCTGCTCTCTCTCCAATCTCTCTTTCTCGCTCTCTCTCGCTCTCTCTGCTCTGTTTCTCTCACTCTCTCTCGCTCTTTCTGCTCTCTCTCTCCCCGATCTCTCTCTCGCTCTCTCTCTTTCTGCTCTCTCTCTCGCTCTCTCTCTGCTCTCTCTCCAATCTCTCTTTCTCGCTCTCTCACTTTCTCGCTCTCGCTCTCTCGCTCTCTCTGCTCTCTCTCTCTCAGTCACTCTTGCTCTCTCTCTGGTACTCTCTCTGCCATAGTTTCTGATGTGGTTTTGCCGATGTTCAAAAACGTCGGCAAAGGAAAAATAAAAAAAATTAAAGAATTCAAATTATAATGAGAAAATAAATATTGTATTTTTTAAAAAATAAAATTATTGGCGACCAAAATTTTCCTAAAAACGTCGACAAAGGTAAAATTCCATTTTTAAAAAATAAATACATTACCGACGTTTTTGTAACGTCGGCAAAAGTATATATAATTTTTAAAAATTAATATTGTAAAACATGGTTTTGCCGACGTTCCAAAACGTCGGTAAAAGCTATTATTATCTAATTGAAATGAAATTTTATAATTTTTACCAACATTAAAAAACGTCGGTGAAAGTGTCCATGGTGCGTCGGTAAAAGGGACTTTGCTGACGAAATTGAAAAATGTCGGTAAAATATTTTGTTGACGTTTTTTTACCGACGTCCAGGTGGCGAAAATTTTTTCGTCGGTAAAAATCTTTGCCGACGTTTTCAATACTTTTAGTGACGAAAAAATGCGTCACTAAAACTATTAATTGTTGTAGATATGGAGATAAAGAGGTGGACAAATGTGTCATTTTACTCAAAAAATATATTGTAGTTGTGAGGCTACTGATTTTTGGGACATGAAAGGTATTAGAATGAAAAGGTAGGGGACTACATGCAACTATTAAAACTACAAGGGCTTAGTTCATATCATAAAAACCTTACAGGTTATATCTGCAAAATACTAAAAAAAAAACCATTAATAGCATTATTGAGGCCATTACATGTCATTTGCATTACTAATGCTTCTCAAAGTGTTTCCATGTTAATATAGCAGCATCATGCCTGATATGTAAGTACATTAACACTATCTACAATATACTTCGCAGTGATAGTAGATCTATATCTTTTACATATACCATATGCATAAAATAGGGAAGGAAAGGAACACAAATCCACCCAACCAAAACACCACTAGACTTTCCATTTCCTTATGATTGACGTGGCCCCAAGCGGGCCCTACAATAGAGTTACTCAAAATTATATATAGATGTTTTCACCATAATAAAATCTCATAAATAAAGTATCATTATGATACACACTATACACCAATATTACCATTACAAATATTATGTATCATGAATGAGCCAACACATGATATTGTCTCATCTTTAATACTTGGACTCATGTCTCATCTTTAATGTTATTTTCCACTGAGGTTAGATTTGCCAATTTCATGACGAATGTGTAAGCTAAGCAAGGGATTAATAGGTTGTTTCCTTGGGTGGGTGTATTGTAGTTGAGGTTGGGGTTGGTGTATCTTTCTTCCACCTTCTCCTTTCTCTTCCTTTCTCTTTGTTCTTTTTATTCCTTTTTCTTGTAATGAAATCTTGTTACCGCTTCAAAAAATATATATATATATATATAGGAATTTGAAAAATAAAAACCTTTGGTAAAAAAAATTCATCCAAACATTATGCAAGAGGTGACGTGTGAATGACATGAACCAAGAGCTAAATATTATAGGATTTTACTGAAAAAATCCTTTTAAAGTCATTTTATAACAAAAAGGATCCTAAAGATATGATTCTGCAATATTAATCCTACAGGCTCCTTTTGGTTTAATTTTTTAGAATCTAACTTAGGCTGGGATATCCCCGCTTGCCCACATACATGAGTAGGGAAATCCCTCTCGTTTTTTTTTTCTTCGATGGTTCTTCTTCTTTTTCTTCTTCCTCCAATTTTAACACAGGCTCAAATATAAACCTAACAACTTAATCCAATTTACTACACTTACTCATTAAACCCATTTAATCCAAACCCAAACCCAAACCCAAGTCTTCCCCTCTCTCACCAACCAACTAATATGATTCTTTATTTGTCTCATTTTCCTCTTCCCTTTCCCCTTAAACTCACCAAAACCCATCATGATAATGTATCTCTGCTCTCTTCTCTTCTCTTTCATTTCTCTAACCTTTAAAGCTCTAGATCTCTCCATCCCCTTTGAAGAGGTTGCTTCCATCTCGTACTCTCATCTCCACCTTGGGCTTTTGAGAATGGTGCTTTTGATTATTAATGCTCTAGGTTTTTTTATAAAAAAAATCTTTTGGGGTCTATTCTGGGGTTAGAGGAAGGATGAGGAGGAAAAAGAAAGAATGAATAGTAGATAACCTAAACCTAAAGAAAAAGCGAGGGAAATGGAAGGAAGATGAAGAATAAAAAAAAGAAAACAAAATAGAGCAGATAGCTCATGTACGTGCCGAGTGGAGATATCCCTACTCGTGTCAAAAAATCCAAACCCATTAGCACTTTTAAGATGAAACAAGAGTGAAAAAGAAAGGAAGAGGAGAGAAAAAAAAAAACTGAGAGCTCATATATGTGAGTAAGCAAGGATATCTCCGCTCAACTCAAATTCTAAAAAATTAAACAAAAAAGGACCTCTAGTTCTACAGTGGTGGAATCATGTCTTGGAGGTCCTTCGGCAGGGATATCCCCCAGTTCTACTGAGTGAAGTGGATGGGACCATGATTTTATTAAGTATTCAATTGCTACGGTAATGAGTGTCTATTCATTTTTCAACTTCATTGATTTTATTCCTATTGAAAGATATTGATAGGCAGTTTTGAATATTTACCTTTAGCCTTCACATTTAACAACTTTTAACATAAATTATCTTAATTTCCATGTACTCTAATGCAAACTAACAGGTGCACAATATGATCGAATGCAATTTCATATCATTAATTTCATCAGAAAATAATATTGATCTCAAACCAATACTTGACTAAAGCAGTTATCCACATTTAGATTATTCGAGTGAATAGAAAGTTCGTTATTGAGCTCGAGGTCCTAGCTTCGAACCATTTGGTGTCTCACCGGATTCATAATGCTAGTGCTTGGTCCTGTATATTTTGGATTTCACCGATGATCAACCTCAAGGTAGTCATATTTGAAATTATTGGCAGATTATTCCAATTTACGATCATCCAAGCTTAAAAGGGGTGTGATCAGATCAAAGATCGAGTGGGCCCCACACATATAGAGAAGGAAGGAAGTGAGGAAGCGCGCTGCTCCACGCATTCGACCATCCCAACCCAAAACGCAACCCATGACTTTTCAAGTGCGAAAAGTTTGACCAAGTCACACACCCCACACCATCGCACGTGCCCCGCTATCTCCGCCCGCACAGTCTCGCACGTGTCAACGCATATTTTAAACATTTCGACTATATAAACGAATCATACCCTCTCTCGTTTCCCCTCGTACTCTCTCCTTACAGTCGTCATATCTCTCTCTGGGCAGCCATGGCCGATCCATCACCAGCTTCGACTCCCATCTTGAAAGATGAACTCGATATCGTTATCCCAACCATCAGAAACTTGGATTTTCTGGAGATGTGGAGGCCATTCTTTCAACAATACCATCTGATCATCGTCCAAGATGGAGATCCGTCGAAGACGATCAAGGTCCCGGAAGGGTTCGACTATGAGCTCTACAATCGCAACGATGTTAACCGGATCTTGGGTCCAAAGGCCTCCTGCATCTCATTCAAGGACTCTGCTTGCCGATGCTTTGGATACATGGTCTCCAAGAAGAAGTATATCTACACAATCGACGACGACTGCTTTGTAAGTAGGCTTTTTTCTTTCTTGTTGGGGTTTTTTGGCTCTGGGTTTTTGTTTTTGTGGTGTTTTGGATCTGGGTTTTTGGTTTGGAGATGAGGCATTGGGTTTGGGGAATGTTTGTTTTTGTGGGTTTTCAGTTTTGGGATTTGTGGTGGTATTGAGAGAAAGATGGTTTGCGTTTTTGGGGGTGTGGGATTTCTTTTTGGTAGAAAGATCTGATTTTGGGATTGTTTGACTTTTTCTTTCTCTAGATTTGTTTTTGCTCGCCGATGTTTCAGATACATGATCTCCAAGAAGTCTATCTATACGAAGTGGGGATTTTTTTTTTTTTTTTTTTGGGTTTTTGTTTTTGTGGGGGCATTGGATCTGGGATTTTTGTTTTTTGTTTTTTGTTTTTTTTTTGGTTATGGGATGAGAGATTGGATTTGGGGGTCGTTTGTGTGGGTAGTTTTTACTGTTTGTTGGGTTTTGAGGAAAATGAGTTTGAGTTTTTGTTCATTGGGGATCTGGTTTTATTAGAAGATGTGAGTTGGGTTTTTTTTCTCCTTCAAGTGAAGGAAATTGGGGTTTTTGAGGACAGGATTTCTTCTTCTATTAGCACTTATTATTATTAATTTAAGTGGATCTTTCAATCTTTATGATTTTACTTCGAGTTTTTGGAGGTTGACTTGAATTTTGGTTTTTGTATTCCTTTTTTTATTTGTGTGTATTTTGGTGTTTTTAGACACAATCAGATTTTTTTTGAACGATCTGCTTTGGAATTATATATATATATTTTTAATTCGAGAAGATTGGAATCTCAAAGGGTTTTTCAAAAATTTTAAGTTTTTGCTCTTCTTTTTTTTTTTTAATTTTTTTTCTAATGTTGTTTCGTGTATGATTTTTGGAATTTTGACCTCATTTTGTGGTCGGGTCTATGTTGTTTTGTTTTCTTGTTTCCTTCACATATCTGGCTCTAGTAATCATATAGTGACTTCCATTCAGCTGCATTCTTTTGGATTTTGGATGGTCGGTTGACATGATTGTATATGTGATTGTTTTAAAATGCTTATATCCACTGGAAGAAAAATTATACAGGTGTTGGATACTTGGATCTGCCTGTCCCGTTTCCAATAGCTTGTTGAGTTTGCACTGCACTGCATTTGGACGCGGTGCTAATGCTTTTATGAACTATTGATGGTTTAATTTGTGTGAGACCAACATCTCTGATTTATTAAGTTGATAATAATTCAATGTCTGGATAATCTGAATTGTTGTGAAGTTTAACTTTTGCAGTTTACTGGGTCTACTTAATTTTTAATTTACTATTCATTTCTGCCGTATGTGCTGCTTAGCTTTAATAAAACTTGTTAACATTAAAAAAAGGATGTTAGATCTACAAGTTTGTAAATGATATAATGTCTGGCTGCTCTCTGGGATTTAACGAGGCATGAGCCACCATCTTGTTCAGTAATAGCCTTCTCAATAATAGACCATTTGGTTGGTGCTTACTGGGTTTGTATGAGATCTTGTCCAACTTGACCTTTTGTATGGTAGCTCCAATGCTGAAATGGGACTGTTATTTTATGTGAAATGACTGATCTTCAACTTGACCTCTGTAGTATTTTACATTATGAGTCAGATAAGATTGATCTGGTTATAGTCATTGCCTTTTTTCTTGATCAAAATTTGATTGTTCCCCTGGTGTCGGGATCCCATTGTTTGAAAGCTAAATGAACTTGAGGTCATTTTGGTTTATGGTCTGCAAAATTGAAACTTATGTGGGGACATTTTACTGGAATTGATTGACTTGCATTGTCATTATCATCAAATTCTTATCCATCTATTTGGACATATTTATAGTTAGTAGATTCAAAGAAGGTTTGTTAACATTCAAAATCATTTTTCACATCCAAACTTATGGTGTTTCATGTAAAAGTTCAATGAATGTCTGCTTCATTAAAGCACAGCTTCGTGTAGGCACACAGTCTAGATAGCTGATCTTAGAATTAATCAGTCTACTTGTTAAGGGGTCTGACATCTAAGCTTACTGGTGGGGACCCACATGTAATGATGTGGGTGTCACATTTGAGTTGTCCAATATTTTCATGTGTGGTACCGACCTAACGAGGAGAGTCTTTTGCTGATGTTTTGGTTTTGGAGGGCTAGACAGTGCATGGCTTGAATCTTGCATACCTGTGCCATTTCTGAACATTTGGCTCCAAGGGACGAGTGCAGCATGTAGCACTTGGAAAACTTGAATTGCTGTTTCTTTAAACTTTTTTTTTATATGTTTTTCCTTTTAAAGTAATCTGTGTTTTTTATGTGTAATTCATGTGATTGTTTTCCATCTTGTTTGTTGTTCTGAGCTGATTGTTTGTTATGTATGTTGAAAGCATTAACAATATCAATTGATAGCATGACTCTTTAACTCTTTTAATGAACTTCTTGGTGACCATAACTTAGTTGATTCAAATCAAACTTATATCCACTAGGTTTACTTCTTATTGAGTGTTTTAGGTTCTAAACCATGAACTTGATGTTATTGCATAGGTTGCGAAAGACCCATCTGGGAAGGAGATCAATGCTCTTGAGCAGCACATAAAGAACCTTCTTTCCCCAGCAACCCCCTATTTGTTCAATACTCTGTATGACCCATACCGGGATGGCACTGATTTTGTTCGTGGATACCCTTTCAGTCTACGGGAAGGAGTTCCTACAGCTATCTCTCATGGCCTTTGGCTCAACATTCCAGACTATGATGCACCCACCCAGCTTGTCAAGCCTCGTGAGAGAAATACCAGGTAGCAGCAGATCTTTATATTTGTAGAAAGCTCCTGTATCTGTATGTTCTTTGAAACTCAAAGATTAGGTTTGTTTACCCTGTGAATTTCTTCTTGCCCATGGCAGGTATGTTGATGCTGTTCTGACAATTCCTAAGGGAACCTTGTTCCCAATGTGTGGGATGAATTTAGGGTTCAACCGCGAACTGATTGGCCCAGCAATGTACTTTGGACTAATGGGTGATGGCCAACCAATCGGACGGTATGATGACATGTGGGCTGGCTGGTGTTGCAAGGTTTGCTACATCTCCTTGAGTCTTGTACATCTGTTGCGCCATCTATTTGCTTAAACGTTATTTATTTATTTATTTTTTGTCAAATTTGGACTTTATTTGAAAAAAATGGAATCATACAGGATTGATTCTTATGACACATTTTTTTTGGGCGATACTGCTGTTCCCTTTTCAACCCTTTCCAATATCATTTTCTGCATTTAATATCCTTTATTTTTTAGTTTTTGCCTTACTAAACATAGAATGATTGTTGGTTTTGCATTCCAGTTATTTGACAGGCACCGATATATTTGAAATGATCCACGTGATTGCTGTGTTGTTTACTCACCAGATATTTGTAAGACACAATAAAAGCGTTTAAGATCTTCTTCAGTTTGCCATTTGATGCATCCTCCATTAGTGCCAGTGTACAGATCTGCTTATCTGTCTCCTTCAATAAAGGGCTATTCGAACACTTTAAAGGAGACTTGCATAGTTAAATTGTAATGTTTTTGGGGGAAGTAAACTTCAAAGCCCACACCTTAAATAAGAGAGAATGGGTGCTCCTTGCCTCTTCTTGTGTCTTACAAATATAATGAGTAATGAGTGATATTTTGCATTTTTTAGATGACTATGGGAAAGTAATGTAACGTGATTTTATATGAAAATTGCTGATATCCTATCATTTACTTTTCAGGTTATCTGTGATCACTTTGGTTGGGGAGTGAAGACGGGTCTGCCTTACATTTGGCACAGCAAAGCGAGCAACCCATTTGTGAACCTGAAGAAAGAATACAAGGGAATTTACTGGCAGGAAGAGCTGATTCCATTCTTCCAATCTGTAACCCTTCCCAAAGAATGCACGACTGTTCAAAACTGCTACATTGCAATTGCGGAACAGGTAAAAGCCAAGCTTGGGAAGGTGGATCCTTACTTCGTCAAGCTAGCAGATGCCATGGTCACATGGATTGAAGCTTGGGATGAGCTCAACCCCTCTGGAAATGGTGCAGCCGAAGTACCCAATGGCTCTGCCAAAGCATCCAATCCATAGTTGTCTGCAAGTCCAACAACTGGTCTCTTTACTGTTTCAACTCTATTGCCGATTTACATTATCATCTCTCTGAGATTTTGGCTGGATTTTTAGGGGGTACTTTCCCAGATGTATGGGGATGTAGTGTTATTTATCTATCATAGAGTGTAGGAAGCAATAAAAGATCATCACCATTGGTTTATGATGATTTGTGATGGGGTGCGTGCGTTCTTAGGTTCTTTTTTTTCTCTCTTGGTTTTTAACAATGGGTCTTGTAGCTGTGAGTTGACTGCGTGGAAAGTTAGGGGCAATTTTGCAGATAGGTGCAACGTAGTTGCGATTATCTTACTGGGAGTTACCAATCAATAAGAAAAGATGTTTGTCTATTGTGTTCTCCTTTTGTTGCTTTGATTAGACTGGTGGGCCATTTTTAGATTGTTTGCTTGTTCTCTTGAGAAGAAGGGGTGCTTTTGTTGACTAATGATTTATTATGGGCATGTTTGGATTTGAATTTTGAAAATGGTTGGTGGCTTTCCTGTGATTTGAGTTCTCAATTTGTTTTTCCTTATCTCTTTTTACATAAAGCAAGTATTCAAATTGTAGATGACACAATGGCTTTATCCATTTTTAAAAAGCAAGGGCGCTGGTAATTTGAACGAAAGGAACTCTTTTTCTTGCCCTGGTTGCCCCGGTTTAATTTACCTGTGTTAACCCTAAAAAGTTCAGGTAGAAGCAGAGGATTGGTGTCGTATGATGCATGGATATTTCAAAATGGGCAATATATAGCATTGTATCGTATTCAATATTTCACTTTTTATATGTAAAATTCATATTCCTTTTATATCCATGTCGTATTCAAGCTGCATTTGGCCATTGTAGTTGGTGTCAAATGTAACAACGGATCCATTTGGGTTACCAGAAAATAAAATAAAATAAAATAAAATGTAGATTTCGGAAAATGTTCTTGGAGCCCTTGGGCCCCTCTTTGATACTGACCACACGCCTTCCCCACTCTTTGTAGGATCGGCTAGTACTGGTTAGGACTTATTTGGATGTTGGATCAAGTGTAAAGCAAAGGTGCCAACATCACTCAGCCACGGGTGCACTGGCATCAGGGCAGATATGAACTTTGAAGTTATTAAATTAAGTGTGGATTTTTTTGGGATTTGCCTTGTGAAGGAGACCTTTCCATATGCCTTTATAGATGTGTACCTAAGTGGGTTATAGATGCGTATTTATATTAACTCACTGGAGATCATTGTCCCAGAGTTACCGACCTGCAAGTTAACTCTACTTTGTTCCTTGTCAAAACTAATAACAGGTAATAATTCTAACTAATTTAAAAAAAAACACTTTTAGATTTGTTTATGTCGATATTAAGAGGCTGTGCCTAATTTCTGTGGCTAATTTCAAGACTATGTCGCATGTCACCCATACCTTCACATGCAGGTGGCTCCGTGAATTGGTAGTAGCCCAAAATTGACACTGATCCGAGTTATTCTCTACAATTGGAAAATCAAAATATTGTAAGTGGACAACCATTAATTATGAATCTGTTCTAGTATCTAGATCTGATGAATCTACATGGAAGCCTTCTCCCATTGTCGGCATGCATTTTGGTGGGCCCGAAAAGTAAGGGCATACCAAATTTATATGAACCCTACTATTACAGCAGCCAGTGCAAGCTCCTTGGATTGTTCGAGTTTGTAGCAGATTTTTTTATTTAGAGTTTATTTTTTGGTAAATACTTCCCTAAAGTTTATAAGATTTATAACCAAGCTTATGTGGTTCTAGTATTTGTAAATAAGCTCCTGCTTTTTTATTTTAATAGCATTTGTGTCCTTAAAAACATTAGACTTTTAACCACCATAAGTTTTTAAAGTGAAATGACGCTTTTGCCTATCTCTTTTCTCCCTATATGCATACTTTTAAAAGCCTAGTATTTTTTTTTCTCTTGTGATATTAAAAGTTACATTTAATGGGAGAGCATACTCTGCATAAATCTAATCCTCTCAATTTAGGTCCCATTTCATTAAATTTAAATCCATCATAACGACAATCAAAACATTTACTTATAATCAATTTTAATTTATTCTATCCATATATGGCCCACTATTTGATTAATGAAAGTTTCAAAACATATTATTCGACTTTATATCAAGAGCTCTTGAGAGAGAGGGGAGGGCATTGGGACTTTGGATAAAATAATAATATACTTTGGATAAAATAATAATATACTCATTTTTTGTTCAATAGGTAGAAGGGTAAAGCTGTCAATTTTATAAAATTTAAACACAAATTTTATGATGGTTGCCCATTTTTATTAGGAATATTTATTTTTGAGACTTGATATGTATTAAAATAGAAAGGCAGGGGCTTATTTATAAATACTAAAACTACGGGGACAATTTACAAATCCGAAAAACGATGGGGGGGTATTTACAAAAAAAACACCCTTATTTATTCAAGAGTTTGAGTAGAGTTAGGGTACCTGATTTAAGGCGCTGATCACGGTGGAAATGTCAGTTGCAACCTTGAATTTGTTGACAGGCTAGGATTTGAGTTAGCAAGTTGAGTGGTCGATGGCAGTTGGCAACTATGATGACGAATTGGATCTAGCACGTCTTTTGAGTGTAACCCATGTGTGGTGGCGTTGGTTGGTTTAACGATTGCCAGCAGGATGCTCTTGGGTCGGGTCAAATGTGAACCTCCACATGAATAAAACTGATTTGGGTTGGGGTCAGGCCTGAGCCTGAAATTTGAAATCCCGGCAGGTTGGGCTTGTTTGGGTTCAGATTTGGGGTTTGGGTACCCATATTAAACCTGGGCACTCACTAAGTATATGGATTATTATAATACCAGTTGTGATCCTATGTGTGCCGCCTACACGGAAATGGGGCTGGGGGACTAAAACATTTGCCTTGGAGTTTGTCATCTAATCATCCTAACACCTTTATCAATAGCCCATGAGTTTTTACTCTTAAAAATGATTGTATAGTTGATCCAACAATCTTATCTATTTGAATGGTTGTAAACCCCGAGGAGTTCCAGTGTGATTATTGGTAGACGGGGGGTAATGGTTCCCTATGTTTGGTCCATTCGGATAGAACATCAAGTGGCCTCCAATATGAGTTGTGCAGGGGTGTGAAACAAACAAAAGGAGTTGTCCAGGAGATCATGAGTTATTAATGGGATCATGAGTGATTATAATACATATGTAAAGCATAACATATACACTATAATATGTTTGATGTAGATAGATATATTTCCTAAATTATATTTCTTCGAAAAGCAATTCGCCTTTTCTTTTTTTTTTTAACTTTTTATCCCTTGCATGGGAGACCGGATCGGAACTCAAGCGCGCGGGCGCACCCCAAATGTCCCCGACAAAGAAGCTGCAGCAGGGACAGTTCTTTACAAGTATTTGCATGCAAAATCGAGGTATTTGAGTCATAGATACTCAATGACAATGCGACTGGGCGGGCCCCACCTAAAGCCACATTGTCAAACCAGAGATAAACTCCCCTTCAAAATTTTAAGCCACACTTGGAAATGAATGATTTTCATTTAAAACATGGTTCTATCGGTATAGGATTCCATATCATCTGTCTCAGATGTGAATTACGTATCATCTCTTTTAGCTTCATTAAAATTTAATACAGATCCTATATTAGTTGATAAGTTATAATCTTTGGTCTTAATCAAAGTCATTCTACACTAGCATCTGTGGTGGCTTGGAAGTTAAGAAGACCACCAACTGATTTAATGGGCCATATGCAATCAATCATAAACCAATGCGAGGATCTTGGACCCAACAAATTCATCAGTAGTTCTGACACTTCCTGCCATCTGAGGCAAGCAGAACACAATTAGGTGTGACAAATCCTGAACCGATCCACATGCCATGTGAACTGGCAGGGGAAAGGGTGCAACTTGGGCCAGGTTAAGAATGAGCTGTGTATCCTTGCCAGCAATAAATCCAATTCAAGCCGGGCTTGTTTGGGTTCGAACATGAATTTTGGGCTCAAGTCTCAGAACCGAAATTGGGCCGGGTAACCAAATTACATAATTAGGATAGCATACAGTTCATAGACACACAAATATTTGGATGAGAAGCAGTTCACCCTATTTTCTTGGTTACATGGCCCACCTATGAGCAAGTACGTCCCTAACAGACATTGATCCATGTCAATTACCCACAAGCCCAAATTTGACAGTCCATTAACCATAACAATTACTCATTTTTGGATTGAAATCAAGAACAATGGTGCCTTTCATAAACCATTAAAGTAAAAAGCCAAATAGATCCAGTGGCAAGGATGACCTAATATGGTTGGCATTTTGCACACACTTAAGTCTCTGTGAGAGAGAGACCCTTAGGTCTCTTTGTGTGTGACAGTGAGAGAGAGAGAGAGAGAGAGAGAGAGAGAGAGAGAGAGAGAGATGGCCTCTGGTGATCCTCATAGGTGACCTCACACTGTTTTATTGTTTGCATGAGAATCTATCTCAATTTCTCCCTCCCTCTCTAGGATGTCATGCATGAGAGATATCGCACAGGCACAGGGGACCCTATGCCCTATGATCAATCAAAACTCCTAATACTCACTACCCTCTCATGAACTAGCATAATCTCAAATTGCTCATCAAAATGTTTCATGCACTTTGTGGTGGCTAAGTTGATTTAAGCCTTGGGTTTGCTCTCCAAGGACTTGAGTTGACTCCTGCTCCTTGTTTTATCTAGTTATTATGTGTGCAGTCATGTATGTACTCCTTAGGAATTAGTCCTTGTTCCTTACAATTGGATAACTTTTAATCTGAAAGCCAAATGTTCGAAAGCTAAGTTGAGGAAAAATACCCGAAATACCCGAAATACACTAGGTCTTCAAAAAAAAAAATTGAAATCCTAAAAGAGTGATGCCTTCAATAACAAAGAACTTGAGGGCTATGAAGCAATGGGTTAAAATGCGCTGTTTGGGTTTATATTTTGCATACATATAGGTCTCATTTAAATGTTTGAATCTCTCACTTTTCCCATGCTTAGCATGCCCCAGAGTCACATAAGGTGCACAAGGAGTGCTTTACCTGTGCAGGACGGTATTGTAAATATCACGTGTATGTACCAGCTGGGCTAGGTGTTTGGGCATGGGCTTGGGCTTGATCATAGTAATTCAGGTTTTTGTGGTTGAGCTCGGGATAACCCACTCGCAGTTCGGCATCTCAAGTCACAGGGCAATTCTCTCTCTCTCTCTCTAAAACACACACATTACCTTGTATCAAATGAGCAACCAGAAACTCGAACTTCCATCTTTGAGGTGCATGCAATACAACTTTACTTCAATAACTTATCCAAAAAGTACTGATTTGTGTATTGTTTATGCTTTAATTAATCTTTAATTAAATCGTCTTGGCCCATGTTGCTCCTCGTAGTAAGTAACAAGGAAGAGTTCCCCCCATTCTATGTGGATTTTCTTGAATAAGATTTTAGCCTTTCACTACTATAAAATCTCAATTGTCATTTACCAAAAATAAAAAAAATCCAATTTTCTGGGTATACTTAAAAGGTCAATTATTGTAAGATTTTTTTTTTTTTTTTTGCCTGATTGGTTCTATGGACTGACATAGGAAGTAAAGGGCTTTCAAAGTTCGAAACCTGGTGAGAGCTATGGAAGTGGGTGCTTTATCCACAAAGTCAGTCCTCTATTCTCACTTATTGGAGGATTCACCACCAAACTATCTACTGCATTTCAATGACTAGATAAAATATTTAGGCTAGATAGCAGAGGGAAAACAACCTAGATAACCGATAATTACATACAGCATTTGGGCCTACATTTAGGCAGGCTGTCCCCTTAGACCCTAAGGCCCAATCCAATTTCGTCTGGGCTTGGACAGAAGTTTTAGACCCATTAATGATATGAGGTCCGACTTTCGAGTATAGAAACTATATGTGTTGGCAGATACAACTTGGTGAATCATGTATCAGTATGATTTCATTTTAGTAGAAAGAAAAACCCAAATACATTTAAGAAGAAAACCCCAATCCATTTAAGAGGTGTGTTTGTTTCAAGTGTTGGGCTTGAGCCAAACATTGACTTCCAAACATGACGCTGAACCTGCATTCCAGGCTTGAACCCATACATTGGTTTGGGTGATTGGGTGATTGGACCTCGCTTTCCTTGACGTTCCTGGAACCGTGAAGCCTTCGTTTAAGTCTTCATCTGACCCATCTGATGAAAGAATGCAAGCACATAGCATTTTACAAGTAAGCACTTGAAACTGTCTAGATCATGGGCCCAACTGGTATTGGGCTTGGCCCAAGGGAATACTGTCTTGGTGACAGTTAAAGCAAGCAGGCCTATTTGGAGCAAACAGATATTCACCGGCTTGTCTGAGCAATCTGATTTCGTGACCCTCTAACATCTACGGTGGATCACAGAGTTCGGATGGTTTGATCTGATTTGATTTTATTGCCATGTCCATGGACATGAATGATCAAGGGTAGACATTGATTGGTGAAAGTTTCCAGTAGAGGACCATTTTCACCTGCAATGAACTGTTACGAAAACGGTTCCCAAAATGGGCCAGATTCAAGTTATCAGGTTGCTCTGTTTAAAATTTAGGTTTTGACATACCAATCCCCATACCATTGTTAGCTTTGCTGTTATGCATGTGTCGAAAAAGCACATAACCTGCGATTGACAATTAAGCCACACACAAAAAGAGAGATAGGTACACAAGAGCACACAAGAGATTTACATCTATATCAAAGCAAAAAAAATAAAGAATCTTACTCTTTTATTGCACTCTTCTATTTAGCTCGAGGGTTATAGGTTACATCATATATATAACTCTCTCATTCTTAGCTCCTAAGAAAGCTTAGTACAAAGACCAAAATACCTTTGGCCTAAAGCTTGGTCGAAGATTATTATGAACCAATCCGATAAACCCAAAATACAAGACATAAACTCAACAACCTCCAACTTAGTTTGGGTTTTGTAAATCCTCGAAACAACCTTGAGATGAAATTGGCAATGTCTCCACGTACCTTGCTAAATGGTAGATTACTACACCGATGGCGTAGTATTCTTTCTTCAATACTTTAACATGTTGAACCAACACTTTACGTATACCGCTAAAAGGTATGCCTCATCACATGCTACAACCTAGCAGCGCTCCTTCACCCCTTAACTCGTATGCACAAACAATCTCAGCATTGTCTGATATCAATTAAGTCTAAATTAATTTGAGATTTTTCGTACCTTGTGTAACACTCAGACCCAACTTAATCAGGTTTAATGACTAATTAATGACGAATTCATTGTTGTTTGTGTTTTGCCTTTGTTTTTGTTTCGTTCCGGGTCATGGGTAGGTAGTTGGGTTAAGTTTAACCTATATTAGGTAGACATGAGCCCTTTTTCGTAATTTTAGATTTCGTAAGACGTTGTCATTCATGCATCATCTTGGCGTCAATACGTGTCTTTCGTTGAGCTCGTCGACTTTCGTAACTGACTCGTATGTGAACAACGTCGTTTGTTTTCGTTGGACCGTTAATTGACTCAAACTGTAATTCTCTTGAATGTTTGGACCTTTTCCAAAGTTCTTTTATCCTTATCTTATATAAAAGGCTGCACCACTGACCTTGACTCCAACTCTCTCTTTCTCTCAACACTCTTCTTCTCTTCCTCTCGATTCTCTTCTTCTACGATTAAGACTAGAGCAGGGAGACCCCTTTTTGCATCTCTTTCAATGAAACCTCTTGTGTGTGTAGCCTAAGGTAAGCTTCGGGTTTATGAGTTTCCCTTTCTTCCATCCTTCTCGTACTCTACATGCACTCAACGTTTCTCTTTTTGCTCTTTCCTTGCATGCATGGTGTTAGGATTTCATTTTGACGGGTAATTTGAGCCAAGGACAACCGATTTACGGACAAAGCTTTTTTAAGGCAAGTAAAAGCATGATTTGGATGAACACATGTTGGTACGCTATGATGGTTAATAGTTTCCTACAATCTCACAAGTATGTTGTGATTTACAGCCCTTATGTTTGTAATTAAATTGCATGATTTTTGTTGCGTACCACAGATTTCACTTCAGTCATTTTGTAATAGAACAGATTGCCCAATTGATCGGGGATAAGGTTCGACCGATCGGACACATCCAGAACTGAAATTCGACCGATTGGGCTTCAAAACCGACCGATCGGCCCTGAAGCACTCTGTTTCAGGAGATTGAGTCTGTACACTGAAAATCTTTGTACTCATTTTTATTCTCCCAAACTCTAAAACAAACAAAGGAACTTTTTAGACTATATTTCCGGGCCCCGTGGCTAGCGAATTATGTAAAAAAGTATTGGTAGGTATGAAATGGACCTTATAGGGCCTTCACATTAGGATGTTGGTCACCCTTAACTTGCCCAATGGAACCTGAAATTCGCATGAATGGTCTTGAAGGCTGTGACTTATTCATATGTGTTGTCCAATGTTAAGCACCTCCCCATGGGTGTTGGTTTAAGGGACTTCGATATACTTTCCTGATACAATGCAACACTGGTAAAAGACAACTGTGTATCGGATAAGTTAAAACTACATCATCATGCATGGTTAAAGACACTGTGTGACTAGATTAGGGTTGGCTAGTAAATTCTCTTGATTCGAGCTAATTTGCGTTGCATGACATCTTGAATGACGAATATTAACCTCCACTCTTCTGTATGGTTTGCGTAGGTCCTTGTTATGCCTTTTCGAAATGATAAGTCCGATTTGTTTGATCTACTCAACTTGTTTCTGTTAACTTGAGCATTATATGTATGAGTTGAACGTATGATTAGAACGTATGATATATGTTTGATATGATATGCATGGTTTACTCAAATTCTTGTATATGATTGACTCCATATGGTCAGGCATTACTCAGCCTTAGCCTTAGGATACTCGACGGGGTTGAATTTGGCGTAGTATGTGTGGCACCGCTGCAGTGAGTTTATTTCTTGGGGCTTCCGGAGCCCAGGAACCCGAGATCCTTTCGTACCCTGGCCGGTCGATGGTGTTCTCAGTATGTATGATCCCAACAGGGAGTATATGGCAAATGTAGTTGTCACCTAGTTATGTACGTATCATGTATACATTGATCTTGATAGCATGTTTTCTTGTTTGCATAATTGCCTAGTATACGAATCTGGAACTCTATGAATTATCCGTTGTTACTTATTTTGTTAGATACAACATCCGTTAACTCATTGTTATTTATACTTTGCTAAATTATCTATTCATAAGTTGTCTTTGGTGTTGCAGGCTCAGATCCTTCAACCGACCCCTTATCGGTCAACCAGACTCCAGGGGAGACCTCAGATGCCCCGTCAGGGTTAGAGGAGTGGATGTAATCACTCTGCCAGAGTGCGACATTGACATGGATATGAGTCTTATTTGTTGAGGGATTCCTTTTGATTTTGGGTGTTGATGTGTGATTTGTGTAAGCTATATTTTGTCTTATTTTGTTTAACTCTAAACTTCGTGTAATCATTTTTTGTGTTCGTATTTCTTATAATTTTTTGTGTTTGTATTTCTTTCCTTGTTATGGTTTGATACTTACAGCTTCTGCGTTCATGTTATGGCACGTGTGAATTCCCTTGTGCGTGTGCATTTAGACAGGGTCTAAGTGTATATGCACGGGAGTACGTATGTCACTGGTTAGGTTTAACCTTGACCCCTGATCTCCTGGGCTAGGGTTGTGACATCTCACTGAAAGGTACGTCCCTACTCCCACTGTCACTAGGCATAGTCTTTACTCTTCAATGATGAGTGATATGGATCAAGTTCAAGCAAGACTTGAACTTGTCCTTAACTAGTTTCATGAAGAATGCCCCAAATCGCTTGTTCCATTGTCTAGAAGCTTTTTTCAACCCAAATAATGATTTATCTAAATTGGATACATGATCATGAATCTAAAACTTCACTCCACCTGCGTGGGAAGTTCCTTCCTTGTCCTCCTAGACCCACTTGCATTTGATGGTTAGGTTGTCATCATCAAGAGATTTCATCTCTTCAACTATAATTGCTGCTTGATGACCACTTTTCTACCTTTTCACTGACTCCGGATATGTCGATGGCTCAACCGTTAATGTATATGCAATAGCATCATATGTCACCAACATATGCTCAAAACTATATTTGACTGGTGGTTTCTTTATTCTCTGGGGATACCTGTGTGCTGCTCAGTCTGACTATCTCCATATCTCAAGAGGAATTAGATGCACTCTCCTTCTAATTGGGATGTTTGACACCATGTGAATGGTGCCATTACTACTACCTACTTCTGTATTCTCCACCTACTTTCTAGTATCGAATAGAGTATCCTCATAAAATGTAACATCTTTATAAATGATAAATCTGGGTGAATCACAATCAGTACACCACAATCTGTATTTTTTTACCCCAAAAGCATATTCAACCAAGATGCATTTCACAGCCCTTGGTTCTAACTTTTCAGTTTTCACATTAGTGTATGCCAGACAACTAAAAACCCTCAAGTAAGAATAATCAACTTGATTATCTGACCACATTTTTTCCTGTGTTTTGTAACAAATCCCTGAGTGTGGAGACTTGTAAACCAAGTAGCCTGCAGCACTTACTGCATCAGCCTAAAAGTCCTTAGACAATCCTGTAGTAAATAAAATATAACAAACTTTTTCTAAGATCGTTTTGTTCATCCTTTGTACAACTCCATTCTGTTATGGAATTCTTGTGGTGGTTTAATGCCGAATAATGCCTCTATCCTTGCGATAGTTTTCAAACTCATTAGATCTGTATTCCTTGATCATTATCTGTCCTTAACTTCTTCACCTTTCTACCAGTTTGTTTTTCAACTATTGCCTTCCATCGCTTGAATGTTTCAAAGGTCTGATTCTTTGTGTTCAGTATATAAAACTACACTTTCCTTAAATTGTTATGACTCAAGTAGCCCACTAGCCCAATTACTTGCTGAGTCTATCACGTGGCCCAAAATACTTAAACCCAAGTTACTAATAGTAACCTATATAGTTTATTATATGCCAGACTCATATTTTATTCATAAGTGATGTGGGATGGAGTGTTACATAAATAATTATTGATGAAAGTAAAACCAGGACCGACCCTTGGAATGACCCTATACATATGAATGAACGTAATCAATAATACCTTTCATGCGATAAATACTTGTTTTGAAACTGACCATAGGTGTTTTCTGAATATGTATTTTTCATATAAATCCAATTTGCCTACCTTTGTGTCACATAGCAAATTCTGCTTGTTTAGCATTGTCAAGTCTTTCTCACTTATGTGACTCATGCGCAAGTGCAATAAACACATTAAGACAAATTCATGGTCATCTGATAAAGACACTGTAGCTCCACCTGAAACAGTATTTCTGGGCAAAACAGTTTCTAACCCTATTGCCTCTCATGAGAACCAAAGCGCCCTTCACAATCTTCATGACTCCAGATTCAGCTAAGAATTTACAATTGTCAAAATCTAAGGTATCCAAAGAAATAAGATTCTTTTTCAAATTAGAGAGATGTTGAACTATTGCCAATGTTATGATAATTCCATCATATCTCTTTATTTTGATTGTTTCAATCCCAACCGTCTTACATGCAACATTGTTGCCTATCAAGATACTACATCCATTGATCTCATGATAAGTGGTAAACTAGTTACTATTACGGCACATATGGTAAGATCATGCAGAATCAAGTATCCATTCATCTTAATAATGAATACCATTTGTAATCACAGAAAATGTACTATCGACATTAAAACTTGGTCTTCCCTTTGCAACAATATATGATTGAATCATTGGAGGATAAATCTTCTATTTATTTCCTTTTCCTTTACTTGTTAGGATAGTTCTTTCAACTGTGCCCTTTCTTATGGAAATAATAACATTTAATGTTCTTCTAGTTGGATCTAGACTTAGATCTATGTTTGTCCTTGTTACTAGAATCTTTTGTTCTTTCTCTTGCAACTAAATCCTCACCCAAGTTATGATTGTATTCAGTACAACCTTTTCTTTAACTTTTTAGAGTTCAAGACTGCCTTTACATCTTCCTTTGAAACACTATCTCTACTATACATTATGGTGTCAATAAAATGCTTATATGAGGGAGGTAAAGAACATAATAGTATAATAGCTTCATCCTCATCATCAATTGAAACATTTATGTTTACTAGATCCAAAATAGTTTTATCAAATGCATCAAGATGGGTATCAAGGGACATACCTTCCTACATTTGGAGAGTGAACAACCATTTCTTCAAGTGCAAATGGTTCGTCAAAAAGTTGGTCATGTATAGATTTTCTAATTTCAACCACAACCCAGCAGCGGTTTTCTCTTGAGTGACCTTTCGCATCACTCCATTGATCAAGCATAATAAAATTGCTCCATATGCCTTCTCCAGTACATCCTCCTTTTTGTCTTCTAACATTGTCCCAGGAAGTTATTCTTTCCCTTCAATGCTTTCTGGAGTCCCTTCTTAACTAATAGAGCATTCATCTTCATGCACCACAAACTGAAATCATTCTTGCCATTGAATTTTTTAACTTCAAATTTTGTTTTAAGTTCTGCAAAATTTCTACACCACATTGTAGATCTCGTCACCACAAGTATGCTAGAAGAAATAGCTATGAAATATGAGTTTGGATATCTTTGATATCGTAGAAATAAGTTTCTACGCTTCGATTAGTCAAACCTCTTCATTGACCGTCAATAGCCAATCACCCTCTTCTATGGTATAGATCTGTTTGAGATGAGTTTATAGGCACAAACGGATCTCCAATTAGACACCGAATGATCAAAATATTATAGAAATACTTCTCAGCCGTTAAACCTGGTCAAATTGCCCAGCAGTACCTGTTGACATGATGCTGACATAAACACTACAAGGCTACTACTGGGCTCTGCACATGGATTAGGTTAGACAAACCCAACTGGACTTAGAACCTGTGTTGCTTCCTGAGCTTCACTGTTAACAAGTTAGGTCAACCCGACCTAGCTTGATAAAAACTAGGTTTCTTTTTTCGGTTTTAGTTTCTACAACTAGAACCTGCTTCTTCCACTTCTGGTTTCTGTAACCAGAACTTGCGTCTGTTCTCCCTTAGTAGCGGCAATGGAGTTTGGCGAGCAACGGCGGTGGTAAGACTAGTCCGACAACAATGGGCGATGGGACTAGTGAGCAGTGGCAAAGGATTCTGCCAAAAAACTCGTGTTTCTACAAACACGAACAAGCAGCACCTTTTTTTTTTTAATATTCAAACCTCTCTCACCACGTGTCAACAAATCAAGAAAAGGCTAAAACAAGATTTGGTTGTCTTTTTTTGAAATCTTTTCTCTCCCACTTAGTGTCTGTAAACAGAAACAAGCCAAACGGTGGCCACCCATTTTTTGCAAACAGAAACAAATCACAACGTGGCTTCTTTGTGATTCCTCCACCGAAACCAACACAAGTCTAGAGCTCACTCTCTGCAGTAATCTGAAACCTGAAAGGGATTTTTTTCCTTGTCTCGAAACTGCAACCGAGCCTAGCCTTCTCGAAACCATCACAGAAGATCTGTAACAATCATGTGGCATAACTTAGGCTCTGATACCAATTGTTGTGCACATGTGAAAACATACAAGAGCACACAAGAAGAGAGACGAGCATACAAAAGCACACAAGAAGAGAGATGTAAACCTAACACTTGCTAATAATCATATAAAAACAATTAAATAAGAAGATGAAGAAGATGGAAAAAAATGCAAAGCATGAAAGGCTCTAATCTTCCATTTTGGGATCCTTTCTAGTACATTGATTTTATTATAGGCCCAACCTTCAACCATAGGACTGAAGCATGGACCTCATGGATCCAGCATTTATAAATTAAAATGGTAGAAATCCCAAGTTGAGTGATCCAAACTATCAATGTGATGGGTGTCATAATCATTTAGGGCTTGTTTCTAAGGTTACAAATGGGTTAGTTCCGGTTTGGATCCATGGTGCCAGGAACCGAAACCATTAATGAGAAGATGAACCTGGGTTTGGAACTGAAACTGGTTTGGAACCAGTTTTATGGATTCGGAACCGGAACTATTAATGAGAAGATGGACCTAAGCGGGTTAGGGTTCAGGCCGGGTCCAGGCCTGTGTGGAGAAAGTTATGAAAAAAAAAAGCTTCTAGGAAAAAAAATCTCGAAAATTGAGGTAATATGTTGGGTTCTAGGTCCACGAACCGGAACTAAGTTGGAATTAGACTTGGACTTATCGAGTTCGGGTTTGGGTAGAGAATGATTTTGAGAAAAACTAATTTCTAAGAAAAATTATAAAAAACTGAGCTAATATGTTAGGTCTCAGGTCTACTATGTGGATCCAAGGTGGAACCAGATTCAAAACCATTTAGCTCACTGGTTCTAAAATAGGATTTAAACCCAGATCCATTTACTTATCTAGACCTAATAAAGGACCCAAACCTTGTTATTAAAGGGTCAAAACCTTCAGGTAATTGGGAAATTGGTGGCCCATTTGTAACACTACTTGGTTCTTTTCTAGAATTTCTGTGAAGAATTTGGGTGTTGGGTTTCTTGAAGTGAACCTAAACCCTAATATATGTTAGAAAAGCTCACTTACACATATGAGCGATGACCTTTTTTCAAATACAAAGGAAAGGACCTAGGATCGAACATTCAACAGTTAGGTGAGAACACCATTAATCAATTAGGTGGGAATGCCACTCCCAACCATTGGGCTATTTCCTTATTCTCGGTATTGAAAGAGTTTTATCATAGATTACAATCATATCCTCTTCGCCTAGAGTTCTTGGGATTGGATTTGTCATTATGATTTCTTCATGGTGCCTGTTGTTAGAGTATGAACGTTAGAGACAACCGATTGGTTATTGGTGATAAATATTAGGTGTTAGATATTTCAGGGATACAATTAAGTTTTGAATTTTACATTATCTGTTTATATTATTCTCCTCTCTCCTATAAATTGGAGAGTTCTATTGGATAAAGTTTACGGTGGCTTTATCTCAATGAATCAATTTATTTGAAGTTTTTTATGGTATTAGAGTTGGGCCCGGTGATGATATTGTGATCAAGTTAGGTTGGGCATGGTCTTATCTTCCCACAATGTCAATTTTTCTTTTACTTCAATAAAATATCTTCTCATCCTCTTATTCATCCATTCAAATACCTAATCCTCATGATCTCGGCCATTCAAATACCTAAACCTCAAGATCTCATCATCTTCATCAAATTGCATTAGTGTATGATCAAAGCCTTTGGAAGAAATCGAGACAAATCTAATCCTGTGGGGTAATATTTTAGGGTTAGAGATAAGGTTTGAATTTTACATTATCTGTTTATGTTATTTTCCTCTCTCTGATATAAATTGGAGAGTTTGATTGAATGAAGTTTATAGTGATTTTATCTCAATGAATCAATTTATTTGAAATTCATCACCCACCACTATGAATTGGCTATCTTGCTAATATTTTGTATTGCTTTGGTTGTGTATTGGTCGAAGGGCCTAACCATAGTCTCACATGCACAAACTCAAGAGTCCATAAATTCAGGATTTCTATCCTCTATAGTTACTAAAGTAGGGACCTCTTTGTTGCATTTCAAAACAAGACACCTACCCAATGTAAGGTTTATTAGATAATATCAGTTGTAACGTTCCATAACCTAAAAATAAGTATTAGCCTAATTAAATTGTATTTTAGTTAATTAAATTACCTTAGAGTGTATAGAAGTTTGAATTAGTGTTAGAATTGTGTGTACAAAGTTTCATTGGGTTTTGATCTCATTCGATCGTAGTAGGAGGGTAGTTTGCAATTTTAGGAAGTATATAAGCCTTTTTTCTTAATTTTACCATTTTACGAGGTTTTGGATACATTGGGTATCTCTCCTAATTCCAAGACCTTTACCTTTCTACCCCGAACCGAACCGAATCCATTTAATCGGCCAAATACCTAATCCACTGTAACTAAGCCATTATTAGTAATTCCCCAAATTTCACCCTCTATAAAAGCACCGATCCCCCTAGCTTAGTTCTTTCTCCCTCTTTCCTCTTCTCTTTCCATTTCTCTTTTTCCTCTCCACCTCATTTGTTGTTGCTGGAATCCAAGCTTGCTGTCAGTCACTTCCATCTTTTTCCCCAAGCTCCTCTCATCTCGTGGGCACCATTTTCATCTCCTTCCTCAAGCTACCAAACCTAGGCAAGCTCTAAACCCTCCCATCTATAGGTCTTTAAGGTTCTTAGCTTATAAGTGGTTTATTTGGGTTCCTTAGGTCCTCTTCTTTGTGGTCGTAGGTTGGTTTGGTTTTGAATTGAAGTTTCTTCTTCGTTGAGCTTTGGTGGGTGTCCTGTGAGGCTAGGGCATCTTCTTTTTCACCCCATTTCATTTTAAGGCAAGTAGATATACCTTCTTTCATAATGAAATGCATGCTGTTGATTTATTCCAACATGTAATGCTTTCATTTAGATTATTTTTCCCATTTTTGTTAAAATGGGATTATATGTTAAAATTAGGTTGAATCCTAGATGGGTTGGAATGAATTGATTGGAGGTGTTTTTTTTGTGGGAATTGGAGGGGGCAAGCCCCTATTTTGATGTAGGTACAATGGCGTTTCAATGTAGGGAATTAGATTCCAAAAACCGATGAAACAAGGGACTCCCTGTAAGCCTGATCGATTGGAGTTGGATTCAATTTAGGTCATGGACATTGTTTTGATCGATCGGGTCCTTACCCAATCGATCAAATTAAGGTTTTTCCTTCGGGCTTGTTTTTGGTTAATGGCCCAAATGTGGTGGGCTTCAATGGGTTCCTTGTTACCCATACTTCTCTTCTTGTCACCCATACTTCTCTTGCATGGGTATTATAACCTTGTTTTAATTCTGGGATGCCATTTGATCCGCTTTTTGATGAACCCACCTTAAGTCACTATGTAAGGGGCATATTTGGGTGTACAACCTCTAACAGATCACTCGATTATTGTATAGTGTACAATCTACCTTGTACTTAATTGAAATAAAAGTTGGGGCTATGTATCGTGGGTATTTGACTTGATTACCTGAAACTCACCTTAACTGTGGTTCAAGTAAGAGATGTCGTGTATGCGTACAGTGACGGTTTAACTAGGATTTGATTGGTGTATACTCCTTGGTCTTTTGGTTTGCATCTTCACATTGTACACTCAATATACATCTCCTTATATTGTACCTTTGCATTTGGATTCAAACTGTGTAAAGGCTTAGCATTGTTGTTACTCGGTTACCAAATGATTACTTGCATTAGTTGTGTTCGAATTATGATTTAAGAATAGCTCCTTTATTTATTAATTGTATGTGTTTGTAGGAAGCTAACCCTTTACCCTGACTTAGGATTTGAGTTTGGGTGCCTCTCAGTTGGTCTATATATAAATATATATATATATATATGAAAAATATTCAAGTGCATCCACACACCTTATGACACTTTTTGACCTTGATAGGTTTAGAAAAGAAAGTGTCCCTCACCAAAATGGTGAGGGATGGATGCATAGTAATACTTCCCTCTATATATATACACTATGTGTTTTGAGGTCTTTTATGACTCTAACAAATCGATTTTGAATTGATAATCACCTTATTTGATGGGTTTCTTGGCATTTTATAATTTGACGAGTTTCTCCTAATTTTGATAGGATTGACCTCCTGATTTGACATCGAACTGCTTTTCGATGATTTGAGGAGTTGACCACCCTATTGTTTGTACTTACGTACTCATTCATATAGAATGGATTAAGATTCCTTTCTTCTTCCTTATCGCTTATTGTTTCTTTTTCATATGATCACATTGTCTTTACTTGCTTTTGTTACCGTATGTTTATTATGGATTATGTTTATCTTTTTGCCCACTATGTCTGTAGTCGATGATATTGTATTGGTGCATAGTTGCCGCCCTTCCTATCCCATGGAGGAGGAGCATGGTGAAGGGTTACAGCCGCTTGATCCACCTAACGAACTTGAGTGGGGAGCAGATGATGGTTTTGGAGTTGTTTAGCCTTGCTCATGAGTGATCCTCACTGGACTGACTTCATTTTGGGATTTTGTTGGTTTTATTCATTTTGGGGCCCGAGTTTTAGTGGGATTTGTAATCAAAATACTTCGCTAACTTTGGAACTTAAACTATAAATCCAGTATCTTTTGATTTGCATACTCTGTTATAGTATATTGATACCAATTGCTAGATAACACTTCCGCAGGTATTGGTTTGTGTTTAGTTTCATGGACTCACAGTGGACTAAGATCCTATGTGGGATTGATTAGGAAACACTTGTTGTTTTAAATATGAAAAAGTTTTAATTGAGCCCTAATCTCACGTTTAACCCTAGATTATGATCTAACAGTGTGACAATTGGTATCAAAGACTCTCACGTTTCTAGAATTAAAAATGGATATAAACTGTAGGATGTGGTGATGATTCAATCTCGTTAGATAGATTTTACATGCTTAGTGTAAAGTCTATAGCATTGTTTTCTAGCATTGGTTGTTAAGTACAAAATACTTCCAACTCTTTTGTGGACTATGGCCCATCAAGGGAGATGATCTCAGGATGCCAAAGGGGATTATGAAAATCCTCTTGATCCTTGATTCTAGCAACTCTTGTAAGCGTTCATGCAGTCTCAAATGCTCAAGTAACCTAGCAGAGAGCCCATGAGGTTGAGAGGGCAATAGATAGATAGTAGGGTAGGGAAGAGAGGGTAGCTAAGAGAGTATTGGCAGATGTTGCCAAGGTAGCAGACCACGCTATGGCTGATGTAGATAGGGATGCTTTTCAAGCCCAGCTTTTAACAGTTTCGTAAAGAGGGCCAGAACCGATCCAAGTGACCTTGGCACCTTGAGAGGTTGATGCCAAGACCTATTTGAGAATTCAGGAAGAGATTCCCACATGAGTTTCATGGCATTGAGGATCCCTTAGCAGCAGATGACTTTATAGAGTAGCTAGAATAGATTTTTGTAGTGTTCAAATGTATAGGGAAGCAACAGGTGGAGTTGTCTATGTACATGTTCAGAGGTGTGGCTCACTAGTGGTGGAACTCGATGAAGGTCATAGTACAGGTTGATACAGTAGTAGAAGCAGAAGTATGGAAAACCTTCACCAAAGAATTCATAAGCAGATTCGTCCTAAAGTATATTTAGGATCTCAAGATGGAGGAGTTTGGGAAACTCAAGCAGGGAACATGACTATACAACAATATTTCCAGCAGTTCACCCGTCTATCTAAGTGCGCACCTACTCTCATTACTCCCATAGAGGAAAAGGCCAGGCACTTTTTAAGAGGCCTGCATGGATGTGTCACAGCAAAGATAGAGGATCTAGAGAAGTGACTTCTCAAGACTATGTCAAAAGTGTGAATAGGGCAGAGGGTATAGCTAGGAAGATGGATGAAAAGGCAATTGTTCTGAGGTTAGGATAGCAGGCTGGACACATTTAGTATTGTGGGTGTCAGGGTAGAAAAAGTAGAAAATGAAGGGTCAGGGGGGCATAAAGGTGTGTGAGATGTGGGAAAAACCTCCCGGCTGAATAGTGTTTCAGGCAGACAGGAGTATATTTCCATTGTAAGAAGCTAGGGCCTATGATGCGAGATTGTCTTAATGGAGGGAAAGAGATTGCAACAACGTGAGCTCCAGGGTATAGCACTCCTGATTATAAGCAACCTTGGAGGTAGGAACCAGTTAGGCTAAAGCAGCCTTATCAATATCCACCTCGGGTGCCTCAATTTAGAGTAGCCGCACCATATAAATAGTATCGGGGATTTGCCCCATAGTAGCAGTAGTTTAGAGGACAACAGGCTCAGGGTAGAGGCCAGTAGGGCAAGGGACATATGAGACCAGTAGTTTCAGCAACGGAGGCCCCAGTCGGAGGACTAGGTCTTTGTAGTCAATTATGAGCTTGTTGAAGCTTCAGGAGATTGTATAGAATATACTATCCCTATCTCCGAAGTAAAAGCTAGTGTATTATTTGATTTGGGTGACATGCATTCTTTTGTCTCTCGTATATTTACTAGAAGCACATATGGGGAGGTAGTACAGTTAGATTTCACATTGTCAACAAACACTCCCGTGGGTACCCAAGTTAGATGTCATTAGGGTTTCCCTAGTACTTAAGTTCAGATTGGAAGCTTGATTTTTCCTATAGATTTGATTATTTTGATGATGCATGACTTTGATGTCATCTTGCGGATGGACTGGTTATCGACTTACAGAGTAGTCGTGGGTTGTTTTGACAAGACCATTTATTTGAAGATGGGTTCAAATATAATTAAGTTGGCTGGGTAGAGAAAATAGATTTAGACGAGCAGAATATCAGCCCCAAAGGCAGATAGTTTGTTGAAGAGTGGTTGTGAATGATACTTGGTGTTTATCATAGAGGATAAACTGTTCAAGGCAGAGGGGGATGTTTCAAAGATACTGGCAGTTTGTGAGCTTCTGAATGTTTTTCCTAATGAGATTTCATGACTTCCACTGATTTGAGAGTTGACCTTCATGATTGAGTTAGCTCCAGAGGTGGCACCGATTTCGAAAACTCCATATAAAATGGCACCTGCAAAACTAAGGGAATTGAAAATTCAACTGTAAGACTTGTTAGATAAAGGCTTTGTGAGTTCTAGTGTGTCACCGTGGCAAGCACTAGTGTTATTTGTGAAGAAGAAGGACGGCTCTATGAGGATGTGTATTGACTACAGACAGCTCAATCAGGTCACGATTAGGAAAACGAACTCAATACCGATGATTATTTTTAAAGAAGAAGGACGGCTCTATGAGGATGTGTATTGACTACAGACAGCTCAATCAGGTCACGATCAGGAAAACGAACTCAATACCGATGATTGATGAGTTGTTTGATCATCTTTAAAGAGTTGAGTTCTTTTCTAAAATAGACTTAGGATCAGCTTACCGTTAGCTCAGAGTTAGAGAGAGATCAAGATGTGCAGAAGACAGCATTCATTATGAGTTTTGAGTGATGCCATTTGGACTAACAAGTGCTTCAAAAGTTTTCATGACATTGATGACCAAGATATTTGTGCCATGTCTCGACTAGTTTATTGTTGTCTTTTATTGACGACTTGTTAATCTATTATAGATCTTGAGAGGATCACGAGAAACATTTGAGATCATCATTATAGACTTTGAGGGACCACCAACTCTATGCCAAATTGAGCAAGTGTGAGTTTTGGCTAGAGCAAGTGACTTTCCTACATCACATCATCAACAGAGATAGCTTGACAGTAGATTCAGCGAAGATTGACAGTAGATTCAACGAAGATAGAGGTAATGGTCAGTTGGCAGAGTCTGAAATCAATGTCAGAAATCTGTAGTTTCTTGGATTTGGCAGGTTGGTATGGAAGATTCTTGAAGGGTTTCTCATTGATTACAGTGCCTGTTTTTGTGGACGAAGGAGTGTGAAACCAGTTTTATGGAGCTGAAGACGAGATTGACTACAACTTTAGTGCTTACACTTCTGCCAAAGGCCGACAAGTTTATAGTTTTCATGGATACTTGAGGAATCGGTTTGGGTTGTGTCCTTATTCATGATGATAAAATTATGGCCTTTTGGGTCCAAGAGCTTAAAGAACACAAAAAGAAAAAAAAAAGTATGCTACCTATGACTTAGAGCTTATGACGATAGTTTTGGTGTTAAAGATGTGGAGACACTACCTCTATAGTGAGAGGTTTGAAGTGCATTCAGATCATAAGAGTCTTCAATACATGTTTAGGTAGCTGGGGTTGAACTTGAGACAGACTCGTTAGATGGAATAAATTAAAGATTATGATTTTTAATCAACTACCATATTGGGAACAACAATGTAATCGCAGATGCACTAAGCAGGAGGGTACTGACAAATGCATGTTTAGAGTAGAATGGTCTTGGGCAGAGATTTTATTGGATTTAGGAGCAGGTCTGTAGCTGGTCAGTGGTAGAATTTTGGTTGGCTAGTATGTTTGTTTGGGAGCCAAAATTTTTGGGAAGAATAAAGAGAAAACGGGCAAAGGATCCAGTGTGGCCAAAGTGATTGGGCAAATTGCGAGCAGGCCAGACTTTAGATTGCTAGAGGGTGTGTTGTATTATTAGGACTAATTATGTGTGTAAGACATTGCTGAGCTGAAGGATGAGATCCATACAGAGGCACATCACTCGTGTTTCACCATTCACCCCGACAGTACGAAGATGTATCAGAATATTCGAAGTCACTACTAATGGACCAACATAAAGAAATAGGTCGCAGGATTCGTATCTTGATGTTTAGTGTGTCAGTAAGTCAAGGTTGAGCATGAGAGACCCTAGGACTTAGGTAGTTAGTAGTTCCGAATTGGAAATGAGAGCACTTCATGATGGAATTCAGGTCAGGGCCTCTAATGTTGTACCACGGAGACAGTATCTATGTGATAGCCCACAGGTTGACCAAGGTTATGCACATTCTACTGATGAGTATGAAGACACCGATAGATGAGTTAGCTGGATGCATATGGAGGATATGGTTCGGATTCATGGACTTCCATTTCGATTGTGTCTGATAGAGATCTGAGGTTTCTAAGCAAGTTTCGGATGCGACTTTAGGATGATTTGGGCATGACTTTGAATTTTAGCACAACTTATCATCCTCAAATAGATGGGCAGACAGAGAGGACTAACCAGACATTGGAGGACATGTTGCGCGATTGCATATTGGATTTTGGGAAGGACTAGCAGAAGAGTCTTCTTTTATACGAGTTTATGTACAGCAAAAGTTATCATTTCAATATCAGTATGACACCTTTTAAAGCTTTGTATGGACTTAGATGTAGGACCACAATCTATTAGGAGGAGATAGGTGTGAGAAGTTTCCATGGGCCATCGATAGTAAATGATACCAGTGAGAAAGTGCATTGAATACATGCCAAATTGCAAGTTACCAAGAGTCGACAAAAATGTTTTGCTGATTTGAAGATGAGAGATCTCGAATTTGCAGAATGCGATCATGTGTTTCTAAAAGTGTCACTGGCCAAAGGGATACTCAAAATTGGGTAGAAAGGCAAGTTGTCTTGTAGATTCATCAGGCCATATAAGATTCTTTAGAGAGTGGGAGATGTAACGTACAAATTTGCTTTGTTGGCATATTTGGCAGGGGTTCATGACGTCTTCTAGGTCTCAATGCTAAAGAAGTATATCTGATCTTTTGCATGTTCTTCAGTATAATACATTAGAACTTCAGGTGTATGCTACCTATGTCGAGAGGCAAATTAAGATTGTCAATACAAAGGAGAAGAAGTTGAGGACGTGGACCATCCATTGGGCGAAGGTTCAGTGAGAGCATTATAGTCCGAGGGAGGCCAGTTGGGAACTTAAAAATCAAGTGAAAAAGTAGTATCCAAATTTTTTTCTTGAGGTACGTTAGGCATTTGGAGGACCAAATGTTCAAAGTGGGGGAGGAATGTAACGTCCCGTAACCTAAGTATGAGTATTGGCCTAATTAAATTGTATTTTAGCTAATTAAACTACAATAGAGTCTAAATAAGTCCGAATTAGCGTTAAAATCATGTGTGCAAAGTTTTTTTGGGTTTCAAGCTTGTTTGATCCTAGTGAAGGGTTAGTTTGCAATTTTAAGAAGTATAGATGCCTTTCTTTTTCTTTTTGTAATTTACTGTTTGCGAGGTTTTGGGTTCATTGGGGGAAATTTCCTAATTCCAAGACTTTTACCCTTCTACTCTAAACCGAATGGCATTCATTTAACTCACCAAATTCTTAATCCACCATAACTAAGCCCTTATTTGTCATTTCCCAATATCCACCTTTTATAAAAGCACTAATCCCCCCAACAGTTTTTTCTTTTTTTTTTCCTTTTCTCTTCCCATTTCTCTTCTCCCTCTTCACCTTACAGGCTCTCCACAAGTCACTCCCATCTTCTTCCCCGAGCTCCTTTCATCTTATGGACACCATTTTCAACTCCTTCCTCAATCCACTAAGCCCTAGTTAGGCTCAAAACCCTCTGGTCTATAGGTTTTTAAGGTTTTAGCTTAAAAGTGGTTTGTTTGGTAGGTCTTCTTCTTTGTGTTTGTAGGTTGGTTTGGATGTTGATTAAAGTTTCTTCTTTGTTAGGCTCTGGTGGCTATCATGTGAGGCTAGGGCATTTTCTTTTTCACCCCATTTTTTCTAATGCAAGTAGATATATCTCTTTCATAATGATATGCATGTTGTGGACTGATTCTAGCATGTGATGATATCATTTAGACTGTTTTGCCCATTTTTGATAAAATTGGATTTTATGTTAGAATTAGGGTGAATGTTGGATGGGTTGGAATGAAGTGATTGGAGGTGATTTTGTGTGGGAGATGGAGGGGCAAGGCCCTATTTTAATGCAAGCACAATGGGGTTCCAATGTATGGAATTGGATTCCTAAAATCAATGAAATAGGGGACTCCCATTTGATTCATCCCAAGCCTAATTGATTGGGTCTCTACCAAATTGATCGGAGCTGGAACCAATTTGGAGCATAGACATAGATCTAATCAATTGAGTCCTTGCCCAATGGATCGAATAGAGGTTCTGCCTTTGGGGTTGTTTTTCGTCTATGGGCCAATGTGGTGGGCTTCAATGGGTTTCTTGTGACCTATAATTCTTCGACATGAGTATTACAACCTTGTTGCAATTATAGGATCCCATTTGACCCACTTTTCTATAAACTCACCTTAAGTCACTATGTAAGGGGCATCTTTGGGTGTACATTCCTCTTACGGATCACTCGATTGGTGTTTAGTGTACAATCTACCTTGTACTCAATTGAAATGAGAGTTAGGGCTATTCATCATGGATGTTTGACTTGATTATGCCAATTTAACTAGGAGTTGATTGTTGTATACTCCTTGGTCTTCAGGTTTTCATCTTCTCATTGTCTTTGTATTTTACACTTGATATACATGTCCTTACATTCTACCTTTGCATTTGGATTCGGATTGAGTAGAAGCTTGGCATCGTTGGTACTTGGTTACCAGAGGATTACTCGTATTAGTCGTGTTCAAATTTTGATTTGAGAGTAGCTCCTTTATTTATCAATCTTGAATGTGTTTGCAGGAAGCTAGCCCTTCACTTTGACTTATGATTTGAGTGTGAGCGCCTCTGAGTTGGCCTCTATATATACATTATGTATTTTGAGGTCTTTGACAACTGCAGTAGATCAATTTTGAACGGGTGATCACCGTATTTGATGGTTGCTTGGCATCTTATAATTTGATGAGCTCCTCTCGATTTTGATAAGATTGACCCCTTGATTTGTCACCAGAATCCTTTCTGATGATTTGTAGGGTCGACGAACTATTGTTTGAACTTAGTGAATCATCGGATCGACGAACCTATTGTTTGAACTTAGTGTTCACTCATGTAGAATGGATTATAATCTCTTTCTTTTTCCTTATCACTTACTTTTCTTCTTCACATGATCACATTGTCTTTTGCTCGCTTTCGTTTTTATATGTTTATTATGGATTATGTCGATCTTCTTGCCAACTACATCTGTAGTATGATGATATTGCATTGGTGCATATGTACCGACCTTTCCTATCCCGAGAAGGAGGTGTAGGGTGAAGAGTTGCAAGTGCTTGATTCACCTAACGAGCTCGAGTGCGGTGTAGGTGATGGTTTCATAACAGTCTAGCCTTGTACATGAGTGATCCTCACTAGACTGACTTCATTTTGGGATTTTGTTGGTTTTATTTTTTTTGGGCCTCGAGTTTTAGTGGGCTTTGTAATTAAAATAGTTTGTTAACTTTGGAACTTAAACTTTAAATTGAGTGTCTTTTCATGTGCATACTTTGTTATAATATTTTGATATCAATTGCTAGATGTTAATGCTTCCACAGGTATTGGCATGTGTTCAATTTGCTGGACTCACCATGAACTAAGATCCTGTATGGGATTGATTAGGATCTACGTGTTATTTTAAACATGAAAAATTTTAATTGGCCCTAATTTTATGTTTAACTCCAAATTACACCAGTTGTCTAATATAATATCTTGAAATAGTATAGGCACCCGTCAACACCAGTAAATCTGAGGTGATTTAGATAACTGAATCCCATTCTCCTCTCGAATAATGTGGGCAGTGGGCACTACAAAGTATGCGAGAATGCGACGAGAATCTGGATCCATCATGAATTAGAAAATCAATAGAAGGTTGAAACTTCAAAAAAGTATGCATACAAACAAAGCCACCAACTTCAAGAAAGAAAAAGCAAAACTAACCACTAAGCCTTATAACCACTTACACATTATGGTAACTTGGATTCACAAATCACAACAACCAGTACTCAAAGGCAATCGAAATTCTAACAAAGGAAAAAGAAAAAGTGTTAGAAAGTTGCAGTTGCAATGGCTTGTCCTCTCTTAATGGTCTCCATGTGTGTTGTCTCATAAACAGGCAGCCCATTTGAGTACACACCCAAATCATAGTTCTGAAGCTCAAACAGGTCCGAGCTTGTGTCACTCTCTGCACTCTCTTCAACTTTCACATCTTTCCTGTTATTGAGACTCTTCTCCTTTGATGCAAACACGTCACCCCATATGCCATCTTTCTCTAAAAGACCATGACCGTGATTCCTATCACCCAACAACCCATTATTAGAGATCTTATTCTTCTCAACATTTGATTTGAGTTTCTCATTCAAACATTCCAGCCCCATGTTTCTCTTGCCATCCAAACCATCATTTTTTAAGCAGAAAGACACTGACCTTTGCTGCGTATTGCATTTTGGCACAGACCCAATTTGTTTGTGATCTGAATGGCTTAGGAAGTCCTTGATTAACTTTCTGGGGGTGTGGGAATACGGAGGGGGTGTTCTAAAACCAGAGCCTGAAGAAGAGTAAAGGGATTTTGCATCAGTGTTGTTGAACCCCTGGAAATGGCTGATGCTGCTCCTCCTCTTCCTCCTTCCACCAGGGCTCTCCTCTTCATCTTTCATTGATTGGGTGGTTGACTTTGCCTTCTTCTTGGAAGAGCCCTGGCTGAAGAGAGAATTCAAGAAGCTGGCCAATCTGCCACCTGGGGAGATGGGTTGCTTGCTTTTCTTGTCTTTGGTATGCTTTTCAAGCCTATGAGGCTGATACTGAAGAGGGTTTCTTATTGGCATGTCCAAGCTCTTCCTTGCTTTTACCCAACCCATCTTCTCTTCTCTCGTGTCCTTCTGAGAGAGAGCTGAACCAGCACAACCCCCGGTTTCGACCCCGCCAGAGAAGTACCTTGCTGCTTCGAAGACGTCGAGCTCACCGGAGTCATTCCATTTATAGGTTGGCTTCTTTGTGATCTTGTTGGAGTCTACAAAATCCACGGTAGACATGGTTTGGAGTTTTGTGTGGAAAGTAAGAAGCTGAGAGAGTTTTGTTTGAGGTTTTTCTTACATGGGGTGGTTTAGTACTTATGGGAAGAGAAGAGGAGAAGATAGAGAGAAATTCTAAGGAAGAAGGATTGCAAAATGAAATGATTGAGAGCGGTGGCAAGGCACTTCCTTTTATAATCTATTGCTCCACTATAATAATAGTGAGAATGATTTACAATGTGGAGTGTTTTTGCTTTTATGGAGAGAGACCCACATGAAAGTCATTTCCTTTTCTTGTAGGAGAGAGGGAATAGGAAGCAACGTATTGTCCTTTCATTTTTTACAGTCAAGAGACTCTTACGTTGGCTTGTTATTGTGGGTGGTGAGGACAATTTGTCATTGGATTCTTCAACTCTGCTTGGGGGATAGTGGAAGTAGGTTGTGATGTGCACCTTATGGATACCAACCAATAAATAGCAGTAATAGACGGTGACTTCCCGGTGCGAACTACCCTTGCTGGCAGTCCGAGCGAACTTTTCTGCAGAGCCCACTGTTGATCCATCAAGGGATAAGATAAAGAATTGAAAGATCCATATGAGACTACTTCAGATATCAAGTTTGATCCAATCACATGTCCCAAAGAATTTTATCTATGGCCCACAAGTCCAATCCACTAGGATGGGTGTACAATCAATCCAACGGTTCAGTCTATTCTGATGTATGCCAAACTTAGGATACATGACTATCAAGAGGGCATCCTGCCATTGTAAGGTTTGGATTGGGTGATAGATAGACCCCACCTATTATTATCACAGCAAAAGTGGTAAGCGCAAGTCTCACCGGATTATTTTCTGTAATAGTCAGTATGTAATAGAGATGTATGACGAAATGATTTACCTGGATGAAATTATTGTTTTACCTTCTATATGGGTCCATGCGTTTGGACATAGAAATCCATTCACTTGGGTGGTGGGTCACTTTCTCACCACTTACTTTGATGCTTCAAAAGTGTGTGTGGATGTGGATGTGGATGTGGGCGTGTGTATTTTGGAGAGGGACAGAAATGGACAGGACCAGGATGCTAAATAGGATGTGATGGACATGACCAAGGATGTAAATAGATTGGACCAATTGATCCATCTAGTCGGGTCTGGGCCAGGGGTATATGGCCCAGTGAATCCAAGTAAGATCAAAATGTTCTCATGATGGAATTTTTACAGATGATCAAGTAAGTCTTTTGACTGTTACAAATAATCACTTCTATCTCTTCTTTTTCTTGTTTTGTTCCATTTCACTACCAATATCAATCAATCACCTTGACTAACATTCGGAAATCTTCAGCAAATTGATGGAACTGGACATATTTTGATATAAATGGATGAAAATATCATTAAAACAAAACCTGGTGTAAAATAATTTTAGAACATTAGGTTAGTTAAACTCAGATTTAATGGGCTTCGCTTGTTAATGGCTTAATGCCAATATTTAATCTAAAAAAGGTCAAATGTAAGGAGATTTTCATCCTTCCACAACAAGATGCACTAGATTTTAGTCGAAACCCCTGGAAGGGGGCAATGGAAGGGGGCTTGAGAATGTTGTGTCTGTGAGTGTGAGTATTTTCCAGAGAAAAAAAGACCCCCTCAACATTCAAATGCTTGATTGTTGGATAAGGTGATTGATGGAGATTGTCCAAGTAATAATAAAGGTAGTTATTTCTAAACTAAGAATAACAGGTGAGCATTTTTTATGATAAAAAATAGGTAGTAGTTTATAATATTCCTATCTCTACCAAATTTATATCTTATTTAGGTTACCATAACATATGAAAAATTATCTTTCAAGAATAACTTTTAATATGGAAAACTGTCTTTTAGCACCCATTTTAGTGGTTTTCCTTTTGTGTTTTTCATATAGGAGCTCCACTCTTGTTAAACTCCTTTCACATGGCATCTATGTTTCTCTTGAATTGGTACTTATCCTAACCAAGGTAGGTATCATCACCATTAGATTTTATCACAATTAGTTCATAACTATATAGCCATTAATTGTTAAGGACAAAAATTAAGAGCCAAAATTACTAGATTGAACTAATATTGGGTCCCTCTAATCTTGGTCTAAACATCTATCCCTCTGCATCCCTTGATTGATGCATCCAAGTAATCAAACAACAATAAGGCCTTTCAAATTTGTAAGACTTTCTTTTAGAGTATGTCAGGTGATCTACATATTTGAGAACTCCTCACTCCTGCAGATTTGGGGATTTTTCATTGAGGTTCTCATTGATTTGGGTGCAGAGGGGTGTCTAGTTGAAAAAAGATTCATATCGATGCATGAATCTCTAGAATTGTGGAGTTCCGAATCCTATGGGGAGATCATATTTGAAAATCCTTAAAAAAATGAGGATTTTTGTTGGCCCCAATCCTTGAAGATTTACAATTGCCAAGAATGGAATTTTCAAATCCTCATGGAAAATCACTCACATTTTCTAGCATGCCTTACCCAATAGGACAAATTTAAGGATAATTAAGTCCTAGAACTAGCAATAGAAAGTATCTCAATCAGAGTGATATTTTTAAAAATACTATTGAACTTGACGTTATGTCAGAAACTGTAATCATGGAAAATAAAAAAAAATCGAAAATGTACATAAATTGTGTAAAACCTTATTTTACATTACAATTCAAAATTAACTTTTTCTCAACAACTCTTTTGAGAAAAAACCATAATTTGAAAATATCTGACATTTTCCTGAGACGAAGATTTCCTAAAATGAAATCCGCAATAATAGGTATCCACAATCAAATGGGTCCCCCACCAGATTAAATATAATTTAGGTTCATAATTTGAAAGATTATTAATGGAAGGCAAGTATGATTATAATTTGAAAGATGATGGGTAGCATATATGATTAATGGTGTGGAAGACTTGTTAATATTCCTGTCTCAATTTCATACTTTTCCTTGGGTAGAAAAATGAGCTTAAAGTAGAGGTGTCCTTAGACAAAGTATATAATCAGGGCCATGAAAACTATTTTAAAGGTGTCTCTTGTTTTTACTTTATCCTCCTCTTGTCTGCTATACTGCCGGCATATGGGAATCTCAGCCATCCTTCTCCTTAAACAGAGGCAATCAACCAAACAAAAGCTGTACGGTATATAGTAACACCTTGAACAAAATACCCTACTTTTAACTGTGATAGATCTATCATTGGATCTGGGTCCAGCCCAGATGTGCCCAAGCCCAAATGAGATAAATCTGGCTTTTCGTTGGCTTCAATGAAGTGGGCCCACAGTCTAGAGTCAAGGGTCTGAATTGAAATATTGTTAACAGGATAATATCGGCGTGCGATAATGTGGGGACAGTTTCGAATTTGTAATTTTCATTGGGGCACTATCAGGAAAGTACTATTGAAAATAAGATAATTTTCCAATATTTGCTAGTTTATTGCAAACCAGCGAAATGAGATATTATCAAGAAAATACCACAAAATTATTAAGATAAATTCCTAATATCAACCAATATAACCATTACTGGACACAAGCCCTTATTGGGCTCTAGCCTCTAACAGTTGGATTGGACAGGCTCGAACATTGGTCCTGAGGTCTCTGTCGGGTTGGGGCATTCAACAGTTTCTCGGGCCCAGATCTTGGCCCCTCTGAGTTTTGCATGACTCTAAATGTCCCTTGTTATTTTTGCTTTCAATAGGCTCGTGATTGAATAACCTTTGGCTTCATATTTATATATTGAAATATTTGCTTGTTTGGGACGTAGGAGAGAGCTCTCATACGTGGGAAAGGTGGCATATCTAAGGTTTAAATCCTAAATAGTCGGGTGAGAGCTACTGCTCTGCTACTTGGGTAAGGAGCCTTTCTCGAAATATTTTCCTATTTATTAATGATTATGATTTGAAATAAATTTTAAAACTTGAATTACATGTGTGGTAAAAAAATTCTACGAGTTAAATGAGTTTTATTCAAACAACCATTATCAGAGTAAGTAATCGTAGTCATGCGCTGGGTCAGATTGAAGTTTGTCCAAGCATGGCCTATTCGAAATATCGGGCATAATGTTCACGCCCGCATCCATCCCCCATTATCAAGAAAATGAACCAGAGGCCTCGCCTATTTGCTACATCTATTTATGCGAAAATGAACCAGAGGCCTCGCCTATTTGCTACATCTATTTATGCCTTTCTGCTAAATGCCCCATGCCAAGCCGGCCCTTAACAGGCGCGGATCCAACCTGTTTAATGACTGGACAAAAGAATTAGGATGGAAAGAAACCTATGGATCTAAAATCACAGCCCATATCGAGCCCATGTGGGCAGACTAGTGTCAGGCTTGGGCTGGCGTGGCCCATTAAAACGTCAATTATTTTTTAAAATTATATAACCCAAGATATCTCCTGTCCGGCTGAGCCTAGAGGCAGAGGGGCACTTCATGAACAGCTGAGAAGTAATATGTAAGGGCACATGTAGACCCTCCTATTCACATGCACTAAATAAAATTTTGAGAGGTGGCCAACGAGGGAGCGTGCCGAATACATAATCTCTTTGCTTCCTGAGACACAGAGTTCATAGCCAACTGAGTTGCCACCCGTTGGTTTTAAGAGAGGCGTGATTATCAAAAGAAAGATCTCGAATGGATGAGATTCAGATGGTGAGGATGATAGCATCCTTGTAAGTTACAGGGCCAATGAAGAAAAGTTGGGATCATAGCAATTGAGTGTATTGATAATTTCCATTTTCCTTTTTTTTTTCTCTCTTTTCTCATAATATAACTCAAATGTGGACTCCATTTGGAGATAGTATCCAAGGTGTATACAATACACTGCCATTATCGTGACTGGTTAGGGCTGCCAATGGGCCACACATGGAAAGAGGAGTCCATGACGCTGGAAAGAGCCGTCCATAAGGCAGGTGAAGGCCTTAAACGCTGTAAACTGTCAACGCCTATTGAGCTCTTGCTTAAAGACTCAGGTAACTGGTGCGAATCTTTTTTTTTCTTTTCTTCTCCTTTTTGTGTTTTTTATTTATTTTAAAAATGACCTTTTAACCCCAGCCAAGTGGTAAAAAATTGCTTTCCGAATATAAAACCTGCTTGTGCGGAATACTTACGGACCGATCCCTCATACTAAGGTGAGGGGGGTGAGTTTCCAACCAACGGGGGGGCCCCTTATGCCAGTATACCATTGGCTTAATGCTAAGGCAATTGTCTCTTATTGAGTTCATCAATAATTGAAGTTATGTACTAGAGTAAAAAGCTTGTTGGTAGGTAGTGATTTTTGTAGAATGAGACGAGTTTGGTTTTGCTGATCTAACTTGCCCATCGCTGTGTATAATATATATTTATTGAGAGCCTCTCTCCTAAGCTCAAGCTTAGAATAAGGTAAGCTTAAGTCTGTGGCTCATTCCTGTGGGACTCATCTGGAGACCCATATAAGGATAGAGATGGGGGGATTTGAAGGACTCCCTAGAACCCTCATCTCCGTAAAAAAACCAACCCTAACTGTGGTTTCTATCATCTCCATCTGAGCCTCAAAATTTTAATGGTCAACAGTTCATTCGAATCGGTGAACAATCAATTCAACGGTTCAGTAAATTAAGATTGACAAAAAATTAGTGGACATGTGCAATTTAGAGGAGGTCGTTTGTTTAGTCATTTGGATGGACCAAAGGTTGGTCCTAAAGGCTTGGCCTTATGAAACTTCTTATGTAAACTTATGCTTAGGAGAGGCTTACCCATAGTTATTTATTACTGAAAGGATAAACAAAATTTATATGGCGCAAGTAGTGTTGGGGCATTAAATTAAGGCATCTTTGAAGATAAGATTGAGAATTCAACCTCTACCATCCTCTTTTCCATGAATTTATTTATTTTTAAAAATTTTAATTTGAGCTACCCTTGCCCAAATGGGGCTAGTTTGGTATCACATGTGGTGATATGTTAATAGGCGAGTCGGGTTTGGACATCATATAAACTTGAGATGGATTGAAACCTGCCCTGTTATCATCCCCAACCATGAGCACCCTTAGCCTTAACCCCTGTGATGTAACATTCCAAAAGAGGATTTATCAATCAAAAGACGTTTTCTTTTGTTTTTTTTATAATCTAGCCAAGGGGGCTGAGACTCAACAAAAAGACCATACACATAAGAATTAAGAAAGCCCACTTATGACATGGGAAAGGAGCATGTACATGGGGGAAGAAAGCATACAAAAGTGGGAAGGGAGCCCGCATACGTGGGAAGAGGTGGTATACTCAGGTTCGAATCCTGTGTAGTCAATAAAAACACACACCACTTGTCACTAGAGTAAGAGGTTGTTCTTCAATCAAAAGAGAGTAATGCTGCCAAGAGGTCATGGATGTCTTCCAATTTTTTTTTTTTTTGGCAGCCCAACTAAGGGGATTGAGGTCCATTAGAGTATCTGCACATGCAATGAGAGAATTTGCACAAGTGAGGCTGAGTAGTCACACATGCAAGGAGAGCAAACCCGCACATGTGAGGAGTAAGAAACCCCAAATGCTAGGAGTGTGAGAGAGCAAGGATCCATCCCTCATCATCCGGGCGACATCAACCAACTAAGCGCAAGGTTGCACATGGGTATCCGATTCTTCAGTTACCCAGAGGTTCAAAATCGTTAGTAACCAGATTTAGGTCCTTATTTAGGTTCTGATAAGTAAACGAGTCCAAGTATGTACCTATTTTTGGACCTGTGACCCAATACTTGACATATTACCTCAATATTTTTTTATAATTTTTTTTAAAATTAGTTTTCCTTAAAAGCATTCTCTACATGGACCTGGCCCCGGACTCAAACCCATCCATATACAGGTCCAGCTTGGTGTCTACCGAACTGACCTCTTTGCAAGCCTAAGTTCGAGGGACTCTTTATTCTGTACAGGTGCTCTCTAATTAGATCATATCTGAGGAGCATTTCTACAGGAGCCCTTGAAAGTTTGTTAGAGACGGGCCTTCTATAGTCATTGACCTTTCGGAGTGCATGAAATTGTGCTTTCAGACAGCATGGGGACATGATATGAGCGATCAGAATCAGTTTAGTGTGGCCCTCACAGCACATCAGCTACAGTTTTCAAGAAGAACCATTTGAAAAGTCTAATCATCATATCAAGTGAGCTTCTTTATCTTGTGCTCACTGATGAAACATGGTTTGAGTAATATGATCCCACCTACAATCATCATGATCCTGTTGACTAAGCTGCTTCAATTATTATCCATGATTGACACCAGCAGCTTTGCTACCAGCTATTTATCAATTTGGTCAGAAAAGATGTCAAATGCATCCAAGAAAAAGCTGGATTGAAACCTAAATTTAAATTTGGAAAAAAATTTGGCTATGTATATGAAATTTGAATTCATGGTTATAGGATTTTAAGTTTTGAAATTTGACAAATTGATTTTAAGAGATTGATGCTTATGACCGCCTCCTCTGTGCTCTATATACTGTGTTGATTTCTTTGAAAAATTAGACGCACCATGGTTACTTGTGGATTTGAGTTGACCCATCTGCCTGGAAAAAAAAATCTAATATGTTGATTTCAGAGTTGGGTTAACATTTCTAATCGAATTAATAAATTGGTCGGGATTGACTCTCGGACTGGACTTGAAACTGGCTCATTGTAGTTCAACCCATCAGCCACACCCGAATCCGTCTTATGAAGCTAGGGACTGGATTGACATCATGTCTAACCTGATCAAACGAGTCAGGTTCTGTTAGCCTATACATTTTGTTGACCTGATGCACCCACACCCATAGTTCCAAGTGGGCTGAATTATAAGGCCATTAGCTGTGCCAGGCCAATGTTTCTTGAGAGCCTGTTCATATTTACAATATAGGTCAACTTTAGTGATTCACCAAAGGCTGGGAGATTACTGTTCCTGTTGGCCCGGCCCGTTTGAAACTATGTGATAGACATGTTTCATGAAGAGAATTTTGGGTCAAACCCACATTTGTGGGGGTGAGGAAAGAAGAAAAAAGAAAAAATTTAGAGAAGTACAAAAAATAAAAAATAAAAAATAAAAACACAAGAAAAAACATACAAATTTATGAGAGCTAAATAGCAACGCATGAAAAATACAAACTGCAAAGGAGCAATAAAATAAACAATGAAACATTCTTATTTTGTACTTTTTTTTAAAACTTTAGTCTAATTTATTGTTACGGTTCCAAAAATACAAAAAGAAAAAAAGGTGAAAGGCCCATGACAGGCTTGGGACCAATGGAGTGGAGAATCAATGAAATACAAAGATCACTCCAAAGTAAACACATTGGCCCTATTATGGGGGCGTTGGCGTCCCTAACCAGTTATCTATAGCCAAGATGAAAAATCATGCATTTGATCGAGTTTGACAAACTCATTCCTCGATAAAACTTGAAAGTAATTACAAAAACATTTGAAATTTAACGAAATACTTATAAGATATGAATATATACAATACTTACTCTTAATAATCAATTCAAATTAAAAATTAATATTGTTGGCATTGGATGTGTGGTCCACTTGACCACATGTCCATGTATGGGTCCCATCCCTGGCGTCCAAGACGATTAAAGATTTCTCTTCTATTTGGTATTTGGAAATCCTATTGGACTTAGAAACTAATAGTTATTTCCTACCCAAATTACAAATAAGAGGGATAATTCTGATCAACTAAGGAGTTTCATGATGAGAAGGGAACTATCACAGAGATCTGTAAATATATGGGTCTAGGGTAACTTGCTTCACTTAAAAGAAATTACCGCTTGGCTCTCTTATCACTTGTATGCATCAAGGTGAAGTAAAAGTGAGTTGTAAACTCTGCACGCGAATAGCTTGTTTTTCTCTACACGATCAACATACGATAGAGTAAGGTATGCGTGTACTTTTATATTGTATTATTCAGATCTGATCCGTTAAAAGTGATCCTGTGATCATGGAAATCTAACAAATATAACCAAGGAAAATGTTAAAATGAGATCAGGAGTAAAAGAAGAAGAAGAAATAAAAAGGAAATCTTGCATACTAAATAATACATAATCTTAAGTCCAGACATCCACGAGCTTTCCTATATTACAAAAAGGAAAAAAAAAAAGAAAGAGTAAAGTTGGCTGCTTCATGCTACTTCACCAAGTCAACATTTTGCATTGAAACTTGGCCGATCAGCCTAATTTAGGTCGACTTCAATGCTCCTGAGCTCCTCCTCTATTTGATTTAGTCCATCAAAACAAGGTGCCTTACCGAGTCACTAGTTAACTCTGCCCAGTTTTCTTACCTTGTTTAAGTATTATATTTGATTATTTGAAATGAGTAAGCATAGTTATAGCTATTCACTCCAGAGCATTTAGTCCATTTAAATCATGGTATCCTATTGTAATACACACCTTCCAATAAGTAGTATGGAACTGCTCAGTGGGGCATACTTAAGATCTAAACTGCTCAAAATGAAGGTCTTCATTGTTGAAGGTCTTCATCTACAATGAATGTCCACAATTACTTTTGTTAAATTAAAATTTGAGGAAATCAAGCCCACTTAAACGGTTGACGTAGTTTCGAATTTTTAATAGATGGACTCCATTATAAAATTTCACATCCCTTTATGGGAAGCATGAGTGAGATACTTAGTCTACATTTGGCATTTTGTGATTCGGATGTCCCCATGGTCGCACGAGATAGGCTTGCAAAAAATGTGTTTGGTATTAACAAATTACTGTTTTGTATTTTGGACTCATGGAAAGGAATCTCAAAACCTTAAACTACTGGCACAAAAAGCTTGGAACAAAAAACTTTGCATTTTTTTAAAAAAACAATTTGCTGGCACAATTGTTTTATATTTATCTCAAAATGATTCTACTACCTAATTCTTAAAGTGGGTCATATGATAGTAATTACAAAAAGTAGGCCCATATTATCATTCCTAATTTCTTAAAATGGCAGGACCACATTATAAATCATTTGATTGTGGGCCCCATGTTTTAAATTCTAAATATGGGTTATATGGTTAAAAAAATCTCTTTCAAAAAAAATTCTTTTAAAAAAATTTAATATCTCAAAAAAAAATTTAGTCTTTCAAAAAAATATTTAATCTTACAAATGTTTAATGTTTCAAAAAAAATATTTAACATTTTAAATATTATTTAATCATTCAAAAAAAATTCTTTCAAAAAATATTTAATCTTAAAAAAATACTTAATCTCTAAAAAAAATGAATCTTTAAAAAAAACAACTATTTTATCTTTCATAAAAAATATGTTTTCTTTCAAAAAATTATTTAATCTTTAAAAAAGATATCTAATTTTTCAAAAAATATTTAAAAAAGATATCTAATTTTTGAAAGTATGTACCATGTTGTAATTTATAAAGGTGGGTCCCATATTTACATTAAAAAAAGGCCTACATTATAATTCTTATAAAGGTAGGCCTAATGTATAAATTTTATAAATATAAGTTCCATGTTCTAATTTTTAAAGGTAAATACTACGTTGTAACTTTTATGGTGGGTCTCATGTATGCCAATAATAAAGTGACGCAGATATTATAAGGTGGGTCTCACATTTTGGATCCTATGATTCTCTTATTTTCATTCATTGCAGAAATTCTTTTACACTGTTACCAAAAAAGTTCCGTATGTCATATTCTCACCAGAGTATTTTAATACAATATTGCTAAATAAGTTTTACAAAGTTTTGTCTCAGCTTAACCAGATCTTAGCACAACTAGATCTACGCACAAAATTAGGAACAACATGGGAACAATGCCAAACAGGCCCTTAAAGGATTCAAAATTTTAACTTTGCATTATGATATTATTTACGCTTTCATCGTTCGCCATATCATGACTTGATAAATGACTTTCAATGTTACTCTCTCAACTATCTGTTAATACTATAGCACTATATGGGCTTGATCTTGTGAGAAATGATCTCATGCACCTATCGTGTGAACTTTTTATGGGATTTACTTGTGGGTCCCATTTGGGGATGAGAGTAGGTGGATTAAAAATTTATGTGGGATCACCCCAAATATCAAGTTTACCCTCAATCATATGTCCCTAACCCCTTCATCCGTGGCTTACAAATCCAGTTAATTCGGATTGGTGCATAATCGATCCAACGGTTCAGTAAATTCGGATTTAACTAAACCTTGGGACATCTGAATATTAGAGGGACCCTATGCATTGCAATGTTTGGATTGGATGATAGATGGGCCCTACCTAGAGTTTCACAAAAAAAAAAAAAAAAATGGCGACCACTAGTTCTCACAAAATTAGGTTATGCAAACACACATGTCTATATAGGGGTTTAATCTCATGAGAAGTATTCTTACACGCCTAGCGTGAAAACTTTTTATAGGCCCGCTTATGGGTCTCATTTGGAGATTGGACTAGGGAGAATGAAAGATTTATGTGAGACCACCCCCCATTTATCAAATTGGCATTAATCACATGTCCCTACCTCCTTTATTTGTGGCCGACAAATCTAATACATTCGGATTAGTGCATAGTCGATCAAATGGTCTATTAAATTTGGATTTGATCGAAACTTGGTGCTTATGATTATCAGGGGGGTCCCTACGTATTGTAAGATTTTGGTTGGGTGATAGATGGGCCTTACTTAGACTTCTCATAAAAAAAATGATGAGAACTGGTTCTCATAGGATTATTTTCCATATATATACCTAAAAAGAGTAAAAAAGGTGTCATGATATGTGATGGTTTTGTCCTTTTGTACATTAATCCCTTCAAAAAAAGGAGTGACCCTCATTACAATGGTGATGGATGTATGCACATAAATATTGTCCATATATATATGCGGACAATATTAATGCACATATGTCTCTCACTATTTTTTTCATGAGAACTCTACGTGTGGCCATCTATCACCCAATTCAAACCTTATAATATACAGGGGACCCTTTGATAAGCACATGCCTCAAGTTTCAATTAGATCCGAATTTATTGGACTGTTGGATCGACTATGCGCCAATTTGAATGAAATGGATTTGCGTGACACAGACAATGGGTTTAAAGACATGTAATTGTGGCCAAACTTGATATTTAGGGTGGTCCCGCATTGATTTTTTCATCCCCCCGGTCTCATCACTAGGTGGGGTCAACAGTATGCCCTATGGAGGAGAATCCACAGTCCCTTTGTAAGGTACGTATGCATGCGAAGATTGCCCTATATATATAAGGAGCTCCTCACCTACACTGAGCCTTAGGATAGGAGTGCTTGCTCAAGGTTTGTGGGGCCCACATAGAGATGGGAAAGAGAGGATTTGAAGGACGCATAAAGGCTCTCCTTTTTACAAAAAATTAGCCCTATCATTGAATTCTATCATCTTCATTTGGGCCAAAAAAATTTAATGGTGCACAATTCATTTGGATTTGTGTTACTCGATCTAATGGTCCAGTTAAATTGAATGTGGCCTAAACTCAACTAACACATGAAATTTTGGGGACCCCTGTGTTTGGTCCATTTGGATGGACTATAGGTGGGCCCCACAGGCTTAGGCGAACAAGATTTCTTCCATCCTCTTAAGCTGAGGTGAGAGAATGTATATATTTATATATATCTCTTAGCCAAGAAAATAAAAAATATCTATGGTCAATCATTGCTTGCCCTTGTACAAGAAAGTCATGTCTTCGTAGCCATATTCATTTCAATCGAAGTTGAGCTTGTTGGTTTTATATTTTAAGAAAACTTGCAATTGGCCAGTTTTATTTTTTCTATCTTGGAAATAACATGTGTTGCATTAGTTAAATTCTTAGTATGGGAGGTGATTGTATCAAGCTTTTTGAGCTTTTTACTTGCTTGATAAAGCAACATGGGGTTGAATTCTTTGGTAGGAATGATTAGCTAAAGAAACTTAATATGGGATCGGAGTCAACTGGTCACGAGTTCAAATTTTAGGAGAGAGTATTTGAAAAAATATACGTGTGGGCAAAAGTACACAAACGGAATTCAACTTGAAGGTGAGGATTCGACTTGAAGGTGAGTGTTAAGGAGTGAGCTCCTTTAAATAGGGAGTATGCCTCGAGATTTTGGTAGCAATGGTTAATTAAAGATACTTAATATTGTATTAAACTGACTACTTACTAGTTCGAATCCTATGAGGAAGTACTTGGTGCTAAAAAACACATGTTGCCAAAATGCACCGATCAAATTCCAATTGAGGAATAGTGTTGAGGAGTGGATTTAACCCAAGGAGGAGTAAACCTCGAAGTTTTGATGTGAATGGTTAGTTAAGGAAATTTAATACTCTTCACTCATTTTTTTTCTTTCTTTTGATTATTTTTTGTATTTATGTTACAATGGTTAAATCAATTGAGCTGTTCACCAATTGTAGCCTATATAAACCTTTTGTAGTCTATTAAATGGGGCCTTGTTCCATCCTGCATTCTTATTCTTGTGTTTGGGATAGATTTTTCGTTTACAAACTACAGTCGAACATCCAAACCTTCCTTTTTTTTTCAAATTTTATTTTTATAGAATTGTTGTTGATAACTTGTTGCCAAAAAAAAAAAAAAGGAAATCAACTAATGCTTATGGTTAGGAGAATCTACTCAAGAATAACTTCACTCCTTACGGAGGCAACCATCGTAGTCAATATTTTCCTTTGGATTTTGAGTTCAGTCATGCATTTCACATCTAAATAATCCAACAATTGGTCTTATTCCAACTACAGTGAAACCTGTCCAACACTTGGTTGTTGAATAAATAATAATAATAATAATAATAATAATAATAATAATAATAATAATAATAGGAGGATAGTGATTTGATCATTTGGAATTGGAAAGTAGGCCCACGACAAAGACTGCACATTGTGCGAAGCTATAACCCGTTTGATCAGGGACACTAATGTCGGGAGGTAGCCGCTAGGATCCCTTAATATTGCGTACAGATTACTACAAAAATAACTTTAGATGATGATGATTCAAGAGCCATACATGCGAGATCTCTCTGATTTGATTTCGATCTTATAGCAACTCGAAAATCTTAAGACATTTTACTATATTCCTCTATGCTCGAACTCACATTGGGGTATGGCTCCTTCTGCGAATTCTCCTTGCTTTCAAAAAAGAGATTTCTCTTATTATATTTCCTAAAGATCAATAACGCATATTTATAGGCTAGAATAGGAACATTGATAAGGAAATAAGGAATAAACTTCTTATGGAAATAAGGAACACTAATTCGACCCAAATTAGAATCTTAGTTTCATAAACTACAATTCAGTTTACTAGAAAATTATAATTGCTGTCCTGTCCTTATTCTCAAAATAATATTTCGAGCTTCATGTAATTAAATGCTTATTAATCTCCCCACTTTAAGATTTCAATATCCATAAATGAAATAATTATTGACATCTATATTTAGTCAATATCTTCCTCGAGAACTTTCACTTAACTTATTTAATATGTCGGACACAAAGTCCAACTTGAGGTTTGACATAATCAAAACTTGTAAGCTTTATCAAGGGGATATCATCACTCCTTATTATGAGATGTGAATTCTGTTAATAAATTAATATCCACTATACACGTAGTGTAATCATCCAATTTACTGAGATTATTGACTGATAAAAGGTCTCACTCCATTGTAAATCAAAATTCCAGACACTAAATGTATGTGTCTATTATTTATATCCGGATTAAGAGTGCAAGCACTTATAATAACTATTTATTTGTTAATCGTCTTATATGGTCAGTATAAAGACAATAAACCCAAAAGTAGTCCTGTTCAATACATACGAAGCATACTAGCATAACGGGTCTAAACTAAACCATTTCTTGCAGATAAGACAAGCCTGATAAAACATCATGCTATAATTGTATCGATGGTGTGTCCAACTCTATTTAGATTGTGAACAATAATAACTTATATTCTAAAAGAATTAACAAATAGGTCTTCCATGTGTAAGCTGAATTCTACACACCAACTTATCTACTTTTTAGAATAAAAGACACATACATTCATAATAATGCAACCATTTGCTCATACAAACTCTTATTACGATGAAAAGACAAACTTTACTAATAAATAAGTCACTCAAAGATAAATACATAAAACTATGTTTTTAATATAAATTTCCAACAATCTGCCACTTAAACTTAAAAGCATGTTGACATATATTTCAATTCTCTCCACATGACTATCAAAGCTCTTTGTAAAAGGATTTGCCAGGTTGTCTCTCGATATAATTTTGGTTACAATTATATCATCCTTCTATAGGATTTCTCATATGAGCTGATACTTACGCTGGATGCGCTTACCTATCTTATGCATCTCTGGTCCTTTGCATTAGCAATTGCACCGATATTATCACAACAAACGACGATAGGTGATTTTACTGAAGGTATCACTTCTAGATCCATCCAGAAGTTTTTAAGCCAAATTTACTTCTTGGCTGCTTTAGAAGCTGCCACATATTTGGCTTCCATGGTAGAGTCAGTAGTACATGATTGCTTGGCACTCTTCCAACTTATGGCTCCACCTCTCAATGTAAATGCAAATCCTGAGGTCGACTTTTAGGCATCATTATCTGATTGCAAGTCCTAGTCTGTGTACCCAATTGGTATCAATCTTTAGGCCTGGTAAATTAGCATATAATTTCTAGTCCTCTTAAGGTACTTTAGTATATGCTTTACCACAGTCTAATATTCTGTCCCACCTGATCCCGGGAGGCAGAGATTAGAATGGGCACCGAGGATTTGGATACGTAATCTTGTAGCGATTCGTGCAATGTAAAAACACGCACGAATCCCTACAAGGGAGATTTCACAGGAACGTATAAGGGAAATCCATCAACACATAGATTTAATCTTGACCATAAGTGGAAACCTGTGAAATACACCTGTAATGATCATAAGCAATCATAGAAGGAACATTATAAAATCATAAAATAAACTTAAACTCTTTTACTTATCCATTCCCCCATACATAACCACAATCACTTAAACATATTCAATTATACAATCTCAAAACACATGTCCATCAATCAAGTCCTAACATTACTAAACTTATCAACCCAACAAAACCCTTTTTGTTGCTCTTCCTAAGATGACCAATAATATATGTCGCCTTCATTCCACTCTTTTACACCCCTAGATACCGTTGAGGTACCCTCTGGGGATGCGTCGACAGTTGTGCTGGGATTGGCTTCAGTACCTGTAACACCAAGGGTAGCACTGTTAACGCGACGGTTAAGCAGACGTAGAGACCTTCATGATGTATCAAATGAATTATGGAATATTTTGATTAAAAGAAGGCAATAACCGTAAAATAAGCATGTTGCGCATAAGTAAGCATGTATAACGAATTATGAATAAAGTATCATAATGTATTAGTTGGCATCCACATAGCTATATTCTCGTAAAGGAGAACGTATCATCTAAAGAGAGCATATAACATACATATGGGAATTATGTTAGGGGATCAGGCTAGCTTCTTGAGGAGCACCGACAACTCCTCTATAAGCTACTACAATAAGAGCATAAGGACTACCTGAATTGGTTTTGTTGAACCTAATAAAGGTACAAGCTAAGTGGTGCTGACTCAACATATCAAGATTGACTTGAGTTCATATCTTTCATGCTTATGATCAACCATAGTAATCGTCTCATACCCATACATATCAATCGTACTTATCATATCAAATATATGAGAATTTTAGGTGCTGACTTAACATATCAATATTGACTTGAGTTCATATCTTTCATGCTTATGATCAACCATAGTGATCGTCTCATATCCATACATATCAATCATACTTATCATATCATATTTATGAGAATTTTAGTCCTGAGATCATATGCAATCATAGAAATAGAAATTGGCAAGGTAATTGGTAATTAGAAATGCATACTCAAATAAGCAATAGGCTCGAACCCTCTCAACCTTAGTTACACCCATTTCTACTCATAGACACACACTCAGTAGAAGCTCCAGTCCAATTGCCTTAAGGTTTGCCAGAAAAAGTGGGTACATGATTATATCATGTTGAAGGCAAGGTTTCTTAACAATATGAATGCATTTAAATTGAGAGGGTATCAAGGAGATTTACTAGCCATCCCTCTGATAGATATTCCGTGATCCCGAGGTTATTCAATACGATGTATTCATAAAATCTTCGGTGTCACTATGTTACAAAATCTTGGTGTTATATTGTGTATCAAAGGACACCCCTTCTTATGCTAACACCCATGACGTGATATCGAAAAATCATCCGAAAAATTGAAGGGGATAAGTGACAGCTCTACATTCGTCCACCTCATCATTTGATTGCCATTGGGCTAATTTAATTGGGAAAAAGGTGACATATCTAAAGCCCTACAAGGTCATTTGAAATCCCTAATATCCTAAGTTCACAGTATTCTTACGGTTTAGCTGTATATATGTTACGGCTTAGCCAAGTGGCTTAGTTTTTCCCTCAATTTCATACGCATTTATAGCTTAGTCATATATTGGCCTACGACTTAGCCATGATAAGCCTACGGTTGGGTTACGGCTCAGCTACGGCTTAGCCGTAGTATAATCCACGGCTTCGCCATGGGTGAGCCATAGAGTAATTTTTGATTTTGGGGCTCTCTGGAGAGTTCACCATCGAATGGCTTACGGCTTGGTCACGGGAGGGTTACGGCTTAGCCGTAGTTGATTTCACTGCTTAGTCGAGGGTTAGCTATAGTTCAAATGTGGGTTTTATGTTTTTCAGATTCTGAACCGTGGATACTTATAGCTTAGTCGTAAGCTTCAGAACTTCTGAAAATGATTCCTGAAGCTCGAGTTCGGTATAGAACTCTCAAATTATTGGTTTTACTGAGCTTCTTTTTGCCTCAAATCATCATTATGGGTTTTACAATGCCCACAAATCACCTATAAAAATTCATTTAATCCAATACATGTATACTTAACCAAAAGTGAATGAGATATAAATTGAAATTAGAGTAATTAATTCATGAATCTACAAATATAGACATACATGTAGTAAAATATATATTTTAACACTTGCCTTTAACACAGTGCTTGCCCCTATCAACTTCTCCTTGGTGTATAGTTAGAGAAAGCCTTGATAGCTTCGATAGAAGATGGTTTCTTTACATGAAAGACATGCAATGAGTGAATCTAATATAATATCCATGCATGTTGTTCTTTTGAGTCTCCTTGACTCTATTAAACTCAGAAAATTGAAATGGAGGTAGAGATTTCACCTTAGGGAGCTGTAGCTTGAAGAAGATAGTGAATATGTTGATTCCAATAAAGGAGATGCACAAAAGGTTGAAGAAAGAGATGAGTGGAGGTTATTCCTCTTGCATGCAGGGCTTCTAGGTTTGGTTAGTGAAGAAGATGCTAAGGAAAAGAAGGAGAATTATAGCTTGAGTAGAGGATGGAGGGAAGAGAGAAAGGGAGGGTCTATGATTGTCCTGTTTTAAATAAAAAATTTTTGGACTTTGCAAGCAAGTCCAATATCTATGGAAAAATCATAGTATAGGTCATATGGTCCTCAATTGTGCCAAGATGGATGCGAATTAGGTTGGACTGAATATGAAAGATGGTCAACATGATGGATTACACAAGATACAACAAATTAGGTATCAATATGGTACAAACTATGAGATTCTAAATTACAAGAGGGCCCATAACTACCGAGGTAATGTTCGAACCCAACCCAACTACCTATCCATGACCCAAGCCCAAAAGGTTTGAGTTAAACTAGCCTAAACAAATTTTAATTAGTATAAACAAGATTAATTAACATAAATCGAGGTTAGTTGGGATTGAGACCTTACATCCTCTCCTTCTTAAGATCATTCGGTCCTCTGAATGCAACATACCTCAGGTAGGAGCCCTGGATATTTTTCTCGAACTTGTTCTTCAAGCTCCCAAGTAGCTTCTTCCTGCCCATGATGCTCCCATAGAACCTTAACCCATTTAATCGTTTGAGTATGCAACACTTGCTCTTTAGTGTCAATGAGATGAAAAGGTCTTTCTTCGTAGCTCATGTTTAACCTAACTTGAATGTCATCTATTTAAAGGACATGTGATGGGTCTAGAAGGTGCTTCCTAAGCATTGAATCATGAAATACGTTATGACCTCCCGCGAGTTGAGGTGGTAACTCCAACCTATAAGCCAAATCTCAGACTTTGCTCTGAATCTCAAAAGGCCTTACAAATCGTGTAGCTAACTTAACTTTTTGTCCAAACTTGATAGTAACCTTCATTGAAGAAACTTTTAGGAGGACCTTGTCTCCCACCTGAAATTCAAAAGGTCTATGGCGGTTGTCTGCATAACTCTTCCGGCAAAATCACGCAACCTTCAATCTATCTTGAATTTTTTGTACTTTTTCTATCGTATCCACAATAAGAAAAAGTCTGTGTGAGACTTCTAACTCTGACTTCTTCTTAACAGAACGGAGCATAACACTTATGACCATACAAACCTTCGAATGGAGCCATTTTGATGGTTGCGTGATAACTATTGTTGTACGCAAATTCACATAAGGAAAGGTGTTCATCCCACTCCTTCCTAAAATCCAACACACTAGCTCGAAGCATATCTTCAAGAGTTTCTATTGTTCCCTTCGATTGTCCATCAGTCTGAGTTTGATAAATGGTGCTGAAATTGAGCTTAGTATCCATAGACTTTTGGAAGGATTGCCAAAAGGAGGATACGAAGCTACTGTCTCGGTCAGATACTATAGAAACTGGAGTACTATGCAAAGGCGTAACCTTATCTATGAAGATTTTGGCCATCTCATGGAATTTTATCCCTTACTAATAAGAATAAAGTGGGCTGACTTTGTTAGTCGATCGATGATCACCCATATGGCATCATGATGTTTGTTCGTCCGGGGCAGCCTTGAAACAAATTTTATCGAAAGATTCTCCCATTTCCACTTTGGAATATGCAGAGAATGCAATAAATCGGGAGGCTTTTTATGTTCAGCCTTTACACGTTGACAGGTAAGACATCTTGCTACAAAACCTGCAATTTCTCTCTTCATGTTATCCCACCAGAAGCAGCTATTTAAATTTCGGTACATTTTAGTACTTCCGGGGTGCATAGAATATCTAGCATAATGTGCTTCGGTCATGATTGCTTCTTTTAAATTTTAAACCACTGGAATATATAGCTTGCCTCTGAAGTACAACACACCATCCATTATCCTGAAATCTGGTCTCTGAGATATGTGGTTGCGAATCTTAACAAACTCTTGATCTTTAAACTGTCTCTCTTTAATTTGTTGTATTTAAGTAGGTTCAAAGACAGAAATTGCCACTAACATGACCTTATCATCCACGAATTCGACTTCAACATCCAAATCTCGAAATTCTTCTACTAAACACCATTCAACACACATGGCTGCAATCTCAAAGTTTATTTCCTACTTAGAGCACCAGCCACTACATTTCCTTTTCTTGGAAAATACCTGATTGGAAAATCATAGTCCTTTATGAATTCTAACCATCTACGCTATCTCATGTTAAGATCATGTTAAGAAAATAAATACTGGAGACTGCGATGATCACTATGGACTTCAAATCTCTTTCCATACAAGTAGTGTCTCCACAACTTCAAAGCAAAGATGACAGCGGCCAATTCTAGATCATGTGTGGCATAATTCTTTTCGTGTTCTCTTAATTATTGAGATCCATATGCTATCACCTTGTCGTTTTGCATCAATATACATCCTAACCCAATCCTGGAAGTATTAGTATATATAACAAATCCACCACTACCTACTGGTAGAGATAAGATTGGGGCTGAGGTTAACTTCTTTTTAAGGAGTTGGAAACTTGACTCACATTTAGTTGACCAAACTAATGGTTCATTCTTCCGAGTCAACTTCGTCAAGGGTGCAACTATTTTGGAAAAGTCCTTTACAAACCATTGGTAGTAAACCACCAAACCGACAAAACTTCTAACCTCTGCAATTATTTTAGGACTTTGCCTACTAGTTATAGCCTCAATCTTAGTTGCGTTTACTGCAAGTCTATCTTTTGAAATTATATGCCCTAAGAAAGCAATTTGTTTTAACCAGAAATCACACTTGTCTACTTTGGCATATAATCGATGATCTCTTAACAATTGCAATGAAATCCTCAAATGCTCAACATGCTCATCTCGAGTCTTGGAATACAACAGTACATTATCAATGAAAATTACTATGAACTGATTGAGATAGTGTGAAAAGATCCTGTTCATCAAGGTCATAATACAGCTAGGGCATTGGTCAACCCAAAAGAAATGACTAAAAATTCATAATGTCCATATCTTGTCCTGAAAGTTGTTTTAGATGTATCTTGATCTCTAACTCATAACTGATGATATCTAGACCTCAAATTGATCTTTGAGAAGTGGGTTGCACCCTGTAATTGATCAAACAGTTCATTAATTCTAGGTAGTGGATATTTATTTTTTATTATCACCTGATTCAACTGCTTGTTATCAATACACATTCTACAGGTGCCATCCTTTTTCTTCACAAATAAAACTAGGGCTCCCCATGATGATGTATTGGGACAAATAAACCCCTTATCCAATAAGTTTTACAACTGTATCTTTAGCTCACGTAACTCTGCAAGTGCCATTTTATAGGGAGCCCTAGAAATTGGAGTTGTACTAGGCACTAGTTCTATAATAAAATCTACTTCCCTAACCGAAGGAAGACTAGGTACTTCGTCAGAAAATATATCTAGAAACTCACAAACTACCGGTATCTCCTCTAACTTCTTGGGCGGTTTCTTCTCAACAATGAAGGTAATGTACCCCTTGCAACCACTATAAATCAATCTTTCTGCTCGAACTGCTAAGATTAGCCTAATATTAAACTCTTCTTCTCACCTTGAAATATAATACTTGGGCTGGCTTTGTCTACCTTTACAGTGACAGTCTTACGAAAACAGCACAAGCAAGCCATATACTTAGTCAGCTAGTCTATGCCTAAGGTTACATTAAAATCGTGCATCAGTAACGCAATGAGTTCAACAAGAAAAAGGATCTTTCCAATTAGAACTTGATAACGTGGGTAATAATCCTCATAGATCACTCTCTTGCTTACATGAATGATAACACTCAACACGTATGGTAGCTACATTGGCGGTTCCTATATCCTACTAGAGAATTGGGGCGAAATAAAAGAATGCAACAATCCCAAATCAAACAACACCTTAACTTCTATATCATAGACAGAAACCTTACTTACAACCACATGCTCCGCCACTTCCGCTTCTTCATGAGTCAATGCATAGATGCGGCCGTGCTTTTGAAGTTGGTTTTGCTGTCCTTGCCTCGTTGGCCTTGACCCTGTCGTGTTTGCCCTTGGCCATGCCTCAGTTGTTGTTTTTGATGTGGAGGTGTGGGCAGTGTTGCTCTAGAGGACTGTTGATACTGTTGCTAGGGTGGGGCTTAATCGGAACCTTTTCTTCTCGGGCATTCCAACAAGCAATCGTCCAACGAGCCACTCCAAAATAGGCTCCCGTAGACCTCCAACATTTACTTGTTTTATGGCCCTTGCTGTACACGCTGTAGACTAGCCTTGATGTCCCACCAACAACTCCCTTCTATTTCTTGAAGTGTTGTTGACTCCTCCCAGAAAGTGGGACACTTCTCCTAGACTCTCCCAAAAATAAGCTCTTTTCAATTTCTTTAGCCGCATGACTCTTTCCACAATGTCATCATACTACACTTGACGCTGGAAAGTCGTAGGGTGTCCCTTAATAGCAGGCCTCAATCCTTCGAGGAACCTCTCAACTCTTTTCTCCTCGATGTCAATTAAGTCCAAGGCAAACCGAAAGAGCTGACTGAAAACATGCACATATTCTGTGACCGTCATGGAGTTCTGCTGTAGAGTGAGGAACTTTGCTTTCTTCTTGTGGGTCACATGCTCTAGAATAAACTTATTCCTAAATCGCCTCTTAAAAGCTTCCCACACGGTAGCGTTTGGCATAACCATAATTTGGTTAAGGATACTCTTCCACCATGTATCCGTAATATCTTTAAACTTGGATGTAGTAAGGACCACTTGTTGCCTTTGTGTACGGGTCAGTGAATCAAAAACATTCTCTGTGTGTACGAACCACTCGGTAGCTTATAGTGGATATAACACTCCGATCCCCTTTGAGCCGGATTAGTGGCTCATTAGTGTGTTTTGTTTTGATTATTCCTTTCGGATTTGGTTTTGGGCCTTGAATAGGTAGTTGAGTGACCTTTGACCTGGAATAGGTAGTTCTAAGCCCTTTTTCGTAATTTTGCTTTTGTTTGGCTCATATCATCTTTGCATTATCTTGGTGTCAGCACGCGTATTTCGTTGAGCTCGACAATTTCCGTAACTGTGTCAGATCCGTTTGGAGTCAATTGGGGAAGATGGACCTTCATGTGACTTAAACTGTAATAAGTCTTAACTCTCCGGACTTTGACTTAACTTCCAAACCCATATAAGTGAGTCATCTTACAGATGTCTCTCCCTTGCTCATTTCTTTCTTCAACGTGCATGCAACCTCCAGGAGACCCTCTTCACTTCGGTTTGTTTCTCTCTCTCTCTTTCGATTGGGGTTTTGCTACTCTTCGTGGATTGGGTTCTTTTTCATTCTCTCATCTCTGTCTATTGCTTGAGGTAAGTGGGTTCTTTGTGTTTCTTCTCCCAATTGCACCTCTCATTCTCTGATTGCTATGTCTTCATCTCATGCATGGTGTATTGCTTTGATTTGCTTTGATTTTTAGTGGAATTGGAGCTTGAGTTTGTCGATTGATAGAGCTTTGAGGCAAGTATAAGTACAGGCTTTGATAACACATATGGGTTGTTTCTTTGATTGCTTTGATTCACTCTTATTCTTTGTATATAAAGGTTTTACAGCCACATTTTGTGAATTTGGAACCTCTGTAGCTTGTTTGGAGATGTTTCTGTGTCAAATTTCAGTTTCTGTAACTATCCCGAATTCGTCTCTGTATTGTACGGCTAAGCCGTAAATTTCTACGGCTCACTCTCCAGAGACTTAAATTTTGAGTTTTGTTCTACGGCTAGGCTACGGCTAAGCCGTAAGTTGTCCTACGGCTGAGCCGTAAGCTAGCCGTAACCCAACCGTACCCCAGCCGTGAATTAAATCTCTGATCAGTCGAAACTTTTCCAACACAGAACTCCTACGGTGTGGCTACGGCTAAGCCGTGGAATGCTACGGCCAAGCCGTGGATTGGTCTACGGCTAAGCCGTATACTGACTGTAGCTCAGCTGAAAAAGATACCAGATCAGAGGTGGAAGGATGATCAGTTTAGCTGTGTTTTGAATGGAACCAAGGTGAAGCCGTAGTGCATATTACGACGAGTGCGTAAGATGTCTTCGGCTCGACCATAGGTCCCTCATGGCTAAACCGTTAGGCATGGCAATTCTGAAACATAACTTAGGATAATGGTGAGACTTGTAGGGCTCAAATACGGGTTAACCACCCATGTAAACCGGCCCAATGGATTCTTGGATCGCATGAATAGTCTGTTAGGCTGTGACTCATTCATGTGAGCGTTGATCACTGTTAAGCACCTCCCCATGGGTGTTGGTTTAAGGGACGTCGGTGCACGCAAAGATTACATTGCAACACTTTGATGGCAACGGTGCATTGACTAACTTAAAACTACATCAACATGCACGGTTAGTGACAGTGAACAACTAGCTTAGGACTGGCTTGTAATTAACCTTGACTCCGTATTAATCTAAGATGCATTGCATGTTGTTTACAGTTTTGCCCTCTGTTCTGTTAATCTATGTTATGCATTCCTCAGTCATTTTGCTTTCGTTCCGTATATCTGTTTTATTCTTCGTTCTGCACTATGCTTTGATCTATGCTGTGCTTTGACCTAATCTATGTTCTGATCTGTATTTTGGCGATGCTTTGTATATTTTGGGTATTCCCGGGTGGCTCTGCCCAGAGGTTAATACGTGAGGATAAGATCCGGTCTTTGCCATCGGTGAGTCCAAAGCGGATAATCTCCCTTCTTTTAGCTTTGATTTGATTGGTATTAGTCTGGCTCTACTCAGCCTCAGCCCTAGGATGCCCGACGGGGTTACCTCTGGCTTAGATCTCTGTATCTCTGTATTCACTGCAGTGTCGCTTTGTCTTGGGACCCCGGAACCCAGGAACCTGAGACCCACTTGTACCCTGGCCCGGTCAGTGGTGTTCTCCTCTGCTCTGCTTTGCTCTGCTCTCTATTGGAGAGAACATGGTTAACGTAGTAGCCACTTAGTTAGTATTTCTATGTTTTGATTCACATATCACGCCTTACTTCTACGCACGATTTGCTTAGCATCCTAAGATGAAACTCTGAAATCATTATTCTGTCATTCATTCAGCTTTGATACTATGAGTGTTTCATCTCTGCTACTTATATTTGCTGGATCGTTGTATTCATTTGTGTTGTCTGTGGTGTTGCAGGCACAGCTACCTTACCCAGCTCCCCGGCGGTCGAGGAGGCTGCAGGGGCGAGTGTAGAGGCACCCTCCGGTCTGGCAGAGTGGGCCTGATCACTTCTGCCAAGTGCGTGCATGCATACTAGTGGCTTTTATTTCGAGTTTTGGTTTTTGGGGATTGTATTTGGATCTTTGGACTTTGGACTTGTATTCTGTGTATTTTGTATATATGGATTTTGATGTGTATTCGGTTTTATATCAGTGTATTTGTCTTGTCGTTTCCGTTTTGTATTTGATTTGGCTTCCGCTATTTTCTTTGTTGCTTGCTATGATATCTACAGCTTCCGCGTTCGTCTGTTTCGTACGTGTTAGATCCCTTGTGCGTGTGCATCTGGACTGGGTTTGGATGCACGTGCACGGGAGTACGTGTGTCACTGGTTTAGCTTTTCGCTAACCCCCGATTTCTGGGCCCGGGTCGTGACAGTGGATCCTCTCGTCTTGTGAATTTTGTAGCCTCTTTCTTTTGGAACTTCTCATACAAGGAATTAGGATCACCAAGCTGGTTCTGACTTTCCAAAAGGGTGGCTAGTTGTCATTGCATGGTTGCTTGGTTGGCATTACTGGCAGCCAGTTGATGCATTAGCATCATAAATCACTCTTTCGTGTTATATGCGGGATGAGGAGGTGGTGGCGGACGAGGATCCAAACCGTTCAATTCGACGCCTTTGTGGCCATTACGCCCGAACTATTGTTCATGTCGGACCTAGATGCAATTTATCTGCAATTATAACAATGGTTAGTCATAAACAATACATTAGTAGAAGGTAAGTCATAAGTCTTCATACAAAATCCATCTCCCATTGGACCTATCGTGACCTCACTACGTTTCCTAGAGTTGCTAAGTCTTTTAATTGACTTCTTAATCGCTCTAATATCATTACTTACGTATGTCACACCCTAATCTCGGGAGTTAGAGATTAGAATGGGCCCCTAAGGTGTGGATACGTAATCCCATAGCGATCCGTGCAATGTGAAAACACGCACGAATTACTACAAGGGAGATTTCATAGGAATGCGTGAGGAAAATCACCAACATATAGATTTAATCCTGACCATAAGCGGAAACCTGTGAAATACACCTGTAATGATCATAAGCAATCATAAAAGAAACATTATAAAATTATAAAATAAACTTAAACTCTTTTACTTATCCATTTCCACACACATAACCACAATCACTTAAACATGTTCAATTATAAAATCTCAAAACACATGTCCATCAATCAACTTCCAACATCACTGAACCTACCAACCCAACAAAACCCCTTTTTGTCGCTTTTTGTAGTATGACCAATAATAATGTCGCCTTCATTCCACTCTTCTATACCCCTAGATACCGTTGAAGTACCCTTCGGGGATGTGTTGATAGTCATGTTGGAATTGGGTTCAGTACTTATAACACTAAGGGTAGTATTGTTAACACGATAGTTAAGCAAATGTAGAGATATATATATATATATATAAGACCATCATGATGTATTAAATGAATTAAGGAACATATTGATTAAAAAAAGGTAAGAACCGCAAACTAGGCATGTTGTGCATGAGTAAGTATATATAACGAATCATGGATAAAGTACAATAATGTACTAGTTGGCATCTACATGGCTTTATTCTCCCAAAAGAGCACGTATCATCTAGAGAGAGCGTATAACATACATATGGAATTACAATAGGGGATCAAGTTAGCTTTCCGAGGAGCGCCGATAACTCCTCCATAAGCTACTGCGGTAGGAGCATCAGGAATAACTAAATGGGTCCCGTCGAACCTAATAAGGGTATAAGCTAAGTGGTGCCAACTCAATATATCAAGACCGACTTGAGTTCATATCTTTTATGCTTATGATCAACCATAGTGATTGTCTCATATTCATACATATCAATCATACTTATCATATATTTGGAAATTTGTGTCTTGAGATCATATGCAATCATAGAAATTAGAATTAGCAAGTAACTAATAATTAGACAATGTATACTTAAATGAGCAATAGGCTGAACCCTTTCAACCTTAACTACATTTATTTCGGCTCACAAACACATACTAAGTAGAAGCTCCGATCCGATTGCCTCAAGGTTAGCCAGAAAGGATGGTTACATGATTAGATCATGTTGAGGGCAATGTTTCTTAACAATATGAATGCATTTAAATTGAGAAGGTATCAAGGAGATTTACTAGCCATCCCTATGCTAGATATTCCGTGATCCCAGGGTCATTCAATACAATGTATTCATAAAACGTCCAGTGTCATTATGTTACCAAATATTGGCGTTACATTGTGTATGCAAAGGACACTCCTTATGCCAACACCTATGATGTGATATCGGGAAGTCATCTGAAAAATCGGAGGAGATAACTGATAGTTCTACACTCATCCTCCTCATCATTTGATCACCATTGGACTAATTTAATTGGGGAAAAGGTACCGTATCTAAAGCCCTACATGGTCACTTGAAATCCCTAATATCCTAAGTTCACAGTGTTCTTACGGTTGAGCTGTATACAGGTTACGGCTTAGCCAAGTGGCTTAGTCTTTCCCTCAATTTCATATGCATTTACGACTTAGCTATATATTAGCCTGTCGCTTAGTCGTGATAAGCCTATGACTTGGCTACAGCTTAGCCATTGTACAATCAGCGGCTTAGCCATGGGTGAGCCATAGGGTAATTCGTGATTTTGGGGCTCTCTGTAAAGTTTACTGTCGAATGGCTTACGGCTTGGTTACGGGAGGGTTACGGCTTAGCCGTAGTTAATTCCATGTAACACTCCGACCCAGCTTGACCTCGTTTAGTGGCTAGTTAATCTTGTTTTCGTTGCTAATCGTGTTTTGTCGTGTTTTGTTTTCGTTATGGGTCATGGATAGGTAGTTGGGTAGAGTTTGACCTGGATTAAGTAGACCAAGCCCTTTTTCGTAATTTTAGCTTTTCTAAGACATGGTCATTTTTGCATCATCTTGATGTCAACACGTGTCTTTCGTTGAGCTCGTTAACTTTCGTAACTACGTCATTTACAACCGAGGTCGTGTGATTCGATTGGACCCGGATTTGACTCAAACTGAAATTAGCACTTTTAACTTGGCCCTTCTTGGAATTTGATCAACCCACTAACTTATATAAACCCATTCCATCGACCAAAACACATTCTCTCTCTCTCGTTTTCTCTCAACTTCACTGTGCACGTGGAGTCTCTCCCTACTTCACTTGAATTCCTCTTCTACATCGATCAAGAGGAGGTCGATTGCTTGCATGTGAGGTGAGTTGGTGGAAATCCCTTCATCCTTCTCATCTCTCTTCTCTAGTTCTTCTCCCTCTTGTTTCCATTGTTGTATATTGTGTCTATGACTCAAATCCTCATGCATGCATGTTGTTTTGATTTGTATTAGATTGTGTTTGGGCTTGAGAACTACAATTGTGCAAGTGATCTCCAATTGAGGCAAGTATAACCATAACATTGAGAGCCCATGTTGGTATGCATTGAATTTGGTTGATCTTACATGAGTTGATATGGAAACATGAGTTTACAGCCCATTTGATACTCATTTGACTACTACTTTGTCTATCTTCCTTGATAAATTGCAATTTGGATGCTTTCCCAGACATTCTGTACAGGTTTCAGGAAATTGAATTCGTGCAGGTACGGCTAAGCCGTATAGCACCTACGGCTCACAATCCAGAGTGGAGAAAAACCCAGTTTTCCTCTACGGCTAGGGCACGGCTAAGCCGTGGAATGCCCTACGGCTAAGCTGAAGCTCAGCCGTGGCCAAGCCGTAGAACAATACAGGGTGCAATTTCTGAAATAACTGAGAGTCAGCAACTGACAGGTCTTCTACGGCCCAGCTACGGCTAAGCCGTAGACCACACACGGCTAAGCCGTAGCACACACACGGCTAAGCCGTAACCACACATGAAGAATAAGGCTAGGTGTAAAGATAAGACCTATATGACCTTCATGATAGAATGTAGAGTACCTAGACTTGCCCAACGGAATGTGATACTACGCGTGAATGATCTCGAGGGCTGCGAATCATTCATGTTCGTTATCCGGATGTTAAGCACCTCCCCATGTGTGTTGGTTTAAGGGACTTCGTGCACCGCCCGATTCAAGGCAACACTAGACAACGGTGTATCGAATAACTTAAAACTACATCATCATGCACGGTTAGAAACACCGGATAATTAGATTAGAATTGGTTTGTAACTTAAGATGATTCGATTCACATGATTTGTTGCATAACATATTGCATTCGATCATTGATCTCAACTCTCTAACATGATTACGTATGTTTCGTTACTTTCACATTGTGATTTCTTTACCTTGAGTATGCTTGTATAAGTTTTCAGATACAGCTATGCACGTATGATATGTCGTCACGATCTACTCAGGGTTTCAGGATTGACTCTGTATAGTCAGGCACTACTTAGCCTCAGCCTTAGGATCCCGACGGGGTGAATTCGGTATAGTTTATATGGCCTGCTGCAGTATGGATTTTGTCTTGGGGAACCGGACCCCAGGAAACCGAGACCCATTGTACCCTGGCCCGGACAATGGTGTTCTTTGCATGTTACAAGATCCCTCTTTTGGGAGCATATGGTAATGTAGTTGCCACTAGTTATGTACACAGCATGTATTCATTGATTCACATGGCATATTTCCTTCTTGCATGACAGCCTAGTATACGAAAATGCTTTCTTTAATCACATGATGTTCTTTATTCTGCTAGATACAGCGTGTGTTAACTTGCTATGGTTTATACTTTGCTGAATCTTCGTATTCACAGTTGTTTTTGGTGTTGCAGGCCCAGATCCCCCGGCCGAACCCTCGCCGGTCGGCCAGGCTTCAGATGAGACCCCCGGGGCCCCATCAGGCCTAGAGGAGTGGATGTGATCACTCCACGGGAGAGCGTCCATAGCATGCTTCATTTTGGAGTCTTGTTTTGTGGATTTTCAGACTTGTAGTTGGCATGACATGTCATTATTGTATATATTCTTTTGTTCTTTTTGTAAAACTTTCATATGTAATTATGTCAGTCCGTCCTTTGTATCCTCTTCTTGCTTTGTAGTTTTATGTTTCTGATATTTGCAGCTTCCGCATACTTGCTTGGCACGTGTGCTTGTTCCCTTGTGCGTGTGCATTTAGACCCGGTCTACGTGTGCATGCACGGGAGTACGTGTGTCATTAGGTTTGGCTTTTGCTAACCCCCGAACCCTGGGCTCGGGTTGTGACATTCCACGACTTAGCCAAGGGTTAGTTATAGTTCAAATGTGGGTTTTTGTGCTCTCAGGATTTTGAGCCATGGATACTTACGGCTTAACCATGGCTTCGCCGTAAGCTTCGGAACTTCTGAAAATGATTCTTGAAGCTCAAGTTTGGAACAGAACTCTTAAATTATTGGTTCTATTGAGCTTCTTTTTGCCTCAAATAATCACAATGGGTTTTACAATGCCCACATATCACCTATATCACATAGTCATACTCAAATTCATTTAATCCAACACATGTATACTTAATCAAAGGTGAATGAGTTGTAACTTAAAATTAGAGTAATTAGTTCATGAATTTACAAATATAGACATACATGCAGTAAAACATATACTCTAACACTTGCCCGTAACACCGTGCTTGTCCCTATTAACTTCTCCTTGGTGTATAGTTAGAGAAAGCCACAATAGAAGATGGGTTCTTTACATGAGAGACATGCAATGAGTGAATCTAATGTAAGATGCATGCATGTTGTTCTTTTGAGTCTCCTTGACTCTATTAAACTCAGAGAATTGAAATAAAGGTAGAGATTTCACCTTAGGGAGCTATAGTTTGAAGAAGATGGTGAATATGTTAATTCCAATGAAGGAGATGCACAAAAGGTTGAAGAAAGAGATGAGTGGAGGCTATTCCTCTTGCATGCAGGGCTTCTAACTTTGGTTGGTGAAGAAGATGCTAAGGAAAAGAAGGAGAATTACAGCTTGAGTAGAGGATGGAGGGAAGAGAGAAAGGGAGGGTCGATGGTTGTCCTCTTTTTAAATCAAAACTTCCTAGACTTTGTATGCAAGCCCAATATCTATGGAAAAATGATAGTTTAGGTCATATGGTCCTCAATTGGGCCAAGATGGATCCGAATTAGGTTGGACTGAATATGAAAGATGATCTACATGATGGAATACACAAGATACAATTAATGAGGTATCAATATAATGCAAACCATGAGACTCTAAATTACAAGAGGGCATGTAACTATCCAGGTAAAGTTCAAACCCAACCTAACTACCTATCCATGACTCAAGCCGAAAGGGTTTGAGTTAAATGTGCCTAAACAGATTTTAATTAGTATTAAAAAGATTAATTAACATCAATCGATGTTAGTTTGGATTGAGACCTTATATGTTCTCTCCCTAGATAAGACTGGTATTTGCTAACTATGCCGACAATAAAACAAATATCAGGTCTAGTGGATTGCATTGCATACCTGAGGTTTCCCACCGCCGAAACATAAGGTAGTTCCTTCATCTTTCCTATTTCATCAGCTGGCTTAGGACACTGATCCTTGGATAAAATAATTCCATGCCTGAAAGGAAGAAATCCTTTTCTGAAAGGAAAACCCTTTCTTAGAATCTTGTATGCTAAAACAGGCAAGAATCACATCAATATAAACTGTTTAAGATAAGCCCAACATTCTTTGTTTCCGATCTCGTAGGAGCTTGATTCCTAGAATGTGACTGACTTCTCCTAAGTCTTTTATATTGAATTGACTGCTTAACCATAGTTTAACAGAATACAACACCCCGACATTGTTTCCAATGAGTAGAATGTCATCTACATAAAGTATTAAGAAAACTATCACAATGTCGTTGCAGCTCTTATACACACAGGATTCATCAGGGTTCTGTTCGAAACAATAAAATTTAATAGCTTGACCAAAATGAATTATCCGAGATCCAGACGCCTACTTAAGTCCATAAATGGACCTCTTAAACTTGCACAACATGTGCTTACGGCCCTAAACTATGAACCCATCTGGTTGCTCCATATAGATACACTTATCAAGATTTCCATTAATGAACGAAGTCTTGACATCCATTTGCTAAATCTTGTAATTGACATGAGCTGTAATGGATAAAAGAATCTTAATGGACTTCAGCATGGCTACTGGCAAGAAGGTCTCCTCATAATCAATTCTTTCTTTCTGAGTAAACCCTTTCATAGTAATACTAGCTTTAAAGGTTTCAACCTTTCCAACCACTCCTATTTTCTTCTTGTAGACCCACTTACAACCATAGGTTTTATCCCCTCTAGTGGTTTTATAAGATTTCAAACTTGATTAGAGTATATAGACTCAATTTTTGATTTCATAGATTTTTGCTATAGTTCTGCATCTTTGTCTTGGAGTGCTTCATTATAGTTACAGGATTTGATATCTAGATCATCAAGGACTCCGTTGAATGACTCTCCCAAGAATATATGCCGTAGGTTGACGAACAACCCTCCCACTAGACAAGGTACATCCTGTATCTATGTATGAGTAGTGTCACGTTGTGCTAAAACTAATCTTGGTGTACCATCATCGACATACTAATCCGGCTCATCACCCAGAATATTGGTGGGTTCACCTAGAGTATTATTAGCGTGAGACTCGGCGGTCCTCCCACTACGATGAGGTTATGGAAGGTTGAATTCTCCATCTTGTGGTGTTTCTTCCTGTGCTACTGGTAATGGAAAAGTTTGGGTAGGTATCTCTCCTCTTAATTCCTTTAGAACAATTTTACTTTTGGGTTTGTGGCTCATTACATAGTCCTCTTCTAAGAATACGGTATTGGTGCTAAGAATGACCTTTTGATCTTTAGGATTATAAAAGAAACCACCTTTTGTTCTTCTGAAATATAAAATGAAAATACAAACTTCTGTTCTTGGCTCTAACTTATCTGTGTTCCCTTTCAACACGTGTGCTGGACTATCCCAAATTTGAATATGCTTTAAATTGGGTTTGCACCCTGCTCAAAGTTTTGTAGGTGTAGTAGGTATTGACATAGATGGAACTAAGTTTAGAATGTATGCTACTGTTTCTAGAACATGCCACTAGAACAAATCAGGCAAATTTGAATAACTTATTATTGACCTCACCATATCCATAAGAGTCATATTCTTTCTTTTTGCTACACCATTTTGTTGAGTTGTACCTGCTGCAGACAACTAGGATGTGATTCCCTCTTGTGCTAAGTAATCTCTAAATTCTCTAAAGAGGTATTGGCCACCACGATTAGATCGTAATGTCTTGATACTCTTACTTAGATGCTTCTCCGTTTCCACCATATACCCCTTGAATTTCTCAAAGCATTTGAACTTATGGTGTATTAAGTAAATGTGCCCATACCTTGAGTAGTCATCAATAAAAGTGATGAAATACTCAAAGCCATGTTTCCGTGGACATTCATGGGTCCGTACAAGTCAAAGTGAACCAATTCCAACAGTTCTTTAGCCTTATAATTTTTTATCGAAAAAGAGCGCTCGATCATTTTTCCCTCAAAACAAGATTGGCAGATTGGAAGTGCCTCCAATTACAATGAATTTAATGGTCCATTTGCAACCAGTCTTGAAATCCGATTTAGATTAATAAATCCAGTGTAAATGCCAATGATGTGTTTAGTTCAATTGTGAAGGTTTCTTTCTCTTCTAAGGTAGATTAATTGTGTTATTCGATTTGGTTAGTTGCAGTTTAGGGGCGATAGGATCAACAATATAAAGATCATCCACCATTGAACCAGAACAAATAAAACGCTTAATGTACTTAATAACCATAAATTTATTAAAATGAATAGAACATCCTTCTTTAACACGCCTAGAAACAAAAATTAAATTCCTCTTAATGGAGGGAACATGAAGACAATCTTTTAAAATTAAGGTCCTATCTCTACTAAAACTTAGACAAATATCTCCTACTACAACTACTGCCACTTTCGTAGCATTACTCATAAGTAAATAAATCTCCTCTTCATTTAGTTGCTTGGTTTCCTGGAACCTCTGCAAAGAATTGTAAACATATTAGTGGCTCCGGTATCTACACACCAAGTACTGGTAATATATAACCGCCAAACATGATTCAACAACTAGTGAATGAAATTTACCTTTATTATTCACTTTGTTGAGATAAGTTAGACATTGCTTTTTCTAGTGCCTTCTAGTTTGTAAAGAAAACACTTGCTCTTAGGCTTTTTCACTCCTCCCTGAAGTCCATTGCCCCTTTTAGGGACTGCAATAGGACTCTGACCCTTTTTCTATTTCTTCTTGCCTTTCGGCTTAGAAACAGAACCTTTTTTAGCAATATGAACACTAGGTGGCTTTTTCAAAAGGTCCTTAGTAGCCTAAAGTACCTTGAGTAATTCTGCTAGAAAAACTGAGCTTGTTCATGTTGTAATTTAGGTGAAAATTCTCAAAGGAATCTGTCACGCCCCGATCCTGGGAATTTGGGGATTTTAGTGGGCCCCTAGGGCGTGGATACGTAATCCTGTAGAAATCCGTGCCCTAGAGAATTATGCACAAATTCCTATAAGTGAGATTCCACCGGAATGTGTGAGGTATGCCAACACACGTACTAATATAACTCATCATAACCAAAAATCCTGCGAAATACTCAGTAATAACCAAGAGCAAATTAAAGAACATGTCCTTTCTCATACATAGATAGGTATATACATGTACATACGTGCTGAAGTCTTTTAAATTACAATCCATATAATCCCACTGCTATTTAAAGGTTAAGCACAAAAGGTCCAATGGGCACTTTCCCAGAAGGAATACCAAAAAGGGTGGCCGTAACAGCTCCAACATTAACGCACTCCGTGGGATGACTAATAAAAGACATCATCATCCCTCCAATCGTCTACACCCCAAGGTACCGTTGGGGCACTCTCCGTGGGCGCGTCAACACCCGAGTTGGTACCGGGCTCTGTACCTGCAATACCAAGGGTAACACTATTAACACGACGGTTAAGCAAGTACTGAGGCATATGAAATAAGTATAACATAATATATCAAGGGAACTTAACAGTATACACCGATTTAAAGGGAGCAATGAAAGTTTACTAGACATATGGTGCATGAATGACAATGGATGAGGAATTATAATTAAAACATCATACATACTGAATGGCAACCACGATGCTCTATTCTCCCAAAAAGGGAGCATACATATGGGTTGCTAGGGGATCAAGTTAGCTTCCCGAGGAGTGCCAACATCTCCTCCGTAAACTACTGCAGTAGTGACATACATATACCCAAAGGGCACAAGCTAAGTGGTGTCGACTCGGATTCAATCATACTGGTCATAACATACATAAGGAATAGTTAATCATGAGGTAGACGAATAATTAAGTAAAGCATATGCATATGGGCTACAAAGGCCCGAACCTCAGCTATACCCTTGGCTAGCAAGCACAAACTTAGTAGAAGCTCTGGCTTGTCAAACACGCACTCATTAGAAGCTCATGTCTGAATTGCCTTGGGGTTTGCTAGAGGAAATGAATCCGATAACAAATCATGTTGAAGGTAACGTATTTTAGCAAGATGCATGCATTCGGATTGAGAAAGTACCCAAGAAATCATTACTCACCCTATATTAAGTAACCCATGATCCCCAAGGACATTCAACACGATGTACTCATAAGATGTCCGGTGTTGTTGTGTTACCGCGTCTTGGTATCGCCTTATATGCATACGGGACACCCTTTCTTATGCCAACATCCATGACTTGCCATTGGGAGATCATCCAGAAATCATTCATTCTTTCCAACATGTGATTACCAGTGGGCCAATGTGGGGGTGTGAAAGGTGCCAATACTAAGGCCCTACAAGATCATTGAAGGTTCCTAACATCCTACATTCACTGGGTTCTTACGGCTTAGCCATATACAAGGCTACGGCTTAGCCGAGTGGTTCATGCTTCTTTTTAAATTTCAGGTGCATTTACGGCTTAACTGTATGTTGGCCTAGGGCTTAGCCGTGCTAAGCCTATGACTAGGCTACGGTTGGGTTACGGCTTAGCTATAGTTTATTTCACGGTGCAGCTGTAGAAGGAATTGGGTTTCAAGAACTCTCTGGAAAGCTTGCCGTAAAAAGACCTACGGCTTGGGTAAGGGCTGGACACGGCTTAGCCATAGTGAAATTCACGGTGTAGCTGTGGATAAGCCGTAGTACAAAACCGAGTTTTGTTGCTCTCTAGACTTTGAGCTGTAAACACTCACGGCTTGGCCGTAGCTTCGTCGTAAGCTTCAGGAACTGAAGTTAGTCTGTAGCTCAGTTTCAGTACATGCTCCATACAGAATTGACTTGCGGGACAATTCTAAGGCTCGATTAGAGGGTCCTTGAGAGTGTTCTATACTCACACACCCTCCTAATTCCTTCTCATCATTCTAACTCAATTCATACCCCATGTGCACACAAGTAACAGTGGAAATGGACTGCAATTGAGGAATTACAGGAACTAACTCAATGGTCACTGCCTTCATCACACATGCAATGCATAGGAACTCAAGTACTTGCCTTTTACCAGTGTTAGCCTCTCAACTCTTTCCTTACTGTGCTCAGAGGAAAAGCTCTAAATTGGAATGGGTTCTCTACAAGTAAAACATGTAACGGAGAATGAGGCTTAGATTCACATGCATGTCATGTAGTTGAGTCCTTATGACTCTAATAAACCCAAAATGAATGAAATAAAGGTAGACCTTCACCTTACACAGCTGTAGCTTAGAAGATGAAATACTCTCAGAGAGAAATGCACAGGGAAAAGGGAAGGGAATGAAGGAGAAAGAGAAGAAAAGTTCCCACCCTTGCATGCAAGACCTTCCCAAGCCTAGGTGCTCTCCAAATGTTGAAGGGAAGATGGAGAAGCTAAGAAGAGAGAACATCTTTAGTAACCAGGAAGGGAACAAAGGAAGAGACATTGAGCCTCTTTTAAACATAATTTTCCTATAGTTGGCATGCAAGCCCGAGCTTTCTATAAAATTACAATTTATGCCAAATGGACCCCAATCGGCCCAGGATGAGTTCGGATTAAATTGAGCCCAATACAAAAGATGGTCTACGCGGAAAATTACATGGAGGGCAATAGATGAGGTGTCCAAAAGATGTGAGGACAATTTACAAAAAGGCCCTCGACTACGGAAATAAGGTTTAAACTCTGCCCAACTACCTATCCAAGACCCCAAACCCAATAGTTTTGAATTAAATTAGCCTTAGTCAGGCTTACTAAGTATAAAACAAGATTAATTAATGAAGATTAAGGTTAGTGGGATCCGGATCCTTACAGAATCAATCAAGGACTGGAGAATGATATCGATCTGGTCTCCCCATCAATTTCAGCTTCAAGGACCTATAGTTCATTGAGGTGTCCCATCATTTACAAAACATGGCCCTTCATAGAGGTACCTTCAGCCATCTTAGTATTAAACAATTCTTTCATGACAAACTGCCTAGCCACCTGATCCTAATCACCAAACATCTTCTCGAGACTGTACATGATGTCATAGGTAGTAAGAGAAGATTGATGCTGATGTTGCAAAACGTTTGACATAGATGCTAACATGTAACATCATGCTATGCCATCAGCCTTGATCCATTTTTTGCATGCTTGGATGGCCACCTCATCGATACAACCATCCACAGGTTTTTTTGGGCATACTTCAGTGAGCACATATTTGTACTTTCAGTAGTTAGCACAATATCCAATTTTCTTTTCCAATAATATAATTAGGTTTAGTGAGTTTGAGTTCTTTGAGAATAACAGCAAGTGGATTGAAAGAACCCATCTTAAATCCTGAGAATTACATAATCAACAAATTAGATGGGCAAATAAACTTTGGATTTAAATAAAAGGAAAATGGCTCTTTCTGCCAATTAATAAAAGAATCCAATGACAATCTAAAACACCCATGCACAGTATGCCTTGATGTAAGGACTTCTACCATACTTATTTTATTCAGATAGGACATAACCTATTAGTTTTACTGTCAAGGCAACAAGTCATTCCAAGTAAAACCAAACAGCTGCCATGAGTTTTGTGCTATAAATAATAGCAGTGACTTAGATGGAAAGCATACTATTATTTATAGCTAACTGTACACTATCATTTAATTTTAGATCCATTATTCTGTATTCGGTCCCGTCAGATGAAGAAGTGACCTATACTAATAATTACACTAAATCATCCATATGGGAGTTTATACTGGAGATCCCATAATTAACTTATCCAATGAGGAGGAAGACTACAAGGTCAACAGATAAATCAATTACATTTGCTACAAAACAATGATAGAGACCGTGGGAATTAAAATGTTCCCTCTCCCACTTAGTTATTTAACAATGAAGATCCTTGGTAAACAGTTTAATTATGACCCGTTTAGAATCTTACAGTAATAGGTTACTAAAATGTCTAGGTTACCTTATTTACTACTTCACTATTCCAAATATTATTAAACAGGTCTAATATCATATTTATCAGGTTTTGATAATAATAGACATTCAAGCACAAAACAAAAAAAAAAAAAAAAAAAAAAGAAAAGATAGGAAAGACAACTAGCAAGAGGGTCCTAGATATCATGGTTAAGTAGGATCCTTTGTCTTCTTGATTGCGACTTCTTCACAACAAACGCTTCGCAAAAAGGGTCCGGGGGTATCTCTTAGCGTGGATCTAGCTATGTCCTATCTTAGAAAAAAATTACATTTACCTTAAGTCTCTTTGCGAATGGAGTTCATATGCTATATCACTATAATTAGATCACCATGAAAAATTACATTGAATCTGAAGCCTCCCGACAAACGGAGTTTACATGCTATGTCAATATAATTACATCACTATAAAACATTGTAAAATATATATAACAGTAATCATGAATTTGATTTATGGGATTCATTCACATAACATACACATATGGTGACCGTGATAGCTAGATTAATCACTGCAAAATCAAGGTTAGATAGTTTGCTGCAAAACAAGGGTTAGTTATAGCAAACGTAATCTTCATGTTTTTATAGCAACCTATAATTTTACTATGTCTTGTTCAATCCATAGCCAGTATCAAGATTAGCTCTGACACCATTATCGGTAGGTAGCCGCAAAGATCCCTTGATATTGCATACATGGAAATAGATGATGATGATTTAAGAATCATACCTGCCAGATCTCTTTGATTTGATCTCGGTCTTCTAGCAACCGAAAATCTTAAGACTTTCTACTATTGCTTAAACTCCTACTGGGGTGTGGGCCTCTTTTACAAATTATCTTTGCTATTAAAGATGAGATTTCTTTTGTTATGTTTCCTAGAGAGCAATAGTGCCTATTTATAGGCTACAATAGGAACCTTAAGAAAGAAATAAAGAATATGCTTCTTATGGAAATAAGAAATGCTAATTCGACCTAAATTAGAATTTTAGTTCCATAAATTATAATTCAGTCCACTAAAGGACTATAATCGTACTCCTGTCCTCATTCTCAAAATAATATTTTGAGCTTCTTGTTATTAAATTCTTATTAATCTCTCTACGTTAAGATTTCAGATTTCTATCGATTAAATAATTACTAACATCTATATTTAATCGATATCTTTATAATTCCTCGAGACTTTATACTTAACTTATTTGTTATGTTGAACACAAAGTCCACCTACAGGATTTGACATAATCAAAACTTACAAGTTTTATCAAGGGGATATCATCAACCCTATTACGGGATGTGGATTCTGTCAATAAACTAATATCCACTATGCACGTAGTATAGTTATTCAATTTACTGAGATTATTTACCCATAAAAGGTCTCACTTCTTGTAAATGAAAATGCCAAACACTAAATCTATGTATCTATTATTTATATCGGGATTAAGAGTACAAACACTCATAATAACGATTTGTATATTAATCGTTTTAAATAGTCAGTATAAAGACAATAAACTCAAAAGCGGTCTTGTTCATCACACACAAAATGTACTAGCATAATTGGTCGAAACTAAACCATTTTCTGCACTCAAGACAAGCCTGCTAAAATATCATTTTACAATAGTAACGATGGTGTATCCAAGTCCATGTAGATTGTGAACAACAATCGCTTATATTTTATAAGAGTGGAAAATAGGTCTTCTACGTGTAAGCTGAACTCTGCACACCAACTGATCTATTTTATAGAATAAAAGACACACACATGCATAATAATGCAACCATTTGCCCATACAAATTCTTATTAAGATGAAAAGATAAATTTTACTAATAAATAAGCCAGTGAAAGACAAATGCATAAAAATATATTTTTATTATAAATTTTCAATAATTAAACCCACTCCAAGGGGAGAGAGTGCACGACTTCAATGCTGTTCTATGGCGCACGCATACAAAAGAGCCAGAGGAAGATAGGATATTTTTAATCTCAAAAAAGAAGTTTAATGAGTTGACATGTGCCCACATGTTGGCTTTGTATAAAATATCTCCGCTTTGCCAAAATCTTGTCCGTGACCACGAGGAGGGTGTCTGAAACTTATAGTCTAAAAGAATCCATTAGATATTGATAAATGGTACAAATTCCATAATTTTCGAAAGTGACCAATCCGTACTGGTTTGGGCTTGGCCTGGCCCTCGTCTGGTAGTATTTGGATGCTAGAGCTTGGGACTCGGATGGATGGGATGTGCCTGTTGAGGCTCAATACCAACTCATATATATATGGGCCCCACACCTCCAGCCTAGAGCAGATGTGGGTCAACTCAACCTGATTAGCACTATCCTTGGCTTCTAATACATACATATAACTTGGGCCTAATTAGCACTATCCTTGGCTTCTAATACATTCATATAACTTATAAGCATTCCTATTTCGGTCAGTTACTGTGGGCACACGCAGATAAACAAATCCCAGACATTCATATTTGCATTGCAATGGAAAATGTCCAGAAAACAGCTATGTTGAAAGCGTCTGGCCCCATCTAAATGAGGTTTATATAGGAGGGGAGGCTGAGTTTATACAATTAGGACGGTCAACCTGCACCCAAACCATCTACTGCAGGTGAAGTTTTCTTTACCCATGACCAACTCATAATATCATTCTACTCCAGTCCAGTTGAGGAAAGGCGGTCATAAGTTCTGTCCGCCACTAATAATAATGGTTTGAGTCAGTAAACGGTCATCAAAACTGCATATGAGAGTAGATCAAATGCTGATATATGTGGGCGCGGAAGGTTTTCCATGTGCATGAGTTGCATTGAGCCATTTAGGCCACATCTTTTGCCCCCCATTGTAATGACCAAAATTTCATCACAATTATATTTATACAACATTAAATTGATCAATGTATGAAAAAAGATACTATGTGGTTGTTGTTTACGCATCGTATCGTAGCATCTGCTTGTGTTCATAGGTATGTGTGCATAAATGAGGCGTACGGCATTTACATGCCAAAATCTTTACACTTGAATGTACTCGAAAACTGGCGCTAGTACAATCTTTTTCAGTGTAATTGCATTCCTACGGGTCCCATTAATTGTATTCTTGTGGTCCCATCAATTACTATTTTTTTTCCTTTTTCACATTCCTTTGAGCCTCATATATTTGTAATCCAGACTGTTCTTATTTTGTATTGTGGTAATAACCTCATGACGTTGATTTTGATTTTTAAAACCTTCATAGGTTTTGAATAGTTTATGAAATAGCCAGAATGATAAATCCAGCTTTTTCGCACTTTTTTGGGCCCGCAATTTATAATCCAACCTATGGAATATTTTTGTATCATTTTTAAACATCAGGACGTTTAATTCTATATCTTAATTCATCATAGATTTTGAAAATTTTATGAAAAACAAGTAGAAACTCTAAGTACATTTAAAAATCACTGGATAAACTCATTTACACATGTGAAAATGCCAATTTTAACAAACATATATGGTAAAATGTTAAAATATGTTTAACATTTGCAAGTCACAAAAACAGTATTTTATCACGTGTCCAACTAACTGTAAGCACCTGACTAGCATTGGATCCTAAACCTTGTGGGACATTGGTTTCCTCAGTTCCTTTTACTAAGAACCATGCATTCTAAAGTCAAAATATATGGTTCTCTCTCTCTCAACTGTCCCATCCATGCCTTGTATTTATCTATGCTGCCTATCTTTCTGTAGATTAGAAGGCAAGAAGGGTTGTCATGGACTTCTTGTTTAGAGGTGCCATGATCAGGGGGAGGAAAACCCAAGAAGATATTTAGAGGCTTTGCCCAGATAGAGACCTTCGATAGCTTATGGATCCCTTGGTAGTCATATATGTCTTGATACAGGCGATAAGGGACTAGTGGTGACAGGTGGGGTCAAATGGTTTTAGTATTTGGTTAACCAGGGTCAGAAGAGTGGACTATTTAAACCAGGAGTCGATCTGGCACCTTTGTTCCCTCGTGATGGTGGCTTGACAAGAGGTGTGTGATTATCGTGTAGGTGCATTGTACAAATGCCTGCGGAATCACATGTGGGCTTCATGGTGTGTATTATCCCTAGAGTAGTTGATCTCAATGTATAATACAGTGGCAGACTCATAGTTAGGGTTAATATCAGTAATCTGGTTTGTTAAGGGTTAGGGGATACAATTTATAGTTTGTGATTTCTGGTATTTACTAAAGAGCAAAACGACTCATAGTTAGGGTAAATATCAGTAATCTTGTTTGTTAAGGGTTAGGGGATACAATTTATAGTTTGTGATTTCTGGTAATTACTAAAGAGCAAAACAAGCCAAGTTGGCTAGTTGCTGCTCCAGCCCAGTTCAATCGGGCTTATTACTTCCGGTTTGGTCGTTTCATGATCCAGGCTCAAGCTATGCCTTGCTTGGCTCTAACTCAGCTTGTAAACGCGGTTTGACTCAAGCTCGAATCAGCTTGCTACACAATATATGTATATGTATATACACACAATTTATATTTTCACTAAAATATATTTATTCTTCCAGAAAATTGCATTAAGATTTATAACAAAATAACATTAATTTCAGAGTAACATTAATCATTATAAATATGAGAAATAAACTTTCTTCTGACATATCATATTGACATTGCTGACTACCTAGTGAGACATGTTGGTTATCGTTTCAAAATCCAAACAAAATCCATACCACACTTTAGCCTTGCACTAACATCTCTTGTCGATTGAATATGTTACTATTGGTTGGTTGTGGCCCAGAGTGATCACTGAAGAGTAATAGCCTAATGTGATTACATAAGCGATGCATAAAACATCATATATGTATATAAGATATATATAGGTATATTCCGTAAAATATGACGTTTGCTTGACTTAAGCCTTTTGTCAAGCCAAGCTTAGCTCAGATCAATTTATAATCAAACATGAGATCATGCTTGATTTAAGTTTGGGTCGCCCGAATTTGTGACCAAGCCAACCTCAAGAGGACCAAAGTCTGATTCGGCTTAGCTCGTTTACATCCCAACATGATATAAATGCTCCTTTTGGGAAGTTTTTAAATAAGAAGATTTCAAGACATGATAGAGGCAGGCTCCGAAACAATCTCAATTGAACAAATCATGTAGATGGTTTGGTATTTCATCCATAAAGAATCAGTACAAAAATTCTGGGATTTGGTGACGAAATGTTTTGTTGCTGTTTTTTCTTTGAAAATTACTTATAGCAATGAAACTCTTTCGTCACTCATTTCATCGCCGTTGTCCTGTCTATAAATAAATTTTGTGATGAAATATGGTTTCGTTGCTATTGTGACGTCTTATTTCGTTGCCAAATCTACCAGAATTTTGTCGCTATATATTATATTTTGTCGTAAAAAGCACATAAATAGATAATAAAAAACTAATTAGAAATGAAATAATTTTGTTGCCAAAGGCTTTAACTTTTGGCGATGAAATAATTTCATCAATAAAAGTATTTTATCGTTCGTAAAAGTATTTTTAAAAATGATAAAATACTTTTAGCGACAAAATTTTTTCATCGCCAATCGAAATTTTTAAAAAACAAATTATTTTAAAATTTGCTCCTACCTCTCTCTCCTCCGCCCCTCTCTCTATTCCGCCTTCCCCTCTTTGTTTTCTCTCCCCACCCCTCCCCTCCCTTCTCCCTCCATCTCTCTCTCTTCCTATGTCTCTCTCCCTCCCCATCTCTATTCTCTCTATATCTCCTTCCCTCTCCCTACCTCTCTCTCTCTCCCCCCCTCTCATTCTCTCCTTCCCCATCTCTATTTTCTCTCTATCTCCTTCCCTCTCCCTACCTCTCTTTCTCTCTCCCTCCCCATCTCTATTCTCTCTCTTCCCCCTTTCCCTTTTCCTACCTCTCTCTCTCTCCCCTTCCCTTTCTCTCCCTACCTCCCCATCTCTAGGAGGGAGGAAGAGAAAGGGGGAGATGGTGGGAGAGGAGAGGGATGAGGAGAGAGGGGGAGGGAGGAAGAGAGAAATAGAGGGAGAGAGGGGGAGGGAGGAAGAAAGAGAAATAGAGGGAGAGAGAGCAGAGTGGAGGGAAGAGAGAACAAAGAAGCAGAGGGCGGAAGAGAGAGGGGCGGAGGAGGTGGGGGAGGGGGTAACAAATTTAAAAAAATTTTTTTTTTAAAAATTCCATTTCGTAGCCAAATGTATTTTCATCTTTTTTAAAAATACATTTCTTGACAAAATTAGTTCATCGCCAAATCATTAAATCCTTTGGTGACAAAAGAATTTCATTGCCCTAAGTAATGTGTGACGAAAAAATATTTTTCAGCAACCAAACATTTTGTCGTCAAATCCCTAATCGTGTCACAGAAAATTGACATTTTATGACAATTAGTTTTGATCATTGGCAAATATATTCATTGGAGCCTAATAGCTGACAAAATGTCTTTTGTCACAAAATATATTTTACAACAATTTTGTGATTTTTTACAGCAAATATTTGCATTGCGAAAAATGATTTTTGTTGTAGTGGAGGGAAATGGAAGGAAGGGGGAGGGAGAGAGGGAAGGAGAGAGAGGGAGGTAGAGGTAGGGAAGAAGAGAGAGAGGTAGGGAAAGGAAGGAGAGAGAAAGAGGGAATAGAGATATAGAGGGAGAGAGAGAGAGAGAGGTAGGGAGAGGGTAGGAGATAGAGAAAGAATAGCTATGTCGAGAGAGGGAGGGAGAGGGGAGGAGAGAAAGGTAGGGAGAGGGAAGGAGAGAGAGAGAGAGAGAGAGAGAGAGAGAGAGAGAGATTTGAAAACACAAAAAAAAGGAGCCAAAAATTGGCTTCCTTTTTTTTTGGTATTTTTAGAATTGGTGATGAAAACTTTAATGTCATCACAAAAGGTGCAGTATTGGTGCAAAGGAGTACTATTAGTGATGAAATTTAAATTTTGTTGCCAATTCTGAAAATACAAACAAAAATGGCGCCATTTTGGCACTTTTTTTGTATTTTTAAAATTGGCAATAAAAATTTAAATTTCGTTGTCAATAGTACACCTTTGGTGATGAATTTAAGTGTTCGTCGCCAAAAGTGCACTGAATTAGACTTTAGGCGACGAAAGCTTCTTTCGTCACCTAATGTCATGTATTTTTCTATAATTTGCGACGAAATATGAGTGTCATCACAAATTCATTAATTATCAACACGAACATAGATATTCGTCGTTGAAAGTATGACCTTTGGTAACTAAATATTGATTTGTTGCTAAATTTCATTGCGAATAATATATTTTCTTGTAGTGCGCTCTCTTCCTCCTTCTCCCTCTCTATTCTCTTTTCCTTCTCTCCCTCCCCATCTCTCCTGAGTCTTCCTTTTATGAATTTTGTTTTTTTTTTTTGGGCAATGAAATTTGAATTTCATCCCCACTATTCAACCTTCGTGCCGAAATCTAAGTTTTCATCCCCAATTCTAAAAATAAAAACAAAAAAAAAGTTGCCAAAAATGTGCCTTTTCTTCTTTTGTATTTTTAGAATTGGTGATGAAATTTGAATTTCATCGCTAAAAGTATGCCTTTGGTGATGAAATTTAAATTTCGTCGCCAATAGTACATCTTTGGCAATGAAATTCAAATTTCATCGCTAATTCTAAAAATACAAAAGAAAAAAAATGGCACCATTATTGGTGATGAAAATAACTTTTCCATTGCCTCTATTACACTTCAGGTGGCAAAAGATTTTTTCGTCACCTTATGTCATATTTTTCTATAATTAGTGATAAAATAAGAGTTTAATTGCAAATTTATTAATTATTAATGATGAAAATAGATATTCATCATTGAAAGTATGACCTTTTGTCATGCCCCAAGCCCAAGATTCTGCAATTAGGTCGACTCCTAAGGCACAGCATACGTAATCCCATGGCAATCCATGCGGTACTAAGGCACGTACGAACCACCACATGGGAAAAACGCATAAAACTCACGTGTGAGAACTAACATGTAACACGTGTCCATTTAAAAGCATTTGCGGAAGCCTTAACAGTATTATGTACAATTCATATTTAGAGATATGGTATTAAATATAAATTGAGTATATTAAATTTCAATTGTAAACCAAATATATAGAACCTAAAAAAGCCTTTTATATGAAACATAATTCCCTGCATAATTCTACATGACCAAAATCCAAGTGTCTACATGAATGATCCAAACTAAGGATACATGGTGTGACAAAATACATAGGACCTAAATACAATTGAATAATAGACTTACATGTCCATCAAATCAGGTGTCAAAATAACAATATGAAATAATGGGATGATGCATAAACATAATCTAATAAATAATATAACCTGTCATTACCCAAAACATACCCATGGCGCTCTCCGAGGTAGACAACCATAGAGTGTTGTCATAGTCCACATTATTATACTATACCCTGGAAAGTCTTTGGAAACTTCATTACAAGTATGTTAGAGGTGGAATCAGTACTTTGACCTATTTGTAACACTAAGGATTGCACTGTAAACACAACAATTTAGCAAATATAGGTGCATATAAAACTAACATGTTAGTGTCAATTAAATTAGTGATATATTAATTAAAAGAGAGTAATAATCGTAAGTTAGGCATATTGTGCATATGAATATAACATGAATAAAGAATCATAATCGGAGATACAGTAACAAACTAGTTGGCATCCACGAGGCTCTATTCTATCTAAAGAGAGCGTATAACATACAGAGGAAAATATCGTTAGGGGATCAGTCTAGTTACCCAAGGAGCACCGATCAACTCCTCCATAAATTACTGAGATAAAGGTATAAGCTAAGTGATGCCGGCTCAACATATCAAGACCGTCCCAAATTCAAATCATTCATATTTATCATCAATCGTAGTGGTTATTTCATATTTTTACATAATCATTCATACTTATCATAAATCATAGCGATCGTCTCATATTCATGCATAAAGGGAGTATCGGTCTTAAAATCACATTCAATTATAAAAATCGGAATTCACCAAAGTAATTGATAATCAGACAATGCATACTTAAATGAACTAATAAGGCTTGAACCCTCTCAACCTTAACTACACCTTTTTTGACTCACGAGCCCACGTTCAGAAAAGCTCTGTCTTTGATTTTGCCTCAAGGTTCACTAAAAAGAATTGGTACATAATTTAATTATGTTGAGGGCAAAGTTTACTTGAACAATATGAATACATTAAATTGAGAAGTCATCAAGATTATTTACTAGCTAACCCTATGTTAAGATAATTCGTGTTTCCTTAGTCATTCAATATGGTGTATTTATAAAATGTCCGGTGTTAATGTGCTATCAAAATCTTAGTGTTACCTGGTATCAGCGATAGACACCACTTCTTATGCCAACACCCATGACATGACTTCGAGAAACAATCCAAAAAATCGAAGGGGATAAGTGACAGTTCTACACTCTTCCTCCTTATTATTTGACTACCATTAGGCTAATTTAATTGGAGTAAAGGTGCCGTATCTAAAGCCCAACAGGGTCTTGAAATTTTTTAATTTTCTAAGTTTAATATGTTTTTACGGCTTAGCCTTATGGCATAAGTTTTCTCTTAATTTCACCCGCATTTACGGCTTAGCCGTATGCTAGTCTACTGCTTAGATGTATGAAGCCACTGGCTCGGCTACGGCTTAACCGTAGTGCATTCCACAGCTTAGCTATAAGGTCAACCACAGAATAAGTCAGGTTTTTGGGTTTTTGGAATGCTGGCCGTAAAATGCTTATGGTTTAGCTACGGCTTGAATACGGCTTAGCCGTAGTTCATTTCATTGCTTGGCCATGGGTTAGCCGCAGAATAAATGCATAATTTTTTGTCTTTGGATTCCTAGCCGTACTGCATTCACGGCTTAGCCGTAAGCTTTAAAATTCTTAAAGCTGTGTTGGTACTTGATCGTGAGTTCTATGTGCAGAACCGTGATGTAGTAATAAACTGGTGAGATTAGGTTAATCCTCAGGGAGTAATGTATTTTAAAGTTCCTTTTTCAACTTGTACTTGCCCTAAATGAAAATCTAAAACTAGCTTAATTTAATATCTAACAAATACAAGCATCCTACTTGCTAAAATTAAATTAATTACAATCCAAATAAAATGAAACTTTCTTAAAACTAAAAACCTAAATCTAAAATTTCCTAAAATAGAACTAAAGTTGCTGCAAAACTAAACACAAATTAGAACTTCTAAAAATAAAAACTAAAATTAGAAACTAGCTAAACCAAACAATGTTAGAAACAAAATAAACAAAATTTAAAAACTTTCCTAAGTTAGAATTTCCAAAACTAGAAAAACTTTCTAATTTAAAATCTTTAATTGAATAAGTTTAGAAAGATATTTTAATTCTGAAAATTATCTAAAACAATAAAAAAAATAAAATGAGACAACAAAATTAAAATTAGAAAGATAGTAAAGTTAGTAATGCAATGCATGCCATGTAACTAATGCAAACTTTTCTAATATGAGATGTAAAATTTAAATAAAATATGATCCTAATCTAATGCAATCCTAAACTGGACTTAATGGTTGGAAATCATGATCTACTGGTGTAAGAAATTGACACAAAAAAAAGTAGAAGTGAAGAAGGATCTAAAATGAAAAAGTTTTGAATGCATGGACATGACAACTTTTCAAAACTCTGTGCAAAAATTCTGATCTGAGTTAACTAATTGGCAAAGTTTAAGCCTCTGATTTAGAAACCTTCCGAAATTATTTTGAACTGAAATTCGGGGGAATGAAAGACCATATCCTAAACTTTAATTTTTGCAAGTTTCAAAGAAAAATATTATGATTTGACTGGTCGACCCAAAAATTATTTCTGTAGTTTGCTCAAATTGTGTTGAGTTATGTTGTTTGTGTATTGAGTCCGAATTTTATCATTTGAATCAGATCTTGAAAGCTTAATTTTCGGTAACTTAAATATGCACAAAATCTTGTGATGTGAAAATATATTAATGAATTTTAATCTAATCATCAAACTATGCAAAAACAAAACTTAAAATCAACATAAAGATAACATGAAAAATAAAAAGAGCGCAGAAAATAAAAGAAAAGTGCAGGAAATAAATAAATTGCTAGAATTTAAATGTATAGTGAGATAAGAAAATTAAATGTAGTAAGCAAGAATTTAAATGTAATAAAGGCAGTAAAGGCAGTAAAAGTAGTAAAGTTATCTTTTCAAAATTTTCTTTTAAACTGGGTTCATGATTTTTTCAAATATAATTTTAGTATCTTGGGTTGTCAATCCAAGCACAAGAAATATTAATAAAATATCCACACAAACCATAATAAAAGATGAAAAATTTTAAGAAGAATAACATTATACTAGCATGTAAAAATTCTTTACAAGAGATTGTCAAATAAAATTAAAAACAATATATGCTAGGATGGAAAAGAAGAAAACCTCTTTTAGTTGAAATTCCCATGTGTGTAGTGTGGCCTCAGGGTTATGCCTCCTTGAGGACTAGGATGAAAGGAGAGAGAGATGAAGAAGATGAAGTGTAGAGATCTAGAGAAGGAGCTCTTTTTCCATGAAGAGTATGGGAGAGGGGTTTCCTATTTATACTTTTTTTCTTCTACTCCTTTTCAAAGAATGTCTCATATGTGGCTTTTCTTCTTTTGGTAAGTCCTCTCCTTGGCCAACAAATCTTCCAAGTTTGAGATAAGATAAGATTCTTTCTCTTGCTGGAATTGTAAGTGTATCTATATTTCTTAGCTAACACTTGCCAAAGGATAAGGCCTACTTTTGATGAGACAATCTCAATCCTGAGTAGAAAAATTATAGCCATCTTTTTGGGGTCATAACTTTGTCGTTTAACTTTGATTAGTGCAATCTTGGCCCTACGGATATCTATTCGAAAAGTGCTTTCCAATGGTAGGTAAATTGTCCAAATCCAATGCTTAGTTTGAGAGTTATGACCATTTTAATGTATGTTGTCCAAATTAAGAAAAACGGGATTAACTTTTTAGTTTTGAATTCTCCTTCATTGATTTTTCTTTCCTTGAATTCTCTCTACCTTGGCTTTTTTTTCTTACATTAATTTTGAATTTTTGCAACAATTAGAGAGTAGGACCCTTTTCTTGAACATTCCATAACTGTGTTCCCACACATGTGAATATGTGTGTTGGACCATGAAATCAACTTTGCAAATTTTGTTCCAATTTTTTTTCTCTTTTCAGTTCTTCTCTTTTTTTTTTAAAATCATTTCTTTGCCTCAATTCTTTAAAAATGAGACCTATATCATCAATTTCCTAAAAACAAATGTGAATTTATGTGAAAAGATAATTTTAAGCCTAATATTACAAATGCATGGTTGTGGGCCCATCTCTCATGAAATGACAATGAAAATGCACGCCATTTTTCATGATTATATAAATGAACTAATGATGATGAAAATTGAATTTAATTCATGAGAAAACTAAATATTCACAAAACTTTCCAAAAATCAATGTTCCAAAAATAGCAGGTTTTATGAATGTATGCAAAAGTGTGATTTTTAAAAAAATTATGCAGAAATATACTAAAATAAATTTAAAATGCTTAAAACCACTAAATCACACTAAATGAGGCTCTTTTGACTCAATAAGTCCTTAAAATGGTCTAAAATGTGAATGAAAATATGCATTTTTAAAGACTCATCAGTATAAAGGTTCATTTCTCTACAAAACTTCTTCCATTCAATTCCACTATGATTTTCTCTATTCAAATTATCATCACACATTTTCAAAACCCACATTTCATCATTATATCATAAGCATACCCATTATCATTCAAATCATAACATATTCTTAATTAAGAGGGTAAAAGAGTTGTAAGTTTGGCATCAATAGATAATTCATTAAGAATCAATATAATAACCATGTATGTAGTAAATATATATACTTGTATTTGCCTTTAATACAGTGCTTGACCCAAATCAACTTCTTTCTTTGATGTGATGGTGGAAAAAACCTTAATAGAAGATGATCTAAGACATGCATTGAAAGAAATGAGCATGAGATGCATGCATACTGTAAGATTGAGTCTTCTTGACTCTTTTGAACTCAAAGAAATGGAGGGATGATGGAGTTCTTATCTTAGGGAGCTATAGAGAAGAAGAGGAGATGGAATAGAGAGATTTCAATGGAGAAGACAAGCAAGAAGATGATGAGGAAGACAATGGGAGCCTTGGCTCCAACATGCAACTACTTCAAGCTTGATTTCCAACTGGTAGAGGAGGAGTATAAGAGAAGAAGAAGAAGTTCCATTAGTAGAAAATAAGTGGATGCGGAGAGGGCTGTTGAGTTGAATTTTAAATCTAGATTTTCTAGAATTTATAAGCAGGTCCTATTGGTTTCCTAGATTTTGTAGTTTGAGTAAATTGGAATTCAAATGGGCCAAGATGGATCTGAATTGAGCTGAGCCAAACATGAAAGTTGACCCACAAGCTAAAATACACATGATGTAATTAATATGGTGCCAAGATGATGTATAAATGATGTGCCCAATGAATGCATGACTCAAGACATGAGATCCATTAAAATGGGCCATAAATCCTACCTAGGTTTGGTTAAACCTAACTATCTCTCGAACCAAGACCCAATAAAGATTAAGATTAAGATATACATGAATTGATAGGAAATCAAGTTTAATTAATAAAATCATAATTAAGTTGGGGCAAGACCTTACACCTTTTGGTGACGAAATGTTATTTCATCGTTGATTTTGAATCAACAACGACGAAATATTGATTCGTCTCCAAATTTTATCGCAAATAATGTATTTTCTTGTTGTGAATTGGCCCATGTTGTGGATCATTGTGCGTGCCCTAAATAATTGATAATAGGGTATTCTAGTAATGAGGGTAACCCTATTCATAGTTCAAAAACTTGGCTAGTCTTGACGAAGTTAAAATGTAATGTTCTGTAACCTAATTGAGCATTAACCTAATTAAATTATCTTTTAAATAATTAAACTTCATTAGTGTTTAGATGAGTCCCATTTAGCATTACAAGACAATGCATTTTTGGTGACGTTTTTTGGCAATGTTTTTAAATTTCCATTGGTGATGGTTAAACTTTTATAGACGTTGTGTATATAACGTCGGCCAAGATATTTAAAATGGATGTATTCCCCAGCGCGTAAATTTCGTGGGTGAAACACAGTTAATGAACGATGTGAGTTATAAAAATGTCGGTGAATATTACATTTTTACCAACATAAATTCATATACGTCAATAAAGGGCTGCATTTTTTTTATAGAAACAATTAAATAAAATAAAAAATTTCTTTTACATTTGTTTTCTTTACTCTTACCATGAGAGGGAGTTTTTTTCCCTAATCTTTTCTTTTCTCCCCCCATCGAAAAAACTAAAAGCCCTCTTTTCTCATCTCCCTCCCTTTTCCGCACGCAGTCTAGCCACCTCCAATCTCATTCGCCATTGCATGCAGCCCCACCTTTGATCTCCTTCGTTGCCCCAAAACCATTTCTCTTTTCTCATCTCCCTCCCTCTTCCTCTTTTCTCATGTCCCTGTGAAAGACTTTAAACCTTGACACTGGTTAAGGTCCCAATCAAAGTAAGCTATGTAGATAACCAACAACAATCACACAAAATAAATGGACACAGAATTTTTTACGTGGAAAACCAACCGAGAAAAAACCATGGGACCTAACATGGTCCGTCAAGAACAATCACTATGAAAGAGAAGTTACAAGGCTACTTACTACCATTTACCCAGTTGGACACAACCTAAGGGACTGAAGCCTTTTCTTGTCGACGCACACGCCATTCACCTTCTTCTGAATTGATCTTCACGCCTTGATGCCGCTCAAGACGAACTAGCACAACGTAGAATAAAACTGGAACTCAGAAGTAGAAGTTGTAGCACATGTAGAACATAATACCTTCTGAGAAGATAAAATCTCTCAATAGATTTTAGGGTTTTGATCTAGAGAGTGGATAGATCTTCATGGGAGAGGTGTTCTTTAAATAGAGAGGAACCCTAGAGTCCTTACCGACTTTAATTTGCAAAGGATAAGGAAGCACATGAAGCAGATTAGAAAAAATAGAGCTTTTGAATCGCACGTCTGCCGACCCAGCGGACCGATCGGATACCCTATTCGACTAGTCGGGTATGGGGTCCGACCGATCGGGCACTCAGCCGACCGGGCGGCCTTCAGTTCTGTCTGCACGTATATGTTAGCGAGAATTCGACCGATCTGCCATTTTATTTGACCGGTCCAAGAATAAAACACCTGCATTCCATTGTCCAAGTAAAAGATCATCATCTGTGACTTCCGTAGAGACTTCAGTCTACCTGAAACATAAAATTACGACTCTGAAAACCCAAGTTTTGTCCAACCCATGCTTTGCCAACATTACATGCCTTTCAATCTCCCCCTTTGGCAATTCATGGACAAAACTTCCTAGACTAAACATTCTACCCACATCAACCCAGATACAAAAGAATAAACATGAAAGCTCGAAGACTTGATCTTGAAAGGAAATCCTGAAAGAAAAACAGAACAAAACCGTTCTAGGCACACAAGATCAGGTTAGCAGTATAATCAACATAAAAAAGAAATAACACTAGTAATGAATCTAAATTAGGAATGATTAGACCATCAGATCAAACATATACATCATGAATGACTAACATAGCAAGTAAAGTGCTCTCCCCCTTTTTGGTCATGAATTGATAAGGGGGGCAAGTAGCAACAAAAAAAACCAAACAGTCATAACAGTCAGGAACACCGAAGATGATCCAGGATGGAGTTTAGCTTAGACCCAAGCCCACGAAACTCGCCATGCATCACCTGCACTTCACCGCGAAGTGACTAAACCTCGCCATGAAGGAGCTCAAGATAGGCAGCCTGATCACAGAGGGAATCCTTAAAAGCTGATAGCCTGGCATGAATGGAGGAAGCATCAGGAACATCCTCCTCAGCAGCAGGGGCAGGAATAGGTCGTTGAGGTGCAGGCTGATGAAGTTGAGAGCATGATTGCAACAAAGTACTCATGGTGATTGGGTTCGGTATAGGAACTGTGATATCTTGAACATTTGGCATAACACCGTGGGAGATAAGAAACTGGGAGATTAGAACACCATGTGGTAGAATAGCATTTTTTGCAGCAGAGTGGGCTTTATACATGGTGTCAAAGATAAGCTGTGGAAGATTAATTGGAAGCCCACTGCTAATCACATACAGTAAATATCCAGCCTCCCGATAGATCTTCGAGTGGTGACCTCGTGGTTCAATATTGTTCTTCACAAAAATGTTGAGAAGCCAGTAAGAGTTTGTCAACTCTCGTTGCTTCAACAAGATACCTTTGGGCCGTTCACGAGGCTCACCACATAAGGTAGAGGCAACCTAATCAAAGTTAATACTTGCATGATCCTCATCCATCTCATCAGGGTCAGGAGAAGGGATCAGATATTTTTCATTAGGTGTCTAATCAATTGCTAAGAAACGACTTAGAGACCCAGGAGTGAGGGACACATGTTTGCCTCGTACATATGACTTGATTACACCTCCAGTCATCTCATACATGTTGTTGTAAAATTCTCGGACCAAGTCAGGGAAAACCTCAGTATGGAAGGTGTATAATGACTTCCAGTCTTGATGTGCAAGCCAAGCACCAAAGTCGAGTGTGCAAAAATGTAGAGGATTGATTGGCCGTTCAAAAAGCACCACTCGTTTGCTAAAAACATTCTCAAACTGGTGTGCCTTTTCTTCTGACATGAAACAATCGGAGTCAAAGGTGGGAGCGGACGAGCTACTAGCAACACCTTTTCTTTTAGAGAAAATAGCCTTCTTTGGAGCCATTTCTGTGAGTAAACACTGTAGTCGGGAACATATAACACCACAACATATGGAAATGTCAGTAAAACTATACATAAGAAGAATGAAATTCATTGAGGCATTTTAGCGAACACAAGGCATGCACATAGAAGAACAAGCTTGAAGAAACACAAGCCGGTAGGAAGAAATACCCAACAACAATCATGAGCATCCACAAGCATCAGCACACACACACATCATAGTGAATAGAGTAACCAAATGGAAGAAATAGAAGAAAAACATCCAATCCAACCAAACATAACCCACCGGCATCAATTTTTCCTCCTTTAACTGTTAACGATGGAGGGAGAAGACTAGGGCACAGACCAATAGGTAAGAATGAAGAGTAGGAAAATACCTCTGGAATGAAGGAAACAAAAGAAGAACCGAAGATGCAAGAAGCGCACGAAGCAAGGAAGAAGAGGAAAGGAGCGCAGTAGATGAAAAACAACAGATGAAAAGAAATGAATGGACGCGCTGAAATTTATTGTTTCCAGACACGTCTGACCGGTCGGATGAAGGAGCCCGACCGATCGAATTCAAGTTCTGTTAACAGAATAGGAATGAACCGACCGGTTGCAGAAGGAGTCAATCGGTCATAATGTAGTTCTGGAAATCATAGTACGAACAGGTCCGATGGGTTGGTTGGAGAGCTCGACTGGTCGGAATACACAATTGTGAGTTTTTTTTTCTTTTTTTTTTTTATGAACTCACAGAGTGTTGTAAAGAAACAAAAATGAAGGAAATAACAAAACCAATATCGAGGATGCAACATACCAGTATAGGAATATTAACATGAAATTCATCAATGTTCATAGATGATGTTTTACTGTGGTTAATAAGCCAATAAAGCCAAGGTAACACATTGGGAACTTCAATGCTTTTGTCATCTCATCTGTCTTGCAAATACATAGGAAACTCAAGATGTTGTAGACTTTTTCTTATAATAACAGAAACACTCCCCCTGAATAAGTAACCGCTCCCCTTTCTTTTTTTTTTTTTTTTTTTTTTTTTTTTTGCCTTTGAGCACAGCATGATCAACGAACTCTTGTAGTACTCTGAATGAAGTGAATAAAATTGATAAACCGAAAAGCGATGCAGTAAGAAGTCCCTATAATGCAGTGTACCAAGACAAATAGGCCTAGGAACTAAAGCAAAACAAAGTAAATTGCATATCAGATAATCATGAAAACAGTAAATAAAACAGGCATGTGCATGTAAAGAGTAAAGAAAGGAACCATTAAGGATGGAGACCAACTCCAAGAGATTTACGAAGAGATTCAAAACGAGAAGGCTCAAGGGGTTTAGTCAACAAATCTGCTAATTAATGCTCAGTTGGAAGATGTTCCAAAGTAAGAATTTTGGCTTCAACTAAATCACGCATGAAGTGATGCCTGATATCTATGTGTTTTGTTTATGAATGCTGAACGGGATTCTTCGAGATATCAATAGCACTCCAGTTGTCACATAAACCGTCATGAGATCCTACTGAATACCATAATCTGCCAACATCTGCTTTATCCACAGAAGCTGAGTACAACAACTTCCAGCTGCAATATATTCTGCCTTAGCAGTAGATAGGGAGGTTGAGGTCTGTTTCTTACTACGCCATGCAACAAGATTGTTGCCAATAAAGAAACAGCCTCCGGCTGTGCTCTTCCTATCATCGACACGACTAGCCTAATCAGCATCTGAGTATCCAACAATAGTTGTGTTTGTGTTTCTAGTTAGCCAAATTCCATAATTGATCATTCCACGCACATATTTCATAATGTGCTTGACAGCCTTGACATGTGATTCCTTCGGATGTGACTAATAACAAGCACAAACACCCACACTGAATACAATATTAGGTCTACTGGTAGTTAGATATAGTAGACTCCCAATCATGCTACGATACAAAGTATCGTTCACATCTTTTCCTTCTGTATCTAAGCTAAGTTTAACAGAAGAACTCATTGGTATCCGTTTCTGCTTTGATGTAAGCATTCCGAACTTCTTGAGAAGATTAGTGGTATATTTTGATTATAAAATGAATATACCATCTGCACTTTGCTTTATTTATAATCCTAAGAAGAAAGCCAATTCTCCAACCATGCTCATTTCAAATTCACCGACCATAATTTCAGAAAACATGTTTGCCAAGTACTGTGAGGTTGATCCGAACACAATATCATTAACATATACTTGAGCAATCAGAATATTAGTATCCTCATTCTTGATGAACAAGGTTTTATCAGCTCTTCCTCAATGAAAACCATTTTCAAGCAGAAAAGTAGTTAGCCGTTCATACCATGCACGAGGGGCTTGCTTTAAACCATAGAATGCCTTGTTCAGCTTATATATGTGATCAGGAAATTGCTGATCTTAAAAACCTTTTGGTTGCTCAACATACACTTCCTCATTCAAGAAATCATTTAAAAATACACTTTTAACATCCATTTGAAAGAGTTTAAAGTTTAATGTACAAGCGAGAGCAAGCAGGATGCTTATAGACTCGAGTTTGGCTATGAGGGCAAAGGTTTCATCAAAGTCAATACCCTCAACTTGTGTATAACATTGTGCCACCAACTTAGCTTTGTTCCGTACAACCTAGCCCAATTCATCTGTTTTATTTTTAAAGATCCACTTTGTGCCAATGACATTAGTATGGGTTGGTCATGGAACAAGTTGCCATACATCATTCTGTTCAAATTGTTCTAATTCTTCATGCATGGCATTTATCCATGAGTTATCTTTAAGTGCTTTTGACACATTATGAGGTTCAATAGTAGAAATATAACAAATATAATTTACCTCATCACTTACTTGCTGACGAATCCGTCTAGGCTCATTTAGATCTCCAATGATATCTGATAATGAGTGATGTTTCTAGGCTCGGGCTCTAGGATTTATCCTGGATGACATATCTTAACGAGGAACAACAAGATCTGAAGTGGGACTTTGAATAACTGTAGGGGTCTTTGGTTCTTGTTGTTCTTTAGAGGAGTCACCAAGGTTAGTGTTAGATGACTTCTCGTCTAACTCTTTTGCAGTTGGAGGGTTGACTTGTTTTAGATTAGAATTATCATCCTGCGAAGAAAAAGAAGTAGGAAAAGTTACCTCATCATCATCAGAATTAAAATGTGACTCTGCATCATCTACTACCACATTGAATGATTCCATAACGGTAGAATTACGCAAGTTAAATACTTGGTATGCTTTGCTATCCAAGGAATAGCCAAGAAACACCCCTTCATCGCTTTGGGAGTCAAATTTGCCGAGATGTTCTCGATCTTTAAAAATATAACATTTACTCCCAAAGGTTCTGAAGTATTTAACTATTGGTTTCCTACCATTCCAAATTTCATACTGAGTCATCTTAGTTCCAGGTCTAAGATACACCCAATTAATCACTTGAACAGAAGTGTTTACAGCCTCAGCCCAAAATTTTTGTGGAATGTTTTTACTATGAAGTATAACACAAGCCATGTCTTGTACAACCCAGTTTTTCCTTTCAACAATTCCATTTTGCTGAGGAGTGTTAGGGGCTGAGAACTCATGTTTAATTCCATTTTCTGCATAAAAAGATTGAAACAAAGAATTCTCAAACTCTGTTCCATGATCAGATTTGATTTTAGAAACTCCACCAAATTGGGCACCTTTCTCTGCAATCACTTGAAGCCATAAGTAATGAAAAACATCAAAAGTTTCTGATTTCTCTCTTAGAAATCTAACCCATGTGAAACGTGAGAAATCATCAACAGTAATAAATATGTATTTCTTACCTCTAATACTTTGAATCTGAGTAGGACCCATAAGATCCATATGAAGTAATTCCAGCGGCCGAGATGTAGTCTTTTGGTCAAGTTTTTTATGGGGTGATCGATTTTGCTTACCAAGTTGACATGGGCCACAGACAATGTTGGAGGGCTTCTGAATTTCGGGAAGACTTCGAACTAACTCTTGTGTAAAAAGAAGTTCAAGGTTAGTATAATTCAAATGACCTAGACGTTGATGCCACATATCAACAGTGTCTAATGAGGTTAAGTGACACTGTAGACTATCAGAAGTCCCAACAACATAGTAGTTATCTTAATTTTTCTTTCTATGAAGTACAGTCTTTCCTTCTTTATGAACAATGATACAATCATTCAAAGAAAAATGTACTTCATGTTCAGATTCACAAAGTTGGCTGATACTCAAAAGATTCGCTTTAAGACCCTCAACAAGAAACACATTGTGAATAGCAGACAAACCTGGAATGTGGACAGCACCCTTACCAATTACATTGGATTTGTTCCCATCACCAAATTGTATGCTACCATTATGACACTTCTCAAGAGAAGTAAATAATGATCTGTCACCAGACATGTGTCTAGAGCACCCGCTATCCAAGTACCACACATGTGAATTTTTTGCATGTAGGGCAATAATGACCACATTACAATAAAGGTCAGACTTCTGAATCTAGACTTGTTTAGTTTTGACCTTTTAAGGCAAGGAATATCTTTGCCTTTGTTGTTTTCAAGATACGTTTCGTAATTTATTGCAATGAGGTCTTACATGACCTTGAATACCATAAAAGTGACATACAAGAATACATATAGCATGAAACGTTTTCCGACTTGATTTATTTGCAAAATTCACTTGTGCATGTGCTTGAACAGTGGGTACAGAAGTGGTTATGGTGGTACCTTTAATAAACTTGCCTGAATTCTATGACGTAGAACCAAATTCAAATCTCAGTCCTTGTCGATCAGCACTTGACTTTTGAACACCTAGAATTTCGTCAAGTTTCTTTGAGCCCGTATTTGTCCTTGTTAGATCAGCTTTGGCTTGAGCAAGTTCTACAGAAGTTAAGTTAAGCTCTTGATTGAGTGATGCATTTTCTTCTTTACTAGTTCTAAGTTCTTCTCTCACAATTTCCAATTCTTTGGAGGTCTTAAGTGACTGATAATGCAGTAAGTTCCAATTGTTACCTGCATCAGACAACTTATGAGTCAAAGAATATTTTGAGAGTCAAGAGTGGATACCTTACCATGGGCCTCTTTCAATTCCTTCTTGAGAGATGCAATCACTTTTTTAGAAATCTCCACTTTTCGCTCAAGTGCATCGTTAATCAAGGCGACTCTTCTTGAATCTTTCAACAACTTATCATATGCATTCAATAATTCTTGCTCAGACCGAGGCATGTTATCCATAGAAGAATCACTGTATGAATCTGAAGCAGACCCTACACTATTAGCATTCTTAACAGAAGAGCTGTTAGACTGAGCCATAAAAGCAATGTATTTACATATATCAGATGATTCCAATTCTGGAAATTGTTCTTCTTTTTCCGAATCATCATCCCAAGTGACATTCAACACTTTACCCTGATTACCTTGATTTCTCAAGGTTCGATTAACACATTGGGATGCATAGTGACCAAAACCCTTGCATTCATAGCATTGAGGATTTTTGGGAGGTATCTTGGAAGAATTCTTTTTAGGCTTAGATGTAGGATTAGAAATTGGCTTAACATTCGATGTAAAATTTGACTTGTTTTTGGACTTGATTTTCTTGTAAGCCTTTTTCAAATCTTTTTTTTCAGAGTTTTTCATTGCCTTTTTGAATTTTTTGACCAGAAAAGCATCAAATTCAGGATCATCAGAGTCTGGTTCAGAAACATCATTATCATTACCTGATTTGGAAGAGATTAATGCAATACCCTTTGATTTTCTAGTTGACCTCAAATTGGCTTCAAAGGTTTGCAAATTTCCAACAAGTTCATCTACCGATAGGGTATCCGAATCACTAGTTTCTTCAATTGTCACAACTTTAGGATCAAATCTTTCAGGAAGAGATCGAAGAATTTTTTAAACAATTTTTTTTTCAGGAATGATCTCTCCTAAATTAAAGGTTGAATTGACCACATCATTAAGTTTGGCATAGAACTCATCAAATGTTTCGTTTTCTTCCACAATCAAGGTTTCAAATATAGTGGTCAGTTTCTGAAGTTTATATCGTTTAACCCTTCCAGTTCCTTCATGGACAGTTTCCAAGATACCCCATGCTTCTTTAGCGATGTTACACTTAGAGATTCTTCTAAATTCAGTAGGTGAAACACCATTAAAGATAGCATCACAGCTTTACTGTTAGAAAGAAAAGTAGCTTTTCTACCTTACTCCACTGAGCCATAGATTTAGGGATTTCAACATTCCCATCAGAAACAACAGTGGGTGGAACATATGCAGTATGAATGGCTTGTCAGACATCAATATTAATAGACTGTAAAAAAGCAATCATTCTTACTTTCCAATTGGCGTAATTTGTTCCATCCAAGTAAGGAGGTTTGTTAGTTGAAATGCCATCTCTGGGAATCTCCATAACAGACATATGAATGGATCTAGAAACTATGGTAAACACCTGCTTTGATACCATGTGAAAGACTTTAAACCTTGACACAGGTTAAGGTCCCAATCAAAGTAAGCTATGTAGATAACCAGCAACAATCACAAAAAGTAGATGGACATAGAATTTTTTACGTGGAAAACCCAACCAGAAAAAAACCATGGGACCTAACATGGTCCGTCAAGAACAATCACTATGAAAGAGAAGTTACAAGACTACTTACTACCCTTTACCCAGTTGGACACAACCTAAAGGATTGAAGCTTTTCTTGTCGATGCACACACCGTTCACCCTTTTTTGGATTGATCTTCATGCCTTGATTCCACTCAAGACGAACTAGCACAGCAGAGAAGAAAACTGGAACTCAGAAGTAGAAGTTGCAGCACATGTAGAACAAACCTTTTGAGAAGATGAAATATCTCAATAAATTTTAGGGTTTTGATCTGGAGAGTGGATGGATCTTCATGGGAGAGGTGTTCCTTAAATAGAGAGGAACCCTAGAGTCCTTACTGACTTTAATTCGCGAAGGATAAGGAAGCACAAGAAGCAGATCTGAAAAAATAGAGCTTTTGAATCGCTCGTCTGCCGACCCAGCCGACCGATCGGATACCCTATCCAACTGGTCGGGTATGGTGTCCGACCGATCGGGCACTCAGTTGACCGGTCGGTCTTCAGTTCTGTCTGCATTTTTTTGTTAGCGAGAAATTCGACCGATCTACCATTTTGTCCGACCGGTCCGAGAATAAAACACCTGCAATCCATTGTCCAAGTAGAAGATCATCATCTGTGACTTCCGTAGAGACTTCAATTCATCTAAGACATAAAATTACAACTCTGAAAACCCAAGTTTTGTCCAACCCATGAATTTGCCAACATTACATGCTTTTCACCTTCCCTCTCCTATACGTAGTCCTGCCACCTCTAATATCCTTCGCTGCCACACGTAGTCCCCACCTCTGATCTCCTTCGCACCCATGCACAGTCCCCACCTCTAATCTCCTTTAGCCCCACCTTTAATTGCAGCCGCCTTGTTCTTCACATTCAGCAACGTCACCATGTGCTTTTGTGCCGACGGATCACCGCACCTGAGCTGCTGAATCAGTACCATCACCTCGTGCTTCTGCTTTCTCACCCGCCTCCCCACCTTTAATTTGGCTGGCTACCCTCTTTAGTTAATTTTTGGGATTAAAAATCTGATGCCTTTTTTCCATTTTCATTTCTTGCCAATGGTGTCAAGTTGGGTAGGTGAAAGTAACTTCTTAACAGGGTTGGTTGGGTTTGTGTGTAACATGCGGTGGTGGCTTCAATCACTGAGGATCACAATATCCCCTGTAGAGGGAAACCCACAGCATGACAACTATGTTCCAAATGGTTCATAGGAGGTAGGTACCCCCTCTCGATATCCTAAAACAAACCAAACACCCAGGTGTCTTTCATTCATTTATTCTAATTCCTCTTGTCCCTTTCAATTTTTCCTACCTAAGTGTTTGAAAATTTCAAATCCTTGAAACTGCTTATCACATGGGTATCCATTTGCCTAGTATAAGGAGATGGTTAGAAAGTCGTTGGCTGCTAGAAACCAAAGGGGCCTTGCTGCAGACATCCTAAAGGGCCTCTTTGCGGTTTTTGTTGGAGATAGTCATTGATGCATTGATGAATGGATGAATGATATAACTTTTTAATGTTATACATTGTTTGTGTTCTAGGGTTTGTTTGTTTTAGTGAGATTTCATTCTATGAAGAAGAGATCTGGTTTTTCATGATTTGGGGATTTCTTGCTTCAAGTGATTTGCATCATATCTATGTCTGGTTCTTCTTTTTTGTTAAAAACATTAAGATTGTTAAGGCAGAATATGGGAATCTCAATGTTTCTAAGTGAGGATAAAATATCCTGAACAATATAAGTGTGAACTATATTGGGCACTTTTGTTGTGGAATAAGCAAATCGTCTTGTTTTTCTTAGGTATATCCTTACATACTTAATCAAATCCCCATCTATTTAAGATGTGTGCTAACACAAATTTCCCGCCTATGTCATCCCTTTTTAATTTGAAGTACCCTAGTAAGATGATCACTGGTGTTCACGGAGATTTTTTGATTTTTTCTTTTCACACAAGACCATTTTTATTGTTTCATGACTGGTCAAAACCCTTATGATTGAACTCTAGCTCCCTGTATCTAATTGGGATGAGAAATGGATTGATTTGTACTAGGACAACAGTGTTAAGTTGCTTGATGTTTGCATAGCATTTGGTTCTAAGACTTCTAGGGTTTTGTTGAATGCTAGTCTAGGGTGTTTTTTTTTTTTTTTGCTTTGTTATTGATTTGTCTATGTGATCTGATTTTGTTTTATAGATTTTAATATTTGATTTGATCTATTCCGATTCACTTGAATCACTCACAATATCCTCAGAGTCTGCATTGCACGTTCTTACAGCTTATGAACCTGATCATTAGGACAAATCAAAGTATTTTAATCTAATAATTAAAAAAAGCCCATTTCATAGAGGAGAACATCAAATTAAAAAAAAGGAAGGAAAGTTGGAAACTTGTAGAGAGTTTTAGCAACATTTCCCTCTCTCGCAATGAAAATTTTGCTCTTGGTCCTCTGTGTGAGAAAGGGTCTAAACATCGAATACAGCATGTTGAAGTACGATAGCACATTGATGAAGACTTGCACACAAATATTGTAGCTTTTAGGGAAATAAAAATCCACAAAAATCACAAAGATCCCCCACCACAATACACTCAAGAACCCATTAAAGACAAAAGTTAAGAACAATCTAGGAGAATGAGACTTTTAGAATTCTCCAAAGTAAAATTGGAAAATCTACCAACTTGGTGAAAACCCAAAAAGCATTTGGCAAAATTTGGTGAAAAATGCTATGTCCTTCAAATCAGTGACCTGAATGATGGAATTCACCCCACCAGGTTTAAACCGCAAGAGGTTGATCCCCCTCTCAAGCACTTGAACTCTCCATGATGTGAGGTTGGTCAGTGATCACAAAACTCCAAGTAGAAAGTTGTTCAATGTAGTAATATCCTAGTAAGTATGGGGTAGAATCCACAAGGAGCAAATTAAGTCAAGATTACTTTCCAATTGGAAATATCTCCTAAGACAAAATAAAAAAGTATTTGAAAAATTAAGAAAGCTAAGTTACCAATAAGATTTAAAATCCTAACCTAATTTACAAATTTAGATCAATCTAGGACTTCAAGCTTTTCAACTATCCTAAGATATTCAAATAAGTTCAAATTGAGAAATACTCTAGAATTTTTTTAAAGTTTGCAACTAAGACTCTATCTTATCTAATCCTCATATTTTCCAAGTTTTTGAAAACTCTTTAAAACTAAAATCCTATCTTAACATTCATTCCAAAGGAGTTCAAAGTCTGGAAAATCCTAAAAATTAGTAAAAATACAACTCCAAACTATCCTACATGCAAGTTATCCAAATTATTTAAACCATGTATGAAAACTATACTTCGAATCAAATAAGAATGCCCAATATAAAATGCAATTAAAAAAATTAAAATTCTAATTCTAATATGAAACCTAAGCCTAAATCCTAACATGATACTAATTGTATTAAAAAAGTATTGTATTAAAAAAATGTATGCATGTCCTAAGAACCAGTCAGAAATCAGGTTTTTAGGAGCTGAATCAGATCAAGTTCTGAACTGAAATTTGTTAATTTTATGTGCAGGGAATCAAATATGAAATTAGTTTAAACAGTCTTCAAGTTCATCAGATCATTCCTTGCACATTTTGGCCAATGCAATTGTGATCTAAAATCTGATTTCATAACTGTTAAAAACACCAAATCTGAATTGATAATGTATGATATTCAAGTCTGGTTTCAAAGTTAAAAATTGTTTCAAACATTCAATATTTAACATACACAATTCTGTATATTGGACTCAGCCATCATAAAGCTGTTTCAAAGAAAAATTCCTGCACAAATTCTAGACATATTCACTTGACGTTTAAATCTGAATTTTAGGTTCTTAATGTGTGTTTTAGACTTTCAGCACACAACAATTAAAAACATTCATCATCCGATAATATAGTTTGGCCAAAAGCAGTTTCGGATTTAAGCCCAATTGTGGACTGTTTTTACCATGAAAACACTTCACAAATCACACTTTAAATCTGATTTTTGAGTTTGCCATTAATGATGCCCCTAAACATGTTACCAAGAATGAAAATATGCATGAAACCTAAAGTACTTTCAGCAGTAAACAAAACTCAATAAAGTTGTGCAGAAAATTAAAAATAAATAGTGCAGAAAATAAAATTAAAAAAATTGCAGAAAAATAACAGTCGTTTGTATGAGGAATTTAAAAGTAGTGCTGCAGAAAAAAAAATCATAGTAGTAGAATTGAAATTGAAAAGTAGAAGACTTGGATTTAATTGTAGTAAAAATGGTTCAAGTGGTTCATGTAGTCAAGTAGTAGATTTGTTTCTTAAGATTCATTCATTCACAAGATTCATCCACAAAATCATAGACTTGGGTTGTCAATCGAAGCACATTCAGAACATAGAAATAAAAATTAAGATAAATCATTGTAAACGAACTATCTAAAGGAAATTCAAATAATCTCTTACATAAGATAAAAGAAAATTAAAATACAAGATCTACTTATACTAGGATGGAGGACTTCTCTTCTAGTTGAATGGGTGGAAAAAGACTTCAATGGAGGAAGAGAGGGAGAAAGGGGAGTGTTTGGTGTCTAAGAAGGAGTTTCTCCATTCTTTGGGAAGTCCAAGGGGGTCCTATTTATGGTTTTGGGCCTCCCTTGATGCATTGAATCTAGACTCCTTTGTGTAGATAGAGTTTAATTCAAATCTTGAGAAATCTTTTGCTTATCCAGTAAGTTTGAGATGAGATAAAATGCCTTTTCTTGATAGATTTCTAAGTACACCCACCATTTATATTTTAGCTGAAACTTGTTAAAGGATATGGCACACCTTTGATGAGACACTTTCAATCCCGAGCGGAAAAATCATTGCCATCTTCTTGGGGTTATAATGTTCTCATTTTAGCTTCGAATTATACAATCTTGGGTCCATGGATATCTACTCTAAAACAGCTTTCCAATGGTAGCAAAACTGGCCCAATCCAATCTACAGTTTGAGAGATATGATCATTTTAATTCAGAATATCCAAAAAAAAAAAAAAAAGAGATTGACTTTCCTTTTTCTGATAGGGCTCTTTTTTTAATTTTTTTAATTATCACTTTCTGTTTGCTCCTTGAATTTGATCAAAAAGCAATCACAGTAGGGCCCACTTCAAGTAGAATGCAAAAATACATAGAAGGGCCTAGTTTTCTTCAGTTTTTCTTTGATTTCAAGTGGAGTAGGGTCCACTTCCTTGGCTGGACATCTAAGGCTGAGGAAGAGCCTCTTTCAAATGGGCCAATCACTCATTGAAAGGATAGAGGTCCATCTCCTTTGGTGGCTTATCCTTTTTCCACTAAAACTCTCTTTTCTCTCTTGAATTATCTCCTTTCTTTCTCGAATTTTGTATTAATAATTGAGAGATAATTTAAGAGAGTTTAAGTGTAATCCAAACATGAAAATAGAGGAGGCTTGGACATGCATGCTTGTGTGTGAGTCCCCTTGTGGCTTTGCTAACTCCTTGCACTATTTTTTCAATTAGTGAATCATTGAGGAATTTTTTCGAACTTTTCTGAAAAAAGGTTGTAGGGACAGTTCAAGTGGAATGAGTGGAAACCCCTTTTACCTGTGGCACATGTGTGATCTCTCCACATGTGTGAATGTTTACGGGGTCCACTAACTTTTATTCTTTTATATTCTTTTTTGATTGAAACCTTTTCAGGTCCAATCTTCATTGTAGGACACAATATGATTTTCTAAGCTCGGTCGCGGGAAGGAATCCTAATGTCAATAGGATTCTTCATTTAGGCCAGGTATTTTTTTCCAATTGACATCTAGTGGCTTCTAGTTTTTACAATACCTATAAAAAGGGTTCAAATGATAAAAATTAGTAGAGTTCTAATCTAATTAGGACTCTTCGCGAAATAGCCTTGATTCAACTAGGATTGCTCCAAAATTTTGAGAAATGATATAAAACATGAGGAATAATGTAATGAATGTGTTGAACCATAAAAATTACAAATGTTACGGTGAAGACATGACAAGCAAATTCTGAACCAAAGGCACATAAATCATAGGGTTGTGGAATGCCAGGTCAAGTTCTACATTTAGATGTTCAGAGCTATTGCAATCCACTCAGAAGACTTTAGATGAGCTCAGAGTGCAGCAATTTAAATTTTAGAGTTAGTGAACTTCATTTGGTCACTTGGCTCACCAAACTTGAAATTCAAGGTTCATTAGCTTAAAGTCTAGAGGTCATTTAACACACTCAAGTTTTTGTCACGCCCCGATCCTGGGGATTTGGGGATTAGAGTGGGCCCCCAGGGCGTGTATACGAATCTTGTAGAAATCCGTACCCTGAAGGATTATGCACGAATTCCTACAAGGGAGATTTCACAGGAACGTGTGAGGTATGCCAACACACGTAGGAATGTAACTCATCATAAGCGAACTCCTGTGAAATACTCAGTAATAATCAAGAGCAAATTAAAGAGCATATTCGTGGTTATTCATAGATAAACATATAGGTATATGTATATAACAGTACTTAAGTTCCAATTACACTTCTTTCAATGCACATCTGATTAAAGGGGTTAAGTACATAAAGACCAATTTGCTTTTCTCTCAAGAACAGACCAAAAAGTGACCATAACATCTTCAGGACTGACGCACTCCGTAGGATGACTAATAGAAAATATCGCCATCCTTCCATTCATCTATACCCCGAGGTACCGTTGGGGTACTCTTTGGGGGCGGGTCAACACATGAGTTGGGACTGGGTTCTGTACCTGCAATACCAAGGGTAACACTGTTAACTCGACGGTTAAGCAAGTACTGAGATATATGAAGCAAGTATAACATATTATATCAAATGAACCTAATAGTATTCACTGATTAAAGGGAGCAACAATAGTTTATTAGACATATGGTGCATGAGTGGCAATGGATGAGTAATTACAATTAAACATCATACTGAATGGCAACCACAATGCTCTATTCTCCCAAAAGGGACCATATATATGGGTCGCTAGGGGATTAAGCTAGCTTCCCGAGAAGCGTCGACAACCTCTCCATAGACTATTGCAGTAGTGACATACATACACCCAAAGGGCACAAGCTAAGTGGTGCAGACTCAGAATCAATCATATTAGTCATAACATACATAAGGAGTAGTTAATCATGGAAGCAACGAATAACCAGACAAAACACATGCATATGGGCTACAAAGGCCCGAACCTCGGCCATACCCTTGGCGAGCAAGCACACACTCAGTAGAAGCTCTGCTTGTCAGACACGTACTCATTAGAAGCTCAGGTCTGAATTGCCTCAGGGTTTGCTAGAGGAAGTGAGTCCAATAACAAATCACGTCGAAGGTAATATATCATTACAATATGAATGCACTTAGATTGAGTAAGTATCCCATGATTTCCCAAGGACATTCAACACGATGTACTCATAAGACGTTCGGTGTCGTGGTGTTACCGCGTCTTGGTATTACCCTATGTGCGTAGAGGACACCCTTCTTATGCCAACACCCATGACTTGACATTAGGGAATCATCCAGACTTCGTTTATCCTCTTAATGTATCCTTATGGTTGGGCCCGTGAAGAGGTAAGAAGGTGCCAATACTAAGGCCCTACAAGATCAATGAAGAATTCTTAACATCCTAAATTCATTGTGTTCATACGGCTTAGCCGTATTTGACACTACAGCTTAGCTGAGAAATTCAGGTTTCCTTCAATAGTACAGACGCATTTATGGCTTAACCGTATATTAGCCTACGGCTTAGCCGTACTAAGCCTACGGCTGGGTTATGGCTTTGCCGTAAGGCATTTCCCGGTGCAGCCATGTGTAAACTGTAGAAGAGAATGGGTTTCTGGAGCTCTCTGGAAAGCTCGTCGTAGGAAGGCTTACGGCTTGGGCACGGGCTAGTCACGGCTTAGCCATAGATCATTTTACGATGCAGTTATGGGTGAGCCGTAGTACAAAACCAGTTTTGTTGCTATCTGGACTTTGAGCCGTACATGCTCACGGCTTAGCCGTAGCTTCGCTGTAAGCTTCAGAAACCTGAATCAGTTCTGTAGCTGAATTTTTATACGGGATCAATACAGAACTGACTTGTGGGGCAATTCTAAGGCTCAATTAGAGTGTCCTTGAGAGTGGTCTATATTCACACACCCATCTATTGCATGTTGACCTCCTAACTCACTCCATACCATAATTACACCAATTAAACCATAAAAATGGACTAAAATTTGAGAATTGAAAGAAGTAACCCATGAATCAATAACTTAATTATTCATGCAGCACATATGAACTCTAATACTTGCCTTTTACCAGTGCTAGCCCTTTCCTATGTCCTTCTTATTGTGTGGCTAAGGGAAAACCTCCAAGGAGAAGTGGGTTCTCTATACAAATGATAAATGGAATGTAGAGTTGCATGCATGTCATGGATTTGAGTCTTCTTGACTCCAACAAGCCTTAATGTGTGGAATGGAAGCAAAGCCCTCACCTTAGTGGGCTGTAGCTTGAAGAGGATGTGCTTCCCAAAGAAGAAAATGCTCCTATGAGGAAGAGGAAGATGGGTGAAGACTATCCCTAGTGCATGCAAGACCCCCAACCCTAGTAGCTCTTCAAGATTGAAGTTAGAAAGAAAGGAGATCAAGAAGAAAGAAGCAGCTCCAGCTGTTGCAGTAAGGAGGAGAAGAGAAAATGGGACATTGAGTCCCCTTTTAACTTAAATTTCCTATATTTAACATGCAAGTCCAATCTTTTTATGAAATTTCAGTTTAGGCCAAATGGACCTCAATTAACCTAAACGAGTCCGAATCAAATCAAGCCCAACACGAAAGATGATTTACATGAAAAATTACACGAGGAGTGGTTAACGAGGTGCCCATAAGTTGCGAGATCAATTTACAAAAAGGCCCTCGACTACTGAGATAAAATCCAAACTCCTTTCAACTACCCGTCCAAGGCCCAAATCCAATAGTTTGTATTAAATTAGCCTTAGTAAGGTTTACTGAGCATAAAGCAAGATTAATTACCATAATTTAAGATTAGTGGGGTTCGAAACCTTACAGTTTTTGAGTTACCAAAGTGGTTAAAAATTATATGGCAGCTCTAAATTATGCTTAGGAATGATACTCCGAAATCTCAAAGCATCTGGACTTCATTTCAGTTCAAAGTCAAGCTTTAGTGACTATCTTCTAGGTCCTTAGGGTCACTGTGACAACAAACATTTCTACATGTTAGAATTAGTTGAAACTCTTAGAAGAAGCTCAAATTATGTTCAGGAGTGGCTCTGCAAAATTTCAGGTCAATTGGATGTCATTTGACCCAAGGTCAACAAAAATGCCAACTTTGGGTCAATGACCCCTAAGGCATGGGGGCATTGATCAAATCTTGCTTCCAGGTGACCAAAATTGATGAAATCTGGACATGAAGTTTTAGTCATGCTCAAAATAAATTCTACAAATCTTCAAGTCAAAGCGACTTCATCTGATTCTCCTTCAATGAGATGTTAGTTAGGAGTCCGTGACTTTCGCGTCATGGGGGTCACTGACCAAAGTCCTACTTCTAGGAGGCCAAAGCTGATGAATTTCAGATTAGAAACTCAAAATTTTGTCAAAGTTAATTCCGAAAAATTTCATATCAACTGAACATCATTCAGGTAGAAAACAAGCAGATTGCCTACAACACCAAAGAATATTGACTTAGAACATGCAACGAAGGGGTTGCTGTTTGAAATCCTACTTCCACAAATCTAAAATACATGAAATTTAGATGGACACTTCAAAATGCCCTTGACATTTGTCCCTCCAAGTTTCAAATGAAACTGAGCTTATTTGGCCCTCAAACAGCTAAAATAAGAGTCCATTTTCATGAAAAGTCAATTGGGCGGGGGGGGGGGGGGGGGGGGTGTTTACTAGCTTCAAAACATCAAAATGAGCTAAAATTTATATGACACTCAAAATAGTATAAAAAAGCATCCCTCCTAGTTTCATGAAGATCGGACATCGTGCAGGTCCAAACAAGCAAAAACAGGTCACATAGGTAAAAAACCCGAAATAGTGTTTGTCAATGGCCGTGGCTATGGCCACTGACACCTGTGTAATGGTTCCTGGTGGTTTTCAGTGGTTTTCTCCACTTCATTTTGAATTCCAACTTTCCATAGCTCCCCAAACCAACTCTGAAGACTATAAAAGGAAGGTTTCCTCACGTGGGAAGGGTTCGAAGTAGTTTTAAGCAATTGAAACAAGTTCTAAGCAAAATCAAACAAGTTCTACACGTTACAATGATAGTTCCAAGCATTCATAAGGCTCCCAAAGTTCTTTAAGCACTCCATGGCTACTTCTTCTTCTTTTTCTCACCAACTTAAATGAGAAATAATTTAGAGAAGGAGAAAAAGCTTGTATCTTATTTAGAGAAGATTAATGCAAGGGCTACAAGGATGAATCTTATTTCCTTTGATTTTCTTACTTGGGAGGGGTTTTGGCCAATCTCATAAGTTGTAAACAATCTCCTTTAGGCTTCACTCTATTCCTTGAAAATTATAGGTTCAGAATGACACAACTTTGGCTCCAATTTTCCTTATATCAGCACCTTTTTCAGATTTATACAAAAATAGTTTGTAACCAAAAGGTGATGATCATTAAAGGTTTTAGTTGATTGCATGGCCAAATTAAGCACTCTTGGCGGTCATTCAACACTTCAAAAATCAAAGAAAACAAGTTCCAACATTTTGAAAGCATCACAGAAGCGAAATAAAGAGAAAAATAAGGTAAACGTTGGCTGTTTTGGCTAGTGTTTGTCAGTGGCTGTGGGCCATGGTCATAGCTTCATTACATTCTTTTTTTTTTTTTTTACATTTTTGCCATTTTTCATATATTTTCTTATAGTAACTGAGTTTGGATCACATCTGATACTAGAGGGGGGCTTGTAAATTTTCAAAACTTATAAACAACCTACATCCCCGTGACTAGAGCAGTTAAATTCATGTAAATAAAGGGAAAATAATGATGGACTGCAGTTATTTTCCATTCTTCTTGATGTTTGAAGTGTGTGAATGTTGGACTCAAATCTATTGCATCTCACTTCACGTTTCAAGCACGATCAGAATGATGGTTCTAGTGATTTCATACTTTAAACTATAACATTTGATGTGAAATGACAGTTTTACCTTTGAAGTCACAAATGCATGAATGTGAACTCGTTTCACATGAAATGATAGTATATGATGCATCATTGCAAATGTTTTCACTTAAATAAACTAATGATGAAAGAACTTCAAATCATTTCATGAAGAATCAAAGTTTGACAAATATTTTGAGAAATTAGGGTTTCAGAAAAAGCAAATTTCATGATTTTGTGCTAAAATGATGATTTTTGAGAGAATTATGCATTAAAACATAATAAATAGATTTCAAGTGCACTAATCATAATTCTACCCTAATTGATATAGCTTAGAATGATTAATTCCTTAAAATATATAAAATTATACATGGAAAAATGTAGGTTTAAGGACTCATCAGTTAGCTATATATTTTGTGATTTTGTTCAACTTGCTGGCAATGTTTTAAAAATCAAATATCTGTGTTCATCTATAGTTTTCTGTATTATTTGGTTTTTTGGCTAACTAGGTGCCACACCCTGAACTCGAGAAATAGGGATTAAGGTGGATCCAGAGTGCAGCACACGTAACCCGTGGCAATCTGCGCCATGTTAAGACATGTATGAACTATTACAAAGGTGATTCCACAGGTACGTGTGAAGAAGATCTACAAACATGTAACAATCATTTTAATAATTAAGCAAAAACCTAGAGAATTCACCTTTACTTATCATAGATGCTAATAAAACTTCATTCATTCATTAATATAAACTGAGGTCAGTTAATTCACCATCCGCATGCACATGATACTAAGGTTTCAAAAACATATTAAAAAATGGAAGATAACATGTTCATCAAACAGTAATTCCCGATAACATAACGATGATGACATGATCTTTTCTCTATGCAATCCAAAAGGAACCCTGTGATGCATTATGTTGGATGACTAGTAAAAGACATCATTCTCATTTCACTCATCTATACCTCGATGTACCACTGTGGTTCCCTTCGGGTGCCCGTCGATTGTCGTACCGGCATTGAGTTCTGTATTTGTAACTCTAAGGGTAGCACTGTTAATACAATGGTTAAGCAAATATAAGAATATATAATACTATCATGATGTATCAATCGAATTTAAAAACATAATAATTAAAAGAGAGCAATGACAGAAACTAGGCATGTTATGCATGTGAATAAGCATGAGTAGAGAATCATAAATGGAAAGATAATTACATACTAATCGGCATACACATGGCTATCTTCTCTTTAAAAAGAGAGAATATCGTATATATGGTGGGAAGTCACTAGCAGTGGAGCCAAGAGCAGCTAGCTACCCTAAGAGCGCGGACCAGCTCTTCATATAACTACTATAGTGGTAACATATTGAACACCCTCATTTGATCCCGTCAACTCTCCTATGGGTTCAAGCTAAATGGTGTTGACTCAATATATCAAGACTAAATAGAATTTGTACTTTCATACTTATCATAGTAGTGATCGACTCATTCTTATAAAGAAGCATATATTGGTCTAAAGATCGTATTTAATCAATAAAAGTCATAATTAAATAGAATAACTAATAATCAAACAATGCATAATTAAATGAGCTCATAGGGCTCGAACCCTCTCAACCTTAGTTACACTTATCATGGCTCACGGGCTCACGCTTAGTAGAAGCTCCATCTCTAATCAAACCTCAAGGTTTACCAAAAAGAATGGGTATATGATTAAATTGTATTGAGGGCAAAGTTTTCTTAAACTATATAAATGCATTTGAATTGAGAGGTTAATAAGGATATTTACTAGCCAACCCTATGCTTGGATAATCAGTGTTTCCATAGTCATTTAATATAGCGAATTCATAAAACGTCCGGTGTCAATATGTTTCCAAAATCTTAGTATTACATTGTATGGGCAATGGACACCACTTCTTATGCCAACACCCATGATGTGGCATCAGAAAGCAATCAAAAAATCAAGAGGGGATGAGTGCTAGCCCTACACTCTTTGTCCTTAGTATTTAATTACTAGTGGGCTAATTTGTTCGAAGTAAAGGTACCACTTTTGAGGCCCATCATGGTCTTTGAATGTTCCTAATTTTACCTAAGTTTTTTGTATTTCTACGGCGTATCCACTGATAGGCTATGGCTTAGCCGTGGTTCGCAAAATTCTTGCATAGTTATGGCTCAGCCGTGATTTAGCCTACGATTTAGCCGTAGGTAGCTTATGGTTTGGCCGTAGTACATTTCATGGCTTAGCTGTGAGGTTTGCCGCTGAAAAAAATTTTAACTTTATGTTTTGGTCATGTTTTGGTTTTCTGGAAAGCTAGTCGTAGATTAAACCGTAAGCTTCAGATTTTCTGAAGTCATTTCTAAAATAGAAGTTCATTACAAAACTTTCCCAACTTGTTTCCACTATGGTTTTCTCTGCTCTAATCTATCATTTTATATTTTCAAGTTCACATTTCATCATAATTGGGTTCTTCTTTACCTAATCCAATTATTCATTCTTAAATTACATTCATTAGCTCATAAGCATCTTACATTCTTGAAATTAGGTGTAAAAGAGCTGTGACTTAACATTGAGATGGAGTTCTTTAAGAATCAAGATAAGAAAACATGTATGTAGCCAAATATATTCTCATACTTGCCTTATCTCAGTGCTTTACACCAAAACAAGCTTCTCCTTTGGTTTAATGGTGGAGAAGGCTTCAATAGGAGATGACCCTACTTCATGTTATCATGCTCAAAACATGGTGTGAAATGTAACGGATTCAAGTCCAATGTTCACACACTTCAAGTTTTATGAAGAATGGAAAATAATTATAGTTCATCATTATTTTCCCTTTGTTTAGATGAGTTCAAATATTCTAATCATGGGGATGGAGGTTGTTTACAAGTTTTGAAAATTTTACAACCCCTCTCTCTAGTCGCGATATGATCCAAACTCAGAAAGTATAAGAAAATACATGAAAAATGGGAAAGAACGAAAAAATTGGAAAACTGTGGAGTAGTGGCCATGGCTCATGGTCACTGCCTCCATGCTAGTGACTGTGGTCCACGGCTACTGGTAGAAAGTGGCCAAAAGGCCACTATTTGTCTCCTATTTTGTTCTGTTTTGCTTCTATGATGTCTTCAGAGTGCTGGAGCCTATTTTCTTTGATTTTTGGAGTTGAATGACCACTAAAAGTGCTTAATTTGGCCATGAATCAACTTAAACCTTTGATAATTGTCACTTTTCAGCTATTAATTGCTTTTGTACAAATTCGAAAAAGAGTGCTTAAACAAGCAAAAATGGAGCTAAAGTTGTGTCATTCTAAACTTATAATTTTCAAGGAACAGAATGAAGCCGAAAGAGGCTTGTTCACAACTTCCAGGATAGCCCAAAACCTTTCCCCAGTGAGAAAATCAAAGGAAGAAAATTTCATCCTAGTGGCCCTTACATTTGTCTTCTTTAAGTGAGATGTATGTTTTTTCTCTTTCTCTGAACTATTTCTCACCTTAACTTAAAGAGAAGAAGAAGAAAAAGTAAGCTTGTAGTGCCTTGGAAGCCTTGCAAATGCTTAGAACTAGGCCTTTAATGCTTGTAAGTAATGTAAACTTGCTTTGATTGCTTGGAACTCAATTTGAACCTTGTTTGAACTTTTCTTCAGAGCCCAAGTGTGCCTTTTATAGGCTTTAAAGGAAGTTAAAGCTGTTCCCAGTAGTTTCAAGGGAGTTACACTTCGAAATAAAGTGAAATACTCTAAAAAACCATCCGAGACCAAGTCACAGGTGTCCGTGACCATGGGTTGCGGTCATGGATAAAGCCTAATTTTAGGTTTTTGCATATGTGATCTGTTTTTTGCTTGTTTGAGGCCTTACCGATGTTCGATCTTGATGAAACTAGGAGGGATAATTTCTAGTACTATTTTAACTGTGTCATATAAATTTTAGCCCATTTTGACTTTCTGAAGTTAGTCAACCTCCTGTTGACTTTTTGAGAAAATGGGCCAATGTTTCAACTGTTTGAGGTCAAAATGACCTTGTTTTGATTTGAAACTTGGACAAACTATGTCAGGGGCGTCTTGTAGTGTCCATCCAAATTTCATACAATTTAAATTTGCAGAAGCAGGATTTCGAACAGCGACCCACTTGTTACATGCTTTAAGTCACTATTCCTTTTACACTATGCGTAGTTAGCTTGTTTTCTGTAATTGACTTGAAACTTTGAGAAATTAACTTGGAACATATTTTGAGCATTTGATCTGAATTTCATTAACTTTGGCCTCCTAGAAGTAGGACTTTGGTCAGTCACCCCCATAGCTCGAAAGTCATAGACTCTTAACTGACATGTTGTTGAAGTAGGCTCAAACGAAGTCCTTTTGACTTGAACAATTTCAGAATTTCATTTGGGCATGACTGAAGCTTTGTGTCCAAGTTTCATCAAATTTGGTCACTTGGAATGAGGACTGTAGTCAGTGACCCCTTGCCTTAGGGGTCACGGACCCCTTGCCTTGGCGGTCACGGACCCAAAGTTGACTATTTTGTTGACTTTGGGTCAAATGACATCCAACTGAATATATTTTGAGCTTTCTCTAAGAGTTTCAGCTAGTTGGATATTCAGGAGGTGTCACTTTGCACATAGACCCCAAAGAGCTTTAGTAGACAATCATCTGAACTGAGTTTGAATCTAAATGATGTCCAAATGTTCTAAAACTTTAAAAGATAGTCTTTGAATATACTTGAAGGCATTCTCCTAGCTTTCAACTTGCTTTGACATGTAGAAGTTTCAATTTCAACAGTGACCCCTAAGGAGATGGTAGACAGTTACTAAAGCTTGGTTTGAGTTGAGATAAAGTCCAAATGCTTTGAAATTTTAAAGTATTATTCTCAGCATAATTTAGAGTTACCATGTGATTTCAAGCCACTTTAGTAACCCAGAAGCTTGAGTGTGTTCAATGACCCTTAGTCTTTGAGCCAATGAACCTTGAAGTTGAAGTTTTGTAAGTCGAGTGACCAAATGAAGTTCACTAACTCTAAAATTTGAACTACTATACTCTGAGCTCATCTGAAGTTTTCTAAGTAGAGTGCATCAACTCTTAGACATCTGGATTCAGTACTTAGCTTGTCATTTCACAATCTTAGGGTTTATGTGCCATTAGTTTGGAATTTGCTTTTAATGTCTTTACCGCAAATTTTGTACCTTTTAGGGGTCAACAAGTGCCCCCTCGAGGTACAATGATTAAAGTATGATAGCCATTATGTTTCAAAATAGCCAATATGTGGGAATGATGAATGGCTTGATGAAAATGTAGTTTTGTTAAGGTAGGTTATAGGCCTAAACTTGAAGTTTTGAAATTTTGATCAAAAAACCATGAACGGTTTGATGATGGAATTTGGTAAAAATATAAAGGTTCTGATTTTCTTTATCCTATTTTTTATAGATATTAAAAGTAGCTTCTTTGTGGGGACTGTGGGGAACACCCACAAAAACAAATCACTGACATATTTGAAAATTCAGAATTTTATGAATTTGGTTTTGGTTTTTGGATTTTGGAGATGGATTTGATTTTCTCTTGACCTATTTGCAATAGATATCTAGAGTGGCATCTCTGTGCGGATTGTGGGAAGCACCTATAAAAAGAATCCCTGAGGTTTTAAGAAAATTAAGGGTTTGGTTTAAAATGGATTTGGGTTTGGATTTTCAAAGATTTTTTGTTCATTTTCAAAAATCAAAGTTAAGGTTTTGACTTAGCTTGACATGAGTTAATATGAGATGGAATTTTGAAAAAGATTAGCTTTTGTGGGTTTTGATTCGAAGCAATTTGAGATGATGGCTCAAAATCAAGTTTGACCTAAAGTAATTTTGAAATTTGTATTTATTTTCGAAAGAGAATGCCCCTTTTTTATTGTTTGGAAAAGAAATACCCTGCAGTGGGTTCATTCCATTGTGGGAAAACTGTAGTTCTTTTTTTTTTTTTTGGGGGGGCCAAATACGAAAAGTGGGTTCACCATATATTGTGGGAAATTCATTTTTTGTTTTGGGTTTAAAATACCCAAAGTGGGTTCACCATATGCTGTGGGAATTTTGAATGATCACACACTTGAGGGAGTAGATCAATAGCGATGGGTCTCACTGCTCACAATTAGAGTGACCGTGGGTAAGGAGGGCTAAACCCATCTAAATTTGGTCAAAGCTTGGACCCTACTATCAAATAACTTGTGTCCGTGGGAAATAGAGTGAAGTCATCAGCGACCGCTGTAGAGGATGGAGCGGCCAAGCAGTGGGCTCTCACTAGTTCATGTTCGCAGTGCTTGTGGGAATGAGGGAAGGCAGTGACTGTTAGCTTAAGGAAGGCCAGGCAATGGGCCCCACTTGTTCAAGCCTAGAGTGGCCGTGAGGGAGGTAAGATGGTTAAAGGGTGGACCATTAAACAATGGTCCCCACCACTTAAACCAAACTGGGTTGGTGATTGTGATAAGGAAGGGCCCAGGCATATAAGGCCATAACTTCTTTTTGTTTTGTCTTGTTACTTATTGCTTCAAGAACACACAGCAAGACGCAGGGAGAAAGACAAAAATTCAAGCCCCTCTGTTCTTGGATTCCAGTCTTCAAGCTAAAGTCGAGCTCCTTCTTCTTCCCCAAGATTCATCAATGGCTGGTATGAATTTCACCACCCCACAACCCCCTGCCCCACCTCTTTCTTCACGTTTGGTTAAGATGATGTCTTTGCCTTTTTTTTTTTTTTTTTTTTTTTTTTTTTTTTTTGGTGTTTCATTCATGTTTCTAGCTTATGAGGGTTCTGTCTAAACTCCATTCATGGTATCTGTTTAACTGAGGCACCACAACAGCAGTATATGATCATGGCCGGCACTGTCCCAGGAGACCCCACTGTCACGGACTCCTCTTTTTTTTTTTTTTTTTCTCTCTCTCTCTTTTCTTTTATTCAAGGTGCATAACTTGATCAATGATTATGATGTAAGATGGTTCTTGTGATATCATCTCAAACCTATCAACTCACTGCCCAGATGAATCCATAGTAGTGGCTATGGTCACCAGCTGTTTGGCGAATTGCTCCACTTTTTTTCTTTCTTTGATTGCTTGATTCACTCAGCTCCCTTTGATATGCAATGAAAGTGCATTGAGCTCCACATTTATGGAGAACATGGTGAGGTCTTTGCCATATTAATGTCAGCAGCCACGGCCACAGCTAACGCTACTCATGGGAGGCCCCTAGTCACTGCCAATTTGTGACCTCTCTCTCTCTCTCTCTCTCTCATTCTCTCTCTCTTCTTTTTTTTATACTTCTAGCTTTCTTTTGATGTACTAGCTCTGTTCGACTAGATTCATGGTTTTTGCACAACTGAAGCACCACCATGGTAGTCCATGACCATGGCCAATATTGTCCGGGAAATCCCACGGTCAACAATCTATTTGATGAAGTGTTTGCCGCGCGCCACCCCCCCCCCCCTGTTTTTTTTTCTTTGTCTCATTTTGCTTGGCTAAGTAAAAATATGATAATAATAATAATGCTTTGAAGTTCAACCTTGTGCAAAATGTGATGACTTTATGCTATATCCAAGTAGTGCCTGGGCAGCGACCCACGGTCAGCAACTTGTGGTAAGGAATTTTTTCCTTTTGATTTGCCTATGTTCTTTCCTGTCTTGACTGATGGTGGTAAGGAATTTTTTCCTTTTGATTTGCCTATGTTCGTTCCTGTCTTGACTGATGGTAGCCTTTTCTCACACTGCACTTCGCCTGTTTCATGATTTCAAAATGAAACATACCACAAATTTTCAATGGAGGTTGTCAGTTTTGAGGGGTGTTTTATGTGATGAACTAAACTTTGGGTTGGCATGAAAACTTTGTTTGAACTTTCTGTTGTGCGCGTGTGTGCAAACGCAAGCAAGATCAACCAATCACCACACAAGAAGACAAGAAGATTTACGTGGTTCGGCAAAGATGCCTACGTCCACGGGAAACCAATTTCCACTGGGTTCTCCTCCAATCTGTGAAACCACAGCCTTGGAATCTCAGCCTCTCTGACTGACTGCCCTAGGGTTACAGATTACATCTCATATATATAACCAGTACATCCTTATCCCCCAAGAACTCTATCTCAAGAAAAAAGGAAAGTCCTAATACATTAGGAAACTACCCCAGATATAGAACCCAATCATGGTCTGGACCCACATGGCCAACAATCTCCCCCTCCAGACCATGGGGAAGATGCCCTGAACCCCTTACTGGGAGTTCAGTCCAGCCAACTCTGAACACAGCTCCAGCTTTCCCTTAGACACAACCTTGGTCATCATGTCCGAGGGATTCTTGTCCGAATGAATCTTTTCCAGCTTCATGAAGTTCTTCTCGATCACCTCACGAATCCAATGGTACTTGATATCAACGTGCTTCATGCGACCATGATATGTAGCATTCTCACTGAAATCCATAGCACTCTGACTATCACAGTAAACTACATATTCTTCTTGCTTCAAACCTAGTTCTTGAAGGAATCTCTTCAACCAAAGCATCTCTCTCCCTGCTTCATTAGCAGCTATATATTCCGCTTCAGTTGTACACTGTGCTGTACACTTCTGTAACTTCGATTGCCAGGAAATAGCTCCCCCTACAAAAGTAAACAGATAACCAGAAGTCGACAACCGACGATCAAGATCGCCTGCAAAATCAGCATCAGTATAACCTTCCATGACTGGTTTTGAGCCTCCGAAACATAAGCACACCTTGGAAGTACCTCTCAAATACCTAAAGATCCACTTCACTGCTTCTCAATGCTCTTTTCCAGGGTTTGCGAGAAATCGACTCACTAAACTCACAGCATGAGCAATGTCTGGCCGTGTACAAACCATGGCATACATAAGACTCCCCACAGCAGAGGAGTAAGGAACACATGCCATCCGTTCCTTGTCATCATCTGTAGAAGGACACAAGCGCTTGCTTAGTTTGAAGTGACTGGCTAGAGGTATGCTAACTGGCTTAGCATTCTTCATGTTGAACCGTTCGAGAACTCGTTCAACATATTTCTCCTGTGACAACCACAGTTGCTTGGAACTCCTATCACGACGTATTTGCATGCCTAATATCGTTCGTGCGGGACCCAAGTCTTTCATGTCAAACGACTTTGACATCTCCTCTTTTAACTTGCCAATCAACTTGCTATCCTGTCCAACTATCAGCATATCATCTACATATAAAAGAAGGATGATGAACCGACCATCGATAAATCGACGAACATAGACACAATGATCTGCAGCTGTCCTCCGGTACTCATGACTCAACATGAATGAATCAAACTTCTTGTACCACTGTCTCGGTGCTTGCTTCAGCCCGTAGAGACTCTTCTTCAACTTGCAAACCATCTGTTCTTTTCCTTCTACCTCAAACCCCTCTGGCTGAGTCATGTAGATCTCTTCTTTCAAGTCACCGTGAAGAAACGCGGTCTTCACGTCCATCTGTTCAAGCTGATACCACTTGTTGTGCGCGTGTGTGCAAACGCAAGCAAGATCAACCAATCACCAGACAAGAAGACAAGAAGATTTACGTGGTTCGGCAAAGATGCCTACGTCCACGGGAAACCAATTTCCACTGGGTTCTCCTCCAATCTGTGAAACCACAGCCTTGGAATCTCAGCCTCTCTGACTGACTGCACTAGGGTTACAGATTACATCTCATATATATAACCAGTACATCCTTATCCCCCAAGAACTCTATCTCAAGAAAAAAGGAAAGTCCTAATACATTAGGAAACTACCCCAGATATAGAACCCAATCATGGTCTGGACCCACATGGCCAACAATTTCTTCATGGTAGCTTGAGATCGAAATTTCCAAGTCGAGCAAATTCATGGTCATGGATGTCCTCAGAGTAACCCATTAGACTTTGAACCTTAAAAGATTCGTAAAGAAGTTACCCTTCAACAAACTTGTAGTAAACAAGCTCTGTCTGGGGGAATGTAAAGTCTTGATTGATCATTAGGCTTCTCCATTTCATTGATGAACTTGGTGAATCACACCCACCCGTTATGCTTGAACACCAACACAATCTAAGCACACACTTGGCTTTTCTTGACTGTGGGAAGCATAGGGAGGGGGGTGGTTGAAAAATGATATCCACTTGATCCTTGACATAATGTAGGGCTTAAGTTAGTTCATCGTGGCCTTTGTGGGAATTACAGGAGATTGGTTTGTAGTAGTTTGCTTGTTCACTAGCACAATGTGAACATAGACTTGATCATCATGGCTTCTATGGGAATTCATTCATGGTCATCAAAACTGAAGATGCCTGCGACACACTTTTTTTTGCTTTTAATGAGAAGGTTACTCCCCTTAAATCCCAATAAACATGAGAAGTATAAATCACCTGGATATGAACGGCTAAAGAAAGAAATCGATGAAAATAGGATGAACCTCTAATTGAGTGGTTGGATGTAGTTTTGAATGAGCCATTTTACATTGTCTTTCTTAACTACAACCATGGGGAGTGATCGAAAGTGGTTACCAGTAGACTGATAACATTTACTTTTGTTTCCAATGCTTTAAAATTGATGTTGCCTTTGGTTGACTCTGTTGAAAATATGCCGTATACTTTCACATGCTTCATTTTCATACATGTTTGAGCTTGTTTATGCTTTGTGTTATATGTGGCTGCTGTCATGCTTTGCTTGCATTGGATGCTGCAATTTTCATGCTCGAATACGAATCCAATTGCCCCCTGAAAGGTCGTAAGGTGCTTGAACACCTGTTTGGAACGGAAGTGTCAGTTCTAGGACTTGCTTTAATGCCTATTCCTGGTCTATGAACTGAGTATTATTTTCTCCTTGGCTTTTTGCTAAGGGGAGATGTTGCCGAAATTTCGGTAGAATTCCATGCCTTAACCATTTTTGCCGTTACTGATATTTTCTTCTCATTTTTCTTTTATTTTGCAAACAGAGAAGGCAAACCACCCGCAACTTCAACTGCTGGAGCATCAAAAAGCCATGCAAAGGGCAAGACTGTAAGTAACCCCGATCCGAAAGATACAAATGAAGTATTTGCTACTACCTTGCAAAGCCAAAGAAGCAAAGCCCTATCAAGGAGGAATTGGTACACAACTGGTGTTTGGCGAATAACACCAATTGAGAGAATAATGGTAAATTTTGCTTTGAGAAGCCACATTATATACTTGGGGATGCCACAAAGGAGAACATGAAACAACCTTTTGACAGCGTACAATATTGCTATGTAAACTCAATGGGAGTTTCTCATGAATTGAACACTGTTCGGTTTGTCAAGCGGTATCTAATGATAATGTCGATGGCTCCACCTATCCCAACAAGGAATGATCCATTTCCGTTGATAAAGCATCACATCCATTTCAGAATTGGTAAGTTCATGCGCCAGCCTCCATATTACTTCACAGTTCCTAAGGTTTAAAATAGAGATAATAGAACTGTGTACTATAACCCTTGCAGTGGGTCCAGTAATTTCACAATTGAGGATAGCTGGACTTGGTATGCTCATTATAAATAGGAGTGCCTGGCACGGCGAAAGACACCGGTCTAATGGACGGTTTAGCTGCATTAGAGACTGGCAAGGTTGGGTGACTCCGATCAAACACTATTATGCAAAGGATTTGAAAGTGATCGGAATCTTCGACGCTATAAATGCCACCACACAGAAAGTCTCTTACGAGAACAAGAACATATGCAAGACTATTTTGGAATTGTTCTGCTCGGCAACTGGTACTTTCATTACTCCGAACATGGAGCTGGGGTTTTCTTTATGGGAAGTAAAGAAAATATTTGGTTTGGCACCATATGGTGAAGTCTATGATGAAACGATTCTACCCATTGAAGAATTGGCCACCATGGATGACGAATTTCAAGCTGCATGTTATCTTCTTTTTGCACTTGAAGATTCAATCCAAACGGCCAGCCGAAGTCAAGGCAAAGTTGTCCAATGGATGAGTCAGATGAAGAGTTTCACAAGCCCTTTCTTCATAAATAAGGGCGGATATTTAAAATGGAAAGAGATCATCCCAAGTATGGACCCCAAGAAGGACCCAATAGTTATCTATCATGAGGATCTGAACTTCCTGCCCTGTGTTTTCGCCAAGTAGCCAGATTTAAAGAGGAAATGCTGTCTTGTTACATTTTTGAAGGCATGGTTGTTAGATATTCTTTTTCCCAGTTTTGCGGGTGACCTTAGGCCTGGTTGCGTATATCCAGCGCTCAGAATGGCATTTGGACACAGTCTTGCCTTGGGCCTTACTTTCATAGCATAAATGCTAACCGAGCTAAACTGTTAGGTTTTACCGTCAGAGAGGGGAAGCCTTGCAACCGATATTATGCTGAGCATTTGTTGTACACCTGGTTCACATGCCACTGTAATGGACTTCATTTACGAAGTGGTGCACCAGCAATCTGATCAACACCTATTCCATGACTGAATTATGCCCACATTTGCGTAATTTTTGATAATTATGTTGCATTTCATGACACTGTACTGAATATTGAAGTTTCAACTCGCATGAGAAATGTTGTAGAACCACCAATTGAGAAAATTGGAGAGGGTGGTTAGGATGTTGGCCTTTCAGATGAAGAGACGAGTTGGTTCTTGAGCTTAAGACCTGCAGATTTGATATATAGGAAGAATTCATATATCAACATCCTACCTTATATACCGATCAAGCTTTGTAGACAATTTGACTTTCATCAAGTAGTTGTGGGAGCACCCGACCGGATTCGAGGCACTACTAGTTCTTTACAAGATCCTCGAAATGCTTGGAAATTCTATCAAGAGCTTGGCACTGGTGTGTGTTTTGGCTACCCTCATCTATAAAATCCTGGATACATGAGTAATTTCACACAATGGTATACTAAAAGCACCACTACCATTGTAGAGATGTATACGAGCAATCCCTACGTCAAATGTCACCCTTTGGCTGCTTCCAAAAAAAGGAAAGAAGGCAGAGAAAGATTGTTTCATCTCGGTCGACTTTGAGAATTGGCTATATGATGGAAATAAATAGTGAATTGGTTTAGCGGCCGAGTCTAATATCTGTAAAGCTTAATGCTCCTTGAAAGGTGAAGAAGATGAAAGATTCTTGCCTCCTCCTAATGTGACTGTAGTAAGGATGTAGTTGGCTGTGGATTATAACTTGCAGGGGAGAGAGAATCTTATTGAGATTGGCTGGGCTGGTACGGTTATGCTAGATTTAGGATCTTCTTCTTGCTCTGCTAGAACCAAAGTTTCTGTTGGTGAGCAGACAACGAAATTTGAAGAAGAATAGGCCATCATGCGTGTGGCCGCCGAAGCAAGCCTTGCTTGCCGAAATTTTCCAAAGACTACTGCTGCTGCTTCATTACCAACAAAGGCACAGACAATTCCAAGTCTAGAGAGGTAGTTCAATCAACTGAAGCAACTACTGGATTGAGGCCACCGGTTATAGTGCCAGTGAAACCTCCAGTGGGTTTGATTCTGTATAAGAAGCTTCGAGCTATAGGCTCAAAACATGTAACGAGATCCCTTATCATCGAAGGAGCTCCTTCAAAGAATAAAAAGGCTGAAAGCCCTGGAACTCGTCGTTCCCAAAGGCTAAAAGCTGTAAGATTTTTTTATTTCTTTGTATGACACTTATATTTGTTTTTTTCTCACTCTTGTTTTGATGTCTACATTTTGTCTTACAACTTTATTAGTTCAAACTTCAACTACTAAAGGAGTCGCGCAAAAGGTAGTTGAGATTGTTGAAGACTGTGCCTTCGACGAAGGCGATGAAAGAGATAGCAGTTTTGATACTCCTACCATCGAAGAATGAACTGATAGTGATATTAATACCAAGTTTGATTTTGAAAAAGTTATGTTTGACCAGGCGATGATGCCCAAGTATGGAAAAAGAGCTATAGCGGATATGCTGGCAGAGTCGATTTCTGTGGAGAAATCTGGTGATGACATTCCAGAAACAACATAGGATCATTCTTCTGATGAAGAGGAGGAAACTGCTTAGAATGAAAATCTTACTCCTGACGCTGTCAATGCTAAATTTGTTGCTTTCATGGCTTCATCTTTGCAGTTTTTTTCTGGCAATGATATTAATGATGAATTGTCAGATATAGAAAAAGATTAGGAGAAGAAGTATAATATTATGTTCAAAGAAAATGTCAAGCTGACTAAGTTCTCCAATAAGATGGCAATTAAATGGAAAGCTTCAGAAGAACAGATTACCTCTTTAAAGGTAGAATTAGAAGATACAATTACAATTGTTCGTCTATTGGAAGATCAAAAAGGTTCTATGGCTGACAAACTGACGGCTAAAGCTCAAAAATATGATTCATTGTATGATGATTTTAAAAAATATGAAAACGAGATGGTAACTTTGAAAAAGAACTTGCACATCTTTCAGATGGAGAAATTTGATTTAAATGGCAAGCTAAATATAGCATGTCAAAGCTGACCGCTACAAAGTTATCATTGGACAAGATGAACATTGGCTCGAAGAAACTTGATGACATCCTATGTAATCAAAAGTTGCCAGGTGACATATGTGGTCTCAGTTATGATCATGGTGCATCCACATTGAAAGCCAATGGTAAAACAATATTTGTCAAAAGATCTATTTCAAATCCTACATGTGTTAATCATGTTACAAAGAAAATGATGGATGTGTCACATGTTGCATTTACACCCACATGTCTCCATTGTGGAATCAAAGGGCACATTCGTCCCTATTACAATAAGTTGAGAAGTCTATAAAAACATAAGCAATGGAGGAAATCTTTGTCTCCACTGACTAAAGCTATTTATGTTAGAAAGTCTGATTTGCCCAAAGAAATTGGTCACGCTGCTCGGAAAATTCAATGTATGCAAGTAGGGGTAGCTACAAGCAAACGCTCCTAATCAAGAAGATCAAGCTCCCACCCCCAAGGCTTAGGGGTCCTTTGGAAATTTCACATGTGGTAGGAAAATAGTACGCATGTGTCGAATGATTCACATATGAGTCATTTCATATGCAAATATGACACATGTAAAATACATTTCATTGTTTGCCATTACCACACATCTTCAGATGTGATTTTGAGTGCATCCAATGGTTATATGTTGTTCCCATATTTCTCAAGATCCATGATGAATCAAGACATCATATTTGACATCATAGCTATGTTTGACATTTTGAAGAAGATCAAAAGTTTGGATCATAACAATGGGGCCCTTAAAATTCTAGAAATGAACATCTAATGGTCCAAAATTTCTCATAACACTACAACAAAATTCACTTTTGCCAACACACAACAAAACGTTGGAAAAAATCAATAAATGTTGGCAACATACTTTACCAACCCAAAAAAATGTGTTAGAAAGGTGTTGGTAAAAGTATGTGGGGAGTGCCTTTTGCCAACACAAACAAAAAATGTTGGCAAACTTTAACCTTTACCAACATAAAATGGTGTTGGCAAAATTAGATATAACATGTTGGCAAAGCAACTTTTGCCAACACAAATTAAAAATGTTGGCAAACGTTGATCTCTACCAACATAAACGGGTGTTGAGAAAAGTAGGAAAATAGGTTGGTAAATAAACTTTTGCCAACACAAACAAAAAATGTTGGCAAATTTTGATCTTTACCAACGCAAAATGGTGTTGGCAAAATTAGAGATAACAAGTTGGTAAAGCAACTTTTGCTAACACAAATTAAAAATGTTGGCAAAAGTTGATCTCTACCAACACAAATGGGTGTTGAGAAAAGTAGGAAAACAGGTTGGTAAATAAACTTTTGCCAACACAAACAAAAAATGTTGGCAAATTTTGATCTTTACCAACGCAAAATGGTGTTGGCAAAATTAGAGATAACAAGTTGATAAAGCAACTTTTGCTAACACAAATTAAAATCGTTGGCAAAAGTTGATCTCTACCAACACAAATGGGTGTTGAAAAAAGTAGAAAAACAGGTTGGTAAATAAACTTTTACCAACGCAAAATACAATGCTACCACAAGTTAAACTTTACTAACATACTATGATGTTAGCAAAAGTAAGAAAAGAAATTGGCAAAACAACTTTTGCCAACACAAAAATGCATTGGTACACAGAAATACGTTAGCACACATAATTTGTGCTAGCAAAAGTAATTTTGATTTTTTTTAGTTTTGGAAAAAATGTTTTTACAACTTGTTTATACCTGTTTATATCACATCCAAACACATTAGCAATACAGTAAATACAAATCCAAAATATGAGCACATAAATGAAACATTTATATTAAAAAAGTTAACATATACTTCAAAACATATATATCCCATCGAATAAACATCAAATGTTTGCAAATATCTTAAAAGAAAGATAAAAAAATATCAAAGTACATATATCTCTAGTCTGTCTATTGCAAAACAGATGCTAACCAAGAGAAGCCTCATCGTGCCCTCCAGTTAATATGGCATCACCGCTACCGCTCCCTGGACTAAATATAGGGACGCTAGCTGGATCTATCCCTGTTTTTTCAGCCACCATTAGAAAAAAGTTTTGAACTCCTGACATTTGACTCTAATATTTAGCAACCTACTGGCGTAGAGCGATCAACTCAGTATTAGATGCTTGAGACTGTGTAAAAGATGAACAGGTGTTGCGAATCCCATATCCCAATGTGTAGGCCGACCTCTTTCCATGCACTTCTTGAGAAACTTGCATCTCAATCTGTGCATTTGGGACATCTGACTGCGACTGTGAGGTAATCTTTTCCACCATTGTAGCCTATCAATTTTGAATACATTAACCTCCAACAAAAATATAACAATGTAGTTTTGGGTGTTAATGCAAATGAGTTAGGTATACGTACATGATGTTGCTCAGCAATGTCGTTTATCCACACACCCCCCCTTTTTATGATGTTTGTGGGTGTCTGCGAATCTATCAGGCATAGACTGTTGTACACCACTCTCTTTTGTCTATTATTTCATTTGATAAATCAATTATACTAATTAAACACTGAATTTTATAATAATACTGTAAGAATTTTTAAACATGCACTCACAGCAATATCAGTTCGGGATGCAAATGATTTGGAGCCGCTTGTATGATTATATTTCAGGGCAGCTCGAGCAGTCTTCCCATTCTCTGACTTTTTCTGCAATGAAAATATAATCAATTAACAAGATGTGTATATAAAAAAAGAATTGGAAGTAAAAGATTGACAATTTTTGTATATTTATATAAATTACGAAGAGTAGCTCTAGGCTATATACCTTCCACTTGTCATTACTCTCCCACACATTTTCGATCATCCACACCCAGTCATCTGGTTTACAAGGAGGATCTTTAATGCTCTTTAGGTCAGCCACTCCCTCCTCCTTAAGCGCAAGGTACCGCTTGTGTAAGATGTTTTTCCAATACTTTAACAAATTTTGGCACCTTTTGTCAATGATACTTCTGACCAACTCATTATTTGTGTAATCCCCAAAGTCAAAGGTTTGCTGCATTTGGAAACAACAAAATTATTCCAGTTAAAATCATAAATAATATGTTTGAAATATATACATTATAAAAATTATCGAAACTCTTTGAATAATTGACTCCCTTAATCCACTATCAAGTTTTGCAAACTTGATATCTCGGAGCGGTACAAAAGATTGAATTTGTTCTCCAAGAGCACTGGTGAAGGAAGGGGCCCAATAACCCACTATTTCCTTTTGGTCAAAGTCAATTTCAACTGGAATGGCATGACCGAGTTGTTTTCTAAATTTATCCACGCTCAAACCCCGGAACGCACCCCGTCCACGCATTTTAGAAGGTGCTAGAACTTATGCTGTTAAGACAATAATTTAATTTGAATTAGTTTATAAAAAATATTAAAGTAAGGACAATTTGTTATGTATATATAAAGCTATATATTTCTTACCAACGCTGCTACTAATAGTAGGTGGACTGGCCATTTGGTTAGGTAGGGTGGGTTGTGGGACTTGATTAACTATAGCCACCACAGGCATGCTCACTGCATGATTGGCCTCTATTGGTGAAGGTTGTGTTGAAGATGAACCATGGGCATGCCCTTCACATGATTGACCCCTGCCTCTTTTCTTTGACCACGGGGCCATATGTTTGACCTGGCATATATAGCAGAAAATGAAGTATTAGTATATGAGTCAATAATTGGAAACAACTTGATATATTTAGAAACAACTTGATATATATGTAAATGTGATTATAAACAAAAAATAGGAAACATATTTGAGACACAAATTACCTTCGACGCATGAGAACCAGCAGACTCATCATCCTCATAACTACCAGTATCTTCCTTGGAAGAACTCTGTCCTTCCTCACCCTTGGGCGGTACATATTCCTCGTCATCATCATTTGCCACTGACCTGATTCTCTTTCCCTCTCTTTCGCATGTACTCATGGTCCGCCTATGTGAACTGAGCATCGAATCTGCCGCTTTACTTAACCCTAACTCATGAAGTTTCTTTGAATTCTCCTCAATAGTTTGCTTTCTCTTCTTCTCCAAAGCATTCATTTTAACTCTCTTTACCCACCCGGGCATGACAAACAATTTGCCGCCTTTAGGCATTTTTTTTGGCAATTCTATATGAACATGTTATTTAATAAAATGAAATATGACATAAATGAATACTATAAAATGAAATATGAAACAATATTGAGACATTTAAACAAAAAATGACTATGCAATCATAACACATGTCCATACATGATTAAAGTAAAAAACAAAAAGTACATATGATAATCCATATCAAGATCTATATCAGGATTGGGCAATCTCTCCATCTCATCATCTTCGTCATCTACATACTCTGCCAAGGTGTCATCCTCATCACTGTCATCATTTATATGCTCTGGCCTTAGTTCATTGATATGAATGATCTCGGGATCCCTACATCCCTATGGTAAGGAAGATCCATGTCTTCATCATGGATTGATGACCAGAAGTGGATTTATCTTGTTGAAATGCATCAGCATCATCTCGCTCTGAAACATCCCATATTCCACGATGCCTAACCCGTTCTACAATTCTCCAATTTTTGCCTTTGCTGGTATCATTAACATAGAATACTTGACTCACATTACTTGGTAAGACAAATGGATCATCTTTATACCAACGCCTTGTAACATCAATAGATGTGACATATTTGTCATTGTAAATTCTGCTTCTATGACCTGTGTTGTACCATTCACATTGGAACAGAATTACTCTACCCCCATGTAGATATCTCAACTCCCATATTTTGCACAGATAACCATAGAAATCAATCTGTTTTCCTTTATGGTTCCCTTGCACGACTAACCCACTGTTTTGGCACCTACGACGGCTTTCAAGGTCTCGAGTATGGAATCGGATGCCATTAGAGATACATCCAGAATAAAAATCAATAATAGGGTTGGGACCATTTGCCAATGACTAAAGTTCTTCAGTTGCTTCTCCTGACCCTTGAGTTCGCAAATCATTCATCTACATGGTCAAAATATGAAAAGTGCACTAAGTTAATGTCAATTGTGGTCTAGTTCATTATAACTGAGTGGTTTTCATTTTTTTTAATATATCTTACCCATTTTTTGAACCAATTTGGAAATTCTTCTTGCTGTACCTGAGCTATGTCACGTCCTTGTCGAATTTGCACAATACTCTTGTGTTCTCTACTCAAGGAAATTTTAATTCATTAGTATCTAGAAGCTGTGTAAAAATAAATGAGTGTAAGAGCTATATGTACATGTAATTAGACCAAACTACATACTCTAAATAAGGTAAGACCTCGTCTGTATTGTATAACACAAACCAATGCACCATTTCCTTTTCCCTCTGTGAAGGGTTGGAAGCCCTTGAGATAGGTGAGAAAAGATGGACATGCTGGGAGAAGATCTCCATCCCAGAGCCATGTCCACCACCATCGTTATTCCGTTCTATTTTATCAAACCTTTTTAGGTACATTGAACAAAATGTAAGGCACTCTTTGACAATATATGACTCAGCTATGGAACCTTCAGGACGTGCTTTGTTGGTGACATACCCTTTTAGTGTCCTAAGAAACTTTCAAACAAACAACAATTATATTATAATTACATATGGAAGAGAATTACACTAATGAACAACTAATTTTACATAAGAAGGTATCATTTACCTCTCGATCGGGTACATCCAACGGTATTGTACTGGTCCAGCAAGCATAGCCTCACGTGGCAAGTGAACAGCTAGATGGACCATCACATCAAAGAAAGCCGGAGGGAAGATCCTCTCTAGCTTGCAGAGTATGAGTATTATTCTTTCCTGTAATTTTTCCAAATCACTTAGCCTTAATGTCTTTGAGCAAAGCTCCTGAAAGAAGCTACCCAACTCAAATAGTGTCATCCACATCTCCTTGTTCACAAAACCACGCATGCCTATAGGAAGAAGACGTTGAAGGAGGACATGACAGTCATGACTTTTCAAACCTGATAACTTGCCATTTTTTGAGTTGACACATCTCGAGATGTTGGCTGCATAACCATCCAGGTAACAGATCGATTTCAAGAATTCACAAAAACCATCTATTTGTTTTGGGTCCAGCGTGTAGATTGCCAAAGGCTTCACAATGGATCCATCTTCATTCCTTTTTAGGTGTAATTTTGGCCTTATGTGCATATTTTCCAAATCATCACGGGCCTTATAGGTATTATTAGGTAATTTAGAGTTTTCTTTCTTACATTAGAATATGTCATCTCAAATTGACAATGATGCGAGTTGCTTATTCACATAGGAATTAATGTATCTATATGAATAAATCACAGACTGAAACTTGAATTGATTTTATCATTGCCAGGCAACCAACTTTACCAAATATCAATTAACATGTACTCTATTTTATTGCTCAGTTGTTTATGTTAAAGAACAAAAACAACTTTCATTTGATTGTGACTCAAGATACCTCAACTGGGTCCTTAGTGAGGATATGGATAAACATGGTGCCAACATATTTAGACTGTTAAACATTTTCTTGAGCATTTAAAAATACTTTAATGACTTGAACTTTCTTGAGTAGTAGTTTTCACAAAGCTTATAATGTTTTTTTTTTTAATCTTCTCCAGAGTTGCTTCATTCTTTTCTCTTAATTTGTTAATTTCAAGCTAGGACCTGCTAGTAATCCTAGCAAATTTATCTAGTTTTTCCATACTTTCTAAAATGGTCTTTATCTGTCACTTGCTAATCCATACTTTCTTTATATACTATTTCCTTAAAATACATGGAAACTAAAAGAAATTACACCTTGCACCATCACACACTTGATAATGAGTTGGTCCACAAACATTTTAGGAATTATCCTAAGCAGGAATAAAAGAGTGGAAAGGAACAAAAAAAAAAAAAAGTTTATTAAGAGAGAAGGGTTAAAACAAGCGTTCTCTCCTGTTTTCACTCAAGTTTGAGTTGGGCCTACTTGCGTGCCTTAGTGGATTTGAACTATTAAAGAGGAAGGGAATGCAGTAAAACAAATGATAGTTAAAGAAATGAGTGGGTTGCACACAAGGAATCATTTTGAATGGTTAGGATTTTAAGCAAGTGGACCCATTCGTGGTGGCCACAAAGTGGCTGTTGTTTTAAAGTCCATACATGTATGCATGGGCTATGAGCATTAAAAAATAAAAAAGAACAATATGGATGCTTTTTAATCTATTGATTGATCGCCCAAAACAGGGGAGCTGTTGCACCGACTTAAGAAAATGGAAAAAGGGGAACGACAAGGGGAAGAGGAGGAGGAGGACAAAACAGGGGAGTTGCTGCACTAACTCAAGAAAATAGAAAAAGGGGAACAACAAGGGGATCTGATTTGGTTCCTTTTTAGTAATCAAGGTTTGGTAAGAAAAGGAACCAACCCGGCCAATTTTCTTCTCCACCTCTATGCCGTGTATGTGATTAGGATTTTCCATGTCGCCACCCTCCATCGTTCTTGTCTCCAAGGAATCGAGGGAACAAGTGCGTACTGTGCATAGCGATTACTTTGTGATTCCTAAGGCCAAGGGCCGATTGTGGGAGTTGTGGTATTGGTCTTTGAAGGGGTGTAGATTCTCCACTAATTCATGGCCCATATGTGAGTTCAGAACTGAGTGAGTCAAGGGTTTATAGGGTTATAGTGGCGGAGCCACAAGGAGCAGGAGGATGAGGAGGAGGTGGCCAAGCAGCCAAAGCAATGTCCCCAACCGGATCCGAGGAAGCCTTGCCCCAAGGATCCGACCCCCAAGCCCCGCAAGAGCCTTGTCTATGGGACGGAGTGGATCTGGTCGTCTGTGGCAAGACCCATTCATGGTGCCATCACTTGATGCGAAGAGGAGTGAGCTGGATCCGAGGTGCAATATGAAGAAGCCAGTCTCCCTCAGCAAGGCTGATCTAATCGTCTGCAAGACGAACCGGCTAGGGCCGGATCCAGATTTGGTGCCGAAGCAGATCCGGCTGAAGGAGCCAGCGCCGTTGCGAGTGGAGATGAGCAAAATAAGCAGATAGATGGTACTGGCTGAATAAGTAGGTGGAAAGGCCCCAGTCGAGTAAGTGTTCATCTATCTCTCTGCATCTTTTATTTATTTTTTCTCTAGTTCTTCTTCTTTTAATCAGGTCTCCAGATCTAGATTGTTTTGGTCTGATTTATGCAATTAGGATGATTGAATCCCTTGCATGGAATAGATTCATTAAAAAAAACATACCTGCAAATTGACTAGCGTCTTCTTATTGCTGGGATAGTGGCTGGGTTTGGAATAGCTTGACCAAAGACAAGCTTGCAGCAAAGGTAAGACGGAGCTGACTCTCGTGGGAGATGTGGAGAGAAAAAAAAATAGTAGAAATGTGCGTGCAGTGTGGAGGACGGGAAGACACAGAGACAATAGCAAATTCTTGCTGCCTTGAAAGAAAATTTTTTTGTTTTATTTGAAAAGAAAATTCCCTAATTATTTCTTTGCTTGTTAACAAAAATCTATATTTGGTAAGTGCAAATCCTGTTTGAGGTTTTTTTTTTTGACTATGTTCCCCTGTGTCTTGAACATGCAGGATTTCTAATATGGAGATCAAGCATGTCAATGTGATGAGCCACAATGTGGATGGTGTCTGAAAATGTCTAAGCTTGAAAGATCTCAACTCTTCAATTTGTGGTCTACACTTAAAGTACCTAGTTTCATGGCATTTGAAATTTGGATGGTTTTTTAATCCATTTTATCAGGTCCTAGATATCTTCAGTTTAGGTTGGACTCATTAGATCAAATGTGCATGTACTGCAACCATTATTACTCTATTAACAGAAATACCCATTTCGAAGTTCTCAAGTTGTAACAGATTGGTATTGTTCCTCTTTGTTTTTCGAAGTTTAAACTTATTCAAAAGTACAATTTTCAACCTTCTGCTTCTAACCTACACTACCACAGACTAATTAAAGAGTCTATTTTCAAATTTCATGGCTTTTGGTTTGATTAAGTACATCATTTCACAGATATCTACGTTTGAAGTTTTGGTTTGATTAAGTACATCATTATTTACAGTAATCCACACACTAATGTATATTATTTTTGTCTTAAAAAAAGGGTAATGAAGTATGTCCATTGCCAGTGCTATACTAACAGACCTGCTGCTATTGCTTAAAGTGTAATTCAGATAAATAGAGTGCAGACCAACTGACTAACAGACCGGATGTACTCTACCTTGTGGAATGCTGATGACTGGGCCACCAGAGGTGGACTCGTAAAAACCAACTGGTTTCAAGCCCCTTTATCTGCCTCCTACAAAACCTACAATGCTAGGGCCTGCGTCTGGTCATCCAGAGCCTCTTGCTGCTGTTCTTCTCAACCATCAAATGGTGCATGGCTAACCCAAGAGATGGACTCGGCGAGTCAAGGGAGGTTGAGATGGGTGCAATAGAACTACATGATCTACAACTACTGCACCGATTTTAAGTGGCTCCCACAGGGCTCCTTGTCGAATGCTCCACTGCTTGATCCAACAAACTCCTTTGTGAAAATAACTATTGGAAGCAATTTTTTCATTATTTTTTTAACTTAATAGAAAATCATTTTTTCTTTTTAAATATACTATTGAATCCTGATTGTAATGAGGTCAAGTGGGCCTAAGTTTGTTATTCTTTTGATAGTATGTGTAAATATCAGTGTTTAGTCTTCTTTTTTTTATTGATGAGTGAGTTTTCACATGATATCATCTTCCCCAATTTTTTGGTCTTGACCATTTTTCAGATCATTGTGCCTATTCATTTCAAATCCTTTTACAGCTAAACAATCACACTACACTTGCCCTAGCAGTTAGCCTTGTCAAAGGATTGAGTCTGATGGCCAACCTTTCCGAAGCCCCAACCCTGAATATATGGGTCATATGTCATATGTTATCCATGCCCCTACCTAGAGCAGGGCTAATGCTGGATTGAAAAACAGGTCCCAAAGAGGATAATATTAGTTTTTATAATTTTTTACACTGCACTATGCACAAATTATAATTTTGTTAAGCCTCCTTTATTTTGAGGTAAGAGAGTCGACGCAATTCACAGCAGGTATTGTTGAGGAGTGATCTTCAGTCTTGGGGGAATACTTAAAATAACAGTATTTTCAGGGTCTTTATTCCGCTTCTACTAGCATGTTGAGGGGTTATTTGATTTTGATGAGTAAATACTATTTTTTGGAGGTAAAAAATATATGCATTACAAAGTTATGTGTCGATTTTCAAATAAGGGAAGCATTGAGGAGTGGGCTCCACTTGAGGGGGACAAAATGTTGAGGCCATTGGATTCTACTATATCACATAATTTAATTTCCACAATCCTTACTTTTTTTTGAGAAAAATCGGCAATACAAACATGCCCTAAAAGATCTCTTATATCAATTAACTTGCCCTTACAAGAAAAAAAATTAGAGCAGTTAATATGTATCTGATAAAACTAGAAAAGATATAATTATAAATGAGTTCATTAGGGCTCATTTAGGAGAGGCATTAATAGGTGATAAATAAAAGCGAGACTTATCTAAGATAACAGTGATATTGTGTATTGTAGGCCATCAACAACGCTAATGAGGAAAAGTCTTTTCATGTAAACTGATGGCCCATCTAGAAATTAAAAAGGATAGGCCGAAAAAGATATTGATGGTAATAGTGAAATTATAACTTAGATCTGAAGAATTTATTATATGCCTTAATTACTTAAGTTGGAATCTACTTTAATTGAAATTTCAAATGAGCTCATCTCATTATAAGCATGATCTTAATTAGATTAGATTGGGTAGGTGGGTATGTTGGTATTAGTCTTTATTTTCTTAAATAGTTGGCATACATTAATAGCTTGTTTTGGCATCTTAGCTGGGCTATGTTCTTTGATATCCCTTTCCTTATAATTAGGTGGCTATATTTACCAAGTTCCAATGAGATGTGGTGGCTGGGCATTTTTGAATTTCTAATGGGCTTAGGCATGTAAAGACCCATCGAGGCGAATATCTAAAACCTAAACCCAATCCAAAACAAATTTGGGTTTTTTTTTCCTTAAGTTTTAGGTTAAAAAAACAAGTATCCAAAACTATGGGATTTGCCAACTTAAACAAGTGCTTAAAACCATTATTTATTTTAATAATTTTTCCACAAAAGATTAAGTCCATGGGATATAATCACTTGGAATTGAAAAGACATGACTGGAGAGAGCATAGGAACTTGTAGGTAACGTTTCTCTGTGAGGAGCAGATATCTTGATTGGCCGTAAGAAGGCATAGTAGGTGGGGGGGGGGGGGGGGTGGAATCTCTCGCACCACATTTTAGACTTTTGTCAATGTATCCTGTATTGCTTTAGAAAAGGTATACATTATCTCCACCTTTCACCAACATATTATTTTATTTGTTGAAAAAAGTATCTCATTTACCAACACATGTTATTACGTTGGCAAAATTACCGATTCTTACGACCTTTTCTAACACATTATTTGATACGTTGGTAAAAGATAACCTTTACCAGCACATATTTTATTGCATTGGCAAAATGGTGCTTTCACCAATGCAAATAATAATGTGTTGGAAACGGTAACCCCGCTTCTGACTTTTCCAATACATTCTCATTTTTGTTGGTAAAATGTAACCTTTTACCAATGCATATTTTACTGTGTTGGCAAAAGGGTAAGTTCACCAACACAAATAATACTTCGTTGGCAAAAATACTCATCCCTTATGACATTTTTCCTACACATTCTCATTTGCATTGGTAGAAGGTAACCTTTTACGAATGCATATTTTACTGTGTTGGCAAAAGGGTAAATTCACCAACACAAACAATACTTCGTTAGCAAAAGTACTCCCCCTTATTACTTTTTCCGACACATTCTTATTTGCGTTGGTAAAAGGTAACCTTTTACCAACGCATATTTTACTGTGTTGGCAAAAGGGTAAGTTCACCAACACAAATAATATTTCGTTGGCAAAAGTACTCATCCCTTATGACTTTTTCCAACACATTCTCATTTGCGTTGGTAAAAGGTAACATTTTACCAACGAATATTTTATTGTGTTGGCAAAAGGGTAAGTTTACCAACACAAATAATACTTCGTTGGCAAAAGTACTCCCCCTTTATAACTTTTTCCGACACATTCTCATTTGCATTGGTAAAAGGTAACATTTTACCAACGCATATTTTATTATGTTGGCAAAAGGGTAATTTTACCAACACAAATAATACTTCGTTGGCAAAAGTACTCTCCTCTTATGACTTTTTCTGACACATTCTCATTTGCGTTAGCAAAAGAGTACTTCTACCAATGCAACTAATAATGCATCGGTAAAAGTATTCCCCCCTTTGACTGTTCCTAATACATCCTCATTTGCGTTGGCAAAAGATACCCTTGACCAACGCATTTTGGGTTGTGTTGGTAAAGATGTAATTTGTTGTAGTGTAAGTTTCTCACAATCTAGGATGATCCAACGGTTGAAACTTGATACTATGGCCATTTTTAATATTATAATCAATATTAACTATTTTGATTTTGATGTAGGGACTACATTTAACAAGAAATTGAAAAAAATGGTAAAAGAAATTCTAGCATGAAAGGCGCTGTAGTAGTGCAATTTTGGAGCGCAGGTGTAGTTTTATTTCACACCTGTTGCAATTGTAAAAAGCAAAACAAATTTTCCCAACTTGTTCACATGAAACTTTTCACATTTGGTGAGCAAATGAGAAAAATAAACATCCTCATGTGAAACTGTTTCACACAATGCTCCATTTACGTATGTAAATGGTCAAAACAAACCACCCCTGAAAAAAAGATGAAAATTCGGGGGGAACTCACAATTGAGGGGGAGCTGTTGGATCCCGATTGATAGATTTGCTGCATGCTTATCAATATCTTTGTCAATTATGTAAAAAACAAAGGTGAGATATATAGGAGGACCCAAAGACAGCAATAGATAGTTTCAAGTTGATGGTAGAATATTTTTGTTGCAATTTACTCAATGTAATTTTTGGTTTTTATTATGTGTATATTGATGTAATGTCTAGGGAATTTTTTCTATGAATTGCAAAAGGGGTGATTTTATATTTCTCTTAGATGGACTATGGTTCATGTTGCCAGAAGAGTTGAAGTGAAAAAATTATAAATATAGGCACTCAAGCAGATGGGCATGGATTTTCAAGCTCAAGCGTGCCTGATAGAAGTTGCGCTGAATTGTAAGTAACTAACTTTTTGCATCACATGCTCGAGTAGACAATCACCTGTATTGGAGCAGATGACGAAGGAAACCCACTTTCCTAATGTGGAATTATTTTCTATTTATGCCAAGACTGCTATTTTGTGTTCTATGCAAACCCTAACTTTAAGGCACGAATTGTGGGCTATTTAAAGGGTGCTTTTCCCAACCCTAAAGCATCCATCTCCTACTTTGAACTTGAGAATACACATTGCAGATACACTACTTATTTTGATCATCCATTGGAGAGACTATACTGAGTTTTTGTACTAAAGAATATTGCTTCTACTCGATTGTAGAAGATCATCTTCTTTTGTAGAAGATTATATTGCCTTGCTGTTTCAAGGTGATTGCAAAAAGTAAAAAGAACCTTATGGTTTCAAGGTGATTGGATCATGTGCGTAGTGCTGTGAACGGCCCGGAGTCATTGCAATGCATAGTTGTGCAAGAATAACTATAATCCTTAAGTTGCATAGACTGAGAAAGGGATTGTAAGTATATCTTGCAATTGCTTGATTCATATTGCTTGGTTTTAGTTGGTCCACATAGGACTCGTGGTTTTTTACCATATGGGGTTTTCCAAGTAAAACATCTATATGCCTCATTCCTGTAGTGTGTGATTGATTTATTTGTTGGTTCTTTTATTCTTCTGCTACATATAATTTAAACGGCAATTTAAAAATCTGAGTTTGGGAAAACTTTCAATTGTTATTAAAAAGGGTCTCACAAATTTGTTGTGTGCAGATCTATTGAGATTTCTAGAATGGAATTCAAACTTGAAGGCACATCTACTACCAAGCCACCTTTGTTTGATGGATGTAACTATGCCTATTGGAAAGTTAAAATGATTGGGTTCCTTAAGTCCTTTGATGATGTTGTCTAGGATTGTGTTGACGATGGATATATCAGACCCATTGTTATGACTGAAGGGAAATCTATTCCTAAACCTAAAACTTCATGGATTGAAGAGGAAAGCTATGCCTCCAATTGCAATAACAAGGCTATTAATTGTCTCTACAATGGAGTGTTTGCTTCTGAGTTCAGAAGGATCTCTACTTGAAAATCTATAAAGGAAGCATAAGATATCTTGTAGACTCTGCATGAGGGTATGGATACTATCTACCAATCTAAATTGCAAAAATTGACTTTAGGCTTTGAAACCATCAAGATGGAAGATGATTAGATCTTTGATGCATTTTATGCCGATTTGAGTGATATTATCAATTCTTATTTCAATTTGGGTGAATCTGTTATTGAAAATAAGATTGTCAAGAAGATTTTGAGGTCTTTACTTGAGAGGTTTGGTTTAAAAGTTGTAGCTATTGAGAAAAATAGAAATCTTGACACCATCAAGGTAGATTAGTTGGTTAAAAATCTTCAAACCTATGAGTCAAGTCGTAGGGGTAAGGGAAAATGTAAAGGAGTTACCTTTAGAGTTTACAAGGAACTAGTAAAGAGAGTTGATAGTGATTTATGTTCTAATTCTAAGGAAATTGATCCCCAAGAAGATGTTTTATTTGTGAAAAAACTTAAGGAATATATGAAGATGAAGAAATCTAACTTGAAGATTCTAAAATCTAAGACAAAGAAGTCTTCAAAAGGTGTTAAGTGCTATGAATGCCAATGATATGGTCATTATTCAAGAGAGTACATAAATAGAAAACCCAAAAAAAAAAAAGCCCTAGAAAAAGATTCAAGCAACAACATCGGATGATTCTTTGATGAGGAGGAGGAAAATCGAAAATTGACTACGGCCATCGAATCCATCAAGATGGAAAAAAATTAGACCTTTCATGAATTTTATGTCAAATTAAGTGATATTGTCAATTCTTATTGTAATTTGAGTGAATCTGTAGGTGAAAATAAGATTGTCAAGAAGAGTTTAAAGTCTCTACATGAAAGGTTTGATTTCAAGGTTGTAACTACTAAGGAAAATAGAAATTTTGACACTCTCAAAGTAGATCATTTGGTTGGAAATCTTCAAATCTTTGAGTCAAGTTGTAAGGGTAAGTAAAAATCTAAAGGAGTTGCCTTAAGAGTTTCCAAGGAATTAACAAAGAGAGTTGAAAGTGATTCGAATTCTAATTTTGATGAGTGATCCCCAAGAAGCAGTTTTGTTTGCGAAGAAATTTAAGGAATATATAAAGGGGAAGAAATCTGACTTAAAGATTCCAAAATCTGAGACAAAGAAATCTTCAAAAGGTGTTAAGTGCAATGAATATCAAGGGTATGGCCATTTTGCAAGTGAATGAATAAATAGAAAAGAGAAGCCTAAGGGTTTGAGTAGCAACATGAGATGATTCTTCTAATGAGGAGGAGGAAGCTACTTAGAATGAAAATTCTGCTCCTAACGCTCTCAATGCTAAGTTTGTTGCTTTTATGACTAGATCTTTGTTAGATTTGTCTGACAATGGTTCAAATGATGAATTGTCATCTCGAGAATAGGATTGGGAGGATATGTATAATTATGTGTTCAAAGATTTATCAAGCTGACCAAGTTCTCATATAAGATCATAATCAAGTGGAAAACTTTAGAAGAATAAATTACCTCTCTAATGGTAAAATTAGAAGATACACTTGCAAAAGGTTCGTCTATTGGAAGATCATAAAAGTTCTATGGCTGACAAGCTGATGACTGAAGCTCAAAATTATAACTTAATGTATGATGATATTGAGAAATATGAAAACACATTGGAAACCTTGAAAAAGGATTTGCAAACCTGTTAGACGAAGAAATCTAATTTGAATGAAAAGCTAAAGATGACTATGTCAGAGCTGACTGCTACAAAGGCATCATTGGATAGGATGAACCCTAGCTCGAAGAAATTTGGTGACATCGTGTGCAATCAAAAGTTTCCAAGTGACATACGTGTTTTCGGTTAAGATCATAGTGCATCTACATTGAAAGCCAAAGGTAAAATAGTTTTTGTCAAAAGCTCTATTTCAAATCCTACATATGCTAATCATGTTACAAAAAAAAAAAAAAAAGGATGTGCAACGTGTTACATTTATACACACATGTCACTATTATGGAATCAAATGACACATTCGTCCCCATTGCAATAAGTTGAAAAGTCTACAAAAACATAAGCAATGGAGGAAATCTTTGACTCCACCGAAGTAAAGACTAAAGTTATTTGCATTAGAAAGTTTAATTTATCCCAACAAGTTGCTCACACTGCTCTAAAATTTCAATCTATGTGGGTGGCTACATGCAAACACTTCTAATCAAGAAGATCAAGCTGTCACCCCCCAGCATTAAAAAGGAAGATAAAAAATAAGCGGGAGTCACAATTGCGGGGGAGTTGTTGGATCTTGATTGATAAATTTACTACATGCTTATTAAAAACTTTGTCAATTATGGATAAAAATGGGGAGATATACAAGCGGAGCCAAAGACAACAAGCGACAATTTCAAGTTGATGGTAAATAAATCTTAGGCAATTTACTCAATGTAATTTTTTGTTTTTATTATAGGAAGCTTGAATCTTATGTCTAGGGAGTTTTCTCCATGAATTACCAAATTAAGGGGGAGATTGTTAGGAATTTGAGTATTGGCTAATTCATGTGTTGGACATAACTCTGGCTCCATTGAGTTGTAATTTTAGATTTTTTTAGATAGATTGTGGTTTGTATCACTAAAAAAGTTGAAGTGAAAAAAATCAGAAATATAGGCACTCAAGCGAATGCTCACATGCACTTGAGCAAATGGGCACAGATCTTCAAACTCAAGCTAAGGCTTTAAGTGTTAAAGAAAGCCTAACAGAAATTGCGCTAAATTGTAAATAACTAGTGTTTGCATCACGTGCTCGAGCGAACGATCACCTACACTCGAGCAGGTGACGAAGGAAACCCACTTTCGTAAGGTGGAATTATTTTTTCTTTTTGCTTTGACTGCTATTTTGTGTTCTACGCAAACCTTAACTCTTAAGCACAAATTGTGGGTTATTTAAAAGATATTTCTCTCAATCCTAAGGCATCCATCTCCTATTTTGAGATAGAGAATATACATTGGAGATACACTACTTCTCTAAAGCATCCATTGGAGAGACTATGATGAGTTTGTGTGGTAGAGTATATTTCTTCTATTCTATTATAGAAGATTATCTTCTTTTGTAGAAGATATTGGTGCCTTCCGGTTTCAAGGTAATTGGATCAAGTACAAAGAGCATTGCTGTTTCAAGGTGACTAGGTCATGTGAGTAGAGCAATGAACGGTGCGGAGTCATTACAAAGCAGAGTTATGCAAGAACAACTACGGTCCTTAGGTTATGAGCATCAGCATGAGGGGGACTCCATCATTAGATTTGCGAAGGCAGAGTAGGTGTCTTCATCACGGCAATACCCTAATAGTAAAGGAGGTTGGCCTTGGATATAGTACTCATAAACTCCCTTCTCCGGTTTCTTAGTGTTAACCTCCACCTTTTTTAAAGTGCCCTTCACAGCATTGGTTCTTTGAATCTCACGAAAGAGCCGAACAATTCTTCTCAAACCATTAGGCAATGCCATAGGTCACTCTAGCATTTTCCTCCTAGGGGTAAAGGAATATTGCACCAGTCTCTACAACATTGAAAAACTTTCATGCATTTCGAGCATCTAGTAATGTGCCTTGACCAACCCTCAAGCTGTTAGGGCTTCCCATAATGCCCTGACAAAACCCAGACTATTGCCCGAATCTAGAGGATACATAAGGTTCAATCTCAGTTACATTATTTCTTATATAAACAAGGTCTACACTCCTCCATTTGCGAAAGAGACAAAGCCCTAACCGTGATATTGGAGCAAGTCAATGGAAGCTTGGTTTCCAATAATTTTCATCCTTTCAACCTCTAGGAGCACCATCGGCATTTTACAAATCCTAAAGTTGTGATGGTCCAATAATTGACGTCGCTCTTCAACAAGAGATAAATTGAAACCATGGCCATTTGTCAAGATCAATAGAATGGAAGGTTATCGCGGTCCCCAAACTCGTGAAGATTAGTACAATGGAAAACGAACCAAGCATATAAAAGATGTTAAAAAAAGACTCTGTTAATCGACCTCTTTTGCTGAACCAAAAAGGACATGAGCTTTAAGTCAGCGCATAAGTAACTAATAAGAGCAGGCGCTGACGCTAGCCATTCGCCGAAAGATAGACGGCGTGAAGGGAAAATGCAGCTGTTCTAGATTTCTTTCTCAACAGCTGTAAAAACCACTTTTGAAAGCCATGTATAAGATACATGGCCAATAAGCAACAATGCTTTACGTCCCAATCATCATCTTTCTCTTCAAAAATTTCCAAAAAATCTGGGCAATGAATCATTATTACTATGTCAGGGTCCTCTTCGGTCTCCCCCAAGACCACTTCTCTTAGCCTAAAAACATTCTTGTTGGCAAAGAAGGGGGCAATCTCCTTGGCATCCTTGCTATAGGCATTCACCACCCAAATAACAATATTCACCTTATTTAAGTTACCTCACAACATTTTGTAAAGTGCAAAAAGCTAAAAATATAACTCTCTGAATGCGGCGCTCCTTGATCGTCGCTAGCGATTGTAAGGCACGATCTCCTCATAAAAACCACCAAAGATTGGCAGCCCAAAAACTTCTTGAATTTCTTGAAGAGAGAACCTTAACTCAATGTTATAAGTGACGAAGGTATTGGTGGCCGAGCATAAGCTCTCAATAATAGCTCGACACACCTATTTATGGTTTTGAGGACCGAATTTCGAGTAACCATAATGGCTTCATAAATGCCGACCCTTCCAACAAATCCATGCATGTGTCAATGACTATATCTATCCATTTCTGCTAAGTTTATAAAGGAACAAGCCACCCTTGTTGTAAGGTCCCGAATCCCACTAATCTCAATTTACGTTAATTAATCTTGTTTTACACTAAGTAAACCTTACTAAGGCTAATTTAATTCAAAACTATTGGGTTCGGGTCGTGGACAGGTAGATGGGGCGGGTTCGAACCTTGTCTAAGTAGTTAAGGGCCTTTCTGTAATTATTCTTGCACCCTATGGACACCTCAACCCATTGCCTTTTGTGTAATTTTCCGTGTAGATCATCTTTCGTGTTGGACCTAACTTGATCTGGATTCATTTTGGGCCAACTTTTGGCCACGTGACCTATTTCGTAAATGTCCCCAAAAAATAGGGCTTGCATGCAAACGCAAGAAAATCCTTTTAAAGAGAGAACCCAACGTTCCTTCTCCTTTCTTCCTCTTCCTCTTCATGTGGCTGCTGAAGTGCTCTCTCCCTCTCTTCCTTAATCTCCGCCTTTGCTTCTAGATTTGGAGAGCTATTGGATTTGGGGGAAATTCTTCTTCTTCCTCTCCTCTTTCCCTGAGTACCTTTCTCTTAGAGTGTTCTCTTCTTCAAGCTACAACTCACTAAGGTGAGGGCTTTTGTTTCTTTCCATATATTAAGGTTTGTTGGAGTTAAGAAGACTCAAACCTATGACATGCATGTGAATCTAACCTCATTCTTCATTGCATGTTTCATTGTAGAAAGAACCCATTTCAATTTAGAGATTTTCCCCTGAGCACACAATGAGAAAGAGTTTGAGAGGGTTAACCCTGTTAAGAGGCAAGTATTTGAGTTGTATGTGCTACATGCATGATTAAGTTATTGACTATTGAGTTAACACCTTGCATTTTCCAATTTCAGCCTTTTTCATTGTCTTAGTTGATACAAATGTGGTATGATTTGAGTTAGGATGTAAACATGGAATAGGAGGGTGTGTGGGTATTGAACTCCATCAGATACGTTATAATCAAGTCATAGAAACTCCCCACTTAGAGGTTTTGTATTGGCCCTGTATTGAAACTGAGCTACAGAACCGAGTTCAGATTTCTAAAGTGTACGGCGAAGCCACGGCTAAGCCGTACATGTTCACGGCTCAAAATCCTGAGAGCAACAAAATTGGCTTTTGTACTGCAGCTTACCCACGGCTGCACCGTGAAATGGACTACGGCTAAGCCGTAGCCAACCCGTGTCCAAGCTGTAAGCTTTCTTACGGCGGACTTTCCAGAGAGCTCTAGAAACCCTTTCTCTTCTATGGCTTACCCACGACTACACCGTGAAATGCCTTATGGCTAAGCTGTAACCCGACCGTAACCTAGCCGTAGGTTTAGCACGGCTAAGCCGTAAATGTGCCTAAACTATTGAAGGAAACCTGAATTACTCAGCTAAACCGTAGCGTTATATACGGCTAAGCCGTAAGAACCCTGGGAAATCAGGATCTTAGGAATTCACCATTGCCCTTCTAGGGTCTTAGTGTTGGCGCCTTCCATACTACCACACTGGCCCAATGGTAACCTTATGTTGGAGAGAATGGACGATTCCGGATGATCTCCCAATGATAAGTCATGAATGTTGGCATAAAAAGGGGTGTACAGTCTGCATATGAGGTGATACCAAAACGTGGTAACACAACGACACCGTACGTTTTATGAGTACATCGTGTTGAATGTCCTTGGGAAATCTTGAGTTACATAATATAGGGTGAATAATGATTCTTGGATACTTAGTCTGAATGTATTCATATTGCTATGGTATATTACCTTCAACATGACTCGTTATCGGATTCACTTCCTCTAGCAAACCCTGAGGCAATTCAGACCTGAACTTCTAATGAGTGCGTGTCTGACAAGCCAGAACTTCTACTGAGTGTATGCTTGCTAGCCACGGGTATAGCCAAGGTTTGAGCCTTTGTAGCCCATATGCATGTGTTTCGTTTAATTATTCATTGCTTCCATGATTGACTACTCCTTATGTATGTTATGACTACTATGATTGATTCCGAGTCAACACCACTTAGCTTGTGCCGTTTGGGTATATGTATGTCACTACTGCAGTAGTTTATGGAGGAGTTATCGATGTTTTTCGGGATGCTAGCTTGATCCCTTAGCGACCCATATGTATGCTCCCTTTTGGGAGAATAAAACATCGTGGTTGCCAATCAGTACGTAGTATGTTTTGATCGTAATACCTCATTCATTGCCACTCATGCACTATATGTCTAGTAATTTACCATTGCTCTCTTTAAATCAGTGTAGACTGTTAAGTTCAGTTGACATGTATTGTTATACTTGCTTCATATGCCTCAGTACTTACTTAACCGTTGTGTTAACAGTGTTACCCTTGGTATTGCAGGTACAGAACCCAGTCCCAATTCGGGTGTTGACGTGCCCCTGGAGAGTGCCCCAACGGTACCTTGGGGTATAGACGATTGGAAGGATGACGGTATCTTTTATTAGTCATCCCATGGAGTGCGTCAGTGTTGGAGGTGTTACGGCCACCTTTTTGGTTTTCCATTGGAGAAAATGCACTTTGGACCTTTTGTATCTGACCTTTAGATTGAGTTGAATGGAAGGAAATGTAATTGAAGAACTTTAGCACTGATGTATATGCATATACCTACCTATGTATAAAAAGGGATATGTTCTTTAATTTGCTCTTGATTATTGCTGAGTATTTCCCAGGCATTCGCTTATGATGAGTTATGTCCATATATGTGTTGGTTTACCTCACACGTTCCTGTGGAATCTCCCTTGTAAGAATTCGTGCATAATTCTTCAGGGCACGGAATCCTATGGGATTACGTTTCCACACCCTGGGGGCCCACTCAAATCCCCAAATTCCTGGGATCAAGGCGTGACACTTGTGGAACATTATGATCTATCCAGTTGTCGCCATTGTCTGTAAGAACCCTTAGACCGACAGTACGGAGCTGGGAAATTTAGCTCTGAATAGGCAGAGTTACATGGTTGGGGGCCAACATCTCCATGCTTTGCACCTCACCTTCAGCATAAAAAGAACAATTGTTTAGAAATACTCCTATCTTGTATTGGGATAAGAGCTCCCCCACTGCAGGTCATCATGCCTCAAAGAGATAGAGCCACCTGATTCTGTCAGCTGAGGACCTCTTTTGTACTAGTACTCAATCGAAAGATTGATACATATACCATCCTTATTAAAGTATCGATGAACCAAGAAATCAGAGCTCTAGTCATACTAGCATTCATCGATGTCACCAAAGATGTAATCCCACTTCCTCAAAGTAGTTTAATGGTCATCTTTCCAAAGGAAGTTATTGAGAAGTCATTGTAAACATGAATGTTTCCAGTGCTCAGTAGACAGTTCTTCAATTCGGACAGTTTCTTAATACCATGTGCCTTGACATTCTCTCAGATCTGTTCAAAACGAGACCAAGTTTGATGGCCAACAGTTCATGACGAAGGAGGAGTGTTTGAAAAAGAAGGCCCAGTGGCCTTCTTGCCCTTGGAAAATGAGTAAACAACTTTCATACCCTTGTCTATAAGAAGCAAAACCAAGAAAAGAGTGTAAGAAAAGAAAGAATATGTATACAAAGTTAGCAAATTCTACCTAAATTTCGTCAGCATCTCCCCTTAATAAAATGAAGGGGACGAGAAAAGGCGTATAGTTACCTATGAGTCCCAGCAATGCTCAAGCACATGCATAAAGCCCAAAGATAAGGCTTTCATCTCAAAGCAATGTAAAAACTTGCTAAAGACCCTTATGGAAGCAAATTAGGGTTTTGGTCTACATAGAATGTACATGAAAGTAAAAAGTAGTAGACAACACATCAAAGAAAGTATTCAAAAATAAAGGAATTTAAGAAAGTTTCTAAGCATTTGAAATAAAGAGAGTAAGTCATCTCTTAGCCATAGAATGGGAAGACCAAGAATTGGCTATGGCATGGGAGTCATTCAGCCACCCAAATAGGGCCTCTTGATCATCTAAGGCAAAGATTAAAAAATGCCTAAGGCATAGAATCCTCTGGACGACTGAAAGTTCACCCTTCGGCCACTCAGTGAAGTCCCCTTGATCGTCCATGGAAGAGCTCAGAGAAATGCATAAGGCATGGAGGTCCTTTTGACTACTCGGAACAGACCATCGGCCATCAAGGAATGGATCAAAAATGACTAAGGAATGGAAATCCATTGGCTAGTCAGCACAATGAACTATTGGCTCCTCAGAAGACTAACAGATAACTATCAGCTATGTTGGGAAGACCAAAGGTCACCTCAAAATGGTCAGCTTATTGAAGTCCAAATTTGCAAAGCAGATCAATCTACTACTCCAAAGTCAAAAGTTCAAAACTTTGCAAAACTTGTGAAAAGTCAAAAAAGTTTGAGGAAAACCCTAACCTCTTTCTGAAACAACCATACACCATCCTTTTATAGGAAAATCCAAACCCAAAACCCTAAAAATCTCTAAGTTTCCTTTTCCAATGACTGGAATAGCTAACTGCTACACAATTTAGGATTTAAAAAAGATGTAACACTCCGACCCAGCTTGACCTCGTTTAGCGGCTAGTTAATCTTGATTTCGTTACTAATCGTGTTTGGTTTGTGTTTTGTTTTCGTTATGGGTCATGGATAGGTAGTTGGGTTGAGTTTGACCTGGATTAAGTAGACCAAGCCCTTTTTTGTAATTTTAGCTTTTCTAAGACATGGTCATTTTTGCATCATCTTGATGTCAACTCGTGTCTTTCGTTGAGCTCGTTAACTTTCGTAACTACGTCATTTGCAACCGAGGTCGTGTGATTCGATTGGACCTGGATTTGACTCAAACTGAAATTTCACTTCTAACTTGGCCTTCATTGTAATTTGATCAACCCATTTGATTATATAAGCTCACCATCGATCAAAACTCAAGTTCCTTCTCTCGTTTTCTCTCATTTCCTCACTGTGCACGTGGAATTCTTCCTTCTCTCTCTCTCTCATTTGAATTCTCTCTCTCTCCCATCGATCAAGTAAATTGAGGAAGAAGGTTCTTGCATGTGAGGTGAGTGGAAGTCTTTCCATTCCTCTCGTCTCCTTTCTCTATTTCTTCTCCTTCTTGTTTCTCATTTGCATGGTGTATCTGTGTAGTGGATTTCTCTCCATCCCTCATGCATGCATTGTGGTTTGTTTTGGTTTAGGTTGTGTTTGGGCTTGAGGGCAACGAATTGTGCAATTGAATTCCAAATTGAGGCAAGTATAACCATATCTTTGAGAACCCATGTTGATATGATTTTGATCTTGGTTAGCTCACATTAATGTGTATGGAAAAAGGTGTTTACAGCTCATTTGCTTACTCATTTGATTACTACTTTGTCTATCTCCATGGAAAACTTGAAATTCTGATGCTTCCCAGACATTCTGTACAGGTTTCAGGAATTTGAATTCGTGCAGGTACGGCTAAGCCGTATAGCACCTACGGCTTAAAGTCCAGAGAGGAGAAAAACCCAGTTTTCCTCTACGGCTAGGGCACGGCTAACCCGTGGATTGCCCTACGGCTAAGGCGAAGCTCAGCCATGGCCCAGCCGTAGAACAATACAGGGTGCGTTTTCTGGAATAACTGAGAGTCAGCAATTGACAGACCTTCTACGGCCCAGCCACGGCTAAGCCGTAGACCACACACGGCTAAGCCGTAGCACACACACGGCTAAGCCGTATGCACACAAAAATGTTAAAGGAAAGACAAGGATAGGTGTAAGGAAAAGACCGATATGGCCTTCATAATAGAATGTAGAGCACCTAGACTTGCCCAATGGAATGTAATACAACGCGTGAATGATCTCGAGGGCTGCGAATCATTCATGTTCGTTATCCGAATGTTAAGCACCTCCCCATGGGTGTTGGTTTAAGGGACTTCGTGCACCGCCCGATTCAAGGCAACACTAGACAACGGTGTATCGAATAACTTAAAACTACATCATCATGCACGGTTAGAAACACCGGATAACTAGATTAGAATTGGTTTGTAAATCAAGATGATTCGATTTCACATGATTTGTTGCATAACATATTGCATTCGATCATTGATCTCAACACTCTACATGATTACGTATGTTTCGTTACTTTCACATTGTGGTTTTTTTACCCTGAGTATGCATGTATGATATGTTCACTCACAGATCTGTACGTATGATATGTTGTCACAACCTACTCAGGATTTTCATGATTGACTCTGTACGGTCAGGCTCTACTTAGCCTCAGCCTTAGGATCCCGACGGGGTGAATTTGGTATAGTTTATATGGCCTGCTGTAGTATGGATATGTCTTGGGGAACCGGACCCCAGGAAACCGAGACCCATTGTACCCTGGCCCGGACAATGGTGTTCTTTGCATGTTATAAGATCCCTCTTTGGGGAGCATATGGTAATGTAGTAGCCACTAGTCATGTACACAGTATGTATTCATTGATTCACACAGCATATTTCTTTCTTGCATGACAGCCTAGTATACGAAAATGCCTTCTTTAATCACATGATGTTCTTATTCTGTTAGACACAGCGTGTGTTAACTTGCTATGGTTTATACTTTGCTGAATCTTCGTATTCACAGTTGTTTTTGGTGTTGTAGGCCCAGATCCCCCTGCCGAACCCTCGCAGGTCGGCCAGGCTCCAGATGAGACCCCCGGGGCCCCATCAGGCCTAGAGGAGTGGATGTGATCACTCCACGGGAGAGCGTCCATGGCATGCATCATTGGAGTCTTGTTTTGTGAATTTTCAGACTTGTATTTGGCATGACATGTCATTATTGTATATATTCTTTTGTTCTTTTTGTAAAACTTTCATATGTTCATATGTAATTATGTCAGTCCTTTCTTCGTATTCTCTTCTTGCATTGTTAGTTTGATGTTTCTGATATTTACAGCTTCCGCATACTTGCTTGGCACGTGTGCTTGTTCCCTTGTGCGTGTGCATTTAGACTTGGTCTACGTGTACAGGCACGGGAGTACGTGTGTCATTAGGTTTGGCTTTTGCTAACCCCCGAGCCCTGGGCTCGGGTTGTGACAAAAGACAATGAGAAGAAATCGAAATTTTCAACAAAAATCAAGCCAAAAACATGAAATGGCTTGCTAGAATATAAGGAAATGCAGGAAACAAAAGAAAAATAAAAAAATTACTTGGATGTGGCCAAAAGAAAAGAAGATGAATAGTCACCTTTCTTTTTGAGACAAGTCGAGCCTCAAGATCCCTTCTGCATCACAATATATCAAAGAAAAGAATTAAAAAGAAATTAAGATACATGCACCATGCAAATCCTCCATAAAAAAGATCTAACAAAATCTACAAAAAAAAAAACCCAATTGGCTATGTAACTCGTGAATGAAAAAGAAGAAAAAGAATCATACCAACCATTTGATCGCCCTGATTGATGGAGAAAATCCAAAGAGGAAGCAAAGGGAACTTGAAAAATCTCTTGAAAACCCTAGAGAAAATATGTCAAACAAAAGAGTGACATTCGTAAAGTGGGAAAATCAATTGTTTCACCGCCTTTTATAAACTGTTCGAATTGGCTACCCAGGGTAACACTACGGTAGCCAAGAGGCAGTAATTTGCTTCTTTGCCCCACTTTTTAGATTTTTCAAATTTTAAAACTCCAAAACCTTCCTTCTTTGATGTTCCCCTGCAAATTACCTTCGAAACAACTGGCTACATGATCAATTTTGATTTTATTTGACCTTTTAAACCCCAATCATGTGAAAATAGTCAATCTTCCTTAGAAAATTTGAGGTGGACCCATAGCTCATGGGAAAGCAATTCATTTGCTAATTCCAACCTCTTGATGGCCAAGCATCTCTTTTGTTGGGTAATAAAAGTCTTATCCATGCCCTTGATCAAAAGACAACCTTAAAAACCCTAATTAAAAGTACATTCCCTCATTCAAAAGTCCTTACCAAAAGCAGCCTGAACTTGATCAAACACCAAAAAAAAAAAAAAAAAAAGGCATGCAAACCAACCTAATTTTGATTCAAAAAACCTTAGAAAAACCATACAAACCCTTAGCTTAATCTCCAGTACCTTAAGCCTTGGGAAAAACTATCACTCGCATGGAAAAAACAAACAATTCCTGTGAAAAATAGGATATAGGAGACAAAATCTCCAGAGTCCAACCCATTTTCCATTCTCAAAAGTGAGACTCCCTCGTCTCTTCATGCCTCAAGAACCATAACAAACCCATTCCCACATACTACAACAACATAGAAAGTGTTTTTGAAAAAAAAAAAGGAAACAATAGCAGGATTGTCACCCTTTCCAAATCAACATCTTTTGAGGTACAATGATTATGGAAAAATCCTTTATCATTACACCTCGAGAGGGCATTTGTTGACACACAAGGAATTTCGAAAGAAATCCATATATATCTCAGCATTAAAGTTAGAGTCAAGACTCAAGCATGACTCAAGCATGACTCAAGCTCAGCAAAACAAAGCCCGAATAGCTCAAGGACAAAACCCAAAAAGAGCCTTTAAGGTTTGGTAAAAAAAACATGTCAAAACACTTCAAAAAATGGAAAATGTATAAACTGGCCGATTGACCAAGCCAATTGGCCGAATGTACACTGGCCAACTGAACAAGTAAATGCCTAAGAGTATAGTAGCCGACAGAGAAAAAAGACTAGCCAACAATTGTAAATTCTAGCAAATCATCAAGTAGTCGATCCAGATCTAGTCAAATCATTCTAAGCAGCTTTTAGGCAGATTAGTATGATTTTAGAGATGAAGATCTAGCTGTTACCTCATAGAGTTGACTATAGGAGGATAGCCAACCATACAAATGACCGTGGGATGATACCCCCCTGCAAATCAAATTTTTGCTCAATCTTCTCCCTACTAGAAATGACTGAAGGTGACTTTATGAGGTTACAAATATCCCCCTTGGGCCCCCATTCCAACAAACAGATACAAACAGCCACCAAAGCATCAAAAGAACCTCCAAACTCCCTTTAAGAAGGCTCTGACTCTTCAGCTTCTTCAATAGTGACACCGACATCAAAGACAAGGTACTTAATCTTCTGAAAATTATTAGAAGGATAGTACCCTGACTTGAACAAATCTCTGAAGAAGATAAGTCTTTCAAGACTTTCTTCATTTCCTTCACTTAGAGTAGAAGGTAATATGGGTACAACTATGGCCAACCCATTGGCATAATGTGATAAGCAATCCATGGGGGCAACCATGTTCATAAAACCTTCGCTCTAACTCCCCATGGAACTTCATATCTAAGGAAAATGGGTGAAAGGTCATGAAGATTGCTTGATCGACTTATACACAAAAATGGTGCATACTCCATACATTCCGGATTGGCAACCCTTTTATACTCTTTGTTTTCTCTCTTTTATGTAGAACTTTTCATGTAGTTTGTACATCTTTTTACGTGTTGATCATCCGCGACCGAGTGGGGGAGCTGTCTAAAAATACATATAAACAACTTGCACCTAAGATGTTATAATATAAAAGAAACCACAAAAATAAACTTGGAATTGAAAAGTCGAAAAGATCGGCATTCTTAATTTTTTTTCGTGTCTTTTGTCGTTTGTCAGAAAGAGAGTCGGGATACACTTTGTATGCCTCGATTCCCCTTTAGCGGATGAACAAGAAGATAATGAGACCTTTGATGGTTTCTCACCAAGTTGAGTGAAATTGTCAACTTTAGCTTCAATTTAAGTGAGCTTATTCTTGATAATAGGGTAGTTAAGAAATTCTGAGATCTGTACCCAAAAGGTTTCATGCAAAGATTTTAGCAATTAATTAAGGAGAATAGAGATTTGGATACCCTCAAGTTGACCAATTGGCTCGAAGTTTGGAAACTTATGAGGTAAACCATCGGGTATTTCGAAAATGTAAGGCAATTGCCATAGAGACTTCAAAAGAATCTAAAGAGGATGTTAAAGATGATTCAAATTCTAATTCTGATGAAATCTATTTTCAAGTTGCTATACAAATCATGAAAAGAATTTAAGGAATTGTTCAATGGTAAAAAAAAAAAAAACCAAGCTTAAAGATATCCAAATATGAGAAAAAGACCCTTGACAATGAGTGCAAAGGATAAGATCTGTTCAATGCTATGAGTCCAAAGGATTTAGCTATGTCATATCTCAATGTGTGAACAGAAAATTGAAGACCAAATGTCAGGTTCTAACTATCATTTAGGATGATAATTCTAAAGATGAAGGTAATGAACCTGATACCTCTTAAACTCTTAACAATGCCACTCAAAGTGTATTACGTATATGGCTAGATCTAACTTTTCATCTTTATAGGGTGCATCTAAGAAAGACTTTAAATCTAATGATGGTAATTTAAAATCTTATGGTGATATTATTGACAGTCTTAGGTAAGTTGAAGACAAAGATTAGGAAGAATTATATGAATCCCTGTGAAAAGATTGTGTAAAGATGAATAACTTCAATGACACCATCAAGTTGAAAACCAAATCAAATTTTCTCACTAAAGCAAGAATTGGAAGATGCTAATGCAAATGTAAATCAATTAAAACACAACACAATATCTTGTCTGATAACCTGATTAATGAAGATAGGAAGTACAACTTGCTGTTTAAGGAATCTAAAAAAATATGTGAAAGAGCTAGAATCATTGAGGAAAGAGCTGCAGACATCGCAGGAAGAAAAAGTCAATATGGAAGGAAGATCAAGATGATCTCATCAGAGCTGATGGACACAAAAGCATTGTTGAACAGGATAATACTGAATCTAAAAAGCTTGATGATATCCTTTGCAATCATAAATTAGCTACTGGCAACATTGAATTGGCTATGTCAATGATGCTTCTACTTCGAAGAACCCAGGAAAATCTATTTTTATTCACAATTCTACTTTGTTTACTATATAACCCCCTGTTCAACAAACTACACGAGTAACTCATGTTGCCAATACTTCTCATACGAATGTGTCATGTCCTTAGTTTCTCCCCACATATCACTTTTATCGAATTAAAGGACACATTCGACTACATTGCAACAAATTGAGAAATCAACATAGGAAACAACAAAGGAAGAAGCAATCCTCTCCTCAAAAGGTCTCAACTAGAGCAATCTGGGTAAGAAAATCTGACCTAAACTATTCTATGGTCCACATTGTACAAAAAGCTTAAAATTCATAAGTGTGGCTGCCTAAACTTGGTGCCACCAAGAGACTCCCCCTAAAGGCATTTGCCTTTGCCCTTGATTGTTGCTTGATTCATGAACATATATGTACATGCTTTGCTTTCAAGTACTTTATATGATTATTTGGCATGTGATGAAAGGAATTTTTTTAGTTTTTGAATCAAATGTCATGGTGCATGTTTTAAGAAATTTTGATTATGTCCATCTGTGCACATTAATCTACATGGATACTTACTTTGAGTTGATGTGATTCATGGTCTACTACTTGTTTTCATTATTTAGGACGTCTACTTTGATTTTTCTCATTTCCCTTAAACTCCCTCATTTAGTGTCAAGAAAAAATGATGAATAATAAAAATAATATATTTTCTTGAATTAAATGTGAAGGATGGGCTACTTAAAAATATGTTTGATAGCTTCCAAGTGCTTATACAATGAGATAGCTATCATTTTGATTAGCTTAAAAGCCTCCAATGAAGGTTCATTGTTGAAAAAAAAAAGGGTGTGGGGCGGGGGGAGGGGGTGGTGGTGGAGTGTTGAAGAATAATAAAGAAAAGAAAAGAGAAATATATATATATATATATGTGTGTGTGTGACATTAAGGGGTAGCATTCCAATATTTTTTTTCAGGTTTGGTTGTTCCTATATGATGTGAATTACACAAAGTCTAATGATCATTAATTTCATTGTGATGTTTCATGTAAGTTAGCCCTCACACACTTACGTTGAAAAATGTCACTCTTGATTATTTGGTTTCATAGACTTTTCAAACTCTAAGCAATCCTGATAAGTCTTCATATAAATTTTTACAAGTGTGTGCATATTGTTGTCTATTGAGGTTATCATTGATTGATTTTCTTGTTACTTTAACACTTGTGCTAAACCTGATTGGGTTTTTTTTTTTAATTAATCCTTTGTCAATTATGAACAAAAAGTGAAAGTAGTGTGTAGTTTCATCTTTTTACTAATATGAACTTTGTTAAAGTATGGTTCATGGTAGGTTTTTTTTTTTTCAAGTACAAACTCTGTTTGGATATGCCAAGGTTTAATGGATTTTTTTTATTTGCTAAAATTAGATTCTCTTTATTTTTATGGAGTTTATTCCATGAATTTGCAAATGGGGAGATTGTTAGGATATTGATTATTCACTACTTCATTGTTTTCAAACAAAACTTGGTTCCAATATGAGTTGAAATTTTCTATTTAAAGTTTTGGACTATAGCATATGTCATTAGATAAGCTAAAGCGAAGAATTTGAAGAAAGAATGCAAATTGAACTATTTTTCTTAGGATGGCATGGATTAAAACAGACATACCTTTCAAATCAAGCATCGAATTAGGAAAATCTACCTATCACTAGAAAGCTCTTTTCAAGTAAATATTTGTAGAATGCAAGATTGTGTCAATATGAGCTAAAATGATAAAGTTATGGGCTCAGAAACTTTGTAGAAATTGAAGAGAGAATGGTTGCTCGCTCGAGAGAGCATTAGGTCAGCTCGAGCAAGTCTAGCGAGCTCAAAAGAATTCCCATGCAAAACCATTGCTTACTCAAGCGAGCCAGAGCTTTAGTTGAGCAAGCCTGTACGTGTGTTGAACTGTGTTTTGTGAATTCATGATTTGGTATTTCCACTTAACTTACCTATTTGAGTCTTACTTGCTTTCTATCTTTAAACCACGACCCTTGCCGATAACAAAAGAATAGCTATTAAGGCTCAACCACATGCAAAATTTGTGATTTTAGGGTAAAAAATACTTGGACAACCACAGCACATCTGCACTACCTAGCTTAAATTCATAAAAAATCATAAACAATACTAAAAAAGAACAGCCTCTTACCTTGGTGGTAAGAGGATTCCATGGACCCTGTTTTAATGAAAGCCAAAATATGGTCCTATCATTTTACCAAAAAAAGAAAAAAAAAATGGTCCTACCGTGCTAGCAGGTCAGGCCCAAAGCACATAGTGTAACAAAAGCCTATGGACTATTGTAGCCTTGGAGCATGGTGGAGGCAGCAACAATGCAGGTGCATGTGTATGGGCAGCCTCCAAGGATAGGCCCAGCTCGATTTAATGGAGGAGATTTTTCTCGAAAGCTGTACAATACAATGGTTCCCAAGATCCTTTTTCTTAAAACAGAAACAAAGACATCTAGAAAGGAATTGACGAGTTCCTGATATGATGGAAGGTCCAAATCATGCATTAAATGCCCACAAGAGCATAGAAAAATCAATAAGATCAATGGGCTATTTTTTGAAACTTTTGAAATCTCTCTAAAATTAAATGAGGATCCCAGATATAAAACTTTACACGTTGCCACGTTTCTGCCTATACACTAGACTTACCACAAAGTACATAAAAAAAGAATTACACAATTTTTTTCTTTTATAAAAAAGAAAGCCACCCGCACGAAAAAAAGGAAGTTTATACACACGAAAAAATAAAAATAAAAGATAAGAAATAAAAAAACTTACAAAAGTGGGAAGAAGAAGTCCAAACAAATGGCAAGGAGCCCTCGTGGAAAACAAATCGATTACAATTGGGTTACGCGTTACCAGTTTACTTCAATGTAATCATTCACATACCTTTGTAACCAAACCAGCAGATGCTATGTATGTCACCACTACATGTAGGAAGGCCAATTTAACTTGCTTCAAGATACGGTGCCATTGCAAATGTATATAGTTCAACAAGAAAAAGAGGAGGAAGCTGTCAACCGTTCTCAAGGTCCAAATTTTAGTATGAGTTTGATAGATACTTGGTCCTGGATCTAAGCCTATTCAGCGAAAGTGATGGAAGGCACAGTCTTACCAAATCATCCTCAAGCCCTTTAGGGGTTGTTTGTTGTTTCACATGTGATGTGAAAATGTTTTATAAATGTAAATGAGTCAGATGTGAGTCATTTACTATAAAAATAAATCACATGTGAAATGCATTCAATTATTTGTCATTTTTTCACCTCTTCATATGCAAATTAAAAGTAATCCAACAGTTCACCATTTATGATAATATTTTTGCACTTTTCAGGATTTCTCACAAATATCTTAAAATCCATATAGAAAAAGACTTCATCTCCAAGCTAAAAAAAGGCATTCTAAAGAGTTTGAGCGGCTCAAATTGTCAAGATGGGGGCCCATAAAATTAAGAATTCATATTTTTATTGTTAGATCTTTTGCAAATATCTCAAACTTTATTATGATCCAACGGCTGAAAATTGGTTTCATAACCGTTTTTAGTCTTTGGCAGAGTTTGGATGGTTTTGATTTGCACTAGGGAGCCTACAGGAGTCAAAAAATTGAGAAAGATGGACTAGGTTCAGTCACATGTTCAATATCACATCCAATGGTCGAAATTATTTTGAAGGTACATCAAGTTGTATGATGATCCAACGGCTGAAGATTTGTTTCTGAGCCATCTTTTGCCTTTAGAAGAGTTTGGACGGTTCAGATTGGTATTTTGGAGCCCACAAAATTGGAAAAAAAATGCAAAAAGGTGGATTGCCATATATGAGCATTGTTCACCCGTCTAGTAATAGTAACATGTGTAATAGATGAACAACTATTAAGGTGAAAAAATTGTTGGCTAATTTTCAAGCCATTCTCACACCATTTTCACATCTACTTTGCCCACCTTATGTGTAAATAAGTGAAGACAAACGTAATGGTATGTAAACATTACACATGTGGTTCATTTATATATATATATATAAATTACCTAAAACAAATAACCCCCTAAAGGGTCGTTTGTTAATTTCACATATCATGTGAAAATTCTTTACATAGGTAAATGACTCACATGTGAGTCATTTGCATATGCAGTTGACTCACATGTGAAATGCATTCAATCGTTTGTCATTTTCACACCTCTTTATATGTAAATTAAAAGTAATCCAACGGTTCACCGTTTATTATAATATTTTTGCAACTTTGCATGATTTATCACAAATATCTTAAACTATATATAGAAAATGACTATATCTCTAAGCCAAAAAAGGCATTCTAGAGAGTTTAGACTGTTTAGATCATCAAGATGGGGCCCATAAAATTAAGAATTTTAGATTTTTATTGTTAGATCTGTTTGTAAATATCTCAAACTATATTATGATCCAACGGTTGAAAATTGGTCTCATGGCCGTTTTTAGTCTTCACAAGAGTTTCAATGGTTCTGATTTATATTAAGGGGCTCACAAGAGTAAAAAAATAAGAAAGGCGGATTGGGTTCAATCATGTCCAACAGTTTTAACTGTTTTGATCATATCTCAAGTTGTATGATGATCCAACGGCTGAAAATTGGTTTCATGGAAATTTTTAGTCTTCACAAGAACTTCAACGGTTCTGATTTACACTAGGCGGCCCACAGGAGTCAAAAAAATAAGAAAGGCGGACTGGGTTCAATCACGGGTTCAACACATCTAACGATCTGAACTGTTTTGATCATATCTCAAGTTGTAAGATGATCCAATGGCTGAAAATTGGTGTCGACCCATTTTTAACCTTTAGAAGAGTTTAGACGGTTCAGATTGCTATTTTGGAGCCCACAAAATTAAAAAAATGCAAAAAGGCAGACTGCCATATATAGTCACTGTTCACCCGCCTGGTAACAGTAACATGGGTAATGTTTTCACACCTGTTGAGGTGTGAGAATTCTTACCTAATTTTCAAGCCATTTTCATATCATTTTCACATCTACTTTACACATCTCATGTGTAAATGAGTGAAAACAAACGTGAAGCTGTGTAACCATTACACATGTGGTTCATTTACCAATGTAAATCAACCAAAACAAACGACCCCTAAGTGTTAGACTCACTTAATAAAGGCCAAATAACTAGCTAGCAATATTCTCTGGGAAAGCCCCTAAGTGTTAGACTCACTTAATAAAGGCCAAATAACTAGCTAGCAATATTCTCTGGGCTTAGAATATTCTAACAGACCCCATATGCTCCAGATTAGTAGTCTAGGCTAGTGCTCAACTCTGAAACTATATGCTTATGTAACATCGGATGCAAAAGCAGTGATTCAGGAACTTTAGGAAGATACTAATGATGGATCTATTAATGATGGATCTATTAAGAATTGTGATTATATGAGGATTTGCATATAGGGGACCGTGGGTGGATCACTTACAATCTACCACCTCACACTTGGGCAACATGGCATCACTATAAGAAGAAGCACTTTTGGCGACGTTCTTTAGCAACGGGTTCAAAATTTCATCAGTAATAATGTCCTTTTACTGATGTAAAAAATATAACATCGGCCATAAATATTTAGGGTCACTTTTTGCCAATTATAATAAAACGTCGGTGAAAATACACTAATTACCAACGTTTTTTATTAAACGCCGTCAAAATACATCACTTTATTGATTTAACAAATATAATTCGTTGGCAATTGTTATGACAATTTATCTTTTTTTTTATAAAAAATTTAAGTAAATTAAATTATTCCCGACATATATTTAACTTCTGGTGACCAAATATGTCATTGGTAAATAAATTTACTGACGTTTTAATTAAATAGTTGGTAAATATTGTTTAAAGTTACCGATGCAAATAAGTAAAACATCTGTAAATATCAGTGCTTGATAACTTATTTTTTAGAAAAAATTAAAAGAAAATAAATTATTGTCGACATTTGAATTAAGTTATCGATAAAAGTATATTTGTACCAACGTTTTATAATAAATGTCAGTAAAAGTATATTTTTACCGACATTTAATCTAAAATGTTAGTAAAAGTTGTGTAATTTTAAATTTATTTTTAGGAAAATTATAATAAAAATCATGACAATGAAATGTTAAATTTGGGCAATGAAAATTAATCGTCGGTAAAGGTCTACTAAATCTTGGCACCAGAGGAATTCCCTATTTCCTACTGGCGCCCTCCCCCCCCCCCCCCCCGATTTCTCTTTACTCTTGCGCTCTCACTCTCTCCGATCTCTCTCTCTCACTCTCTCTTTGCTCTCTCTCTCTGTCGCTCTCTTCGATCTCTTTGCTTATCTCTGTTCGTCACTCTCTTTGATCTCTCTGCTCATCTCTCTCTCTCTTGCTCTCTCCGATCTCTCTACTCATCTCTCTTTCTCGCTCTCTCCGATCTCTCACCCGCTCTGTTCCCTTTCTCCCTCTCCCCTCTTTGCAGTTGTTGCCGGCCAAGAAAAGGAAGGAGAAAAGAAGGACCAAAGAAAAGGGTGCTCTCTCACTCTATGCTCTCTTCCCCTCTTTGTTCTCTCTCAACACCGGCGATTCCAGCCTCCGATTAGTCCCCTGATCTCTTCCCCTCTCTGATCTCTCCCAGCACCGAATTCCAGTGTTCGATTAGTTGTCTGATCTCTGCCATGCTTGCCACAAGCTTCTTCTCTTCCAGGTTATACATTATTCTCGGGTTTTGGTATTTTGGGTTTATATGATTTTTTTTTGGATTTGTTTTATTTTATCTGGTGTTTTTTAATGTGCCTCAAATTGTGGTAGATTAATCTTTGTTCAACTTAAGCATTTGGTTCTGTCTATTAACCTTACCAATCACACAGTGGTGAGGGCAAAGGGACATTGAAAGGGTCTTTGTTTGTTGGAGTGGTTAGTGACTTAATTGATGTTATTTATGAGCTGCAAATGCACACCCTGAACTGTGGTGCCTAGGCTTCATCCTTTACAACATCCTAGACTTTACATTGAGCTAAAATCTCCAGGTTGAATTCAATAATGTGGGATTGATATCATTGTAGAAGAGTTTCATGCAAAGATTCTAGAGGAATGCTATGGTGAATCCCCACTTCTAGGCTTGAATATTTGTAGGTCTTCCACCTATCCTTGGTGACACCAAGGAGATGGATCGTACTTCTCACAAACCTTAAAGGGAGAGATATCACTATAGCACCAATTGAGTATTATTACATAAGCCAGCTTTTCAAATCTATTCACATTGCATATAAAGAAAATATTTTGAGACTCTTAACTCTAACATCTATTGCTAACTCCGCCAGTTTTTGCTGCCAGTCTCAAGCCCGTGTAAAGGAGAAAGGTTGCGTTAGGTAGGTGACAACCAGCGTAAAACTTTGTCACAACGCAGATATGAATTTTTAGAAAATGATATTTTACGATAAGGTTAGGGCGTTCCTTGCTTTAAGCGTCACATTGCAGCGTCGCCCGGCTGCAATGAAAAGTGTGAAAAGTCTACCGCATGACTTTGGACTAGTGCGGTTAAAAAAGTTAGTCCATGAGAAGAAGAGGAGAAATAGGAAAATTAGACTTGCTACTTGGAATATAGGAACTTTGACAGGCAAGAGCATGGAATTGGTTGAGGTAATTAAAAGAAGAAGAATTAGTGTGGCTTGTATATAAGAGACAAGGTGGAAATGGAATAAAGCTAAGGAACTCACGAATGAGTATAAGCTTTTTTATGTAGGAAAGAGTAATACAAGAAATAGAGTGGGTATAGTTATAGATAAGGATTTGAAAGAGAAAATTGTGCGGGTAAAGAGGTTTGGTGATAGAATTATAGCAATTAAACTAGTACTAGAAGAAGACATAATTCATATCATCAGTGCATATGCTACCCAAGTAGGACTAGAGGAAAGTGTGAAAAGATAATTTTGGGAGGAGATGGATGATTTAATGCGAGAAATCTCAAATAGTGATAAGATTTTTCTTGAATGGGATTTAAACGAGCATATAGGAAGAGATAATAAAGGATATAAGAGAGTGCATGGAGGGCATGGATTTGGAGAAAGGAATGACTTCGGAAACACTATATTAGACTTTGCAGTGGCATTTGATATTGTAGTAGCAAATACTTACTTTAAAAAGAGAGATGAGCATTTAATTACATATAAAAGTGAGAGTAATAGAAGTCAGATAGACTTTTTTATAGTTAGAAAACATGACCGTTTGGCTTGTAAAGATTACAAGGTTATCCCAGGAGAGAGTTTGACTACGCAACATAGGCTCGGAGTTTTAAATATTTACATTAAAAGTAGAAAGAGAGCGGTAGTAAACAAAATGGACCTTAAGACAAGGTGGAGAGATTTGAAGGGGGAAAGAGCAAATATACTTGAGGACAAAATGATTGAGAAGGGAGAATGGAATATTGAAAGAGAAACTACAATAATGTAGAATCAAATGGCTAATTGCATTAGGAATGTTGCAAAGGAGGTACTTGGAGAATCAAAAGGGAAGAGACATATTAATAAAGAAACATGGTGGTGGAGTATGGAGATTCAGGAAGTTATTTGACAGAAAAAATATTACTACAAAGTTTGGCAGGGGACTAAGAGTATGAAGAATTTTGAGCTGTATAGGAAGGCAAATGAAGAAGCTAAGAAAGTAGTAAGTAGTGCAAAGTTCAAAGCATATGATGACCTTTATAATAGGTTGGGAACAAGAAAAGGAGAAAATGATATTTTTAAGCTCGCAAAAATAAGAGAAAAGAAAAATAGGGACTTAGATCATGTTAATTGTATCAAGAACAATGAGGAAAATATTTTGATGAAAGAGAACGATATTAAAGAAAGGTGGAAGGAATATTTTAGCAAACTTCTAAATGAAGAACGTTTGAGCGATACATGAGTTAAGGAGGATACTTCATTATGAAAGCATACTTTTCTCCGTAGAATTAGAAGGGTGAAAGTGAAGGCAGCATTAAAACGAATGAAGACAAGAAAGGCAATAGGCCCAGATGGTATTCGGATAAAGGTATGGAAATGCTTAGGAGAGATTGGGGTAAGTTGGTTATGTAGACTATTCAATAAGATACTTGTGACAAAGAAAATGCCAGATGAATGGAGAAGAAGCATTGCAGTACCTATATATAAGAATAATGGAGATATACAAAATTGTACCAACTATCGAGGGATTAAACTTATGAGTCATACTATGAAGTTATGGGAGAGAATAACGGAGCAAAGATTGAGAAAGAAGACCAAGATTTCTAAAAATCAATTTGGTTTTATGCCAGGGAAATCAACTATGGAAGCTATCTTTTCACTTAAGCAATTAATGGAAAAATACTGAGCAAAGAAGAAAAATCTATATATTGTCTTTATCGATTTGGAAAAATCCTATAATAAGGTACCGACGAATTTAATTTAGTGGGTCTTAAAGAAAAGGAATGTCCTCAGAGGTTACATTGAAATTTTTAAGGATATGTATGAAGGAGCAATAACAAATGTGAGAACTAAATGTGAAGAAATAGGTGGATTCCCCGTGACTATAGGTTTACATCAGGGATCAACCTTAAACCCTTATCTCTTTGTATTAATTATGAATGAGTTAACTGTGCATATTCAAAAAGAAGTACCGTGGTGTATGTTGTTTGCAGATGATATAGTATTGGTGGATGAATCAAGAGAGGGTGTAAATGCAAAGCTTGAGAGATGGCAGGGGGCATTAGAATTTAGAGGCTTTAAAATAAGTCATACAAAGACAGAATATATGGATTGCAACTTCAATGGACATATACAAAATGCTGAAACTACTGTCAAAATTGAAACCCATGAAATACTATGTAGAGATTCTTTTTGGTACCTAGGCTCAATGATTAGTAAGGATGGGGAGATTGACGAAGATGTGGAGTATAGGATTAAAACTGGATGGCAGAAGTAGAGCTGGCTTCGGGAGTACATTGTGACAGACGAATGCCAACGAAATTGAAAGGCAAATTTTACAAGACAGTGGTTAGACCAGCTATGACATATGGAGCAAAATGTTGATCAATTAAGAAGATGCATAATCATAAGATGGATGTAGCAGAAATGAAAATGCTTAAGTGGATGTGTGGTAAAACTAGGAAAGATAAAATTAGCAAGGAGCGCTTTTGAGAACATTTATAGGTAGCACCAATAGGGGATAAGATTAGAGAAATCTGTTTAAGATGGTTTAGGCATGTTGAGTGCAGGCCAGTAATAGCACCATTGAGAAAAAGTTTGGATATACAGGTGGAAAGCCCATCAAGAGGTAGGGGCAGGCCGAAGAAAACATGGATGGAAGCCATTAATTTAGATTTGAAAAAGTTTCACTCATCGAAAGATTTAGTTCAAAATAAAACAGAATGGAGAAACAGAATTCATGCATGTAGCTGACCCCAACATGGATGGGATAAGGCTTTGATGATGATGATGATGATGATGATGAACTCTAACATCTATTGCCAGTAATGCTAAATGCGATTAGCAAAAAAAACTTTCCAGATGTCAGCCTAATCCAACTCAATGTGGTTAACTAATGTCATAAAAATTCAGATAACAGTAGGATGTCAAAGTAATGTAATTAAAGTGCAATTTACAAAAAATTGTAGTAGGAACATAGTATTATAGAGAAATATGGATGTCTGAAGAAACCAAACAAAAAATGCAACACAAATTGAATTAGCAACTAATGGATACAGGGTTGACAGGAAGTCTACCCTTTGAGAATTGATGATGACAGGGAGGAATCCAAGATTCCAGATGGAGATTTCAAATGTTATTTATACATTTCCACAGGTTGCTAGTGGAGAGACATACAATTCAGAGAAATTGGGTTGTCGGTGAAATTCTGTGCTGTTTAATCCAATCGACTAGCTGTTACTTTGATCTTTTGTTTTTATTGTCTCTTCATGTCTTGATCCTCAATCTTCGTGGAATATTGTCCTGCTCTAATTGTATTTTTTATGCTTCACTATAATTAACATTAACTAAAACTTTTTAGGGCTGACATGTGTCCATTATTAATAATTTTGTTACCAAACCGTAGTCTAAAGAAAAACAATCTGATGGAAATGTCATGGTGAAAATTTCATGGGATGTACCAACTAGCCTGCTAGTTCTTTTTTCAACAATAGAATGACCAAGATATGGACATCAATTCGCTCTATACTAGAAAGTAAGCATGTTTATGATTTATATTTTTTTGAGCTTGCCAATGTTGTAACCACAGTTTTCCAGAGCCACTAACTTTGGTGTCAGTCCCCTTCATATGCTGAAAAATCAATCAAATTTTATGGTTCCTTAAACCATCTGCGGAATAATTTTGATCTTTGGAATTTTCTCATTTTCCAATCCAATGCCATTGAAGAGATCTATGCACCAAGATTTCCAAATTTCTTTAGACACAATTTCAACCCTCAGTAACCCTGAGTCTCATGTGAATGGTTGTTCACTATGCCCATTATTAGGCAAATCAAATTGCCTGTGCTGTTCTGATTTTTGGATAATAGATTCAATTGGGATTTATTCTTGTTGTGACCGAACAAAAGTGGGCGTGAATTATTAATTGTTGGTCACAGACATCAGGCCGTAGACAAATAAATAGATAATGCTACAGATTACTAAAACACATCCATTTACAGCAGGCTTTTCTAGAAGGTGAAAAAAAAAGAGACTATTCCATTCAAACAAGGGAGTGTTGCAAACAATACAAAAAGCAATTCCAGACCATCCACCCATAACCACAATGATAATTTTCACCAACCAAAGTAAAGCACCGTAATAACAAAACAAAAATCCCCAAAAGGAAAAATTAGCAATTCTGGGAGAAAAATCCTTTTTAAGTGATTGCTGAATCAAACCTCTTCAGTCACTTAGATCAAAGAAATCCTGTAAATACAATTCCCACCTAAAATGAAATCTTGGTAGTCACTTTAGATTAAATGGTCGGTTTAGTTGAGGATTTAATGAGAATAGAATGGCATGGAACCATCCAAGCTAGCAAGAAATTTAAAAATTACAACGACACATCCACATCGATATCAAATTATTTCCAAAATTGAGGCTAAACCCAGTCACAACCACATTCAGTAGATTCAATTTTTTTATTGCAAATACAAAGCAGGAAGCTTTGATTGATGAATATTATTTAATGATAAAATCCACGTAGAGAAATTTTTAATTTCTAATTGCATGTGATTAGGTCAAATATGGATAGCAGTTGGATATTACATCATCATAATCAATTTAGTACAAAGTACACTGCAGGAGTGAACTCATTTATTGATTTTGCAAAGGCGAATTCGGGTGGGGCAGCTGTTATTAAGTGCCCATGTAGCGATCGCTATAACCGTCAGAAGCATGACTGTGGAACCATGAGAAATCATTTGCACATTAAAGGAAGGATGGTCTCATACCAACAATGGATACATCACGAGGAACCTATAGTTCAACCCGATGCTTCGGATGAGAGCAAGGATGAATCAGAAGAGAATCAGGATAAATATGATGAGTTACTAGAAGACTATTGTAGGAAAATTACATGGAGAAAGATACTTAAGAAAGGGATGATGTGCAGGATTTTAAAAATTTGTTGAAGGCTTCCCACTGTAGCCTATACCCAGGCTGCGAAACCTCAGATACTTTGTTAGCATTTGTTATCAAGATATTGCATGTGAAGGTAGAAAGTGGGTACATCAATAAGTCGTTCAACAAGGTTCTTCTAATTTTTAAGAACTTATTACCTGAAGGTTATGTGGTGCTGACTTCAGTTTATGAGGCGAAGAAATTATTATGTGACTTGGGCATGGGATACAAGAACATAGATGCTTACAAACACGATTGTGTGGTGTATTGAAAGGAGATGCTCAATTGGATAAATGCCCAGAATGTGAACAGCCTAAGTACAAGGTCAATGATGGCAAGCGAAAGAAGATCCCTCAAAAGTTGCTCCATTATTTCCTATTGACACTGAGTTTGCGCAGATTGTATTTGTCAAGAAAGACAGCCACAAAGATGAGATGGCATAGTAATAAGCATGTTGATAATGGGATAGTGAGGCATCCGGCTGACTCCATGGGATAGAAAGAATTTGATAAGAAATATCCAAAGTTTGCCCTAGAGACACGTAATGTGAGGTTGAGGTTAGCCCTCGATGGATTCAACCCTTTCAGTAACATGAGCAACTCTTATATCATGTGGCCTGTTATACTTATGCCCTACAATTTGCCACCATGAATGTGCATGAAGGAGCCATTTTTCATGATGTCATTACTTATTCTAGGTTCAAACTCACCAAGAATCGAGATCGATGTATATCTGAGGCCCTTGGTTGATGAGTTGAAGGAGTTGTGGAATGATGGCTTCTCGACTTATGATGCCTCTACTAAACAGACCTTTCAGATGCATGTGGCTGTGATGGGGATCATAAATGATTTTCCTGCATATGGCAACTTGCTTGAGTGGAGCACAAAAAGTTATAACACTTGCCCCTCATGTAACGACAACTCGTTAAGGGTGAAGTTGAAAGATAAGATTAGGTACATTGGCCATCAAAAATACTTGAAACTAAACCACCAATCGCATAGAACCAAGGCCTTCCACGATCAGCCTGAGTGTGAAAAGAATTCTTTGGATTTACTAGGGCAAAAGGTACTAGACTAGTTAAAAGAACTAGCGCTAGTCAAGTTTGGCAAGAATAAAAAAAAACGTGTGATTCTGGAGAACTAAATTGGACAACGAAAAGCATCCTATTTGAATACTCCTACTAGAAGTACAAAAAACTCTGACACAACCTTGATCCTATGCACATTGAGAAGAACGCCTGGGTAGCTTTGGTTAGAACAATTTTTAGCATAAACGGCAAAAACAAGGACATCGAGAAAGTGCATAAGGATTTGAAAAATATGGGCACCAGGCCAGAATGGTATCTAGTGGAGGGAGGTGAGGGATCCAGCTTGAAGCCCCATGCCTCCTACACTTTGGAACCAAAACATAGAGATGGATTTTATGAATTCTTGAAGTCAACCAAATACCTAGAGGGCTATGCGATGGACCTCTGGAGGTGTGTAACCTTGAAAAATGGTAAATATCTGATTTTAAAAGCCATGATTGCTACATCCTATCCAATGCATCCTTTTTATTGGCATGCATGGCTTTCTGAATAAAGATATCTGTACAACATTGTTTAAGTTAGGCAAATTTTTCCAAGACCTCTGCTTGAAAACATAGAGACAAGATGATTTGAAAAAAATAGGAGGAGCATATAGTTTTAATATTGTGCAAGTTGGAGAGAATTTTTCCTCCTGCTTTCTTTGATGTGATGGTTCATCCATCAGTTCATTTACCATGCGAGGCCATGCTTGGTGGACAGTTGCAATATTGGTGACTGTACCCAATAGAAAGGTAATAGTTAATGACCATTGATTAATTATTTATGTATTAGTGCAATTGCCTTGCATTCAAAACCGTAATTTTTATCATTGGTTGTTTAAAGGTTTTTGAAGACTCTAAAAGGATACGTTGGCAAGCGAGCTCGGCCAAAACATTTGATCGCCGAGGCTTACATTGTCAAAGAGTGTCTTACTTTTTGTTCAATGTATTTAAGGTAGACTAATCGAGTAGAACGCTATGATGATGGTGGCGAACGTAGCCCATGGATGTTGATCTTCACATAAACTGTCCGTCCCATCGGACTGATGCCAAGGTCACATGATCCTTCTTAGGGATAGCATGACATGGCTCATTGGTATGTGCCTTAAGGTGGACCCATATCTACAGTATGTGCTTCAATCTAACCAAATATATTTATGCATTGCTTGTTAACTCTTTGATTTATTCTCTACTTTTACTTATTCATTAAAAGTTGCCTTGAGTAGGGAACACAAGAATTTAGTACAAAATCAAAGAGGTGAGGAAATTGGGCAGATACAATGAAAAGAATTTACAAAATGGCTCAAACAACGTGTAAGATATACAAAAATTATCATTTTAATTGCTAGATGTTATTGGATTACACTTCAAATGACATTAGCATAATACATTTGTCTTAATCTGCTTGTGTAGATGAATCAATTACGAACTAAATGGTCACCGAAAGCTACTGATAGGATGTGGTCATTAGCAAATGGCCCTCGATCCCTAGTAAATCTTTATCAGTGGTGTGATTATAATTGTGTCCGATATCACACTATAGACCGTGAAAAGTGTCGTAGGAGCTAAAGTAGCGGCTTGGTTGTGGAAGGGGAATACAAAGGGGAGAAACATGACTATTATGGATACATCTGCAAAGCATGGGAATTGTCCTATTTGCACGGGGGTAAAGTGATTTTATTTGAATGTGAATTGTACAACACTAGTACCACGCACAAGATAAAGATAAAAAAACATGTTACAAGCATTGATATCACGAGTCGTTAGTATAAGGATGATCCATTTGTCCTACCAAGTCAGGTGACACAAGTCTTTTACGTCAATAACACCAGTAGAGGAAAAAATTGGAGAGTCGTAGAATAGGTCAAGCCTAGGGGAGTATATGATGTATTTGCTACGTAGGATGATGATGATGATGATGGGCCTAATAACACATTTCAGTAAAATGAAACGACAGTTGTTGTCCTAGTCCTCATCGATTGTACTAGTGTCTAGTACTCTAGAGATGATATAGATCCTGAGATCGTTCTTAGTGATGTATTAGTAAACGAGGATGGCCAAGACAAGGATGAAACACTGGTGGAGTATGAAGATGAAGAAGACAATGATGTACATAGTAAGTTTGACTTTGACATGGAATATGCAATGTAGTGTTTGTTTCAGGTTTTGCACACGTAACGATTAAGTAAATTAATAAAGACCTTGCCTTACAGAATGATATTGTCTCTAATTTCATTTTCTCCTATTTTTTGTTCATATATGGATAAAAAAATTCTATATTTCACATTTTATGCTTATTTATATATATCATAGTTACAAAAGATGCCAAACGGAGGGAAAAAATGGGTCAAACTAGGAGAGTTATAAGAACTGACAGTTTGCAAATGAAACTCCCAAGTAGAGAATTAGACGTAAAAACCTACGATTTCCAAAACTTAGGCTCGAAAACTGCCTGCTTGGGGGTCAAAAAAGGAAATGGCCCTCAGAAAAATTGGAAACTAGAACAAGCACTTCACTTGAGGGTAGAGTAACTTGTAGAAACTGATGGTTCATAAATCTAAGTCCCAGTTAGAGAATTAGAAGCAAAAACCTACGACTTTCTAACACTTAGGCTCAAAAACTGCCCGCCAGGGGCCCAAAATGGGAAACAACCCCCAGGAAAATTGGAAACTAGCATGAGCACTTTGCTCGAGGGTAGAGTAACTTGTAGGAACTGATGGTTTGCAAATAGAACTCCTAGTTAGAGAATTAGATGCAAAAACCTACAATTTCCAAGACTTAGCCTTGAAAACAGCCCGTCGGAGGGCAAAAATGGAAAACGGCCCCTGAAAAAATCTGAAACCAGTATGAGCACTTTGGTTGAGGGTAAAGTAATTTGTAAGAACTGATGGTTTACAAATTAGACTCCCAGTTAGATAATTAAAAGCAAAAACCTAGGATTTTCAAATACTTAGGCTCAACAACTGCCCGTCGAGGGTCCATAATAGGAAACGGCCCTTGGAAAAATTGGAAACCACCATGAGCACTTGGCTCAAGGGTAGAGTAATTTGTAGGAACTGACAGTTCACAAATAGGACTCCCGGTTAGAGAATTAAACACAAAAACCTATGTATTCTAAAACTTAGGCTCGAAAACTACCCGCCGGGGTCAAAAACGGGAAATAACCCTCGAAAAAATTAGAAACCGGCACGAACACTTTGTTCAAGGGTAGAGTAACTTGTAGGAACTAACAATTCGCAAATAGGACTCCCGACTAGAGAATTAGATTCAAAAACCTACAATTTCCAAGCCTTAGACTCTTAAACCGCCCACCCGGGGATCAAAAATGGGAAATGGCCCCCTGAAAAATCGAAAACCGGCACAAGCACTTCGCTCAAGGGTAGAGTAACTTGTAGGAACTAATGGTTAACAAATAGGACTCTGAGTTAGAGAATTAGATGAAAACCTATGATTTTCAAAACTTAGGCTTGAAAACAGCCGGCTGGGGTTCAAAAAGGGAAATGGCCCTCAAAAAATCATAAACTAAAACAAACACTCCACTCGAGGGTAAAGTAACTTGTAGGAATTGATAGTTCATAAATCTGAGTCCCGGTTAGTGAATTAGAAGCAAAAACCTATGATTTTCCAACACTTAGGCTAAAAAACTGCCCACAAGGGGTCCAGAAAGGGAAACAACCCTAGGAAAAATTGGAAACCAATATGAACACCTCGCTCAAGGGTAAAGTAACTTGGAGGAATTGACAGTTCACAAATAGGACTCTTGGTTAGAGGATTAGATGCAAAAACCGATGATTTCCAAGATTTAGGCTAAAAAACAGCCCGCTAAGGTTCAAAAATGAGAAACAACCCTTGGAAAATTGGAAACCAGCACTTCGCTCGATGGTAGAGTAACTTGCAGGAACTAACAATTCACAAATAGTACTCCCACTTAGGGAATTAGATGCAAAAACCTATGATTTCTAAGACTTAGGCTTGAAACAGCCCATCGGGGGGTTAAAAAAAGGAAATGGCCCCGGAAAAATCGAAAACCAACACGAGCACTTCGTTCAGGCATAGAGTAACTTATAGGAACTAACAATTCACAAATAGGAGTCCTATTTAGAGAATTAGACGTAGAAACCTATGATTTTCAAGACTTAGGCTCGAAAACCACCTACCGGTGGTCAAAAACACGAAACGGCCCCTGGAAAAATCAGAAACTAGTGTGAGCACTTCGCTCGAGCATAGAGTAACTTGTAGGAACTAACGGTTCACAAATAGGACTGCTTGTTAGAAAATTAGAAGCAAAAACATACAAATTTCCAACACTTGGCTCAAAAAGCACCCGCTGGGGGTCAAAAATGGGAAACGGCCCCGAAAGAGTCAAAAATTGGCATGAACACTTTGTTTGGGTTTTAAGTAACTTATAGGAAATGATGGTTCGTAAATAGGACTCCCGATTAGAGAATTAAATGCAAAAACCTATGATTTATAAACTTTAGCTCGAAAACCGCTTGCCAGCAGTCAAAATGGGAAACGGCCTTTGAAAAGATCAAAAATCAACACGAGCACTTCGCTAGAGGGTAGAGTAACCTGTAGGAACTAGCGGTTTGCAAATCAGACTCCAGATTAGAGAATTAGATGCTAAAACTAGGATTTTCAAGACTTAGGTTCTAAAATTAGCCACCGAACGTCCAAAATGGGAAATGGCCATCAAAAAAATTGAAAATTGGCACGAGCACCTCGTTTTAGGCCAAATTAACTTGCAGTAATTGACAGCTCACAAATTGGACTCTCAGTTAGAGAATTAGACCTAAAAACTAAGGATTTCCAGCACTTAGGCTTGAAAAACTGCTTGCTGGGGTTCCAAAATGGGAAACGGCCCCTGGAAAAATCGAAAACCAACAGGAACATTTCGCTTGAGGGTATAGTAACTTGTAGAAACTAACAATCCATAAGTCAAACTGCCGTTTGGAGACTTAGACAGTAAAGCCTATGATTTTCAACACTTAGGTTCGAAAAACTACCCGCTAGGAGGTCTAAAATGGGAAATGGCCCTTGAAAACCTCGAAAACTAGCACGAACACTTCACTCGAGGGTAAAGTAACTTGTAGGAATTGACAATTCATAAATTGGACTCCCAGTTAGAGAATTATATGCTAAAACCTAGGATTTTCAACACTTAGGCTCTAAAACTAGCCGCCGGAGGTCCAAAACGAGAAACGGCCATCAAAATAATTTGAAACCAGTGCAAGGACCTCATTTGAGGCCAAATTAACTTGTAGGAGCTGATGGCTCACAAATCAAACTCCTGGTTAACAAATTAGACCTAAAAATATTGGATTCTCAACACTTGGGCTCAAAAATAGGCTACCAAAAGTCAAAATTAGGAAACGGCCAGCGGACAGCCCGAAAACGGGCAGAAGTACCTCGGTCGAGGCCAAAGCAACTTATAGGAATTAACTGCTTGTGATTCATACTTCTAGTTAACGAATTAAATGAAAAAACTGCCTGATTCTGAACACTTAGGCTGGAAAATAGGCTGCTGAAAAGCTTAGGAAAAAATTCTACATATATACATGTTTATCTTACTTCTGTAATTTAGTTCATTGAAAAGATTCTAATGTTGTTTTTGTCATTGTAGATTGATGGACGCTTTAGGGTCGGTTGCAGACTTGTAGGTGTTTTTATTTTAATTTTAGTTTATTTGTATTTGTATATTAGACATTTATATGGGACTGTAATATTTGTTAAATGTGATAAATGACTTGATGAAAAATGGCAATGGTTGTTTGTTTATTTAGTAACTCTTGTATGCATGCATTTCTTATGTTGAATACAAGTAAATGAACAAGTTTATATTTGATACAGCTGCATCAATAGGTTTATCGGAAAATTATTCTGAAAAAATAAATAATATTTTTTAACAAAAGATTTTTTGCCTACCACAATTTATCGACTTTTTTTTCATCGGTATAAGTGAATTGAAAATAATTAAAAAGGACAATTTATTTTATCGACTTTTTTTGTCAGTAAAATTAAATGAATTTTTTCGGCAGTAAAATTAAACGAAAATTAAAAGAAAAATGAATTGAGTTTACAGACATTTTTAAACATTGGTAAAATTAAATTTCAAATTTATAAAAAGGGGTAATGATTTTACCATGTTATTTAAATGTCGGTAAAAGTAATTTCAACATTTAAAATACGAAAATAATATTACCGACATTATAAAAACGTTAGTAAAAGTGAAATTAAAATTTAAAAGAAAAATGAAATGAGTTTACCGATGTTATTAAATGTCGGTAGAATAGAAATTATCGTTGGTTAAGATGTAATTTGTGCCAACGGAATCTAATTCCATCGGTAAAATCTTTTGTCCACGACTTTTTACCGACATTTGGCCGACGTAAATATTTTCGTCAGTAAAGTGTTATGCCGACATTTTTGTCACTTTTGGCGATGAAAATTTTCATAGCTAAACATGTAAATTGTTGTAGTGCCTAGTATGATGCACAAGCAGTCAAGCACAAAGATTTTGCATAAGAAAGGTCATAGGATTAGCCTAGATCACTAGACAGCTCCTAATTGGTGAAGAAAACATTTGAGCCTACAATTCGGTCTTATGGAACCTTAGTTGACCAGGTAGCCACCAAGGAGTAGTGGAGATGAACTCGCTTAAGTACTAGTTTCCTGAATAGTCAAACTCGCGCACCCTTAGGAGCAAAGGCTTTGTTGGGCATCAACTTTGGTCAAAGAGGGCAATTAGTGCAACCGTTAGTGGTCTTCATCCTATTTAGCTCGAATCCTAGGGTCTCATTGCTACTTGATTTTAATTAAGGCTAGGTCCTAATGTGAGAGATGGTTAAACCTAGATAGGCAAGGATCTGGTGATGAAATCCAGTCCTTATCTTGTTAGGGTGAATTGCTCTTAACTAAATGTGTAGGCCCAAATTAAATTGTGTGATAAGCAAGGAATCATAGTATTACAGAAATTAAACAACCAAGTCCACTTGCAGATAAAAGATTTGTGGGTTAAGGATAGAAGATCTTATAGTGGGTACACGCAATTCTTATCTTATGCAAGCTTATCCTTTTTTCTTTTAACAATTTTAACAATTCCACAAAGTTCCATGTTTAAGCAAGCCACCTATGCAAGTCTCCTTTGCAATGAAACTTATAAGAAAGAAACTCTTGTTAGTAAATCTTAAGTTAGTAAAAAAAATCAAACTCTATCTAAAATATAAAAAAAATCCTAAGTTATCCAATCCAATATAAAATCTATGATTAATCTAAACAACTTAAAGGATAGAATTTGAAATTTCTAACTAATCTAAACACTTGATCAAAGAAAAAAAATCAGTTTTTTAATTATTTAATGAAAATATAAAAAAAATCCTAAGCATTTAAAACAAATCTAATGAAACTCAAAATTAAAAACATTTTGTTTTTTTCTTTTTTTAATAAAATTAAAAAAAAATAAAATAAATGTAAAATTTTTTTATTAATTAAAAATTCTAAAAATTCAATAAAATTAATAAAAAATAAAAAACCAGAATTTTTTTAATCAGAAAAGCAAACTAAATAAAAACTAAGGATGAAAAACATAATTATATGAATGATGCAAACTACTACAACCTATGTATGCTCATGAACCTAAATATGACTAAAATACTAGAAGAAAAAATCAAATTTAAATAAAAAAAATTCAGAATTGGCTCTTTGGCAACGGCACCAAAAGCTTGATGTAAACTTAATCAATCTACTTAAAACTTTAAGTGAACAGTTGTCTTGTCAAGACAGTGGCAAATACGGGTCAATCCCACAGGAGCACTTTTGAATTTTTTTAATTAAAAATCTAAAATATCTTTTAACTGAAAGATTGTTTGAAATAAAACTAAGAATATCAAAAATTTGATGCAATTGAAAGTATTGAAGAATCAATGGAGAAAACATATGAGAGAATCCAAAATCCACTAAACAAGATCATTAATCTATTCATGCAATTATTCTATTCTTTATCTTAAAATAACTTAGATCAGAAATAAATCAATGTTTTCTATTCGAAAGATTTTTCTTACACAATAACTAATTTTTAATAAAAATAATAAAATCATCACCCAATACTAATTCACTTACAAAAGAATGAAAAGTCATAAGCATGACTTATCAAATTAAGCATAAACTATCAAAAGATCTTAGCCCTAAGCATAATCTATCAAAATAAGCATAAATCATCAAATTATTTTCGTTAGAAATCAAAACAGAGGGTACCTAAGGCATAAAGATAGATCTATTATTCTAATTATGTATTCATTTAAAAGAGATAAGAAAAGAACAAAATAACCACATGAATTAAAATAAAAATTTACTTAACTTCATCTGTGTGTTTCGATCCAAAGGACTAGCTAAACATTGCCAAGATCTTCATAAAAAATTTCATTAAGAGAATTCTTGTACAATATTCACTCTCTAAGAATCTTTCTTCTACATTCCCAATTCTTGGAACAAGGCTCCAAAAATACCTAAAAAGTTAAAATAGAAAATTAATCAAAGGAAGAGAGATGGAGGAGAGAGGAGAGAGAGTGGCTAGAGGAGTGAGGGGAGTATATGCTCTCTTGGACATCCATGGCTTGGATTTATAAGGTTTAGATCCCCTTGGTTTCCTTATTTTTTTCCTCTTTTGTAGCTTGTAAAGTCTTCGTTTCGAAAAGTCCCTTGGCTTGGCCTTCAAGTTAGTAAAGACTTAGCAATTTTTAAGAGATTCTTTTTTGCTTTCTTTTAGAAACCAATCTCTAGACAAACTTTCCATATTTAGAGGATTCTCCTCTTATGTACAAGTAAATCTTCTAAATAAGCTTTCCTTCTTTAATTTTTTGAAGATTTTCTTCAAATCTTCTTTAATTTTCTTGGAAAGAATAATGCAAGGATGGTGGACCCTACATTCATCATTAATGTACTTCACTTGAGGAGAGATGGACCCCACCCAAAGGTGTATAACATGGAAAAAATTTTCAATCTTTTTACAATCCCTTCTAAAAATACACAAACAATTTCTTGAGGCCATAACTTTATCGTTTCAGCTCTGATTGATGCAATCTTTAATTCTATTAATATCTACTCGAAAAAAGCTTTCCAACAGTAGTTAGATTATCTAATTCCGACCTTTAGTTTGAGAGTTATGACCATTTTAATCTATACCATCCAAAGAAAAATAGAATTGACTTTCCTTTTCTGAATTCGTCTTCTTTGACTTTCCTTTTCTTGAATTCTTATCACCTTGGCTTTTTTTTTTTTAATTTAAATTTGAATTCTTTCAACAACTTGAGACTGTGACTCTCCTTTGACCATTCAAGCATGCATGCACAGGTGTGAAGCCAATCTTTCAAATTTCTTTTATGGTGTACCTCACATGTTCTGCTCACATCTTTTTGCATATTTTAAGCAAACCAATAAAAACTGAAGAGCCCACATTGAAGCGGGACTCGTTTAAACAATGTTTTACTCTAATCAAGAGTCTTCTAAGAAAAATTATAAATTTCTAAATTAATGCAAAAAGTGTGTGAAAAATATAAAAATTTAAGCTCTTAGGTGGAAATGCATGAAATGAAGAAATTCGATGCGTAGTGATGCAATTCATCTAATTAAACCCTAATCAATCCTAAAATGATGTATAAATATGCAAATTCATGAATTTAACAATGAGACAATATTTCCACCATTAGGGGGAGATAAAATAATTCTTGAAGAACATATTGTTCTTGTAGAACAACCTGTTCCTGAAGAATAATGAAAATTAACATTGGAGTACTTCCACTTTATATCTATATCTACATGCTTCGCAATGTGAAAATAAAGCATGGAAAATCATGCACGTATAAAAACTACAAGTAATTTAGCTGATACATTTAACGAGACAGTAGAAGTGACTAATTAGTCACATGTGCCAACCATGAAGGCACTTGCCAAGATTAATGTCCCTATAGGACAAAGTTAAAATATGATAGTAAAATAATATGTCATATGCCATGAGCATGGCAAACCTATAGGTTCAAAGGACTCAACTCATTAGAAAATGAGAAATAAAAAAATCATCTTCATGTCCTCCCAAAGAGGCACATGACGCTCCTGAAGGGGTTATGGTAAAATCCGTTTTCTATAACAAAAGCCCCTGATGAGACTTTGGTGGCCTTTGAAGAGTCACCGGTACCAAATAATGAAGAGATCTCTATACTTTACAATTAATCGAGAGAAAGAGATAGCATAAAACAGGAAATATTCATAGATGATGCATTTGCATATGCGTTAGTTTCACAAATATCAAAGGAAAATGAAGATGATTATTGGAAAAAAGAACCACATACTAGAACTGAATGTCAACAAAAAAAAGATTGACCAAAATGGAAAGGTGAGTCTCTCAAGAAATGTGGTGTGCTTGGACCTATAGTACAAACCCCACAAGGTGTTAACCATGTAGGTTACAAATGGGTGTTTGTAGGATAAATGAATGAAATGAATGAAATTACCAGATATAAGGCACGACTAGTGGCAAAGGCTTCATATAGAAACCATAGATTAATTATGAGGAAACATACTCCCCTTTTATGGATACAACAACATTTAGATATCTAATAAGTTTAGCAGTTTTTCAAAATCTAGTATGAAGCTCATGGATGTTGTAACTACTTAATGTACAGGGACTTAGACACTGAAATTTATATGAAAATCCCAAAAGAATTTGCTTTACCTAAAGCAAATTCAAGGAATACATATTCATTCTAATTAAGACAATCATTGTATAGCCTGAAGCAATCTGGAAGAATATGGTACAATCATCTTAGTAAATACTTGTCTAAAGAAGGGTATGTAAATCCCATTTGCCCATGTCTATTCAAAAAACAATTATTAAAAAAATTTGCAATTGTGGTAGTTTATGCAGATGACATAAATTTAATCGGTACTCCAAAAAAGCTCGAGAAAGCTATTGGCTTTTTAAAAAGAGAATTTAAAATGAAAGACTTTCTAAAAACAAGATTTTGTCTTAACTTGCATATTGAAATAAATTTTGGTAGAATATTAGTCCATCAGTCTAATTATATTGAAAATTTTTTGAAACATTTTGGTATGAGCAAGCACATCCACTAAGTACCCTCATGGTTGTTTGGTCATTAAATACAAAAAAGATCCATATCATCTTAAAGAGTAAAATTAAGAAATATTAGGTCCTAAACTACCATACTTAAGTGGTATGGTGTCCTAATGTATTTGGCAAAAAGTACTAGACCAGATATTTCATTCTCAATGATTCTATTTGCCAGACATAGCTCTGCACAACTCAAAAGTAGTGGACTGGTATCAAACATATCCTATGAGATTTACGTGGGACAGCTGATTTAGGTTGAATTTATTGTAAAGATTCCAAGTTCGTGGGTTATGCAAATTTAAGATACCTTTCCGATCCTCATAACCCACTCAAACAGGTTATGTCTTTCTTAGTGGTAATGTCACCATTTCTTGGCATTATACTAAACAAACTTTGGTAGCTACTTCATCTAACCATGCTGAAATTTTAGCTCTTCATGAAGCTAGTCATGAATGTGTATGACCAAAATCTTTAATTCAACATACTCGTAATTCTTGTCAATTGTCTTCAAATACATATATCCCAAGCATTATTTATGAAGAAAATAAAACATGTATTACACAAATTCAAGAAAGTTACATCAAAGGAGACAAAACCAAGCAGATTTTAAAAGTACAAAAAACTAGATCTCACCAAATCCTAAGGGAGGGGGGTGAATAGGACAATTTAAACTTCTTACCAATTATGTGATTAATTTCATATACAAGCCTCAATTTCAAACAATACTAGATTAAAAATAGAGTATAACTTAGATGCACAAATTAATCAAGTGAAATGCTCAAGTTTGTGTATTCTAGTAATATGCAGATATTCTAATTGAATTGAATCAAGTTGATTTAGCACAATAGTGATGAACAACACATAAGAGTATTTTTTATCAATCAGTAAAGCATCCACTACATAATAAAACAATTCACAAGATAGAGGATTTGTAGTGGTTTGGTCCCAGACCTACATCCACTCTCAGAAGCAAACACTCTTGGTTCTACTAATGATGAGGTAACTACACAAGTACACCTTCTGCAACAGTCTTTTGATACGGTGGTTTGTCTTCCACCAATAGAATCTTTTTGATCCAATGGTTTGATCCCAGATCTAATTTACCAACCACAACGATTTTTGATGTGGTGGTTTGTTTTCCACCTGATACAACAGATAAATGAATATGAAGGGAGCACCAAAACACAAAATGTAAGGATCTGGATCCCACCAACCCTAATCTTCCTTAATTAATCTTGTTTTATACTCAGTAAACCTGACTAAGGCTAATTTAATTCAAAACTATTGGGTTTGGCGTCTTGGATAGGTAGTTGGGTGGAGTTTGAACCTTACTTCCGTAGTCAAGGGCCTTTTTGTAAATTGTCCTTGCATCTTTTGGACACCTCATCCATTGCCCTCCGTGTAATTTTTGCGTAGACCATCTTTTGTATTGGCTCAGTTTAATCCGAACTTGTCCTGGGTCAATTGAGGTCCATTTGGCCTAAAGTGTAATTTTATAGAAAGCTCGGGCTTGCATGCCAACTATAGGAAAATTATGTTTAAAAGAGGCTCAACATCTCTTCCTTTGTTCCCTTCCTGGTTACTTCTCTCTTCTTAGCTTCTTCATCTTCCCTTCAACGTTTGGAGAGCACCTAGGCTTGGGAAGGTCTTGCATGCAAGGGTGGGAATTTTTCTTCTCTTTCTCCTTCATTCCCTTCCCTTTTCCCCATGCATTTCTCTCTAAGAGTATTTCATCTTCCAAGCTACAACTGTATAAGGTGAAGGTCTCCCTTTATTTCATTCATTTTGGGTTTATTAGAGTTATAAGGACTCAACTACATGACATGCATGTGAATCTAAGCCTCATTCTCCATTGCATGTTTTACTTGTAGAGAACCCATTCCAATTTAGAGATTTTCCTCTAAGCATAGTAAGGAAAGAGTTTGAGAGGCTAACACTAGTAAAAGGCAAGTATTTGAGTTGTATATATTGCATGCATGATTAAGTTATTACTATTGAGTTAGCTCCTTGCATTTTTCCAATTTCAGCCATTCTCATTGTTTTGATTGATACAAAATGTGGTATGGAGTGAGTTAGGATGTAAACATGTAATAGGAGGGTGTGTGGGTGTTGAACTCCATCAGGTACATTATAATCAAGTCATAGAAACTCCCCACAATGAGGTTTTGTATTGATCCCATACTGAAAATGAGCTACAGAACTAACTTCAGGTTTTCTGAAGCTTACGGCAAAGCTACGGCTAAGCCGTGAGTGTTTACGGCTCAAGGTCTAGAGAGCAACAAATTGGGTTTTTGTACTGTGGCTCACTCACGGCTGCACCGTAAAATGAGTTACGGCTACACCGTAACCCGACCATACCCAAGCCGTAAGCCTTCCTACGGCGAGCTTTCCAAAGAGCTCAAAAGACCCATTTCTTCTACGGCTTACACACGGCTACACCGTGAAATGCCTTACGGCTAAGCCGTAACCCGACCGTAACCCAGCCATAGGCTTAACACGGCTAAGTTGTAGGCTAATATACAGCTAAGCCGTGAATACGTCTGTACTGTTAGAGGAAACATGAATTTCTCGGCTAAGCCGTAGAGTTGTATACGGCTAAGTCATATGAACCCAGTGAATTTAGGATGTTAGGAATTCTTCATTGATCTTATAGGGCCTTAGTATTGGCACCTTTTTACTCTTACACGGGCCCAACTGTAATGATCCGTCAAGGATACGTTAAAGAGGATAAACGAATTCCAGATGATTTCCCCAATGTCAAGTCATGGATGTTGGCATAAGAAGGGGTGTCCTCTATGCATATAAGGTAATACTAAGACGCAGTAACACCACGACACTGGATGTCTTATGAGTACATCGTGTTGAATGTCCTTGGGGATCATGGGTTACATAATATGAGGTGGATAATGATTCTTGGATACTCCCTCAATTCGAATGCATTCATATTGCTATGATAGATTACCTTCGACATGATTTGTTATCGGATTCATTTCCTCAAGCAAAAAACTCGAAGCAATTCAGACCTGAGCTTCTAATGAGTGCGTGTCTGACAAACCAGAGCTTTTACTGAGTGTGTGCTTACTCACCAAGGGTATAGCCGAGGTTCGGGCCTTTGTAGCCCATATGCATATGCTTTGCTTAATTCTTCGTTTGCCTTCATGATTAACTATTCCTTATGTATGTTATGACTAGTTTAATTGAATCCGAGTCGGCACCACTTAGCTTGCGCCCTTTTGGGTATTATTATGTCACTACTGCAGCAGTTTATGGAGGAGATGTCGGCAGTCCTCGGGAAGCTAGATTGATCCCTTAGCGGCCCATATGTATGCTCCCTTTCGGGAGAATAGAGCATCGTGGTTGCCATTCAGTATGTATGATCTTTAATTGTAATTCTTCATCCGTTGTCATTCATGCACCATATGTCTAGTAAGCTTTTATTGCTCCCTTTAATCAGGGTATACTGTTGAGTTCAATTGATGTATTATGTTATCCTTTTTCCATATGCCTCAGTGCTTGCTTAATCGTCGTGTTAACAGTGTTACCCTTGGTATTGCAGGTACAGAACCTAGTACCAACTCGAGTGTTGATGCGCCTTCGGAGAGTGCCCCAACGGTACCTCAGGTTGTAGACGATTGGAGGGATGATGATGTCTTTTATTAGTCATCCCACGGAGTGCGTCAATGTTGGAGCTGTTACGGCCACCCTTTTTGGTTTTCCTTCTGGGAAAGTGCCCATTGGACCTTTTGTGCTTAACCTTTAAATAGCAGTAGGATTATATGGATTGTAATTTAAAAGACCTCAGCACATATGTACATGTATATACCTATCTATGTATGAGAAAGGACATTTTCTTTAATTGCTCTTAGTCATTATTGAGTATTTCGCAGGATTTCAGTTATGATGAGTTATATTAGTACATGTGTTGGCATACCTTACACGTTCCTGTGGAATCTCCCTTATAGGAATTCGTGCATAATTCTCCAAGGCACGGATTTCTACGGGATTACGTATCCACGCCCTGGGGGCCCACTCAAATCCCCAAATTCCTGGGATCGGGGCGTGACACAAAATAAGTTACCTTAGCCTTGATTGGTGCTCTTAAAACTTGAATGAAGAACTGCAAGCTTTGACCTCTTGTAATTGGTCCTTCGTAATGTTGATCGTTTAATAAGTGCACAGCTAAAGGAAGAGGTTTTGGGATCTAGGAAAGTTAGGGTTTTTCTAGATTTGGTTTAGGGCTTTCCTAGATGAGTATCTCTTCTTCTCTCAAGAATAATGCCTGTGAATGATCTTAGATTGGAGAGGAGATGGTGGTTGGAGCTTTGTACAGATGTTAATGGAGGCTTGGTTGCTCCAAAAGATTCTCTAGAGGAGTTTTTGTACTGTGAGGAAAGTGTTTCTCTTAAATCAAAATATGCACCAACGGACGGGTCTTTGGTTAGGGTAAAGTTGCTCTACGGCTCAGCTGTATATCAGGTCATATACAACAGCTAGTTTGACCCAAATCTAAATTTTGGCTCTTACCACGAGGCAGTAAATCCTTTTACGGCTGAGCCATAAGGCTAGCTTAGCCGTAAATGCTTGCGGCCTTGCTAAAAGGTAAGCTGCAAGCCAAAAGAGCCCAAAATGTTTTCTCTGGGTAGTGAGCCATGGGTTATTCGGCTCAGCCATAATCCAAGCTGGAAATACCAAGAAAAATGAATTTTTAAGAAAGTATTTTCCAATAAACTTAGGTTTTTGTAAGGTATTTTCAATTGGATTTAAAGCATCAAATTATCTTAGCACTCATTGAGAATCTTCCAAATGATGAGCTTGATTGATCTTGATATTTCTTGATTGAACTTGATCTTCCTTGTTCGAATGGTCTTGATGCATATTTGGCTTGAACTATGACTTTGATATTTGACTTTAGACACGGAATTGACAATATAGATTAGTGCTAAACTAACTATGGCACTAACAATCTCCCCCTTGGTCAATTTCATGACAAAATACTTACTATAAAAAAATACAACATTTTAAACCCAAACTTATAATCAATAAGACACTTGTACAACTTCTCTTTCACAACTCAAAATACTCCTTTAAAGACACAACTTAATACATCTTACTATAACATCAAGGAATCCTTTACTCACCCTTAGATGTTGCATGATCCTATAATAATAATTACCTGCAAAAGAACTTCAAGCACCATGCACCATAAAGGAAGGATTTTTTTTGTTTGTTTGTTTGTTTTTTTTTTTTTTTTTTGTAACTTCCCTAAAGTCATTAGTTCTCCCCCTTTTGTCACAAGTTTGACAAGGGATGGCAAAAAGAGAGAGTAACAAATAAGCATAGTTAAGAATAAAGCATGCCAATAACTACATCAAATGATCCAAAAAATACAAAGAGCATATAGTTAGGCAATTAACAGTAGTGATAATAAGTTTTGTGTCTAGTGAGCACACATCCAACTAAGTTAAGTCAAAATAAAGCTTCACATCCAAAATAGATTAAGACATTAGTGTTATCTCTTGTAACAACGAAATAAAGTACCAAAACCAAAAGGAAGCTAATCAATTAGAGGGAGGAGATGGAAAGGGAATCTTGACATCATCTCGCCTATAGCTTTTAGAGATTTTGGACGAGTAGTAGAAAATCTTCTTCATCAGTTTCTCCATTTTTTATTGTCTTTGTTCAAGAGCTACCATTCATGCTTAAAAAGAGGTGGAAGGTGAAGTTGGAGGAGGCTAGACTTGTTCTTCATGATTTTGTGTTGGATGAGGAATTTCTTCTGCAGAGTCATCTTCATCCCTAGGATTAGCATGACTTGGGCCAGATACTTGTTTCTAAAAGAAATGCATGTTTAGAATATTTACCTTACCAAACACAGTATGACTCTTAAGTGTTTCATCAGTAGGTAAGGAAACCCCATAATAGTAATCAAGACTAGTCATAAGATAGCCAAACAGACATGCATTCATGTTTTGACCAAAAAAATCCCCAAAAACAAATAATGGAAGTACAAATGAGGGAAGGAAGATAGACTCTGACACCCAATATCACGCAATACAAAACATTAGTCATGAAGGGAGTTAAATCAAAGAAATTTTCTTTGCAAGGGTAGACATTACATGTGAAGATAGCATGTAAAATTCTATATCAGGGAAACAAGGAGGCAACAGGGACCTTTCCTTTCCAAGGAATTTCATAACCATAAAGAGCAAGAGTGATAGTTCTTTTCTCTTCTTTGGATAAAGAGTCCTTGATGACAGTATGATGGACATTGGACAAAGACATACTTAGAAGATCAGAGATCATGGCAAGATTAATAACATTGGTACTGTAATACCTTGACCCCAATAAGCCGGTTTAGTAGTCAATTACTCTTGCGGTTAACGCATTGTTAGAGGATTTGTTTGGGTCATTATGTTTTATTCTTGTTGGGTTAGGTTTGGAGTCTTGGTTAGGTAGTTGGGTTGAGTTTTACCGAGATAAAGTAGCTTCAGGCCCTTTTTTGTAATTTTTTATTTTAATTGAGTTTGTCATTTCGGCATCATCTTGATGTCATCGTTGTCTTTTGTATTTCTTGTTACTTTCCATAACTAACTCGGAATCATTTGGAGACATTTGAAATGTCTATGTACTCATTTGACTCGAATTGTAATTTGTATAACTTTTGGACCTGGTTGCAAATGGCTAAAATATATATATGTCACCGCCTTTCTTTCGTTCTTATCCTCTTCCCTCTTCTCCTTCATCTCTCGCTCTCTTTCTCATTTTTCTCCCATCTTCGCCTTAGCTAGCGTCAAGCTCTGATTTCTCATGCTGAGTTTCCTCAATTTGAGTCTAGAAATAAGTGAAACTTGATTCTTCATTCGTAAAGGCAAGTATAAACAATGATTGGTTGAATACATGTTGGTAACTTGTGATGACTGTGATTTACTTCAAATATCTTAGTCTATGCATGTTTTACAGCCCTCTTGGTTCTTCTTTCATTGTTAGGAAGAGAAATAAAAGGTTTTGTAAGCATTAGGATAGTGTGTAACTAGCTCTGTTCGCGACTGCTGTATTAAGGCCAACCAATTAGTCCTGATAGTCCGACCGGTCGAATTGAGGTTCTAGGAGTAGGTCCGATCGGTCGGACCTGTACCCGATCGGTCGAGTCATGCACATTGCAGTCATGTAGGTTCTTCATATAAATGGTTTTAAGTCTAACTAAAGGCCTTTCATAAACCTCTTAGTGGCCTAATTGTCAAGCTACATAATGGACCAAGAATCCCTTACGGTCCTGTTATAGGAGCACTGTGACTTCCTCTTACGCCTTACATAGTTACACCTTAGGATTAGATACAGCCAAGCTTGAAGATCAAGCAAAGACCTCGCAAGGATGTGTTAAAGACTATACCAGACTTAGCAGGCCTTTAAGACTTAGATTTCTTACCTTTATCCTAGCCTTGAGTCATTTATGAATCGACTCTATGCATATCAAGGAGCTTCAGGGCCGACCGGTCAGTCTTGAACCTCAATCGGTCGGATTTTGGCTCTAGATGGAGTCCGATCGGTCGGACACTTACCCGATCGGTCGGGTAAGTCACCTGTAGACTTGTAGGAAATTAAATGTATATAACTTCCTGACCTGTTTTATGCTACTTGGAGGCCTATAGCCGAACTACACGAATGACCGAACATATGATTATCATGAATGATCTTGAGGGCTGAGATGCATTCATGAATGTTATCCATTTGTTAAGCACCTCCCCATGGGTATTGGTTTAAGGGACTCCGGTACTCTTATTTGGACAATGAGACACCAAAGGAAAAAAAACCAAGTATCAAATAACTTAAAACTATATCATCATACACGGTTAGTAACAATGGATAACTAGTTAGGATTGGCTAGTAAAAGATTGTGATTCCGGTACATGATCCGATTTGCATTGCATATTTCGGTCTTGCCCTCCTATTCACATGATACGCATTCTGCGCTGGGGCAACGATTAGATATACCCTGAGGGCTCTGTCCATAGTAAATCCCGGGCGGAAACAACTGATTTCCATGTTCGATGCTACCCATTGGATGTATGTGAGTTGATAAGCTCTAACGCATTACTCATCTGTGACATCTTGTATGGATAAATTGTAATCTCTACTCTTTTGTATGTTCACATCGCATTCGTATGCCAATATTTGCATCATATTCGGATGCCCACTTGATACAGTAAGTTCTATTAGTTCGCTTGTTCGATTGGTTTGATCGTTCGGTATGTCTCAAGACCTTGAGCATTGTATGTATGATTTGATTGTATGCACGTATGTTATATGTTTGACATAATATGATACGCATGATCTACTCAAGTTCAAGTATTTGTTTGATTTGATATCACCAGGCACTACTCAACTAAGCCTTAGGATACTCGATGGAGTTGAATTTGGCGTAGTACGTATGGCTTCGCTGTAGTGAGTTTATGTCTTAGGGCTTCTGGACCCCAGGAATCGAGACCCATCTGGTCCATGGTGTTCTCAATATGTGTGTGCTCTCTCCGAGGACGGAGAATATGGCATGTGTAACAGCCACCTAATGCAATATTTCTGCTATTGACTCGTATAGCATGTTTTATTCATTGAACGATTTGCCTAGTATACGAAATTGCCATCTTATATGATTACCTGTCACTGATTCTGTTAGACACAGCACGTGTCACCTTTATATTGTTTATACTTTATCGAGTCGTCGTACTCACTCATTGTTCTTGGTGTTTCAGGTGTTTCAAGATCAGAGTCAGTTCCCAATCCCTCAAAGATCAACCTAACTTCGGAGGAGATCATTGTTGCCCCAGTGGGACGGGGAGTGGGTGTGATTAATCCACTCCAGAGAGCGCCTTGCATTCCTTTCATTCCTATTCACTGCATGTTAGTGTTTTATCTATTGTATATGTATGTATTGAGTATTCTTTCATGTATGTCTTGAGACATCTGTTTTCCCTAGTCCTTATGTTTATTGTACCTTTTCTATGTTCTTTGTGCACTGATACTATCTATAGCTTTCGTTTATTGCACGTGTGATACATCCCTTGTATATGTGGACCTAGACCAGGTTTAGGGGTACATATACGGGAGTACATGTGTCACTGATTAGGTTTTCTCCTAATCCCCGATTTCTTGGGCTCGGGTTGTGACAAGTACCATAGGTGAACTCAATCTCGAACCAGAAATTGTCTAGACTTGCTTTTTTTTATAGATGCATACGTTGTTCTTACAATTGAGGGACAAGTATTTCCACCCTATTTTAATATATTGTTCCACCTAATTTGGCAAGAAGAGCATGAACGTTGTATTGTTGGAGCACCAGAATATCTACACTTTTCTCAATAATGAAGGATCTTTTTGCAAATGACCTATCTTACGTAGGTTTCCTTGGTACTAAAACTCTTGGGGATGGAGTAGAATTACGTCTAGACATAGGTCTAGATGAAGTACCTATAGTTTTGTGTCTATTACCATGAGGATAAGCACTTTTAGTTCTAGGAGGTATGTTGGTGGTACAAGATAACATAGATAATCTCAATCACACCAAGAGAGCAATAAGAATGATAAAAAGATAATAAAAAGAAATTTCTACAAGGATATTACACTAGGTCACATGATTCCACCGTCGTTGATAAATCAAGGCAAAGAGGAATGGTGCACAGTGAGTGTTTGTTATGGTCTCAATGCCATAATGTAGAAAACAAGAGAGAATTAAACACACATTCTCAGATCCCATCTCGAACCTCAAGCACAAGTGGCCCCAATCTCACAGATTCACAAAAAGCAGATGAAAGAAGTAGTGGCTACACTTCTTGGAGAAGAAGGAAGAATAAAGACAAGTAAAGAGCAAGAGAAAGGAAGGAAAAGGAGATGACCTTAGATTGATAGATTCATAGGATATGAAGAGGAGAAGAATGGAGCCCTAGCTGTGAATTACAGACGCCCAAACAACAAAATGGGGATGACTTTGCCCGTATGGATATAAAAAGGAACCCAAAAAATATTAAAATCCACTTTTACGGTTTAGTTGTAAAATGTAATATAGCTTAGCTGTAAGTGAAAAACCTTATGCAAATACAATTTACCCGTAAAATGAACTATGGGTCAGCTGTAAAATGCACTACAACTTAGCCATATGGCCCTGTATAAAGCACAAGCCTAGATTTTAAGAAACTTAACCAAAATAAATTCAACAAAGCAAATATTTGTCAATCATATAAAGTAACTTATCTTAAACAGCAAACACCAATAGATTTTCTCAAGTTTTCAAATTTTGATGCATCTGGAGGCTTTGTCAAAATGTTTTCTAATTGATTCTTAGTGTGAATATATTTTAGCATGATGATTTCTTCTTCAAACAATTCTCTAATGAAGTGATGTCAAATATCAATATCTTTTGTCCAAGAATGCTGGACCAGATTTTTCGAAATGTGTATTGCACTAGTGTTATCACAATATAAATTCATTATTCCTTGTTTAATTCCATAGTCCATAAGTATTTGCTTGTACAGAATTTTAAGCAGTAGCTTCCAGCTGCAATATATTCAGTTTTTGCAGTAAAAAGGGATGTAGAATTTTACTTTTTACTATGCAATGCAACTAGATAATTTACAATATAAAAGCAACCACCACTTGTGGATTTTTTATCATCCAAGTTTCCAGTCCAATCTGCAATTGAGTATCTAACAATGAAGGATGATGAATCATAGGGATACCATAGACCATACTCAGCTGTATCTATAGTATATTTGATGATTCTTTTCACAATAGTCAAATGGGATTCTTTCGAGTTAGATTGATATTTGCACAAGCTCCCACACTGAAAGTTATGTCTAGTCTACTTATAGTAAGATAGAGCAAGCATACTTAGATAATATATGCTTGGGTCAATTTGATAGTTGTACTCATAGTGGTATTGATGTCTCCCAGTAATTAGACTAAATCATTTTACCAATTTCCTTGCATACTTTGACTGCGAAATGAAAATTACATCATGTATTTGTTTATTAACTTTAAGACCCAAGAAGAAGTTCAGTTCTCTAATCATGCTCATTTCAATTTCAAATTACATTAAATTGGTGAACTTGACAATAGATTCGTCATATGTAGAGTCAAATATGATATCATCAACATATATTTGGGCTATTAAAATAGAATCTATTGTCTTTTGGATGAACAATGTTTTATCAACACTCCCCCTTTGTAAATCATTTTCTAATAAGAATTTTGTTAGTCTTTTATACCAAACATGACGTGCTTGCTTAAGACTATAAAGTGCTTTCTTTAATTGAAATGCTTGATTAGGAAACTTTGGGTGCATAAATCCTTTGGGTTGTTCAACATAGACTTCTTCATTCAAAATTCCATTCAAGAAGGCACTTTTGACTTCCATTTGATAAAGTTTAAACTTTAGGAAGCAAGCAATTGATAATAAAATTATAATAAATTCCAATGAGCAACTAGTGCAAAAGTTTCATCAAATTCAATACCTTTAATTTGAGAATATCCTTGAGCTACTGTCACGCCTCGATCCCGGGAATTTGGGGATTTGAGTGAGCCCCCAGGGCGTGGATACGTAATCCCGTAGAAATCCTTGCCGTGAAGAATTATGCACGAATTCCTACAAGGAAGATTCCACAGGAACGTGTGAGGTATCTGACACACGTACAAACATAACTTATCATAAACGAAATCCTGTGAAATACTTAGTAATTATCAAGAGCACATGGAGTTCATAGTCTGTTAACTTTCAAAAGTAAACATATATATGCATATGATAGTGTTGAAGTCTTCAATTACATTCCAAAATACTAGTTAGGAGTGTGAAACAAAAGGTCTCAAGCATAACAATGATAACTCCCAAGAATAACGCGCTCCGTAGGATGGCTAGTAAAAGACGTCGCCATCTTTCCACTCGTCTACACCCCGAGGTACCGTTGGGGTACCCTCCGGGGGCGCGTCAGTGTCCGCGTTGGGACCGGGTGCTGGACTTGCAATACCAAGGGTAACACTGTTAACACGACGGTTAAGCAAGTATTGAGGCATATGAAACAAGTATAACATAATATATCAATAAGAATAATCACTGAACATGATGCATGAGTGAGAAATTATAACTTAAATGTCATACATACTGATTGGCAACCACGACCCTCTATTCTCCCAAAAGGGAACATACACATATCATATGGGTTGCTAGGGGATCAAGCTAGCTTCCCGAGGAGCGCCGACTACTCCGTCGTAAACCTACTGCAGTGGTGACATACATAACATATACCCAAAAGGGCGTAAGCTGAGTGGTACCGACTCATATCCAATTGTATCAATCATATCATACCCTTGGCTACCAAGCTCGTACTCATTAGAAGCTCTGGCTTGTCAGACATGCACTCATTAAAAGCTCAGGTTTGAATTGCCTCAGGGTTTTGCTAAAATAAGTAATTCATGTTGAAGGTGGTACATCATAACAATATGGATGCATTTAGCTTAAGTAAGTACCTAAGGAATTACTACCTTCACCCCAAATAAGTAACCTATAGTCCCTAAGGGCATTCAACATGATGTACACATAAGACGTTCGGTGTCATTGTGTTACCATGTCTTGGTATTGCCTTGTGCATACGGGACGCCCTTCTTATGCCAACATCCATGACTTGCCATTGGGAGACCCTCCGGGAATCATTCATTCTCCCCAACATGTACTTACCATTAGCCCTCTGTAGTGGTATAGAAGGTGCCAATACTAAGGTCCTACAAAATCATTGAGAGTCCCTAACATCCTGTTTTACTGGGTTCTTACGGCTTAGCCGTGTACAAGGCTACGGCTTAGCCGAGTTGGTCAAATTCCTTCCGGATTTTCAGGCGCAATTACGGCCCAACCGTATGTTGGCCTATGGCTTAGCCATGCTAAGCCTACGGCTAGGTTACAAGGAGGTTACAGTGTAGCTGTAGTGTATTCCATGGTGCAGCCGTGTGCAAGCCGTAGAAGAAACTGGGTTCCCTGAGCTCTCTGGAAAGCTCGCCGTAGGAAGACCTACGGCTTGGGTATGGGCTGGTCACGGCGTAGCCATATTACATTTCATGGCGTAGCCGTAGATGAGCCGTAGTTCAAAATTAGGTTTTGTTGCTCTCTGGACCTTGAGCCGTAAGTACTCAAGGGTTAGCCGTAGCTTCGCCGTAAGCTTCAAAAACGTGAATTTGATTCTGTAGCTCAGTCCAGTTCGGGAGTCATTCAGAACTTAACTTAGGGAAGGTGTTCCTGACTTAGTTGAATTGTCCCTAAGTTTTTTCAACACTCACACACCCTCCTATTTCATTTCGATCATCCTAACTCAGCCCAACCTCATTTTTGCTCAGTTAAAATAAGAAACAGTGACTAAAATGGAAGTGGGTAAGAAACTAACTCAATAATTCAGGACTTAATAACATATAAGCACACATGACTCTAGTACTTGCCTTTTCACTAGTGCTAGCCCTCCCTAGTTCTACTTGTCGTGTGGGTGGAGGGAAAACTCCAAATTGAAATGGGTTCTCTACAATAGAACATGCAATGATAAAAATAGGGTTTAGATTCACATGCATGTCTAGTAATGGAGTCTTTATGACCTTAAACCTAAGAGAATGAAACAGGAACTCATTCTTCACCTTGTATTGCTGTAGCTTAGAGGGAAGAGCACTCTATACAGCACTCTATACAGAAAGTGTAAAGGAAAGGGAGATCAAGGAAGAAGAAGGTGGTAGGAGACCACTCTCTATGCATGCACACTCCCAAAATTCCCGAGCACTTCGATTGTAAGAAGAAGAGGAGAAGAAACCCAGAAGAAAGGAGAGCTCCAATCAGTTGAACAAGAGAAGAAGGAGGAGTTACGTGAAGCTTCCTTTTTTAAACATAATTTTCCTGAAATTACAGGCAAGTCCCCCCTCTTTCTAAGAAATTCCGTTTAGTCCAAATGCACCTCAATTGGACCAAGATAAGCCCGGATCAACTCAGGCCCAACACGAAAGATGATCTACGCAAAGGATTACACGAAACAATTTATAAAAAGACCCTTGACTACTTAAGTAGGGCCCGAACTCTGCCCAACTACCTATCCGAGGCCTAAACCCAATAGTTTTACTCTAAATTAATCCTCAACAAGTCTTAATCAATAACAAACAAGGTTAATTAATGTAACTAAAATTAGTGGGGGTTCGGGACCTTACAGCTACCAATCTTGCTTTGTTTCTAACAATGACACCATTTTCATCATGTTTGTTTTTGAAGATCCATTTGGTACCTATCACATTTTTATCCTATGGTCTTGGAACTAGGTACCAAACATCGTTTCCTGTAAATTGATTTAATTTTTTTTCCATAGCATTTATCCAATCATTTTCAGAAAATGTTTCGTCAACAGAACTTGGCTCTAATATTGGAGTAAAACACAAATGAGTCATAATATTCTCCACTTGTTTTCTAATTTTTACAAATATTAGGGATTACCAAGAATCTAGTTTATAAGATGGTCCTTGATATTAACCAGATTTTTAATGGAATAGACATCTCAGTTTTTACCATGGATTGTGTGGGTTTAGTCACTAATGGAACTACTACGTCATCAACTTCATTAGACTCTATAGATTCATCATCTATAGTAACATTTATTGACTCTTGAATGACTCTAGTTCTCAAAGATAAGACTCAATAGGACTGACTATGTGTCGAAGAGTCTAAGAATATTCCCTCGTCACTTTTCGAGTCAATCTTACCCAACTGTTCTCAGTCTTTAAGAATATAACATTTGCTTCCAATGATCTTAAAGTAGCTGACATCTGGTTTCTTTTCATACCATAGCTCATAGACTATTTGATTTTTACCAACCTTAAGATAGACTCGATTAATGATGTAGCAACCAATACTAACTGTTTCAGCCCACAAGTCTCTAGGAAGATTTTTACTATAAAGCATGGATGCAGTGATGTCTTGAAGGACTCGATTGTTCCTTTCCGGCACTCCATTTTGCTGAGGAGTTTTAGGAGTTGAGTATTCATGGTGAATGCCATATTTATCATAAAACTTGTCAAATTGATCATTTTCAAATTCTCCACCATGATTACTTTGAATTAAGGCTACTAAAGTGCTTTTTTTATTTGAATTCGTTTCACAATCCTTTCAAATTCACCAAAGGCATTAGATTTTTCTCTAAAAAATGCAACACAAGTGAATCCGGAGTAGTCATCTACCATAATAAGAACATATTTTTTCCTACCTCGACTCTCTCGTTTAATTGGTCCAACTAGGTCCATATGAATAAGTTTTAGAGGTCAAGTGGTTTTTATGGCATTCACCTTTTTATGGGAACTTCTAATTTGTTTCTCTTGTTGGCATTCTCCACAAATTGTCTTTTCTTATCTACTAATCTTAGGTAGTCTCTCAATATATTTGTTCAGTTGGGAAAGTCCTTGTAGTTTACATGCCCAAGTCTTTGATGCCACAATTTATCTTCATTGGTATTAGTCATTAAACAAGAAGAGGGAGATGAAGAAGTTGAAGTATTTGATTTACCTACCATATAGCACTTGTCAGTAGTTCTAAGACCTCTTACGATTATCTTTCCATCTTTTGAGATCTCACAACCGTGACTATTGAAGTTAACTATATAATCTTTATCACAAATTTGAGATATGCTAAGTAAATTATGTTTCAAGCCATCAACACATAACACATTTTCAAAAGCAAGTAGGTTTAGAACATTCAAAGTTCCTTTACCAACAATTCTAGTAGTATTGCCATCTCCAAATGCAACAGTGCCATTGTCAAATTCCAATCATTTTAGAGAAATATGTTCTATCACCAGTCATATGTCTTGAACATCCCCTGTCCAAGTACCATGTTGATTGATCTCCAGCTTTAAAAGCTATGTGAACCACGAGATTCTTGTTCTTAGGTATGCACCTAGATGTTCTAGAAGTGGATGTACTACCAGACTTTTCATGTTTCACTTAAAATACTTTATGTTGGTAAAAAGGAGTTTTAAATTCTACTTTTGCTTTACCCTTTTTAAATTCTTCTTCTTTGTATCTTTCAAATTGTTTAATTAACTTCTCAACTTCTTTTAACAAGATATTCCACTTTTGATTCAAAGGAAAATTGTTATAGTAATTTGCTTTGTTTTTTATTTTTGATTTTCCCATTCTTTTCTAGGTTCAATGCTTTTTATAATGTTTTTTTCTATATTTGGTATTGTGTTATGATGAATTTTTCTTAATTTGCACTCAACTTTGAAATGACCCTTTTCACCACAATAATGACAAGTAGTACTTGATAGAGAAATATGAGTATTAGTAGAGGTTGTGGCTTTATCTTGAATACTTTTGGAAAGTGCATCTTCTTTATCCAATACACTTTTGGCAAATACAGTTGCAAAACCTAGAGAATGTTTAATATTTTTGTCATATCCAAGGCCAGTCATGTCCTTATAGGTTTTCCTAAGTTTGAATAATTTTATATACTTCTCATCATTTTAGGTAAACCTATACTTATACTTTTCTTTACATCATCTTAGTTGAGTGACTTCATTGTAAAGCACATTATTTTCATCTTTTAACTTAAAAGCCTCCTTTTCCTTTTTTAATAATTTGATTACATTTTCTTGTTCTTTTTAAACTTTGCTTTTACTATTTCAAGTTCTTGGATTAAGGCTTCCTTTTCCTTATTAACAATTTCAACATTTTCTTTTAGATTTTTAATTTTTGTTTGTTGTTTACTTACAGTTTCAACTAGTTTACATGTGCCCTCATAGAGCAATTCATAGGAGTTTGTTGTGTCATCATTATTCTCATTATTTGAATTTTTATATTCACTTTTTAACTCATTCCCTAAGGTTTCTTCATGTGCCATTTCAGAATTAATCATTTCCTCAGAGAAGTTGAATGTATTAGTGGTAGCCGTCTAAACTGTATACGTTTCTACTTAATTTTGATGTGATTCATTCGAGTCTGAATCTGATTTAGATGAATCATCCCAAGTTGCTACCAAATTCTTCTTTTTGTATTTCCATTTTTTGAGGACAATTTGTAGATATGTGCCATATCTCTTACATGTTTAACACATGGGCGCCTTAGACTTTGCTTCCTTACTTGATCTACCTTTATGTTTATCATTGTTAAAATAATTTTTGTAATCTTTCACAATCTTTTTCTTAAATTGCTTTAGAATCTTTTAGCTAAAAAAGCTACATCTTCATTATCATCATCACTGACTATTTCAATTTCATTTTTAGATAAAGGAGTGGTGTAAGAAGTGATTAAAGCAATTGACTTCTTTTTATCATTATTGAATTTTAGTTCAAAAGTCTGAAGGGATCCCATTAAGTCATCTATTTTCATTTGTTCGGAATCCTTGTATTCTTCTATTGAGGTTACCTTAGGGTGGAATCTCTTCAAAAGCAACCTCAAGATTTTACTACAAATTTTTCCTTCCGGGAGTGTTTTACCAAGAGCCTACATTTCATTCACTATTTTCATGAGCTTCGTATGAAAGTCTATAAACATTTCATTTTCTTCCATGCAAATATTTTTAGACTAACTGGTGAGCATTTGAAATTTAGATTTTTTTACCACAGAGGTACCCTCATAAGTCACTTCAAGGATTCTCCAGGCTTGTTTTGTTGTAGTGGTTACCAAACTGGCTTTCTAGAAAGTGTAGTTTGTTCTATCAAAAAGAGGAGGCAAGGAAACTCGAGATTTATAGTGAATCTAGTAGTAGGATCTACTTTGGGCTGTTACAGCTTAAAAAGTAACCCGTTCTGATATCAATTGAAAGTGCAAAAAGTAGATCTCACCAAGTCCTAGATAGGGATAAATAAGACAGTTTCAAATTCTTACCCAATTATAAGATTAATTTCATATACAAACCTCAATTTCAAACAATACTAGATTGAAAATAAAGTGTAACTTAGAAGCACAAATTAATCAAGTGAAATGCTCAAGTTTGTGTGTGCTAGTAATATGCAGGTATTTAAATTGAATTGAATCAAGTTGATTTAGCACGAGAGTGATTAACAATACATAAGAGTATGATTATTAATTCTCAAATTCTTACCCAATTATGAGATTAATTTCATATACAAGCCTCAATTTCAAACAATACTAGATTGAAAAAAAAGTATAACTTAGAAGCGCAAATTAATCAAGTGCAATGCTCAAGTTTGTGTGTGCTAGTAATATGCAGGTATTTAAATTGAATTGAATCAAGTTGATTTAGCACGAGAGTGATTAACAATACATAAGAGTATGATTATTAATCAATAAAGCATCCACCACAAAATAAAATAATCCACAAGACAGAGGGTTTATAATGGTTCAGTCCCAAACCTACCTTCACTCTCAAGAGCAAATACTCTTGGTTCCACTAATGATAAGGTAACTATACAAGTACACCACTTGTAACAGTTTTTTGATACGGTGGTTTGTTTTCCACCAACAGAAATATTTTAATCCAATGGTTTGATCCCAGATCTACTCCACTAACTGCAACAATTTTTGATGCAGTGGTTCATCTTCCACCAGATACAACAGATAAATGAATATGAAGCGAGCATCCAATCACAAAAAAATTACTTAGCCTTGGTTGGTGCTCTTGAAGCTAGAATGAAGAACTCCAAGCTATGACCTTATTAATCGCTTCTTGGTGATGTTGATTTTCCACTGAGTACACAGCCAAGGGAAGAGGTTTTGGGATCTAGGAAGTTTGAGTTTTATTCTAGATTGGGTTTAGGGCTTTCCTAGATGGGTCTTTCTTATTATTTTAAGAAGAATGCCTTTGAATGATCTTAGATTTAAAAGGAGATGGTGGTTGGAGCTTTATACAAATGTTAATGGAGGCTCGATTGCTCTAAAAGATTTTCCAGAAAAGTGTCTATATGGTGAGGAAAGTGCTTCTCTTAAATAAATATATACTCCAATGGACGGATCTATGGCTAGGCTAAAGTTGCTCTACTGCTTAATTGTATATCAAGTCATACACAATGGCTAGTTTGACCCAGATTTGGATTTTTTGCTCTTACAGCCACGCCTATGGTTTAGCCATAATTCTTTCTACTATTTAACCATAAAGCCTTATAGCTTAGCCGTAGGGTTAGCATAGGCCAAAAGTGCCTAAAAAGTCTTCTTTGGATAGTGAGCCATGGGTTCTTTGGCTTAGCCGTAATCCAAGCTGAAAATGCCAAGAAAAACAAATTTTTAAGAAAAGTATTTTCTAATAAACTTAGGTTTTTCTAAGGTATTTGTAATTGGATCTAAGGGATCAAATTACCTTGGCACTCATTGAGAATCTTCCAAATGATGAGCTTGATTGATCTTGATCTTCCCTGATCGAACTTGATCTTCCTTGATTGAATGGTCATGATGCATATTTTACTTGAATTATGACTTTGATATTTGACTTTAGACATGGAATTGACTATAGAGATTAGTGTTAATCTGACTATGGCACTAACACATTTCACTAAAGTTCTTCTTTACTCATGAACTTCATAAAAAAACTAAGATTGAAGTAAAGCAAGTTCATTGAAGTAACAACCTAGCTGATCTGTTTGCCAAGTCTTTGCCAGTAAAGTTCATCATCAAACTATGTGAAAGGTTATTGTCATTAGGGGGAGTAGTTAAATAGGGGGAGAAACTTGTTTATGAGATTGCCATACGTAGAGTTCATCATCAAAATATGTGAAAGGTTGTTGTCATCAGAGGTAGTAGTTAATTATGGGGAGGAATCTTGAAGTATGTCACCCTAAACATCTATGCACTATACTCTTTTTCCTTTTCTAAGTTTTATCCCACTAGCTTTCCCTAGTTACGGTTTTAACAAGGCAGCATTCATTATGCACATCTAACACCTAATTTAATGATCCTAAAAAATGTTGTACTCTTTTCCCTTTGCTTTGGTTTCTCTTTTTGGATTTTTGTTTACAAGGTTTTAATGAGACAACTATCATTGAATAATGATCATCCAAGGGGGCCTGTTATAATTTAAATATCTTAGGGTGGAGACGCACATTAGGACCCACATGAGATAAAGCTTGAACAGGATAAGAGTCCTACCCTAACATGTTACTTGGAGAGAAAGTCTTCTCATTCTATAAATAAGACTCTCCTCACCCTATTTTGTATGTGCAAATCTCTCATTAATATATCTTTTACTTTCTCCCCCTACTCCTCTCTCTTCTTGTTCTATTATCTTCTTATAGTATATGCATTTCAACACAAGGAAAATTTTCTGGCCCTGCCACTTTTTTGGATGTAAATAATAAAACCTAAAAATGTAATATAAGGGACATGTAGTATAGCTTTAATGCTCTTAATCCATTTGAAATGAAATTTAGGTCAGTTGTTGTACATAAGGAGTATATGATAGATTTACAAAAAAAAAGGGGGAAAAGGGAGTATATGATAGGAATTTAAGGGTGCACAGGACACTGCCGGGTCGTGCCCCATCTAGGTTGGGTCGTGCAGACCATGGGTCACCCTTTTTTTCTAAGATTTTTAAATTAAAAAATTAAAAATAAAATTAAAATTACTATAATAAATTTAAAAACATTAATTAGTGAAAAACATGAATTAAGTTATATTCCTTAAATGAAGTTTGTAATGACTTTGATGATAATATACAATAAATTTAAATAAAATTTACAAGTTACTGATAATTCCAACTTTTTAAAGTTTTAAAAAGAAAATAAATACTAGAAGCATGAAAGTAAGTTACAACTATGATGATAATGTCTAAGTGTCAGTCTAACTTGAATAAAAAAATACAAGTACGACAACTTTATTAATACTATGATATGTCTAATGCTGAAAAGTCATCCTTTATTTCTTCATCTGCCATCCAGTTTTGGTTTAGCTTCTCCACTAAAAACCAATCTCACAAATACATGCATGTCTCCATCATTTCTTCTAATAGCATCATTCGTTTGTTGTCAATAAATCTTTCACCTGCACTAAAAGCTTTCTCTATGATAACTGTAGACACTCAAATTGTTAGTAAATCACAAACCTTGGTGGAAAGCACAAGAGATCTAAATCCACTTGTTTTCACTGAAGCAAAAAGATTGAAATCTATTTCATCATTTGGGTCTTCAGTCAGAGCAATTTTTAGATACATTGTTAATTCATTGATAGGGTGATCGGAGTTGGAGGAATAGGAACTACTTCCAATTTTAACTTAATTTTTAAGAGGACTCCATATAGCTTTCTTTTTCCCTCAAAGAGACAGTTGGTGTTTCCAATCTACCCATTTTGACAAATTATTCAAAACAAAGTTGTTCTAAATAAGATTTGAATATAGAAATATTATTTACACTAGTAGCATTCATATTAGTATTTATTGCTTCATGTAAAGCTTTTGAACCTTTTAATTTTAACCTAATGTCTAATACAAGGGCTAAACAGAATCTTATTAGATCATTTCTCCAGAACTGTGAAAACTTCATTTCCATTGCTATACACATATTCCTAAATTATCTATGTTTCTATATATTTTAAATGTGGTTTAAAACTTGAGAAGTTGTGCGATAATACGCCCTAGAAAAATAATACAGCTACATCATAAAGAACTACTAAAACATCTCTTATTATTTCAAGAATTTGCCAATCTTCTTCATCTATAAAAATATTTGCATGTGCTAAATAAAAACCACAATGCTGATTAACTGCACTTTTATAATTATAAGTTTCTCTAAATGTTTTGCATGTAAAATTCCACCTATGTTTCACATCAAATTGTAGTTTTTTTGGGTTGTTGTTATAGTTTTACAAATTTTCTTCCAATTTTATTTTCTTGAAGGAGATGAAAAATATAACCTAAAATATATGTAACTACATCCATTCATTATAGGCCTAATAAATTTTAAACCTTTTTGCACTATGAGATTTATGATGTGACATGTACATCTATTGTGAAACATAATCCCATTTAAATCAAGTTTAAGCTCTAATTTTAACATGTCAGTTGCGGTATTAATAGAGCTTACATTATCTAAAGTTAGTGAAATCATCTTATTTTGAGTCTTATAGTCTCTTAATTTTTCTAGGATAATGGCCTCTATTCTACCACCGATAAGTGGGTACTTAAGTAAAGAGAATGAAGTTACTCTCTTTTGCATGATCAAGTTGCTATCGATTTAATGTGCATTTATTGAAATATACCCAACACTTTGTTTAGAGGTTCATTATTCGTAAGTTAATCCTATTTTTCTAGTATATTTTGAAGAGCAATTTTTAAGTTTTATCTTTCGCTTTTAAATATTTTTATTTCATCATTTCATGCAATATTTCTGGGAATCGTTTCAAATAAACAAGTGAAGGGCTCATTTACAAACTCTTGCAATGATTCATTCTCGGCAGTTGGAAATGACAATTGATTAATTAGAATAAATATTACAACTTGGTATCTAGCATTAGAAGGGTTACATGAAAAAACCCCTAAATTATCATTGGAAGAAGTTCCACTACCCCCGCCACCAGATTATCTCTAGCTTGTTTAAGCAAACATTTTTTTTTTTTTTTTTTGCTTGTCTAACAAGATGGTCAGTGCCACCTAACGACTTACAACCATAATATTCTATACAAAAAATACATTATGCCTTTTCCACCATTGTTCCAGTGGGATCCATAACCTTTATTATTTTGAAATGTCATCAAACTCCGAAAGTTCTTTTCTTTTTTATACCAGATGCATGTCAAGTTTGGGAAACATTTGTAGGATTGCTTCCCACATTATCATGTTTTCGTTCTGTAACCAAATGTACAAGTTCAGTATGTTAATCATTTAAGGTAAAGTCACGGTTAAAGAGTTGTGATGGTCCAATCATTTGATAAAAACCCGAATAAGTAATTATAGATATTATATTTTTTGTGCTAATTTATATAAGAAAGTGGAGAAGATGTGACTTATTTTATAGTATTAATTTGTACATCCTAATTAAAATCTAAAACTTAAATTAATAAATAACTCAAGAGCTTAGAGAATGAGGTCTAAGGGTTTTTATGGAACCTCCAAAGTTGAAGTGTTCAAGGTCCCAATCCAATTTCTAGAGTACAGTCCAATTAACAATGGTAGAAATATAAAAGAACAGTAGATCAATTAACCACAAAAAGAGAAACACACGATTTTTACGTGAAAACCCAACATGGGAAAAAGTCATGAATCCTATCACCTAGACCAATGGAAACCAAGCATCAAAAGAATGAACATTTATAAGATACTCACAATCCCTTCCTTGTACGCTATAACCTAAGGACTGTAGTACTATCACTTGTCGATGACCATGCTATTCACTATTCTTCCATTACTTATGCTTGATCTAACATCGCTGCCTTGAATCCGCAAGATGAACAAATCTTCCAAAGATGTAGAAGCAACAGTCTCTAGATGCCCTCCAAGTCAGCACAATCTCTTAATTGATGTTCTAGAGAATAGGGATCCCCAATATGTCTCTTAGGTTTAGAACAAGGAGATTAGATCTTCAGGGCTGAGAAAGGAACCCTTTAAATAACGCCCAATCCGTGCCTTAGGATTATAGTCCATGTAGGAACAAAATAAGTAGTTTTGGCACAAAAAAGAAAGTGATTTGCACAAGTCAGTGGGGTTTTCTCTATGCTTCATTCAAATGAACGATTGTTGGTTCGAACGAACTAAGTTTCCAGAATAAAGTTTTCAATTCACTCTAGTTCTAACAAATGATTCTTGTTTCGAACCAACTTTTTTTTACAAACTTTCTAAGACCATAACTTTTTTGCTTTAGTTTCGATTGATGCAATCTTAGACTCTATGAATATCTATTCGAAAAAAACTTTCTAATGGTAGGTAGATTACTTTGATCCAACATATAATTTGAGAGTTATGACCATTTTAATCAAAACTATTTCATTCAAGCAACTCGATGAAGCATGCAACAGTCTAATCTAAAAAATAAAAATTACAACTTAATTAGACCCTAAGTTTTGCCCAACCCTTGAATTAGCCAACACTCAAATATTCCTAACAAGACCTTTCACCAATCCACCTCCAATAGTCTTTATCACCCACAAAATTCTTACCCTTTGAGAGCTTGAAGATGTTTTTTGGTGCCTTACAACTTAGCAATGAAAAGTGAATTTAGAGAACTTAGAGAGAGCCTAGAGAGATTAGAGAGTGTAGAAAGTATAGAGAGTGTATAGGTGAGTGTTGAGAAATGAAGAGGAGATATTTAGAAACTTAAAAAAAGGTTGAAATGACACAAAATACACCTCATTTGATCTTTTGTGGCAGTTGGTTAGGGTAAAATTTGTAAAAGGGTAAAAAGTATCAAAATGACACAAAATGCTCCCTATTTACCAATTTTTTGCTATTTGGGTGGGGGGACGGGGTTTATAGACGTTGGGCATGGGCCAGGCCATGTCGTGTCATATTGAGTTGGGCTCCGTGCCATGACAACCCACGACCCAAGTTTTTTGCACGCTGGACCACGCCGGGATAGGGCGGCCCACACATATTTACCCTCGTTGATAAATGGATTTGATAAATGCTCTAAGGGTGGAGCTTTGCAGAAACCTGAAACACACCACCACTCCCACCCCCCCCCCCCCCCCCCCCCCCCCCCCCAACCCCAACAAAACAACTCCTTTTGATTCTTCCTTTTTTTTTCTTTTTTTTTGTATATTGGCTCTTAATCAAAGAATTGGAAAACTCTATAATATTAAAGAGAACATTGGGTTTTTCTCCATATTGTCCCCAACAAATTTCCTAGTTATGCCTATTGCATGCTCTAGAAATAGAATTAAGTTGTAAATTTTCTTGTGTCTGCCCTTTTGAGCAATACAAGCAATTTACAATGAAGAGAACGACTCCTTACCTTTGTGGTAAGGAGTACTTGTTCTCATTGGGAGGTCTGAAATTCAAACCTAACCCTCCACTCTCATTGGATATGCGTGTTTTTATTACCTCGCATGTGTGAATTATTTTCGTGGGACATGTGCGAGTCCCCATTACCTAGCATATTTGTATCTTGTATGTGTTTGTATCCAAGTCCGATCCCTTTACAAAACAAGAAAAAACTCACAATGAAAATAATAAATTGGCATTTTACTTATTGACCATTGAACTCGTTCCTTAGGGTAGCAAGGTAGAACAAGAACTCTTCCCTTTGTGAAAAAAGTTGGTGGTGGCAGGTCTAAATCCCTAGCTATAAAGGTATGCTAGTAAAATAAGTGTTCTAAAACTCCACTCTGCTTGCCGAGTCAACACGCACGAAAAGGGCCAACATCAAGGACAAATGCAACAAAGTGATCAAAAGCTCATCCATAATTGCTCGAATTGTTAAGAAAAATGACAAATAATCATTTTGCATCACCATTGATAGTTCAACTTTACCTTCTATTTTTTTAGTTAATGTCATTAATAGCCATTGGTCATTTATGCATATGATAGGAAAATAGGATTTACCATTTGATAGGAAGATAGGATTTATGTATGTGAGCTTTTCAGATATAAAATTTACACATGTAAAATATTTACATAACTAATCATTGAATGGTTCTGATTTTATATAAAAAATGATCTCACGCATCTAAAAAAACTATGCAAATTTAAGGCATGAAGCTGAACTTTTGGATTTAATAGGTCAATAATAGATTTCAATGGTGGCATTAAAAATTAGGAGACAAAAGAAGTCACAAAATAGAAAAGACTATGACCGGACGTGATACCACCACCTGTCCCCCAAAAATCTGCACCGGCACCTTTCTAACAAGAAAGCTGTAAAAGGTTTTTCACACCTTTCAAGTGTGAAGATTTTCATATGAAAATTATCTCATTTGATTACTATTTTTCCACTTCATTTACATAGCATAGGAAAATATGTAAATGGATGTACAACAACGACCCCTTAAGGCCAGATATGATGTTCTACAGGGAACACATTGCATCAAACTTGGCTTCAACCCCCAAAACATGGATATATTTAATTTCCTTAGCTACTACACCAAGCATGGCCGCATTTTACATTTTTGCCTTTGATCCTTTATTGTCCAGAATATGATTAATGGACTTCTCTTAAAAAGATTCTAAAAAGTTGAACTAGATTTAAATAATCAAAATTTAAACTTTGTATGAAGGTCAAACAATTGTAACTTATGGCCCATGTAATTGAATATATAAGATTGTACAAATTCTACTTATAAAAATGGTTAAAATTGAAGAAATAAATGTGATTTTCAAAAATAATAATAAATCATCTTCCCTTTCATTTACCAAAAAACTTATCTTCCCTTTTTAAATGGGGGAGGGATGAGGGGATGAATGCCGAGCCATCTTAGGAATGTTAGGGTTGTAGCTACCTTACCTTACATGCTTAACCGTTTCCCCTCCTATCCTTCATCATTCACCTTTCTAGTAATCTTTTGATAAGCTCATTTGATCATCATGAATTCCATTATTCTATTTATAGGATGTTTGTTTCATACAATTGAAAACCTAGGGTTATATCCTATAAGTGGTTAAAAATAACCATCAAATAATCTCTTCTCTAATAAAATCTTTTAACTACTTATGAAAATCAAATAGAGAATGGCCCCTTAAAGTGCATGTTCTCATTGTGAGGTCATGGGTTCAACCCTAGCCTCCGCCCTCCTTTCCATTTGTGAGTTTTTATTGCCTTACATATGCAAGTTGTATTTTGTACCTTTACATGTGCAGGTCCCCATTACGTTGCATGTGCAAGTTGTGTCTTCTCCCCTCATATGTGCGGATCCCCATTACCTCACATGTATGAATTGCATTTGTGTCCTCACATGTGTAGGTCCCCATTACCTTACATGTGTGAGTTGTGTCTGTGTCCTCACATGTGCAAGTCTCAATTATCTTGCATGTGTGAGTTGTGTTTGTTGCATGTGTTAGTTAAGCTATGTCTGTATTTAGGTCCTAGCTCCTCAGCTATGTTACTAAAAATAATGAAAATCAAATTAAAAGAAAAGAGAAATGAATACCTAGCTATTATCCTAGTAATTTTATACATAGAAATATCAAGTTTTTATCTTACATCTATACCTCATATCTTTCACCCCTCACCTCTCTTTGTAATCCTTCATTGTTTCACATTTCACCATGAACTTTTATGAATTTTATCAAACAAGCCCTATGGGTTATTCATTCCATTTATGGGACATTCGGTAAATATTCATCTCACTAAACTCTGTATTACACGAATAACTAAGGGTCAGTGTCTTTACTAGAATTCAAGGAATTCATGTTTAAGGAACTTTTGAACTCCTAGGCACAATGGAATTCCTGGATGCTTCATTGTACTTGAACATCAAGAAATTCCACAAAAAAGTAAAGGAAATGGAATTCTAGAGTTTCCTTAGGTCATTTGAGTCTTTTCAACTAACTGGAATTTAGAAACTTTTAAAAAGAAATATGGAATTTGAAAATGACAGGAGACAAGCTGTTACATCATTTCTCAAAAATTCTGACGTCAAAAAAACATGTCATAAATTATTGGAAAGAAATAGGCTATAAAAGACATCAATGAACTCAATACATTTCAAAGGTGAATCTCACAAAAACAAGTTTTTAGAAATTTGAATTCGATCAACATGTCTAACTTTTTTTTCGGCACCCTAGCCAATGGGGTTGGGTTCCATGAGAGAGCCTGCACACATGGCAACAAAAGCCATCAACGCAAGCAATGATGCTCGCACATGTTAGAACAAAATTCTGCATCGTGCCAAAGGTTGCATATCCAAAGTTCGAACTTTTGACATTCAGGTGAACACTGCTACTCCTTGCTGCTAGCTTAAGTACCCGTTCTCAGATCAAACTTGGTTGGTTAGAAGTCCAACGTATGGAGTTGGTCCAATAGTTACCACCGACACGAAGTCAACAATGGAACTAGTCACAATAGAAGTTCTTAATCAATGAAAAAAATGAGAAATTTTAACAAAATACTTTGAAAGTGTAGACTATAACAAATGTCATTTAAAATTTTATAAGTATATTTTTGGTAAAAAGTATTTTCCCTACTAGGTACTGGTCCTATTTTTATTGGTAAGCATCGAAAATCCTTCACCATTCTTTGAAAATTCCCCATTTTTATGCATCTCGTTGTTTGTAAGACCTTTGGCATGTGATCAAATATTGTACTGATGTCACATTACGGCCGATCAAAAAGAACCATGGATTGGGTTGAACTTTAATGTTGAGTAGTTCAAGCCCTAGTCTGTCTTTAGAACATTTCATTTAAATAATACTGGATTTTAATTTTCTAATCCAAAACTTATAAAAGTATTGGAACTCATTCTCAGTGCCTTCAACCGTTGCTTCATTTACATGTCAACTACTTCGAAGATTAATTCACTATAAGAAAAGTCATTTTTGCAACGTAATTTTTTTTTTCACCACTTGAAGCTGTCGCAGTTTTTTTTTATTTTTTATTTTTTATTTTTTTCTAATTCCCAGACACAACGTAATTCTCAGTTAGCTCTTCAAAGAGCCTGCATTAGCGATGATTTTAGCCATTAAAAAAAAATTCGCCTCTAAGAAAGACAAATAGCTACAGAAAACAACTGCCGTTTTGTGGTTTTTCCGCCACTAAAGTGACTTTTCCTATAATGATATTTTTAGAAAAATAATGATTAACAATTTATCATTTATTTTTTTTTCTTTCAACAAAGTGCCAATTAAAACAATCTAAAACATCAACCAAATACGTATTAATTATGAAAAATTTTCTGCACCGGGATCTCCTCGAAATCTAAATGGCCATAAGGTTTAGGTTTTCTCCTTAAGATCTTAAATTCAAATCCCCCATATTTACAAATACACTTGTCGAAGCGAGCTCGTGTACGCGGAGGAATAGTCCTGATTGATTATTGACCGGAGGCTATATACCTTTGTAATAGAGAAAAAAAAAAGTGTGTACAATTATCACTATACCAAAAATAAAAAAAAAGATTCCACTGGTTTAAAATCCATGAAAAAACATGTTCCACGCTACAAATAACTGTACAAAGGATTTTTCACATAAAACGATATCCATTCCAAGTTTAAAAGAAGTTCATAGTACAGTTTTAAAATTTACCTCATATGCAGGGAGATGGTCCAAAACTTCGTATGAAACAGCGAAAATCCAAAGCCATCAAAGATGGCGTCATATTGCTTTCAACTGTTGTCCGAGTACCATGGATTTTTTACCAATCAGATGCTCCAATGATCCGAAAATGCTTGCTTATTATCTACGCTAACCCTACATGCAGTCGATGGCCAATGGACACATGACACCTAGCAAAGAAAGTCTATCGGTGGATTGTAAAAGAATGTTCTTGGATGTCTCTAATCATAGACGATCTTTTCCTCTAAAAAAAGAGAATTTTCCCCAAGGGCAACCATTAGTCATGGACAATTTAACCTTATGATCCAGGTTTTAGAAAATTATCCAAACATTCGCCTTACTAATAATTTTTTATGCTATTGAAAATTTTTAACCATCTTATTTATTTTTAATATATTTTTAGGCAATTTTTATCTAATATCGTAAAAAAATTTTGATGCCACAAATTTTCTATCTAATAGAGGTATAAAGCACAAGTATTGAGAATGTCTGGGTGATTTTATTAGCTTTCGTTATAAGGTGAGGTTATTAATAACTAACGATGGCTGTGATAAAAAAAAAATCCTCTTATTCCTTTAATTTTCACCACTTTTTTTATCATGCATTTGTTAGAATCTCCATGCATTAGCATCCATGAAACAAATGTCTCTAATAATTATTTATTTTTCAAAGCTTTTTCCAAACATAAACTTATAAAATACAAAATTTACATTAGATGATAACTGAGAAATCATCATAATAAGTTACAAAAATATAACCACCAATGTAGAGGAAGTATGGATTCAGGGTCCAGAATTTAGATTTATATTCCTTTTTCAAAATTTGAATTACTAAACATACTAGACAATATAAGTGGCCATTTAAATTAAAATAAAAAAAAAACAGTTTTATTGTTTCATTCTTCACCACTTATGATAATGCATTTCTCAAAATCTCTAAAAAATTTTTCATTGAAACAAACAATACTAACAATTATTTTATTTTTCAAGAATTTTTTAAATAAAATCTGGAGAAATACTAATTTAAAGAAATTGTGATAAATATTTTGTTTTTCAGAAAGGAGTTTAACAAATATATGCTAAAGGAGATGGATGGAATTATAGATTGAAGAAAACCAAAACTTGGGAGCAAGAGACCCCAGTTGGGAATTGCGAATGCAAGAGAGATAGAGACAAACAGTGGGGGGATATCTTTCAATTTGAAGATGAGCCGCTGAGAACTCGACACGTGGTCTGGGGAATTCGGTCCTAGCCGAGCGTTATGTGGCTGGGTAATCAGTCTTCGGTGCTGTGAACTCGACACGTAGTTTGGGAAAGTGGGCTGTGTCGTACGAGACAGGTCTTGTCGCAGTCATAGTCCTCAGTTTTAATGATCCCCAACAATTACTTTCAAAATTGTTATTTACACATTACTCCCTTCCATATCCTACAACTACGTTTGAGTTTGACCCATTCTTCAATCTCGAATTTTCATAATAAGAAAAAACACTCTATATTTATCCTGAAAATCTTAATAATCCTCTACCCTAAAAAAAATCTCAATTAAATAATTTGGTGATCCAGAATCAATTGTGCGTCATGGATAATTTTGATAACTTATTTTAGGGCCTATTAGCTGGAATGGAATTTAATTCCTACAAGTTCTAACGAATTGCAATCAACCTTAAAAGTGGGATGTATAAATAAATGGAGAAGATCTATACATGGCATCAAACAACTTTTCTCTTCATGAAAATCTAGTTAAAAGACACAAAAAAAGGAAAAAAGGAATATGCAACATCACATAATATATCGAATCATAGGACAGTCACTAATTTTCATATATATATATATATTTATTCACCTGCACTCAATCGTAGATAATCCGCTCAAGGGTTTAGGGCCCACTTGGGGACCCATATAGGGATGGGGATGGGGGATTTCAAAGACACACAAAGACCCTTTTCTCTATAAAAATCAACTCCATCTTTGATGTCTATCATTTTCATTTATGCCTCATAATTTTAACGGTGCACAGTCCATTCAAATTAGTGCAAAATAAATCAAATGGTTCAGTTCATTTAGATGGACCACAGTGGGCACCACCTGCTTGGGCAAACTTGATTTCTCCCATCCGTGTGAGTTGAGGTGAGGCTTTTGTGTATATATATAGGATAATATTCATGTGTGTATCCCTTACTTTTTTGGTGAAAAACGCTTTTTTTTTCTAAAGTATTAATATACAAAAAGACAAAAAAATTACACCTCACACGCTTTTTTTACTTTGATAGGTTTAAAAAAAGAAGCATCCCTTATACATATACATATATATGTATATCTATATATATTAATTCTCTGTGAGATATTTTCTCAATCAAGTCCTAGTCCTCTTGTAGATGAAAAGTCTCCTCCATCTTATATTCTTCATTGCAGGGCCAGACCCAAGTATAAGAGGCTAGTGGCTCCATATTTAAACAAAATCTTAAAATTTTTAAAAATCCCCCTATAAACTTTGTAAATTAATATGTATTGTTTTTTATATTTGCTTCTACCACAAGTTTTTCCTTTACATAGAGCCCCGCAAGTTCAATTTATTGGGTCTGCCTCTACTTCTAGGCCCTTCCTCTTTCATTATCCTTTGTTGGAACCAATGTTTTTCCAATTTTTTTTAAAACTAATGAGCCATTTGATCTAACCCCATTGGACTAAACTAATGGCTGCACATCGGGGAGGAAAAGCTATTAAGTACAACGTGATCTACCAGAGTTAACTCAACAACCTCAATTTATTCTTAATCAAATAAGATAAGAAAAACTTTTCAACCATTTTTTAGAAAAATAGTTCAAAAGCCACAAATAGAACGCCAAATGAGTGCGGGACATTTGGTTGCAAGAACTTTTAACTGGACGTACCAATACTTTATAACTACATTGTTTAAGGGTGTTTGTTTGGAGGGAATTTTTATTGAATTTTGGAAGTTCTTTTTGTAAGGTAACTTTAGTTGTTGTTTTTAACACATTTGGAATTTCTCTTTGGTTTGGAATTCAATAAAACAAGCCTTCGAAATGTCTCATTTAGTCTTTCAACCATCCAAATTCCAACAATCTTCTAAATACTAAGAACATGATTCTTTAAATAGATTTTTTAGATTCTTTGATGGAGAATTTGGAAATTCTCCAAATGTTGTTCTTGCATGGAATTCACAAATTCTTCTCTCCATGAGAGGGCTTAAGGCCTACATGGCATCATTCATGAAATGTTTCATTCCAAGAATAAATGAAGAAAAAGATGTTTGGCTGATATTTTGTGAGATAGAAAATATAGAGAGATAGTGAGAAGAGACGAATAGATAGGTATTTTATGGAGGTGCAGAAATACAAGAAAAATGTCCTGTAAACAACTCTTTTTTTTATGCATTCTCAAAGTAAAACATTTCTAAAAGTGGATTCTTGGAAAAAAAAAAAAACCCTTTAGGTGAAGAGAGAACCTGAAAACGCCCCTTATCTATGTATACTCTGGAGTGGGTTTTTTTTCTTTTTTTTAAGGTTGTGGGAACAAGTGTCAAATTCAATATTGGTTTTCACTACAGAGGTTCAAATTCAACGGTGGTTTCAATTGGGGATGGTCGAATTCTGCTACCTATATCTAGTTCATGTCATATCTCTCAGTACTATGGTTCCAATTGGGAACTTTTAGCCCGCATTCCAATTTGGAACTTCTAATTGGGGAGGGCAGTTGCCGGAGTTTGCCTATATTCTCCATCGTTTTTGGTTTTGTTTATTACCTGTTTCTGATTCAAGTCATCCTACAATTGCTTGTTAAAATTGGTGTCGAATTCGATACTGGTTCCCACAACTTTTCAAAAAAAACAAAAAAACAAAAAACTAAAGTGGTCTCGTGTAACCACTCTAGTGGCTTGGGTTTACTTTTCACCTAAAGGGTTTTTTCTAGGAAAATCCTCTTCCTAAAATGATGCCAAATAGGCCCTAGAATTATAAAACTTGTAATGGATATGAATGACTTTTAGGTGGCCATAACTCATAATTCTAGTAGAAAAAGTATTTCATCAATAAATGCCAAGGGGACAACTCATCTCAGGTTCAAAAATCCTTGACATGACAAATTATTGTATATAGTTCTTCTAAAAAATAGTCTCTAAGAGCATTTCCAAGGGAGATGTTATTTTAGAAATACCAAATTATATTTGATGGCTTATGTGGTATTTTGAAGGTTTGAGATTTGGCATGCTTGGAATGTAGGAACTCCAACTAATATGTCAAATTATTATTTTTTTTTATCATCAATTTACATACTTGCAAGACCCACATCATAAGAAATTTAACAAAATCTTTGCATTATTGTAGGATCCATGTAATAAACAAGTCAAAAGTAAAATTGGCATATGATTTTATAGTATGTCAAATTTGACATTTCAAACCCACATACCAAATAACACATCACATTTGATATTTTTCTAAGAGAAATTCACATGCCTGTTTTGCTTAGGTAGAGATGCCACATTACATTTGACATATGGGTTGGAGATACTTTAAAAGACACATTTACAACAATTTGAGGATATAGAATTCTCCTGGTTTCTATAAACCCCTGCAAATAAAGAATCTTTACTTGGTCTCTACAAAATCCTTTGAACTTCTTATTTAATTAGTGGAGTTTTGAATTTTCAGGCTTTGAATTATGATTTATTTGTTACTCTTTCAAATAGGCCAAAGTCTAGCATCTTTAATGCTTTTGGTGTACAAAAGGACTTAAAAAACCTGCAGAAGACTTCATTGGAAAATTTCTCTCTTTCTCCAACAGGAAATTTCCCTATTCCCTATTCAAGGAAACAACAACCACCTATTACTTTTAAGCTGGTAACAGCTGTTTTTTGCAAAAGTAAATAAAAAAAATGAAGGGAATATAGATAGTTACTTGCAAATGTCAGGAAATACAGGTGTGTGCATGCATATTTCCCATAACAAACCCAACCCAACACTTTTTTTGCCCTAAGAATGGAAGAATAGCCAGAGGAAAAAAAGGTACATTGCTTCTGCTCTATATTTAATTAAGAAAGGAAGGAAAGGGGGAGTGCAGATTGCTGTAAGTGGAAAGGAAGTGAAAAAAAGAAAAAGAAAGAAAACAAAGGGGCAGGAGATGGGGAGAGGTAGAGTGATTCTGAAGAGGATAGAGAACAAGATAAACAGGCAGGTCACATTTGCCAAGAGAAGGAATGGATTGCTCAAGAAGGCTTATGAGCTGTCTGTTCTCTGCGACGCCGAGATCGCTCTCATCATCTTCTCCAGTAGAGGAAAGCTTTATGAGTTCTGCAGCAGCTCTAAGTATGACCCCTCTATCTCCCTCTCATTTCTTCTCTATGCAATCTCTACACTCTACTGTTTGCCTTTTATCTTTTATCCTTCTTTTCAGATTCTCTGTCTCTATCTCTATCTCTATCTCTTAGGCCTTTCTCATTGAAGTTTTTTGCTATTTTGTTTTCCTCTGAAGAGAAAATTGTGAACTTTGCGATCTTCTTCTTCTTCTTTCGGTATGATTTTTCAGCGTGCTTGACGTTATGACTTCTTGGATTTCTTCGTGAATTCTCTCTCTCTCTCTCTCTCTCTCTATGTATACATCCATATTTCTTCTTTTGACAGACGAAGGTCTGAGGGTACTGTAGCAACTATAGCTGTGTTAGAAACTATTACTGTCTATCTATGCCTAACCTTTTTCTCCAGTAGCAGTAGATATCCACTAAGTATTTTTTTTTTTCCTGAGTTTTCCTTGGCTTTAGATCTTCCTAGTCTGGGTTTTTAAATATATGCAATATTAGCTTCCCTAGATCTCTAACATTGAGGTTTCTTGGATTTTATGGGGATTCTTCCTCACCTCTCATTAAAATTATGGATCCACGTTGTTACCTTTTTTTTCTTCTTTGTTTGCAGTACGTTCTCTCTTTCTCACTCATTAAGATTTTTTCCCTTTGAGAATTGTCGGTGATTTCTACGAAATTTCCACTCTCACTCTCAAAAGTAGTGCGATCTTCTTTGCCTGGATTTATTTCTAATATCCTTCTTCTTCTTCTTCTTCTTCTTCTTCTTCTTCTTCTATGGATCCTTGACGCTCCGTACAAACTACATTCGTTCACTTCTTAAGTCATCTTTCTGGGATCCCACATGATCAAATACGTCACTCTCAAATTCTTCTTCATTACGCTTTTTCTTATGTAATATTTCCTTTTTCTCCATTCATCGCCCATCCTCATATCAATTTTTATATGTTTTCTTCTCTCTTGATTTCCTTTTTGTTTACTTTGCAATCTCGTCTCTAAGCACTCTTCGTCTTTTTACTTTCCATGTACTTTGCTCTCTCTCTCTTGCACCTTTTTTTTTATATGAACCAAAAGTCTATGTTCTAATTACTAGTAGATTCTGCTTAGGATAGATCTGACACCAGGTCCTGTTCTTTTTATGAGGATTTTTTTTTTCTAATGATAAAGTCATGTGTTATTTGCTTGTTTCATGTACTTAGTTCTCATTAATATAATGATCGTTACCATTTTACCGTCCTTTGTTCTTCTACTTTAAGCTTTCTCTAGAAGTTATTACGGTTGCTTCTTTGTCGTTTCTTCCAATAAGGTGGATTATTTTGTGAATGTTTTGTTGTTTGGTTTGTTGTTGTCTTGTAGACGCTATAAATGGTTCCTTTCTTTCAATGGTAATGTTTGTTTGTATTTTCATATGCTTCTGATTTGGATAACCCTTGAATAGAAGGATATGGTCTCTTATTTCTAAATTTAATCTTCACTATGTTCTTATTGTTAGATGAGGTATAGATCTATATGGGTAATTTTTTTTTCTTTTTTTCTTTTCATCATTTGGAAGTTTTAGGATATGGGTTTTTGGCTTGATTGAACCGAAAACTCGAACTAGCCTTATGGACCAAATATAAGAGCTGAAATTTCATATATTGAATTGGTGTATAGTACTAGAAATGATATCTCAGTTTCTTTATGCTGTTTTATATTTTCGCCCCTAATCACAGTTCTTTTAACACATAAAGCTGTACAAAATGTTTATCAGATTTAAAAGATGACAAATATTCATTTTTAATTTCATGCTTTAAATATGTTTTGGATGTAAATGAAATAACAAAATATTATATAAACATGGTCAGAATGAATGAACTTCCAATATCTTTTAGCTTTTGCACTAAATTGATAAAAAAAAGTGTTAAGATCTTTGCTAGACCTATTAGATATAGGGTGATGAGACTTAGTTTTGACCGAGTTCTAAAACTTTGGGAGGTATCCATTTCTTATTTATGCTTTTCCTGATGTAGGCATGGCATTGTTTTCATAAGTTAATGTTAGGGCGTATGTATTAATTAGTTGTCCCAAATGTAGTTTCATTAAGATGGCTATTAGAGAATATTTAAGAGAACGTTGGATTTAGATGGAATGAGTTAGTGTTAGATTAGATTCGAACTAGGTTATATTGATCTATATTGTTAGTTTGAATCTTGAATTATGATGCAGAATGGGCTCACAAGTGGTCCCTCTTCAAGTTAGATTACTATTATATTAGTTTTTTAGTAGATTTCTAATTATATTGTTATTAAAGAAGTTTCTATTAATAGTTTAGGATTTGCGAAGGCATTTAGTTTGCTTTCATTATATATATGGTACTGTATTATTGATTAGAATTGTGGGTTTTATCTCTAGAGGTACATCATCGTGTATTTGAAGTCTTTTAAAGATTCAAAATGTCTTTGGGCATGTGTTTCGGCACCTTTACGCAAGCATTAGTTTGGTATCAAAGACAATAGATTCCTGATCATGAGCGTGATAACCTTATCCCACCACCAAACCCGATCTGAGCCAATCCCAAACCAAATCTTCCATCTTCGTCCTTGTCCCTTCTAGACACCATACACTGCAATTTCTTCTACCTCACCGTCTGCCATCTCTCCATCAACAATACCCAAAATCCCAACCTGCCCATTAGTCAAACCCCTGTCCCCTAGCACACTTCCCCTTCCCCCTCCCTCCTCGGCCTTCCCAACCAACCATAGCCCATCGTCTTCATGCCTAAACCCCAACCCAAAATAAATAAATAAATAAATAATCCCAGATCTCCGCTTTGTCGAGTGTAAAAAAAAAAAGAAAGAAGCAGTAGCAGTAGAAAAGAAGAGGGGGATAGAAAGTAGTGTACGTCCCTTGCTGTTGTTGTAGCACTCACCCACTCCACCTATTTCATGTTTCACCAGAGAAAAGATGAAGAACCCAAGTCCATCTTCACATTACCTCAGCCATCGTCGCATGCCTCCTGCCATTGCCATTGCCACATGCCACCGACTGCACGTGTCTCCACCCTCCTTTGACATTACTAGAGCCCAGTCCAGATCATCTCTTCCCCTTTCGTTGTTATAGTTGTTATAGAACAGAAAAGGGTTTTAACCCTTTGTTCTTTTTGGATGCAAGGAACAACGAGGTTAACAAAAAAAACAAGGGGCACACATGCAATTATGCCATGGTTTCAGGTTTTGGGCCAACTCAAGTTTTGGCCTATTATCAAGTTCAGGTAAATTTGAGTTGGCCGAACCCGTTTGGACAAGAAGCCTAGCAACAGATACCATCTTCATATTTATTATAGCAACAGTCATAGAAGTTTTGGCAGATCAAGTGTCCAGGATTTATCTTTTGTGATATTAGGCTCATTGAGGTTTGATTTTCGATTTGTCTTCATCGGCGCATTTGTGGAAAGCCGATCCACAAATTAGGTTAATTAGTTTTAAAATTTCCATTAAAAAAATGCCTCCTAAAAAGCAAATTGAGATGGAATCTTCATCTTCTTTAATTGAAAATTTGGTTGGTGCTATTAAAGAATTAATTGCTACAGTTAACAACAAGCAAACCACCTTGCAACGACTGGAAACAAGAGTGAAAATTTTGGAAAATACTCAATGTGGGGATCATAATTGTGATGATAAAAATATTCGGAATCAACGAGATCTATCAATTAATGATCTTGATTGAGATTTAGGGATTAAACTCGTTATTCCCGAATATAATAGAAAATTATGGATCATGTTAAAACTTGGATTGAGATGAAAAATATTTTGAAGCAAAATTTCCTCCTTGTCAACTATGCCCGAGACTTGAGTTGAAACTTTCAAAACTTAAAGAAATGATCTAAGTCAGTTGTTGAATATTTTAAGAATTCCTAACTTTACATGCTTGTTGTAGCTTGAATGAAGATGAGGATGTTGTTGTTGATAAATGTTTCAATGGGTTGAAAATAGACATTCAGCATACCCTCGCATTACAAAATTTGATAATGTCGATGAACTCATTCAACATGGTATCAAAGTTGAGAGAATTGTAAATCATCAAGCACAAAAACTTAACGCATTCAAATGGGTTTTGCAAAAGAATTCATTTTTCCAAGATGCTAAATCTAATGGTTCACTGGAAAAGATTGTCCCCAAACATGATGATCATAATAAGGTAATAAGTTTCCATTGCAAACAAAAAGGATATTACTTCTTTGAATGTCTCAAATGAGTGAACTTATTAGAAGGTGTACATAATGAACCAATTGCAAAGGATGATTCTCCGGACAATGAAGAAACAAAGGAAGTAGTAGAGTATGAAGGAGACAAAGATGGTGAAGCTCTCATGGTCATTAACGAGGCTCCACCTACTGTTGAAAAGAAATGTTTAAGGAAAAATATCTTTCATTTTGCGGGTATAGTTCTTGGACAGCATTGTCCAGTTATTGTTGATGGAGGAAGTTGCGAAAATTTCATCTCTCAAGAAATTATTAATCGCCTCGAGTTGAAAGTGTACAAATACAATCGCCCTTATTTTGTCAAATTGCTGATGATAGACAGTCAAGCACATGCTCGACATACTTGCAAAGTTACTTTTGCCATTAGTGAGACTTATAAATATACAATTTGGTGTGATATGTTACCTATAGATAATGATGATATTTTATTGAGCTGTCTATGGATGTATGAAAAAAATGGAACTCATGGTATACGCAACAACACATATACATTAAGGAATGGTGGAAAGCAAGTTACTCTTCATCTCAAGAAACCATAACCACCAAAGAAAAATTCTCAAGCCATTGTAACTAAGGAAGTCCTCCATGCTCATCATATTTACAAAGGCAAATCGAATAAGATTTGAGTTCGAGGATGAACTCTTCTTTCAACCTGGGGCGGATGATGTAGTATGAGCCCACAAGTAGTCTCTCTTCAAGTTAGATTAGGATTATATTATTTTTATTAGTAAATTTCTAATTACATTGTTATTAGAGAAGTTTTTATTAATAGCTTAAGATTTGCTTAGGCATTAAATTTGCTTTTATTATATATATGGTATTATAGAGAAGAATTTCTCATACTTGGATTATTGATTAGAATTATGGGTGTTATCCTTGGAGGTGTGTCCTTGTGTATTTGAAGTCTTTTTACGATTTGAAGCGTCCTTAGACATGTGCTTCGACATCAAATTATTGCTTGAATTTTGAGTTATTCTCCTCATGAGTCAGATTAGATTTCCTATTTTGAGTATGAATAGGTTTTCTAGTTTGAGTCAACATCTTTGATTGTACTTTATAAATAGTCATTTGCTGTTCTCATTGAAATCACCACATAATATTTGGGAAAATGTAGTACATAAATTTTTTGAAATGAGTATACTGAGTTGGATCTGCTCATAACGGCGAGTCATTGTTCTTAAAGCAATATGAAACTTGTAGTTGTAGATAACTCTTGGAAGTCAAGAGAATACATTATCCAAATGAATTATTTGTTGGAATTTAATTTATTTAAAATGCCACACGCGCTGGATCTCAACATTCATAGGATTCAGATTTAAATTATGCAAACTAAATCTAATTCAGGCGTACATGATTTTATCATGCAATTCGTCAATCACAATACAAGATTGTTGTTCATGAGATTTATGACCCTTCATTCACTTTACTTTTCTTGCTTGCTTAATGATAGGGTGCCAAGCAAATGTTCAAATGTCCCGCATTACCCTTAGATACTTATTTATAATCCCCATGATAGTTTCTTTTCTATCATGGAACTTGTGGGTTAGTGTATGGTGTTGTGTATCCAGGATTCTATCTGTGATCAATCATAAGGGGGGTCAATAGGTTTTTCGTCATTAAAAAAAACTTTAATTTTCTAAGTCCATACTTAATATACTAAAAATAAAACAATTAGCGCAACTTTAATTACATGGGCTATTTTATGTGGGGCCCATTTTGGGTGTGTGATCATGTGGATCACATAAGCCTAGTATTACTTATAATTACAGCATCCGCGATATATGATATTTGTAGTCCCCCAACATTTGTCTAATATCATATGTACAGCAATAGGTTTGGTAACTGCAGGCTCTTTTAGAATCCAGGTATATGATATTTGGGGTCCCCCACCATGTGGTTGTGTGACATCGTATTTAGAATGACAGTTTTGCTACCGTCGGCTCTTCAAGAATCTATCTTTTTTTAAAAAATTTCCGTATCCAATAGTGGAGTCTCTGCTCTATTTAGTTTCTCTCACTGCTAGGTTCTCTTCAGAGGAGGGATTTCTGGTAAAAGAAAAAAAGTACCATATGGTGTGAGTCGAAAAGCAAATGAACAGAAAAGAGGGAGAAAGAGCTAACTTGATATATGAAATAAAAGGAAGGTATCTTGAGAGAAGTGGGGGTGATACCATCAAAGAGACAACCTTTAAAGCCAATACAGTAGTTGGAAGACAACGTCGCTGATATCCAAGTATAAGGGTGAGATCCAATGTTTTCACTGTTTATTCTTCACTTTCTTTTGTTAATGAAGAATCCTTATAAGCCTTACTCCCAAAAGAGGACAACCAGGATTAACAAAAAGGACACAAGGATCCAAGCTCAATAGAGAGGATTCTTCCTTGCTTACTGATCAAGCTCGATGCACCTCAAAGGGGGCTGCAATCCCTACAAAATGGATCAGATCTAGCTAAAGACTTATGATTCAGGCCCAGATACATTGGGCCGATGCCGAGGCCTGCAGCTGGCCGAAAAGGCCCGGTTCAGTTGTACGCAAGTCAACAAGACCAATACGGCAACAAATTAGTCCTTTAATATTTTTATTGGGATTGTTAAGTATCTTTTTAAAATTATTTTCTCTTATTTATTTGTGTTTAAATTTAATGAATGTTTTGATTATAGGAAAGAAGATCAATCTGCAATAAGATAGTGACAATCATTCATTAATAAAATTCAGACACTTTTTCTTTTCTGCGGCTAGAATCTTAGAATTACTTGTGTGTACTGGAAGGTCCTTCTGATTGTGCGGATCCTCTCACAAATCCACGTGTCAGAAATGTATTAAAGCCTGCTCTTTAGTGGACTGTTCTCTTCGTCATCAAACTCATTAGTTAATCCCCGTTTTCTTCTTCCATTCTTTCTATTGTTTCCAACGTCTAAAAATCCATAACCGGTTACTCTAATATGATAATGAGTTCCCTTAACTAAGCATTCCTACCAAAATCTTAGGCATTACTGGAGAATAATTTTCAACAAGAAGCAGCAATATGTCCAATATAATTTTAGTTGGAGGAATATTAGATCAAATGAAATCCTTTTAAGCAATGCAAAGAGACTGAAGATCGACCAACAATGTAGAGGTTTGAAAGGTGGATGTTTTACCGAGAAGATCTATGGAAATCTAGGGCAAGTTCTTTTCAAACACACGAGTACTTACCACAATAAAAGTTGGGCTTTTACAAAATTGGTCAGAGCTAGATAGCCCAAGATTAATCAGCCAAGCCCTAAGTTGTTGGGCCCAAGCCTAGGTTCACTATTGGCCTGACGTGCAATCAAGTTACATGCACGTTAATAGGACCAATAAAGCACTAAATCAATGTGTTCTTTAATATCTTTGCTAGGATTTTTGTATATACTGTTTAATTTAGTAATTTAGTATCCCAGTTTGCAAAAGTTTGATCATTTAATATCTTTACTTGGATTAGTTAGTATCCGTCATTTTTTTTTGTGATTTCTTAATTTACTAGATTGTAAATATGATAAATATTTATTTTGTGGAAAGAAAATCCATCTTTAATAAGGAAATTACTCTCCTAAAAGGCATGTTTAAGGACCTCACATGTATTTTTAAAACCATTCACTGATAAAATTTACTTGTTCTCCTTTCTTTTGGTAGAAATATTAGATTACTTGTATGTGCAATAAGATTCTATAGTGCTCGTGTGTGTGGAAATGTAAGAATCTGTGATCGACAACCAAGCCACAAATCAAAAAAGAGAAACACATATAGAGATTTACATGATTCAGCAAGAATTTCTATGTTTATAGGACGGAAATTGTGACTTTACATGCATATGATACCAAAGAATACAAAGAGAGTGGAGAACCCAAGAAAAATCAAGTTTCTTTCCTGTTAGACATAAGCTCTCTCCCCGAACCACTTGTGATATTTATTTCTTACTTGTTTGACTTGATTGTTGAAGGTTTTCACATTTCTGCGCACACACGCAATAGATTCCAACGCTTGGGTGAATCATTACACCAATCTGGTTGTGTCAAAACTTTAGCATCTCCATTTCAATGATAGAAGTTTTAGAAACTTTTCTTCAAGACCCAGGTAAACTAAAAACATTTTTCAATGCTCACAAAGCTAAAGTACAAGCCTTTAAATAGATTTTCAACACAACCACTTGCATTACACCTCTTGCCACTAACACAGTAACTTCCCACAATCTACTACTTCAAAATCACATACCCATTTTCTAAAAACTTCTATATAACACTCACACTTCCTATAACTTCTAATTACTCGACACTCCACTTCCTATAACATCCATACCACTGAGAGCCAGTTAATGACCACAACTAAACAAGGATAGCACCCACTATTTACGTCTCTAAGAAGATGTAACACTCATTCAAACATAGAGGATCATTTACACGGACTCACTTCAAAAGGCCCATTTTACGTTGATTAAATTTAAATGTATGGTCGCACTCCCATCATGCCACGGGTTTTTTTCGACTTGTCTTCAGCCAAGGCCTTCGTAAAAATGTCTGCCACTAGATCTATGGAACAACTAGGATTCTCCTACTTGCGACAAAAAAATTTGAAAAAAACTCCCGTTTTTATGGGCAACCTTTTATTTATTTTTTCTTTTTTTTTTTGTATCTCTGCCAAAAAAAAAATTTTTTTCGCAATTGCACTTGATCATCGTTGCAATGGTTCAACTCAATCTCTTCTTTATCCATGATATCTCAAATGACAAGATGACGAGTTTCAATATGTTTTATTCATCCTTGATGTGTTGGATTCTTCGTCAACATGATAGTAGATTTGTTAGCGCAAAGTATCCACATTGCCCATTTGCTTCTTATATTGATTGCACAAAATTATTTGAAGCCATATGTGGAGACCATATATTCAGCTTTGATACATGACAAAGTTGTAGTTGTCTGCTTCTTTGATGATAACTGAAAGATTTATAATGCCTAGGATTTATTTTAGGTTGTGATTCGATTGCTAGTTCTATGCAGCCAAATAATAAAGGCAATCAATCGCAAAAAGAAGACAATATAATATCTAAAGTGAAAACCCAAGTGGGAAAAAACCACGAGTACAAAGTGAACAAAATCAATTATTAACTTCTGTAATATAAGATATATTTACAACCTTAAACTCAGTCCTTTAACACAAGGCATTGTAGTTGTTCTTGATAGATCTCCACAGCACGCAGTCCCTCAATGCCCCGCTATTAGTGCCTTGATCGCCACAATGAACTATTCTCTACAGCGAGAAAATAATCTTTTACAAGAAACTAGAAGTCACAAATTTTCTACGAAGAAGTAGAAACATCAACTCTAGAACTTGAAGTCTTCAGCCTAATCTCTCATGCAAGATTTAGACAATATCGACTTAGAACTTGGAGATCTTTATAGTTGTGTTGTACTTGGGGTTGAGAGGAACCCTTTTTTATAGCCCCCAATTTGTGCCCTAATGAATACTTTTGTAGAACAAGAATTGCTAGTTCCTTAAAAGAATATTTATTTTAAAATAAAGAACTACCAGTTTTGATATAAATAAGAAACAAACCCCAAATAGAGAAGTTTTGACAGCTCCCATGAATTAGCCAACTTCCTAAAAAAATTCTTACAATCTCCGCCTTAGGCAATTCACAGGCAATACTTCCCAAACATTCAATCTACCAAAAAAAAAAAAACTAAAATAACATTGAGTAAATTGAAATGCAAAAAACAAATAAATAAAAATAAAATAAAAAACAAATTTGTACCATGAACTTTGTACCGATTTGAAACCATAATTAAAAATCCATCATCTTTAGCTCCTATTGTTTCTAGAACACTCCTCCTTTTTGTCCATAATTAACAAATTTATGTATCATCATGAAGCATGGTTGGCAACTATGATCCAGCATTAGCTTCCCCTTAATTGTGACTCCCCTTCAATGATATACTTGTAACAGCATTGGAGGTGAGAGCTTAATCTTTTTGATCAAGAGCTCTTGAACTTTGGTACCCATACTTGTGCATTAAAGAATTTTAGCATAGTGTGAACTAAAATAGATGGAAAGTCTTCCTTCTTAACCTAGATTGCACTAGATTTTGGTGTAGAAAACAAAGTTCTCGATCGCTTAGGTTTTGACATAGTTTTCAGCTTGTTGCAATGGGGAGGGATGTGTCCTTTTATTGCACAATGGTAACATGTAGTTGCTTGTGCAGTTTTAGGATGTGACTCACTCTTTGATGCATAATCAACTTTTTTTTTCTTTGTGTAATTATTATGCAGTGGATGCATGTACAGTGCTTTTAATAAAACATAGTGTTACCTAGAGATTGTGATATTGAAGAACCATCAGTGTATCCAAGACAAGCCTTGTCAGTATGTAGCTTCCATACACTCAAGATGTGTTTAAGTGCAGTTGAACTAGCATGTGTAGTAATAGGAGTATCCAACTTTGTCAATACCATCTTTAACATTCAGATTATCAATCTCAATTCGGTTCTTTAACACTTTAGTTCTTAAAGATTCATTGTCTTATTTTTCAGCATTTAAACTTTCAAGTAGAGAACCTTTTTTTATAAGTTTTGCAGCATGCTTGGCTAGTTTTTTACTTTGACTATATAGAAATTTGTATTGAGCTTCTCAGTTCACATTTTCATGAGACACTTCTCCATTATCAATATTTTCATCAGAATCATCTACAGATGGGGAAAATCTAACCATGAAAGCAACATGATTGGCACTGTGAGTATCAAGTAAAGAATTTTTCTGCATCCTCAGAATCATCAACTTTACTACATCTCTTCTTTTTTCTATTTATATATATTTAGATACTCTATGGCCAAACCCTTTGCATTCAAAACATTGAATAGATTTTCTCAAACTCAAATTTGAGCATTTTTTTCAAGCCAGATTTTTCATCTCTCAGAACATATGGCTTGGCTGTAGATATGCTTTTCATTCCTGAAAATCCCTTTAGATCAAAACCTAATAACTTAGCGTGACTCTCTTTGATACCAATTGAAAGATTTATAATGCTAGTGATTTATTCTAGATTGTGATTCGATTACTACTTCTATGCAGTAGAATAATAAAAACAATTAATCACACAAAAAAGACAATACAATATTTAATGTGGAAACTTGATGTAAGCCATACTAATGGGCCCTGTATAAAGGTCTACACCCCTAGGCCCAAAGTCCAGTAGAGTAGAGTAGATTCTATTATTAGTAGTTGTTTTAATTGCTTTATTAATATTTGGCAAGTCCAGTCATGTTTGGTTTAAGACTTCTTATTTGATTGGAATTAGTTGTTTCCTTATTTAGATAACATCTTATTTATAAATAAAGATGTAATCTCTTCATGAGATACAGACATTCATATTGAATAAGAATTTGAGTTCGGTTATCAATTGAAAGAGTTTGGTTTGTCTTTGGTGAGGCACTTAGACATTCTACTCATAAGCCTTTTGGCCTAGAGATTAGGCCGTTGACTATTCTTCTTTCCTACGCTGCTTTAATTGATATTAAAGCCGAAGATTTACTATTGGATCACTGTACGTTTGTCGCCAATTCGAGGTAACCGTCTCCCTTTTTTTGTTCGTTTAGTCTTGGCCAATCCTTGTTCACTATCTTTCTCTCCTCTACCAATGTCGTTAGTCCCCATCCCACCATCTTCCCATCATCTTCATCCAACACCGCATCTCACCGAACCCATCTACAACCCATTACCGACCCTAGAACCATTGCTAATCTATCCCTAACTCTTCCCGGATTACCACAAGCCACTGACCCCACCCCTGAGACCCCAAAGTCCCACTTTCTACTCTTTGGAACCCTCACCGACAACCCCTACCCCTCGCATCACAAAAGAAAAAAACCCCAGCAGAACCCATAAACCCATCACTAACACTAATTGACCTTTTTATAAACCCTAATCACCCTTCTGAACCTAGATCCCCAAATCTAAACCCAATCCCTAATCCACTACAAACCCTAAACCCTAATAAAACCCAACCCCTTCATGAGACCACTTCCGACCATATCCCTTCCTACTAAAGCCAAATGCCATCCCTAACACTGCTGTAACCAACCCACCAACATCCCAGCCTCCGATCTAACCCTAACCCTCTTTGCTTAGCAACCCCCAAACCCGGAAGGCCTAAAAAAAAATGAAAACGAAAAGAGCAAAGCAGAAGAGAGAGAGAAGTAATAGAAGGGAAGAGAGATTCATCCGCACCATCGCACCATGTCTGGTTGTCGCTGTAGCCACCGACTACACCTCCTAGAAGCGTCGTCCCTCCTTACAAAGTTGCCGTCAAAGGGAGCCTCCAGTTCACCCAGATAAGCAGCATCCACCCCTTCCTCTTTTTCTTTTTGTTTTTGTAGCAGCAGAAAAGGAACCTTCCCTTTTTCTCTCTTTCCTGTCATTACTGTAGCACGAGAAAGAGCTTTAAGCAGTTGAGCTGCAAGCAGTTTGTGCCAAAACTGTTGACCTGAGTCTCATCCAAGACCAAACCACTATTGGGTTCAGTCTGGGTCTGACCTAACCCAGCCTAGGCCTACAGCAGCAAAAAGGAAAAAAAAAAAAACACCAAGAGTCTCTTGTTTCCTTTCCTTTTTTTACAAGCAATGTCAACCCGAAGTGGTCAATCATATCGGGGCAAATTCTGGGATCACCAACGTGATGCTATGATAATGGAGTTATCTGAAAGAGTACATGCATTGGAAGAGCTGTCCCACTGTTCACAGAGGCCTCTTGCTACAGAAGCATCCTCTAGTGTTGGAAACCAATTAAATTCTAACCGATAAGCAGAAATAGGCCCACAAGAATCTATTCATGATTTCATTTAGCATCTTTTTATTGAAAAAGTTCCTGCAGATGCACTTGTTGCACCAAAAATTATGATATCACAAAGTGAGTCAAAATTGATATTTCTGATTTCTTTGGTCATCTCAATCCAAAGGCTTTCATTGACTGGCTCAATTTTTTTGAAGATTATTTCTCTTGATATCATATGGATGATGCACAACGTGTTGATTTTATCAAAGTCAAACTTAAAGGTTCAGCATGCATTTGGTGGCATAGCGTTAAGCACAACAATCTTATCACGGGACACCCTGTTATTATCAAGTGGGATGATATGCATGAAAAGCTTGAAGGTAAATACTTGCCCTCCAATTATTTAAGTCTCCTTTAGCAAGAATATTTTATTTTCAAGCAAGGCACATTATCACTGAATGAGTACGCGGAGAAATTCAATGATTATGTTATTCGGTGTAAAATTCAAGATGATGACTTCACGTTAGTCAACCGGTACAGAACTAGTTTGTGAGATGAAATAAGATGTGAGGTTCTTATACATGATTTTGAAACTGTTGATGATATTTATAACAAAGTAAAACGGGTTGAGCTAGAATTATGGTCATCCACTTTGAGTTGCTTTGGCACTCAAGTCAGGGAGTCAACGACTCGTCGAGCCCCTGCCTTTAGAATAATAATCGTGCTCCACCAAATCAAAATAATTCTCAATATAACCATACTCCACCAGTGGGTTATCGTCCACCTCCGAAAACATCAGCACAATCACCCCAATTAGCGTCCTTTTGCTCAAAATCAAAAGGGGATAGTGCCACTGGGGCAAATATGTAGAATCGTGGACCCCCTCGACAGGATCGACGAATTGATGGTTGTTACCAATGTGGTCAACAAGGGTACTTTTCTAATGCATGCCCTCAGGTTCGCAATCTTTATTATTGTGATGATAATCCTTATTCGTCAGAAGACTATGACGAGTATCTTGAGATGGAGGCCCCTCATGACTACATCCAATCAGAATCTCAGCCGGATCCACAGTAAGAGGCTCAATTTGATCCTCCTCATCATGTCGCCACCGGTGCAAAAGAAGGGGGTCCCGTCCTTATTATACGTAAACTTTTCCTCACTAATGAGCAAGAAGAAGTTGATTAGTGACGTACTTCAATCTTTAGGACATGCGTGAGATACAAAGGTAAGTTATGCAATTTAATTGTTGATGGAGGAAGTGCTATGAATGTCATTTCACAGGAAGTGATTACTAAGCTTAATTTGCCTATTGAAAAGCACCAAAAGCCTTACAAGGTCGCTTGAGTAGATGATCATTCAATCCTTGTGACCCATCATTGCTTGGTTCATTTTAAAATTAACATATATGAAGATGACATATGGTGCGATCTTATTCCCATGAATATTGCTCACATTCTACTTGTCCGACCTTGGTTATATAATCGAGAGGTACATAGTGATCAGAAAAGCCACATTCATTCTTTTAAATGGAAGGGATAAGTGGTGGATCTCCTTCCATTGCCTCCATTAACATCCTCTTTGATTGTTTCTACCACCCCATCAAATCCTTATGTTCTCTCTATGAGAAAGTTTAAAATAGAAAGCAAAGACCAAGGAGTTGTTTATGCTCTTGTTCCTAAAGAAACCCAAGAGGCAGATGACAAGCAATAATATTCTACACCACTAGAAATTAAGTCATTGCTCCATGATTTTCAAGATTTGATTTTAGTAGAGCTTCCTAATGAGCTACCTCCTATGTGGGACATACAGCATGCCATTGATTTAGTCCATGGATCTACCTTTCCAAATTTACCTGCTTATCGCATGAGCCCTGTTGAGCATGCTGAATTTCGAAGACAGGTTGAAGACTTACTCAAGAAGGGTTATATTCGAGAAAACATGAGTCCTTGCGCAGTTCCAGCCCTCTTAACACCGAAGAAAGATAGTTCATGGCGAATGTGTGTTGATAGCCGAGCAATTAACAAGATTACCATCAAATATCAATTTCGGATTCCCCGAGTGGACGACATGCTTGATATGATGTCTGGATCTTCTGTCTGTTCCAAGATTGATCTCAAGAGCGGATATCACCAACTCCGTATTTGGCCTGAAGATGAATGGAAAACATCATTCAAGACCAAAGATGGATTAGACGAATGGTTGGTCATGCCGTTCGATTTATCTAATGCTCCCAACACTTTTATCAGAGTAATAACTCAGCTTTTACGGCCTTTTCTTGATAAATTTGTTGTAGTATATTTTGATGATATTTTGATCTTTAGCAAATTAAAAGAAGCTCGTCTGGAACATCTAAGGTATGTCATGCATGCACTTCGAAAAGAAAAGTTTGACATTAATTTAAAGAAGTGTACATTTTTGAATTCCAAAGTTATATTTTTGGGCTTTGTTGTCTCGGCCCAAGGAGTTGAACCTGATCCAGATAAAGTCAAAGTGATCATTGGCCCATTCCCACTTCTATACATGAGGCACGCAATGTTCATGGTTTAGCTATCTTTTTATAGGAGATTCATTTATAATTTCAGTACTATCATAGCCATTATAACTGATTACATGAAAAAGGGAGAGTTCACTTTATCCAATGCTGCCTCTCGAGCATTTGAGCAGATTAAACGGAAAATAACCGAAGCACCAGTTTTAAAACTTCCTGACTTTGACAAGGTCTTTGAAGTCAGTTGTGATGCCTCTCCCGTCAATATTGGCGGAGTCTTAAGTCAAGACGGTCATCCAGTTACTTATTTCGGTGAGAAATTAAATGACTCCTGTAAGAAGTATACAGTTTATGATGTGGAATTTTATGCAGTAGTTTAAGCTCTTCGTTATTAGCGTCATTATCTCATCGGAAAAGATTTTGTCTTATACTCCGACCATGAAGCCTTGCAACACCTGAATTTTCAAAAGAAGATAAGCTCCAATCGTGTCAAATGGAGTGCATAATTACAGGAGTTCACTTTTGTTCTGCATCATAAATCTGGCACGGAAAATAAAGTTGTTGATGCTTTGAGCCTTCGAACTCACATTCTTACGACAGTTTCCGTTAATGTTTTTAGCTTTAAAGAAATACACAGAGAATATGCTGCTGATCATAACTATGGTCGCATTCATACAGATCTTCTAAATGGTAAAGTTTTAGAACATCCAAAGTGTTCCCTTCATGATGGATATATCTTTTGTGGAAATCGGTTATGTTTGCCTACTACATCTATCCGTGAATTTATGATACGTGAATTACATGGTAGCGGATGTAGTGGACATTTTGGACGTGATAAAACATTAGCTATTGTGGAAGATCATTTCCTTTGACCACGTTTAGAAACAAATGTTGCCCGAATTTGTGAATTATGCAAAGTATGCTAACTTACAAAAGGTCAAAAAAAGAATTGTATCAGCCCCTTCCTATTCCACATTCACCTTGATAAGATTTGAGCATGGACTTTGTCATGGGCTTACCAAAAACAGCAAGAAAAGCAGATTCTGTATTTGTTGTAGTGGATCGTTTCTAAAAAATTACACATTTTATCCCTTGTTTTCACACAGCAGATGCCAAGAAGATTGCAATTCTTTTATTTAAAGAAGTTGTTCGTCTGCATGACCTTCCCAAGACAATAGTATTTGATAGAGATACAAAGTTCATGAATTTCGTTCGGAAGACTTTATGGCACATGATGCGCACAAAGCTCCAATACTCAAGTGCCTATCATCTCCAAACTAATGGTCAAACAGAGGTTGTCAATCGTAGTTTGGGAAATCTTCTTCAATGTCTTATTGGAGAATATGTTGCTTCATGGGATCTTCTTTTACCCATGGCAGAGTTCGCTTACAATAATTCTGTCAATAGAACAACAAGGAGATCACAATTTGAAGTTGTCACTGGTGTCAAGCCACGTTTTCTTATTGATTTAAGCCTGTTACCAGTTGATTCTTGAATAGTTTGCACAACATATGATGGATGTTCATGATGAAGTTCGCTAACAAATTGCTATAAGTAATGAAGCATATAAAAGGCACGTGGATTCTCGCAAACGCCATGTTGAATTTGCCACAGGCGATATGGTAATGGTTCGTTTGTAGCCCAAATGATTCTCTACAAGTAAATACAAGAAATTACATCCACAAAGTGCAGGTCCTTTCAAAATTTTGAAGAAAATCAGTTCCAATGCATATGTTCTCGACCTTCCTTCAGACATGAATATCAGTTCTACCTTTAATGTTGAAGATTTGACATTTTATCACGAGCATCACAATGATGAATCCTTTGAGGAACAAGCTCTTTGCATCCCTCTCCATTAATTTCCTCCAGACGACATTGAAGATGTTTTTAATGATCAGATCATTTCAACCAAGAATGGAGGATTTCACAAGTTCCTTGTCAAGTGGAAAGGCAAACTATTCTCTGAAACTACCTGGATTACGGCTACAAATTTTCAGTGGATCAATCTAGATTTATATGAGTAGTACCAAGCTAGCAATTCACCGGAGTCGAGTTTTCCCAAGCCGGGGAGAACTGATACAGGCCATACTAATTCTGCCCCGTCTAAAAGTCTATACCGGCAGGCCCAAAGTCCAGTAGATTAGAGTAGATTCTATTATCAGTAGTTGTTTTAGTTGCTTAATTAATATTTGACAAGTCCATTCATGTTTGGTTTAAGACTTCTTATTTGATTGGAATTAGTTGTTTCCTTATTTAGATAACGTCTTAGTTATAAATAAAGATGTAATCTCTTCATGAGATATAAACATTCATATTGAATAAGAATTTGAGTTCGGCTCTCAGTTGAGAGAGTTTTGTTTGTTTTTAGTGAGGCACTAGACATTCTACCCATAATCCTTTTGGTTTGGAGATTAACCCATTGGCTATTCTTCTTCCTTGCGCTGCTTCAAAACTCAAATGGGAGAAAACCACAATCCAAAGTGAACAAAATCAATTACTAACTTCTGCTGTACAAGATATACTCACAACCCTATAGTCAGTCCCTCGACACAAGGCGTTGTAGTTGTTCTTAATAGATCTCTACAATACGCAATCTCTCGATGCCCCACTATTAGTGCCTTGATCTCCACAACGAATGATTCTTTAGAACGAGAGAACAATCTTCTACAAGAAAGTAGAAGTCACAAATCTCCTACAAAAAAGTAGAAGCATCAACTTTAGAATTTGAAGCCTTTAACCTAATCTCTCATGCAAACTTTAGACAATATCTCCAAAAGTAATCTCAACTTAGAACTTGGAGATCTCTATTATTGTGTTGTACTTAAGATTGAGAGGAACTCTTTTTTATAGCCTTCAATTTGTACCCTAAAATAATACTCTTTGTAGAACAAAAAATGTCAATTCCTTAAAAGAATACTCATTCTAAAATAAAAAATTATGATAAAATAGGGTTGATTTTTTTTTCTTTGGATTGATTAGAAAAATACCTAATTAAAAAATTATGTGCCCTATTTTAAAAATTATGATAAAAAAGTACATGTTAATTATTCTATACTAAGCTCGAAGATCTTTTTAAAGACCCTAGAGTGGGTGCTTGGTGTAGAATCTATACTTTGTATTATATTCCTTTAACCTTGGGGTTACTTCAAATATCCTTTCCAAATTCGCCGACAAGAAATGCTGATTTAATACCAAATTGATAAACCTAACAGTCTTTCTTAGGTGCTAATGAAGGAAAAAGTGTCTAAAAAATAAATACCTAGTGACTTTGTGTACCACTTTGCAAGCACTTGTTATATTTGCCTTCAATAGACATTAATTACAGAAATTGTATTTTCACTTGTAGATTCAATTGTCCATCTACCTTTTTGTTTGATGACAAATGATCTAACCTCCAAATATTGTTGACCCATTCATTGTTTTGATCTTCTCTTTTAGGCATGACACCATTCTTGTTTGTGATTGCATCTTCATAATAAGTGGGCTTCATAGAGAAAATGGCAAAGCCACATGATTCATAGTTATCAACAAGACTCCCTACCTCCCTTTGAGTTTAATCCAGAGATGAACCTGGTGACTCATGAGCAAGCTGATGATGACTAAAAAGAAATGCTTTATTCTTTTACATACTTGAAGTTTGGTTCATTTTGCGAACTCCGCATAACATCCCTACTAATAATCATTTTTTGAGAATTGGCACTATAAAGCCAATAGCCTAATGTCTCCTAATTTTTTCTTTATTTAGATGGAACAAATGCATAGACTATTCAACAAAATACTTTTAACTAACTAGCACTGGATTTTTTTCCACTTCATGCTTCATATGAGTTTTTATTTTCACTACACTTGATAGAAATTGATTTAATAAATACACTTGCGCTAACGTAGCCTCAAGTAAAAAAGGTTTTGGAAGCCTATCTTTTAGCTTCATCCTTGCCATTTCAACAATGGTTGTGTTTCTTCACTTTGTCACCACATTTTGCTGTAGGGTGTAAATGGTAATGAGTTGCTTTTTCAAGGATTCTAACTTTGACATAGGTTAATATCCTAAAACAAAATTCTATTATACAAGTAATTAAGCTAAGTTAACAACAATCAACCACAAAAGAAAGACATGATTTTTAAGTGGAAAACCCAAACGGAATAAAAAAAAACTGCAGAACCAAACCCTAGTCCACACTTAGATCAAGCATTATACAAGAGAAACTATAAGATCTATTTACTACCCTTGTCTTATTGAACACAACCTAAAGGATTGAAGTTCTTTTTGTCAATACACACGTTCACTTTCTTCATGCTGGATCCAACACACCTTGAAGTAACTTAAGACAGATAACCTTCTACAAGAGAAAAGAAAATCTTATACAAGAGAGCGGAAGTAATATTCTCTAGAATTCAATGACTTTAGTACATTCTCTCGATGAATGCTCTATAGAAGATAAGAATCTCTAATGTGAAATCTCTACTTAGAATATGGAGATGGATGTCTTAGGATTGAGAGAAACATCCTTTAAATAATTTCGAATTCGTCCCTTATAATTAGAGTTCATGTAGAACCAAAATAGACAGTCAAGGCAAAAAAAAAAAAAAAGGAAAGGTTTCCTTGAAATGGCATTGTTGTAGTTTTTTGTGTGATGGTAGTTTCATAACTATGGACACCACAATTTCTGCAAACTTCCCGAGGCCATAATTTTTTCATTTCAGCTCCGATTGGTGCAATCTTAGAATCTATGGATATATGCTCGAAACAAGCTTTCCAATAGTACATTGGTTGTCTATATCTGATGTTTTGTTTGTGAGATATAACTTTTTTAATTCATATTATCCCTAGAAAAACACTTCAATTTAGCAGTTAACCTCTTCAAACTGTTAGTGTAAAAAAATAAAAACACAACTTTGAGTAGAACTAGAGTTTTATCCAATCCATGAATTAGACAACAATCATAATCCTAACAATCTTCCCCTTTGGCAATTCAAGGACAAAACTCACTTATAATCATACCTACAATCTACCTAAAATAAAATCCAAAATTACATTAAATTTTTAGCAAAACAAAATTTACCATCAACCCTTTTAGATCTGCATTGTCTTTGTTTATTTCTAAATTTTTTAACTTTCCGCAACTTGACTTTGAATACCTCCTCCTGAATATCTTATACTCCCCCTTTTTGTCCAAAATTGACAAATATATAAATAGAATATTCATCCAGCAACTCTCCCTCAATTGTGACTCCCCCTTAATGTCATACTCTTTTCAGCACTGGGGATGTGAGCGTGACCTTCTTTATCAAGGTTTTTTAGATTTTGGTACCCACACTTGTTAATTTAGAACTTTCAGCACAGCGTGTACCAATTATGTCGGCAAGTCAAACTTTCTGACCTAGATAGCTCTTGTCTTGATCTTGGGTGGAGACAACTGCTTTTTCTATTGCTTGTTTTTTGGTAAGCATCACAAACTATTGCAGTGAGGATGAATTTGTCTTTTAATTCCACAATGATGACATGTGGGTGTAGATATAGGACGTGACACATTCTTTTTTTTTTCGAAATACTTGCAGCATGTTTAGTACAAATATGTTTTAAAACATTAAAACTTTTCACAAAAATAGTTTACCTTTAGCCTTCAAAATAATTGCACCATGATCATAATGAACACCTCGCTTGTCACTTGGCAACTTTTGATTGCATAAGATGTCTTTAAGTTTCTTTGGGACAATATTCATCTTGCTCAATGAAGCTTTTGTAACAGTGAACTCTAACTTAGCTATCTTCAATTTTCCATTCAAATTATCTTTATTCTTTTTACAACTATTTAGCTCTTCTTTCAAGAATTCAATCTCTTGTTTAGACTTATCAACATCATTGTTCATTAATTCAAAGATTGTATTAGCCATAGTGTTTTCCTGACATTCTAAGAGATGTACTTTAGCAACTGCTTTTTTAAATTCTTTCTCGAGAGAAGTGGTCTCTTTTGCAGCAAAATCCCATTTTTGTTCCAGAGCTTCATTTACCAATGTCATTCTCCTTGAGTCTTTTTGTAATTGATCATGTTCTTCTAACAATTCCTTTTCAAATTGAGGTATATCATCAAAGGAGTCATCACTATCATCATTAAAATTAGAACTTTTGTTAGATGTGATCGGTAAAGATCTAACCATGAACGCAACATACTTGGCACTAAAATTGTCGGGAAGTGAATTTTCTACATCTTCAGAATCATCATCCTACATTGCTGTCATAACTTTACCTTGTTTTTTCAACTTTCTATTTGCTCATTAAGAAGCAACATGACCATACCTTTGGCATTCAAAACATTGGACAGATTCATGATTTTTCTTTATAGAATTTTTCTTAGATTTGTGCATAATCAAGTCAAAATTTTCATCTATCAAAATTGATGGCCTGATGTTTGATGTGCCTTTGTAGTTAAATTCCATTTTAGAAATCTTTTGATCGATTAACACAATAAATTAGTGTCACTTTCTTTGATTCCACTTGAAGGATTCTAACCCTGACACGGTTAAGGTCTCAACACAGATTTCTATATACAAGCAATTAACTTAAGTTAACAACAATGAAACACAAGAGATAGACAAATATACATAGATCTCTCATTTGTGGAAAACCCAAATGGGAAAAAAATCATGGGACCTAATACCAGTCCACACTCAAATTAAGCACTATACAAGAGAGGTTACAAAATCTACTTACTACCCTTATTTAGTTGAACACAACCTAAAGGACTAAAGTTCTTCTTATCAATGCACATGGTGTTAGCCTTCTTCATGTTTGATCCAATATGCCTTAAAGCTACTCAAGATGAATAACCTTCGATAAGAGAAAAGATAATCTTCTACAAGAGAATAGAAGCAATATTCTCTAGAACTCAATAATCTCAGCAATCTTTTGATGAATGCTTTAGAGAAGAAAAGAATATCCGATGTGGAATCTCAAGAAAAGAATCTCCTATGTGAAATCTCAACTCAGATTATGAAGATGAATGCCTTAGGGTTAAGAAAAGCACCCTTTAAATAACTCCCAATTCGTGTCTTATAATTAGAGTCCATGTCAAAACAAAACAGGCAGTCTTGACATAGAAAAGAAAGGTTTCCATGCATTGGCATTGTTGTAATTTTTGCATGATGGCAGTTTCTGTCATAACCCGAGCCTAAGAAATCGGGTATTGGGGTTATACCCAATAAGTGACACACGTATTCTCATCCAATTCACAACTAGACCAGAGTTTGAATAGAACTACATAAGGGATATTCACATGCTTATACGTGTGAGGTGCTGAACAGAACATCTATCCAAACATTCAATACTCGGAAGCTTGTCAATATCACCTATAATTTTTCTTCACTTTTCATTGAATAGTTCAAACATCATTACAACCATGAAACAATCTAAATCTTAACATTTAAAGAACATAAGATTATTATATTAATTCTACATATCACCTGTCCAACCCAACATGATGTATACATGGATGCATTTATGCCAAGGATAAAACATCTAAACAGGTCTATAGAAGGAAGGTATAAGTATGATGTACAAGGGAACTAAAAACATACGTAATGAGATCAAGTTATGTAAATAATAGTCTATATGGATGCAATTATATGCATATGCTAAAAATCCCAAAATACCCAAAATACTCATTCCTAAGACAATAGTGTGTCGCTCTCGGCATGTGGATCAGTTAGTAAGCTTCTAGTGTCCATTCGTTAGTTTAACGGAACCATTATGGTCTCCTTACCTGACTCCTGGGTCTCTGCTAGACCGGGATTAGGATCTGAGCCTGTAACACCATTAAATAACTTGTGAATAAGACTATTCAGCAAAGTATAAACATAATTAAGGTAATACACATTGAATTTAAAAGAGTTAATGACAAGTGATCAATAGAGGTCCATTCAGTATACTAGGCATGTTGTGCATTTGAAATAAACATGCTATAAGGATCAATAAGTGAAAATATATACTATTTGGCTACTATATTTTCCATATCCTCCCTTTAGGGATCTTTATGTGAAGAACACTATCGACCAAGCCAAGAGACAAATTGGTCATTTCTTGTATGGAGTTAGAAAGCTTTAAAAGCACACTGCAGTGGCATCGTACGTTAGTACACCAAGTCAACCCCGCCGGGTATCATAAGGCTAAGGCTGAGTAAAGCCAGAATATTTCAATTCATTCATATAATTGAACATTGAGGAATTTATGCAATTCATTCATTGAGAACAATACTATACAGTATACATTCAATTCGTTCTTACTCAATTTAATGTCAATGTCAATATAAAACATATATCAAGAAACATTTCAAATAGAGTCAATGCATACTATGATCATTTCAATTTAAATCATTATTAGAATAATAGAAGGCAAGAACGGTAATCCAATATGCTATGTAATTCAATTTAATGGAATCAAGGTAATTTACAAACCAACCCTAATCTAGTCATCAATTGTTTCTAACTGAGCATGATCATGTAGTTTTAAGTTATCTGATACATCGTTGTCTCTCTTTGGTGTCACATGTATAAAAAATGTATACTGAAGTCCCTTAAACCAACATCCATGGAGAGGCGCTTAATAAATGGACAACACCCCATGAAAGAATCTCAGCCCTCAAGATCCTTCATTATCCTTAATTGTTCCATTGGGCCAATAAATAGGGTAAAGAGATCCAAGAGCTAAAGTCTTACAAAGTCTTGAAGTAGTGCTTAAAAAATCCTAGTTTCAATGGTCCTACAGCTTAACAATGAGTGACCTATTGCTTAGTCGTGGGCAGCTTATGGCTTAGCCGTGGTTACAAAACTGCTCCTCCATGTTACGGTTTAATCGTAAAATGGTCTACGGCTTAGCCGCACTTGACCCACTATTGAGCCACAGTGTGACTACGACTTAGCCGTAACACATCCCACGGCTTAGCCGTAGAAGAAATTACACTTTTTAGCCCTCTGGATTCTAAGCCGTAACATACTTACGGCTTAGCCATAAGCTTCAGAATTCCTGAAGCTCCTTCAATTACAAAATTTTGTCTTCGACCCATAACACTAGGTGGTCTCCAGCTGGATCCACTACAGATTTCTCTGCTCTAAACCATCAATTTCCAGTTCAAATTAACACTTCATCATTATTAAAGAAAGCTCATCTTACAGTTGAAGTTTGACAAAATGAAGATACATGGCTGATATTTCACATTAAAACTTTGATAGATTTACATAGATCATAACATACCAATATGCATTCAATCAAAATTAACTTATACTTGCCTTATTTTCGAATTCAAATCATTAATCCTCCTCTTGGCTCAATTTGAGAAGGAATACCCAATTCTTGACCCTAAAATGACATGCATGTCAGAAATGATTAAAAAGTTGAGTGCATGCTTGAGACTAAGAGTCTCTTGATTTCATTAAACCAAGAAATCTGTAACTAGGAAAGAGATCTTACCCTGAACAATAGCTAGGGAGCTGTTCGGAGATATTTGAACTACTGTCTCCTATTCCAGTAGGAAAGGAAGGTAGAGGATGGGTGAGAGGAGAGATTACATGCATGAAAACATGCATGCAAGATTCCTTTTACTCCTATGGATGGAGAGGAAGAAAATGGAAGAACAAAAGGAGAGTTGGGCGGGAGGAGCTATTACAGGAAAAAAAAAGGGTCAAATGAGATGGGTATTGGAACCCAGCTGAGTACACATATATAACTTGAAATTTATAAGAAAGTCCTCTCACAAGAGGTTATTACAATTTAATTCATTTGGGGGTCTAACTAATTCAAATGAAGTCGAATACGCTCGATTCAACTACAAAGGTTGACGAGCTCAACAAGACAAATGCGATGATATCAATATGATGCATGTATGACGTAAAACCATGGAATCTAAAATTATGAAAAAGGGCTTCATCTACCTAATTAATGTCAACCCAACCCAACTACCTATCCATAACTTAAACTTGATCCACTAGACTCCACAAGACTAAAATAGACTTGTTTAAGTTAAAACCACATTAATTAGTTAGTAATCATAATTAGTTATTCGATAATCAAGCTTGGCTTGGGTTGGAGTGTTACAGTTTCATAATTATAGACAACACAATTCCTACAAGCTTCTGGAGGCTATAATTTTGTCTTTTTTATCTCCAATTGATGCAATTTTGGAACCTATAGATATATACTCAAAACAAGCTTTCCATTGGTAGGTTGCTTGCCCATATCCGACGCTCGATTTGTGAGATTTAACCTTTGTAATCCATGTTATCCTTATAAAACACTTCAATTTAGCTTTTATAGGACTTTATAACCATTTCAAACTCCTAGTCTAAAAAAAATAGAATACAACTTTGACTAAAATAAAAGTTTTGTCTAATCCATGAATTAACCAACAAACATTCTCCTAACACCTTTCAATGCCTATGCGTCTTTAAAACATACTAAAATCTTTGGAAGTAAACTCTCCACCCGGTTATGTCTTGTTATAAGAGAGAACAACTGCATTGATGTCAATATATACCTTAAATCACTTGAAAAATGAATGCATCAAAATTTCCTGGTATATACCCATTACACTCCAATGTATGCTTTCCTGGTGGTTGATAAGTCAATTTTCAAATTATATTCTATCAAGTGTCTGCATTTACTATCGTAATTGTCTTCCTCTTTGAAGATAATAAAGCATATAAAACAAATCAATGAATGCACTTAATGACAAGGGGAAGAAATCCACAATATTTGAGAGGTGGATGTGTCCAATAACAAAGGAAAGCATGTCCTTATGTAATGCAATCGAAGGATAAAAACTAGGATCATGTATTAAATGTGTGAATTTGTGTGAAAGTATACCTGCAGAGGTTTCTCAAGAGATTACCTTTTTATGTGTCCTATCTCCTTGATTTAAAATTTAAAATGGTGATAGTAAGATAAAATAATTTACTATGCAAAATTATATATGGATCTGTGTGACAATTTCAAAGCTTGCTCATGCTCTCTTTGATTCAATCCTAGTTTATAGAAGAATACTTTCAATGTACAATTATATGATGCCTCTTTAAAAGGTTTTAAAGAGAGGATAGTTACAACGTCAAAGAGGAAGAAATAAATTTATGGTAACTATCTTCAAGATCACAATTATCTACAAGATCACAGCAATCATCTCAGTAAGATTGGTTCCTTATAGATTCGATTGTTCCTTTTTTTGAATTGACACCTTTTTTTTTTTGTTTTTGTTTTTGTTAATGTAGTATTAGAGTAGCTCTTTATGTTGATATAAATCGTTACCAACAGCTTGAGCTTTTGGTATTAGTTTTTTATGTTGATATAAATTGTTACCAACAGCTTGAGCTTTTGTTATTATTGGTTAGAACCTATTGCATTGCACGTTTACTCCATTTGTATGTCCAGTCCTTCTACTCCATCCATATATATATACATATATATATATATGGGAAGTGCTAGTATGCAATCTTCCCTCACCATAAGGTGAGGGACATTTGTTCAATTGGAAATATTCAGTCATGTAAGCATCCCTCCTAAGCATCCCTCACCCTATGGTGAGGGAAGGAGGCATATTAGCATTTCCCATAAATAAATATATATATATATATTGTGACTGATTTGATCTAGTGGATCATCGACATGAACGACCCAAAAGGAACATCTCATTCAAAGGGAACAAAAGGCACCACTAGACCAAGTTGTTTAGTTGCTAGATGTAACAACAATCACATGTTATGTTTCCTTAATCAAGGTTGAAGGTGCTTATATATATATATATATATAGAAAGTTGGTTATATATATATATATATAACCAACTCTTGATTAAATGGTTACGATCGATCAATAGAGTGATGTTGGACTCACTTATTAAAAATTTAACCAACAAGCAATGTCTTCATTTGTCAATGCCTAACTGCCTAAACATCACACTTATGACTATGCATAAAAAAATGTGATTAAGATCATGTAGAAAATCACATATTCTATTTATTATCATTCTGTGATGGATTTGAAACCTTGCTAAAGTGAAAAATGGACATGACTTATGCTAGACGGGGACATTTGTTACTTTGTTTTATGGGGCTAGAACTTTGAGTGGGTCCCAACCCAAAAATATCTAGGATCAAGGGTACTAGACTCTTATCACATGTCTCGTATTCCTATCCTCTACTCTCTTTTTTAGGTTCCCTTTCTACAAACCTATTTGTGTATGGTAACAAAGGTTTGAATTATCATCTTAACCACCAAATTAATGAAAGCCTGACAAAGAGTCGAGTTGGGCAGGGGCTTGGAGTTGTCTTGGCCCTACCCTTGGTATATGTAGGGCTGGGCCTGAGCTAGCTAGAGCCCTCAAAGGGCATATTGCACTCAAGCCCTTACCCTACCCTCAAAGGCTAGGGCAGGGCCAAGGCCAGCCCCGGAGCCTGAAAACAAGAATTATATTTTAAATTATTTTAGCATGTTAGCAACTATCGAGTGTCATTCTAACATTCAACCTCCTTTATTCAGTAGTTGAATAAAGAGCAAGCACAGAAGGGAAGGAGAGGAAGAGAAAGAAGATGGAGAAGGAGGGGACCGTCCTCCTCCTTCAGAGCTAGCCATCGTCACTAGGAGGCGAAGGTAGGGAAGGAGAGAGAGTGACAAAGAGGGGAAGGAAAGGAAGAGGGAGAGGGGCCATTTGGGTAATTTAAAAAAAATTTTTTAAAGGGTGAGTGTAGTGAGCTCTTTTCTGAGTTCAATTAGCCACCCCCTTTCTATTTATTTTTATTATTAATTTTTCTTTTGGGGTTAGGGGGGTGTGGGAGGCAAACGTTAAAAAAGTTAAAAATATATTAAAAACTTTAAAGGGCTTTCTGAAATCTTGGGGGTGCCATGGACTATATGTGGGTCCGCCCCTGTTCTCTAGGGTCTTCCAAGTAATGATCTAATTTTGTTTTTCCTTAACTGCTACTTTTCTTGTTTTTTTTTTCTTTTAAATACCAAAAGAATTCATCTTCACCATCATCATATGATTTAAGCTTCATTCTCTAAACTACATTTATTATCTAATCTCTACAATACTCCTGAAAAAAATTTCTAAAAAACTTAAGAATTTAATTTATATGCATTCTTATAAATTCATTCAATGCATATTACTTGCTAAATATAATTAAAACACATCTATATAATTATAAAGGGCAATTCAAATAACAATATATGATATATATATTAAATGAAAAATATATAAGGGCTGAGTTGGGCCGACCTTGGTATTGTCCTAGCTCGGCCATTAAAATTTTAAGGGCATGCAAAACTTTTGTCCTAACCTAGCCTTAGAGATTTTTAAATAATTGAAAGCCCCCAATTTAAGGGTGGCTTTTAAAGGGCCGGGCCCCCTTGTCAGAGGACCAAATTGATAAGCCTAGATCAATGACCAACAAGTTGTCATCATGTAAAATTAGTGCAAGTTGATGCAATAGTCATATCCATTCAGATTGTGTCAAACTTGGGTTCAATGACTAGGAGGGGGTCCCTATTTTATTGTCCATGCAGATGGATCATATGTCGGGTCCCACTAGGTGTTTTAGCATGCAGTGTTCACCTTGTTGTTAGTATCGGTTCTTGGCAGAGGAAATTACATACCTAATATGCTTATAAAATGGTAAGCAAATATACTTTTCAAATAATTAGTGATTTTGGTAAATAAGTTTATATTAAAAAAACAATTAGGCATTTTTGTTGGATTAAAAAAAAATCAACCCCCCACTTGTAGCTCAAATAATTTAGTTTAATGAAAGCTCTTCGAGTTAAAAAAAAGAAGGAAATTTGACTGTACAGGATAAAAAAGACCATGATTTTCTCAAAATGGCTTTGATCAAAACTATATCGTAAATGTGGGTTTGCCCTATTTTATCTCCAATTATACCCTTTTGTATGATATCGCACAAACTGAACACATAAAACATGTTTTCCCTCTCATATTTTTCTCTTGTTTTCACCCCTTTTTTTTATGCAGCTTACTCTATTCTACAAGGTTTTCATGAGGGTTTCCTTATTGTTTTCCTGAAAGTTTACCTATTGTTAAAGAAGATTTTCAAGAGGGTTCTCCAAGATTGTCCAACACTCCCTTTTTCTTGATGAGCTTTCATGAGAAGCAATTCCCAACATGGGTGCAGTGGCCACAAAATACCTCAACATATTGATATTAATGTGGATCTCTCCATTGTCCTCAAGGTAAAGTTATTACAACAAAGCAATGACCAAATGGGAAAGAAAAAGGAAGAAGAGTAGTGGAGAAACCTTAAATTTCTTTTAGAAAAATGGAAGAGCAATGGAGAAACCTTGAGAAAATCTTCTTTAATGATAAAGAAACTTGTAGGAACAGCAATGGAGAAACCCTCTTGAATACCTTGCAGAATAGACTAAGTCGCAAGACAAAAGAGGTAGAAATTTTTTTGTGATTAGTTTGTCTAATATCGCACAAAAGGGTATAATTCAAAATATATATATATATATATGGGGCATACCCACATTTGGGATATAGTTTTGGTCAACACCATTTTGAGGACATTACAGTCTTTTATATCCTTTATAGTCAAATTCAAAAAAAAAAAAAAAACCCCATTAATCGATTGGGTCACCTAATTAAATGAACCGGCTCAAGCTTTTTATATTTTAGATGCAAGCTTGGACATAAGGTCTAGCCATCTAGGCTTCAAGCGTAGAGTCAAGACTCTCGAGTCTCGCTCCTTTTGCCTTCATTCATTATCGACCCCATATGCTGGACTAGGTAGGCTCTTGCCAAATCCAAGCCACTCATATAGGCTAGCCTTCATGACAAGAGCCTAAAACAAACATGTTTAGAAGGTGCTCATTGTTGTAGCATTTCCTCCTCCTCCTCCTCTTCTTCTTCTTCTTCTTCTTCTTTTGTTGCCTAAAATTATTACCAGTTTTCTAAATCTGAAACTACAATTACACTTCCAGAATGTAGGCAGAATAAGAAGGCCGAAAATGGTCAAGGCTATTGAAATAGACTAAGTCCTTAAGATAAAATTCGCCCTCGCAATGGTGCTTACGAGCTTCTGTGGCGTTTGTCTCCCAAAATACAATGATCTCACTTCACATAGTAAAAGCACGTCAAACCATGTGACTGGCAAACCGAACTTGTGATAGACTCTCTCTTGACACATGTGTAGGAACTCGAATTTAGATTAATCACTTTGTTAACAAAGGAATTAGTCACATCTATTCAGATTAATCACTTTGGTAACAAAGGAACACATCCTTTCACTGGACAGTCACTGGTCAAAGAGATGCAACTGTTGAATCAATCACATCTACTCGATTGGTCACTTTGGTAATAAAGGAACACATGCTTTTACCCTGGCTAGGACTGACCTGACCCAGTGCCTGCCCAGCCCAAGTTTCATTCAAAACCAATTTGGGATTCAAGTTTTCCATAAACTTATGTTTCTATGTGTTAACATATTCAAGTAGTGATGTCTGGAGTCAATTTCTCATTCACTCCTTAATGAATTTGAGCAACCCCATATATAATCTTACTCTAGTCATGGAGTAGATCACATCAATGGGGCCCACTTTTATTTTTGCTCAAACTTGACCAAAATAAGGATGCTCAATCCATTTTTTCCAACAATCCCCTACATGAATGAAATTGACTAAAAGAAAAAGTAAATTACATGCAAACATTGAGAGAGTACAATTGGAAATTTTCAGCATAGAGAAAGGTAACTTTTGGCCTTGAACCTTCCCTTGTGAAGAACTATCGGATTTGCTGCTTGATCAATGAACATTATGTCTTGAACTGCTCAACCTTTCATGTAAACCAAGATAATAGAACTCACACAGAATCTTCCCGAACACAGTTGGTTTCCATAATTGTGTTCATCTTGGCTCTGAACAATTCTTGGTTTTCAAGAGTGCACTTCGAGAATTTTGTCTTTTCACTTTCATTGAACCAGCCCATTTCACACTCACATAGATAATTCTCATTAAGAATATTCTGCTATACCCCACATGTGTCACCAAGATATAAGAATCATTAAAAGCTTAGCTTATCCTAACAATTACGGCAGACATCACTATTTCTATCATAGGAATGAGTAGGAGAGTTTATCTCCATAGTGATATCGTTGAATTGCACACAATTCGGTTGTCCTTTCAAACTTAGATCTTGGGATCTTCCGTCAACTAGGTTGGGTTGCTATTATGTCGATTCTTAATTTATAGGCTTTCAACCCATTTCCCTCGTTGAGTGATTTACTTACTCTCTAGGTAAACCTTTGGTTAATTGATTTGCAATATTGTCTTCAATGGTCATAATGCCATTAGAGAGCAGTTGTTTTATGGTATTATGCCTTTGATGAATATGTCGAGACTTACCGTTATAAATTTGACACTGTGCCCTTCCAATTGCTGATTGACTATCACAATGAATGCAGATAGCTAGCACAAATTTTGACCACATTGGAATATCTTCTAGCAAGTAACACAGCCACTCAATTTCTTTTCCAGCCTTATCTATTACAATAAATTCAGATCCCATCGTTGATCTATTGCATGTTTGTTTAGAAGATTTCTAAGATACCACTGCACAACTAAGTGTAAATATGTACCCACTTTGAATCACTGTTATCTAATATCCAATTAGCATCGCTATAGCCTTCAAGTACACCTAGGTATCACAAGTAGTGTAATCCATAGTTTTGGGTGTATTTCAAATATCTTAAAACCCTTACTATTGCCTTCCTATGGTTTGTCCCCGGGTTACTTGTGTAAATGCTCAATTTGCTTACAACATATGCTATGTTTGCATAAGTGAAATTCATCAGATACATTATGCTGCCACTTATTTGTGCATATTCTAGTTGTGATATTCTTTTTTCATTATTTTTGGACAAATGTAAACTTATATTTACAGGTGTTTTAGCTAGACTGCTATTACGTTGATTAGATTTCTGAAGTGTTTGCTCAATATAATGTGATTGAGATAATATTAGTCTATCGGATGTTCTAGAAATCTTTATTCCTAATATGACATATGCAACACCTAAATCTTTCATGTCAAACTTATTGTTTAACATACTCTTGGTAGCTTTAATGATTTCATTATTGCTACCCATAATGAGCAAATCATCAACATACAAACCAATAATGACATAGTCATTTTCTATGTTCCTTACATATATACACTTGTCACATTCATTTATCTTAAATCCATTTGACATCATTGCATTGTCAAATTTCTCATGCCACTGCTTTGGTGCTTGTTTTAGTCCATAAAGAGATTTAACAAGCTAACATACTTTCTTCTCTTGATGACCTAGAGCATTAAACCCTTCTAGTTGTTTCATCTATATTTCTGCATTTAATTCACCATTTAACAAACCTATCTTAACATCCATTTGATGTCTCTCTAGATTGTATAAGTTACAATAGCTATTAACATACGAATGGATGTTATCCTCCTAACTGGTGAATATGTGTTGAAATAGTCTAAGTCTTCTTATTAACTATATCCTTGAACAACAAGCCTAGCCTTGTATTTATTAGTTGATCTATCAACTTTAATTTCCTTTTATATCCATTTATACCTAAGAGGTTTACAACCTAGTGGAAAAACCACTAGTTCCCATATATGGTTTTGCATGATAGACTAAATTTCATTGTTTATTGCCTCATTCCAATATGGACTTTTAGGACTGGACATAGCTTCTTTAAAGCTTTGAGGCTCATTTTCTAATAGAAAGGTTACAAAATTTGGACCAAACCTAGTTGATGTTCTGGGCGTCTTGCTATATCTAGGTTCATTAATCTCTTGTTTGTCTCGATTACTACTAAGTATTCTTTTAAGAAAAATAGATTCCTGCAAGCTATTATTGGGAAATACATGTTCAAAGAACGATGCATCCCTTGAATCAATAATAGTGTTCGGATGTATGTCGGGAATTTCAGACTTATGATAAGAAACCGATATGCACTACTTTTATACATGCCCTACGAATGTACAATCAATTGTATTTGGTCCTATTTTAACTTTTTTAGGTGTAGAAACTACCACTTTAGCCAAGCACACCCACACTTTCAAGTATCTGTACGAAGGTCTGTGACCTTTTCGCAACTCATAAAGAGTCTTGTTGGTTTTCATCTAAGGTATTTGGTTGAGAATATAATTTGTGGAGAATATAGCTTCCACCCACAAATTCTAAGGTAATCCAGAACTTATTAACATAGCATTCATCATTTCTTTTAAAGTTTTGTTTTTCCTTTCAGCAATATCATTTTGCTGTGGTGAATAAAGCGCAGTAGTTTGGTGCATAATACCATGTTGTGAACAGAATGTATCAAAAGGTGATTTATATTCACCACCTCTATAGCTTCTTAGTACCTTAATCTTCTTATTAAGTAGGTTCTCAACCTCATTCCTGTATTTTTTAAACATTTCCAATGCCTCATCCTTATTTCTTAGCAAGTAAACATAATAGTATCTTGTGCACTCATTAATAATGTAAGAAAGTATTTCTTATTACCTTTAGTTTGGAAAAACTTCAAATCACAAATGTCAGAGTCTATTAACTGAATGGGTTCAGTATTTTTTTCAAACTTTTGAAAGGATGCTCTTATAAGCTTTGCTTCGACACAAGTTTCAAAATTGTGATTGGAATTAATCTCAAATTTAGGTAAATATTCCATATTAACTAATCTACACAATGTATCATAGTTAACATGGCCTAATCTACTATGCCACACATGGGAAGATTCAAGCATATAAGCATAAGAATTTTCTTTATTAGTAGAAGCAATTATAGTCATTACATTCATTTTGGAGAGCTCATCACTCATGTAGCCCTTTCCCACATACATGCCACCTTTAGTATGGACAAATCTATCAGATACAAAGACCAATTTGGGACCTTTTTTACTCAATAAGGATCCAGACATATGGTTCTTTCGAATGTCTAGCACTTGCAACACATTATTAAGAGTGAGTTCCTTGCCAAAAGTCATCTTTAACACCACCTTTCCTTGACCTTCTACCTTAGAAGTAGAGAAGTTGCCCATAAAAGTTGTTTTCCATTGTTTATAGGATGATATGAAGAAAATATCTCCTCGTCTGAGCAAACACGGCGAGTGGCACTAGTATCCACCCACCATTCCTTGGTGTTACCAACCAGATTGACCTCGGAGATCACTACCGACAGATTCATGTTTGAAACATCATTAAAGAGGTTGTTTGCTTCTATCACACTGGTCTAGGCTGGATTCTTGCTAGTGTTCCCTTGGTCCTTGCACTTACGACACTCCTTTGCATGATGGCCTAGTTTGTCGCACACATAGCATTTGCCTGACCCTATTTAGGACCATTACCAGGGTATTTCCTTTTTTTGGATTCTGCCTTTATTCCACAACATTGGCGTTTGCTTTGATGAGGGTTTTTCCTACTTTCTTTTTAGATGTAGGATTGTCTTCTTCTATCCTCAACCAGCAATCAAGTCTTCAGGCTTTATCTCTTTACGTTTGTGTTTTCAAGTAATTTTTGAAGTCCTTCCATAATGGTAGCAATTTTTCAATGATTGCAACTACTTGAAAGGATTAACTAAGAGACATCCCTTTTGCATGAATTTCATGAAGAATTACTTGAAGATCCTAAACCTAACTGATGACTATTTTTGAATCCACCATTTGTAGTCTAGGAATCTGCTAACAACGAATTTCTTCATTCCCACATCTTCCGTTTTGAACTTCTCGTCAAGTGAATCCCATAGCTCCCTTGCAGTCTTTAGTGTACAATACACATTGTACAATGTGTTGTCTAGTCCATTAAGGATGTAGTTTTGACTGAGGAAATCAACATGCTTCCGTGCATCCACACTTACAACCACCATCTTGTTAGTTTTATCTTCTTTCAAAGTAGGAGCATTCTCATGGAGGAACTGAGTCAAATTCAATGTTGTGAGATAGAATAACATTTCTGTTGCTATCTCTTAAAGTTAATGCCATTGAATTTTTTAGGCTTTTCCCCATTGTTCACCATTACAAGGGCACGAGCAGGGGCAGTGCCACAACAATGATAGGGGTAGTTTTCTCTACAGCCATTTAGAGAAATTAAACTAGAATTGAAAAATCATAGTATGAACTGATATTTCAAACTATAAATATAAAATCTAGAGTTCAAGTAAAACTAATAATAAAAGAACACAGAAGAATTTTGTCTTAAGATTGTTTCCCAGAGTTATTACCAGTTTTCTAAATTTGAAACTACAATTACACTTACAGAATGTAGGCAGAATAAAAAGGCGAAAGATGGTCCAGGCTATTGTAACACACCACGTCCTTAAGATAAAATTCGCCCATGCAGTGGTGCTTATGAGCTTCTATGGTGTCTGTCTCTCACGATACAATGATCTCACTTCATATAGTACAAGCACTTCAAACTATGTGACTGGCGAACCAAATTTGCGGCAGACTTTCTTTTGACATAATATGAAGGAACTCAAATTAATTTCACTGACTGAATGGAATGAATTGAATGCCAAAATGCAGTCGATGATTGGCTAGTTAAAGAGGAAAAAGTGACTGTTCACTACAGCCGCCAACTAAAGAGATGCAACTGTTGATTCAGTCAAATCTATTCAAATTGATCACTTTGGTAATAAAGGAACACATCCTTTCACTAGACAGTCATTGGTTGAAGAGATGCAACCGTTGAATCAGTTATATCTATTTGATAGTCATTTTGATAACAAAGGAACATATACTTTTACCCTGGCCCGAACTGTCCTGACCCGATGCATGCCCAGCCTAGTTTTTGTTCAAAACAAATGTGGGATTCAAGTTTTCCACAAAGTTAAGTTTCCATGTGTTTCCATATTCAAGTAGTGATATTTGAAGTCAATTTCTCATTCACTCCTTCATGAATTTGAGCAACCCAATATATAATCTTAATCTACTCATGGAGTATATCACATCAAAGGGGCCCACTTTTATTTTCACTCAAACTTGATCAAAATAAGGATGCTCAATCCATTTTTTCCAACATCTCTCTCTCTCTCTCTCTCTCTCTCTCTCTCATGTAAAAATTGAAGCATTGCTGGGTAAGGTCTAACTCAATTTACTTTAAAAAAATTAAAAGAAACGTATAAGCCTACAATTAAATATAGGGAAAATTTCAAAACAGCCCTCAAGTTTTTATCATATTTTAAAATAGGACAAAAAATATACCTTTCAAATCAAGACAACCTGTGAGAAATTGAATTTCCAGATGATTTATTCTTCTATTGTTTACAAAATACCTAAAATGCCCATTGGCCCTTTCCACTTCCTCCTCGAAACCACCATTTTGTAGCAATTGTAATCTATTTTAGCATTAAAAGGACTCCGGTGAAGAGATTATGGAGGTTCATCGAAGCTTAGCTAAGCAGGCATTCTGCCAACCGTCTCATGTGATTCTAGCTGATGGGCAGCTAACAAGAGCCTGGATGGAGCAGCTCAAGGATGTGCAAAAGCGGGTAGGTCTTCCAGCTGAAGCTCCACAGCAGATTATTAAGAGTATAACAACGACAAAGCTGCAAGCTATGATTGAGACAGTTGTGAGTCAAGGGATGACGAATGTGAAGCAGATGTGGGAACTAAAAGAAGTGGGTATTGATGTTAGCAGCATGATCTCAGAGAGGTTCCATGAGGAGATCTTCAAGAAGACAGTAAATGAATTATTTTCACTGGGTACAGGAGAATTTGATGAAGTGGAGGTTTATGAGAAGATTTCATCAGTTCTAGCCATACATGCCGAGAACCAAAGGGGTTGTTCATGTGCATTCTAAAAACAGGCTATCCGGGTCATTGATTCAAGCTGTGGCATTGTTACGGCAGAGGAAACCAATAGACAGTTATTTGGAGGAGGACGAGGAAAGGGCTATAGGGCATTTTAGGTATTTTGATAAAAAATAGAAGAAAAACTTGCCATAAAATTCAATTTCTAGTTGGTTGTCCTTATTTGAAATGTAAATAAGAAAATTAAGTTTTGATTTGAAATGTAAGTTTTATTATTATTATTATTATTATTATTTTGTCCTATTTTGAAATCTGAGAAAATTTTGTGCTCTATTTTGAAATTTTCCCTTAAATATATCTTGATGGATGAATTGCTGTCCGCACATACATTTGAATGGGGGGCGGTCGACCTGTCACACTTTGTTCTGTATTTAAAACTCACATGAAAAATCTTGAGATCCACCTTTAAAACCATTATGAAAACTCGGGCTACTCCCGAAAGCCGCATGAAATTTTGGATTTGTTCACAAAATCCAAATAATTGTTTGGGTCTGCACCACCCAAACTAAATTGCTGAGTCCGTCATGCGCTGTCAACACCCTCAGCCGTCAACTATTCAACTTCTAGATTGAATGGTTTGTAAGACTCTTACATGATAAGGAACAGACCATGGTATCATGTCTTTTTTGTTAACTATTTGAGTGCATTTCTAATGTTTTATTTTTGTCTTTCTCCACAGCATGCTCAAGACCCTTGATAGGTATCAGCGGTGCAGTCAATTGGAATATGGCATTCTAGCTAAGGAGTCACAGGTATCTTGATTTAATGCCGCCTTCTCATTCTTGGAAGCAGCTTTAATTGTTCTTTTTGTCAAAAGTAAAATAAATTTTATTTGTTACAGTTTTTTTTTTTTTGCTTGAATATTTGTTATAATTTGACATATCTCTACTTCTATTATTCTCATACTCAGCTTTGCTAGTTAGAAAACAACTCCTCGCCTAAGTAGTAAAGAATGATAGTTCTCACCTGACTATCTAGTGTTCAAACTTGGATATGCCAGTGCAGGATTTTCTTCCCACGTGCGTGGATTGCCTACCCACATATGTGGGTTTTCTTCTCACATGTGCAGGATTCTTTTTCACTTGAGTGTGCTACCTTCCCATATGTGTGGGCTCTTTCTTGTGTCCCAGTCCCCCTGGCTGAGATACCAAAAAAAATAAAAAGGAAAAACTCTGCTAGCTAAGGATATCATGTTAGGAGTTAAACAAGTTTGATTAAACTTGAGTACTTGGAACTCTAAAGTTACTCTAGCTCAATAAGCCTTCAAGTGAAGTTTAAATTTATTGTAAGTATTTAAATTTATTTTAGATTGTGATTCGATTACTACTTCAATCCAGTAGAAAAATAAAAGCAATCAATTACACAAGAAAGACAACAAATAATATAACATGGAAATCTAAATGGGAAAAACTACGAGTCCAAAGTAGACAAAATTTAATACAGGTCCTAGGATTAGGGCTTGCATATGGTGCCGAAGCACGTGTCAAAAGACACTTCAAATTGTCAAAACACTTCAAACACAAGAGGACGCACCTCTAAGGGATAAAAACCATTTTTATTAACCAATCTAAGTTTGAGAAATAACATACATAGTTCCATATAAATAAGAAAGCTAACCTAGTGCAATTAGAAAACTTAACCTAATAGTAGAAACTTCCCTAATAGCAATGCAATTAGAAAAAGACTAATAAAATAACATAGTCCTAATCTAATTAGATTTGAATGGAACCATTTGTTGGGCCTAGACTACATCATCCGCCCCAGGTTGAAAAAAGAGTTTGTCCTCAAGCTCGAGTCTTCTTCTAATTACCTCTGTAAATGTTATGAACATGAAGGACTTCCTTGGCTGCGGCGGCACTAGAATTCTTCTTCAGCGGTTCTGGTTTCTAGGGATGAAAAGTAACTTGCTTTCCACTATGCATGAATGTATTTGTGTTGCTGCGCATATCATAAGTTCCATTTTTGTCATACAACCATGGATGGCCTAATAAAATATCATCACACCAAATTGTATCTTTGTAAGTCTCACCAATGGAAAAAGTAAGTTTGCAAGTATGTTGAACATGAGCTTAATCACCTATCATCAACCACTTGACAAAATAAGGGTGATTATGCTTGTAAACTTTTAAATTGAGGCAATCAACAAGAGCATGAAAGACGAGATTTTTGTAATTGCGACCATCAACAACAGCTGTTCAATGTTGTCCAAGAATTGTACTAGTGGAACGGAAGATATTTTTCCTCAACCATTTATTTGCAACAGTGGGTGGAGCCTTGTTGATGATCATGAGGGCTTTACCATCTTTGTTTCCTCATACTCTACTACTTCCTCGGTTTCTTCAATGTCCGGAGGATCATCCTGTGCTATTGGTTCATCATGTATGCTTTCCATTAAGTTCACTCGTTTGGGATATTCAAAAGAGTAATGTCCTTTTTTATTATAAAGGAAACAGGTAGCCTCATTATGATGTTCAGGTCTGGGGACAATTGTTTTTCGGTGAGCCACTGGATTTATCATCTTAGAAAAATGAATTTTTTTGCAGAGCCCATTTGGATGCATTAAATTTTTGTGCTTAATGATTTGAAATTCCCTCGACTTTGATAGTATGTTTAATGAGTTCATTGACATTATCAAAATTTTGAAATGCAAGGATATGCTGAATGTCTATTCGTAACCCATTGAAAAATCTATTAAAACCACATCATCATCTTTATTCAAACCGCAATGAACTTGCAAAGTCAAGAATTTTTCAGCGCATTTGACAACTAACTTAGTTCGTTGTTTCAAGTTTTCAAAGCTTGAACGTAGGTCTCTAGCATAGCTGACAGGGAGGAATTTTTGTTTCAAAATATTCTTTATCTCAATCCAAGTTTCAACAGGGTCCATATTTTGATTCCTCTTTTTTCTTTATAATTTTGCCCACCATGTTGCTACATAATTACAAAATCGAGTTGTGCCAATGTAACTTTATAGCACTCATTCATTGAATTGTGTGCAAAAATATTTTCCATACACATTAACCAATCCATAAATTCAGCAGACTGCAATTTTTCATTATATTTCGAAATCACGAGTTTAATCCCTAAATCTCGATTGGGATTATTGGCTAGTTGGCTGGTGGATCTCGTTGATTCCGAATATTTTCACCATCATCACGATTAAGATTCCTTCGATGAGTATTTTCTAAAGCTATCACCCTAGTATCCAATTGCTGCAAAGTGGTTTGCATGTTGGTAATGTGGCAACTAAATCTCTACTAGCACCAACCAAATCTTCAATTGAAGAAGATGAAGATTCCACCTGAACTTTTTTTTTAGGAGGCATTTGTTTTATTAATGCAAATTTAAAAACTGACTGACTTGATGTATAGATCGGCTTTCCACGAACACGTTGGCGAAGATGGATTTGAAATCTAATATCAAATGACTCCAAAATCGAGAAAATAATTTCTAGCCATTGATTGTTGCAAAACTGTACAGTTGATTGCATTAGTTAATGTCTTCTGAGCTTTTGGTTTAATGGAAAGAACTAAAATTCTGGATGATCAATTGGACCATAACTCAACTTGGCCTAAAACTAAAACACCAATCACAATTCCACATGCGACTATTACCTTTTTTTGCCGCATAGCTGGTGCCAAAAATAGAAGAAAAGGTTAAAACCCTTTTTAATCTTCGTCTCAATTGCAACGAAGGGGAAAGTGGGGGCTTTAGCTCTACGCAACGATTGAGATTGGAGATGGGGGCTCTATGTAACGAAGAAGATTAAAGATGGGGCTTTGTGCAACGAATGATAGACTACTGGCAGTGGTGACGGCAGGTGCCGTGCGGCTACGGCAATCCAAGTAGGCCTTCTTCTTCTTCTTCTCTCCCTTTTTGTCTTCTATTTTTTTTTCTTTTAGTTTGTTTGTAAAAGAGCAAAGGCTAGGTTTGGGGCTTCTGGTTTGTCGAGGAGGGGTTGTTGGGGTCTCGGAATGGTGGGGTGGAGTCGAGAGGGGCAAACAGTGTTAAGAGTTTAGTCTAGTTGACGATTAGGTTTGGGATGAATGTGTTATGTGAGGGGTGTGGCTGGAGTGGTTCTCACAAGGGTTTGGGAAGAAGGGTTGTAGAGGGGGGGTTTGGGATAGGGGTGTTGGGTGTCTAGGAAGGGTCAGGCTTCGTTAACGGAAGGGACTATGTTAGGGTCTGCAATGGCTTTTGAAGAGGATGGGTTCTCGATAACAAGGCTGGTGTGGTTTGGGGATGCAGATGTGGCACAGGTAGAGTTTGATGTGTGGGTTAGCTTATGAAGGGAGAACGAAGGTGGGATGCGGATAGAGGGCAACATCGATCAGATCATCTCTGATACCAAACTATTGCAGGCCCTAGGGTTAAGGATTGAGTAGGGGTGTCAAAGCATGTGTCAAAAGACACTTTGGATTGTTAAAAGACTTCAAACACACAAAGACACATCTATCAAACGTAAAACCCAATTCTATTAATCAATCTAAGTTTGAGAAATAACATATTATAGTTCCACATTAATAAGAAAACAAACCTAGTGCAGTTAAAATACCTAAACTAATAATGGAAACTTCCTTAATAACAACGCAATTAGAAAAATACTAATAAATTAACATAGTCCTAATCTAATTAGATTTCAATGGGACCACTTGTTGGGCCTAGACTACATCAAAATCAATTACCAACTTCTGTAGTATAAGATATACTCACAATCCTATAGTCGGTCTCTAGATAAGAGGCGTTGAAGTTATTCTTGATGGATCTCCACAACATGCAATTCTTCGGTGCCCTGCTATTAGTGCCTCCACAATGAACAAATCTCTACACAAGAGAAACAATCTTCTACAATGAAGTAGAAGCAATAAGGCTTTCAGCCCAATTTCTCATAGAAGCTTTAAATAAGCATCTCCAATGTAATCTATTAACTCAAAATATAGAGAAGATGTTGTTAGGTTTAGCTCAAAATGAAGCAACGTAAGGAAAAATAATAGCCAACAGGCTAATCTCAAAGCTAAAAGGCTTAAGGATAGGATATCTACCTATCTCACCAAAAACAAACAACAACTCTCTCAATTAAGAATTGAGCTCAAATTCTTATTCAATATCAAACTCTGTATCCCATGAAGGGATTACATCTTTATTTATAACTATGATACTTTCTCACTAAGCAAACAACTAATTCAAATAAAATAAGAAATCCTAAAACAAAGATAATTGGAATTTCTAAATATTAAAGAATCCTACATAAATAAGAAAGTAACTAAAGCAAAAGCAACAACTAATAGGATCTACTCTACTCTCCTGAGCCTTATTGGTCTTAGGCCTGTAGGTATAGACTTTCAGACAGAGCCCATTAGTATGGCCTGCATCAGCTTTCCTTGACTTAGAAAAACTTAACTCCGGCGAGTTGTTAGCTCAGTACTACTCATATAAATTTGGATTGAGCCGTTGAAAATCAGTAGTCGTAATCCATGTAGCTTCAGAGAATGGTTTTCCTTTCCACTTGACAAGGAACTTGTGAAATCCACCATTCTTCGTTGCAATGATCTAATAATAAAAAAACATCTTCAATTTCTTTTGGAGGAAATTGATGGAGAGGGATGCGAAGAGCTTGTTCCTCAAAATATTCATCGTTGTGATGCCCATGATAAAATGCCAAATCTTCAACATTAAAGGTGGCACTAATATTCATATATGAAGGAAGATTGAGAACATATGTATTGGAGCTAATTTTCTTCAGAACTTTGAAAGGACCTGCACTTCGTAGATGAGATTTATTGTATTTACCTGCAGGAAACCGTTCGGGCTTCAAACAAACCATTACCATATTGCTTACAGCAAACTTAACATGGCATTTGCAAGAATCCATGTGCCCTTTATATGCTTCATTGCTTGTAGCAATTTTCCGGCAAACTTCATCATGAACATCCTTCATATGTTGTGTAAATTGTTTCGCTTCCTGACTTAGACAAGAGTTAACTGGTAACGAGCTTAAGTCAAGAGAAAGACGTGGCTTGACACCAGTGACAACATCAAATGGTGATCTCCCTATCGTTCTATTGATAGAATTATCGTAAGCAAACTCCGCCATGGGTAAAAGAAGATCCCATTAAGCAACATGCTCTCCGAGAAGACATTGAAGAAAGTTCCCCAAACTACAATTGACGACCTCTGTTTGGCCATCAGTTTGCAGATGATTTGCAATTGAGTATTGGAGTTTTGTACGCATCATGTGCCATAAAGTATTCCAAAAAAAAAACTCATGAACTTCGTATCTCTATCGGACACTATTGTCTTGGGAAGCCCATGTAGACGAACAACCTTTTTAAAGGAAAGAATTGCAATCTTCTTGGCATTTGCTGTGTGAGAACAAGGGATAAACCATGCCATTTCTTAAAAACAATCCACAACAACAAATACATAATCTACCTTTCTCGTTATTTTGGGTAAGCTTAAGACAAAATCCATGCTCAAATCTTGCCAAGGTGCATGTGGAATAGGAAGGGGTTGATACAAACCTGTATTCTTCTTTTGATCCTTTGCTAATTGGCATACTCTGCATAATTCACAAATTCGGGCAACATCTATTTTTAAGCATGGCCAAAAGAATTGGTCTTCCATAATAGCCAATGTTTATCATGCGTCAAATGTCCACTACATCCACCACCATGTAATTCATGTATCACAAACTCACGGATAGATGTAGCTAGCAAACATAACAAATTTCCACAAAAGATGTATCCATCATGAATGGAAAACTTTGGATGTTCAGAAAACTCACCGTTTAGAAGATCTGTATAAATACGACCAAAGTCATGATCAACAGTGTATTCTCTACATATTTATTCGAAGCCGGGAACATTGATGGAAATTGTCATAAGAATGAGAGTTCGACGACTCAAAGTATCAACGACTTTATTTTCCGTGCCAAATTTATGATGTAGAACAAAAGTGAACTCCTATAAGTATGCGCTTCATTTGATACGATTGACGCTCATTTTCTTTTGAGAATTTAGATGTTCTAAAGCTTCATGGTCAGAGTATAAGACAAACTCAAACTCTTTCCTGATAAGATAATGATGCTAATAACGAAGAGCTTGAACCACTGAATAATATTCCAGATCATAAATCGTATACTTCTTACGGGAGTCATTTAACTTCTCACTGCAGTAAGCAACTAGATGACTATCTTGACTCAAGACCCTACCAATACCGATGTGGGAGACATCACAACTATGCTAATAACGAAGAGCTTGAACCATTAAACAATATTCCAAATCATAAATCGTATACTTCTTACGGGAGTCATTTAACTTCTCACTATAGTAAGCAACTGGATGACTATCTTGACTCAAGACGTTGCCAATACTAACGTGAGAGACATTACAACTAACTTCGAAGAGCTTTTCAAACTCTGGAAGTTTTTAAACTGGTGCCTTCACCATTTTCTGCTTAATCTGTTCAAATGCTCGAGAGGCAGCATTTGTTCAAGTGAACTCTCTTTTTTTCATGTAATTAGTTATAAGGGTCATGATGGTACAAAATTAATGAATAAACCTCCTATAAAAAGTAGCAAATCCATGAAAACTGCATACATCATGTACAGAAGTGGGAATGGGCCAATCAACGGTTGCTTTGATTTTATCTGGATCAGCTTCAACTCCTTGGGCCTAAACAACAAAGTTCAGAAATATGACTTTGGAACTCAAAAATGTACATTTCTTCAAATTAATGTAAAACTTTTCTTTTCGAAATGCACGCCTGACATACCTCAAATGGTCAAGATGAGCTTATTTTGATTTGCTGAAAATCAAAATGTCATCAAAATATACCACAACAAATTTTCCAAGAAAAGGCCGTAAAAGGTGAGTCATTACTCTCATAAAAGTGCTAGGAGCATTAGATAAACTGAACAGCATGACCAATCATTCGTATAATCCATCTTTGGTCTTGAATACCATTTTCCATTCATCTATAGGCCGAATACGGAGTTGATGATATCCACTTCTAAGATTAATCTTGGAGAAGACAGATGATCAGGACATCATATCAAGTATGTTGTCCACTTGGAGAATCGAAATCCATTATTTGATGGCGATCTTGTTAATGGCTCAACTATCAACACACATTCACCAAGAACCATCTTTCTTTGGTATTAAGAGGGTTAGAACTGCATAAGAACTCATGCTTTTTCAAATATAATCCTTCTGGAGTAAATCTTCAACTTGTCTTAGCAATTCAGTATGCTCAGCAGGGCTCATGTGATAGGCAAGTAAATTAGGAAAAGTGGACCCGGGAACTAATCAATGGCATGCTATATGTCCCGCATATAAGGTACTTCATTAAGAAGCTTTACTGGAATCAAATCTTGAAAATCATTGAGCAATGATTTGATCTCTGGTGGTGTAGAAACCTATTGTTTTTCATCTGCCTTTTAGGCTTCTTTTGGAACAAGAGCATAAACAACTCCTTGGTCTTTACTTTCCATTTTAAATTTCCGTATAGAGAGAACATGAGGGTTTGATGGAGTTGTAAAAATTGTAAAAGAGGATGTTAATGGAGGCAATGGAAGGAGATCCACCACTTGTCACTTCCGCTTAAAAATATGTATATGCTTTTTTTATCAGTATGTACCTCTTGGTCATATAGCTAGGGTTGCCCAAGTAGGATATAAGCAATATTCATGGGAATGATATCACACCATATATGATCCTCATATATGCCAATTTTGAAAGGGTTTCGGCTGAAAGGGTGAGGGATGACCGACGGGGAAAAAAAAAGGGCAGGTTTTTTTAAGTTGGGGTTCTACGGGGTGGATTTTGGATGGGGTTTGGCAATGATGGGGAGTTAGAAACGGTGGCGATTAATGAAGAATAGATGATGATGGGATATGTTACCTCGAATCAACAATTAAACAAACGGTTATTAGAGATATCTTCGCTCTGATATCAATTGAAATAGCGCAAGGAAGAAGAATAACCAACACGGGCTAATCTCCAAGCCGAAAGGGTTACGGATAGGATATCTAAGTGCCTCACCAAAGACAAATGATAACTCTCTCTATTGAGAACTAATATCAAATTCTTATTCAATATCAATATCTATATCCCATGAAGGAATTATATCTTTATTTATAACTAAGATACTTTCTAACTAAGGAAACAACTAATTCAAATCAAATAAGAAGTTCTAAACCAAACATAATTGGACTTTCTAAATATTAAAGAATACTAAATAATTAAGAAAGCAACTAAAGCAAAAGCAACTACTAGTAGGATCCACTCTACTCTACTGGGCCTTATACGTCTTGGACCTACGACTATAGACTTTCAGACGGGGCCCATTAGTATGACTTGTATCACTAAAGGTCCTTATTGGGCCTATGAGTAGTTTACATTAAGGCCCAATTAATTAGGACTAATCTTACATTCTTTCCTAGGGTTTATTCTTTGTAATCAAACCAGAAAGCAACAGGGCAAAGGGAACTCAGAAAGAACATTGTAAGGGGGTGAGAATGATTTCTTCATAGTGAAATCTTTGTGCCCGTGGACGTAGGCAATCTGGCCGAACCACATAAATCTTTGCGTCTTATGTGTGATTGCTTGTTTTCCTTCTTGTGTGGTGTGTGATTATATGTGCTTAGCCTAGATTCAGATCTAACAATTGGTATTAGAGCTAAAATTTGTGCAATGTGATCAATGGATCCGATTTTCAATTGGAGATTCGAGTCTGGTCACTAGGAGATGAAGATCTATGGTTGTGCCACACACTCTGAAGAAGACGATCGACCATCGTGGTCTGGAACCATTTTCCAATTACAAAGAAAAGGAGATTCTGGTTTCTGGTTCTAGAACCAGAAACAGGAAGCACTGTAGGACTCTTAGGTTTGGCCTAGATCGGAGAAGAAGCTGTTCATGTGCTCACTCATCAGAGAGCATCATCGCTACCACTGCACCTGCCGGAATCACCATCGTTGCACACTGTGTCCACCTACTGCCACGCACCGCTGTTGTTTCATCGTCGCCCTACTTCATTGGTTGCCGCTACCCTCTCGCTGCCGACCCCTCCCTCATCAGTGATGAAAGAGGAAGAAGGCAAGGGTTTTCGGTCCCCTTTGCTTGCAGAAAAATAGGGGAAGAAGAAGACAATCTAGGCTTTTCATCCAGCCGAGGTTAGGTGCAGGTCAGGTTAAATTGACCTGTTAGGCAGTAGGTCTAGTTCATAGCAGTCTGTTCGAGTCAAGTCAAGTCGACTTGAACCTGTGTATAGTGCCTAGTTCTGCAGGCTGACGCCAGCAGCAGAGTCAAATAGGCAGTTTGACTAAATTGACAGCTGGAATTCAAACGCAACTTTTGGATTCATCCAGACTCGAAATTGAGTCCATTTTTTCCAGTAGACTCGTGGTGACAAAATCTACCAAGTTAACAGTGTAGATTGGCAGTTTGACAAGCAGATATTTAGTTAAGTTTTTTGAAACATCTTTAGATTTGTAATGGCCACAAAGGGAACTTCTACTGCAAGAGGTATCAAATTTTAAATTAAAAAATTTGATGGAAGAATAAACTTTGGTTTGTGGTCGCGAAAGATGAAAAACATCTTAATTCAACAAAGTATCAAGGTGGCATTGTTAGGTAAAGAAAAAAAGCCTAAACAGATAGAAGATAATGATTGAACAGACATTGATGAAAGGACAGCCTGCTCTATTCAATTCTATCTCTCTGACAAAGTCATGTACAACTTTATAGAAGAGAAGACTACAAAGGGTCTATGGGAGAAGCTAGAGAGTCTTTACATAGGAAAGAATCTCACAAATGAGTTGTATATCAAGAAACAATTGTATGGGTTGAAGATGGAGAAAGGTTGTGATTTGCTTGAGCACATGAACACTTTTAACAAGATGATTAACTACTTGTTAAGGCTCGATGTGAAGTTCAACGATAAAGACAAGTCTTTATTATTACTGAACTCTCTTCCTGACTCATATGATCATTTTGTGACCACCCTATTGTATGGAAGGGACACACTCAATTTTGAAGATGTCAAGCAAGACATCATATCTAATGCTACGAGGAAGAAGGCCACCAAAATCGGTCCACATGCAAAGGGACTTCTAGTAAAGGAAGGCTCTAGTGAATGTGGCAGGTCTAATGATAGGGGCAAGTCAAGAAGAAACAACTCTAAATCAAAATCAAGATGCAAGAAAAATTCAGAATGCTTATTTTGCAAAGAGAAGGGACAGTGGAGGAAAGATTGCCGGAAATTTAAGGTGACTAAAGATGGGATGAACAAAGTGGAGATAAAGCTAACAATAATGACTCCACCAACGTTGCTTCAGAAAGTAAAGTGGAACTCCTATCTATTTCACAAGGTAATCATCTATCTGATGTTTTGATTTTAGATTCCAATTGTTCTTATCATATATGACCTAATTGTGATTGGTTTGGTACCTATGAACAATGTAATGGTGGTAGTGTTCTAATGGGTAATGATGCACCTTCTAAGACTATTGGAATTGGCACCATTAACATTAAAATAGAAAAGGGAGTTGTGAGAACGCTAAGTGATGTGAGGCATGTGCCAGCACTTAAGAAAACCTAATCTCCTTAGGCTCACCTGAATCCAAAGGGTGCACATTCATGGTAAAGGATAGTGTGCTTTAAATGACTAAAGGTTTTCTGGTATTAATGAAAGGTACCAGAGTGAGGAACAACCTTTATAAACTTATGGGGAACACAGTTGTATGTGGACTAGTAGTCTCCACAGATGACAAAACCAATGATGATGAATCTCAGTTGTGGCATATGAGTTCAGAATATATGACTGCGAGAGGCATATTAAAACTTCACAAATGACAGTTGTTACAAGGTATGAAAATATGCAGGTTGGACTTTTGTGAATACTATGTTTTCGGCAAACAGAAAAAGGTGTCATTCAAAACCGCAAGCAATATTCATAGCATTTGGTATTAATGAAAGGTACCAGAGTGGGGAACAACCTTTATAAACTTATGGGGAACACAATTGTATGTGGACTAGTAGTCTCCATGGATGACAAAGCAAGTGATCATGAATCTCAGTCGTGCCATATGCGTTTGAGGCATATGAGTGGGAGAGGCATGTTAAAACTTCACAAATGACAGTTGTTACAAGGTGTGAAAACATGCAAGTTGGGTTTTTGTAAATACTGTGTTTTCGGTAATCAGAAAAAGGTGTCATTCAAAACTGCAAGCAATAGTCATAGAAGCAGCGGTATTCTGGAATACATTCACTCCGATGTGTGGGGACCAGCCCTGGTTATGTCAAGAGGTGGAGCATACTACTTTGTGACATTCGTTGATGATTTTTCAAGAAAGGTTTGGGTCTACTTTATGAAGGAGAAATCTGAAGTCTTCATTAAGTCCAAAGAGTGGGAGGCAGAAGTAGAAAATCAACCAAGTAGAAAAGTCAAGTATCTAAGATCAGATAATAAGGGTGAATACAAAAATGACAGGTTTCTATGGTTTTACAAGGATGAAGGTATCATAAGGCACTTTATTGTTCCAAAGAATCCTCATCAAAATGGAGTTACAGAAAGAATAAACATGACTCTTTTAAATAGAGCAAGGAGTATGAGACTTTATGTAGGGTTGTCTAAAAGATTTTGGGTAGAAGCGGTTCATCACATATGCTATGTAGTTAATCGGTCACCATCAATACCCCCTTGATTGTAAAGTTGCAGAAAAAGTGTCGACAGGTAAAGAGGTAGACTATACTTCACTGAAAGTATTCGGTTGTCTAGTGTACGTACACAGTCTAATGATGAGCAATTCAAGTTAGACTCCAAGTCACTCAAATGCATATTCCTAGGCTTTGAGAAAGATGTAAAGGGGTACAAACTATGGGATCCAAAAAACAGAAAAAGGATCTGCAGCAGAGATGTTGTGTTTAATGAAGTTTCTCTACTGAATGGGGTACATGACAGTGAACTCACAGGGCACGGTGCTGAAACAGTACTTACAGAAGTTATTCCTCTTATAGAGAATACAATCGAAGAACAAGCTCAAAGTTCATCAGAGGTTAGTACATTTAGAAGTGAGGAACAATATGAGGTTCAACAGGAACTTTCAAGTCTAGCACAGGGAAAGGCAAAGAGAACCATCAACCCACCTCAAAGGTTTTGATGGGATGAGGATGAAGTATATTTTGCTCATTTTACTAACAGTGGTGATCTAACCATATTTCAAGAAGCTATGGAAAGTAGTGAAAGACAAAGTTGGATGGGTGCTATGATGGACAAGATGAAATCTCTCCAAAAGAACTCAGTCTGAGAGTTAGTTCCTAAACCCAAAAATTGGACAACAGTTGGCTGCAGATGGGTGTTTAGGAGAAAGGAAGCTTTGTAAGAGAATGAAGAACTAAGGTTCAAGGCACAGCTAATACCAAAGGGATACTCATAAAAGGAAGGGGTTGATAATGATGAGATCTTTTCCCCAGTTATGAAAAACACTTCTATCTGGGTGTTGTTGGCATTGGTAGTGCAGTTTGAGTTGGCATTGGTAGTGCAGTTTGACATGGAGCTTGAATAACAAGATGTAAAGACAGCTTTCCTTCATGGTGACTTGGAGGAAACAATTTAAATATAGAAACCTAAAGGGTTGAAAGAAGTCGAAAGAGAAAACTATGTATGTAAATTAAAGAGATTATTGTACGGGCTAAAACAATCTCCAAGACAATGGTGCAAGCATTTCAACTCCTATATATTGTAAATCGGGTACCATCGATGTGAGTATGATTAGTGTTTATTATAGAATACTAGATCATAATTGTGTTATTGTTTTGCTACTTTATGTGGATGATATGCTTATTGCATGTAATGACATGTCAAAAGTGGATGAACTCAAATCTCAATTGAGAAAAGAATTTAACATGAAAGACCTTGGGGTAGCTACAAAAATGTTGGATATGGAAATTAAAAGAGACAAAAGGGCTGGAAAGCTGTGGTTATCTCATAAACAGTACATCTCAAAGGTACTTGAAAATTTTAACATGCAAAATGACTTGTGTCTACTCCACTTGCAAGTTACTTTAGTTTATGTGCCAGACAATGTCCTAGTGTTAATGAGGAAATTAAAGAAATGTCGAGAATACCGTATGCAAATGCGGTGGGATGTTTGATGTATGCCATGGTTTGCACAAGACCAGATGTAACTCAAGAAGTGGGAATAGTGAGTAAGTACATGGCGAATCTAGGAAAAGAGCATTGGAATGCCGTAAAGTGGATTCTAAGATACTTAAAAGGCACTAGAGACTTGGGAATTCTGTTTGAAAGAAAACAGGGGTTAGAGTTTGTAATTAGATTCGTAGATTCTGATTTTGTAGGGGACCTAGACAATAAAAGATCCACTACAAGATATGTTTACACGCTTGCTAAAAGACTGATAAGCTGGAGATTGATGCTTTAATCTACAACTGCATTATCCACTATAAAGGCAAAACATGGAAGCTTTAGAGGTTTCTGAGGAAGCTATCTGGTTGAGAGGTTTGGTAAATGACACGGGTATTAAGCAGAAATCAATCTTGCTACACTATGATAGTCAGAGTGCAATATGCCTATCAAGGAATCAAATATATCATGCAAGGACAAAACACATAGCTATTATTTATCACAGAATTCGAGTGGGTTGCTACAGGTGAGATCTCCATTCAGAAGATTTACATAAATGAGAATCCAGCTGATATGCTTCCCAGGATAATTACTACAGAGAAGTTCAAGCATTGCTTGGACTTATTCAATCTCTTCTCTTGTTAAAGAGTGAATGTGTACCTCATCTCCATTGGGGTGCAATCATGGTGGGATGGGGTTCCCACAAGGTATATATGTTATAAACACGTTTCAACAATTTTTCAAAGGGTTGGACATCTTTTCGCCAAGGTGGAGATTATTGTGTTTGACTCAAAAGGTCCTTATTAAGCCTATGAGTGGATTATATTAAGGCCCAGTTAATTAGAGCTAATCTTAAATTCTCTTCTAGGATTTATTCTTTGTAAGCAAGCAAGAAAGTAACATGGCAAGGGTAACTTAGAGAGATACTATAAGGGGGTGAGAGAGATTTCTTCACAGTGAAATCTTAGTGCCCGTAGACATAGGCACTTCGGCCGAATCATGTAAATCATTGTGTCTTGTGTGTGATTGCTTATTCATCTTTTGTGTGGTGTGTGATTGTATGTGCTTAGGTTGGATCCAGAGCTAGCAAATGTTGTGTGTACGAATGGTTGAGAGAAACAAAATTTTTATAGCCTAAAATTCGTGCCTTATGGTCGGAACCCAAGTGAAATAGGCAAGTCTGGCACAAATAGGAAAGAAATTCATGCAGTCCGCTGGGCTTCTGCCGCTTGTGTACTCATGCACGTGTTGTACACATCCAATTATTTGCAATTTTCCCGTCATGCTTGAGTGCGATTTTCATGAGCTTGAGCACAATCGTCTCTGTCTAACCTGCTCGAGCGCATGAGCATGTCTACTTGAGCGTGTGCAGTGTTTTTGTTTTTCTTCAATTCAGCACTTTTTGCGATGTGTTCAACAATCCATTCTTAAGAATAAGTAGACTCAAGTTTTTGCCTAATACATGACTTACCAAATACAAAAATCCTTAAATAGTAGGAATCACTGTGGAAACTTAATACTATTCTTTTTGAATCTTATCAATTATAATGCATTTGATTAAGTTTTTATTAATGAAAGTACATTCTAGGTTTAAATTAAATAAACATCCATCAGATTTGTTTTATCTTTGGAGTATACCAAATTCTATAACATTTTCCCATCAACCTGGAGTAGAGTAGCGCTACTTTCATTCAAAGTAGACTTAATTCGGTTTAGCTGTTATTTTTATCTTGTTGCTTGTAGGAGATTGACAATCCATTTTGGACTGGGGAACCACAAGTCCAATGGCACTATTATGTAGAACTGTTCACACATTTTGCGAACCATCAGATCTAAACTGTCTTGTAAGGATAGCCCTGATCTACATGGTTTTCATAGCCATGATGAAAGTACTTGGATCCAAACTAAACCGTTGTACTTAGAATTGTACAACTTTTATTTTGAAAATGGGTCGAAATTGAGGAAACGAACATGAATTTCCGAAATTGATCATTGAATTGTCTCCCTTGTAATGGAAAATGAATCGTGGGGATGTGGAAAATGAATACCTAGCTAGCACCCTACTAATTCAACTTTGAGAAAAGAGAGGGTTGCATATGCATTAAAAAGTTATTTCCTACACCCCTCGCCGCATATCCTTTTGTCCTTAACCTTTTTAATAATCTTTCTATTCTATCGAAACAGGCCCTTGCTTTGACTATTATCTACATTCCTAGTGATATTATTGAGAAAGCAGCACTTAACAAAATGTTTATCCAAAAATAAATAAATAAATAAATAAGAATTAGAGAAGTTTGTGACATTTATCCAGCGTTGCGTCGGATAGTCATCGTTTCAAACAAAGTCTTACCTAATCATTTTTAGAGACCAAAAAGTAGATAGAATGCTTGAAAAATCTTACATTTTGAAAACTATGATCCTATGTGTCTAAAATTTAAGATTGGCCTCCTGAAAAACCACTGCTTTGACAGGCAATAGGATTGAATTTATAAATATTTTGAAGAAGATGATAAACACCGGTTGCTTATAACATTTTTTTTTTTTTTTTGGTTCAGAGTTAAAGCAAGAAACCGGGTGGGTATGACATTCCTTCATTAAAATCTAAGGAGGGGGTTTGTAGGAGTCAAGGAAAATTATACTAAGGCTTTAGCAGTTAAGTTAGTGAACGGATATAAAGCCTAAAAATTACTACTGATTATACTATTAAGTTTCCTCATGTAACCATTCATAACAAAATCTCAAGGCATCAATAGAGGTAGGTTGGCAAACTTTTGGCGGGATACATTTTTTTAGAGCAAAGTCTATCCTCCTAGAATTTAAGCTTGCGACCGATTGACTCTGAAATTATATTTAGTTTTTTCAACTAACCATTATTATCGAACCTTGAAGCGTTAGTACAAGCAACATAAGTACTTTCCATTATATGCAACCCTAAAAGTTTACACTTGCGAATGAATTCGTGGAATGTCCATAATTTCCAAACACTGAAACCCAATTTCATCCTTTTATTCCATCTCATATACCATGTGCTCATGCAGGGAACGTTTGATGAATATTTATGCTTGAAAGCAAGGGTTGAGTTTCTTCAGCGTTCTCAAAGGTAACCTTCCACTCATTCCAGAGGCCACAAAGTATCCTTGAATTAGGTATCAAACAGGATCTGTGTCCATTGTAGAGATAAAGGAATTTTCTCAGATTTTTTCTATTGCGAAAACAGTTGCAAATATCAGGAGTGAATTGTTCCAACTCCTAAAACGTCTGGATCCGAACACACCCTTATTTTTTAAATCAATTCATTGATGAAATCCTCCATATGCAGAAACCTTCTTGGAGAAGACTTGGAATCATTAAATACCAATGAGCTGGAGCAGCTGGAGGATCAATTAGAGAAGTCCTTGTATCAAATCAGATCAAGAAAGGTAATTGCATCACTTTTCTTTTAATGAAAGAATGTAACTAAGTTAACTAACGTGTGCATAAGTCTTGGGTTTTACTTAAGGGCACGTTTGGATGGCCTTCTTTGCAAATTTTTTTTAATGATATCCAAAGAAAAATCCTAAATCCAAAAATACCTTAATACTTTTTTTTAATATTAAAATATCTTGTGATTTCTCTAAACTTTATGAGGTCTGCTAAATAATTAGTTATAATAAATCAACAACACTCAGGATAATCATAAATAATATCAAAAGATGTATCTCAGTCGAATTAAAGTAGGACCCATGTTGGATTCATCATATGTAAACCAATCTTCCACAATTAATCAATAAAAATTCATTGTTGGTTACTTGTAATCATTTGATGGGCCCCGATGCCTACAAAAGGCATTGATGGTTATAACTTGTGTTTCCATGCCCTGATGTTGACACAAAAAGAATTTAATCTTCTCTTTTATATAACTTACGATTAAATGATTATTTTTTTACTATTTCTTATGACCATGTGCAAAATTCTACAATATTCGAAGAAAAACAATGGTAAAAAAAATAATTTGATGTATCTTGTGTCAAATGGACAGCCACGACTAGAAATCATGATGTTATTTTGAGCACCCCTTTGGCAAATTTTTTGGGTTGATATCAGTGATTTGTTAATATTTTTTTTAAAACCAAGTTATAAAGATCAAGAAATGATTTGATTATAGCAATTGTTATCATCATTACCTTTGTTGAAAAGATCATTCTTTGATGAAGAAATCATTTTATGAAGGTTATTTTTAATTACATGATTTTGTTGAATTGTTGGGTTACATTGTTTTTTAGGAATTTTTTGAGAATTTTACTGAAAATTCATCATAGGTAACCTCTTAACAAAAAACATCATATTACTAGTGAGTGCACCAGAGTGGTCACATGGTATTTTTTTTAACGCTGCGGGGTAGAATCGGATCCGATACTCATGTTTTACCCCAACATCAGATCCGATGCTTTCCTTTGGGCTCTGCAATAAGAAGCTTAGTGGAGATTGTTAAGATTCCACGATCAATCAGTCACAGCCTAGGTTTCATGGGCTGGATTCTGTATGGTTGATCGACGGAGTGAATTCTCATTGAGGGTTCAAATTTGATCTCAAAACATTGGGATTGATCTCTATTTTTCTGGGCTCTAGGCAGAGGAAGAAGAAGAGTGAAAAAAAAAGGGGTTCTTGGCTTGTTGTTCATCAAAGTTGCAGAAGATCTGGACTTTGTGTGTTTGTGTAGAGAGAGGGTTCTTTTGGCCTGATCAGAGAAGAAAAAGCGGGTTCTGCTGCCTCCATCCCTACCTCACCGAACTCGAGGAAGAAGACAACATGGCCTGGGGGTTACCTTTGTTGATGAGGACTGCCTGCTGTGCGCATCGTCCCATGAGAAGACACTGTGCTTCCACCATTGTTCCCACCACTGCAATCGCTAGAGGGTTAACCGTTGCCACTTCACCACCTCGTGCTACCACCTGTCGCTGGCCCGCCAATGCCGGGCTCATGAAAGATTACATAGTTTTAGGGTTGCAAGTCTCCTCTATTGGAAGATAGAAAAGATGGAGGAGAAGCATTAGGGCCTAGGTTGCCATACCCAACAGGGGAGCATTGGATTAGATGCTAGGGTAAAACATGAGCGTCCGATCCGATGCTCCCCCACAGTGTTAAAAAAGAAATACTGCCAATGCACCCACTTCTAATATAATGTTTTTTTACTAAGGGGTGACCTATGATGATTTTTCCAATAAAATCCTTAATTTTTTTTAGGAATGAAGATACTATTTACATTTTATGTTGAGGAAAATTTCTACGATGAGAATTTATCTGTATACAATGTCATATGCAAATGTGAACTTTCAACAATTAGATGACACAATGTTGGCCTCTCTTTGAGAGGCAGATCAACATTTAAAATAATTGTCTCCTTGCTTGTTCAACAGTCATAGTTAGATACATTACTAAATAAATACCTAGAAATAGAATGTTGAACTGGTGTAGAGTCCCATTTCCAAGTGGAGTGAAATTTGGCCAAAAGAAAATAAATAGAATTATGATTTTAAGTTATTTATATCTTAATGCAAGATCCACTGTTAGATTTAATAGGGTTGAGCTGAGAGGATTTTGCATAAACTACACTTCGATATTCTATTTTTTATTGAGAGATGGAGAAATTTGTAAGTGTTGTGCTATTAAAAGGGGACAATTTTCTCCAATGAGAAGACTATGCTATAAATATGCTATCTAGATCATAAAGCCCACTTAGATGCATTTCTATCATTGTGGGAAGATATGAGGGCTTGCTCTGTTTTGTTGATGGATTAGTGGACCCATCTTCTCTGTCAATATTGTATCTACTAAAAAAGAAAATCCATTTCACCTGCCCTAAAATAGCTCTATCTATTATTAGACTTTCCTTTTTTAGTGTTTTTTTTTTCTTTTTTGACGAGGATAACCCGGAGATATTATACTTTCCCCCTTTCAGTAAAAGCTAAGACACCCTAAATCACTCAAATAAAAAAATATAGAGTCCTAATCTAACAATAGAATTCAACATTATAATTAGTTTTGATCGAACTCATCTAATGCCATTGATTCTTCCTCACATTCTTGGCAATTCATGAATCCTTGCCTATCCTCTCTGCCGCTTTTTAAAGGATAGATTCCTTTTAGTTGCATGTATGAGATTTCTTCCCCATTACATAGAAAAAATGAGTAAGGTCTGATCAACTAGAAGATTATACACCAATCTTATAGACAACTAGGCATAGTGTCACGGGCTAGTCAAAGCAAACACGCTTGCCCCTGTAGCACTTGTGCAACACACTATTACACACTATTGAGGAGTGGGCTCATGTTCTGGTACAAAAAGGTTAACAAAGAAAATTTGATAAGATATCAGAGCTAATCAATGGTGAGTTCGAATCCTAAGAAAAACAAATTGGTGTTAAAAAAAATGCATGTCACCAAAAATGTACCAACTAAGTTCCACTTGAGAGGGAGTACTGATAAGTAGGCTCAACCTAATGATGGCAAGGCTTTGTTATGAATTGTTAGCAAAGAAAATTTAATATTTGGACTAGATTCTTCTATACACGCTCATTGGGCACAACCTCCACCTTTCCACTTGTGTGAGCTTCGATTACTTTTTGTGATAGACACGTGGGTTGTGCAAGTGTTGCATGGGCATGTGCTGTCACATTCGCTAAGTCCATGACAATTGTCACATCCCCAAAATTGAAACCAGGGTTACATGAAATTGGGGCCAATTAAACTTTCCGTTGTTTAAACAATACATGGCACCTAATCAAAATCTCACACTAGATCGTAGAACCATTGTGAATCCAAACATTTCATATTCACAAATACATGCGGAAGTGTATTCTAGTAATTTGTATCATCATATTATATCAGAGTTTTGCACATCAAAGATATTAACTTAAGCATTCAAGTTGCAAGGAAGAATAAAGTTAAGGATTACAAAAGCCCATTTAAAAACTTGAGCATCCAAAATAATGTTAATCCAAATGTAAACACCTTAAAATGTGAGCCACTCATGTACTGGACTAGACAGCTCCGAAGCATCATCTGTACCCCACTCGGGCTCATCAAGTGGCTCAAGCATTTGAAACACTTCACCCTCCATCTCTTCCTTATGGTAATAGGACTCAAAACCTATGCACCAAATACAATATCATCAAACTACAAACATAGTTGGTAAGCAAATAAACATAATCCTTAACAAATATACAATATCAAAGTGAGTAATGACAATGTGACCATGAGAAGACAATAGCAATAAACAGTGAAAGAAGGAACGCTAGTCCTAATCCAAAGCTGCACAAAAGAACAACCTACATAAGCCAATCATCGGGTATAAACCCTATCCAAATATGGGGGATTGATCCGCCTTCAAATGCCTAGCATGCTATCTAAATTCATAGAGCTTCAAGCTCTATCCAAATACATCGGATGGTCAATCCAGTCCAAACTCTATATAGTCCTACTTCGAGTTGTCAAATAATCTTGTACAAATCGTGGTGTACATCCGTGCTCTTAACCAAACTGCAATTGTCCAAAAGACCAAGATCTCATTAATAATCCCTACATAGAGGTGCCCCCTTCTGTGTTGGACTTAATAACTAATGGTGTTCAACAATCAATCCCTGAGTCAAGTGAAGGGTTGGCTATCTTGTAAATATAGGCCCAAACAATAGAGAAAAAACTACTCCACATTCATAATTCGATTCACATTCGAAGTCTACATTCATAACTGAGTAGTCCTCTTCATATAATTCTAAACATTGCCAAGCCATAACATGGTCTACATTCGAAGTCTACATTCATAACTGAGTAGTCCTCTCCATATAATTCTAAACATTGCCAAGCCATAACATGGTCTAGTCAATGCAATAGGTTACAATCCCTAAGGAACATATACAAAACATTTACCATTCAATATCAATGCAAAAAATGCAAATTTGAAGGCCAAGGAATAATTGCAAGCCTAGCTCATAGATCAATCAACACAATTTGCACACTCGACAACTTTACTGAGACTAACACATTCATTCCATTTTTGGTGCATAAACAATTGATGTATGCATTAAGTCCTCACACCACTCGAGTACGAATAGATTATGCAATGTACAAAACCATGGAATCCATGAGGGGTCTGTTTGCTACCAACGGCCCCCACACATGTCCATCAATCAGTCCTCAATTATCGATGAAAAAATTTCACAAAACAGGCTAAGACAAAATCCCAAAACATGAGACCCTTCATGAAAGGGCCCCCTAGTAGAACCAGAGTTCGCTCAAGCGAGCCCAGGTAGGCTCAAGTGAACTTGGGTTTTGCCCAAATTCAGGGCTCCCTTGTTTTGTATGAAAATGCGGGATTCATTCCCCTTTCATTCTTCTTTCATTTCTACATAAAAATTGGGTCTTGCCACTCCACATACATACATTTCCACCTCCAATCCAGCATCCATTTATTCGATCCATTCGACATTCTAGAATCTAGCATATTCATTCATTTTCATTGCAATGAGCAAATCCAAACCATATGAAAATATCATGTTAAAACCAATTAAAGTAAAGGCAGATCAGCAATGAAAATCATGTGCATTTGCTTGCCTTGATGAGAAGATGAAATGGAAAAGAAAATGCAAGGTCCCAATTGTCAAGAGTTGTTAACCATTGCAACCAAAATACATAGGCATTAGATTTGTGGCAAACAATATACTTAACACTAGCCCTCGAGCGGGACTCCACCTTGACTCAAAGTATATGCCCATCATAGAGCGACATGGAGCCTTTTGTCTTATGCACCTGCACCTGCAACATAATACCAAGGATGCGACAGCATAAATTCGAACTTGGGACCTTAGGTGGCTCCGATACCATGTCAAGAGCTGCTAACCATTGAAACTAAAATGGCTAGGTGTTAGAGTTGTGGCCAACAATATACTTAACAACGTCCCACCAAAGCTCAAGTAAAAAAAGCAAATGCACCTAACACCACAACCCAAGCTACAAATAGAGAAAAGAGATCCTAATGAGCACTCTAGAACCATTTCTAATCTACAAACCTCAAAGGCTTAGTAATGGGAAGAGGAAGAACTCACCTAAGCTTGAGGGAAGAAGAAGATGCTTGAAGAAGGGAGTCTCTGGAGATCTCAAAGAAGCAAATTAGCGGAGAGAATGAAGAAGATGACAGCTCCACTGGTGGGTGGACGTCTGGCAACAAAGAGGAGAGGTTGAGGGAAAGAAACGGCCATGGGAGAGTGAAGCGAGAAAGAAAGAGATGAGGGCTTGGTCGAGCTTTTATTAGGATTAGGGTTTGGGGAAATTACAAGAAAGGGCTTAAGTTTGATTGAGTGGGGTTTTTGGTGATCAAGGTGGGTTCAGTAAGTTGATGATGAAGACTAAAGTTCATGAAATTATTTCATTTACCCAATGAGCCCAAAACCTCATAATTTGGTAAATTAAGAAAAAGGGCTTCTATACTTTCTAGATTTTAACCTACCCCCCTACCGAGCTCAAACAAATTCGAAATACAATGAAACTTTATACATATGATCTTAACACTAATTTGGACTTTATTAGGCACTAACAGAGCTTAATTGGCTAAAATACAATTTAATTAAACTAATACTCATATTTAGGGTATAAGAATGGCGGCTTGGCCTAATGGTAAAGGTTTACTGGTAGCATCCTGGAGGACGCGGGTTCAAGTCACAAAAATAGCCTCTTTAAAATGAAAGTAAGGCTGCGTACATCCTGCATTTCTTAGATCCCGCTATGTGGGAGCCACTATTCCTCAACCTTTTCGATTCAATCTGTTAGAAGTATAATTCACATTCACATTATAAATACAAGCAGGATTTTCTCTGTAGTCTCATTGTTGGACCAAACAAGCATTAGACAGTTGGATGTAACAGGCTATCACAAGTACCCAAGTCAATGGATAAAAGGTTTAAAATATCGTATTTGTAGTAACAGATATGTTTGAGAGTTGCCGGAAAAATAAATGCTCGATTAAATGCTACAGTGCACCCCAGAATTTTGAAAACAAGGGGCCATATGGAAATTCTTGTTTAATCTAAGGGTTAATTTAGATTATGGTCCACAATAAGAGCTCCTATATTTAAGTTCAAGTCAACAAGTAATTTTTTATGAAATTATAAAGATGCTTTTATAGGAAAAGGGAAAAAAAACCATATACTTGTATCGGTGGGGACCAAACATTTCACATTAATGATGATTTTGATATCAGTCCGTAAGAAAGGTTTTACATTATAATATCTTAATGACAAGGGCTACAATCAGATTAGTATGCAATTCCCTGTCCCTAAGAAAGGTTTTACATTATAATATCTTAATGACATGGGCTACAATCAGATTGGTATGAAATTCCACTGTTTCCATAATCCACATCTTAACCTCTTCACCAGCATGCTCACCTTGGTCATCACGCATCTAAGTGGCCTTCATTGGAAGTGTGCATATTTTAAGAGGTAACTCATGGGAGCTGTGAAATGCCACCCAACGTATTAAGTGCATTTTATATGAGGTTTGAGTCAGAAATTTAGGGCATGTTTGTGTAGCTAATTTTCTTTGAAAAAAGTGATGATTGTACAAATAGCTTTCCATGCTGGGGCAGCTGCTTTTTGTTATTGAAAAAGCTAGAGGGGGCTAATTTCCTATAATTTCTTGGAAAATAAACTACTATGCGGGTTGGAAATTTTTTTTCCCAGAGGAGGAAAATTGGCTCTCCGCGGGTCACATTTGCCATCCAAATCCTCTAGGATTTATCATTGGTTTTGCCCCGAGGACCAGGAGAATCAATGTTTGGCAACTATAAACCTTGAAGAATTTGGGCCAGCAGAAATCCCCAATTTGAGGATTTTCTGGTCTGACCACACTCATAGGATTCAAAAATTCCTTTTCTTTGTCGATTTATGCACTCACACTAATTTTTTGTAGCTCTATGCACTGCAGGGCAATGATAACTATGCAAAATCCTCATCTATATAAGATCCTCAGTAATCCTCAAATCTGCAATAGTGAGGAATGTTGAAATCAGTAGATTGCCCATAGATTCCTTACCTATTGCCAAACTTGCGCTAAATTGGCATTGGCAAGCCCAATCTTGTGTTGACTCAGCCAAATTGCTTTTGAAACTCAATTTAAGTCCGCAGGGGTGGCTCGACCATTGCGCCAAAAAAGCCTTTGCTTTAGGTCTCCCAAAAAATAAGGTCCCCCAAAAAGTAAATTCCATCTATTTTTTTCAATTCAAAAAAATAAGGCCTAAAAAAAATAATTGTAACTACTTTAATCTTTTCAAATTTCAAAAAAAGCAATTGTCATCGTTTAGTTTCTCCTAAACAATAAGGTATCATAAAAGTAATTAAAGCAACTATCATCTTTTTACATTCTAGAAAAAACAAGTGTTATCTTTTCATATTTCAAAAAAAGAATTAAAGACAACTTGCACCATTAAGAAATTATTGCTATTAAAAGGAAAAAAAACCCTAAAATCACAACAAGCAAGAAATCATTTTTTGTTATGAAAATCCTCCAATTTACACAATTTTCTCTCTATATCTATGCTGCTTTAAATCTTTAAAAGACAAATACAAATATAATTTTTTTTTTCATATTGAAGAAGCTGCTTCAAATTCAAAAGTAGTCCACATCCATAATCTTTGTGGTCAACACCGATAAATTACTAAATTCGCTTGTGTGGTTCTATACTTTTAAAAAAATTTTAATTACAAGCTCATATTATATGTTTATTATAGCTAGTGTTCGTTTTATTTGTAAATATTATTAGTTTTAATTTATAAATATTAAATATGTCTACTAAAAAAATATTGATAATACCTGTAATTGTTGCTTTTATAGAGAGAAGTTTTTTAAAATTAAAAATTGATAAAATCCTAATTTAGATCAACAATGCCACAAAAAAGATTAAGTAGGTTAGCCATACTATCAATTGAAAAAAATATGTTAGCACAATTTGAATATAAAAACTTAAATAGTAATATTGCATTACAAAAAATGAAAAAAATAAATTTTAAATAAAATATTATAATAAAATTAAAAATAAAAAAATGCTTCATTTAGGATTGTCGCTTTAGGCTTCAAATTGTTTTGAGCCGGCCCTGTAAGTCCGTCAAGCTCATCTATACTCAGCTCGATTTGTATTCAAGCTAGGCTCAAGCTGAGGAAGATTCGGTTTGAAGATTCGGTTTAACTCAGGTTATTTGTGGTTGCATTCCCCATCCACACCTACCTACTTATCCAATGGCGGACCCAAGAATGAGGATCTGGGGGTTGAAGCCCTCACCCACCCCTAAAAAAGTCCAGAATTCGATAAAGCCCCTATATATTTTTTTTTACATATTGCCTCTCCCAAGATTTTTTTACATAAAGCCCCCACGGAAAATTTCTTGAGTCCGCCCTTGCGTCCATCCCCATCCTCTTGCATTGATTAAATACCAAATTTGAAGGAGCTGCCCCAATCCTTCTTACTTCTGTTGGTTTAAGTTTTGACCTGTGGTTCCCTCAATTATTGTAAGATCTTAAGGAGGTTGTTGTGTATATATTTCTTTCTTATGTTAGTAGTCATGTTTCTGACAGTCTCTCAACATGTCTTGCAGACGCAGTTCATGCTCGACGAGCTTTCTGGTCTTAGAAGAAAGGTAATATGGATTTGGAAAGAAATCTTTTTGATTTGTTTCTTTCTGTTCTGTGTATGGATTTGGCTTGAAAATTTTCTGGACTGTTTCGTTTGCTGACAAGTCGTTTTGTTACTGCAGGAACGAATGCTGCTAGATGCAAACAGAGCTATAAAAAGGAAGGTGACATTTTTTTTCCTTGTAAAACGTTTTCCATTCTCTATCACTCTATGTTTCTTTTTTTTTTCTTTTTTAATATTAAAGCTACCCCTTAGGACAATGCTTTGATGATGATGATGATTGACTGATTCTAAAAACAATGTTTAACACCATATATCCTATGTTTTTCATTTCGTCCAGTGCATTATTGGTATTTTTCATTAGCTCCACCCACAGTAGTCAATCTCATTTTGTACCCCTTTCAGTTTGACTTGGCACTAAAATATTTCAGTCCCGGTGGCATTCGAGTCCTTGGAGTATAATTAGATAACAAAAAAAAAGTATACACAGATTGAGAATACTAAGAGATATGAGAATATTAATTTAAAATTAGATAACCAAAAAAAAAATTATACATAGATTGAGAATACTAAGAGATATGAGAATTTTAATATAAAATAATCAGGTTCATTAGATAATGCCACTTTTCATTCATTTTTGTTAGAAAATAAGAGAGAGCCAGAGAGAGAAGAATAAAGAGGAAGAGAGAGATTTTATTATTGAGAATTGTGTGTACAACTGTACATAATAAGGGGGGAGGAGGATCTTATTTATAGAATAAGATTGCTTCTTCCCCAAGTAACCTAATATATTAGAACTCTAACCCTAAGTAGTCTCTTTATCTCATTTGGGTCCCAATATGAACATCCACCAATGATAATACCTCTTATAACACTGCTCCTTGGATGATCATCATTCAACGATAATTGCCTCATTAAAACTTTGCAAAAGAAAAACCCAATGAGATAAAAATTAAAGTAAAAGAAAAAGAGTACAATGGTCTACAGGATCATTGAATTGGTGTTAGGCATACATGATGCTTCCTCATTAAAACCTTAACTAGAAAATTCTAGTAGGATAAAACCTAGAAAAGAAAAAAGAGCACAACTCATATATATCCTGGATAGCATGCTTCATGATGTCCCCTATCAGTTACTCTTCCTGATAATAATAGCCTTTACATTGCTTGATGATAAACTCTACGTATGCCAACCCATATAAAAAATTCTGGAATCTTGATTTTGGCAATGACTTGGTTAACAAATCAGCTAGGCTATTGCTTGAACAAATCTGCTTAACTTCAATCTCAGTGTTCTTCTAAAGCTTATGTGTGAAAACCGTTGGTGCAATGTGCTTCATCTTGTCACTTTTAATGTACCCTTATTTAATCTATTGAATATATGCCTATTTGTCTTTATAGATAACACTTGGGGTACCTGTACTAGGAAACAATTAACAAGAATTATAAATACACTGAATCAAAGATTGGAGCCACACACATTCCCTACTAGCTTCATAGAGGGCTAAAATCTAACTATGATTAGAAAAAGTAACGAGTAAAGTCTGTTCAGTAGAATGCCAAAAAATGACGGCATTATCACTAAAAAACACATAATCAGTTTGCAATTGATTGTGAGGGTCAAAGAAATAACCTGAGTCTGCATATCCTATAAAGTTTGAATCTTTACAAACATAAGAATAAAACAAACCTAAATCTCGTTGGATTTATTTGATACCAATTCAATGCCTCTAAGTTAGGGAAAAACTATATATATATAGCAAACTTATTTACAAAGAATGAAATATCCCATTAGAACTTCTCTTGATTTACATGCGAGACAAAATTTTCTTATAAATAGTCAATAGTTTTCTCGAGCTCTTCTAAAGTTCCAATTAAATTTATGTCATCTATATAAGCTTCAACTATTATGAATTCTTTAAGGATTTTATAAAGATACACGAGCAAATATAATTGTTGTCATACCCTTCTTTAAATAAACATTTACTAAGATGATTATATCATATTCTTCAGGAATGTTTTAGGTCATACAATGAGCGTCTTAATTGTATTGAGTACATACTCTTTAACTTTGCTTTAGGCAAAGCAAATCTTTTTGGGATTTTCATATATATGTTTGTGTATATTTTCAATTTCAAGTTTCTGCAGAAAACTTTATACCACAAGACTTGCCTTGTATCTAATGATTTCATTCATTTTCTTTTCAAACACCCATTTATAACTACAAGGTTAACAACTTTTGGGATTTGTACTATAGGTCTCTTTACACCACATCTATTGAGAGATTTTAACTCTTTTTTAATGGAACTTTCCCATTTTGGCTAATCTTCTCTTTGTAGCTATTTATTTATAGTATATGGTTCTATATCCCAATCATCACCATCATCTTTCCTTGATATTTGTGTAGCTACCACATATATCAATGTGTCATCGATGATAATTTTCTTTCTATTTCATCTCTCTCTTGAATAATTATAAAGTATAGAGATCTCTTCATTATTGGATACTCTTGTCTCTACAAGGGCTTCTAGAGTCGTTTTCAAGACTTGTGTCTCTTCTGGGACATTAACATTTTCAGGAATTTTAGAAAGAGTGAATTTTTCCATAATTTCTTCTTAAGTGAAATAGTATACCTCTTCAAGAGTGCACTATTTGTCATAACCTCTTCGAAAGTATAATTGGGATATGATTACTCATTTCTCCTCTTCCAAGGAATTGAGTCTTAGGACCTATAGGTTTACCATGCTTTTGGCATGTAACGGATTTATTTGCTATCATATTTAGATTTTTGTCTTATGGGGACATTAATTCGTGCAAGTGTGCACATAGCTGGTATATATAATCTAGTCACTTTTGCTATATCATTGAAAGCATTAGGGAATTCATTTGTAATTAAGTATATAATTCTCCATACTTTATTCTTACATTGTAAAGTATATAGATCTAGATGGGATAGAATGGAAATATTCCACATTAATTCTTGCCGTTCTTCAGGAACAGGTTGTTCTACATGAACAAGGTGATCTTTAGGAACTCTTTTATCTCCCCCTAACGGCAGGAAAACTGTCTCATCAAGATGACAATCGACAAAATAAACAGTGAATACATCTCTCGTCATTGGTTTTAGATATCTAATAATTAGAGATGAATCATAACGAACATAGATTTTTAATCTACATTGTGGGTTCATGCAGGTTACAAACCTATGATATCAAGCTTTATAGACTTAATATGATGCTTAGGGAAGTGTACCCTAAGTTTAATTATTTGTACTAATAAGAGTGTATAAACTAAAAAAAAATAGGCAAACATCCAACCAATGGGTGAAGGCATTAATCAAAACTATAAAACACCTAAAAAGGTCTACTAGAGGATTTTATAGGTTCACAAATGTCACCTTATATCCTTTGCAGATAGGATGGTCAATCGAAGGAACTTTAAGGAATACCCAAAAGAGTTATTAATAATTTGCCTTAATATAGTATCCCTAGGGTGACCTAACATATCATGCCAAAGCATTAAGCCTTAAGCCTCAAGCTTAGTTTAAGCTTTTGGCTTGACTTTTTCATTTTGCTTATAATAGAATGCAATTTGATATTGAAGATTGTCTCGTAATAAATGCACTTAGATATTTTAGTATCAGCTTCTAGCTATCAGTACTAATAATGATGTATAAATATTATGTGTTACTTTCACTTATAATTTCTATATGTAGTACTCCACTTATAATTTCTATATGTAGTACTCATTCGTCCTGATGTCTTTGAAGCTAAGCAAGTTTTTTCGGAAATAACTAAAACATAATGCATTCTCAACGCATATGTGGATATCATTTGATAACATTATGTGAACTCTTTCGGAGTATTTGAGTATCTGTCTAGATCTAGCTATAGTTGATAACTTGCGCAAATTAAGCATTAACTATAAGAAAAGCTTCTGGTGTTTCAATATAGTGTGTATCGTGATATTGTCTACTGGACAGATATTATCCTTAGTTTCATGCATTCCATGATTTATATCACAAGAAATAATAAACCCACATAACTATTCAATCGCTAAACAAAAATAAAATTGGAAACAGCTAAACAATTCATAATTCAAAACAAATATAACGTACATACACAAGATACAGGAGATAAAAGAATAAGTCCTAGCATCCAATAAAATATCTAAAAACTGATGTTAATATTCAAATGTATAATAGTAGTTGTAGGCTTTCTAGACCATGCTTAGTGGTTCTCCCAATTTAGAAAAATACGTTGTTAATCACCTCTCCTAGGGTGATTATTTTTATCTCTACTGGAGAAACTATTATGTCTACCTCTTTGATGGCATCACCAAACTTTTTCAAGTATGTAAAGATCGATTTAACAATAACTATCATAAAAAACAAAACTTCGAGTTTTCAATATAGGATGACAAAATATAACGAAGAATAGGCCAAATAAAAAGCTAGAACTTCAGGTTCTTAGGTGAGGAATCAGAACTTCGGGTTTTGTTATGATTTCAGGCTTGAAATAGAACTTTAGGTTTTGAAAATTGTTGATTCTATCAAAGCTTCATGTTTAAATCAAAACTTTTGGTTCTATCAAAACTTTAAATTTGATTTTATGGCCTTCGTATCGATCTATACTACTTTGGATTTTTTAAAAAATCAAAGCTTCAAGTTTGATTATGAATAATATGAATATTCGGGTTCATATTCCAAATCTTAGAATTTTTAAATCCAAACTAGAATAACTCGCAGATCTTTGGGTCTGGATTAGAACTTCTAGTTCTAGATTAACATAATGGATGGAACTTTAGGTCCGGTTTATTTATTGGATGTAGAACTTCAGGTTCTAAATATCTTGTGGAACTTCAGGTTCTAATTATTTATAAAGAACTTCTGGTTCTATTTATGATCCACAATTTGCAATTCTATCATGGCCTCCTTTGATAAGAGGAAATGAATCATTCAATACTCTTTTCCTTGGCAAATCCCACATATGTTGGATTATTCCTCGCCCCGCTCCCAATCAGAATTTGTTACTAGGTATATGGCATTGTCCATATCTATTGAGAAGTCTAATTATTCATAATAAATTTAACATGATAGACCAAATCATAAATAAATAAATTTAGATTTGTTCAACATAAATTCATCAATAAGGTTCAACCACAACAAATAATCTAGAATTGATCGAACTCTAGACATATTTTAAATATTCACCAACAGATTAACCACAATAATGAATTCATATTGGATTATAATTTAATATATGTGTATATACAGTAAAGGTTCCATATGAATTCACACAATATTCAAGATTGCATAGTGCAAATGTGATTATTTCAATTAAAGGAATCAACAATTATTATCTCAGGTATAATAACCATTTATTTCAATTTGAAGGTTACTTGCCAAAACCCTGCCTCAAGTTCTCAAAAAAGTAGTGAAAAAGACTTCTTAAGTATAAGTATAAACTCTAGGGACTAAATATCTAATTTACACGAACTTTCATCTAATGCATACAATGACAGAACACAGGCCTTAGACAATGTCTGGGTCCATTATTATTATCGTTCTGTATAAATATATATGTATATATATATAAAGGGTTAAGTTAATAAAGTTCCAAACTACAGGGAGTTTTCTGGAACTTCCAAAAACTCATGCATCTGTTTTAACGCACCACATAATTGTCTCGGGGATAGGGGTCTCACGCATAGGGTATTTGAGACTGTTGTATGAGATCCACCACCGGCCCAATCCACAAAAGCCCCACCACTTAGGGTCGTCCCTAGGTCCCAACAAGATGTAGGGACCAGATCTTGCATCAGGTGGACCAAGTTGGTCCACTATTTTAGAAGATCCATATTGTTTCTGACGTCTGGAAACTGTGGAAAACCACATTGAGAGATAATTTCCTTCGTGATTTCCTAATTGATTAAAACCAAAAACATCCTCTAATGATTAAAACAATAATAAACACTTCCATTGAGCCTAAGCTTGCTGATTTAGTTCACAAGCCATGAAATTCCACTTCTGGACAAGGTCTATTCACATTCAACAAGCCAGTTCTAGGGTTGGATGGTGAGACACAACGGTCAAAATAGTAAGGGACCAGATGCCCATGGTCGCCTAACAATCCCTCTACAAGATGTGTGGCTCAGTTTATCCATAGGATGTACCATGGGGATCCATAAACCCCTGACGACCCACACCTATTTCCAACTAGCCTGAATGTGAAAAGCACAGAACTGATGGGGCTTCCTGCTTCTATTCCTTGGCTTCTTGGCATTAAAACACTCCTTATTGATTAACAAGTAGTCAAACGTCATCGTATAGGTTCGTTTGCCACAAATCCAAGATAAAAAATTATCGACCATGATTTTTTTTAGTTCAGCACTCAGTAATCTAAAAGAGGACTCTAGCAAATGATGCTCAATTAATTCCACTAGCAATTTGACTTCCATCATCATTGAGCATTAATTCAATCACATTACACTAAGTTAAGGGAATCCTACTTACCTTGTTGCGGAAGCATAGATCTAAAAATCTAAACTCATGAAGAAGAAGAGAGTCTCGTGAAGAAGGAGAAGAGAGCATCGTGCTTATAATATGCTATAAAATAAGAAAGAGCCGGAGATAGAAGAATAGAGAGGAAGAGAGAGATCTTATTATTGAGAGTTATGTGTACAAGAGAAAGAAAAATCTTATTTATAGAATAAAATTATTTTTTCTCCCGAGCAACCTAATATGGTAGTACTCTAATCTTAAGTGCTATCCTTATCTCACGTGGGTCTCAATATGGGCATGTACTAATAATAATACCTCTTATATCAATTTTATTTATATTGCCGTGGAAAACTACCAAGTGACCTAATTATTTGTAGAGTAACCCCCTTATTTTTGCATTTTATGTTCAATGCTTTCTTGTATCTTTGGAACAATAGGTCCACTAATTCTTCTTGTCGCAAACACCATATTCGATTATGGAAGTTGCAGATATGCAAAGAATATGAGATAAGATAAAGAAGATAAAGGACCCATTTGCCTACTTGATATTAAATTCCTAGGATTTCATGGCCCATTTAACCTTTTGCACATTTGCTATACTAAGGGAATAAGGCGAAGATATAGATAGGGACTATCACTTACCAAACATTTACTAGAATAATGTGTAGGTAATCATTCCCTAATAAAGGAGAGATTCTTTGACACTGGTTGTTGATCGTCACCTCTTAATGCTTTTATACCTCTAGCCCTATCTTTTGATGAAGAAGGTGTACCAATCCTATAACATTTGACCTCTTTTAGCCCAGTCTTTTGATTGGACCTCCTTTGTATTGTTTTGCTCTTTTAATGAATTATTTTGTTACCGATCAAGAAACAATTCTTCACTTTTGACCTCTTTAACTTCCACAATTTACAACTGTCACATTTTCATACAGTGGTAACATCATTTTTTTTATTTTTTTATTTTACTTTAATTATACTACATCTTCAATTTGGTGATGTTTGAATCATCAATATGGGATTAAGACTTTCATTCCTGTCAGTTGGAGGAGTGTGAAACAGGAAATCTCTTTCAACTGTCATGGGAAAATAGTGGACAGAACATACCCTGCAGCCGCCAACCCTCTAATGCAGAAACTTTCTTCCAACCATTAGAATGTGATCCTGCACTACAAATAAGGTAAGACTACAATAAGCCCTCTATGCATACATCTTCATGGACTATCTTCAAAAGTATAAGAAGAACAAATATCCTATGGTTAATACTATTGTTTGATAACCAAGCTTTTTTATTGCTATAAAAGAATCCAAGTTCATATGTGGGTGCCTTGTCCTATGATGCAGACACATGCTGACATGGATGAACAGCAGGGCCCATTTGTTTGCTGGGTATTTACTTCCTAGGAATTCTATGCAATGTCTTCCAGTCAAAGGGTCTAAACTCTAAATGTTAAAAGAAGTAGAGGTGCAAGTTTCCATCAAATGCTCTCTGCTTTGGCTGGAAATGATTACTTTTGTTAGATCTGGATCTAGGTTAAGCACATACAATCACACATCACACAAGAAGGAAAAAAAAGTAATCACAAACAAGATGCAAAGATTTATGTGGCTCGGCCAGATTGCCTACATCTATAAATATGAAAATTTTACTATTAAAGAAATTTGTCTCTTACACCTCCTTACAAGATCTCTCCTTGTTTCCCTTTGCCCTATTGCGTTTTTGCTTGTTTCAAAGAATAAAACCATTGAAGAGAATATGTAAGGTAAACCCTAATTAACAGGGCCCTAATATAAACCACTCACAGGCCAGTAAAGACCTTTTGAGCCAAACCCAACAACTCGCCTATCATCCTAACAAATCAAATCTTAGGAAAGTAAGAGCCCCATCTGCATCTCCACCTAGTACCTTTACTCACCTCTTTTATAGTCTTTCACAAGAACTCAATTTACCATGAATTCCAAAGAATTCAACACAGAGCAAACAAACTGTCAATGATTCCTGATTTGTGGTTCTGGCCGGCCGAGTCCAGTGGGTCTGCACAATATAGATTCCATCCATTGTCTGTTCAGAACTGTTAAGGGAGCAGGCTCCCTGTTTCATACACCGCATATTTTTTTTTTCCTGATAAATGAAGTAACAGAACGGCCAATGGCTGACATGCAAGACAGCCGTGGTTGAGCCTTCCTCTATAATGGTTTCCCTGTCAATCATGCATTCAGTTCTGGCCCCATTGACATCTATTCTTGCTCTGTTCTTAGATGTTCTTTTTTTTTTTTTTTTTCCGCTGCAGATATCATCCAGTCAGTGCTGAACAAACTAGCATTGCAACCTCATCACAAAATGCCAACACTTTCATACCTGGATGGATGGTATGAGTGCTGAACTATCTAAATACTCTATCAATGCTTGTAGATACTCCATTGAGCAAAATCGTCTTCTATTAGACGCATGACTCTAGTTTTTATAACATCAACTACTGATACAAAATAAAGAAGCAATGTTAACTAGTAATTGTAATCTCATTGCAATGCTTAAAACTCCCTGAGTGGAAGAGAACTGGTAGCCAAGACGTACAGGGTGTGTAACCATGTTGCTGTTATTATATTTTGGCTATTGTCAATCTAAATTACTTGGTTACATTTAGAATATGGAACTGGTTGGCAACACATGTGCATGCTTCTGTCTGTTGGACCTGGTTTGAGGCTTTTAGCAGAGAGGAGACAGATTAAGAACATTTTCATGAAATTATAGGGTTTCACGACAGAGATGACAATCACACCAATTTTGTTGCATGGCCAATAATTTTGCATGAAAAATGAAGAAAGCTTCTATTTCAACACTTAGATTTGCTCAGTTTACACACCAAGGGAGATCCCGATCTCCCTCTAGCAGGGGGATTCCGCCGATCTCCCTGCTTCAGGGAGATTGGCTGTAGGGAGGGGGAGAAGGGGGAGGGAGGAGAGAGGGAGGGAGAGAGAGAGAGAGAGAGAGAGAGAGAGAGTTTCCCTCCGCCACCGAAGCTCGTCGCTGGCTGGAGGGGGAGGTGGGGAAGCGGAGGAGAGAGGAGGGAGGGAGGGAGGGAGGGAGAGGGAAGGTGTGTGGGGAGAGAATAGGTGAAGGTATTTCGGGGAATCTTCAAATTTTTTATTATTTATTTTTAAATGGTGTGTAAATTAAGTAATTCTTGGTGTTGAAATAGCAATTGCAAAAATGAAAAAAGATGGAAAGATTTGTCGCGATAGGAAGAATTCCATTTCTGAAAGGGAAGGTAGTGAGGTAGAGGTTCACTCTCACATGTGAATTGAAATCTGACGGATCCAGAATTCTATTGTTAATTGGATGGGGTTTATTTTACTCTAAATTGGAGATTAACTATTTGAGGTTTGTCAGTTCATGATAAACTTTTTTTTTTAAAGGTTGTTTTAAATGTGTATTTGTTTCTTTTCATATATTTGTGTGAAATTTTTTGTAAATCTTTAAACTCTACTAAAAATAACTTCCATATTTTCCAAAGACATAACTTTCTTAAATTAGGCCTACAATTCATACAAATAACTGCATTGCATTACATATTAGAATAAATGCACTGAACTCATTTAACTCAAATTCCGATTCAAATGAATAGAGAACTGGATTAAATGAACCTACCATAATGAATTTTCAAGTTTGGATAAGTGTAGAATTGTGAACTGAGATTCTAAACAGTTACAGGAATTCCTTCCCTTCCTAGTAATGAGCCAAACCCATGTGTTTCATCTTTTGTATGGAGCAATCTATATCTCTCCCAGAATGTAAAAAACAAAAAAAATCACTCTGGTAATTCACTACTTCCTCCCTCATATCAACTGCCACTGAAGCAAGTCTCTTGAAGAGATCTCAGGTGGATTTGTCAGCAGAAACCATGGCCAACCCAGCAAGCAAGAACAGCCTACCCTCCATAACCTCTAGCATCTTCTATTTGTCTTCTATACCCACTATTGGAAGACGTACCGCACATCAATTGAGAAAGAACTAGTAGATAATTTGTTATTTGTTGAAGCAGCTGCCCATCAATAAAGAAGATTTTTTGGGAGTTACACCTAGAATTCTTGAATATGATGCACACCCCAATCATAACCAATGAAGTACGAGTATCGGTAGGGGCACACTAATATGGCCAAATTTTAAAAAAAAAAAAACAGAATATAGGTGCGGGTGAGGTACTTCCTTTAAAAAATTATATTTTTTAAAATTTTAATAATACAATATACTTATAATTAAAATATATTAGAATCCTTAAATATAACAAGCTGACAATCACTTAATTTCACTACAAATTCAAACTACAAAATATAATTTAATTTCAAAAGGTGCATACAAGCCAAAAATTCAATGTCATTGCAACAAAAGCTGCAAACCAAAGCATTTGATATGTGTTTTGCGGTACCTATACTAGGTACGTACTCTTATTGTTTCCAAAAAGTCAAACTCTTAACAAAATGTACCCAGATACGTTTATCCTTACTTGATACATATTTAGCCGTATCCGTACCTATACCCATACCGGGTACGTGTATATCTTTAGGGAACTGGTGCTTCATAGATCATAACAAACCCATCAGAATTTTGGAAACTTCAGCATGAGTTCTTAGAATCAAGGATGATCGCCTTCAATTCTTTTTCATTAGCAAAAGTGACTCTTGGCCCATAGGCAGTTCCTACAAGATAAATTGAACCCTTAAACAGCATCGTTACACTAAAGTTGGTCTTCCAATCACCTGCCCTAAAAGACTAAGTCAGTGACCCTTGCTTGGGACTTATCTCATTCCACACTATTTTGGCCAATTATTCACCACCATTGGTTGAATTACAAGAACTTTAAACAGAGAATGTATAATCATTAAAATTTTTTGAGAACCTAAAACTAAGTGTTGCGGTCATTTGATATGCCTGATATTAAACATTTCCGTACTAGTTAGGAGTTTAGTTTAACTCGAATCAAGGTTACATGGCCTTTATCCATCCCGAAATATAGGTGAAAGATCTTGGGTTTTTTTTTTCTTTTGTACCCAATATAGGGGAGTTGGGACTCCAACAATCAAGTAAGAGAAGTACCTCGGATGAGGGAAGAAGTCATTGGGCGACAGTCAAACTCTAGTCAACTAAATCGGAATTAACGCATCTTACCACCAGGGTAAAAAGGCCGTTACTCAAACATTTGAGTTAGGACCTGAGTTAAGACCTAGGATATTTCAAAAATATCATGGAAACTGAAAGTGCCACGTAGTATTTTATTGTTTCAATTTTAATTTCTCACAGCATTTAATGCCTAGGGAACCACAATTTTGAAAAGAATGCAGCATTTTCCCTAGAATTAAAATTGGAACAAGGTCTAACTCGTCACTTGGTTGCCCAAAGTTTGATCCCTTTGCGTGCTACTCTTCTCACAGGATAGTTTCTCTTTATACTTTTATGTGCTTCTTCTTCCTATTTGGGTGGGCTCTTTTGGGTCCCATCACCCTAGGGTGGGATACAAAACAAGGAGAAGAAAATTGTAACAATGACCTAGACATAAAAAAAAAAAAAAAGGACTGGCCCCAAACTCCCTTCGCGGCCCAAATACTTCATTAGATGAAGGTGGCATGGAAATTCATATCCTTCGAAGACAGACATAGACCCACTTTTATTCAGGCCAACCCAGGACCTTGACCCAAAAGAAAACTGGGCTCAAATCTTGTACCCATGTCCAATTTCAACTTTTATCATTATTATTATTATTTATAATTCGGGTCCATTTCCAACACTAACTTAAATTATTTGCTACCAAATATCAGGTGCCTGACCGGAGTTGATTAAATCAAGTCTGGGTACACCAAATTGGTTCAGAAACCACACCCTGAAACGACTCGACCCAACCCGACTAATTCTGTTTTCTCTTATTTTGTTTGTCCAGTTTAATTTACTTTGTTTTTATTTTTTTTTCTTCTCGCCTAGGTGCATTTGGTTTTATCTGACCAGCTGAGCTGCATCCAGTGTCCCAACAGATGCTTTTTTTTTCTTTTTTTTTTTCGGTTAATGCAAACAGAAGCAATTTATAGCCTAATATCTTGCCTGAATAGGAATGAAAGAGGCGAGTTTTGGTCCATAGTGAAAATGGATTAGGTGTACGCCAAGTCAGAGCCTGCATATCTTAAATCAAATGAAAACCCATTTTGAGTTGTGCATGTTTGGGGCGGACAAGTCCTACCTGTTATAAGATGTTATTATTATAGGTGGATGCCCACATTGGGACCCACATAAGATAAGAGGATTGCTTAGGGTTTAAGTCTTTCCCTATTAGGTTGCTTGGGGAAGAAGCAATCTTATTCTATAAATAAGATCCTCCTCCCCCCATTATGTACACACAAATCTCATCAATAAGAGCTCTCTCTCTCCCTCCCTCTACTCTTCAGTTTTCTATTTTAACACGTTATCAGCACGAAGCTCTCTTTTCAGCACGAAGCTCCCGGCCCGATCGGATCCACGACTCGAGAATCTGGTATGTCGCGGAGAGCATCTCGTTCTCGTAATTGTCGAGGTTTCTTGGCGATTTTTTCAGCGAGTGGAGATCGGACGGCCTGCAGACGAGGTCGTACTCCAGTTTCGGTTTCCCGGCCAGGTTCGGCTCGCCCAAGTCTAGCGTGAACGCCGATCGCTGCATGTGGCACTCGATCGCGAAGGCGATCCTCCTCGCCACCGCCTCGGATCTCTGCCACGTGGCCAGCAGCAGGAGTAGGCTCGCCTCGCTGCTCCTGCAGACCACAGAAAGTGTCTCCCCTGTCGAGCCGAAGGAGCAGGCGGAGCACAATCTGAAACTCCGCGTTGTCGGTCGACGCCGGATCGGCAGCTTCCCCGTCTTCTCGTACTCCGCCTCGGCCTTCACCCCCTCGTGGATGAGCAGCGTGGCGTCGCCGCCATCATCGACGATGAGATCGGGGCCGCCGGCGGGTCCCCAGTCAAGGCAGCGATCGGTGCACCACCAGTAATCCTGGAGGGTCTCGCCCTTCCAGGCGAACACGGCGGCGGAGTCGCGGGCGATGGCGGAGGCGGCGTGGTCCTGGGTAGAGAAGATGTTGCAGGAGCACCTCGGCACCGAGGGCGGTCAGGGTTTCGATCAGAACGGCTGGGACGGGTCGAATTCGGCGCGGCAGGCCATGAGGCCCGGCATCTCCACCTCGGCGAGCGCGATCTCGAGGCGCCCGAAGTCGGCCTGGGACATGCCCTTCATCTTATACTCCCAGCCAGACGTCGTCTTCTCCACTAAGAGTTCGGATCTGAGAGGCGGAGGTGGACTCCGACTGCTACTGAAACTGGAATGGGACAGGTGGGTTTAGTCAGTCCACCGACTGATTCGGACATCTTTGCAGGTTGGGTCATGCTGGTCATCCAAATGGGTTTGGTAGTGTTTTCTTTTGCCCCCCTGGTCACCCAAATTTAGCTCATGGCTGTTAAGTAATTTATCCATATTTTATGATCTCTTATTAATTTGCAATTATCTTTATTCTTTTAGATCTGCAAATATTTATCATTTAATCCTTGTGATGATTATTCATTTTCTTTTATCAAAAAGAGATCATGATAGAATAAAAATCATGGATCATAAATAGAACCAGAAGTTCTATGCAAGAAATTGGAACCCGAAGTTCCATACGATATTTAGAACCAGAAGTTCTATATGGAATCAATAATTCGGACTCGAAGTTCTATAAATTTTTTTCTTTAATCTATGAACCAGAAGTTCTTTCAAATTCGGACCAGAAGATCCGTTGGTTATTTTACTCTGAAACCAGAAGTTTTCAGATCTACAATACATATTCAAAGTTTCATATGATACTTAGAACTAGAAGTTTTATATAGAATAAATAACCTGAACCTGCAGTTCTGTATGTTATTCTAATTTAGAACCAGAAGTTCTAACTCGGACCTGAAGATCCATGAATTATCCTAATCTAAAACCTGAAGTTCTAACTCGTACTGAAAGATCTATGAACTATTTTAGAACCAGAAGTTCTGATTCTTAAGTTGAGAACCTAATGTTCTAAACTTCAAATTTCTAAATTCTTCATCACATTTTTATTATTATCTTTGATTGAATGTTAAGAACCTGAAGTTCTACATTTTATTTTCTGTTTCTCATATACATTTATTTTTATATTCTATAACATTGTACTGCATGCTTGATATAATTCCTTCGGTATAATTATTACTAATGATTATCTGAAACTTTAGTTTTGATGAATTTATTATTGCCAGAAGTAGTAGTTCCAAATAATAGAACCTGAAGTTCTATATCCATTGAATAATCTGGACTTGAAGATCCATACATTATCTGGAACCAGAAGTTCTAAGATTTGAAATATGAACCTGAAGATTCATATTCATAATTAAACTTGGAGCTTTGATTTCTAAAGATTCAAAGTAGTGTAGATCGATACAACGGCCATGAAATCAAACCTGAAGTTTTGATAGAATCAGAAGTTGTGATTCAAACCTGAAGTTTTGATAGAACCAGTAGTTCTAAGAACCTGAAGTTCTATCACTAGCCTGAAGTATTGACAGAACTAGAAGTTCTGATTCATTAGTTAAGAACCCGAAGTTCTAACTTTCTGATTGGCCAATTCTTCATTATATTTTGTCATCGGATATTGAGAACCCGAAGTTCTATTTTTGTTTGATTGTTATTAGTAAATCGATCTTAACACACTCTAAAAGGCTTGGTAATACTATCAAAGTCGGAAGTAAAATATCCCTGAAGGATATGGCATACACTCTTATTTTCCGCACCATTATATCCCCATTAGACAAGGATGATCACCAGCAGATGGTCATACACCCAATGCTTGAAATAAATGCAAGATTAATCAATTAAAATCCCTCCAGAAGAGGTAGATATAATATGTTCTCCCGTAGAGATGAAATAAACCACCCCAGGAGAGGTGATTGAGAAGGCATTTTGTTTGGAAATTGGGCGAACCACCAAGCATGGTCTGGAAGACCTACAACTACTTTTATGAGTTTGAACATTGAGTTCAGTTCTTAGATATTTTGTTGAATGCTATGACTTATTTTTAATCCCCCGTATATTATGTTATATTTGCTTTGAATGTTGAATTGTTTAGTTGTTCTCACTTTTATTTTTGCAATGCGATTACCTAGTTATGTGAGTTTATTATTACTTACTCTATGGCTCATGGAATGTATGAAACTGAGGATAATATCTGTCCAGTAGACAGTGCAACAAAACACACTACATTGAAAAAACCAGAAGTTTTTCTCTGAATTAGTGTTTCATTCGTGCATGGCATCGATCATAGCTGTATCCGTACAAATACTTGAATGCTCCGGAAGAGTCTACATAATGGTATTTGTACATCATTACTAGTATTGACAGCCAGAAGCTGATACTAGAAAAGCTAAGTGCATTCTCCTCATATTTCAAGGCTATATTACAAGACAATCCTTACAAATCGAATCATATTCGATTATGAGCAAAACAACAAAGTTAAGCCAGAAGTTTGTTATTCTAGGGGTCCTATGCTCTGGTAAATTATTGATACTTCTGTTACGTACTCCTTAGAGTACCATCTATTGACCATCCTTTTCGCAAAGGATATTGTGTGACATTTGTGAACCTATCTAATCCCGCCCATTAGCACATATTATTAACCCTAGGATACACATCCTTAAGCATGTTATTAAATTTTATAAGGCTTCATAGCGTAGGTTTGTGACCTGCATGAACTCAGAACGCAGCCTCTATGTTGGTTATACTTCACCCTAATTAATGGATATCTAGACCCAATGACAGAAGATATATTTATTGTTCGTTTTTGCTGATTGTCATCTTGATGAGATAGTCTTCTCGCCGTTAGGGGGAGATAAGAGAGTTCCTGAAGAACACCTTGTTCCTGAAGAACGGCGAGAATTAATGTGGAATACTTCCACTCAATCTCATCTAGATTTATGTACTTCACAATGTGAGAATGAAGTACGGAGAATTGTGCACTTAATTACAAACGAATTCCTTGATGCTTTTAATGATGCAGCAAAAGTGACCAGGTCACATGTATCGGCTATGAACACACAAGCACGAATTAATGTCCCTGTAGGACAAGTACAAATTAATGTTCCTGAAGAACAAAGTCCAAATATGGCAGCAAATGAATCTACACATGCCAGAAGCATGGTAGACTTATAGGTTTCAAGGACTCAGCTCCCCAGAAGAGGAGAAATGAGCAATCATATCCCAATCATACTCCAGAAGAGGTATACTCCCGAAGAGTTTATGATAAAATCCACTCTCTCCAAATTTCCTGAAGAAATTAATGTCCCGGAAGAGACATGAGTCCCAGAAGAGACTCTGGAAGCCCCTGAAGAGGCAATGGGTACCCAATAAATAAAGAGATCTCTATACTTTATAATTATTCAAGAGAGAGATGGGATAGAAATGAAATTATCATCGATGACGCATTTGTATATGCGGTAGCTACTCAAATATCAATGGAAATTAAGAATGTTGTTTGGGATATAAAACCACGTTCTATAAATGAATGTCGACAAAGAATATATTGGCCAAAATAGAGAGATGCCATTGAGGAATTGCAATCTCTAAATAGACGTGGTATATATGAACCTATAGTACAAACCCCAGATGGTGTTAACCCTGCAGGTTACAAATGGGTGTTTATAAGGCAAATGAACGAAAGACAAAATTGTGATATAAGGTTTCCTGTAGAAACCTGGGATTGAAAACATACACAGATATATATATATATGAAAATCCCAGAAGGATTTGTTTTGCCTGAAGCAAAGTCAGAGAGTACGTACTCAATATAAGTAAGACGTTCATTGTACAACCTGAAGCATTCCAGAAGAATAGGGTACAATCTTCTTAGTAAATGTTTATATAAGGAAGAGTATGAAAATAATCCCATTTGCCTGTTCCTGTTTATACAATCCTTAAATGGATTTATAATAGTAGAAGTTTATAAATCTAATCGAGACTCCAGAAGAGCTCGAGAAAACTATTGACTATTTTATCTCGGCTTGCAGATCGAGAGAAGTTTTAATGAGATTTTTATTCTTTATAAATATGCTTCCCATATATAGTTTTGTACCAAGGCTTTGGATTGGTATTAAACAAATGCTATGATATCTATGTCTGTTTTATGGTTGAAACCAACTTTTATAGGATATACAGATTCAGGATATATCCCTGATTCTCATAAGGATCGATCATAGACATGTTATATGTTTCTTCATGTCAATATCATTATTTTTTGATATTCTACTAAATTGACTATTGATAGCTACTTATTCTAACCATGCTGAGATTTTTAAGCCAGTGGGGAATGTGTATGGCAAAAATATTTAACTCAGCATAGATGTAGTTCTTGTCAATTACCTCTTAGTACAGGTACTCCGAGCATTATTTGCAAAGATAATGGGGCATGTATTCAACAGATTCAAGAATGATACATTAAAGATGACAAGACGAAACACATTATGCCAAAGTTCTTCTTCACTCATGAGCTTCAAAAGAATAACAAGATTGAAGTCAATCAAGTTCGTTCAAGCAACAACCTGGCTGATCAGTTTATGAAGTTTTGCCAAAAACTCAGTATTTTAGAAATTGTATACGAGATTGACATGCTTAATTATGTACAAAGATGTTATCATCAGGGAGAGTAGTAATTAGGGGGAGGCATCCTGAAGTATGCTACCCAGGACATATGTGCGCTGTACTCTTTTTCCTTCTCTAGGTTTTGTCCCACTGGGTTTTCCTAGTTAAGGTTTTAACGAGGCAGCATTATGCACGTCCAACACCAAATCAATGATCCTGTCAAAAGTTGTACTCTTTTTCCTTCGCTTTGGTTTTTATCCCACTGGGTTTTTCCTTTGCAAGGTTTTAATGAGGCAACTGTCATTGAATGGTGGTCATCCAAGGGGGAGTGTTATAAGATGTTATTATTATAGGTGGATGCCCACATTGGGACCCACATAAGATAAGAGGATTGCTTAGGGTTTAAGTCTTTCCCTATTAGGTTGCTTGGGGAGGAAGCAATCTTATTCTATAAATAAGATCCTCCTCCCCCCATTATGTACACACAGATCTCATCAATAAGAGCTCTCTCTCTCCCTCCCTCTACTCTTCAGTTTTCTATTCTAACACTACCATGTACAAATTAGACTTGACTCAATTTGGGTGTGCCCTTCAGTTGTAACTCAAATAGTTGTCAACATTGTTTTGGACCTCATTTTGGTCTGGCCTGTTAAGTGAAAAGTTTTGATTTATTCAGAATTTCAGTGAAATTTTTTGTAATCGCATTTTGAAAAAATATAAAAAATATTATATATGTGCATATATAGGAAAATAAAAAATAAAATAATAATTATGATTTTAATCCATTCTAGTAAAAAAAATTAGAACTATATTTTGGAGAATTTTAAGAAGCACTAAGTATATAGATGCTGAAAAAGTAAAATAAACATTTTAAATATTAATTATGTAAAAAAAACATCTTAGTCAAAGTCCTGAATTTTGGCCAAAATTTGAAAAGTAAGTTTTAACCCCACAATTTTGTTTTGGCCACTTGGTTGAAATGAAAACTTTTGACCTCTTCACTTGGAACGACATAAAACTTGAAAACTATTAATTGCTCAACTGGTTAAGAATATGAGTATATAAATAAGTGTGAGTCAAAATCCTAGCAGACCAAGGATTTTTGATTGGGTGGTGTGGGCAATGGTCAAGTGAAGAAATTAAATAATAAAATTAAATTATTTTAAAATTTTATCTAAGAGAGTTTCTCAAATCTCATAGATGTGACCGCACGGGCATGATGACATTTGGTCCGCCCATACAAATTCCTATTGTTGCAAAAGAAGAGAAAACTTGTGTGCAGGTTAAAGGACTTGTTGTCCGACACATAAAGACCTAGTCCAAGTCCCCCCTGAAGCTAAGTGGACCCGACAACTTGGGCATATAATTGATTTTTCCCGTTTCAAATTTCTTGTGTTCTATCCTTACTTTTAATATTATTATTTCCCATATGAGACCATGTTAGTGGGCACATGAAGTACATTACATTGTTGATTTTTTAAAGGTAATTCTCGCTACATACTTGGCTTGACAAAGTCAACATCGTAATAACAAGTGATCTATCCCATAATACAAAAAAGCTTCGCTAAAGTTGATGTTAATCTGTGTCTTCCAGCCCGCAAATCAACAATGAACTCAATGGCCTATAAGGGACCAGGTACCAAAACCGAATTGTTACTTACAAAGTCATACATATATATAGAGAGAGAGAGAGCACGCTGCTAGTTTCATGGGCCCATTCGTATAGAAATAGAGCGGGTGATCCAATACAAAATAGTTCTTTAGGAGGGGCTGCATCTGGTGTTTGTTGGCCTAGGACGCCTCTGCTGTTCCTAGGGCTTGCAACAGTCACTAGCCGAAGAGCTTGGCTCAATGGCTAGTAAGCAGTAACGGCCTCTAATGTTGGTAAGCAGCTAAAAACCTAAATATAATCGAGTCCAGTCAAAACTGATGTTGATTTGCAGCTGCTGATTCGAAAATCAACCATGAACTCAGCTGCCCAGAAGGACCGAATAGGAGAACCCTCTTAATTATGTTGTGCGAAATCATAATTTACTAAAGGAAACGCCCGTGCAATGGACGGGTTAACACTACCCATTATAATAATAATTATTATTTTATTATTATTATTTATTTATATATATTATAACAATACTGCTTTTCGTGGGAGAGCGACACGTGGCGCTTCTTTTTTATGGGAGAGTGATATATGGCACACTCCAATTACAGTCCTAAGATTCTCTCCAATTTCCCTTTCCTGAAATCTCTCTTTTTATTGTTTAATCTCCTAAAAATCAGCATAATCCTTATCTTTATCATTACCTCTCTCTTTTTAAAATCAATCTAAATCTTTCTTATTTAAAGAATATGATACCTTAAAATTTTCAATGCAATCCCTTGCATGCAATCTCATCATAATCTACTATTAATATCGATATCATATTATTATATATATTATGACAATACCCCCTTTCGCGGGAGAGTGACACGTGGTGTAACCCTCTTCGTGAGAGGGCGACACATGGCGCAATCTAAGGATTTCATCTATATTAGTTAAACTCTATCTATACCACCTCTCTAAAATCCCTCAATTTTTCTAAAATCTCTCTCAACATCTGAAAGAATACAAGACACATCAAAATCAAACTCTTTTCTTTCTCTACCTACATCCAAACCCATAAAATTTAGTTTCAATATGGGGATCTAAGTTGGTAATATCTAAATGCATTATATATCTTTGCTTCTCTACAGCATTACATCTTGATATTGTGATACTTACATCACGAGATTGTTGCTACAAATTATCACATACAAAATTACTTTATCCTTGTGCTTCTCAAATTTCAAAAATTATCCACACATAGAAATGCCGCTCATTGTGGGATAGCAATACGAATCCGCCTTTAAAATTAAAATTTTCTCTCTCTTTTTCTCTCTCACACACACATGAATTATTTTTAATGGATATGCAATTCAAGTTTCCTAATATGTGACCAGCTATTTGCTTGGAGGCATTGTCTAACCTCTTGGCCATGATTCTACGGGCTCTTGGGCTAGATCATGGAAATTATTATGACAGTGATGATGATTATACTTCTGCAAGGCTTCCACTTCTGAAACCCCCGGTTCAGCGGCCTCCCTATGCTGTTGATTTTCATTTAAAATTGAAGAATGATGCGTGGAATGTAAGAAAAATGACTTCTCCTTCACATTCAATTCAACTGGTATTTTTCCATTTGTTATTCCTCTCTATTGTATCTGATTCATAATCTGCTTTTTATTGCTCTTGGTTAATAAAAAAATAATGTTGAAGTAAATTACTACAACAAAATTTTAATAATGCCTAATCATTTCTTATGGTGACCAAAATGTTAATTCATAATTTAAAGGGGACTTCTTTTTAATCATCTCATATATCATTTTGAATTAATTATTTTGTTTATACTTACTTCATTTTAAAATAGAAATTGTGATTTTTATATAGAGAAAACTTAATATATATATATATCAATTTAAAATAAGGATTACCATTCAATAGGACTCACAATCTATCACTCACATTAAATTAGACCATGATATTCAATTAGTAGTCCATATATATTTAGGATTCTGTTTATATTAGCTAGACTCTATTTATACCACCTTTCTAAAATCTCTCAATTTTCCTAAAATCTCTCTCAACATCTGAAAGAATACAAGACAAACCCAAATCAAACTCTTTTCTTTCTTTACCTACATCCAAACCCATAAAATTTAGTTTGAATATGGAGATCCAAGTTTGTAATATCTAAACGCATTATATATCTTCGTTTCTCTCATTCCAAGGTTTAAAGGGATCTTTAATTTTCATTTGAGATTTTTAATTCTTTGCTTATTCTTTTGTATAGATTTAAAAAAAAAACTAATATTGTATTTTTCAAGATCTTTATTTATATTTATAATCAATGTCAGTGTAGATTGCCAATCTAATATGGATAGAAAGGGGGAAAAAAGCCATGCATACAGAACCCATATTAGAATCTCTAAATTTCTAACCCAGTAGTGGATTTGAGTTGTAGTTGGTTGGGCCTGACGGGATGGACCCATACTCATTTTAAAAAAAATGTAATATAAGTTGGTGAGATTCATAAAATATGAGCCTCACATGCATTAAATTTCTTAATGCATGAGTCCATGTATTGGTCTGAGATATTTTTATATTTCATCCGCCTAGTGTATCTTCCATTGAACCACAAGTTTTTTAAAGTTCTTTCTTCTATTCATTCATATCTCCAAGTTTTTTTAATCTTTTTTTTTCTTTTTTCCCACGAATAATTACCTTTATATATTTGAAATTTAAATTTATTTAAGACCACTCAATTCTTAAAGCACTACTTGCTAATCTTGATTTCTTAATTCTCCTTAAAATCTTTCCTAATACGTGGTTTTCTATGCCTAAAATCTTAATAAAATTCACTTGGTCCAAACTACTCTATTTTTTTCTATAGATGACATCCGACTACACCTATTCTATTTTCATGTATAAATCTTTTTAATTTTTTTTGATGAATTGACTAGGCTCAATTAATTAAATGGCGGGCTCAGGCCTGAATATTACAGATCGTATTGGGCTTTGGCCAGGCCGAGGCTAATGCTTCTAAAGTTGGGTCAGGCTTGAATATGCCTTAGCCTGGCCCGACCTAGCCTGGCCCATGCAAACCCCTACCAAAAACTCTCTTCACATCCTAACACTCTTTATGATTTAGGTTTTTTTTTCCTAAGTTGGCCAGTGGCTAGGAGTGGGAAGGCAAGGCACCGACCTACATATATTTATCAAATGGATAGTATTGGACGTTGGTCTATTTTCTTTTCTATTTAATTCCAACTGATCAATTTTTTTCATAGGGAGAGGGTTGGTTGACCTAATGATTGTTGTACATAGGACTATTTTATCTAATTTTTTTTACTATATAATATTTCTTTTCGTCTTAAGTTGAGCTTTTGCATTAAAGGAAAAATGATCTAACTTTTTTTTATTAATATTCTAATGAAACTCTATGGGTATAATATTTTTACCACATAATATTTTTACAATTGATTTAAATGGTTTTATTTTAAAATATAATTACTTTTTAATATGTATTGACTTGGACTTTGTTGAACTTGTAGGGCCCAACATGGCCTAGCCATTCGCAGTGCATGATCATATTTGGGTTTAGCCTGAGCCCAACATCAAAGCCCTTGCCGTGGTAGTTTGAGCTATATTTCTATTTTACTTATATGGTACAAATATTTTCAAATGGGCCGGGTTTGGTATAGGTTATTTTCTTTTCTATTCAATTCCAACTAATCAATTTTTTTTATAGTGAGAGGGTTGATTGACCTAATGATTCTTTGTATATTGGACTATTCCGTCTAAATTTTTTTACCATATAATATTTATTTTCTCTTGAGTTGAGCTTACAGATTTAAGGAAAAGTGATCTAACTTTTTTTTAATAATATTATAATAAAACTCTACGTGTACATTATTTTTTTATTTAGTTTTACGAATATGATATATTTTTTTAAGTGTACACTAAAACATTTAAAATTATGATTGTGTGATGAATTATATGTTAATATTAATTTACAGATCATTTAAACATTTAAAAATGTTTTTATTTATGAATAATATAATTATTAAACAAAGCTCGTGCCCCCTGAAATGCTAGTATATATAATAAGGATAGACTTTTCGCGAGAGAGGGACAAGTGGCGTAGTCTTTTTGCAAGAGTGCGACATGTGGTGGCACGCTTTGGTTATTGTCTTAAAATCTAGAATATCTATCCGCTCGTAAAATCTCTCCATTCCATTGTCCTCTTATAAGAAATAAACATCTAAATAAAAGACCCATCTTCCGAATCACCATGAAGAGAATCTCTCTCAATAATTGTCAGCGTCTTCCCTAACTAATCCAGGCCTTTAGAGTCTGCTCCTCATGTGATGCAAACATGAGTTCCCGCATGGTTTTGGGAAAAGCTTAAACTCTATTCCATTTGAAATTAATAAACTTCTAATTATCCACATACTCAACCCAATCCCAATCCTACTAGATTTTGGTTTTTGAAAATTCTTAAACTGCTATCCATTTCAAATTAATAAACGTCAATTATATATATTAAAGTTACAAGAATAGAGGCCTCTGGAGGGTGCCACATCAGCAGCTTTATTTTTTTTTCTAAAGCGCCATGTCAGCATTCTAAAAAATTACAAGTTTTCAAGGAGATCATGTTAACGTGCACTCTTCCATTTTTAATAGATGTGCTTACAGAGTAGCCACCTCCTTCGAGGTTCTTCCTCGAAGATCTCAACAACTTCACTCCTCCATCTCCTCCTCTCCCTTCTCCTTTCCTCCTCCTTTTTAACCCTAACCCTAACCCTAATCTCCTCATCATCTCCATTTCCCCCCCTTCTCTCCCCTACTCCACCACATCTCCCCCAAATCCCTAATCGGAACCCTAATCCTCCCTGAAATCCCTCTCTCTAGAAACCCCCTCCTCCCCTCCTCCCCCCCCCCCCCCAACTGCTCCTTCAGCCTCGTCTCCCTCCCCCTCCACCCTCTTCGCTGCCATCCAATACCTTATCTCAACCGAATGATCCCCAAAATGGCAAGCTTGCCACCGGTGAGGTCGTCACGTTCAAGCTAGAGACGTCGAGGCAGAGATTGGAGGGTTCAGTTTTTAAAGGCGTGGACTACTTCCCTTCTGGCAATGTGATTGACAGCTTGGCCATTGTGATCTTGGCGCAGTGCCAGGTGAAGGAGATCAGGGGGCGTTTGTGCATGTCGTGGCCGAATTTGGGTAATTATGTTGTTCCTTTGTTGAAATCTTTGATGAAATATGTGTTGCCAGATTGATTTGAAAAGGAACATAGGATCTAATTGGTTTAGGGATGGTTGTGTTGATTCTGAATTATATACTTGAGATTGTTATCTGTTGGGGTTTTTGTTGATTTGGAAGAATGTAATCAGGCAACTTTTTTATCTAATTGAAGTTGATAGATTTGGTTTTAGTTTGTGTTTTATATTGTTTGGGTGTGTTTGGATGCACTATTGACATAAATTGCAATAACTTAATTTGTTGAAATGGAGGTCTATGAAGTGTGCCAAGTCAGTATCCTTATTTTCCTTTTTTCTATGTTTTTTAAAAACCCCTAAGAGAAAAAGTAGCAGCTTTAATTGAAGAAGAGAAACAAGAGTAAGAGGAAAACGAAGAGGAATAAATGGATAGTAGACAAGGAATTCCCATATTTGTAACAAGCTCTTTATTTTTTTTCATTTTTTTATTCTTCCACCCATTAGCTTTCTCGATGCCTACATGAACAAACAATGGATACTACCACACGTCTTGCTGTGGTCACCACGGCCATTCGCAAGAACCGCACCTCACTTCATTCAAAATATTGCATTAAAGGTGATGATAAAATAGCTATTCATTGTTTTCCTCTTTTTTCAAGTGAGGAAGTAGAATCATCTAATTCATAGCTTTTCAAAAGAAATTTAATTTATTTATTTTAGATCTAAATGTAATAAAGGGTTAAAATGGAAGGTTTGAGCCACTGCTCGAATTTTATCAACTGACAGTTTTGTTGTTGATAGGATGGGTTATGACATATTAATCATAAGAGATTTTAAGAGACTAACCAAGAATTTAATAGTGGCAAATGCGAAGAAGATTATGTTGATACTGACTACAAAGTAAGATTCTTTAATTTATTAATTCAATCAGGGGACAGAAATTTATTGTTCAAGTATATATAAAATTCTAAATTCTCAATTTTAGGAGAGATATTTTTTATTTTTGATCTGCCTACTTTCATTAGTATAATCCTATGCAATTCTCAATTTTCTTTGATGATAAAAGGGACCTGATATACTAAAGTTCACTTGTTTGTATGTGGATTCTATTTGGCATTTACAAACATCTAGAAACTAAAACTGCATCAGTACAGAGGCAGGTTTATTTGGTATATTTCTAATAGTATTACTATTTGTATGGGCACAGAAGTATGCATATTACTATTAGAACTCCTTGTTTCTGTGAGGTTATGATGAGTGGTCTATTTGAAAAAATAAAAAATAGAAAAAAAGAAAGATTCCCTTATTAAACCATTCAAAATGTTAGAAATTAAATCCTAGTAACTAAGAGAAATATATGAAGCAATCCTAATCTAACTTAAACAACTAACAATTAGAAAGCGGAAAGAGTTTCGTTCCTAATAGTGGAATGTCTAACTATGCCAAAGTTGGATTCTTAACTTGCATGAATTCCTTGCCTATGCAGTGGAGCCATATGTATGTACAAGGATGTAATATTAAGTGTAAATAGACAGACTGAACACTGAACATTATTTTCTGTATATACATTTTGACATATCTGGTACAGTGCGACTTTGATGTGGATAAAGTTTGATAGATGGAAATGAACAACACTCGATACCTATCAACTCGACTCACCCATCCCTTGGCCGAGTTTAGTGGGGAAAAGGTTTCAAAACTAATTTTCTTTTCTCCATTTTGTTTTTGTAAGAAGATGTTGGATGCTTTTGGGCTCCTTTTAGACTAGTATTGAAAGATCAAAGTCCTATTCCTATTTGTGGAAGATCTTTGCATCCAAAGATCGTAGGTACTGTTCATCCAAGTTGGTGAAAATCAAGTGCAACCACCTACTACTATCTGATTCCCTTCAAAATCTCTGCAGCATCCTCGAGCATGAACTTTCCACTGGGCTCACTTGTACATACAAAACCTAAAAAAAGAAAAGAAGTCATTTTAAGGCGTTATGGTGCAATTTAATATCGCATAAAAAGCTTGGTTTATGAAAGAATGGTGATCACAGTTGTGATCACCTATGACTGATTCAAGAATCCAATATCGTATCTTTTACATGATATCTACAATGGGAGTTAAATTTTTAAATGAAACCTACAATAGGATTAAATTACACAAAAGTCTTAGATAATTTTGATATATTGCCATCAGTTTGGTGATGAGGAAAAAATGGCCAAGGAACACTGCAATATTGCATGGCGGAGAATTAGAAGAAAGCATAGCCTCTTGATTGATTTTCAGAAAAAAAAAAAGATGTTAAGTTCTTCTGAATCGTCTGTATAACAAGGATAATTTGAAAAAATTCTCAAATAAAATACAATGTAAAATGACTAATCTTGCATGTTAACAGGGATGTGGTGGTCAGCATGGGAAAAAAAATGAAGAGAAACTGAAAAAGAACAGAGTGATGGTGGGAAGAAGATAACCTTGGTTTCCGGTCGGTTGAGGCTTTTCTTTTTTAATTCTTTTCCTTCTTCTTATTCCCTTCTTTATCTCTCTTTTCTTTTACTTCCTTTTCTCTTTACCTATTTCTTTTTATTTGAAATGGGAGAGAGTTTAAGAATTTTTAATAACCTGGCGGGATCGAGATCGGATTAAGTATGTGTTAATTAGAACTAGCAACAAAGGGTCGTGCTTAGCTCGGGCCCGATAATAAAAGAACTATATTTCAAAACTTGTTGTATTATTTGCATTTAAATATTATATTTTATTAATGTAACAAAAAATAATTTATAAGTTAATTTAGTGCATTTGTTAAATTAATGGAGATAATTGAATATTTTATTAATGTAAAAAAATAATTTATAAATTAATTTAGTACATTTGCTAAATCGATGGAGATAATTGAATAATATAAATATAATTTTAGAGAAGATAATTGAGAAAATTTGAATCTAATATTTTTACCAAGTTTGAATAACAAATGTTTTTTTTATCACACCTCAGGGGATTTACTCGGCTCCACCTAGGAGTGAAGGGATTAGTCTGGTTAAAAATGCAGTTATCCTATATAAAAAAGTACAATAGCTTAAGGCCAAAAATCAATATATATCACCTAGAAATGAAAATATAAAGTACATTTTCTCAATAAACACAGCAAATATCTAATTGAAATGCAAAAAGCAGATAAAACAAATTTAGTGTCATAAGGAAAAAAAGATTATTTTATATGCTCTATTTTGATATAAATGCAATCAATGGATGATATATTACAACTTCAAAAGATAAAACATAGTGATTAGGGCAACCTCTCTTTGTTATAAAATGTTGAATACCGTGTAATCATATACAATCCAAATATTTACAAAAGAATTAAAACTAAAATAAAAAAGAATGTAAACTGTTTTACTTTTTTCTTACTATTTATTGTATCAGTAGTCAAATTCAAATCCTTATAATGCAGAGAATAAAAGTAACAAACTACTTCATATTTTTTCTTCAATTCCATTTAAACACAAAACGAAAAAAAATTAAAATGCAAAAAGAAAGACAAAGAATATAGAGGAAGAAAAAGGAGTTATCAAGATATTGGAATTATACCTGGATTTGAGTAATACGATGGTGTCCAGAGAATCAGGACACTACAATAAGCATGTATGAACTATAACTCAAATATGAAAATTTTAAATAATAAGAGAAAAAATATCTACAACTTTAGCTAAATAATATAAATAAAAAAATAAAGAAGGTGCAAAATTAAAAAGAGAATAAAAAGATGTATAAGTATACAATCCACTTCCACAAGACTAAAATGAGAAAAGCAAACAATACTAATAATAATAATAAATGGTACGCCCTTAAAAAGTGGTTTTTTTAGCGACATGTGGCGTCCTTAAAATTTAAAATAACTTTTCTCTCCTAAAATCTCTAATCTTTCCCTAAATCTATCTCACTGCCTATGCCTAATTTCAACCTAATCTTTTTCCATAAAATTGCATAAAACTGTTCAAATGCCCAGTGATTGAATCCGTGTGGGCCATACCGACAAAATAGAAAGTAGTTGTATTATTGATCTCATCATTTGATAAACTATTCCAGCCATAATTTTGCTATATGCATGCATGCATCCCCTCCTTTATATAAGTCATGCATGTTACTGATATTTATCTGATTATAAATTTTTTTCTTAAATATTAAAATTTTAAATCTAATTTTAACTATGCTTGTGTTATACTTTATATGGTAATATTCATTTCTCTTTTATTAAAATATTATTAATTCTTAACAAAATTAAAATTTTCAATAAAATTTAATTGTTTTCCATGAGTGCGCATGCCCTAAAGCACTAGTGTATATAAATAGAATTCCCTCCCTTTGCGAGAAAGAATGGGAGGATCACATGTGGCATCCATAAAATCTAAAATATCTCTCATCTCTTCTAAAATCTATCTCATATTTCTCCCAAAATCTCTCATACATAGGGAAAGTAGAAAATTAGGAAGTAAACTTGGATCTCTCTCATGCCTCCTAAAATCTTATATATATATATATATATGGTAACTAAGGATTTTGCCAAAAAGACACCATACAAAAGTGGGTATTGCTAGAGAATTAAAATAGAAAGAACTTACTATGCATTATATATTTCACTAAACTTGGCATGAATCCATATCCAACAACACGTACAAACACTGCTAATCTTATTGAGATTCTATCACTGATCACATTCATGGACCTACTACCCAAATCAGTGAAGCTAGAGCAAATGTCGCCGGTATTTCTGTTAGTAGTCTCTTCAGTGATTGGAGTAATCTATGTTATTTGAAACAATTTACATGCTTCATTGGTTTACTTATGCCGGTAATAACCATTGACCATGCCGTTTCAATTTTGATGTTCCTGATTCTTTTTTAACATTGTATCGATTCCTTGTAGCAGCATCTATTTTTCTTTTTCTTGTAGTAACTACAGATGAATATGGTCTATGTGGGCAGGTTTTTCCTTGCCATTCAATCGAAGAAGTTTGCAAGGCCCATTTTACTAAATTTCACTGAACAATTATCATAACCTTAAATGTCCCTATGTGGTTGTGATCGAACCATTGTATTGCAATATAAGCTTCTCCAGACCTTGCCTAACCAACAATGGATTTCGCCTTTTATGAGGCCCCTTCACGAGAGGCCACGAGAGTGCACACGTGGCCTCCATAAAATAAATTGAAAATATCTCCTGCCATAAAATCTTTCCAATATTTTTCTCTATCATCTTTCCCATATAATTAAAATATCAGCTCCTTTTGTAACCCAATAATTGTACTTAATACCATTTTGGCTTCAAATGAGTGCAAAGTAGAGACTTTTGGATTCTCACATGTGCAAACATATGTACTATGTGTGGTTCATCCACCCCATGCTAGACCTAGACGTGATAATTTACATTAAGGGTATAAGCACGTGACCAAACATTGTGAAACATGCCACTTCTAATATAGACCTTCTTTTGTAAGCTTAAGACCAAATGTGACCTATTCATAAGCATTTCGATTCTAATATTATCACTTGAAAAAAACTTCATCAATCTAGTGATTTTTTCACCTGATTAAACCCTTATTTATATGTATTCAATTACGCAAGAAGATATTATTTTTATGTGGATTGGAGATTAAGGATTATGGATCAAAGAAAGGGAATTAGGGATTTGGGTTTTGGAATTAAATATGCAGCCCAATTTAATTTTAACTATGTTTGTATTATGATTTATATGATATTATTCATTCATATTTTATTAAAATATTAATAATTTTATTTTTTTCAATAAAAATTAATTTTTTCCATGGCTTGCTTGGGCGTGGGCTTGAAGTACTAGTTATTATATATATTATAACAATACCCCTTTCATCGGAGGGTGACGCATGGCACTTCTTCTTTACGGAAGAGCGACATGTGGCACTTTGCTCTTAGAGTTCCATTCTATCAAACCTTACAGTTTCCTCAAAAATAGGTTTTCTAATTCATTATAAATAAATACTTTTCAATTTGAATGATTAGCAAATACATTAAAAATAGAATCCTACATGTTCAGCAGGCTTTACTGTTTCAAGCTATGCATTGAACTTTGGGGCTCTTATCACAACTCATGACTTTTCAGGAGATGTTTTTCAACCAGTTTTGGGTGAGCTTTTGAATATATATATTGGTAAATCCTCTGTATGTCTTGGAGCCATTATAGTTCAAACTCCCACGTCAAAGACAAGCATGAAATAAGATGGTGATATGCTTCCACATTTCAATAAATGGGAAAGACGAGTCCGTGACAATGTTCTTGATATTGATCTGGGTTCTCTTCCAAGTTATCTACTAGATGAGGAAGTCGTAAGAATCATAACAATGGAATTAATTGGATATTAAAATGATGGTCACCATGCCCACATTGGAGATGGTTATAATCAATTGCTGCTTATTTGGAGCTGATTTCAATTTGATACCAAGCGCCTTCATATTATATTATTTATTATATTATATATATTATAACAATACCTATTCTCATGGGAGGGTGACACGTGGTACAATTCTCTTCATGAGAGAGCGACACGTTGCACAATTTAAGGATTCCATCTATATTAGATAAACTCTATCCATACCAAATATCTAAAATCTCTCAATTTTCCTAAAATCTCTCCTTGGTTTTCTATAAAATCTCTCTCTCCCTAATTTTTTCTTGGTTCCAGGTCTACTGTGTACCTGGACCAAAATCAAAAGGATCCCATATGATCAAAGTTTCACTCTAAACTTTTATATATCTATGATTCAAAGAAAGTATTTTTTTAAAAAAAATAAAGATTCAATATTTTAATTACATTTTCACTATGATTTATATCATAATATTCAAGAATATTTTATTTAAATTATTAATAATTTTTAATAAGACTTAATTATTATTTTTCCATGGCCCGCCCCCCCTAAAGCGCCAGTATTATGTTGAGCCAGTACAATATATTAATGAGGACGTTTATCTTCTTTTCTTTGCATTTTAAGATATATATATTAAATAATTTGGATTTGGTTTCTTATAGAAAGCTCCATCAAATCCAAAATAAAATTTTACAACCACTGGTTCAAAATGGGTGCAATGTGAACCATGGCCGGTTCAAGTAATGAGTTCTTACATGGCATTAGTGGTAGTATAGAAGTAGTTTCTTGGAAGAAGAAGAAGAAGAAGAAGAAGAGTTCTTGTATGGCTAGCAGTAGTATAGAAGGTATAGAAGAAGAAGAAGAAGAATGAGAAGAAGACTACTCCAATGGTGTATGCTGTAAATATAATTATCAAACAGAGCATGCTAAGATACGATGAGTTTAGTCATTTTCTTTCTCTAAAAAATATATAGACTTCTAGAGGACAACCTCCATCATCTCTGTTCATAACTAATTATCATACTGTTCATTAATATTTTATTTAAATTCATAATACTTTTTAATAAGACTTAATTATTACTTTTTCATGGCTCATGTTGGGCGCGGGCCCTAAAGCGTGAGTATATATAAAGAGAATTCCCTCCTTCCATAGAGAGAATGGGAGCACGACATGTGGCATGTAATTAATAAAGGAATATATTTATTAAAATTCTCTTTCTTATAATATCTATATCTAAATTTCTCCCTAACATCTCTTCACCATATACATACTATACTCCACCCTATACTACCTAAAATCCATCTCTATACGGTTTGAACCATCCCATGCTTTTAGGGATGTCTTGCGAGTTTAATTGAAATAATAAATCTAATGGGGCCATCATCAATTTGTTAGCGATCAGATGGGTAGTCAGAGTATACCACTAAGCCAATGGGCCCTATAAATTATAATTGCTGTGAAAAAATAATCCAAATTTGAGAGTCCAAGCTATCCAATTTTGCATGATTCACTATGGTTTTTTTCCTTTTTTCATCTTCGTGGGCTTGGGCATTTGACTTTAGTAAGTAAACAATTCAGCCATAGTTTTTCCCCTTTACTCATCAATTAGCTCATTATGCAATTAATAGTTTGAATTTAAGATGAGGGTCCGACGAGGGATCTACCACAAGGTTTTTTTTGCTGCCATTCTTTCTATCTTTTTTATCCATTAATGGGGTAATCATTGAATTCTCCCCCTTCGCAAGAGAGAGCGGGAGCGCGACATGTGGCATGCAATTAATTGAGGCATACATTTATTAAAACTCTTTTTCCTAAAATATATCTCTCTAAATCTCTCCTTAACATCTCTCCATCATATATATACTATACTCCACCCTATACTACCTCTATCCGGTTTGAACCATCCCATGATTTTAAGGTTGTCTTAGGAGTTAATTGAAAGAATAAATCTAATGTGCGCCATCATTATTTTTTTAGTGATTGGGTGGGTAGTCTAGAGTATACCACTGAGCCAATGAGCCCTATAAATTATAATTGCTGTATAGAAAATAATCCAAATTAGAAAGTCTAAGCTATTTAATTTTGCATGATTCACTATGTGTTTTTTGTTTTCCTCTTTTCATCTTCATGGGCTTGGGCATTTGACTTTAGTAAGTAAAAAATTAGCCACAGTTTTTCCCCTTTTACTCATCAATCGGCACATTCTGCAGTTAATAGCTTGAATTTAAAATGAAGGCCTAATAAGGGATCTCCCACAAGGTTTTTTTTACTACCATTCTTTCTTTCTTTTTTATCCATTAATGGGGTCATCATTAATTTTTATGATAGGTGGGCCCTCACATTAGATCCAAGCCATAGAAATTTGGGGCCTACTTATAGATCATATTCTACTTCATCTTCATTATTTTTCATCAACTAAGAGGCCTACTACTTCTGTTCAATGTTGTACAGTATCATTTTGTGGGGTTCATTATGGAATCCACTTTTAGGTACATTTTTTTTATTTTAAGTTCAAACAATCTATGGGGTCTCATTTTAAAAGTCAGTAATCTCACAATTTATGGGAGCCATTTTTATAGCCAAACAATATTTTGCTACTTTTTTCTCATTATTTTTTGTTCATTATTGTACAAGCATCCAATTGATTTCAAAATCCACATTTAATTTTGAGATTGACATTCAACTTGTGCTCAAGCACAAATATAATCAAATCAAGTTCCTAAAATCTTTGTACTTTACTTAATCTTTTCCTAAAACCTCTTAGCTTTTCACTCTTGAGTTTCCATCTTTACCTAATCTCTATCTTAATCACTGCTTAACAAGATAATGAGTTCACTGTCATGCCCATTAATTGGGTCCATCACTACAACATGCTGCACTTTTGGCGACGTTCTTCAGCTATGCTTTTATAAGTTCTTCGATAATGAATAAGATTTGACTATTATTTACCAACGCATATAATTTCGTCGGTGAAACTTAGGTAATTACTGACGTTTTACATTAAACGTTGATAAAAGTACGACTTTTACCGATGTAAAATGAGAATTCATCGACAAAGGTTAGTAGTGAATTAACTTCATTTTTAGAAAAAAATAAAATAGAATAGATTTTTTCCAACGAATTTTTTTAGTTTGAGCGACGAAAACAAGTGTCGGTAATGCTACAAGAGCAGCATTTTCACTAACATTTTTTAGAGTTCGTCGGTAATATTATTAATTTACCAACATAATAAATATAACGTCGGCCCGAAAAATTAAAGAAATTTTTACCGACGTTTATTATAAAACGTTTGTGAAATTATAATTTTACAGACATAAAATGGAAAGACGACGGAAAAGTTACATAATTTTTTACTTATTTTTAGAAAATATGAAAAAATGTTTACCGACAAATTCAAACGTCAGTAAAAGTTATTTTTACCGACGTTTTAATTAAAATGTCGGTAAAATATACTTTTATCGATGTAAAATAAAATACATTGGTAAAGTTACAAAATTTTTTAACTTATTTATAAGAAAAAATTTAAGAACCTTTGCTGATGAAAGTTTTAACTTTTGGCAACGAAAATTAATCGTCGATAAAAGTCTAACAAAACTTCGCACGAGAGGGAGTTCCCTTTTTCACTCCCCTGCCCCCAATTTCCTTTCTCTCTCTGATATTTCGTTCTCACTCTCTCTGATCTCTCGCTCTCTTTCTGTTCTCTCTCTTGCTCTCTATTGCTGGTCTCTTTCACTCTCTCCGATCTCTCTGCTCATATCTCTCTCTCTCTCGCGCTCTCTCGCTCTCTCCCACTCTCTCGCTCTCTCCCACTCTCTCTTGCTCTCTCTGCTCTCTCTTTCTCTTGCTCTCTCCGATCTCTTTGCTTATCTCTCTCTCTCTGTCATTTTCTCTAATCCGTGACCTGCTGCCGCTACCTTTGCAATCCGCTGCCGTTGCCTCTGCAATCCTTCTACCTTTGCAATGACAACTTGGAATCAAGTAATTTGTGTAAAGTGGCCTGTTTATTCTATTCTCACAAAGGGTTTTAATCAAGTAATACAATTCAGCCTTGTTTGTATACTGCAAGTTGTGATTTACAAGTATTCCAACTGGAACTATACAAGCTTTTTTGGAAATTTCTGTGTTTGTTGGATCTTTTTCTAATCTAGTATTGTTTGCTGTATAATATAATTTAAACCAGTAACCTAGGATTTTCCAACACTTAGGCTCGAAAACCGCCTGCCGGAGGTCCAAAAGGGGAAACTATCCCTAGAAAAATCAGAAACTAACACAAGCACTTCGCTCAAGGGTAGAGTAACTTGTAGAAACTGATGGTTCACAAATCGGACTCCTGGTTAAAGAATTAAAAGCAAAAACCTAGGATTTTCCAACACTTAGGCTCGAAAACCGCCTGCTAGGGTTTAGAATGGTAAATGACTCCCGAAAAAATTAAAAACCTATACGAGCACTTCACTCAAAGGTAGAGTAACTTATAAGAATTAAGGGTTAATGAATGAAACTATTGGTTAGAAAATTAGAAGTGAAAACCTAGGATTTTCCAACACTTAGGTTCAAAACTGCCCGCAGGAGGTCTAAAATGGGAAATGGCCCCCAAAAAATTGAAAACTTATACAAACAATTGCTTGAGGCTAGAGTCACTTGTAGGAACTGATGGTTTGCAAATCGGACTCTAGGTTAGAGAATTAGAAGCAAAACCCAAGATTTTCCAATACTTACGCTCGAAAACTACCCACTTAGGGTCCAGAATGAGAAACGGCTCCTGAAAAGATCGAAAAGTTGTATGAGCACCTCGCTCAAGTCCAGAGCAATGTGTAGGAACTGACGGTTCATGAATAGGACTCCTGCTTAGATAATTAGAAGTGAAAACTTAGGATTTTACAATACTTGGCTCGACAACCGCCCGGTGGGGGTCCAAAAACAGCCCCCAAAAAAATTAAAAACCTATATGAGCACTTCATTCTAGGGAAGAGTAACTTGTAGGAGCTAACGGCTCAGGAATAGGACTCCCGGTTAGAGAATTAGAAGTGAAAACCTAGGGCTTTCCAACACTTAGGCTTGAAAACTGCTTGTCGTTGGTCCAAAATGGGAAACAGCCCCTGGAAAAATCTAAAACCGGCATGAACACTTCACTAGAGGGCAGAGTAACTTATAAGAACAGATGGTTCATGAATCGGACTCTTAATTAGAGAATTAGACGTAAAAACATAGGATTTCTAACACTTAGTCTCGAAAATCGGTCGTCGTGGGTAAAAAACGAGAAACGACCCTTGGAAAAATTGGAATCCAGATGAGCATTTCATTCAACAGTAGAGTAACTTGTAGGAAGTGATGGTTCGCAAATTGGAGTCTCGGTTAGAGAATTAGAAGTAAAAACCTAGGATTTTCTAACACTTAGGTCCAAAACAGCCCCGGGGGTCTAAAATAGGAAACAACCCTTGGAAAAAATCCAAAACCAGCACGAGCACTTCGCTCGAGGGTAGTATAACTTCTAGGAATTGCCGGTTCATAAATCGGACTCTCGGTTAGAGAATTAGACATAAAAATCAAGGATTTCCAACACTTAGGCTTGAAAACCGGCTATTGGGGGTCTAAAATGGGAAACAGCCCTCAGAAAAATTAGAAACCAGCATGAGTACTTCGGTTGAGGGCAAAGTAACTTATAGGAACTGATGGTTCACAAATAGGACTTCCGGTTAGAGAATTTGACGCAAAAACCTATGATTTCCAAGACTTAGGCTTGAAAACTACTAGTCGAGGGGTCAAAAATGGAAAACGGCCCCAGAAAAATCGGAAACTAGCATGAGCACTTCACTTGATGGTAGAGTAACTTGTAGGAACTGACGGTTAGCAAATATGACTCCTGGTTAGAGAATTAGAGGCAAAAACTTATGATTTCTAAGGGTTAGGCTCAAAAACCACCCACCTGGGCTAAAAAACGGGAAATGGCCTTAGGAAAAATCAGAAATTGGTACAACACTTCGCTCGAGGGTAGAGTAACTTGTCAGAACTAATGGTTCACATATTGGAGTCCCAGTTAGAGAATTAGAAGCAAAAGCCTAGGATTTTCCAACACTTAGGCTAAAAAACTGGTTGTTAGGAGTCTAGGAAGGGAAATGGCCCCTGAAAAAACAAGAAACTAGCATAAGCATTTCAGTTGAAGGCAGCGTAACTTGTAGGAACTGACGGTTCATGAATCAGACTGTTAGTTAAAGAATTAGATGCAAAAACATAAGATTTCCAATACTTAGGCTAAAAAACCAGCCACCAGAGTTGGAAAATGAAAAATGGCCCTCGAAAAAATTGGAAATTGGCATAAGCAGTTCGCTTGAGGCTAGAGTAACTTGTAGGAATTGATGGTTTGTAAATAGGACTCTCGGTTAGAGAATTAGATGTAAAAACCTATGATTTCCAAGACTTAGGCTCCAAAAAATGGGAAACAACCCTCGGAAAAATCGAAAACTAGTACGAGCACTTCGCTCGAAGGTAGAGTAACTTGTAGGAACTAATGGTTTTTAAATAGGACTCCTGGTTAGAGAATTAGATGCAAAAACCTATGCTTTCTAAGACCTAGGCTTAAAAATCGCCTATAGGGGTCAAAAATGGGAAACCAGCTCCCAGAAAAATCAAAAACCAGCGCGGGCACTTTGCTTGAGGGTAGAGTAACTTGTAGGAATTGATGGTTCACAAATGAGACTCCTAGTTAGAGAATTAGACACTAAAACCTTGGATTTTCAGCACTTAGGCTCTAAAACTGGCCACTGGAGGTCCAAAATAGGAAATGGCCCTCGAAAAAATTAGAAATTGGCACAAGCACCTTGCTCGAAGCCAAATTAACTTGTAGAAATAACGGCTCGCAAATCGGACTCCCAGTTAGAGAATTAGACCCAAAAATATAGGATTTCCAACATTTAGGCTCGAAAATTGCCGGCCGAAGGTCCAAAATGGGAAATGGCCCTCGAAAAATTGGAAACTAGCATAAGAACTTTGCTCAAGGGTAGAGTAACTTGTAGGAATTGACAGTTCTCAAATTGGACTCCTAGTTAGAGAATTAGATGCTAAAGCCTAGGATTTCCAACACTTAGGCTTGAAAACCGCCTGCTAGGGGTCCAAAACGGGAAATGGCCCCTGTAAAACTAAAAAACCAGCACGAGCACTTCGCTTAAGGGTAAAGTAACTTGTAGGAACTGACAGTTTCCAAATCGGACTCCAGATTAGAGAATTAGACGTCAAAACCTAGGATTTTTTACACTTAGGCTTTAAAACTAGCCGCAAAGGTCCATAAAGGGAAATGGCCCCCTAAAAAATCGAAAACCAATATAAGCACCACACTCGAGGACAAATTAACTTGTAGGAACTGATGGCTCACAAATTGGACTCCAATTAATGAATTAGACCTAAAAACGTTAGATTTTCAACACTTAGGCTGGAAATAGGCCGCCAAAGGTCGCAAATGTGAAACAACCATTGGACGGCCCAGAAACCGGCATGAGTATCTCGCTCGAGCCAAAAATAATTTGCAGGAATTGACGGCTCATGAATTGAATTCCTGGTTAATGAATTAGACGCAAAAACCACCTGATTCTCAACACTTTGGCTAGAAAACAAGCTACCGAAAATCTTAGAAAAAAGATTCTATATATTTATATACATGTTTATCTTACATTTTTAATTTAATTCATTGAAAAGATTCTAATGTTGTTTCTGTCATTCAAATTGATGGATGCTTTGGGGTTGGTTGCAGACTTATAGGGGTGTTTTATTTTCTTTTTAGTTTATATGTATTTGTGTATCGGACATTTATATGGGACTATATCATTGATTGTAATATTTGTTAAATAAGATGAATGAATTGATGAAAAATGGAAATGGTTGTTTGTTTATTTAGCAACTCTTGTATGCATGCATTTCTTATGTTGAATACATGCACATGAACAGGTTTATATTTGATACAGGTGTATAAATAGGTTTACAGGAAAATTATATTGAAAAAACAAATAATACTTTAAAAAAAAATTTGCCGAGGAAAATGCAATTTAATGATGTTTTTTTTTTCAATGGTAAAAGTGATTTGAAAATAATTAAAAAGGACAAATTATTTTACCCATATTTTCTTTTCATCAGTAAAAGTGAAACGAAAATTTAAAACATCGGTAAAATTAAATTGCAAATTTATAAAATGGGGTAATGATTTTACCGACGTTAAAAAAACATTGATAAAAGTAATTTCAACATTTTAAAAATGGGGAAATGATTTTACCGATGTTAGAAAAATGCCGGTAAAATTAAAGCGAGAATTTAAAAATAAATTTATAAATTTACTGACGTTTTGTTAACATCCGTAAAAGTAATCTGAATATTTTTGAAAAGGGAAAATGATTTTCCAACGTTAAAAAAACGTCCGTAAAAGTAAAAGGGAAATTTAAAAGAAACGAGACTAATTTGCTAATGTTTTTTAACGTGGGTAAAATGAAATTGAAAATTTTAAAAATAGGGGTAAATTTTTTACCGATGTTAAAAAACATCGGTAAAAGTGAAATTAAAATAAAAAAAATGAAATGAGTTTACCGACATTATTAAACGTCAATAAAATAGAAATTATCGTCAGTGAAGATGTAATTTCTGCCGACTGAATCTAATTCTGTCGCTAAAATCTTTTGTCCATGACTTTTTACCGACGTTCTGCTGATATAAATATTTTCGTCGGTAAAGGGTTATACCGACTTTTTCATCTCTTTTGGTGACGAAAATTTTCATAGCTAAAAATGTAAATTGTTTTAGTGTCTCAAAGGAAACACCTCAAACGAAACACCCCTTCTAAAGGCAATAACGTCCCTCTTCCACAACTTCCACTGAAAACTCTTTTTATCCTCTTTTAAGGAAATATAGTGAAGGATCATAGAACACATTTTAACCATCACTCCCATGCTCTTTCTTCAATAGGAAAAATGCAACTTATCTCCTTCACTTTCTTGATATAAAAACGAATAGATCTTTTCACAAACATGATATCACATAGATCTAGCATATGAAGAAAATTAAAACTCCGCTTGACTTTCCAATTTCACTGACATAGAAACGGAGCATAACATTTTAACAATAAAACTGAACCGCATCTTCCCCTTGACTTTCTCATATGGAAACGGATTGACGTTATCATGTACATTTTATTGCATTTGTGAGAATATCGTCATTGCATTTGTGAGAATATCGTCATTGCAATATTGTTTGGGCATTCCATTTACATACTTACAAAGTCTCTACAAAGTGTTTTCTTCTTCACACCACAACAACCATAAGAATCTAAAACCCCTTCTCTTTTCTCTCAAATGACTTGAATTCCTTTTCTGTGTCCTCTTTGTCCAAAGAAAACGAGCTTCATGGCTGCCAAGATAACAAGTGAGAATTGATTTTGAATCCTGGGCCATTCAATGTACATCTTCGCAAATTTAGGAGCCGAAGTTCTTTATGTCATCCATAGTTACTGTAGTAAAGATCTTTTATAAGAAGGCCATGACATTTTTTGTGGCTTTTATCACTTTAAGAAAGAAGTTCGAAGATGTCGCCTTTAGCTTGATTTTAATTTAGAATTTGTAGATTTTTTCTTTTTCTAATTTTCAAGTGTTGGGCTAATTTACCATTATTTTTTAATTTGCATGCTCAGGCCTTAGAAAAATTCACATTTGATCAGTTTTCCAACTTGCACAGATTGGAGCCACTGTGAACAAACAAACTCTACACATCCATCATTTTGCAATCTCTATTGAATATGAAAGTATTTTCTTTACTAATGTCTTTCTTCTTCCACTAATTGAAGGACTAGAAATTACCCATCTAAGTGGAATTTTGTGCATGCCCAATCTACATTGCTCCTGATCATATTAATTTTCAAATATTGAAAATGTGGGACACATTCATAGAAAAAAGCATCCCAACAAAGGTTGTCCTAGCTCTTAATTTAACAACCGTAAAATTAATGGCTTTTCACAATAAATCATCTATATATTTCAAGCAATGAAACTGATGTTCGAAATGCGCCATGAAAGCGCAAGAAGCTTTTTCATAATTTTTTGCCCAGTTTGTCTTAAAAATACAATCATATCATGAGGCATTAAGTATATAATAAATTATGTTTTTCTTCCTCGAAACCAATGAGAGTGGCGTATATTCATTGTACAAACTGATTGACAGGAAATATTACAAAACTAAAAATGTTGTATAAATCACATGACCATATTCAAATGTATATCATCGGGAGAGCACTTTATTTGAGTGGGCACCATCATTTGGTCTAATATCAAACTTAAATTACTTGTTTTTCTTTGGTGATGCCTTGTCACAGGTCTCCGACACCTGCACAAGTTGCAAAAAGTTCTAATTTGCTTTGGGACTTGCCTAATGAGGGATTGAACTTCACTTATTCATTTAAAAGTGATATAAATCAAATGACATGGCACTTCCAAGTGGATAAGTTTGAGACTTCACTCGTATAATTAGAGGAGTGTTGTTTCAATCTTATTAATGGCATTATGTTTCTAGTTTCATGGCCACCAATTCATTTGTAAGACCTAACAAACATTCTAAAATTAGTTGTAGAACAACGGCATTTGCAAGCATTCATTGCCTGGAGTCTTATACTAATGAATCCCATGTGAACATTGTGATTGTGGGGCAGGCCTTGACCAAAATGCATTTTTTCCTTTGGTTGGATCCAACTCCTTCTCTCACTTTTAAGCTTGAGCATATGGTCCCAACATGGTGCCAAAAATTTGATAGCCTAAGAACTAGTCAGTATAACACAGAGGTTGAGTTCATGCCTATTTCTACCAATTACGGTTTACCATTTGAGGGGACCATGTTGGTTCAAACGGCAACTATAGACCATTTCAGATAGTCTAAGTGGTTATAGTTTAGATACAAACCCTTGAGCATGTTTTGCAGATCGAACTTGGGTTCTTTAATCATAACATTTGATGAAGCCAAGGAAAGGTTATTCAAAATCTCCATGACTCAAATGACTCAAACTGGCTTGTCTACAACGACTTCAAAGTAGGCTTAGACTGGGGCCACTACCCCTGTACTAAGAGTCTTGGTCTTCCAGAGGCTCTTAACTCCATGCAGCACTATGACTCCATCCCTTCACAATGGGGCATTAGTGACCCCAAGGACTGTCAAGAAAGCTGAGATGCCCAATCGGGTTCGGTAGGAACCTAAGTCCAAGGCACATGCAGGGGGTAGTAGAAATAGCAACTTTTGCATCCTTAAGCCCCAGCAAGGGGCCAGAAAAGTGAAACTGACAAACCAAAGCTCAAAGGTTCATGGTAAACCACATGTTGTGTTTTCCAAGACCCTGAAGCCACCACAAGCTCGATGCAAACAATGGGTCAACAAGAAGCATCTCCTTCAAGCATCTAAGGATCTTTGCTAGTTCCTCAAACACAGGAAAGCTTAGAAAGACCTCTCAATTCTAGGATGCAACACGTGGTCACCTAAGCCATGCAACTGTAAGCCACTCAAAGCCAAGGATGAGCCCCTGCCTTCTCTCAAAAACAACATCTTCTACCCCCTAACCCAATAGGAGGGATGAAGATTTGGCAAAAGGCACCTACCTTCGATAATTGTGGGGCCTACTCCACCACCTTCACCGTAGCAACTGGTGCATGCCAAGCACCATAAGCTAGTCATCAATGACATGGCTAATGAGGCTCGCTTCAAGGACTTGCTCCAATAGAATAAGGAGCAAATTAAAAATATGCTCCATAAAAAGAAAAAAGAAAAATAAACAAAAAAGGGAGGTGAGGTGGACATTCTTTCATTCCATATTCCTAGCCCAATGAACTAGGACAATGTCATTGGCACCACTAAGCCAATGGTGGCCAGCTTTAGAGGTCAAACTCTGGCAGCTAGGTTGGTTGGCCAAATTCGGAGGAAAGCTTTAGTTCGCCATCATGATCAAAAGGCCATTCAGCATAAGATCACTCAATAGTGGGTGGTGAATAAAGTTGATTGCGACTTGACCCTGACTCATATGGTCGAACTAGGTCCTGCACAAAGGGTTACTCAGAGAATGGCATAGACTCAATCAAAAGGGTTTCACTCAAACTTTCATTCTAGCAGATATTCAGAGGATCATGTTGGGACTGATTATGAAGATGATCCTATTACAATCCTAACAACTGAAGATAGCTTATCCTATCCTCAAATGATGTCATCGTCCTACTTCCATCAGTACATAGTAATTATGGCAGCAAAAGGTGGTGGCACCAACCAGCAAAGAAATGATAATGCTGGTGTGGATGAAGAACAACTAGAGGAAAAAGCAGATGAGGCAGAGGAAGATGACATCAGTGATGTTGTAAAGTAGCAAGGGCAAAGATTGACTTAATTGCTACATAGTTAAAGACTTTGATGGATAAGCTGGGTGGCTCGGTTGATCATCCAAATAATCCTCCGTATGCAGAAAAGAAAGAACATGCAATGATCAGGAAGAATGCAACAAAGATCGACCCTCTCATGGCCAAATCAAATCATTAGCAGACAAAATGGCTAGTGCTAGTATCTCTACGGACTACTCATCCCAATCAATCCTCCAAACAGATCTTGACAACCCTGTGACTTTCAAGGAAGTTGTAAAACGATTTTGAATGCCAAGGAAAAAACTAGGATGAAGACAAAAGGGAATCTTGCCCAAATATCCTCTGGAATTCGACTTGTTTCCATTTCGACCAAACTACAAGCTCTTGACCTTCCAGCCATATTTTAGGAAAGGGTTGGTTTATCAACACATAGTCCACTTTAAGTCACTACTTGGAAGTTTGCCTGATCTTGATGCAATGAAACAACTACTAATGCTCTCCTTCTCAACATGGGCAACTGCTGAAAAGAAATTCCTCCTTCATTTCAAAGAGAAAGATCAATACGTTACCTTCGCCGTGTTGAGTAGCAGGAAGCAAAAAGACAATAGTTAACCTAGGCCTTCATTAATAGGTGGAGGGATTTATCTTACAAATGTGTGGAACCCCCATCACAAAACGCTACTATTGACATGTGCAAGGGTAACCTAGTATCAAAGGTTAAAGCCATAGTGCTTAGTCATAAGACCAAATCTCTTGCTAGGTTGGTGGAAGTTGCAATAGATGTAGAGTTAACTATCAAAGAAATAACCAGAAAAAGGCGGCTTCTCAAATGATAGAAACTTCTTTCTTTTCTTCTTTTTCTAAGACAAAGAAGAAGCAGGAAGTCTTCAACGTGTAAACTTCCTAACCTTCTCCTTAAAGAGAAGAAACAGGTAAGGTAAAAATTTAGAAGCTTATGGAGGGCAATCTAGAACAATAATAATAAAAAAAAACTGCAAAGACTTCCACTTCAGAAGGATCATCCAAAAGAAGGTGATGAGCATTTGATTCCAAGTTGCAACAAGAATTTGTGAGCCAAATCTCCTCCACTTCATACAAGGACACAGATACATGATGCCTATTAGTTGTGAATTCTTAAAATGATACTATTCCTAAATGTCAGTGGTGTTCCTATAACCCACCACCAAACATCCCTTACCCTCAAAATCACAAACTTATAGTTTCGAGTCCTAAATTCTAGGCCTCTTAACCAATTTTTCATACTTACAAACCTTGGCTACAAGGACAATGTCCATTGATGCCTCTAGGCAAATCCTCATAATTGGCCAAAGTCCCTATAAGACTCCTTGTAATAGGCCCAATTATATGGATTAAGTCTTTTTGTGGACCCCGTATAGCTAAATACATACAAAATCCATCCAAAGCAATAAGTCAAGCATCCCGAAAAAAGTCATGCATTCTGACATTGAATAATATCCATTAATTTGACCCCTTTCGACACCAAAAGTAACAACTCATGGGCCCCAGAGAAAGTCATTTACCTTGACATTGGCCAATGTCCATTCATTTGACCCCTTTTGCGCTTTGATTCGTGGTCTTCATTCCAAGGACCATGAAACACATACATGCAAGTCTCAAAATACATACAAACCATATCCAACAAACCATACACATTAAACCATACACCATGACAAGTAATAGTAAAATGGAAAAGAATTTCATTTATACTATTCAAAAGTTCTTTACATCTCCAAGATAAGCAAGAAACAAGAGAACACTCAAGATACAAGTCTCTTAATTGGATCCCAAAAGTTTTGGAGACTTTCTTAAGGAGCTACTCTTTAAAGTTCACATATGTGGGGCTTGTAGCTTTAGAATTCACACCATCAAGCTTCAAGTCAAGGGTGCCCCACGTCCAACAAATTCCTTCCATTCACTAGGGCTCACCGCTTGATGCCCTATGCCTTTCTACTCTCTCATATCAATTTTACAAGATATGTTACTCAAAAATTCCTTTCCAAACAAGCCCATTTGGCCCCTTGACAACTTAAAACAAGGGCTAAACACAAATAGCCAAACCACTTTCAAATTTCACACCATTTTTTCATCCTTATCAAGTCAACTCCAACCCATGACTTTGATCATTGATAACAAAAAAATCCATTTTCAATTCAACTATAAACCTTTGATTCTCCCAATACCTAAGTGATCTTTTTATTGGGTGTTCCCCACAGTCCCCATAGAAATGCATATATTTTAATATCTATGACAAGTAGGGCAAAGAAAATCAAACTCTTTAGGTCTTTATGAAATTTCATCATCAAACCCTTCATGGTTTTTGTCAAAATTTCAAATTTTAAGTCTAGGCCTACAACCTATCTTGCAAACCTCTACATTCCGCCATGCCACTCACTCTTCATGCAGATTGGCTATTTCAAGGCACAATGATTTCAATGTCATCCTTTTCCATCATTGCACTTCAAGGGAGCATTTTTTAACACATAAAAAATTGCATTTTAGTTTTAGCAGTGAAAACACTAAATCAAAGGTGAATTGAAAAGTACTACAAGCAATTTTATCCCCAAATATGCTCATTCAATTGAAAGATATCGCAAGAAGCTCCAAATCACTTAAAAGTGAAGAACGAAATAGAAGATTGGAAATACATGGTGAAGTACTATTTTTGGATGGTCGAAGTTGATGAAATTCATACAAGGGGTATTGTGTATATCATATGTAGATAAGTTGAAATTTCAAGACAATTGGACTCCATTTGAAGCCTTGACTCTAGTGACATAAACATCCAATGGTCACTAGACAAAGTCATGCTTGCAGAAGACCTACTTGAGTGAAACTTGCTCACAACCTAGTGGTCACTAAGCCAATATCCAGTAGGCACAGAATAATGTTATGTTTCAAAAAGTGAAAATTAGTTGAAACTCATATGGAGATCTTAAAATATGTCTAAATGCTTACCACTCTAACATTGGCATGGCACCTTTTGAAGCCTTGTACGGGAGAAAATGTAGAACTCTTATATGTTGGTCGAATTTTGGAGCTTGTGGTTTTCATGAATTGTTAGTGGTTGGAGAGTCTAGTGACAAGGTAAAACAGATTCAGGAAAGGCTGAAGGTTACCCACTGTGGCCAAAAAATTTATGCAAATAAGATGAGGATAGAGCTGAAGTCTGAGGTTGGTGATCATGTATTTCTGAAGATATCATCTAGAATGGTACTTTATGGTTTGGGCAGAAAGGAAAACTCTTCAGAAGAAATGTTGGGTCATTCCAGATTATCAGCAAGGTCAATGACGTGGCTTATCGATTAGCACTGCCACCAGAGATATTAGTTGTTTATAACGTCTTCCACGTTTCTATGTCAAGGAAGTATGTAGCAAACCCTTCGCAGTGTTACAGAATGAATCGTTACAAGTATAGGATGATATGACCTACACTGAGCAGCCAGTGGGGATTGTTGACACCAAAAAGCAGGTGTTGAGGAACCACGTCATCCATTAGGTGAAGGTTCAATAGAGTCATCATCACCCGACGGAAGTAACGTGGGAGCTTAAATATGAAGTGCAGAAACAGTATCTGCACCTTCTTCCTCAGGTATGTTAGTCATTTGGAGGACCAAATGTCCTTTAAGGGGGATGAGATGTCACGCCTTAAATTTTAAGTTTTGGGTTGAATTAGTTTGTCGAGTTTGAGTCGGGTTGAGAGGGGTTAGTTGGTCTGATTTAAGCACTCTTGGGCTCTGGGCCTAAGTTATTTGACCTTTTAAGCCAAAAGAATTTTTTTGAAATTTTGCAAAACTCACTAAAAGGGAAGGAGCCCTTTCTTGTAATTTAGAAAAACCTTCACATAATATAAACCTAAGGGTTTTCCCAATACTTCCATCCTCTTCCTTTCCTCTACAACCAAGCCCTAGCAGTTCTACAAGGAAACCAGGATTGATCTACTAAGGTTTGATCTTTAGATTTGATTTTGGCATCGAAACCCAGGCAAGTGGATAACTATAAATAATGTCTTCTTGGTTGCTTTCTTGAATCACATGCTGTAACTATGATTTATTTGTTTTGGTTTAATGTTTTGGGTTAAGGATTAATAATGAAGATTTGTTTTTGATTGAAACAAGTATGACTCATCAAATGGGTTTCAAGTCGTTGATAATATGGATTTGATTTTTTTTATTTTAAATAAATTAGAAAAAAAAAGGAATTGCCTACGCATGCCAGGCGGCACGGCTGCCCAGCATGCCTAGGCAGCGGGGTGGGCTGGGCTTGGCCGCTTGCTGGCAGCCTAGCTTGCTGGCGGGCTGAGTTGCTAGTGGGTCTAGGCTGGATTTGATAGGGTTGGGCCCATTTTCATTAAAAGAATAAGTAGGATTTAGTATATTAATTATAATTAAGTAGAATTTAGTGTGTTAATTACAGATGGTTTAGGATATTATTTAATGATTAATGGTGTATGATTATACTAATTAATATTTAATTCGGTGTTATTAAAAATTTAGTTAGTATTGTTTATAAATTAATTGGGGGTTTAATCACTTGTGATTAATATTTTATCTAGTTTGATTAGGAATTAATTAAGATGTAATTGAGGGTGAGTGAATCTCAATTTGGATGTAATTGAAATTCTACTTTGGGTTTTAATTTAAGTTTAGATTTTGAATTTAAATAAGGGTTTTGGACCTTTTGTTTTTTTTATAAACTAACAAGGTGTATTTATGCACAACAATGATAATTAAGGAATTAATTATTCCCTCCCCCTTTTTATCATAATTTGATTAAGTTTGGATTTGAAATTTAAATATCTTTTACCTAATTTGTAAAACACTTTAGCCATACATTATTGAATTAAACAGATTTCTTTTTTTTAGAGAAGTTGGTTGAATGTTCACATGAGAATTTGACTGAATTCAGAATGGGAATGTGAGATTCGAGATATCCCACATGATAGACACTGAAAGTAGAATATTGGCATTGTAAATTCACATTTCGAATGTGAAAGAGGGTTGGTTCTTATCCGTATATTTAATTAACTATAACCATTAGGTAGATTAGTGCTTTCCTTCAGAGAACTTGAAAAGACACACAATAATAATAGACTTTTAAATTAAGTATTCAAATTGTCATTGGATTGGATATTATGAATGAAGGGTGCCATAGTATGATTTACGGTGCATCAGTGGATATATGTATTTGTATATTCATATATTTATATATATTTGACTGACTGCAATTTGGAGGTAGGCGTACGCCATCAGGTCAACATGTATAGTGGGATATAGTACATAGCTGTGCCATCTGTTATATCCACGAGAATACCTATTTTTGTATATTTATCTGTGGGAATACCCGTTTTTGTTTATTTGTCTGTAGGAATACCCATTTTTTATATTATATCTGCGGGAGTACCTATTTTGGTATATTGTATCTGCGGGGATACCCATTGTTGTGCATTCATGCCATTGTGTTTGCATTCAGTTTATTTTGGGTCGGAATGAAAAATATGTTTTAATTTAATTGATTAACATCATTGCTTGCATTTTACCCTCTTACTAGATTACGTCAATCTGACTCACAACTTTTGGTGCCAAGGTTCCATTACCGGTGCTGAACCAGAGGGTCAAGCGACATAGGAGATTCCACGAGATAGCGGAGTTGTTTAGTGGAGCACTGATACCAACGTCTGAGGTGTCCTAGTATTGGTGATGAGATCGGAATTTTAGATTATGTAATAAGGCCGTGTTTGAGGCCATTAGTTAGTCATTAACTTTATTTGTTCTGGAAATTATAACTTTAATTATTATGCTTTGAAGCACTTGACCTTGATTTTATTATTATTGAGATTTGTTCTATGGTTGATATATAATACTCATCTGCGTAGATTATTGATTTCAGTTCTGCATGTGATTATAGTTGCTTGATTACCAAGCATAGCCTCACGAAGAACTTCGATTCATCAAGAATTGGAGCCTGTATTGTTTATGTAAGAAAAATTTTTATTGGCCCCAATCCTCACACCCCTAGAACCGGGTTTGGATCTAGTCCAATTTTAGGGGCCTGACATATGCAATCCCTTCTTTGCTTGCACTTTAGTCTGCTGTAATGGTGAAACCAAGAGCTATTATCTAAATGGAGTCTTTGTTGACTCCTTTTGTTTCCTCTGATAATAAAGCTGCGAGTTCTTTAGTAGCACCTATCTTCACAGAGTCGACCATTGGGCCCATGGTTGTAGTAGGAGGTTCTAAATCCGCTCTTGCATCTGCCATTGAGAAGTTCTATTTGAAGACTTGTGGGAGGAAGAAGAGGGAAAAACACTGGTCCGCCTTGATCATCCATGGAAAAAGAGGATCATTGAGACTAATACCCCTTCCAGCAAGATAGTCTTTATGAACACTTTGAAGTCGGGCCTATTGCTGATAGGCCTTTAATTGTTTCTAGAGGTGGGGGTGAAGCATCGAACTCCCACAAGAGTTGGCTTCAAAGATGAGGCCGCCATTGGAAGGAAACCCTCTTGCAGGTGCTTCTTCTCAAACGCCATTCGTAATTCAGAGGTAGCTCAGAGGATGGCGCTAATGCTTATGTTTGGGACCTCATCAGCTCTAAAGAGGGGTGGGGGGGGGGTGCGGGGTGTTGACCATGTGGGTCCATACCATTAGTGGGTTCAGTATCTAGGGTGATTTCCCTAATGATATTAGGAATTTCCTGTTTTGTCAAACAGTAGTTTTCTAATAGGTTAGGACTTTCCTTTTTCTTGAGATAAAGTTCTTGGGGGATAAGGATGTAATGGTTATATATATGATGTAATCTGTAACCCTGGATAGTCAGTCAGGGAGGCTGAGAGTGGCTGAGATTCCAAGGCTGTGGTTTCACAGATTGGAGGAGAACCTAGTGGAAATTGGTTTCCCGTGGACGTAGGCAACTTTGCCGAACCACGTAAAACTTCTTGTCTTCTTGTGTGGTGATTGTTTGATCTTGATTGCGTTTACACACACGCACACAACAAGTGGTATCAGAAAGATTGATTGTGTGTGGAAGATCATCGGAAGGAGAGATCAACGTTGATCTTTGCCGGGCCACACACTACGATTGTCTCTGTTTCCTGAAACAGAGAAATCGTCTTTTCTTGCATGATCAGTGAAGAAGAAGAAGACAGAGGCAGTGGGTTCTCGGTGTGCTGGGATCTTTGTCGTAGAAGAAGGAGGGTTGCCGGGTTTCTGAGACGAAGATTGGAGGAAGACCAGAAGAAAGGAAAAAAAAAAGGGGACTGCGCTTACCGGTCGCCGCTGCCAGAGATCGCCGGCAGGTCGTAAGTTGCCGCCGCCGTCGCCCTCGCAGTCGCCGTCGCCGCCTGTTGCCACTGGTCACCGGACCAGGAAGCCGGAGCTAGAGAGGAAGACCCGACTGCAACGTTGCAGTCGTTGCAATCGACTGTTGCAGTCGAACACAGAGACTGGGTTGAAGATGACCCAGTTTTCTGGGTCTTGGGTCGGGTCTGGTCAGTGAACCTGACCCGCCTTGGAGTATAAGCCCAGCGCCTCTTTTCAGGTTGGGTTACGTTTCGAGTTGGGTCCGAACCAACCTGCGGTGCAAACCCAGTTTAGTTAGCAGTGCAGGCCGGTTCGGGTTGGGTTGACCTGAACCCGGTAGAAGTCCGGTCCAGCCCGTCAGCCACTGCGCAGACGTCATCAGGCTAATGTCAGCCCACGTCATCGGACAGATGGTCAACGGCCAGAGTTGACTAGATTGACGGCAGAAATTTGTTTCTGCGATATCTTGATCATCCGAAGTCCGATCGGAGATCCGTTAGCGCATATGAACTCGTTTCGAGTAGATCTACGTGTTAGTGGAAGAAGATTGGCTGTTTGACGGTCAACAAGGAGTTTGACCAAATTGGGAGCGCATAAAACCGTTTTTACGATATCGGAGCCATCCGGAGTCGGATTTCAGATCCGTTTCTTCCAGCGTGCTCGTGCTGACGAGATCTACAACTTGGTGCAGGAGTTGAGGTCAGTGTTAGTTGTTTGTTTTTCCTATTACTTAATTTGATTAAGATGGAGAACAATACTATCAACACTACCATGGTTAAGCTCAACCATTCCAATTAGTTGATCTGGAAACCAAAAATGGAGGATTTTCTCTATTGTAATGACCTCCATGATCCTGTTGAAGGGGATAATACCTGACCGAAAGATATGCAAGATGCTGACTGGAACAAATTGCATAGAAAAGCGATTGGTCACATCAGACAGTGGGTTGAAAACAATATATTTCACCACGTGTCTAATGAAACCAATGCGAACACCCTTTGGAAAAAGCTAGAAGTAATGTATGATAAAACGACCTCAGTGAACAAAACCTTCTTGATCAGAAAGCTTGTGAACATGAAATTCAAGGATAGTGGTCAAATCGGAGATCACATCAATGAGTTCCAAAGTGTGGTAAATCAATTAGCCACTATGAAGATGATCCTTAATAATGAGATGCAAGCTTTGTTGCTTCTGAGTTCTTTGCCAGATTCATGGGAGACATTGGTTGTTTCCTTGAGCAATTCTACTCCAGATGGTGTGTTATCTATGAGTCAGGTTACCAGTAGTCTACAGAATGAAAAAACTAGAAGGAAATCTGCAGGGACAGATAATGCATAGGCCTTTGTTACTGAGAACAGGGGGAGGAGTAAGAGTAGAGGACCAAAGGGGGGTCGTGGCAAGTCTAGAGGTGAACCACAGTTTAAGTCTAACAGTGAATCACAGAGCAAGAAAAAGTCTGTAAAATGCTTTTTCTGTGGCAAGATGGGCCACATCAGGAAAAATTGTTTTGCCATGAAGGAACAGAAAGGATCCAACAATGAGAAGAAGAATGACAGTGATAACACTACAGCTACTTTGGAACAGGAAGTAGTGGTGTTCGTCGGCGATGATGATAAGTGTTTGAGTGTTGCAGATGGTCAGGTTGAGTGGGTTGTTGACACAGCAGCATTCTATCATGCTACTCCCTGCAGGGAGATGTTCACGACGTACAAAGCAAGTGACTTTGGTACTGTAAAGATGGGCAACACGAGTCATTCAGAGATTGTTGGTACCGGTGATGTCTGCATTAAAACCAATATTGGTTGCACAATGACGCTGAAAGATGTGCGACATGTTCCTGATCTGCTGTTGAATCTAATTTCCGGGACTGCATTGGACCGTGCAGGTTATGAGAATTACTTCAGAAATGGCAGATGGAAACTCACTAAAGGGTCTCTTGCTATTGCGAGAAGAACAACAGGTAATACTCTTTATAAAACAAAGTAAAGCTGTTCAAAGATGCGTTGAATGCAGTTCAAGATAATTCCTCTCTGAATCTGTGGCATAAGAGGCTCAATCATATGAGTAAGAAAGGCTTGCAGATGTTGGCAAAGAAGGATTTCATTCCTTGCTCCAAAGGTATATCCTTTGACCCTTGTGATCATTGTTTATATGGTAAACAACATAGGGTTGCTTTCTCTTCAACATCAAAATTGAAATCAAATGTGTTGGATTTGGTATATTCTGATGTTTGTGGTCCCATAGAGGTAGAATCATTGGGTGGCAATAAGTTCTTTGTCACATTCATCGATGATGTATCTAGGAAAGTTTGGGTTTATCCGTTGAAATCAAAGAATCAAGTATTCCAGATGTTTCAACAGTTTCATATCAAGGTTAAAAGAGAAACAGGTAAACTCTTGAAGTGTCTCCGATTAGATAATGGGGGAGAGTACACATCTAACCAATTCAAAAGCTATTGCTTGAAGCATGGCATTCGACATGAAAAGACAGTTCCTGGTACTCCACAGCATAATGGTGTGGCAGAGAGAATGAACTGCACTATTCTTGAGAAGATGAGATGCATGATAAGATTAGCACGGTTGCCTAAGTCATTCTTGGGTGAAACCATTCTGACTGCCATTTATCTGATTAACAGATCTTTCTCCGTTCCTTTGAATTATGATCTTCCAGAGAGAAGATGGATAGGTAAAAATATTTCCTATTCGCACTTGAAGGTGTTTGGGTGTAAAGCATTTGTACATGTACCAAAGGAGCAGCGTTACAAGTTGGACGATAAGGCAGTGAGTTGCATCTTTCTTGGCTATGGTGGAGATGAGTTTGGCTACAGATTATGGGATCCAGAGAAGAGGAAACTTATCAGAAGTAGGGATGTGGTTTTCCATGAAGACCAGTTCTTTGGAGATGTTAAGAAGATTGATAAGTCTTCTGAGAAAGTTAATGGAGTGGTTGATCTCACACCGATTCCTTCTCCGGTGCAGACAGGTGGAGAAGGTGGACAAAATGATCTGAATAATGATGAGGCACAGGGGTTGCCAGATGATGAGGGTGTTGAGCAAGGGGAGCAGCAGTCTTCTGGAACTGAAACCACGGAACCTCAAGTTAGGAGGTCTATACGGGAGCGTCAACTATCAACTAGGTATCCTACATCCGAATATGTTTTGCTTACTGATGAGGGAGAGCCAGAGAGCTTTCGAGAAGCAATGACTCATGCTGATAAAGATGAGTGGATGAAGGCTATGCAGGATGAGATGAGTTCTTTGAAGAAGAACAAGACATATCAGCTAGTGTAACTTCTTAAAGATAGGAATGTTCTGAAAAACAAATGGGTGTTCAAGCTGAAAAAGGATGAGAATGGGAAACTGGTGAAGCACAAAGCACGGTTAGTGGTAAAAGGCTTCGCACAGACGAAGGGTATCGACTTCAGTGATGTTTTCTCTCCTGTTGTAAAAATGACTTCTATCAGAGTCGTTTTGGGTCTAGCCGCTAGCATGGACCTTGAGCTTGAATAGATGGACGTAAAGATCGCGTTTCTTCACGTTGACTTGAAAGAAGAGATCTACATGACTCAGCCAGAGGGGTTTGAGGTAGAAGGAAAAGAACAGATGGTTTACAAGTTGAAAAAGAGTCTCTACGGGCTGAAGCAAGCAATGAGACAGTGGTACAAGAAATTTGATTCATTCATGTTGAGTCAGGGGTACCGGAGGACAGCTGCAGATCATTGTGTCTATGTTCGTCAATTTATCGATGGCAGGTTCATCATCCTTCTTTTATATGTAGATGATATGCTGATAGTTGGACAGGATAGCAAGTTGATTGGTAAGTTGAAAGTGGAGATGTCAAAGTCGTTTGACATGAAAGACTTGGGTCCCCCACGAACAATATTGGGCATGCAAATACATCGTGATAGGAGTTCCAAGCAGTTGTGGTTGTCACAGGAGAAATATGTTGACCGAGTGCTCAAGCGGTTCAACATGAAGAATGCTAAGCCAGTTAGCATACTTCTAGCCAGTCACTTTAAACTAAGCAAGCGATTGTGTCCTACTACAAATGATGAAAAGGAACGGATGGCATGTGTTCCTTACTCCTCTGCTGTAGGGAGTCTTATGTATGCCATGATTTGTACACAGCCAGACATTGCTCATGTGGTGAGTTTAGTGAGTAGATTTTTCGCAAACCCCGGAAAAGAGCATTGGAAAGCAGTAAAGTGGATCTTTAGGTATTTGAGAGGTACTCCCAAGGTGTGCTTGTATTTCGGAGGCTCAAAACCAGTTATGGAAGGTTATACTGATACTGATTTTGCAGGTGATCTTGATCATCGGTTGTCGACTTCTGGTTATTTGTTTACTTTTGTAGGGGGAGTTATCTCCTGGCAATCGAAGTTACAGAAGTGTACAGCACAGTCTACAACTGAAGTGGAATACATTGCTGCTAATGAAGCAGGGAGAGAGATGCTTTGGTTGAAAAGATTCCTTCAAGAACTAGGTTTGAAGCAAGAAGAATATATAGTTTACTGTGATAGTCAGAGTGCTATGGATTTCAGTCAGAATGCTATATATCATGGTCACATGAAGCACGTTGATATCAAGTACCATTGGATTCGTGAGGTGATCGAGAAGAACTTCATGAAGCTGGAAAAGATTCATTCGGACAAGAATCTCTCGGACATGATGACCAAGGTTGTGTCTAAGGGAAAGTTGGAGCTATGTTCAGAGTTGGCAGGGCTGAACTCCCAGTAAGGGGTTCAGGGCATCTTCCATATGGTCTGGAGGGGGAGATTGTTGACCATGTGGGTCCAGACCATTAGTGGGTTCAGTATCTGGGGTGATTTCCCTAATGATATTAGGAATTTCCTGTTTTGTCAAACAGTAGTTTTCTAATAGGTTAGGACTTTCCTTTTTCTTGAGATAAAGTTCTTGGGGGATAAGGATGTAATGGTTATATATATGATGTAATCTGTAACCCTGGATAGTCAGTCAGGGAGGCTGAGAGTGGCTGAGATTCCAAGGCTGTGGTTTCACAGATTGGAGGAGAACCTAGTGGAAATTGGTTTCCCGTGGACGTAGGCATCTTTGCCGAACCATGTAAAACTTCTTGTCTTCTTGTATGGTGTGTTTAATCTTGATTGCGTTTGCACACACGCGCACAACACGGGGCGGGGCGGGTTGGGGTGTGGTGGGGTGTGGGCGGGGGGGGGTGTGGGGGTGGTGACTTCTTCTCCCTTGAATACAGTCGGCTGATGGTGGACCACATTCTTACTTTCGACTGGGACATTGATGTCAGCCCTTTGGAAAGCCTCTTTGAAGGGATCTTTAACTTGGTTAATGAATGGAATGCCAAGGCGGATCAAGACTTGGGCACCATTTACAAACATGAGGTCTTGGGCCGCCTGGCCTTTTTGGAGGCGGACATTGCTGAGCTAAGGAGGAAGAGCATGGATTCTTTGTCCTCCAAAAATCGGGCCAATGCCAAGATGAAGGGCTTCACCTCTAAGTATGATTGGCTAAGGCGGAGGTTAACGTATATGATACTTGAGAATGAGACCAACTCCAAGCGACATGCTGAAGAAGTGGAGGCCTTTAAGGATCAGGCACTTGCAATAGAAATGGCCAAGACTGAGTTGCTTGGTGAGAAGGAGAAGGTCCTAGGGATAAATGCGGTTGAGGTTGACCCCAAGGTGGCATTGCATGTGCATGCCATTCGCGAACAAGATGCATGATCTTCTTGGGTCAAGATGCATGCCATGAAGGTCTAAGAATTGTTCAAAGTTTGAAGGACTCTTTTATCTATATATATATATATATAGGAGGGTATTCTCATGCATCTGTTCCTCACCATTTTGGTGCGGGACAATAACGTGTGATAAGATTTGGCCATCAAATTGAGCGCCTCATCTAACGATGAGGGTTTATGCTTTAAAAGGTGCAAACAGGTCATGAGTCCTCCCAACTTCCCTCTCGATTTTTTCTTTTCTTTCCAGCAGCATCGGTCCCTCTCCATTTTCCCTCACCATCTTACATCTCCAATAGCTTCCCTCTTTCTACCAACGTTCAGACACACACCACTAGGCAATTGTAACTACCCATTTTTGACTTTTCATTTTCCTTCTTCCCACTTGCGGAGATATTCAACAGCTGGACAAGGAAGGGCTTTTAAGCGGCCAGATCGAGGAACCCCTTTACCGGAGAAACCCTTCTTTGATCGACCCTCCTCTCCTCTACCGACCTAAAACCTCATTTCATTTTAGGCAAAACAGCAACAACAGTGGTCAAATTCATGGATCCTCTTAAAGATCGCCAACTGATTCTTTCACTGCAACTCCCTACGTCTGAGAATGCATTCATAGCTGCATATACCCCTTTAGAAGCCCATTTCAAATGAGTATCAAGGCCTTTTATCTTTCTCCCTCTTTGAATTCCAACTCAAATATGAATCATCTTTCTTTCTGGTTATTCTTTTTTGTGTCTATTTCCAAAGCTCCACCAGATCTCTATCCATGTATAGTCTTTTATTTTGTTGTGCTTGGTTTGAAGATTGATTCACTGATTGACCTTGCTGTTTCATTTAGATTTCTCTAGATATATGACATGAAATCCACTGTTACGTGAGTTACGGCTCGTGGGCTAGTTTAGATGTTCTTAGTTATATATGAGTGATAGGTTGCAGATACGTACATACAAAAGCATGTTAGCTTATGAGTCATTTCTATTGTGATAGGTTTAAGTGGGATTGCTTCCATTTGTGGGAATGGTTTAATCTAACTGTGAGGTTAAGTTATAATCTTACATGGAAATTGCCTTTTGTTGCTCTGTTTCAAACTGTAGAAATTGCAGCTGAGAAAATAGTAGGCCCCTGTCCTATTTAGAAATAATGTTGATCCTAATTTTGGCACATATATGGAAACCCACCCTTAACCCTAGCTTAGACACGAATTTAAAATATATCAGTTTTTTTTGGAATGATATGGATTTTTGGCTGTATTTAAAAGTTTTGTGATCTGTGCTTGGAATGCTTAGAAGCCCACTTATAAATCTTCCTCTGTTTCATATTATTAATTAAATAATCATAAATCCATTGGAGATTCTAACTTTTTAAATCCTTACCTTGCATTTTGCAGGATGTAAAATGAGCTGGGATGGAGGATGTTGAATTTTGTGGAGTCTACTTAATCCTTTTGTGGAGGCCTTTCTTTGTTGATGGTGTTGCTTTTGGACATTCATGTAGAGAACATTTTGGGATGGAGGATGTTGAATTTTTTAAAGGCATGAAAAGCCTATTTTTTGGTGATGTGAAGTCTACTTAATTTTTTTGTGGAAGCCTTTTTTCGGTTGATGGTGCTCCTTTTGAAAATTCATGTATAAAATATTTTGGGATGGAGGATGTTGAATTTTGTAAAGGCACTAAAAGCCTTTTCTTTTTCTTTTTTTTTTTTTTTTGTTGTGAAGTTTACTTAATCTTTTTGTTCAGCACTTTTTTGTTGATGGTGCTCCTTTTGAAAATTCATGCATAGAATATTACAAGATTGGAGAATGTTGAATTTTGTAAAGGCACTAAAAGCCCTTTTTTTTTTTTTTTTGGTGTTGTGTCTCTAAATACTCTTCCAGGTGGGGTTCATTTGATATTTTTTACTTGATTAATAGATTGTAAGGTTCAGGTTAGACATTAAAGGCTTGTGAAAATGTAAGATGTACTATTTTACGTAGGCTATGCAAAAAATGCAATGAAGAATGCATATAGGTGCATATTGAAGTGAAGAATGATGTGCTATCAATTGTGGAAGTTGGAAGTCTAGACTATTAGTAGTACAAGAACATTTCTTTCAGTGTTGCCCTCCTTTTCCATGTAAAATGGGATTGCTGTTTTTACTGTTGTAAAATTCTATCATTACAAGATGACAATCTAGTGGAGATTATGATATAAATATTTCATTTTTTCTCTATATGTTACTTATTTATGATAAACGTATGTGATTGAATCTCAAGTGCATGCTTGCAATGTGGCATTGGACTCTTTATAAGGTATATGAGAAAAACAAGAGTAGGCAGAAAAAAATTAGAGCAACAACCTAATTTGGCTAAAAGAATTGAAAACAGTTTAGAGTTGTCCTAGTGGTATAGGCACTCGCTCCCGTAGCTCCCACCAGGTTTCGATTCGTAGAACTTGGTTGGAGTGTGTTCTTCTTACTTCCCTAGCTACTAGGCCAATGAGGGGGAAAAGAAAAGGATGATGGAAAGATAGGATACACCGCACTGCTTCATCTGAACACCCAATACACCTAAGGTTGACATCAAAGCCTGTTTATGAATAAAACCCATGGCTTACCTGGATCCTAATTAACTTGGTTCTATAGTCAGTTGTAATTTGTAAATATGATTAACTATGACTGTTCATATGTAGTTGGTTATGGTAAACAACACAGTCATGGGTTACTTAGATTATCTAAATGCACAGTTCTCGTTTATGTGTAAATTGAGTCAGCCACAAGCTTTTCTACAGGGATCAAAAAGGCTCTGGTGCTTAAAATTTGTACTGGCTAATGCTATTATGAACATAGATATATTGGTAAACAATTTCATGTTGCCATTCCCACACTGACATTTGGGAACTATTTCAGAACTTGAGGAATTGGACAGTGACATTCTTTCAAATTTGTTGATTAAAAAAAGCATCATTAGAGAGGTTCATCAACTTCATACATATGAGCTCAGATAGCTGCACAACTAAGTTCACTTTTGAGATAAATAAAAAGCAATACATTAAAAAAAAAAAAACCAAGCACCCATTAAAATTTCTATAGGGTTACAACGGGTTGGCTTATCTAAATCTTTCTCGCTTCAATTTTTGTAGAGCTTACTTCTTTGAACCCATGAATCAAGGAAAAAAAGCAACAAATAAAATTTTTTTTGAAGGTCGTCATTCTCTGAATCTTGCCCATAATAAGTCACCAGCATTTTCAATCTCTACTATTTACAATTTCTGTAGAGCTTCTTCCTTTGAACCTCTGTTGCAGAGAAAACAAGCTACATATCAATATATATATATATATATATATTTGTAGGTCATCATTCTCTAAATCTTGCCCATTAAAGGGTGCATATATTTGAATCTTGCCCATTACAATATTTGTAGCACTTCTTTCTTTGAACCCATGAAGCAGAAAAAAAAAAAAAATGGAAAACAGCAAACGGAGCGTACTTTCTATAGGGTGACAATAAAAAGAAGGAAGAAGGCATGCTGGAGATTGGTGCAAAAAAAAAAAAAAAAGAGTTTATAAGAAGGAAAAAAAAATTTTGGTCCTTTGAATCTTGCCCTCTTTGATTTCTGTAGAGCTTCTTTCTTTGAAAGGATGTAGCAAAAAAGAAAAGCCAAACAGAGCATACTTTATGTAGGGTTACAACAAGAAGAAGAAAGGAAGAAGGCATGCTGGAGATTGACACAAATAGAAAAAAACAAACTTACAAGAGACAAGAACAAGAAGGAAAAAGAAGGAAGGGCGTATGAAATAACTTGGTTCCTTGTTTTGTAAAACTGCATACATTGTTCTTTTTCGTTTTGAAATGATTCAAAATTTGAAAAGTTGGCGGGCAGGACTTTCCGGTTTCCACTCCTTTTTCCCTAATCTGCTGATGTCATCCTAACCTTTTAATCTTGACATCAGTGTCCCTCACCAAAATGGTGAGGGATGGATGCATGAGAATGCTTCCCATATATATATAGAAAAAAGAGTCTTTCAAACTTTGAAGAATTCTTGGACCAAAATGGTCCGAGAATCTAAAGGTCCAAGAATTCTTAAAAGAGCTTACTTGTTGAAAACCAATCTCCTGCTGGTAAGCTTACTTGTTGAAAAACCATACCATTGATATATGCTTTAAAGTACCAAAGTCTCGCATGCTTGATTTTTCCTAGCAGTAGATCCTCTTTGGAGAAGGAAATTACTGCCTTTGAAGCATTGTGAATGGGCAAACATTCCTCATAGTGTTTCTTGGGTTTATCGGCTTTTGTCTTCTGATACAAATCCATTATGCGATGCACTTCTAAGATGTGTGACTGGTTTACTCAGTGTTTGCAATTCGCATATGAAATTGTCACAAGTCCTTTTCAACATTTGCAACAAGTCTAGAATATGCATTCTTGTAGGAATATGCTTAAGATGCTCAACAACATCATACTTAAATGGCTCCCTTGGCCTATTATTGTTCATAGGGGAACGTACATTTTCATTAGATTTACCCCTAGGTTACAAAAGAGAATGAGGTTTGAGGCTCGTCATGGCTGAATTTGTAAGTTCTACTGGAGTGAGTGCCTGTCCTCTGGTTTGGATTGTCTTCTTGACGGGAACTCACCATGAAAACTGCTTCCGCTTTGCAGAATAACAGGCTTAGCCATTTAAGGAGTCTTCAGTTGTTCTTGCTGAGGTAGATGTTTGATCGAAGCTTGCCACCATCATGGTGGCGCTCTGTAAGAGTTTATCATTCGCTTCGAATGGATCATCGAGGGTTTAAACAGCACCCATGAGATGTTTGGGAGTTTCGAGCACCACATGTTCATCTATATATTCTTCGTGGATACTAGTGGTGACCCTTGATTCTTCTTCTGACCCTTCATGCTTCATGTACTTGGCTTGGCTGGTTTTAATAGTTAGTAGTATGAGTTCTCCTTTACAAACTATTCTTTGGGTGAGAAAGAACTACCTTGCTCTGTTACGAGTAGAGAGTCAGGGTGTACCTCTAGCGACATGGGAAGGATCTCATATAGTGCAATCGTTGCAGATGACTGTATCAAGTTGAAGTTTACATTGAAAAGTAGGGGAGGATCATCTTTCTCATCTTTGGAATTCTCTGGAGTTGGAATTCTGCCACATTCCCCTGGGGTGGATGTTGAATTCCTTGGGGGAACAGACCAATCATCTTTCCCATGGGCATTCGGGTCATAAAAGGATATGGTTATATCTAGAAGGGGACCATAACAGAAAAGGAGGTCCTCTTCTGTTAGGTTTTCATCTTCAATGTAGCTGACCTCATCATCCTCTAGGGCACTTTTTTCAAAGGTAAGTAGCCAACTGGGGAGATTCAGTTGCATGGAGCCATGAATGGCTTCCTATATCTTTCGCAGGGAAAGCAGATAAAGTTAGCCAAAGTCACTGGCTTTGTTTTTGGCTTTCTAGTTCCTTTGTTACAACCATTGTGAGTGCCTTTGCTAAAGGTCTCTCCTTTCGGGGTCTTTAAGAGTACCTTTGGCTTAACTCGAAGTGCCTTCTTAGCCGCCTTTTTCTATCACGGCGTGAGCTTGACTTTGGATATCTCCCACTCCTCATCACTAATGAGGTTGGAATGCACCCACACTTCTTTGTTGGTGCTAGTTCTGATAGGCACCAAGCCTTCTTTGTTATGCACTTTGTTCACCATCCGGAACTCCACCTTGGGGGATGAAGCAGGGGTGGCGCTTATCTAGTTGAATTACCCGAACACCACCATGTTTACAGCAGTAGGATCACTTATTCTATCTAGAGTTATGACTCCCTTTTTCACCTTCTCATTGATTTACTCCTTCAGGATGAAACAATCCTTTAGAGGATGTGATATTAAGCGATTGCAGACACAGTAGTTGGGATCGGCAGTTCGCCCTTCTTAGTGATGTAGTTTCAACACCGATAAATCTATTCAACACCGATAAATCTATCTTGTTATTCTATATGAGAGATTGGAAAATAACTTCAATATCCCCTTTAAAAGGGTACTTAGTCTTCTTCCTCCATTAAAATTCCTCCTGCGGGGCTTGATTGTCCTTGGCTTTTTGAGCTTTCTGGGGAGATTTAGAACTACATTGAAGACCATTTTTCTCTTCTTCCCCTTGGACTGTTTGACAAAGGAGGATGGCTTTTCCTTTTATATCTGAATCTTTTCTTACTGCATTTGTTTTTGGATATCCTCCGCTTGGACAACATGCTTTATTAACGTAGCCAAGGACTTGGTCTTTAGACTAAGGAGGCTTTGATATCTGGCCTTGGGCTGCAGATATCCACTGTGCGGTTTTGTGATGGAGGATCCCTGCATCGATAAGATAGGGTCCCCCACCGATTGATGAGGGCCTGGGTGGATTCATGCCTTTCTAGCTTTGCATTAATAAGCATGGCAAGATTTACTAGGTGGTCTTCTTCTTGGAACCGTAAAGGGAACTTCTCTCAAAAGATGGCCCATGTTTTAAGTGTGAAATCTGGTAAGTGTAGGTACCAGTAAAAGGCTAGTCCACTGAGGGTGCTGATGAGCAATCTGATCTTGTATGCATTCAAATCAGGGAGATTTTTGAACGACTTAAAATGTACCACACGTCGGTAAGGTGACCCCTTCCCTATATAAGTTTGAAAAGTTAGGGCTTAAAATTGGGAGCGAAAGGAGTTAGGTCTATCTTCAGCGGGTACTTGGGTGAAATCCCTTTCTTCTTCAAGCACCCTTCGTCCTTTACTTTGGAGATCATATTAGCTACGTCCTTCATGATGATTGGTCTATCAGGATCAGTAGTCAACTAGTAACCGTTGGTTGTCCAATGTTAATAGCTATCAGCTTGTCAGTCAGTGTCTTCACTTGTGCCATTAGTTGATTTGCCTTGGACTTCTTTTTTCTTTGTGGAGTCCAAAGCGGAGAGTCAATGGTAATGAACATCTTCTCCATTAGGACTTGAAGCCGCTCAGTTAGCATTTCTGTCTGCTCTCATTTCATCTTGACCATACTGCCTAGTTTGCAGTAAAGCTTTTTCCTTCCTTTTCACCTGGCCCTTCATTAGTATCACTTCCTCTAGCCATAAACACCAAGTATGGATGTGAATTCGGCATAGCCATAGTAGTGGCTTTGGCCCCGAGTGTGCTCCGATTGGTCATCATCGAAGTCGACATGACCCTCTGACGTGCTCAGAAAGAATGGTCCCGAGTTGAGATTCACATCTTGGGACCACGCCATGCTCCTTGTGACACGTCGAAAGGAATTTGAGTCAGCCATAGCAACTGGGGCTACCTTGAGTTCGTCCTCCTTTACAACCTATTTCTAGGTGATAGTTAGCCAAGGCCACTTTTGGTTTTGGGCAAAAGCCCTCTACTTGATTCTGGCAACCATTGTCGTGGGTAGAAATGGAGGATAGATTTTGACAAGCACAGGGAGGGACTCAACTAGCTTAGAGTCTTCCCTTTGCAGGTGATGAATCGGCAACAAGATGTGAACATCCTTCTTTACCATCTTCCGGCTATGTTTAACACGTCGACGCATCATGCTAGAAAGAGCCGCCGATTCCATTGCCTTGGGGCCATGAACAATGATCGTCTCTTTGCAAAGCTGATCACTCTTTCTTTGGGATAAAGGGTAAAGACGGTTGACTTTAAAGCATACCAAGGCCTTTGATTACAGCTTTCACCTGTCTATCTTTTGAGGTTTGGGGGACCAAGTCCTACATCTAGAGACTATGCCTTTCAATTGTTGACCTCTTTGCCGAAGGTCAGGAGTTATGGTAGATGCGCTCCTTTTTCCTGTTGGGTTAGGGGCAAATATATTCCAACTCCCTCTAAGTATGGATAGGCTGCAAATCATATCACGGGGTCCAAAAACTGGAATATAATTTTTCTTTTGCCGATGCCTTTCTAGGGTGACATTGAAGGGGACCTCCTAGTTCTCCTCGTAGAAGACTCCAAAGGGGTTCTAGGCATGTTTTGATACACAAGGTTTTGGATCGTCTGCCACCCTCATAACCGGGGATGGGTCGAGGTGATGGCAGGTAGGGTAGAACATCCCTTAGCAGCTAGGGGCGTCCTCTGTCTCGTCAATGGCTGTGGAGCGGCTATAATAGAGTTGGATGGTTAGATCCTCCCAAAGCTTTTACTAGTTGAACTAGCAAAGATCATAGTGATATCTAGTTCCAACGTTTTGGCTTCACAAAAAATGATGATTAGTGAGCCCATGGTTGGTTTGGAAAAAAAAAAAAAAACCAACCGCAATTAAGCTTCCGACGTGGAGAGTTGAAAGCTCGATCCTATTGTAGGGATCTTAACCAACATAGTTCATATTCAAGCTGAAATAGTAAATAATTGATTCCTAGCGTTCTGATTAGAATCGTCTTAACCGTTATGAGGAAATTCTCTTTCCCCTTCTCTCTCTCTCTCTCTCTCTCTCTCTCTCTTGAAGGAGATATGGATGAGTACCAATAAGTGTGCAACTGTAACTCGTGAGTTGTTTGCATGCACCTCTTTTTTGTGGGTATTTGCATATGTTGGTAAGGCACTTGGGCTAGAAGTAGGGCGACTAAACAAGCACTAATGCCACCAAGACAGCCATCTCATCCTAGAATATGCTTTTCAGCCAAGTGGTTCTATGGTCTCAACACTGTTCATAGCATAAGTCGAACAACCACACAGGCTTTGAACAGGCTTCGTGCTCGATTAGGAATCCCCGTGTGAACCAAGGATTTGGAGCAAAAGAATGGGCAGAGATATATCTATATTTTTTGTTTTTCTCGCCACTCAAAGTCAAGCAAATCACCAACTTGGCTTTTAGTGCCTGACAATATTTTTTCCCACATACGACGCCAATCTCCTGTAGGTGGTCAAAATTAATGTAATGAATTTGAGGAGATCATCCATTCAATGATTACTTACACAAAATGGTAAAAATAGTGCGACACTTATAATTTCATTCATGCTTTGTGTTCATAAATTCGCTTCTGTCTTGGTAACTTCATAGGTGATAGGCTACTAATATTTTCTTTTGTTAGTTTACAATTTTCAGCCCCCTTATCTGGTCTCAAATGCTAAACACTAAAAGGTACACAAAAGAGAACAAATAAAATACTAGAAAAATAAATCTTTTGCCATTCTTTTTAGTCACTTGGGGGAAGAGAGGATCCCCCAGGGGAGAATACCTTGTTTATCAAAAGCTCTCCTACTGTCTTTTGTTTTGCTGAAGGTTATGGCCTACTGCTCCTGGTGTTTTGGCTTTCCTTCTTAGCTACTATGGCTCTTCTTTTTTTCTCTCTGTATGTGTTTTCCTTTATGTATTTCTTTTTATCTCTATCTATATGTGTCTTTGTGCCTCTCTGTGAGTGTCTCTTCCTCCCAGTGTTGATGCCAAGCAGTGATATTTATAGCATTCCTCCAGGGTATAGGACTGTCCCATTAATGAAGCTATTTCTTTGTGGCATTATGGAGGTTATGGGGAAGAGAGGATCTTTCCCATGTTCTCCAAAGCTTCTCTAGGGTCTCCTTATATGAGTTTTGCCCATGATCTACAACAGACTTGAAGTAGTGTTGTCATGGTAGGAAATTGTCGTTGAGGCCACCTTCGCATGAATGTGTTCATGCGATCAAGGTTTGAAGATTTCTTCTTGGGGATACTTTGTTGATGCTTCCTCGAGCTAGATAAAGTTATCCCTGGGGGATAACCTGACTGTTGTAAGGCTAACATTTACATTTAGAAGGCAATTTCTTTCGAAAAAATGAAGCTCCTTCTGAAGGTGGCTTCAAAGGTATGCCTCATCTGAAGGAAAAGCAAAGTTGTTGCAGATGTAGATTACTGCTTAGAGAGAGAACCTAGTCAGAGAAGGAGCAAAAATGCTCACTTCTTTTATTTAGAATGCCCTCATTCTTTTCAATCATTATCTTCTTTTTCCGTCAAAGTTAAAGGAACCTCCTTCGACTCTAAGGATGCCCTTTTTACTTGGGAAAGAACCTAAGGACTATTGCCAAGGTTAAATGACTTGATGCCTGGGGCTCATAAGAAGAGAATGTAATTTTTACCCACCAATAGCAATGAACTACTGCATGGGGTCACTAACTTGCAGGAGCACTCTGTAGTGACCGAATGCATTCGATCATTTCCATCTATAATGTAGTTTGGACTGTTTTCTCACTTTATTTCAAATGGTAACTTTTAAAACCAATCCAACCACTCCTAGAAGTTATAAATAAGAACTTCCACCCCTTTGGCAAGGCATCCATTAATGCTCAATCACATTTGGCAACATACAGGGCATTCCTCAAGAATCCAGACTTAGAGATTCCTTTAAACTCCAAGAGTGTTTCTTCCTTCCTCACCAACACAAGTTGAGACATGGCTCCAGAGAAGGAGAAGCCTATTTTAGATTCTACAGATTCTTCATCTTTGTTAGCAATAATATTCAAGGAGAAGAAAGAAGTTGAAACTATAGCATTTTTCTTTGGTTTTCCCACGCAAGTGTGAAGGTCATTTATGGGGTTGAGAAAGGACCTTTCGTGGCATCATTCTGATCCTAAAATACATTAAATCAGAGTGACACAAGCTTAGCCATTTGATGAGATGTAAATCAAGAACCCTATTGGATTTATGCAAATGTAGTCCATAACTAAAAATGGTTTTACCAAAGACTATACTGAATCTAAACACAATCTGTGGAATTCAAATCATGGTGTAAGATGTCCAATCACCAGAAACAAAGAGTGAAGCAACTCTGGAGATCATTTGAAAAGAGAAGAAGAAGAAGGAGAAATGTAAAATAGGTCACAGGCCTGAAGTAATAAAACGCATTCGGTCACTATAGTATGTTCCCATTTTTCTATCATTTTGCAAGTTTTGTGTAACTTTAATATTTTCTTTCAATTTTGACCATATCTGAGACTAGAGGGAGGGGCTGTATTTTTTAAGTTCTGTACACAGGCTGAATCCTCAAGATTAGAGTCATGAACCCATGTAAAAATAAAAGGGAATGAATGACATTTTAAGTTTGGGAGGTTGAATATATCTCATTTCCATAAATTTTCTTCAAACAAATGTGTTATCTATAAGTCAGGTTGCTAGTAGAAGTCAGGTTGCTAATAGCTTGTTGAATTAAGAAAAAAGAAAAAAAAGATCTCCAAGAACCGATAATGCAACTAATATGCATGCCTTTGTTATTGAGAAAAGAGAGAGGAGTATAAGTAACCGACCAAAGGGTAGCCGTGGCAAGTCTAGTGGTAAATCACAGACTAAGTAAAAGTCTAAAAAAATGCTTTCATTGTGGAAATGAGGAACATTAAGAAAGATTGCTTTCCCTGGAAGGAACAAAAGGAAGCCAATAATTAGAAGAAGAGTGATATTGAAAACACTATGGCTACTTTACGTTAGGAAGTAACAATTCTAGCCAATGAAAGTGAAGTGTGTTTGAGAGTTGTAAATAATTAGGCTGAGTCGTTTGTTAATATAGCAGGATCCTACCATGCTACTCCTTGTAGGGAGATGTTCACAATGTACAAAGTAGGGCACTTAGGTACTGTGAGGATGGGCAGGAGAAGTCATTTCAAAATTGTTGTTATCGATGATGTCTGCATTTAAGCCTATGTTGGTTGCATAATGACATTGAAAGATGTCCAACATTTTCTTGATATGTGGTTGATTTTGATTTTCGATACTGCATTGGAGTGCTTGATATGAACGTTACTTCGAAATGGTAGGTGAAAGCTAACTATTGGGTCTCTTGTTATTGCAAGAGGGAAAGTAACTGATACACTTTTCAACACACGTGTGAATTTGTGCAAAGGTGTGTTGAATGTAGTTGAAGATAGTTCCTCTCTAAATTTGTGGCACAAAAGACTTAGACATATGAATGAGAAGGGACTATAGATGTTGTCAAAGAAGGAATTGATTCTTCACTCCATATTTACATCCCTTGACCCATGTGATTATTGCTTGTTTGGTAAATTGCATAGAGTTTCATTTTTTAATCAAATTTAGAAACTAATGTGTTGGATTTGGAATACTCTAATGTTTGTGCTGCCATGGAGGTAGAATTATTGGGTGGCAATAAGTTTTTTGTCATATTTATTGATGATGCATTCAGGAAAGTATGGGCTTATCTGTTGAAATCAAAGGATCAGGTGTTCCACATTTTTCAACAGTTTTATATCTTAGTTGAAAGAAAAACATGTAAGCTCTTGAAGTGTCTCCACACAAATAATTGTGATGAGTACACATCCAATCAGGTTAAAAGCTATTGCTTGAAGCATGGTACTCGACATGAAAAGATAGTTTTCAATACTCCACAGCACAATGATATGGCAGAGAGAACAAACCACAATATTCTTGAGAATGAGATGAATGATGAGAGCATCAAAGTTGCCTAAGTCATTTTGGGGTGTAGTTGTTGTGATAAGCGATTATCTGATTAATACTTTTCCATCAGTTCCTTAGGATTTTGATCTTTCGAAAAGAATATGGACATCTAAAAATGCTGCCCATTTACATGTGAAGGTTTTTGGGTGCAAAGCATTTGCAAATGTACCAAAAGCATAGCATTCAAAGTTGGATGATATGGCAGTACCTTGAATCTTTGTTGGCTATGGTGGAGATGAGTTTGACTATAAGTTATGGGATCCAAAGAAGGAAATGATTATAAAAAGTAGGGATGTGGTTTTTCATGAAGATCAATTCTTTTGAGATGTTGAGAAGACCAAGAATTCTAAAGAAGTAATTGATGGAATGCTTGATCTCACATAGACTCCTTCTCTAGTGCAAACTATAGTAGAGAAGGTGTATAAAACGATCTGGATCACAATGAGACACAGGGGTTGTCAGATGATAAGGATGTTGAGAAGGGGAGGTGCAATCTCCTCCATTAGAAATCACGGAATCTCAGGTTTGGAAGTTTATTTGAGAGTGTCAACCATTGACTAAATATCTTCCTTTCAATTATATTTTGCTTACTAATTATGAGGGGGAGCTAGAGAGCTACCAAGAAGCTCATGGAGATAAAGATGAGTGGATGAAGGCTAAACAGGATGAGATGATTCTTTGAAGAAGAACAATACTTATGATCTGGCGCACATTCCTAAAGGCAATATAAGAAGATAAAGAGAAAAATGAAGATCAATAGAGAGGAGATTCAGGCGTTCACTATGTTTACAACAGATTTTTTCATTCGACTTTTTTTATATTGTTTTCTGCAGCATATTTTCACAACAGTGATGTATGTGTGTGTTGTACAAGCGCTGCTCTTCCTTGACTTTCTTGGCTCCTTGCAGCCGCCCTCATCTCTTCTAACAAATGAGTATGGCCCAGTCTCCTTTTGACTGAGCCGATGCTAATTTATTTCAGTGGGCTAACAGAATACTTGGGTTAGTTCTATCTCTAGGTGTTCATCAGATGATGCATAACCTTAAACACTCCCCCTAAAGCCGGAGCGTGGTGGAAGCAAAACTCCGAGCTTGTGACACAGATTTGCAAAGATGTTCTTTGTAAGTGGCTTTGTAAAAACATCTGCTATTTGATCCGCAAAAGATGCAAAACGTGTGACAAGAGCTCCAACTGCAACTCTTTCACATACGAAGTGATAATCAATTTTAATGTGCTTTGTTCTGACATGAATTATAGGTTTGATTATTAAAATATAAAGCACTGATATTATCACAGAAAAGTAGTATAGCCCAATGTCTCGCAGGATGTCATCCACGTCTCTGTATTCTGCCTAAGTATTAGATCTAGTTACTGCTGGTTTTTTCTCGACTGACCAAGAGATGCAATTTTCTCCTAAATAAATGCAATAACCAGTGGCGTTAAAGGACACCCTGACCAACCTTCATCTGAAAGGGTAGACAAGTTTGTAGAGGATTGTGAGAGAATTTTTAACGCATAGATTAGAGTGACTCGACTGTATCGCAGTACTCTCTTCACTGCTTGAAGATGTCTTTCAATTGGAGCTGCCACGAATTTTCATAATAAATTGACTTAATGTGTCAATTCTGGTGAGAGTCAGGTACTGGAGAGCACCAACTACACTCTTGTATGCAGTTCCGTCAACTGTTGAAGCTTCAGTGAAATGTAGTTCATGCACCTGACCTAAAGCAGTGCTGACGGGCTTTGACTTCAGCACTTTTGTTTCGTTAAGAGCTCATGAGCATATTTTGCTTGTGACAAAAAAATTCCACCTTTAAATGGAATGACTTCAATTCCGAAAAATAATGCAGCGGACCAAGGTCTTTTATCGCAAATTCTGAGGCCAATTTTGTTACTAACCTTGTTGGGAGAGGTGGATTATTGCTGGTGATGACAATGTTGTCAGCATATAATAGTAGTAGAATAGTGCCCTCATTGTTGTGATGAACAAAAGAGGTGGGTCCGCTTTGCTAGAAAAGAGTCCCACTATAGTAAAGATATGGCCTTGACCTGTTGAATTACACTCTAGGAGCTTGCTTGAGCCTGTAGATTGCTTTTTTTTTTGTAGGTGACAAACATAGAAAGGATAGTCCTTATCAAGGAATCTTGGGGGTTGCTCAATGTAAACAGTTTCACAAAGAAATCCGTGAAGAAAAGCATTCTTTACATCAAGTTGGCGAATTTTTCAATTGTGGACAGTAGCAAGTGCAAGAATAATGCGAACTGTTTTTATTGTACCCTTATAGCAACTAGCCTCGCCTTAAATCTGTCGAGAGACCTGTCACACCTCCAAAACTGGGTTGGTTCCAAACCTAGTTCTAAGGGTGTGAGAATTGTGGCTAATTAAAATTTTTCTTACATAAACGATACGGGCTCCAATTCTGGGTCGATTAAAGTCCTTCATGAAGCTATGCTTGGTGATCAAGCAACCATAATCACACGCGAAACTGAAATCCATAATCTTCACAGATGAATATCACATACCAACTATAGAACAAATCTCAATGATAATAAAGTCAAGGTCAAGTGCTTCGAAGTATAGTAATTAAAATTGTAATTCCATGACAAATAATTTAAATGACTAATTAATGGCCTCAAACATGGCTTTGTTATATAATCTAAAGTCTCGATCTCTGCACCAACTCTAAGACACCTTAGATGATGTTATCGGTGCTCTATTCAATAACTCTGCGATATGGCAGAATCCCCTGCATCGCATGAGCCTCCAATTCAACACCGGTAACGGAACCTAGACACCAAAAGTAGTAGACTGGATTGATGTAATCTGGCAAGAGGGTAAACTGTAAGCAATGGTGTTAATCAACTGAATTAAAATATAATATTCATCCTGACCGAACATATACTGAATGCAAACCCAATAGCATGAATGTACAAAAACGGGTATCCCCATAGATACAATATATAAAAATGGGTACTTCCACAAATAAAATATACAAAAACGTGTATCCTCGCAAACAGATACACAAAAATGGGTATTCTCGCAGTTAGATATACAAAAATAGGTATTCTCGCCAAATATAACAAATGGCACAACTATATATAATAATAATCCACAGTATACGCTGACTCAACGACGTACGTCCACCTCCGAACTGCAGTCGGTCAGATATACATATATATATAATATATATATAAATACATACGTCTACCGATACACAATGAACCATGATATGAAACCTTTAATCCCAATATTCAACCCAATATCAATTTGAATATTTAGACTTTCTAATTTGAAAGTGTATTATGACTGTGTGTCAATTCAAGTTCTCTGAAAGTAAGCATTAATCCACCTAATGGTCATAGTTAGTTAAATATATACATGAGAACCAACCCTCTTTTACAATGGAAATATGAATCCACGATGCCAATATCCTACTTTCAGTGTCTTGTGGCGCATCTCGAACCTCATATTCTCATCTTGAACTCAGTCCAATTCTCATGTGAACATTCAAACAATTTCCTAAAAAGACAGGAATCCATCTAATCCAATTATGTATAATTAGTGTGTTTTATAAATTGGGAAAAAGATATTCAAATTCCAAATTAAAACTTAAATCAAATTATGATAAAAAGGGAAGGGGAATAATTAAGTCTTTTATTATGATTGTTGTGTATAATTACACCCTATTATTTTATATAAAACAAAAGGTATAAATTCCGGATGCCGGTTTGAAATGTAAACTCAAATTAAAAATCCAAAGTAGAATTATAAATATATTGTAATTACAATCTAATCAGCCCAAGTACATCTTAGTTAATTTCTAATCACTCCAAATAAAATATTAATCAGAAGTACATAATTCCCAATTACTTTTATAAACAATCCTAACCAAAATTTTAATCACACCTAATTTAAGAATTAATTAATATAACAACATCTTCGTTAATCTACTAGACCATTAACCAAATCATAACACCCTGAACATTATAATTAATATTCTAAATTCTAATTATATTTATTTATACATATATATATTTATTTAAAGCGGGCCCAGCCCATCAAACCGGGCCCAGACCCGCCAGCAACCTGGCCCAACTGCAGCTGGGCCTAGGCAATAGGCGCTGCTCGGCTGGCCAAGCAGCACTACTGCCTGCCAGCACAAGCAGCGGCAAATTTTTTTTTTAATTTCTTTTTATCAACAAATCTGTATTTTCAAAAATATAAAAATCAATCTTCATTGTTTCAAATCTCAAACATTAATCTTAATCAAAATATTAAATCAAATTAGAGAAATCATACCCAAGGCATATTATTCAACAAGTAACAAAAAAAAAAAAAAACATTGTAAATAACCAAGAGGCATTGTTTGTAGTTATCCACTTGCCTGGATCTCGATACTAAAAGCGAATCTGAAGATCCCACTTTAGTTTCTCCCCAGAGAGCTTCTAAGGCTTGATTGCAAAAGAAGGGAAGAAAATAGGAGAATTGGGAAAACCCTTAGGGTTTATATTATGTGAAGTTTCTTTCTAAATTACAAGGAAGGGCTCCCTGCTTTTAATGAGTTTTATAAAATTTCAAAAAAAGACTTTTTGGTTTAAAAAGGTCAAATAACGCAAGCCCAAGGCCCAAGAGTGTTTAAGTGATCCATCTAACCCCTCCAACCCAAATCAAATTCGACAAACCGACTCGACCCAAAAATCAAAATCTGGGCCCTGATATCTCATCCCCCTTAAAGGACATTTGGTCCTCCAAATGACTAACATACCTTAGGAAGAAGGTGCGGATACTGTCTCTACACTTTGTCTCTAAGCTCCCACGTGGTTTCCTCCGAGCGATGATGACTCCATTAAACCTTTCCCCAATGGATATGCAGTTCCTCAATACCTGCACTTTGGTGTCTACAATCCCCACTAGCTACTCAGTGTAGATTGTATCATCCTGCACTTGCAACGGTTCATATTGCAACACATATGAAGGGTCTGCTACACACTTCCTCAGCATAGAAACATGGAAGACATTATGAACACCTAATAGCTCTGGTGGCAGTGCTAACCAATATGCCACGTCATTGACCTTGCAGATAATTTAGAATGGTCCCACATATGTTCTGGAGAGTTTCCCTTTCTACCCAAACCATAAAGTATCCCGCGTAAGCGATACCTTCAAAAATATCTAATCACTAACCTCAAACTTCAGCTCTCTCCTCCTCTTATCTACATAACTCTTTTGGCAACTGCGGGCAACCTTCAACCTTTCCCAAATCTTTTTTACCTTGTCACTGGACTCTCTAACCACAAACAGTCCATGAAAACTGCGAGCTCCAAAATTCGACCAACATATAGGAGTTCAACATCTTCTCATGTACAAGGCTTTAAAAGGTGCCATGCCAACGCTAGAGTGGTAACTATTATTGTACACAAATTCACATAGAGCCAAGCTGTCATCCCAACTTGTCTTAAAATCCAAGACACATGCCCTTAATATATCCTCCAATGTTTGGTTTGTATGCTCTATCTGTCTATCTATTTGGGGATGATAGCTGTACTAACACTCAACTTGGTTTCTAAGGCTTATTGCAGTGATACCCAAAACCGAGATACAAACTTGCTATCCCAATAGAGACAAGAGAAACTAGTGCTCCATGCAATCTCACCACTTCCTTAATATACAAATCTGTCATTTTCTCCATTCCTTGAGCAATCTTGAACGGTACAAAGTGGGCTTACTTAGTCACATTGTCCACTATCACCCAAATCGCATCAAATCTCTTTCTTGTGTTAAGCAATCCTAACACAAAGTCCATAGTGACGTACTCTCACTTCCATTGAAGAATCTCCAACTGATGCAAAAGACCTAAGGGTCTCCTTTAATTTGCCTTAATCTGCTGGCAAACCAAACACTTTCCAATAAATTCTACGAAATCCTTCTTCATTTTCTTCCACCAGTAGTGATCCTTTAGATCTTGATACATCTTGGCACTGCCTGGATGAATAGTGTACCAAGTATGGTGTGCCTCTACCATGATTTCATCCTTGGATTCTGGAAAATTATGCACACAAATTCTGCCTTTATAATACAAAATATTATCTTCCAACTTAAAATCAAGCCTCTCATCCATATGATCTTTGATTTTTGTTATCTCGGGGTCTAGTAACTGGTATTCTCTAATCGTCGGAGGTAATTCTGGTTCCGACGAGAATATACTAGCCAACACTGCCTGCTCACTAATGGGCTGGAAATAAACATCTATATCTTCCAAACATCGAATCCAAAAGTATTATGTAATTAATCCTCCAGTGAATGCTGCTTTTCTACTTAGAGCATCTGCCACTACATTAACCTTTCCTGGATGGTACTTCAACCCAAAATTATAATCCTTAATATACTACATCCATCTCCTCTGTCTTATGTTCAAATCACCCTGCGTAAAGAGATACTGGAGGCTCTTATGGTCTGAATGCACTTCAAACGTTGCTCCATAAAGATAATGTCTCCATATCTTCAAAGCAAAGACCATTGCTATCTCCAAGTCACGGGTTGCATACTTCCGTTCATGTTCCTTCAACTGTCTGGGCACATATGCTACACCTTCCCATGTTGCATGAGAACACAACCAAGTCCAACTCTGGATGCATCAGTGAAAATCACAAAACTATTATTACCTGCAAGTAAGGTCAAAACAGGGGCTATGGTTAACTTTCTTTTCGATTCCTGAAAACTCTGCTCACAATCCTCATTTCACACAAAAAGAACTCCCTTATGAGTCAATCTCGATAATGGGGCTGCTATTGTGGAAAATCCCTCCACAAATCTATGGTAATAACCTGCGAGCCTAGGAAACTTCAGATCTCTGACATTGTTTTTGGCCTATCCCACTTAACCATCATTTCAATTTTTGTTGGCTCCATCGCTAAACCTTCTTTAGAGATGATGTGACCAAGAAATCCTACCTATTCCAACCAAAATTCACACTTACTTACTTTAGCATAAAATTGACGTTCCCTTAATAGTTGCAATGAAGTATGAAAATGCTGAGCATGCTCTTCTCGACTCATTGAATATACAAGTATATCATCGATAACTACCACCACAAACTGGTCCAAGTACTATGCAAAAACCCTATTCGTCATAGCCATAAAGGCTGTAGGCGCAGGAGTCAGTCGAAAAGACATCACCAAAAATTCATAGTGACAATATCTAGTTCTGAATGGAGTTTTTGAAATATCCTGATCTCATACCCTCAACTGATGATATTCGGATCTCAAATCGATCTTAGAAAAATACTGAGCACCCTATAATTGATCAAACAATTTATCGATTCTAGGTAAAGACTACTTGTTCTTGATGTTCACTTGATTTAGTTGTTTCTAATCAATACACATTCTCATAGAACTATCTTTTTCTTCACAAATAACATTGGAGCCCCCCCCCCAAGGAGAGACACTCAGTCTAATAGGATCCTTGCTTAACAACTCCTACAATTACTCCTTCAATTCTCTCAAATCAGTTGGGGCCATCTTATAAGGGGCTTTTAAGATTGAAGCTGTGCCCGACACAAGCTCAATTGCAAAGTTAATCTCACGGACTGGCGGTAATTCGGGAATGTCATTGGAAAAAAATCCGAAAACACAAACACCACTGGTATCTCCTCCACCGCTTTAGTTCGTTTATCCTTCATGATAAACGCTACCCTTCAAAACCTTTCATCAACAACTTCGTAGCCTTAATAACTAAGATTATACTAGTAATAACCTTCTTCTTAAATCCCACAAATAGCACTTTGGTGCCATCATCAGCTGTTAACTTAACCGTCTTGCCATGGCAGTTCATAACTACATTATAAGTAACAAACCAATCCATACCCAAAATGACATCAAAGTCATTCATCACCAATAGTACTAAATTAGCCTTTAAAACTACACCACTTATCACCAATTTGCAATCAGGGTATTTTTTCAAACAGCTAACCTTTTTACCCATCGAGGTAGCCACAATTAAAGCAAATGGCAGCTCAGCTGCTCTAACACCAATCTTTAAGGCAAAACTAGGGGAAATATAGGAATGGGTAGAACCAGGATTAAATAAATCTTTAGCCTGATTATCACAAATAAAAATAATACCTTTCACAATGTTCTCTGCAACATCAGCCTGTTCTTGGGTCATGGCATTACTCTGCATGCCTGCTGGGGCCTTGGTTGCTATTTGTAAGGCCCTTGGGGTCGCTAAGGTCCTTTCTGAGGTTGGAGATGCTAGGGAAGTTGGTACAACTGCATCTATTGCTGCGACACTTGAGGTCATTACTACTGCGTGGGGGGTGGGGGGGGGGGGGGGGGGGCGGGGGGGGGGGGGGGGGGGGGCGCTGCTGCTATCTGTCTTAGTGGCTGTACTTGAATAGGAGCTCCCTGTGTAAATGTCTGCCAATACTATTGGCCTTTCTTCTTAGGGCAATCCTTGACTTAATGACTAGTGTCTCCACAGTAAAAACACCTCCTGTCTACCTCCAACACTTAGCTGTTGGGTGGTTATTGCCACAAATGCCACAAGACTCCCTCCTCCGCTTCTTGAATTGGTGCTGTGGGGCCGGAGACGGAGCAACTTTCTATTTAGGTTGGCTCGAAGGAGCCATGTGCCCAATCACCTCCTCGGCCCAATATGCATTATCCAGATATGCCTGGTAAGTATTTAGAACTTGTGACTTGGCATGTAGCAGTATTTCTAGTCGAAGGCCATCGAGGAACTGTTGGATCCTCTCGCTTTCGGGAGTAATGAGAGTTGGTGTGAAATAAGGGAGATGGGTAAACTGCAGCTCGTACTCCCGAACAGAAAAATTCCCTTGCTTTAATCTATCAAACTCTATTCACTTCTAAATGCGAACATGCTCTGGTACATATCACGGAATTGATTACAAAAAGTAGTCTAAGCCACCGCTTCAGCGATCCCCTCATATGTTTCCTTAACGATAGTCCACCACCTGTCCACCACATCTCGAAACATGGAAGCTGCCAACTTAACCTTTTGTACCCCCGTGTAGACTAGATTATCAAATATCTTCTCTACTTGGATGAGAAATTCCTCTGCCACCGTTGGATCTTCACCCCCGTTAAACTCCAGTGGACCCCTTTTCCTAAACTTCTCAAAAATATCATTTGGATCATGGGGTCTCGGGGCAACAACAACCTGAGGCTGCCTAATCCTCTGCAAAGCCTTAAGTATACAAGTCTGAAATGCTGCTTGAACCATTACTTGAGGCTATACCATAGGCGTTGATTTCGGCATTATCGGTGGTTGAGTTGGATGCGTTGCATGAAGTCGATTCATCCTCTGCACAACCTCCAACAACTGAGCTATTTGTTGATCCTGACGTTGCTGATGGGTTAACATAGTCTGGAGCAGAGTCTGTATCAGATCATTAGCGGTACGGCTAGGCTCACCTGACTTCGAACTGGATGGGTTAGCTTTTGTTTTCCTTGTTCTAGGTGCCATGTCTGTAAAATAACCATTCCTTAGAGACTCAATGACTAAAAATGCAATGGATAACAAACTCCTGAAACCTCTAAACCATACTAAAGTTCATATATGGTTATACAAATCAAAACCCCAATGTTCCCACTTAAAATTTCTAATCCTTACATCGGACCTACGTTCTAGTATCTTTTAGAACTTCTAGAACTTGACCGGCTCTGATACCATCTGTCACACCCCCAAAACTAGGCTAGATCCTAACCTAGTTCTAAGGATGTAAGAATTAGGGTCAATTAAAATTTTTCTTACATAAACGATATGGGCCCAATTCCGGGTCAATCAAAGTCTTTCGTAAGGCTATACTTGGTGATCAAGTAACCATAATCATACGCGGAATTGAAATCCATAATCCTCGTAAATAAGTATCATATACCCACCATAGAACAAATCTCAATGATAATAAAGTCAAGGTCAAGTGCTTGAAGCAAAATAATTAAAGTTGTAATTCCATGACAAATAATTTAAATGACTAACTAATGACCTCAAACATGGCCGTTTTAAATAATCTAAAGTTTCGACTTCTACACCAACTCTAAGACACTTCAGACGAAGTTATCGGTGCTCCACTCAATAACTACGCCATCAAGCGGAATCTCTTGCTTCGCCTGACCCTCCGGTTTAGCACCAGTAACGAAACCCAAACATCAAAAGTAGTGGGTCAGATTGACATAATCTGGCAAAAGGGCAAACTGCAAGCAATAGTGTTAATCAACTGAATTAAAACATAATATTCATCCTGACCCAACATATACTGAATGGAAGCCCAATATCATGAATGCACAAAAACGAGTATCCCCGCATATTCAATATACCAAAACGGATACTCCTGCAAATATAATATACAAAAATGTGTATCCCCGCAAACAGATATACGAAAATGGGTATTCCAGCAATTAGATGTAACAAAACGGGTATTTTCGCCAAATTTAACAAATTGCACAGCTGTGTACAATAATCCACAGTACACACTGACCCGATGGCGAACGTCTACCTCCAAACTGCAGTCGGTTAGATATACATATATAAATAAATATATATATATATATACAAATTCATACGTCTACTAATGCACAATGAACCATGATATGAAACCCTTAATCTCAATATTCAACCCAATATCAATTTGAGTATTTAGACTTCTTAATTTGAAAGTATATTATGATCGTGTGTCAATTCAAGTTCTTTGAAGGTAAGCACTAATCCACCTAGCGGTCATAGTTAGTTAAATATACACATGAGAACCAACCCTTTTTCACAATGGAAATATGAGTCTACAATGCCAATATCCTACTTTCAGTATCTATTATGTAATGCATCTCGAACCTCATATTCCCATCCTGAACTTAGTCTAATTCTTATGTGAACATTCAACCAATTTCTTAAAAGACAGGAATCCATCTAATCCAATTATGTATAATTAGTGTCTGTTATAAATTGGGCAAAAGATATTCAAATTCCAAATCAAAAATTAAATCAAATTATGACCAAAAAGGGAAGGGGCATAATTAAGTTTTTAATTATCATTGTTGTGTATAATTACACTCTATTATTTTATATAAAACAACAGGTACAAATTCCAGGTCCCGATTTGAAATGTAAACTCAAATTAAAAATCCAAAGTAGAATTATAAATATATTCTAATTAAGATCTAATCACCCCAAGTACATTTTAGTTAATTTCTAATCACTCTAAATAAAATATTAATCACAAGTACATAATTCTCAATTACTTTTAAAAACAATCATAACCAAAATTCTAATCACACCTAATTTAAGAATTAATTAATATAACCACATCTCCATTAATATACTAGACCATTAACCAAATCAAAATACCCCAAACATTATAATTAATATTCTAAAATTCTAATTTTATTTATTTATATAGATATATATATTTTCATTTGAAGTGGGGCCCCACCCATCAAACCTTGCCCAGACCCGCCAGCAACCTGGCCCAACCGTAGCTGGGCCCAGTAGCAATCCCAGCCGGCGCAGCTAAGCCCAGCCGTAGCCAGGCCTAGCCTAGCTGCCCGGCTGGCCAGGCAGTAGGCGCTGCTCGGCTAGCTAGGCAGCGCTATTGCCTGCCAGCACAGGCATAGGCATTTTTATAATTTCTTTTTTATCAACAAATCTGTGTTTCCAAAAAAATAAAAATCAATCTTCATTGTTTCAAATCTCAAACATTAATCCTTAATCAAAATACTAAATCCAATCAAAGAAATCATACCCAAGGCATATTATTCAACAAGCAACAAAAAAAACATTGTAAATAACCAAGAGGCATTGTTTAAAATTATCCACTTGCCTGGATCTTGATGTCAAAAGCGAATCTGAAGATCCTATCTTAGTTTCTTCTCAGAGAGCTTCTAGGACTTGGTTACAGAAGAAAGGAAGAAGAATTGGGAAAACCCTTAGGGTTTATATTATGTGAAGTTTTTTTCTAAATTATAAGAAAGGGCTTCCTGCTTTCTAATGAGTTTTAGAAAATTTCAAAAAAAAAAACTTTTTGGCTTTTAAAGGTCAAATAACTCGGGCACAAGGCCCAAGAGTATTTAAGCAATCCATCTAACCCCTCTCAAACCAACTTAAACCTGACAAACTGACTCGACCCAAAAATAAAAATTTGGGGGCCTGACAAGACCCATCTGGTTTTAGTTTTGTTTTGTACACCCTGTGAGAGCCTATTACGCTCATTTCAGAGGTTCAAGGGAGTAAAACCAAAGTTTTTTTTATGCCTTAGAGCATGTAGCTCTTCCTGCATTGCTGTTACCCAATTTGGTATAGTCAAGGGTTCTTGGACAGAAACGAACTAACTTATTTGTTGGCCGCTTTGATCTTGTGATCATTGAATAACTATTTATCAGTCTTTTCATCAGCCGCCTTTGATATCGTTATCATTGAATGACTATTTGTCAGTCTTGTGATCACTAGTTCTCAACACTTTTGTATGAGCTGGTCCAATGGGATTGATTGAAGGGGCAGCAGAGGATATGGGTATGTCAACAGCCACTTCTCCTGGTAAGCCAGATGCAGAGAGAACTTCTATGTGGCTACTGTCAGGCATGTGACCATGCCTCCGAATTGATGGACTTAATTCACCAACGTGTTTAGAGTGTGATAGGTCCACTTGGTGATACTGTTCTTCACTATTACCTGAAGTTGTTTGTGCAACGTTTACCGAGTATTGGACTGTGAGGACCCACTGCTGAATGACTCTTTTGGGAGTGCATTTAATAGGGGATTTTCATGTTGGTTCTGTTGGCTAGGCTCCTGAGTTTGGATGTGGTCCATGACTACTGCCTTTTGCTGCTCCACTAATTTCCTGCTGTTGGCTGGACTCCATACACTGTCCGAGAGTCTCCCAAATTGCTACAACTCTCGGGCTGCACATCAGGCTTGGACTCTGAGGCTGGATTCTCCCCGAGTTGTAGACGTGAGTTACATTATGGTGGAGGGGTCTTCCCATTTCTAAAATTCTTCATATGTAGTGATGGTGTTGCTTTCATGTGGTAAACTAAACAATGAATGTTTGTCAGCATAAGGTAGTGTTGCCTCATCAAAAACAACGTAACGAGATATGAAGACTTTCTTAGAGACAGGATGGTAACACCTAAATCCCTTATGTACAGAACTATACCCAGTGAAGGTACATAGGTAGCATTTAGGTTGAAACTTGTTTGAAGCCCGATCCCACAGGTATGGAAACCAATGGCATCCAAAAACCTTCAAAATTAATAATCAGGAGGTCTGCAAAAAACGCCAGCAAAAGTGACTCTCCAATTCAAGGACTTTCGAAGGTAGTCTATTGATGAGATAGGTTGCTGTCAAGAATGATTCAGCCCATAGACTTTTGGGTAAATTAGCATGGAAGAGCATAGTCAATCCCAATTCTACAATACTTTATTATTATTATTATTTTTTACCTAGCTATGCCATTTGCTCAAGTGTCAATGGACAAGACATTTGTCTTAGAATCCCACATTTTTCAAAATGTTCGATCTATAAGTTTCGCTGACTGAAATTCTCTCCTTCCATCGCTTTGAAAAAAATTTATTCGTTTTGAAAACTGATTTTCAGCAAGATTCTAAAATTTCACGAATGTACTAAAAACTTCAGCCTTCTGTTTGAGTCGGTAAATCCACGAAAAACGGCTAAAATCATCCACAAAGACAGCATAATATTTAACTCCCTGAATAGATGTAATAGGTGCAAGGCCCCAATGATCACAATGGATCTAGATGAGTGCTTCTTCTGCTATTTCTGTAACATTCCAAACCATAAACTTGTGATTAGCATAAATTAAATAGTATTTTAGCTAATTTAGCTCTGTTAGACTTTAGCCAAGTCCAAATTAGCCTTAAGATCGTGTGTACGAAGTTTCATTGATTTTCAAGGTCATTTGAGCATGGTAGGGGGTGTTTGGAATTTTAGGAAAGTGAGAGGCCCTTTTTCATAGTTTTCTGTTTTGCAAGATGTTGGACTTGTTGGGTAGATGATTTAATTCCTTAACCTTTTGTCTTCATCATCAAAGCTAGATGGACCCATCTTGATCATCTAATGTGGACCCAACCCAACCATAGTCTCTACTTATATTTTTCCCAAAACCAAAAGGGCCTTTTTATAAAAACCTATAAACCCTAGCTGCTTTATAACCCAAATCGATGCCCACCTTCCTTCTTTCTCTTTTCATTCATTCTCTCTCTCTCTCTCTCTCCCCTCACCTCAAGGCCAACCACCATTCCAAGCTTCCCACTGTCGAAGCTCCACCTTCTTCATTTTTTTTGCATCACCCTCACCTTGTGGTCACCTTCCTCATGCTCCTTCTTCCCTAATCTGACCTTCCCTTAGCTTTGGCTTTTATGATTCTTGAGCTTAGGGTAGATTCATTGGGCTATTTGAGATTCTTTAGAGAGTGGGAGATGTGGCTTATAGGTTAGTTTAGGAGGTAAATTTGGCAGGGCATCATGATGTCTTCCACGTCTCGATGTTGAAAAGATACATAGTTGATCCTTTGCATGTGCTACAGTATGAGCCACTTAAGCTTTAGGTAGATGCTACCTATGTCTAAAGGCTAATTTAGATCATCAACAAGAAGGAGAAGATTCAGAGGAGGTGGACCATTCACTGGGTGAAGGTTTAGTGGGAGCACCTACAGTCCAAGGGAGGCCACTTGGGAGCTTAGAAACCAAGTGTAGAAGCAGTACCCGGATGTTCTTCCCAAGGTACGTGGGGCATTTGGAGGACCAAATGTTCTAAGGGGGAAGGAATTTAACATTTCAAACCTTAAACTTGTGATTAGCCTAAATTAAATTGTATTTTAACTAATTAAGCTCTGTTAGGCTCTAAACAAGTCTGAATTAGCCTTAAGATCATGTGTACGAAGTTTCATTGATTTTTGAGCTTGTTTAAGCATGGTAGGAGGGTGGTTTGGAATATTGGGAAAGTTCTAGGCCCTTTGTTGTAGTTTTCTATTTTGTTAAATTTTTGGCTTGACAGGTAGATGATTTAATTCTTTTACCTCTTTTCTTCATCACCAAAGCTAGATGGACCCATCTTGATCATCTAATGTGGACCTAACCCAAACATAGTCCTTACTTTGTTGACCCATAAAAAATTACAAATGTTGCAGAGAAGCCATTACAAGAAAATTCCAAACCAAGGGTATGTAAACCTTAGGATTGTGGAATGGTAAGTAAAGTACTACATCCAGATGCTTAGAGCTGATGCAACCCACTCATAAGACTTCAGATGAGCTCAGAGTGCAGCAATTTCAATTTCAAAGTTAGTGAACTTCATTTGGTCATTTGACTCACTAAACTTTAAATTTAAGGTTCATTGGCTCAGAGTCTAACGGTCATTGAACACACTCAAGTTCAAGGTTACTAAAGTGGCTAAAAATCTCATGGTAACTCCAAAGCATGCTTGGGAATGATGTTTCAAAGTTTAAAAACATTTAGACTTCATCTCAACTCGAACTAAGCTTCAGTGACTGTTTGCCAACTCTTTGGAGATCACTGTGGAAATTGACACTTCTACACGTCAAAACAAGTTGATACTTAGGAGGATGGCATCAAATATATTCAAAGACTATCCTTAAAAGTTTCAAAGTATTTGGACATCATTTGGACCCAAACTCAATTCGGATGGTTTTCTACTAAGCTCTATGGGGTCATTGTGCAAAGTGACACCTCATGAAGATCAAATTAGTTGAAACTCTTGGAGGAAGCTCAAATTATACTCAAAGGAAGCTCTGCAAAATTTCAAGTCAAACGGACATTATTTGACCCAAAGTCTACAAACATGTCAACTTTGGGTAAGTGACCCCCAAGGCATCGGGGTCACAGACTAAAGTCCTGCTTTCCGATGTCCAAAATCGATGAAATTTGGACACAAAGCTTCAGTCATTCTCAAAAGATATTCTGTAAATTTTCAAGTTAGAACGACTTCGTTTGAACCTACTTCAATGACATGCTGTTAGGAGTCCGTAACTTCCAAGTCATAGGGGTCACAGACCAAAGTCCTATTTTTAGGAGGCTAAAGCTGATGACATTTGGAAGAGAGATTCAAAATATGTTTAAAGTTAATTCACCAAAGTTTCAATTCAATTAAACATCTTTCAGGTAGAAAACAAACTAACTGCCTACAGTGTAAGGTGAATAGGGACTTAGAACATGCAATAAGTGGGTCACTGTTTGAAATCCTACTTCCACAAATCCAAATTGGATGAGATTTGGATTGACACTCCAAGATCTCTCTAACATCAGTCTCTCCAAGTTTCAAACCGAACCGAGGTCATTTAGGCCTCAAAAATCTAAAACAGAAGCCCATTTTCATGAAAAGTTAATGGTGGAGTCGACCAACATTTGAAAGTCAAAACAAACTGAAATTTCTATGACACACTCAAAATAGTGTCAAAAAGCATCCCTCCAAGTTTTGTTAAGATCGGACATCGTTCGGGCCCCAAACAAGTAAAAACAGATCACATGTGCAAAACTCCAAAACTGGGCCTTATCAATGACCACGGCCCATGGTCATGGACACCTATGCGCAATCTCGGATAGTTTCTAGGAGCTATTTTGTTTTATTTCAAACTGTAACTTCCTCACAATTGGTGGGAACCATCCCAACTTCCTCTGAAACCTATAAAAGGTACACTTGGGCTCTGAAAAAAGGTTAAAGTAAGATTCGAAGCAAATTCTAAGCAATCCATCACTTTCAACAAGTTACAAGCCTAGTTCCTAGCATCCACAAGACTTCCAAAGCACTTCAAGCCTACTTCTTTTTCTCCTTTCTCACTAACTTAAGGTGAAAAATAATTCAGAGAAGAAGAAGAAGCGTGCATCTCACTTAGAGAAAACAAATGCAATGGCTACTTGGATGAAGTCTTCCTCCTCTGATTTTCTCACCTAATAAGGGTTTTGGGTCATCCCGGAAGTTGTGGACAAACCATTTTAGGTTTATCCTATTTGTTGAAAATTATAGGTTCAGAATGACACAACTTTGGCTCCATTTTTGCTTAGTTAAGCACCATCTTCGGATTTGTACAAAAACATTCCGTAACTAAAAAGTGATGATTATCAAAGGTTTAAGTTGATTCCATGGCCAAATCAAGCACTTTTGGTGGTCATTCAACACTTTAAGAATCAATAGAAGCAAGCTCCAGCACTCTGAAGAAGTCATAGAAGTGAAACAAAGAGAAAACAGAAGCACAGTGGTGTGAGCCACGGTCACTGCTAGTGACTATGGCCCATGGTCACTATCTCCTTCCACTCTCTTTTTTCATTTTTTCTCATTTTTCATGTATTTTCTTACACTTTTTGAATTTGGATGACATTTAAGACTAGAGAGAGGGGTTGTAAATGTTTCAAAACTTATAAACAACCTATATCCCCACGGTTAGAGCATTTGAACCCATGAAAACAAAGGTAAAATAATGATGAACTATAATCATCTCTCATTCTTTTTAACGCTTGAAGTATGTGAATGTTGAACTTGAATCCATTGCACTTCACCTTAAGTTTCGAGCGTGATAAAAAAATTAGCATCGTTTGTGGGGAGGATTTTTACTCTAATTTGTGATCAAATTTGGCCAAAAGACATGAAAATTGGCTAAAATGCATGAAAGTTGCTGAAATGTATTGCTGTGAACCAGTGGCCGTGAGATGCTGTGTAAAGTAGCCTGTGGCAACGAAATGCTATGTAAAATGAATGTGGCCATGAGAGACTATGCAAAAAGTGTTGTGACCACAAAAGATAATGTAAAATAGGCAATGACCATGGGCCTGCGGTCACTGACCTATCTTGCCTCCAAATTAACTTGTTTGACTTTTGAAGACGCCCATGTAAGACCTTCATGTATATGATGGGTTTGGGAGTATTAATGAAGGAACCTTGCATCTCGAAGTGCATCATTTTATCATTCAAATGAAGGCATTAGGCATCTCAAAGTGCATATTTTTGCCATTTAATTGAAAAAACTTTACACTTCGATGTGCACGAACCAAATTAACACCTTTTTATGCAATAGAAGAGTGGTGATTCAATCCAAAAGGTTTTGACCCAAATAAATGTTTTTATCAAATCAGTGATAAGACCAACGACATTGCAGTTATGCATTATCCAACAACTTGCACTATAGATCCTGTGTGATCATTGTGGTAAGGGTGCAAGCTCAATCATGTAAGCCCTATCCTTTTGATTAGATCCAACCCTTTCTTGCTTATAAGTTTAACATAGATAGCCCTGAAATGCTGCCAAAATTTTGATAGCCAGGTCTAGTCAGCTTAGTATGCTTTTAAGTCTGACTATATAATCCCAAAATGTTGCAGAAACTCGAATAGCTAGGACAGTCAGAATAGCACAATGAGATGGGATTTATACCTATTTCTAACCATTCTGGTTTAAAACTATGTTGGTTTAGATGGCATTCATAAACCATTCCGGCAAGCCCAAGAGGCAACCATGTTGGTTTTGACACTAATATAGTCCTTTGGACTTAACTTTTTGTAGAGATATCATAAATTCGTTAATCATTACTTTCGATGAGGCCAAGGAGAGTCTCTTTAAAATCTCCATGAACTAAAACAAATCATTGGTAAGAGCACCAAAGAAGGCTCGAACTGACTCTGCTACCCTTGTGTCAAGAGATTCAGTCTTCCAAAGACTCTTTACTTCTATGGGCTCCATGACTTCAACTGATCTGAATGGCTCATCGTGACCCTAAAATCCATCAAAATGACCGAAACTCTTAAACCTGGGTTTCCAAATATACCAAGAATCTATTTGGGGTTTTCAACAAAGTTCAGGAAGAACCTAAACACAAATTGAAGTTAAAAGGCAACAGCCTTCATATCTTCAAGCCTCATCTGGGGGCAAGGCAAGTCTGATTCACGGATAACAAGCCAATATCACTTGGCAAGTCGCATCTAGTAGCTGCTTAAGGCTCAACATCATCATCTACTCGGCCAAAACAATGGGTCATTAACAAGCAAGCACCAGATGACTTTTAGTAACTTTTAACTCGCAAAAAGGCTCAGAAATATGTGTCCATTCCTAGATGCAATACGTGGTCACCACAACCACGCATTTGAAAATCCAACAAGGCTGAGAACAACCTCTTGGCTACACTTGAAGATAATATCTTCTACCCTCTAACTCAAAAGAGAGAAGAAGATTTGCCAAGAGACGTCTACCCTCTACATAATAGCACCAACCCCGCCATCATCACCCTAGTGTCTATCACATGGTGTTAAAGACAAAAAGAAAGTTGAGCGATTGGTCATCAATAATTCAACCGATCTTGCTTATTTTAAAAATCCACTCCAACAAAAGGAGTGAAAAAAAAAAAAAACCAAAAGAGGTGTTGTTGACATCCTTTCGCTTCCCACTTCCGATTTCACGGATTGGGAATGAGTTGCTAACACTTCCAGGCCATTGGTTGCCAGGTTCAAAGATTAAACCTTACCAGCCAAATTGGCTAATCAGATAAAGAAAAAAGCTTTGGCTTGCTACAGGGATCAAACATAAAAGCTATCACAGCGCACAATCACTCAAAAATAGGCGATTAAATAAGATGATCCAGACCTGACCTCGTCATGCATGGTTAAACTGGGCTCAGCCCAGGGAGTTACCCAGTGTATGGCTCAGACTCAATCACAAGAGTCTAATTCCAATTCTCATTCAAGCAAGACTCCTGAAGGTCATGTTGAAACAGACTTTGACAGGGATCCTATCATTATCTTAGATACAAAAGATAGTGAATCTACTCCTCCCACATTAACATCCTCCTACCGCATCGTACACTATGTTCATGGCTAAAGGGAGTGGGACTAGCAAGGTTGGAAATGGTGATGCTAGTGGATGCAAAGACGCCAGTGAGGAAGATGCTGGTGAAAATGAAAAAGACGACGTTAGTGACATTGTTAAACAATAAGGAGCTAAAATTGATCACTTGATTGCCCATATGGAAATTTTGACAGATTAGTTAGGTGGTCAGGCTGAAGCTCCAGTCAATCCTTTGTTTGCTAATAAGAGAGAACAGGGATTGATCAGGAGACATGCCACCAAAATTGACCTGCTCACAGCTCAAATCAAGTCCTTGATAGACAAGCTAATAGCTACAGGTTCATTTGGTGGTGATCATTCGTCAATCCCTGGTCTTCATGCAGATCCTGAAAAATATGTAACCTTCAAAGAAGTTGAAGACATACTGACAAAATCAAAAGTGGAGACCAGGATGAAAAAGAAGGGTATCACACCTAAGTATCCTTCGAAATTTGATTTGGTTCCATTCCCACCAGATTATAAACTTCCAACTTTCTAGCCGTACCTTGGGAAGCGGTCAACATATCAGTATATTGTGCATTTCAGATCACTCCTTTAAAGCCTTCCAGAGTTAGATGCACTAAAAATAAAGCTATTCGTTGGCACATTGAAAGGAGTTGCATTTGATTAGTATAAGTAGTTACCAAAACTCACTTTCATGACATGGCCTATCACAGTGGAGAAGTTTTTACTTCACTTCCAAGAGGAAGGTCAAATAGTTATCTTTGCCATGCTTAACAGTACAAGGCAAGGAGACAATGAAACTGCACAAACTTTTTTCAATAGATGGAGAGCATTATGTAACAGATACTTAGAACAACCATCCCAAAGGGCAACCATTGAAATGTGCAAAACCAATTTACGACCAGCAATCAAGGCTATATTCTTAGTCACAAAACTAAGTTTCTAGCCCGATTGGTTGAGGTTTCCATTGATACAGAACATACCCTCAAAGAGATCAGTCAAAGCTAAGCGACATTGGAAATGCCTTCTCCAAGAACTCTCAAAGAACTCAAGGGCTTGTAAGGCAGACTTGCCTATATTCATTAGTTCATCTCAAACTTGTCAGGGAAGTGCAAAACATTCTCCAGCCTGATGAAGAAAGGAGTAGACTTTGTATATGATAAAACTTGTGAAGTGCCGTTTAAGATATCAAAAGGTATCTCACAAACCCACCAGCTCTTTCAACATCAATTCCAGGCAAACCTTTCATCCTTTATATTCGAGCTCTAGATCACTCTCTCAGGGCATTATTAGCTTAAAAGAATAATGAAGGTAAGGAGGTGTCTCTTTATTATTTGTCAAGGATGTTGGTTGGTACTGAGCATAATTAGTATCTAGTGGAAAAAGAATGTTTTGCACTGATGTTCACAATATAAAAACTACGTCACTACAGCCTCTCCAATATGATGTATTTGGTTTCCAAAATTAATCCATTGAAAACACTAGTGACAAAAGCTGGAGCAGTAAGTGATCGTCTAGCCAAATGGTCTATTCTTCTTTCTCAATACGACATTAGATATACCCCTGTAAAGGCAGTAAAAAGACAAGCTCTTGCTGATTTTCTAGCAGAACATCCACTCTTTAAAGATTTTGAATTCAAAGACGATCTCCTTAATAAGCCAGTCTTTTTCATTAAACAACTATGGAAACCCACCATTGGTTCAGACTTACATTGGATCATGCATTTTAATGGAGCTTCCAGAGCTAACGAGTTAGGAGATCCAGTTTCAGGAATTAGAATCATTTTCTGTAGCCCAAAAGGATTCTATGTCCCTCACTCTTTCTCATTAATCAAGCCATGTTCAAACAATGTGGCAGAATACACAACATTGATTATGGGTCTTGACCTAACCTTGGAATCAAGCATCAATATACTTGGAGTCAATGGAGATTCACAATTTGTGATCAAACAAATGAATCTTAAGTATGAAGTGAAGAAACCAAACTTAATTCCCTTCTTCAATAAAGCTTGTGCACTCAAGGAGAGGTTTATGCTAATTGAGTTTCACCATATTCCAAAACATCAAAATGTCAAAGCATATGCACTGGCAGGTTTCGCAGCCTCAATGTCGATCCTTGAAAATGACAAAATGGTGCTAGAAGTGGTCGAAAGAAGACTTCTACCTCCATTAGATACCCATAAAGGAGCAGCAGATTGATTCGATGTGATCAAGAATTGGATTTCATCTTTCCAAAATTCATTCAGAGATTGGAGAGACCCTTTTATTGATTACATTGTTCATGGAGTGCTACTAGAGAAAACTAAAGATAGGAATAGTATTCAAAGACGAGCTCTGAAGTTTCACTTCGATTTGCCTTCAAGGACTCTTTATCACAAATCATATAATGGAGTTCTTCTCCATTACTTGTCACCAAAATAAGCAGATCAAGTACTCAGAGAAGTTCATTATGGCCTGTGCGGTGCTCAGCAAGCTGGACTAAAGCTTCACGATTAGATTCGAAGGTTAGGCTATTATTGGCCTACCATGGTGTTTGATGCTATTAGTTTTGCAAAAGGATGTAATGAATGGCAAATCCACGGTGATTACATTCATCGACCACCTGAATATCTACATCCTACATCCACCTCTTAGCCGTTTGAATCGTGGGGAATGGGCATAGTTGGAAAAATCAATCCACCATCAGAACGTGGTCATCAATTCATTTTGGCCTCAATGGATTACTTCTCCAAATGGGCAGAAGCAATGCCCCTTGCAGAAGTCAAAACAAATACAATTCTCAGTTTCTTGAAGACTCATAACATCTGTCGTTTTGAGGTGCCTAAACGCCTGCATCATGATTGGTCCTTAGTTAAAGAACAACAAATTCTATAGATTCTGCAACAAATACGGAATCCAATGCTGTCCTTCCATAGCATATAACCTTATAACTCATTGACTTGCTGAAGTTTTCAACAAAACTATTTGCAAAATTTTGAAGAAAATGGTCTCTAACAATAAAAAGAGTTGGAGTACCAAACTTCCTGAAGCATTATGGGCCTACAAAACCACAGTTTAAGGTCCAACAAAGTCAACAACATGTTCCTTGGTTTATGGTTGTGAAGTTGTGATACCCTTGTAAGTCTAACTCCCTTCTCTTTAGGTAGCTGTGATAAACAAATACATTGAAGAAAAAAATGCTAAAGTCAGACTTCAAGAGTTAGAAAGTCTTGATAAAAAGAAGCTTGCTACTCAGCAAAGCATCAAATTATATCAAGCTCGTATGGTTAGGTCCTTCAACAAAATGGTCAAATACAGAGCTTACAAGAAAGGAGACCTAGTCTTTGTAGTTAAGAGACCCATGTTCTGCACACACTTGTGAAAAGGCAAGTTTAAATCCAAGTGGGAAAGACCTTTCATCGTAAATAAGGTCTACTCCAATGATGCCTACGCACTTCTTGAAGGAGACAGATGCATGATGCCTATCAATAGAGAACTTCTCAAGAAATATTACACTTGAATGTCACTGGCAAATCTAAATCATGTACAGTGTACATTCTCACCCCGAAAACCTTTGGTTTTAAGCCTCACAACTCATGACTCTTAACCAAAATCCCTCAGACTTGCATAAAACAACTACGAGGACAAGGCCCATCGGCCCCTGTAATTAACTTTTGTTACTCGAATAATGTCCCTATAAGACCCCTTGTAACATCTTACTATATAAACCAAGTTTTTTTGCGGACCTCGTATATCCAAATTCAATTATATAGAACAAATCTTTTTACAGACCATCTATAGTTACTATCACAACCCGAGCCCAAGCAATAGGGGGTTAGTCATAGATCTAACTGGTGATACACATACTCCCGTGCATATGCACTTAGACCCAGTCTAGATGCACACGCACAAGGAAAAATCACACGTGCAAACATGTACGCGGAAGCTGTAGGTATCAAACCTAAACACGAAACATACAGGAAACTCAACTGAATGATAACCAATTGGTTACAAAAGGGGCGGAAATATACAAACTGAATCCAATCACAGAGATACAGAAAATGAATAACATCAATGACAAAAAAGAAGGCAATATGCAACTATGATACTGTTGCACTCTCCGCAAACTCTGAAGAGACCGCTGAAGTCTCCCTAACTAACTGAAGGACCGACAAGAACCCGGTCGGGGTACCTGAGCCTGCAACTGTAGGAAGTAGGTGGGTCTCGTGAATAGATTTTCAAAACTTTTGATCCACTTGACACAGGGATCAACTATACATAAGACCAAAACTCAATCCATGATGCGTTACCCTCAATCTCGTGACCATGTACAGTAAAAATTCTACCAGCACTAAACATCCAAAATAACCTACGACATGCAAGAAGTAGATCATACCTTTGGAGATCCGCAGTGCTCTAATGGATTTCTTCAACACCTCTTAGCCTTCCACGCTATGACCCGAATTGGATTTTTTTTCTCAAGAAGAATGGTGGAATCTTCAGGAGAAAATCCCAACTCGAGACTCCAAGGAACTAGAAGAAAGGAGAGGAGAGTAACTCGCGCAACTCTTGCACGAAAGGGTTTTTGGCGTGAGGGAGAGTCTTATTGGACGTCCAAGAGATTTTATAGACTTCCAAATTTCTCCCTTGTCTAATTGAAATAGAAGTCTTACTTCCAAAGCAATTAGCAACTTTCTCCCTTCCAAACTCTTATTTCTAGAGTCCAAGTCGGATTAGTGTTTTCCAATATCTTGGGCTAGCGTGGGGACCACTAGGGATTCCTTAGAAAGCTGGCTCCAACTGGAACACCGTGACCCCACATCTCATGTGCAATCCAGGCCCACAGTTAATTGCAAATAACACCACTATATAAATGCAATTGCACTCCAGTCTTAGGAATAAATTACAATGAAGACCCTAAACTTCACTATTACCACAAGTAGGCCCCTCTATCAATATCCGTGGATCAATTAGAATATATCCGTCTCTTCCAATCTAAGTTCCACATCTTATTATCCTTGAGCCCCAATTAATCACAGCAATCATCAGTACCATCCAATTAACTCTTAATTGAGATGGGTGCGCACTTACTAATGACAAATCCATTAATTGGCACAAGGGGATAATAGAGATAGATTCCATCTTGATCATTCAACGTTCCCACAGTTCTACTACCACATACCCAAGACACCGAGGTGTTAACCTATAGTCGGCCTCACTCATTGGTGACTCAAAGCAAATGAATAGATAGAAACTTGAGTTCATCAATGTCTCAGGATTGAGAGCCTATTGCAAGGGAATTATGAGAGCATACCTTATTATTGAGACGGAATACCATAAGGTGCATCTCATGGTCCTTCAATACATCCAATGTACCAGCACCATTGATCCAGAATCTTACATTCTGATGATTGAGACAAATCACACTATCTCATAGTGATCAAAGTGCTGCAACCTTATCAAATGAGATGCCCAATCTCATTACTAGTTGTGAAGCTATTTTAAGTATAAGATTTGTGACATATATCTCCCGCGTGTGGATCTCATCCATGCACATATATCACATCTAATATACTAATGGGACCCGGTTCAACTCATGAACCATTATGTCATACGTATTGGTCATGTGCATGAAGTAGTAAAATAACATTCATCTCATGAAAGTAAAGCATGATTTTATTGATAAATAAAGAAATTAATCAATTTATTACATCAACTGATGGATTGAGTCCACAAAAACTAACAATCTCCCACTTGGGCTCAATGCTAGTCAGGGTTGCATCTCATGCCCATCCCTTCTACGTGTTGCTCAAAGACTTTGGTAGTCAAAGGCTTAGTAAAGGGATCTGCCAAATTGTCTGCAGAGGCTATCTTGGTAATAGCAATATCACCTCTCTGCACAATCTCTCTGACTAAATGATACTTCCTCTGTACATGCTTTTGGCTTTTATGGCTTCTGGGTTCCTTTGACTGAGCGACTGCGCCGCTGCTGTCACAGTAAACTGTGAGTGGCTGTCGTGCCAAAGGTACCACCCCAAGTTCCAAAAGGAATCTTTTAAGCCATACTGCTTCCTTAGCTGCTTCACAAGCTGCTACATATTCAGCTTCCGAGGTTGAATCAGCAGTACATTCTTGTTTTATACTCCTCCAGCTAATAGCTCCGCCTCCAAGCATAAATACGTAACCAGAGGTGGATTTCCTAGAATCCTTATCTGACATAAAGTCAGAATCTGTGTATCCGACTGGAATCATCTCATCACTGCTATAAATCAACATGTAATCTCTAGTCCTTCTCAAGTATTTGAGAATACATTTTACAGCATCCAATGTTCAGGTCCTGGATTAGATTGATATCTGTTGACTAGGCCCACTACATAACAGATATCTGGTCTAGTACATAACATAGCATACATGAGGCTACCAACAGCCGAAGCGTATGGTATCGACCTCATATGCTCCTTTTCCTCGGGTGTCTTAGGACACTGATCCTTGGAAAGGTGCACTCCATGCCTGAAAGGTGTGATACCCTTCTTGGAGTCTTGCATTGCAAACCGTACTAGCACCTTATCTATGTATGCAGCTTGAGATAAGCCAATCATCCTATTTTTCCAGTCACGATAGAGTTTGATCCCTAGGATGTAGCTAGCTTCTCCCAAGTCCTTCATATCAAAAGTCTTGGCTAACCAAACTTTTACCGTTGACAACATTCCTATGTCTTTCCCGAGGAGAAGGATGTCATCGACATATAAAACCAGAAAAACTACCCTGTCACCTTCACTTTTCATGTACACACATGACTCATCCGGATTTTGACAAAAACCAAATGACTTGATTGCCTGGTCAAAACGGATATTCCAGCTTCGCGATGCCTGCTTCAGTCCATAAATAGACTTCTGTAGCTTGCAAACTTTTTGCTCCTGGTTTTTAGCTACAAAACCGTCTGGCTGCACCATATAGATGTCTTCCTCAAGATGGCCGTTGAGAAAAGCCGTCTTGACATCCATTTGCCAGATCTCGTAATCGAGATGAGCCGCAATGGATAAGAGTATCCGGATGGATTTGAGCATGGCTACTGGCGAGAAGGTTTCCTCATAATCGATCCCCTCTTTCTGAGTATATCCTTTCGCAACAAGCCTAGCCTTATAGGTCTCCACTCTTCCATCTGGTCCTCTTTTTCTCTTGTAGACCCACTTGCACCCAATAGGTTTAATATTGGCATGCAAGTCCACAAGTGTCCAGACCTGAGTTGAGTACATAGACTCCATCTCAGCTTTCATAGCATCTTGCCAGCGTCCCGAGTCTAAGTCATTGATTGCTTCATCATAGTTAGAGGGATCTTGTTCCGACTCTTTTGGGATTGCTTCATAAGACTCTCCTAAGAATGAGAACCTGTCAGGGGGTCTGACAATCCTCCCACTACGACGAGGTACTGGTGTAACTACTGGGTCTGGTAAGGGCGGTTCTTCCTCAAGTCCGGTCATACTTGGATTTGGAATTGATTGCTCTTGAATCTCTTCCAAGATCACCTTTTCTAAAAATTTCCGGTCCATCATATAATCTTCTTCCAGAAAAAATGCATTGGTGCTGACCAGCACTTTCTGCTCTCTGGGATTATAGAATAACCAACCTTTAGTTCCTTTAGGATATCCTACAAATGTGCATACTTCCGACTTCGCTTCCAACTTATCCGTCTTAACCTTGAGCACGTGTGCTGGACAACCCCAAATGTGTAAATGTTGTAGACTAGGCTTTCGCCCAGACCATAATTCCCGGGGAGTCTTAGGTATAGACTTAGATGGTATGACGTTTAGTATATACATTGCAGTATCCAAAGCATATCCCCAAAAGGATATAGGTAATCTTGAGAAACTCAGCATAGACCTAATCATATCTAAAAGAGTCCGGTTCCTTCTTTCTGCTACTCCATTCTGTTGAGGCATACCAGGAGCAGACAACTGGGATAGAATCCCATTTTCTGATAAGTAACCCATAAAATCAGCAAAGAGATATTCCCCTCCTCGATCTGATCGAAGAGTCTTGATACTCTTACCTAATTGCTTTTCCGCTTCCGCTCGAAATTCTTTGAACTTTTCAAAAGCTTCGGACTTGCGGTGCATAAGGTATATGTAACCATATCTTGAGTAATCATCTGTGAAAGTGATGAAGTACTCATATCCTCCTCTGGCCCTGACATTAATGGGTCTGCAGACATCAGTATGCACTAATTCCAATAAATCTTTGGCCCTATTACCCTTAGCTGAAAAGGGTCTTTTGGTCATTTTACCTTCCAAACAGGACTCACAGATAGGCATTGGTTCTACCACCAATGAAGGTAAGATACCATCTTTCACTAGCCTCTCAATCCTGTTAAGGTTTATATGACCTAGCCTCAGGTGCCAAAGTTTTGTTGGATTAGATGAAGGTGACTTTCTCTTTAATGATGATCTACTAATCGTTTCAGTATCATGTATCTCATACATCGTGGGAGTTAACAAATAAAGTCCATTGGTTACCTTGCCAGAACATATGAAAGTACCATTCCTCTTTATGACAACTTCAGTACCAAAAGTAATAGAATAACCTTTATTCACCAAACTAGAAACTGAAATTAAATTCCGCCTTAAAGACGGTACATATAATGTTTCTGACAAAACCAATTTATTATTTGAAAAACATAAAGTAATGACTCCTACTGAAACAGCCTCCTCCTTAGCGTCAGATCCTAGGTTGACAATGATTTCTCCATCACTTAGCCTCCTGGTTTCCCTGAACCCCTGCAACGTATTACATATGTGATTAGTTGCCCCGGAATCCACACACCAGGATTCTGAAGTACTAGTTGCAAAACTAACTTCAGATATAAGTGACTCAATCATACCTGGGGCCTTTTTCTTAGACAGATATTCTGGACAATTCCTCTTCCAATGTCCTGTCTTACCACAATGGAAACACTTTCCTTTTGTCCCTGAACCCTTAGCTTTAGCCACGCCACCAGTTGGACCATTCTCCACCTTAGGACCTTTTGGAACTGATTTCGTTTTGCCTTTCCGCCCTTTGCCTTTCGGCTTGGACTTGGCATCTGACTTTTCTGTCATTAAGGCAGTTGGTTTTTTCTTCATAATCCCTTCAGTTGCTACCAGCTGACTAGATAGCTCAGCCAGAGTCAGATTCATTTTATTCATATTATAATTGACCTTGAAATTGTTGAATGACTCTGGTAGTGACTCAAGGATTATGTCAATCTGCGATTCTGCATCTATCGCAGCTCCCAGTACATCTAACTCATTTAATGAGTCCATCATTTTCAACATGTGTTCCTGTACTGATGTACCTTCAGCCATCTTGGTGCTAATGAGCACCCTCATGGCTGCCTGCCTAGCAGGTCTGCCTTGTTCTGCAAACATCTCCTTTAAGTTTGATATCATATCATATGCAGTCTTATAAGATTGATGTTGATGTTGCAGCACACTAGACATGGATGCCAGAATGTAACATCGGGCCATCTCATCGTCTTTGGCCCATTTGGTGTAAAGGTCCTTTTCTGCTTCTGATGCATCTGGGCCAGGCTCTTCAAGGGGGTTTTTGGTAAGGACATATTTATATCCTGAATCTGTCAGGACAATATCCAGATTCCGTTTCCAGTCTACATAGTTGGATCCCACCAACTTATTCTGGTTGAGGATGGTCGCAAGTGAATTGAAAGTATTCGAATTCATGCTTGTAATACTGTAGCACATAACCATACATTCAATTAACGAATTTAAATGACATTAGGGTTTAGTATTCTACCAAATTTATGTGGGAATCCTCATAACCACAAAATTCAGAATACATCGGAATCCCAATCCTGCGGGGTATGCCTCCTTGGGGAGTGCAAATACCTCCTAGACTGGTGCGGATCAAAGTTGGTCAAAATTGGGATTAAGACTAACTATCTATGATCCCCTTCATACATTACTATCTAAGTATCTCATACCAAATAATGTATGACTCCCGATTAGCTTCGGTTTCTAAAATACATGAAGCAAATCCTTGGGGATACTACATCATTATTTTAGTTAAGTGTGACCCACCAACTAGCATTGCATGACAACCGTTGTGGGCAGCTCCTCCTTGGGGAGTGGGCTCCCACCCCGTCTCATCAACACTATCCATAGGAGATCCATATCTAGTACCCAGATAAATACAAGCCCTCCGTGGGGAATGGCCATTCTCAAAATGGCGCGAGGCTAATACTTTCCTTACAATGGACCTATGGTGGAAAACCATGGGGGTTTTTATATATATAGAAATGCCCCGCTCCCACTTAATATTTTAGAGTTGAGGATTTCCTTATAGGTGTATGGGTCCATCAAATATAGGTATATATTCATCTCATGATAAGACCAATGATTGGTTCCAAGTCAAGTTATTTTAAGGAAAGCCCAGTTTCTAAAATTAGTGTTACCAATAGATCCATCTCATGGGCCTACCAACTCTAATTAGAACTCTTTCCAAAAATTAATTTGATTTGACCAATTTTGGAATTTGCTATGTTTGGATCAAATATGGAAATACTCTAAAATAAGCATTCATCCATAAATAGAAAGTGCTGTAATAAAAGACCAGTCCTCTCCTCCACATGGCCCAGGCGGAAAAGACTTCTTGGACTTCTAGACTTTCCAAAACTTTGGGATTCCTCAAACTCTTTGGGCATCCCGAAAACACCTTTTGGTAATCTTCAAACTCTTTGATAAAGAGTCCAGTTTCTCTTTCCTTCTTTGTTTCGGACATCTCCAGAATTTACAAATTTTAAAAATACATAAATTCCTATGTCTCTAAAATGAGACTTACATGGTAATCTAAACATGGAAATAAAAGGGCTATAGGGAAATTCACCATGCCTTGCCCTTTCACGGGAAACCAAGGAGACCATGATGCCCTTTACACTTAGCCACAAATAAACCAATAATAAAAAGGAAAGAAAAACATGTGGGCCATATGGAGAGGACATTATCACCTGCAAGTTAGTATCTCATACAACAAAGCATCTCACAAAACCAGGTTGCCAAACCACAATGGAAAAACAAGATGCCAAAAATTTTGCCACCACGATACAAGACCCCCTACGCAACGGGGGTCCGGGGGCAGCGCCCCCGGCGGGGGTCGAGCTGCCCGGTCAGCTCCCGGGGTTCCAAGGGGCAACGCCCCCGAAAAAAAAAAAAACAACAGCGGCTCAGACCAAGAACAAGATGATTCCGCCTAGGTTCGGCTAGCCGATCTGGTCCTTACGGTTAGCCAACAGAACTCTATAGCCATAGTGGTCCGTTTGACTAACCGACCTGATGAACCCAGAAATTTGGGTTCTTTTTTAGATTCGGCTCCTGCTGTACCCAATCACCTCTAATGATCTCAGTATGTTTTAATGGCATCTTATCATCCTCCTATCATGATTAAAACCTTTTGTGACTTTCCAAACATGTATCTACTACAAAAGCAAGCAAACCCAATAAACACTGATCCTATCATAGCCCTTGCTCTATCCTCTTCGCATCTCATGCGAAGATTAGAACAAGATTACTGATCTAACATGATCAGAGATGAGGTATGGCTCTGATACCAATTGTAGGAAGTAGGTGGGTCTCGTGAATAGATTTTCAAAACTTTTGATCCACTTGACACAGGGATCAACTATACATAAGACCAAAACCCAATCCATGATGCGTTACCCTCAATCTCGTGACCATGTACAGTAAAAATTCTACCAGCACTAAACATCCAAAATAACCTACGACATGCAAGAAGTAGATCATACCTTTGGAGATCCGCAGTGCTCTAATGGATTTCTTCAACACCTCTTAGCCTTCCACGCTATGACCCGAATTGGATTTCTTTTCTCAAGAAGAATGGTGGAATCTTCAGGAGAAAATCCCAACTCGAGACTCCAAGGAAGTAGAAGAAAGGAGAGGAGAGTAACTCGCGCAACTCTTGCACAAAAGGGTTTTTGGCGTGAGGGAGAGTCTTATTGGACGTCCAAGAGATTTTATAGACTTCCAAATTTCTCCCTTGTCTAATTGAAATAGAAGTCTTACTTCCAAAGCAATTAGCAACTTTCTCCCTTCCAAACTCTTATTTCTAGAGTCCAAGTCGGATTAGTGTTTTCCAATATCTTGGGCTAGCGTGGGGACCACTAGGGATTCCTTAGAAAGCTGGCTCCAACTGGAACACCGCGACCCCACATCTCATGTGCAATCCAGGCCCACAGTTAATTGCAAATAACACCACTATATAAATGCAATTGCACTCCAGTCTTAGGAATAAATTACAATGAAGACCCTAAACTTCACTATTACCACAAGTAGGCCCCTCTATCAATATCCGTGGATCAATTGGAATACATCCGTCTCTTCCAATCTAAGTTCCACATCTTATTATCCTTGAGCCCCAATTAATCACAGTAATCATCAGTACCATCCAATTAACTCTTAATTGAGATGGGTGCGCACTTACTAATGACAAATCCATTAATTGGCACAAGGGGATAATAGAGATAGATTCCATCTTGATCATTCAACGTTCCCACAGTTCTACTACCACATACCCAAGACACCGAGGTGTTAACCTATAGTCGGCCTCACTCATTGGTGACTCAAAGCAAATGAGTAGATAGAAACTTGAGTTCATCAATGTCTCAGGATTGAGAGCCTATTGCAAGGGAATTATGAGAGCATACCTTATTATTGAGACGAAATACCATAAGGTGCATCTCATGGTCCTTCAATACATCCAATGTACCAACACCATTGATCCAGAATCTTACATTCTGATGATTGAGACAAATCACACTATCTCATAGTGATCAAAGTGCTGCAACCTTATCAAATGAGATGCCCAATCTCATTACTGGTTGTGAAGCTATTTTAAGTATAAGATTTGTGACATATATCTCCCGCGTGTGGATCTCATCCATGCACATATATCACATCTAATATACTAATGGGACCCGGTTCAACTCATGAACCATTATGTCATACGTATTGGTCATGTGCATGAAGTAGTAAAATAACATTCATCTCATGAAAGTAAAGCATGATTTTATTGATAAATAAAGAAATTAATCAATTTATTACATCAACTGATGGATTGAGTCCACAAAAACTAACAGCAACACCAAGGACAATCTGTGAATACAACGATTCAGCAAAGTATAAGCAGTAACAAGTGAACACGTGTGGTCCCTAATAGAATAAAAGACATAAATAATCATAACATGTCAATGTAGTAGTCTAGGCAGTTGTGCATTCAAATTAACATATGCTCTATGAATCTATGTGTACGTAACATGACATGTACATACTATGTGGCAACTACGTACGCCAAATGCTCCCAAATAGGGATCTTATCCGTGCAGAAAACACCATGGGCCAGATGGGTCTTGGTTTCCTGGGGCCCGGATTCCCCAAGACGTTTCCTTCTGCAGTAAGGCCATACAAACTATACCAAAGTCACCCCATCAGGATCCTAAGGCTGAGGCTCAGTAGTGCCAGACTATATCGAGTCAACCAATATAAGAACATGCAGATTATAACGTGCATATCATTACGTGCATAGCTTAACATGTATATCTTATCAGAACGTAATCAACAACCACATCAACCTTAACAGATCAAACAACAAAGCAGAAAGCATTAGGATAACCAGGGATGAAGGCATCTCAACTCATGTGCATCAATTAGTAAGGTTGAACATGCAAGACCGCTGTTCTACCCGGGATTAACCATGGATAGAGCTAGGAATATCCAATCGTGTGCCCCAGCGCATAACACGTATAAGAGGGCAAAGATCGAAGCCAAAATGCACTGCAAATCAGATTATCTTTCAGGAATCACGATCTTTTACTAGCCAATCCTATTTTAGTTATCCAGTGTTTCTAACCGTGCATGATGATGTAGTTTTAAGTTGTCCGGTGCACCCTTGTCTAGTGTTGCAGTGTATCTGGAATGTGCACTGAAGTTCCTTAAGCCAACACCCATAGGGAGGTGCTAAACAACCGGATAACGTGCATGAATGACTTGTAGCCCTCGAGGTCATTCATGTCATACATTCATACCATTGGGCAAATCTAGATGATCTACATTCTATCATGAAGGCCATAGCAATCTCTTCCTTAGTCTTATCTAGTTTTAGTTATTACTTAGGGGTAGCACGACTTAACCGTGGGGAAACATACGGCTTAGCCGTAGGCATCTTACGGTTTCGCCGTAATATACACTGCGGCTCAACCGAGGTTCCCTTTTACTATTCATCCGCAATTACGGTTCACCCGTATTTCGTTCTACGGCTCAGCCGTGTCTCGGTCTACGGCTTAGCCGTAGGTGGACATACGGTTTAAGCATAGCTGGGCCATAGAAGGTCTGTCAATTGCTTACTTTCAGTTAATCCAGAAAGAACCACCCTGTACTGATCTACTGCTGGGTCACGACTGAGCTACGGCTTCGCCGTAAGACATTATACGGCTTAGCCGTGTCCTGGCCATAGAAGAAAGTTGGGTTTTTCCCTCTTTGGACTTTCAGCCGTAGGTGTATTACAGCTTAGCCGTGGAACACACGGGAGTCTTTTCTGAACTGATTACAGAAACACTGAAACATAGACAAACGGGCTCAAACACATGTAATAGAGGGAAACAAACACAAGATGGGCTGTAAACTTCATTCATATGCAAGAATACTCAACTTAATCACAATCAAACACATACTAACATGGTTTAGCCAAGTTATGCTAATACTTGCCTCAAATGGGGTCAAACACAGTCTTTGTTGTCCTTGGGCTCAATTCACGTTCTAGCATGCTCCTAGAGACACCATGCATGAAAAAGAGAAGAAACGAGAGAAAAATGTGAGTGCATGAAACAATGGCTCCCTGGAGAGCAACTGAGAAGAAGATGAGATGCGATTCAAAGGAAACCAAAACTCACCTTCAAACACAAGAGTGTGGATCACACATGGACATGCACAAATTCTCCCTTCTGGGCTGGAAAGAAGAAGAGCAGAAAAGAAGAACCAAAAGAAGGAGAGAAACAGAGCGTGCGAGAGAAAAAGGCGGTGAAACGAGAGTCGGTGGGATATTTATAGATAAAGATAAGGATTGGGACAATTTACAAGAAAGGCCAAGCATTTAAATTATTTCCAGTTGAGTCCATTGCGGTTCTAACGAAAACATTTGACATATTTAGCAAACGACGTAGTGACGGGAATCAACAAGTGTACCAAAAGACACGCGTTGAGGCCAAGATGATGCATGAAAGATACCTTCTAACAAAATCTAAAATTATGAAAAAGGGCTTAGGTCTACCTAAGCCAGGTCAAACTCAACTCAACGACCTATCCAGAACCCAAAACCAAACACAAACACGAGCAAAACACAATTAGCAACCAAATCTTCAGAAATTAGCCACTAATCCATATCAAATCGGGTCGGAGTGTTACATCCTTCCCCACTAAAAACACATTCCGTACCCGGAATGAACACACATTTGCAGACACAACTCGTCGAACTGCGATGTCTCCAGAATGCTTGCTCTCTCGACTCGCTCTGGTAGGCAAGGTGGCTTCTCAAGTTCCCACGAGCTGGAGGAATCGCTTCACAAGAAGCGTGCTAGCAAAACGCACACATCGGCGCAACGAACACACAGGAGAGAGTTCCGAATATATCGATAACGTACCTCGACATCAACTACAGCATGTCTTCTAGAAACCGCCACGGAAGAACCAATCTGTGGGCCAACTCACTGAAGCTAGTCTCAATCTCGAATGGTGCAACAGGCTTCAGAGCTCACTTATCTTCTTGGCCGGACATATCGCACTTTGCATAGGCAAGACTTTCAGCAAACTCAAACGTCGCATCGACAATTCCATGGCCATCTGCCTCCAAGTGTCTATCTGTCTGCATATACGAGGCTGAAGGAGTAACGAACAACCGCGAAGGCATCTGATGAAATAGCATTTCACTAACCCGGGTAACAAAGGACGGTCACGACCGCGGCTTCAAGCATGGACTGCTCCCCGAAGAAACTGACATGTCAGCTAATTGGCTTCCCAAATTTCTAGCCAATAGAAAAGCTCAACCCAATGCGGAAAGTCGCCAGGTATCCTCAATCCACAGTAGAGCCCTTCTCACCCTGACGTCGTTTCACCAAACTAGGCTCCAACAGGAAACCCAATGCGGAGCAACGCTGTAACACGACTCGAACATCACCCACTTACGCACTAGGTCACCAGATCACCTCCTCAATACTACCTGATCATCCATTCGCTCACTCCACCAGGAGAGTTGGTAAACTCCGGTCACTCGAGGACATCCTCCGTCTGCCGAAAACTAACTGGGTGCCCACGCCACTTTCAACACAGTAGCGGCTACCAAAAGTCCACGAAGAAAGAAGTCTACTGACATGATCCTGCATCATGAATAGATCGTAAGGAAGCAAGGGTTAAGAGACGAGGAAACAATCAAATAAAACAACCAGATATGGAAGGCAAGGAGTGAGTGCATGATCCAAGAAAAGAAGCAAAGAAAAGAAGTAAAGCTGACGACATGACAGGTACATTAATACAAGAGAAACAAAACTGTGATTTGTCAAGAATGGTGAAATCAACAGCCTACAACAAACCAAAGAAATGCGTCCACAGACAAGTGGAAGAGGGAAAAGATTACCTGTCAAAGAGAACAAGGTGGAGGAAAACTTATAAGAAGACCGAATAGTGGCAATGATAAACAACGAAATGAATATGGCGTTCGAACAATCATCAAAGCCTTCTGCAAGTCAGCAAATGCTCACGGGAAAGTCGATGAAGGGTATCAGAATCACATGAAGAACACGAAGACTGGTTGGACACAGAACAACTCAGAGAGAATGCACTACTGCATCAGGCGAATGAAACTTCAAAGATCCGTCTTCAATGGTAAGGAAGCAAGATCTTACAAGAAGTATCTAAGACAATGAGCAGAGACAAACAGGTCAAGTAGCGACATCAAAGAAGAAGTAACGCTCAACAAAACAGCCTCAGAACAAAGCAAGGAAGCGGAGGGGTAAAGAAAAAGAGGACACTAAACTCAAAACACTGACATCCATCACCTATGCACAGGCACGAACAGAAAAGAGCTGAGTACTCAACCGGACCCAATATAAACCAGTGGAGTAAACCTAAGAGGACTTCTCGATGGCAAGAGCTAGTGTACGGGAATGACCCAAAACAAAATCAATGGAGGAGAGAATGAGGATCACCAAGCGTTAAAGGAAAAGAATCATAGGAATTCTACCGCCCGAAGGATGATACTGCCCTTTCCTCAGTGGAAACAACTTACAAAAATAACAACAACTCGATAAGACTCAAAGCCTATAAGGAATCATTTGCATCTCACCATCACACGGCTAACATTGGGAACTACAAACTTCCCTCAAAGACACCTAGAAGATTCACTGCTAATGACTACCAACTGCTCCTCCACTAACTCCCCCACTATAAGAATAGATCAGCTGCCTCACACAAGGTGGGCTATGGCTACACTTCCCGAACAATATCACATGACAAATAACTAACCGACCACACTAACATAGAATGAGAGTAAGAGACAACGAGATAGATGCACTAAGACTAGAATTACAAAGTCAGGGTTCAATACATCTCAAGACTCACACTAGAGGGGTCTCTGCAACTCCTACCAGCTCAACAGCCAAGGAACACCTACCCTACTAATTGACACAAAAGGAGGAGACACAGAATACAAAAGGACATGGACAATTAGTCCTCGAACATGATAAAGGAGTCACCCCTAGTAGGGGTGCGATGAAGGCATGGGGTCCTCGATGAAGCACAAACCAAACAACCACTTCTTGGAGCATGTTGATGTACTCATCCCACTGCGCAAGCAAGGCTTCTAGACAAGCATGGAAATACACTTCAAAGGTCACATAACTGCTATCCATCCAGAAGGTATATTGATAACCAAAGTGTGTCCGAAAGAGCTCTCGTACTCGGAATGCATACAACAAGAGTCGTCTTCATCTGCACATAATCGCGTAAGCGTCTGGGAGAAGATGCTTGATGCTCTTTTCTAACGTATACCGGTCTCGGGACAGTTCAGCTTCTTGCAATAGATCCACCAAGGCTATTGTCTGAACAATAAAAGGAATGCCTCTGAGGTACCCTAACTCCCAATGGAGAACATCAATGTAAGGCTCCTGAAAACCGTCCACTGCCATGAGCTCTAACACCAAGGGCACGATGTGCTACGTGAAAGTTCCATCCGTCTTGCCTTGACAACCACTGATTGAACACCTGCGACAGAAAACGCCTGTGAACAAAAACTCCTAGAAAAGAATAACACAAGTCGACCACCCTTACCAACAAATGGGCTTGGAGACCACCTGTTAGCATAATGTTTACTCACCACGTGCCTACATGCCTACATGCTTATCCACTAGAGCAACAACGCTCTGATACCATACAATATGTATGTCATGACCCGAGCCCAGGCAATCGGGGGTTAGTCACAGATCTAACCAGTGACACACATACTCCCGTGCATAAGCACTTAGACCCAGTCTAGATGCACACACATAAGGGAAAATCACACGTGCAAACATGTACGCGAAAGCTGTAGGTATCAAACCTAAACACGAAACATACAGGAAACTTAACTAAATGATAACCAACTGGTTACAAAAGGGGCGGAAATATACAAACTAAATCCAATCACAGAGATACAGAACATGAATAACATCAATGACAGAAAAGAAGGCAATATGCAACTATGATACTGTTGCACTCTTCGCATACCCTGAAGAGACCGCTGAAGTCTCCTTAGCTAACTGAAGGATCGACAAGAACCCGGTCTGGGTACCTGAGCCTGCAACACCAAGGACAATCTGTGAATACAACGATTCAGCAAAGTATAAGCAGTAACAAGTGAACACGTATGGTCCCTAATAGAATAAAAGACATAAATAATCATAACATGTCAATGTAGTAGTCTACGCAGCTGTGCATTCAACTTAACATATGCTCTGTGAATCAATGTGTACGTAACATTACATGTACATACTAGGTGGCAACTACGTATGACAAATGCTCCCAAATAGGGATCATATTAGTGCAGAGAACACCATGGGCCAGATGGGTCTCGGTTTCCTGGGGCTCGGATTTGCCAAGATGTTTCCTTCCGCAGTAATGCCATACAAACTATACCAAAGTCACCTCGTCAAGATCCTAAGGCTGAGGCTCAATAGTGCCGGACCATATTGAGTCAACCAATATAAGAACATGCAGATCATAACGTGCATATCATTACGTGCATAGCTTAACATGTATATCTTATCAGAACGTAATCAACAACCACATCAACCTTAGCAGATCAAACAACAAAGTAAACAGCATTAGGATAACCAAGGATGAAGGCATCTTAACTCATGTGCATCAATTAGTAAGGTCGAACATGCAAGACCGTTGTTCTACCCGGGATTAACCATGGACAGAGCTAGGAATATCCAATCGTATGCCCCAGCACAGAATGCGTATAAGAGGGCAAAGACCGAAGCCAAAATGCACTGCAAATCAGATTATCTTTCAGGAATCACGATCTTTTACTAGCCAACCTTATTCTAGTTATCCAGTGTTTCTAACTGTACATGATCATATAGTTTTAAGTTGTCCGATGCACCCTTGTCTAGTGTTGCAGTGTATCTGGGATGTGCACCAAAGTTCCTTAAACCAACACCCATAGGGAGGTGCTAAACAACCGGATAACGTGCATGAATGACTCGTAGCCCTCGAGATCATTCATGTCATACATTCATACCATTGGGTAAGTCTAGATGATCTACATTCTATCATGAAGGCCATAACAGTCTCTTCCTTAGTTTTATCCAATTTTAGTCATTACTTAGGGGTAGCACGACTTAACCGTGGGGAAACATACGGCTTAGCCGTAGGCATCTTACGGCTTCGCCGTAATATGCACTGCGGCTCAACCGAGGTTCCCTTTTATTGTTCATCCGCAATTACGGTTCACCCGTGTTTCGTTCTACGGCTCAGCCGTGTCTCGGTCTACGGCTTAGTCATAGGTGGACATACGGTTTAGGCATAGCTGGGACATAGAAGGTCTGTCAATTGCTTACTTTCAGTTAATCCAAAAAGAACTACCCCGTACTGATCTACTGCTGGGTCACGGCTAAGCTACGGCTTCGCCGTAAGACATTATACGGCTTAGCCGTGTCCTGGCCATAGAAGAAAGCTGGGTTTTTCCCTCTCTGGACTTTCAGCCGTAGTTGTATTACAGCTTAGCCGTGGAACACACGGGAGTCTTTTCTGAACTGATTATAGAAACACTGAAACATAGACAAACGGGCTCAAGCACATGTAATAGAGGGAAACAAACACAAGATGGGCTATAAACTTCATTCATATGCAAGAATACTCAACTTAATCACAATCAAACACATACTCACATGGTTTAGCCAAGTTATGCTTATACTTGCCTTAAATGGGGTCTAACACAGTCTTTGTTGTCCTTGGGCTCAATTCACGTTCTAGCATGCTCCTAGAGACACCATGCATGAAAAAGAGAAGAAACGAGAGAAAAATGTGAGTGCATGAAACAATGGCTCCCTGGAGAGTAACTGAGAAGCAGATGAGATGCGATTCAAAGGAAACCAAAACTCACCTTCAAACACAAGAGTGTGGATCACACATAGACATGCACAAATTCTCCCTTCTGGGCTGGAAAGAAGAAGAGCAGACGAGAAGAACCAAAAGAAGGAGAGGAACAGAGCGTGCGAGAGAGAAAGGCAGTGAAACGAGAGTCGGTGGGATATTTATAGATAAAGATAAGGACTGAAACAATTTACAAGAAAGGCCAAGCATTTAGATTATTTCCAGCTGAGTCCATTGCGGGTCTAACGAAAACATTTGACATATTTGGCAAACGACGAAGTGACGGGAATCAATAAGCGTACCAAAAGACACGCGTTGAAGCCAAGATGATGCATGAAAGATACCTTCTAACAAAATCTAAAATTACGAAAAGGGCTTAGGTCTACCTAGACCAGGTCAAACTCAACTCAACTACCTATCCAGAACCCAAAACCAAACAAAAACACGAGCAAAACACGATTAGAGACCAAATCCTCAGAAATTAGCCACTAATCTAGATCAAATCGGGTTGGAGTGTTACATCTACCCTCCGTTATATGGAAATAAGTCTTTTTGCAGGCCACATATAACCAAAACCCAAACAAACCTCAAAACCAAAATTTTGTACAAAAGGATCAAGTCATGGACCCTAAAGAAAGCCTCACACATGGGCACTGGATAAAGTTCACCTATATAATTCCTTTTCTGTGTTGATTTGTAAATCCAAAAGATTACAAGTCACACCCCACACAAGTCTGAGAAAACAAAATCAAAACAAACTATCCGAACCATACACATCCAAAACATCCATACAATGTTAAACCAAACGTACCATAACAATGACAAAATGGAGCAGAAAAAAGGTTTTCCCATTAATATACATTTGAAGTTTAAGTACAAAGAATAAAGTCAGTGTATATAAGGCCACTTAGGCTGATCAAGATAAAAGAGTCAAACGAGAAGCTGCGGCAATGAGACCCAGCCAAAAAACTTCACAAGTTGCCTCCTTGCGTTTAAAATCTCTTCCCTCAGGATGCACCCTTTATAAGTTGTTTGCTTCGCTTTTACTTTGGTGAGAATGCACTATTCACGGGCCTGATTCTCTAAACTAGACTTCTCCACTTTGAACTAGACTTTTCCTAGCCATCTATGGTGCCTTGAAGCTTCAGAGTATCATCTTTTAAGGCTGAAAACAGTTGTTGTAATGTGGTGATGTATTGTTGCAATGTTCCTCACAACCAAAGTTTTGGTGAACCACTTTGTGTATTTTACAAAAGAAATGAATTTTCCAAAACAAAGTGAACCTATTTTCAAAAATTATTCAAAAAAAGGGGGTTTTCTTTCCAAAAAAAAAACCCAAATTTCAAGTCATCTTGGGTCAAACCAGAATTTAAGCCATCATCTCAAATTGTGTTGAATCAAAACCCAGAAAAGCCAATCTTTTTTCAAAATTCGATCCCATGTTACCTCATGCCAAGCCAAGTCAAAACCTTACTTTGATTTTTGAAAATGAACCAAAAATCCATGAAATCCATACCCAAATCCATTTTAAACCAAACCTTGGATTTTCTTAAAACCTTGGGATTCTTTTTATGGGTGTTCCCTACAATCCCTACAGAGATGCAACTCTGGATATATGTGGCAAATAGGTCAAAAAAAAAAAAATCAAACGCATCTCCAAAAGCCAAAATCCAAAACCAAATTCATAAAATTCTAAATTTTCAAATACCACTGGGATTTCTTTTTGTGGGTGTTCCCCACAGTCTCCACAGAGATACTATTTTTGATATATGTGAGAATAGGACAAAGAAATTTGGATTTCTTATATTTTTACCAAATTCCATCATTAAACTGTTCATGGTTTTTATTACAATTTTCAAAATCCCAAGTTTAGGCCTATAACCTATCTTGACAAACTGTATTTTCATTAAGCCATTCATCGTTCCCATAGTTGGCGATTTCACGGCACAATGATTGTCACACTATGATCATTGGACCTCGAGGGGGCACTTGTTGACCCATAAAAAATTACAAATATTGCAATGAAGACATTATAAGTAAATTTCAAACCAAGGGTATATAAACCGTAGGATTGTGGAATGGTAAGTCAAGTACTATATCCAGATATTTAGAGCAGATGCAATATACTCAAAAGACTTCAGATAAGCTCAAAGTGCAACAATTCCAATTCCAGAGTTAGTAAACTTCATTGGTCACTTGACTCACCAAACTTCAAATTTAAGGTTCATTAGCTTAGAGTTTAAAGGTCATTGAACACACTCAAGGTTCGAGGTAACCAAAGTAGCTGAAAATCTTATGGTAACTCTAAAACATGCTTGGAAATGATGTTTTAAAGTTTCAAAACACTTGGACTTCATCTCAGCTCAAACTAAGCTTCAGTGACTTTTTGCCAGCTCCTTGGAGGTCACTGTCAAAATTGATACTTTTACATGTCAAAACAAGCTAATACTTAGATGGATACCTTCAAATATATTTAAAGAATATCCTTCAAAGTTTCAGAGCATTTAGACCTCATTTGGACCCAAACGCAATTCGGATGGTCCTCTACTAAGCTCTGTGGGGTCACTGTGCAAAGTGACGCCTCATGAAGATCAAATCAGCTGAAAATCCTAGAGGAAGCTCAAATTATACTCAAGGAAGGCTCTGTAGAATTTTAGGTCAAACAGACATCATTTGACCCAAAGTATACAAACATGTCAACTTTGGGAGGTGACCCCCAAAGCATGGGGGTCACAGGCTAAAGTCCTACTTCCCAATGCCCAAAATCAATGAAATTTGGACACAAAGCTTCAATCATTCTCAAAAGATATTCTGTGAGTTTTCAAGTTAGAAGGACTTCGTTTGAGCCTACTTCAACGACATGTCAGGTAGGAGTCCATGACTTCCGAGTCATGGGGTTCACTTACAAAAGTCTTGTTTTTAGGAGGCTAAAGCTAATGAAATTAGGAACAGAGATTCAAAATATGGTCAAAGTTAATTCCCCAAAGTTTTAAGTCAATTGAGCATCATTCGGGTAGAAAACAAGCTAATTGCCTATAGTATAAGATAAATAGTGACTTAGAACATACAACAAGTGGGTCGTTGTTCGAAATCCTACTTTTACAAATTTAAACTGTATGCAATCTGAATGGAAACTCCAATATACCCCTGGCATCAGTCCCTCCAAGTTTCAAACCAAACCAAGGTCATTTGGGCTTCAAACAGCTAAAACAAGGGCCCATTTTCATGAAAAGTTAATGGAGGAGTTAACCAACTTTAGAAGGTCAAAATGGGCTAAAGCTTTTATGACACTAGAAAAATAGTGTCAAAAAGCATCCCGCTAAGCTTCGTATAAATTAGACATCATTCGTGCCCAAACAGGCTAAAACAAATCACATATGCAAAAATCCAAAACTGGGCATTATCAGTGACCGCAGCCCGCGGTTGTGGACGCCTGTGACTTGGTCCCGGACTGTTTTTGGGGAGTTATTTCACTTTATTTCAAAATGTAACTCCCTTAAACTAGTGGGAACCATCCCAAATTCCTCTGAAGCCTATAAAAAGCACACTTAGGCTCTGAAGAAAGGGTTAAAACAAGTTGAAGGAAGTTTGAAGCAGGTTAAGGCAAGATTCAAAACAAGTTCCAAGCAATCAATCACTTTTAACAAGTTACAAGCCTAGTTCCAAGCATCCACAAGATTTCCAAAGCACTTCCAGTACTTCAAGCCTACTTCTTCTTCTCCTTTCTCACTAACTTAACATGAGAAATAGTTCAGAGAAGAAGAAGAAGCATGCAGCTCACTTAGAGAAAACAAATGCAAAGGCCACTTGGATGAAGTCTTCTTTCTTTGATTTTCTCACGTGGGAAAGGTTTTGGGTCATTCTGGAAGTTGTGAATAAGCTTTTTTAGGCTTCATTCTATTCTTTGAAAATTAAAGGTTCAAAATGACACAACTTTGGCTCCATTGTTGCTTGTTTAAGCACCCTTTTCGGATTTATACAAAAATAGTCTGTAACCAAAAGGTGATGAATACCAAATGTTAAAGTTGATTCCATGGCCAAATCAAGCACTTCTAGTGGTCATTCAACACTTAAAGAATTGAAAGAAGCAAGTTCTAGCACTTTGAAGAAGTTATAGAAGAAAAACAAAGAGAAAATAATAGCAAACAGTGGCTTTTCAGCCACTGTCTGCCAGTGGCCGTAAGCCAATGTCATTGCCAGTGATTGTTAGCCATAGTGCATTCCACAGTATAGCTATGGGTAAGCCGCAGAAGGGAATTGCAATTCCAGGCTCTCGGGAAAGTTCATCGTAAAATGGCTTACGGCTTGGTCACTAGAGGGGCACAGCTTAGCCGTAGTTTGTTCCATGACTTAGCCGAGGGTCAGCTGTAGTACAAAAATGAATTGTGTCACTCTCAGGACTTTGAGCCGTAAACATTTACGGCTTAGCAGTGGTTTCACCTTAAGCTTCAAAAATTCTGAAGTTGGTTCTGAAGCTCAATTTCAGTACTGAATTCTGAATGAAGGGATTATAGTGAGTTCCTATAGCTTTAAAATGTCCCTAAGAGTTATTTAATACTCACACACACTCCCATTCCATATTCACACTCTAACCCATTCAATACTACGTGTGTAAACACTTAAAACAAAGGGCAAAGGATCTGTAACTTGAGATTGAAAGAATAAATCCAAGAATCAACAACTTGAACACACATGTGGCATATATGTGCTCTAATACTTGCCTTACACAGTGCTTGACCCTATTCGACTCTTCCTTGATGTGTAGAGAAAGAGAGCCGCAATACAAGATGGATTCTCTGCAAGTAGGACATGCAATGGGTGATTCTTGTATAAAATGCATGCATGTCATTCTTGTGAATCCCCCTTGACTCTAGGAAACCCAAAAGAATGAAATGGAGGTCAGTCTTCACCTTATATGGCTATAGCTTGAAGAAGGGAATGCTCCCAAGGAGAAAATACACAAGAGAATAAGAAGAAGATGAAGGATGGAGGTTCCCACTAATGCATGCAAGACTTCATTCCTTGTTTACAGCTTCACTAGTAGAGGGAGATCAAGAAGGAGAGAATGAAAGGAAGTGGCTCAAACGTACAGAAGGAAACAGGGAGAGAAAAGATGTTGGCTTTTCTTAACTTATATTTATATGGTTTACATGCAAGTCCAAATATTCGGAATATTTACAATTTAGGTCACATGGCCTTAATTGGGCCAGGATGAGTCCGAATTAAGTTGGGCCCAACACGAAAGATGATCTACACAAAGGATTACATAAGATGCGATTAATGAGATGTCAATATGATGCATGAACAAATTACAAAAAGGGTTCTCAACTACTTAGGTAAGGTTCGAACCCCACCTAACTACCTATCCAAGACCCAAGCCCAAAGGGTTTCAGTTAAATTAGCCTTAATAATGTTTAATTAATATAAAACAGGATTAATTAGTATAAATCGAGATTAGTGGGAATCAGGACCTTACATCCTCCCCCACTTAAGATCATTCGGTCCTTCAAATGCAACGTACCTTTGGTAGTAGCTCCAAATATTTTTGCTTGAATTTGGTCTTCAAGCTCCCAAGTGGCTTTTTCCTGTCCATGATGCTCCTATAAAACCTTAACCCATTTGATTGTTTGAGTACGTAGTACTTGCTCTTTAGTGTCAATGACATAAAGGGGTCTTTCTTCATAGCTCGCATCGGGCTTAACTTGAATGTCATCTAATTCCAAAACATGTGAAGGATCCGGAAGGTACTTCCTAAGCATCGAGACATTATGAACTCCCGTGAGTTGAGGTGGTAGCTCCAACCTATAATCCAAGTCTCCAACTCTGCTTTGTATCTCAAAAGGTCTTACAAATTATGGAGCTAACTTGCCCTTCTGCCCGAACCTGATAGTACCTTTCATTCGAGAAACCTTCAAGAAAACTTTGTCTCCCACTTGGAATTCAAGGGGTCTAGGCGGTTGTCTGCATAACTCTTCTGGTGTGATTGCACAATCTTTAATCTATCTTGCACCTTTTGCACCTTTTCCATTGTGTCCACGACCAAAGAAGGTCCATGAAAACTTCTAACCCCTACTTCCTCCCAACAGACCTGTGTACGGTACTTACGTCCATACAAAGCTTCGAATGGAGCCATTCTGATGCTCGCGTGATAATTATTATTGTACGCAAATTCACATATAAAGAGGTGTTCATCCCACTCCTTCCCAGAGTCCAACACGCTAGCTCATAGCATATCTTCAAAAGTTTATATTGTTCGCTCCGATTGCCCATCGCTCTACGGATGGTAAGCTGTACTAAAATTGAGTTTAGTACCCATAGATTTCTGAAAGGATTGCCAAAAGGAAAACTCAAACTTACTGTCTCGGTTAGATATAATTGAAACTGGAGTGCCATGTAACCGCACAACCTCATCAATGAAGATCTTGGTGATCTCATGAAATTTCATCCCTTTCCTAATGGGAATAAAGTGGGCTGACTTTTTTAGTCGATTGACAATCACCCATATGGCATCATGATGTTTACTCGTTCGGGGCAGCCCTGAAACAAAATCCATCGTTAGATTTTCCCATTTCCACTTTAGAATCTATAAAGGATGCAACAAACTGGGAGGCTTTTTATGTTCAGCCTTTATGCATTGATAGGTAAGACACCTTGCTACAAAGCCTACAATGTCTCGCTTCATGTTATTCCACCAAAACCTGCCACGTAAATTTCGATACATTTTGGTACTCCCAGGGTGCATGGAATATCTAGCGTGGTGCTTCAGTCATGATTGCTTTCTTTAGAGTTTGATTTTGAACCGTTGGCACACATAGCCGATCTCTGAAGTACAACACACCATGTACTATCCTGAAGTCTGGTCTCTCAGATATGTGGTCATGAATCTTGACGAATTCTGGATCTTCAAACTGTCTCTCTTTAATCTACTGTATTAAGATGAGTTCAAAGACAGACATAGCCATTAGCATTACCTTATCATCCACGAATTTGACTTTCACATCTAGATCTTGAAATTTTTCTACTAGAGACCATTCACCACACAAGGTTGCCATCTCAATGGTTGATTTCTTGCTTAAAGCATCTACCACTACATTTCCTTTTCCTGTAAAATATTTAATCAGAAAATCATAGTCCTTTATGAATTCTAACCATCTACGATGTCTCATATTAAGATCATGCTGAGAAAACAAATATTGGTGACTGCAATGATCGCTATGGACTTCAAATCTCTCTCCATACAAGTAATGTCACCACATCTTCAAGGCGAAGACAATAGCAGCCAATTCTAGATCATATGTTGCATAATTCTTCTTGTGTTCTTTCAATTGTTGAGATCCATAAGCTATAACCTTCCCATTCTGCATTAATACACAACCCAGCCCAATCCTTGAAACATCGGTATAGATAACAAATCCACCACTGCCTTCCGGTAAGGATAAAATTGGGGCTGAGGTTAACTTTTCCTTAAGGAGTTGGAAACTCGACTCACATTCAGCTGACCAAACAAATGGTTCATTCTTCTGAGTGAATTTTGTCAAAGGTGCAACTATTTTAGCAAAGTCCTTTACAAACCTTCTATAGTAGCCTACCAAGCCAACGAAACTTCTAACCTCTGTTACCGTTTTGGGGCTTTGCCAACTGATTATAGCCTCAATTTTAGTTGGGTCTACTGCAAGCCCATCTTTTGAAATTATATGTCCTAAAAAGGCAACTTGTTCTAACAAAAAATCACATTTATCCAGTTTGGCATATAGTTGTTGATCTCTTAACAATTACAAGAAAATCCGTAGATGCTCAACATGCTCGTCTCGAGTCTTGGAGTACACAAGTACATCATCAATGAAAATTACTATGAATCGATCAAGATAAGGTGAAAAGATCTTGTTCATCAAGGTCATAAATATAACTGGAGAATTCATTAACCCAAAAGGCATAATGAAAAATTCATAGTGCCCATATCTTGTCCTAAAAGCTGTTTTAAATGCATCTTGATCTCTAACTCGCAACTGATTATATCTAGAGCTCAGATCGATCTTGGAAAAGTGAGTTGCATCTTGTAGTTGATCAAACAATTCATCAATTTGAGGTAGTAGATACTTGTTTTTTTGTCACTTAATTCAACTGCCTATAATCAATACACATTCTGAGGGTGCCGTCCTTCTTCTTCACAAATAAAACTGGGGCTCCCCATGGTGATGTGTTAGGACGAATAAACCCCTTATCTAATAAGTCTTGTAACTGTACCTTTAGCTCACGTAACTCTACAGGTGCCATTCTACACGGAGCCTTAGAGATTGGAGCTGTACCGAGTACTAATTCTATAGTAAAGTCTACTTCCTTAAGCGGAGGAAAACTAGGTACCTCATTAGGGAATACATCAGGGAACTCACAAACCACTGGTATCTCTTCTAGTTTCTTAGGTGGTTTCTTTTCAACAATGAAGGCAATATACCCATCGCAACCACTATGAATCAATCTATCTGCTCGAAGTGCTAAGATTAGCCTAGTATTCGAACTCATCTTCTCACCCTAGAATATAACACTTGGGCCGATTTTGTCTATCCTTACGGTGACAATCTTATGGAAACAGTCCAAACAAGCCATATACTTAGTCAACCAATCCATGCTCAGGATTACATCGAAATCATGCATCGGCCACACAATAAGTTTCCCTGGAAAAAGGACCTTTCCAATTAGAACTCGACAACCTGGATAATAATCTTTACAAGTCACCCGCTTGCCGACAGGAGTGATAACACTCAACACATACGGTAGTTGCGATGGCTGCTCCCGTATCCTACTAGAGAATTAGGGTGAGATAAAGGAGTGCGAAGATTCTGAATCAAACAAAACCTTAACTTCTATATCACAAATGGAAGCCTTACCTACGACTACATGCTCTGTTACTTTCGCTTCTTCATGAGTCAAGGCATAGGAGCGGCCTTGCCTATGGGGTCAGTTCTGCTGTCTTGGTTTTTGCTATCCTTGCTTTTGTTGACCTTAACCCTGTTGTGTCTGCCATTGACCTTGCCTCATCTGCTGTTGTTGGCTTGGAGGTGCAAGCAATGCTGCTCTAGAAGGCTGTTGATACTGCCGCTGAGGTGGGGCTTGACCAAAAACCTTTCTTTTTGGGCATTCAAACACGTGATGATCCAATGAACCACAGCCGAAACAAGCTCCCAAAGTCTTCCAACATTTACTCGTCTCATGGCCTTTTCCACACACTGCAGACTGGCCTAGATGTCCCACCGGCAACTCCCTTTTGTTTCTTGGAATGTTGCTAACATTTCCCAGAAGGTGGGGGCACTCCTCCTAGACTCTCCCAAGAATAAGCTCTTCTTAATTTCTTCAGCCACATAGGCTCTCTTCATAATGTCATCATATTGTGTTGGATGCTGGAAAGTCGTAGCATGTCCTTTAAGAGCAGGTCTCAACCCTTCGAGAAACCTCTTAACTCTTTTCTCCTCGGTGTCTATCAAGTCCAAAGCAAACCAAGAGAGCTAGCTGAAAACATGTACGTACTCCACAACTGTAATGGAGTTCTGCTGTAGAGTGAGAAACTCGGCTTTTTTCTTACAGGCCACATGTTATGGAATAAACTTCTTCCTGAATTGCCTCTTGGAAACTTCCCACAATGTAGCATCTGGCATGGCCCTAATCTGATCCTAGATACTCTTCCACCATGTGTCTGTGATATCTCTAAACATGAATGCCGTGAGGACTACTTGTTACCTTAGTTTACAAATCAGTGTATCAAAAACGTTCTCTGTATGAACGAACCATCCATCAGTTTGTAACAGATCCGCTCGTCCCGTAAACTCCATTGCTCCTTTCTTTCGAAACTTCTCATATAAGGAATTAGGGTCCCCAGGCTAATTTTGACTTTCCAAAAGAGTGGCCAACAATATTTGCATAGCTGCTTGATTTGCAGTACTGGCAACCAATTGATGCATCAGCATCATAAATCGCTCCTCCGTGTTATAAGTAGGATGAGGAGGGGGTGGTGGTGGAAGATCCACACCCTCTAATTCAACGTCATTGCGCCCGTTACCGCCTGAACTATTGTTCGTACCTAACCCAGACGCCGTTTATCTGCAATTATAATGGTAGTTAGTCATATAGATATTGTATGAATACAAGGCAAGTGATGATCTTGATGCAAAAATTCAACCCCCAATTAGACCTAACGGAACGTCACCATGTTTCCTAAAGTTGCTAAGTCTTTTAATTGACTTCTTAGTTGCTCTGCTACCATTACTAACGTATGTCACGCCCCGATCTTGGGAATTGGGGATTAGAGTGGGCCCCCAGGGTGTGAATACGTAATCTCGTAGTATTCCGTGCCATTGCGAAGATATGCACGAATTCCGACAAGGGAGATTCCACAAGAATGTGTGAGGTATGACCAACAACACGTAGATTAAAATTCAACATAAAGTGGACACCTGTGAAATACCTCTGTAATGATCATAAGCAGAACATAGAAGAGCATATATTACCAACATATAGATATATATAACTTAAGTCCTTTAATTACACATTCCCGCACATACAATTCCAAAAAACTAAAACATGTCATGTACACAAGGTCCACTTTAAACATCTCCATGCAAAAGACCATAGTCACAACTGATTCACCTAACTAAACCATTGGACGCTCTCCATAGGACGAGTAATAAAAGACATCGTCATCCTTCTACTATTCTATACCCCGAGGTACCATTGGGGCACCATCTGGGGACGCGTCAACAACCGAGTTGGGGTTTGGCTCTGTACCTGTAACACCAAGGGTAGCACTATTAACACAACGGTTAAGCAAATATAGAGATACGTAAGACCAGCATGCTGTACCAAATGAATTAAGACATATATGGATTAAAAAAATGCAATAAACATAAACTAAGCATATTGTGCAGGAGTAATCATGAGTAACGAATTATAAACAAGATATCATGCATGCTAGTTGGTAACCACGAGGCTAAATTCTCCCAAAATAGTGTATATCATCTAGAGGGAACATACATATGGGTCGCTAGGGGATTAGACTAGCTTCCTGAGGAGCGCCGACAACTCCTCCGGGGACTACTGCAGTAGTGACATAAAAATACCCAAATCAGTCCCATCGAACCTAGTAAGGGCATAGCTAAGGGGTGCCGACTCAACGTACCAAGACCGACTCAAATTCATATCTTTTATATATTCAGTTATACTTGTCATATCATACATACTAGGAGTTCGGTCTTGAAATTACACTCATTCATTCATTCATATCTGATAATCAATTCATGCATACTTAATAGAGCTACATCAAGTTGAAGGCATGGTTTCTTAACAATATGAATGCATTTAGATTGAGTAAACATCAAGGATAATTACTAGCCAACCCTATGTTAGATAATCCGTGATCCTGAGGGCATTCAACATGATGTAATCATAAAACGTCCAATGCTATCGTGTTACCAAGTCTTGGCGTTACATTGTATACGTAAAAAACACCGCTTCCTATGCCAACACCCATGACGTGCCATTGGGAATTCATCCGGAAGATCGAAGGGGATAAGTGACAGCTCTACACTCATCCTCCTTATCATGTAATCACCATTGGGCTAATTTAGTTGGGAAGAATGTACCATCATTAAGGACCTACAAGGTCATTGGAAATCCCTAAGTCCCTAAGTTCATAGTGTTCTTACGAATTAGCTGTATACATATTACGGCTTAGCCGAGTGGCTTAGGTATTCTCCTTAATTCCATGTGCATTTACGGCTCAACCATATGTTAGCCTACGGCCTAGCCGAGCTAAGCCAACCACTAGGTACGGCTTAGCCGTAGTGCATTCCACGGTGTAGCCGTAGGTAAGCTATAGAAAGGAATTGGATTTCCACGTTCTCGAGAAAGTTCGCTGTAAAATAGCTTACAGCTTGGTCACTGCATGGGCACGGCTTAGCCATAGCTCATTCCATGACTTAGCCGAGGGTCAGTCGTAGTATAAAAACGAATTGTGTCAGTCTCGGGACTTTGAGCCGTAAACACTTACAGCTTAGCCGTGGCTTCACCTTAAGCTTCAGAAATTCTGAAGTTCGTTTTGAAGCTCAATTTCAGTACTGAATTCTGAATGAAGGGATTATAGTGAGTTCCTATGGCTTCAAAATGTCCCTAAGAGTTATTCAATACTCACACACACTCCCATTCCATATTCACACTCTAACCCATTCAATACCACATGTGTACACACTTAAAACAAAGGGTAAAAGATCTGTAACTTGAGATTGAAAGAATAAATCCAAGAATCAACAACTTGAACACACATGTGACATATATGTGCTCTAATACTTGCCTTACACAGTGCTTGACCCTATTTGACTTTTCCTTGATGTGTAGAGAAAGAAAACCTCAGTACAAGATGGATTCTCTGCAAGTAAGACATGCAATGGGTGATTCTTGTATAAAATGCATGCATGTCATTCTTGTGAATCCCCCTTGACTCTAGCAAACCCAAAAGAATGAAATGGAGGTAAGTCTTCACCTTATATGGCTATAGTTTGAAGAATGGAATGCTTCCAAGGAGAAAATACACAAGAGAATAAGAAGAAGATGAAGGATGGAGGCTCCCACTAATGCATGCAAGACTTCATTCCTTGTTTACAACTTCACTAGTAGAGGGAGATCAAGAAGGAGAGAATGAAAAGAAGTGGCTCCAACGTACAAAAGGAAACAGGGAAAGAAAAGACTTTGGCTTCTCTTAACTTATATTTCTGTGGTTTACATGCAAATCCAAGTATTCGGGATATTTACAATTTAAGTCAAATGGCCTCAATTGGGCCAGGATAAGTCCGAATCAAGTTGAGATCTACACAAAGAATTACACAAGGTGTGATTAATGAGATGTCAATATGATGCATGAACAAATTACAAAAAGAGTTCTCAACTACTTAGGTAAGGTTCGAATCCGACCTAACTACCTATCCAAGACCCAAGCCCAAAGAGTTTGAGTTAAATTAGCTTTAACAAGGTTTAATTAATATAAAATAGGATTAATTAGTATAAATCGAGATCAGTGGGAATCAGGACCTTATACTTTCTCTCTCACACTTTCCACCCTTCCCACTTCACGACCAACCACCATTCAAGGCTTCCCACTGTCGTAGCTCCACCTTCTTCATTTTCTTCGCATCACCCTCACCTCGTGGTTACCTTCCTCAAGTTTCTTCTTCTCCAATCTAACCCTAGGTAAGCTCTAAACTTTCCCATAGCTTTGGCTTTTTTATTCTTAAGCTTAGGATGATTCTAGAATGCTCATTAGGCTCTCCTTTTACCAATTTGTAGGTAGCTTTTGTGTGTCTTTTGGTTTCCCTTGGATTTGGAGCTTTGGTAGGAATTTTGGAGAGCTAAGGCATCACCCATTCTGCATTTACATCTAGGGCAAGAACATAGTCATCTTACATTAATAATATGCATGTTGTATTACTTGATTATAGCATCTTTTATACTCATTGTCCCCATATGCTCATTGTCTCCATTTTAATGGATTATGCTTAAATCTAGGGTGTGTAATGAATGGAATGAATGGTGTTGGATAAAGAGCTGTAAATGAGTAAATGTGTAGTGTGCATGGGTCTTTTTGCTACAAGTTTTATATGGGACTGAAAGAGGATGAATTCCCCCAGAATTCCACAAAAACAGGTCCCCTTGTTACGGAGCACGCTGGTGGGGTTTTCTTGGCCAATTCTGTGGGGCCCTTTCCAATGCCATCTGAGTACTTTTAACAGAATGTAAGTAAGGGACGTTGGGAGAAAGCAGTTTCTCCTCACTATTGGTATGGTTCGTGTACGATGTACATCTTACCCACACTCGATTGATACAAGGATTGGGTCTATGCACCAAGGGGTTTTGGCAGCAAACAACGTAACCTTACATCACCCGTAGTTCACGTAGGGATGACGGGTATGCGAATTGTGCTCATAATATAGGAGTTTGGCTTATGAATTCACCTTGGCCTTTGGTCTTACATTATTGCATTGTTTTTGTTTTCGAGAGATGTACCCCTGCGTTGTCTGGGATCATGTTGAGGTTTGGCTTGTGTTGATCTCCAAAAGGGCTACTTATATTGTTTTGTGTTATGAATTAGCAAATCAAAGTATCCCCTCAATGTATTGGTATTGTTCATACCTTGTTGGCCTGCCCTTCACAATTATCTAAGCTATGTTTGTCGAGCAACCACTAAGCCATGTTGTTTAGGTCTCGAAACAGGAACGGGCAAAGCTATATGAGACTATTTATAGGATTTGGTTATCGAACGACTGCAGTTGGTTTACACAGATGTACACTATGATGTATCGGACTGGATGCGAGGCTTCCTAACGTGAGCTTATCACTCATATCGGATAGGGCTTTAGCCTTATGAATCAGACAGGATGCTATGCATTCGAAGACAAATTTAATCCACCATAGTTGGACAATGTGCGCAGCATCCCAAGGCGGTATAAATCCCGTAAAGGTATCGATTAACTTGATACTCTGCTATTATGGATGTTTTTCATTTGGATACAACTGGTTTGGACTTCCATTCTTTCTCTATGTCTTTAATGCTTTCCTCACATGATCACAAAGTCTTTACTTACTTTGATATTGCATTTCGATTATGGATTATGTTTATTTGCCAGTTAACTATAGAAGTATGATGTTGTTGTACATGGTGCATAGGTACTTGGTGCATAGGTACTTTACCGAGGAGGAGACGCAGGTTGAAGCTCTTTAAGCACTTGAGCCACTTGATGAGGCCGAGTAATGTGCCAATGATGGCTTCGATGTCATCTAGACCCGTATGAGAGTGACTCGTCATATTTTGGGTTTCATTTTGACAAAATCTATTTTATTGGTTCAAGTTCTAGATGTTTTTATACTTAACTTTCATTTGTTTTATCTGTTAGGAAAAGTAGTGCAACAGAAATTACCCACGATCGACGGATCAACCACGATGAACACAAGCAATCGCACCATCAAGCAATCACACACATGAACACAGTAATTTTATGTGGTTTGGTAACCTTGCCTACATTCACGAAAGAGAGAACTCATCTATCATGATCCTATTTCAATCCCCTTAAAATCTAGGGTTACAATACATCAATATATATAGTTTCTGCTATCTTGGCCAACAAAAAAACCTATACATAATGACTAAAATACCCCTAATCCTGAACCTCGGTTCTAGCTAAACCAAACAACCGATCCTGCTAAACTAGAATACAAGACAAAACCCAACAATCTCCACCTTGGCTTGGATTCCGCAAATCCTTAGACCCACCTTGAGATACCTAGGAATATCTTCACGCACCTTACTGAATGGTACATCACTACACCGATGGCGCAGTTTTTTCTATTCAACACTCAATATGTTGAACCAGCACTTCACTTACCTCGCTAAAAGGTACGCCTCCACACATGCTACAACTAAGGGTGGCACCTGCATACCCTAACCTGGATGCACAGACAATCTCAATATTGTCTAATGTTGATCAAGTCCAAACCAACTTAAGACTTCCCACAATTGCCTCCTTTGAGCTCAACACCCTCCTCTTGAACCTCCGAAATGCTCTTCATTTGCTACCACATATATGCATTCTTGCAACACAATGAACCTAACTTCTATCCATTAAGACAAAACTAAAGACCTCCCCAAATTATCTCACTGGTACCTGTGAATCCTTCCTTCTATCTCCATCCCGACGTTCTTTCCGTCAAATCTACAACTATCCTGTTTTAGCCTATTCTGGTGGATTGGGCAAAGAACATGCATGTTAGGAATGACCCGATGCTTAACTGGTTTACTCCGACCTAAACAAGACTACATTTTCTGAGAGAATCATCTCCGTTCAGGTCTTCTTAAATTTCTGTTAGATGATATCATCAAAGACCCATTAATCCATCTTTAAATGATCTCACCGCATCTAACTCCACCTAAACCACAGATCTCCTACCCTGCTATTTGATGTCTCTTTCACTGCTCCACCTGAAAAAGTATCCCTTATCAACCGTAGAGACTTCTAATCATCTCAACCTCCATGATGACCAATGTTCAATTTTCCACCTTTGTAACTCCACCCGCTACAGTACACTTGTAGCATTTAAAGTCTAAGGCACCCAAAGGAAATCCAATTTCTTGGTAAACCGAGAACATATATCACATCTGCCAGGATTCGAATAACATCGTCATACACCTGGATCTCTACTGCTCTTATCTCAAATGCTTATCAATTTGCATTCTCCCCATAAGAACAGATCCATCAACAATGAGAGTTATTTGCATCAAACCAATCTCTACGCAAACACATGAGAAAAAGAGTCTGAATCCCAAAACCATGAATCATTAACCTGATCCATACCTGTAGTGACCAAAAGAGATTCCCCGTCATCTGAATCCGAGCTTTCTTACACACTACCTCTTTCTGATTCTGATTTTTTTGCTTTTCTTCCACTTTGGCATGTCAATCCTTCCCAATCCCTTCTACGTGGATCTAAGCTTCTCATCAAAGTACTCGGAGCAATATTCTATTCATGACATCAAGTTACACTTTTTAATCATTGTTACATCACGGAGGCTAATACTCTTTCCTACCAATCTTTGAAGTTGTTTCTCCATCAAACACTTCAATCTAGCCCATAATGCTTGAATCCATTGCTATCATCGTGAATATGTCAGTTGTTTAGTTGCCAATTTTCTATCCATCAAACTTTCAATATCTTTTATTTCCCTCGTAGATCTCGTCACCGCAAGCAAGCTGGAAGAAACGGATCTGAAATCTAACTCCAGATGGCTTCAATATCCCAAAAATTGTTTTCCGCACTCCAATTGGTCAAACCTTCTTTTTGACTGTTGAAATGCCCATCTTCTTCCACATATCCGTAGATCTCCTCACAATGAGTCCGTAAGCACAAGCGGATCTCTGATCAAACATTAAACGATCAAGATATCACAGAAACAATTTCAATTATTGAATCTGGTCAAACAGCCTTTGAACCGACCTCCTCCGCTAGGCTGGGCTTCTCTGCGTAATGGGTCAGGTCCTATCTGACTTGACCTGGCCCTGATCCGACCTAAGCTTTGCTACAACTGGGTCAGGTTCAACCCGAACTTGACCCAACCTAAAACCGAACTGCACCTGTAAGGGGTTCAGGTCAACCCAACCTAACCTAAGTCCGACCTTGCAAAACGCAGGCCTCTCCTTCCCTCTTCCTGTTTCGATCTGTAATAAAAGGCAGAACCCCAGGCCAAACCCCTTCTCTGCTCAGGCAATAATGGCTGGAAACTGGCGGCGGATATGGACTGCTGTAGCGACGAGGTCACCCCGGCGACAGCTAGCATGGGACGGTGCAAATTCTAGCAAGCTACAGTGCGTGGATCTTCTTCTTTCTTCGGCTCCAACGGAGAGACAATAGCACTAGTGACTTGCACCGGCGATAGTATGAACGATTACTATGGACTCTTTTTCTCCTAAAAGAGGCTGCTGAAAATCAGTGAGCCCAGGTAGCCCTCTTTTCCAATCCAGTCAAGGCGATTTCCATCTTCTGCGCAGTCACTACAACAAAGTACGAATCCGTTGCAACAGGGTTTCATCTTCAATCTCCTCTTCTCCATTCTGTATCTGCAATCCACAACAAAGAACCAGATCACAAAACCCTCTTATCTGCAGCTGTGAATCGAAAAACCCCCTGCTCCATTGTGGTTAACCGAGAGCCCAGATACTCAGTACGCAAAGAACCATTGTGTTCTTTGATCCTCTGCAAACCTGATCCAAGAACCCAAACGTCCTCTTCTTCTAAAGCAGATCCGATCAATAAATCGTAATGCTCAAGTGATCTCCACCTCGCTCTGATACCACTTGTTGGAAAAAGCGGCGCTACGGAAATTACCCGCGATCGATGGATTAACCATGATGAACATAAGCAATTATACCATCAAGCAATCACACACATAAACACAATAATTTTATGTGGTATGGCAACTTTGCCTATGTCTACGGAGAAAAGAACTCATCTATCATGATCCCATCTTAATCCCCCCAGGATCTAGGGTTACAGTACATCAATATATATAGTTTCCGCTTTTTGGCAAACAAGAAAACCCATACATAATGACTAAATGACTCTAACTCTAAACCTCAGTTTTGGCTAAACCAAATAACCGATCCGAATAAACTGGAATACAAGACAAAACGCAATATTATCTTGCAACTTGAAATAATAAATCCAATTTCTTTTGATGTGCAAGTCTGATTAGTTGAATGATGATATCAATTGCTAGAATGAGCTGCCGTAGGTATTGGTATTTGTTAACAGTTACAGACTTAGCACAGATCTAAGATCCTATTTGGGATTCAATTAGGAGCCACGTTTTACTTTAAACATGAAAAATTTTAAATTGACCCTAATCTCACGTTAACCCCCTTTTCACTTTGGGGGACATGACAATTTTATTACTTAAAATGAAAGGTAATCAATAGCTCTTTCCAAGTTGACATGTTGTAAATATATTTTGGTTCAGTGACTATTTATTTATCTAAATCAAATTTTTGGAATTTAAAGACTTCAAGAAATGACAATTGGGATGTCCCAATGGTTGGTGCCATAATTCTCTGGAGCTTTCCCTGCATTTACTGCGACGAGAGCAACTTCTGCTTTGTTATTCATTGCTTACAAGTTCCCTTTCCTACTTCGTCTCGCTAGAACTTTCCCTATTTCGCGGTCCTTGATAGAAAATGTTGAGTCAGTAAACTCACATATGCATACAATGTCCTTAGCCAATTGTGAACTGATACTAGGTTCTTTTTAATTTTAGGTACCTCCAATACATCATTCAGTTTAATATTCTTAAGTTGTATACAATCATCAACATGAGAAATCTTTTGCCGCGATCCATCTCCAACCATGATATTTTTTGAAACACCATAAGATTTCAAGTTGACGAGGGTACCTGGATCGTTTGTTATGTGAGAGCTAGCTCCGGTATCCACATATATTCTTGGATCGATTTATTCAGTATTTAGTGCTTGTGGAATGTCATGTTGCGACTGATAGGAAAAGCCCATCTGTTCCAACATTTTACTGCAGAATGGCCTCTTCCATTACAAATTTGACAATAAACAGGGGACCTTCCACGATAATAATTTGATGCAGTCTCGGTTGGTTGGGCTAAGTTCTTTGGCGTGTTAGAAGTAGACTATTGATTGGTGTTGAAATTAACGACATTTTTTGAAGGTGTTGATGGGTTGAAAATTAGATTTTAGTCATCAGAATTTTGATAGTCTTGAACATTATAATTTAATTTACTGAATTATACCCATTGTTCTTGGCTGGTCGTTGCTGATAATGTTGGCTTGCTGGGTAGAAGCCACGACCCTTCGAATTAAAACTACTGTTGTAGTTTCCTCTTCCCCCTTGACCGAAACATCTACCTCGTCCTCCATTTAGACAACTAGCAAAGAATACCATGTTTGGGTCAGGTTGTGGTGTCTCAGCTGTAATTTTTTTCATGCGCATGTCATAGCTTTGAAAAACTATGACAAACTGTGAGTAGGACGTAGAAGGGGGCTTTGCCAACATACAGGTAACTAGAACATTGAAGTTATGTCCATCTCCTCTTGAAAAGTCAATAACCATGTCATCATCGGGCACAAGCTTTTGAATCACAGCCTCCCCATCAAATATCTTTTTGAATGATTTCAAATAATCAGACAAGGCCCGAGATGTGAGTTTCAGATCCTGCAACTGTTGCTTCAATCCAATTTCTCTATCTTTTGTGGCTTGGAGAAGATTTTTTTCAAGTGCACTCCATATTTCCTGGGCTATACTATAACCTACTATGTAATATAATGCCTCTTCAAAAATGGTATCTAATATTCATCTTCTGAGGAGGAGATCCTAATCCTTCCAAGTTACGAACTGTGGATTTGGCACTGTTTCTCCTTTTTCATTCAGCATAGTCTCAACTGGTGGCTACCCTATGAGATAAGATTTCACACCAAGGCTCTGAATGAGTGGAAATTTATGTGCTTTCCAAATGAGATAATTGATTGAATTTAATTTCACTGATACTATGTTGATCAGGTGATGAATTGAATTTACAGACAAGGTGACAGTGAAACCGCCATTAAGAAGAGGTCTTCAAATAGATAATGAAGAAGTTTCTAGAGGAACAGGGCTGCCGTGATAGAGACGAGGATTGTTGTATCACAAGCCTGACTCTGATACCGTATAAGAAAATAAAGAGAAATATGTAGATCAGTAGACAAAAGATCCAAGCATTCACTATTTTGAATGAAAATTCACCGTACAGAGGTTCTTTCATTCAGCCCTTTCTATACTGTTTTCTACAACAGATTTTCACAATTGTGACGTACGTGTATGTTGCACAAGCACTGCTCTTCCTTGACTTTCTTGGCTCCTTAACAGTTTTCCTCATCTCCTCTAACAAATGAGTGTGGGTTGGTCTCCTTTTGACTGAGCTGATGCTAATTTATCTGAGTGGGCTAACAAAATACTTAGGTTGGTTGTCTTTGGGTGTTCATCAGATGACCTATAACCTTCAACAGGCAGGAAGGTTCTAAAAATAGATGGGTGTTCAAGTTAAAGAAAGATAACAATGGAAAACTGGTGAAGCATAAAGCATGATTTTTTATTAAAGGTTTTGCACAGATGAAGGATATTCACTTCAATGAGGTTTTCTCACTGGTTGTGAAAATGGCTTATGTCAGGATTATCTTGAGTCTAGCCGCTAGCGTGGACCTTGAACTTGAGAAAATGAACATGAAGATTGTGTTTCTTTACGATGACTTAAAAGAAAATATTTGCATGACTCAACCAAAAAGGTTTGAGGTAAAAGGAAGAGAACAAATGGTTTGCAAGTTGAAAAATAGTCTTTATAGGCTTGAACAAATGCTAAGAGAATGTTGTTAAACTGCAGATCCAAGTATTTATGTTCATTAGTTTACTAATGGCTGATTTATCATCCTTCCTTTATAAATAGATGATATGTTGATAGTTTGACAAGATAGTAAGATGATTGGGAGTTTGAGAAGGAGATGTCAAGGACATCTACATAAAAGACTTGGGTCACGCACGAACATTATTAGGCATGTAAATACATAGTGATAGGAATGTGAAGAAGCTATAGTTGTCAAAGGAGAAATATGTTAAATTGGCGCTTCAAAGGTTTTACATGAAGAACGTTAAGCCAGTTAACATGCATCTAGCCAATCACCTCAGGTTCATTGAGAGATCATGTCCTACATAGATGAAGAAAATAAATCGATAGCATATGCTCCTTGCCCCTCTATTGTGGGGAGCTATGAAGCATGGACACTCCTAAATGGTCCCCATGTCCGTGTTGGACATGTATCAGACACAAACACGACTCCAACATGCCAGGACACATGTCCGACAAGCCAAAAATGTATCTTGAAATTTTTTTCTTTTAATTTCGAACATGACATGAACACGGGGTGGACGCGAAGGGACACGTGGACACGCAGGACTAAAATATAATAAAAATGAGCTAAATTTGGGTTAAAATTAGAAAAAAAAAAAGGAAGGGGGTAAATGTAATTTTTTAAAACTTATAAGTCATAACCCTAATGCTTTGCTATTCACTCTTTACTTGTGAAAGTCAAAAGGGGGAATTGGCAACAGCTGTGAAACAGAGATGAAGAAGAAGAAAAGGGTGAATCAGCAGTGGCTGTGAAACAGAGATGAAGAAGAAGAAAAAGAAGAAAAAACTATGTGATAGCGTGAGGAAGGAAGAAGTAATCTATGTGGAAGATCTGAGCGTAAGGAAGATCTGTGCATGGAAGAAGGAGGAGGAGGAGGAAAAGGTAATGTTAGTTTTTTTTTTTTTTTTTTTTTTGCTACTGTTTTTTTTTTTTTTTTTTTTTTTGCAGTGCTTTGTGTTGCTGCTGTTTTCTTTCTTCTTTTTTCTTAACCATTGTTGTTTTTTCTTCCATCTGACCATTGAACTGTTGCTGCTGCTTTTTTTCTTTCTTTTTTTTTAAAAACTGCTATTTTCTTTTTCTTTTTTTCTTCCATCTAATTGCCGCTACTGCTATTTTTCTTTGGTGCTATTGCCCTTTTTTATTGATGTTTTTTTTCCCCATGGGATTCCTATGTTGTTACTGCACCTGTTGCTGTTTTCAGTGCTTTTTTTTTTAATGGGACTGCTGTGCTGTTGCTATTTTTTTTTTCAATGCTGTTGTTTTTCTTTTTTCCTGTTGTTTTCTTTCTTCTTTGTTTTCGAACTGCTACTGCTGCTTTTTTTTTTCAGTTCTGTTGTTTTTTTTTTCCAGTATTAATTATGTTTTTTCTTTATTAATTGTGACATTATGCTTCTTAATCTGGCTAAAAATATAACTATTCTTTAATTTTATGATTATATATAAAAATATATTTTTATTATTTGCTATGTCCTAATCATGTCCGTATCCTACTTTTTTAGGATTTACTGTATCGCCATGTCCGTGTCATGTCGTATCCATGTCCCATGTCTATGTCTGTGCTTCATAGGTGGGGAGTATTATGCATGCCATGCTATATGCACACGGCCAAACATTTCTCATGCAAAGGGTTTAGTAAGTAAGTTTCTTTCTAATCTGGGAAAAGAGAATTGAGAAACAGTGAAGTGGATCTTCATGTATTTAGGAGGTAATCCAAGTTGTGCTTGTTTTTCGGAGGCTCAAAACCCGTGGTGGAAATTTTTACAAATACTGATTTTAAATGCAATTTTGATCATTGGTTATCATATTCTAGTTATTTATCTACTTTTGTAGGGGGAGCTATCCCCTGGCAATTTAAGTTGCAAAACTCCACAACATTATCTACAACTAAAGTGGAATACACAACTACTAATGAAATAGGGAAGGAAATGCTTTAGTTGAAAAGATTGCTTCAAGGACTAGCTTTATAGCAAGCAAAGTATGTAGTATACTAAGATAGTTAGGTACTATGGATCTCAGCAAGAATGCTATATACCATGCCCGCACAAAGCACATTGATGTTCGATACCATTGTATTCATGAAGTCATTGAAAAGAACTTTATGCAGATTGAGAAGATTTACAACGAAAAGAATCCTTCGAACATGTTGATAAAGATCGTGTATAAGGAAAAGTTGAAGTGGTGTTTAGAGTTGGCAAAACTGAACTTCCAGTGAGGGGGCTCGGGAGGCATTTTCACCATGGTCTAGATGGGGTATTATTAGCAAAGTGGATTTAGGGTCATGGGCATTTTGATAACTGTGGTGGGACTTTCTTGTTGACAAAGATAAGATTTCTTAAGAGGCCAAGAAAGAGTGGATTATACATTGATGTAGAGCTTGTTTGGCAGCTCTACTCTTTTTCTCACAGACCCATCGAAAATAGAGCTATTAAAAAAAGAGCTAAACAAAGAAAAGGCTAAAATAAAAAAATGTGTTTGGTAATGCACGGATCCATTTTAAATAGACTGTTTGGTATACCCTCTATTTGCTTATTTTTAGACGGCTTGCCTCTTATTTAGAAGGGTAGTTTATGTCATTATGTAAAACAAAACAAACTCATATACATGTTTTCCCCCTCCATATATCATTCAGGAACACATGCAATATGGACCATAGAGATTACATTCAACATATCATTGAAAAACATATTAAATTAAGGGGCTCGGGCATGAAGTTTACGGCCCGTGTCACTGTTTGCTAAATTGAAGATGCCGCTCAATTTGAGTGAAGATGATTACTTGCTAGTGAGTCGTGGATGACATTCTGCAACAAGAACATATCTCATTGAAACACAATCAAAAGCTCACTTTCATTGAGATATTTATTCATGTAGACAACTACCACAATGAACTTGACATCCGGGGGACTAGGAAATAAAATAAAAACTCCTAATCAGCTATAGAAGTAGTCCCTCTAATTCTGTAGCAGTAGAGTGAGGACCTGTACTGACTGACTTCATTTTCTTGCTCAACTTAATGATGCACTTAGACGAAAATGCACAAGAAGCCAAAGGATGACGCATCACCAAATGAACCATCTTTTCTATTGTAAATCTTTCTCTCAAAGGGGATTTAACTTGATCCTTAATTACCATTTGAATTTTCTTCTGAAATACGAACACATTGATAGAAGCATGCAGAGCAATCATCTCCAAAAGTGAACATGCTCCATTATAGAAATCATAACTGTGAACTTTAGCCCCTAATTCAAGATCTCCCTTTTTTTACCACAAAATTCTGACCAAGAATGGTGAAAATTGAGTAACAGATAGTCTTCATCCTTCTTTAGATTCCTTGTCCTCAACAATTTGAGGAGGAGAGATAGGCTCAAAAGAGGGAGATTCCATTTACTCTCAATATTATTTGGGACATGAATACCCAAGTACATGCCCTGGTCTTCTACAAGCTTTTTCTGAAAATGCAAGCATTCCCCCCAAATATACCAAATAAATGCATTGAATAGAAGCTTACAAAGAGTAATAAGCCCTTTCGAACTTTGGTCCACCCAAAGTAAAGTAGATTGAATAAGTTCTATAGTAGAAGAGCATGGAACTGGCTGCAACAAGATCATATGAAGCTCTCCTTGCCAAAGCTACAGATAAAGAACAATAAAAACAAATGCTCTTGGTCTTCCCAAGTGGAAGGACAAAGCACGGTCTTCCCAAGTGGAAGGACAGAGCACGGTTGAGAATTCCTTGAGATAAGAAATTCTTTAGTTTTAAGGCGGCCCAAGAATCCCATCTAAGCACAAATAGACAATTTCTTTATGCGTCCCTTAAACCAACATAATCCCCCCAAGTGATGGCCCTTTGAGAATCCAAACAGAGAAAAGGGAAAATGAAAGAAATTAGGATTTGAGAAGAAGAGAATACGCCCAATCATCTGAACCCTTTCCATCCATAAACCTCAATAGCACAATCCCAAACCCACACAAAATAAAACTCCTAGAAATTCCAAACCCTAGGACTCCTTCCATCCTTAAGAGCCTTAATCGAAACCCACCTTTGTACTCTATCATTGAAAGAAAAAATAAAGAGAAAGAGAGATCAAGAAGAAGCATACCTACTATGACATGTTCCTTTCTCCTTTCTTTGTTGTTTCGAGTTCCTGTTTCTCTCTACTCTCCAAACAAAACAAGGGTTCTTCCTGCTCCTCTCTATTCTCCAAACGAAATAAGAGAGAAAAGGTTGAAACGTGAGGTATATTCAAAGGACATTCGGTGCCAATAAAACAACATCTAAGGGTAGTTTGGCCATAAAAATTACCTCCGCTTCTATATTTTTAAGACCCAAAACCTCTATTTCTCAGCTGCTGGATATGAGAGTATTTGAGTTTTAGAGGATTTGCCTCTAAATCTCTAAATTGTGTAGAGAAAATTTTTTTTTATCCAACAGTCTAATTTTTCAAACCTCTATCCGCTTTAGAAATTTAGAGGAGTAGAGGGTCAAAATAGAGATGCCAAACAGGGGCGTAATATGTAACTGAAATCATATTGTGGAGAACCTAGTAAAAATTAGTTTCTTGTGCAAATAGGCGAGTTTGCCGAACCACGTAAATCTCTATATGTGATTTTCTCCTTGTGTGGTTTGTTGATTGTTGATCACGGTTTATTCACGCTTCCGTACACACGCACACAACAATAAGATAAATGAGTGATAGTAATTTAGTAAAAGAATATAGATGGCGAAAGAGAATTAGATGAGAGTAATAACAATAAAGCCATACACCAAAAGATATCTCATATGCAAGTGCATGCATAGATTTGTCATCATAAAAATATTTGATTTCTTCCGCTTCCTCCAAAAGATATTAGTGAGGGAAGCATTGGGGTTTCCATGGATCGTTGGGTATTCATGTGTAGGTGTTTGGAACATCTTTATGGTTTCAATAACCTTAAGAAGTATTGAAACTATTATAGGTAGCCAATTTCGAACAATATTATTAACTTCATTTTTGTAGCTGATTCTTAATAAATAGAACTTTTTTTTTAATTCTAGGAGATTATGGGAAAAAGCCTCTCGCTTTTAAGGTATTTAAAAGATGGAAAGTTGACGGTGTGCTTGTAAGACAATCATTTTATCATGATCAATTGTCAATTGCTTATCCCACAAATTCACACGTGCCAATTTAAAGGTACAAAAGGACATCTCTCTCTAATTTTGACTAAGACTTGAAGATGAAATTTACAATTTTAAAAGGATTTTTATTATTGTTCAGAATAAATTAAAAGGAATTTCATTTTGATATTAGCCATTTATATGTTTTTATTATCGCTTACATATTTTTTGCTGGCCTAGGCTTAACAAGGCCTATTGTTGGCACAATTTTTTAGAAATTGGCTATTTGAACCGGAAAAAATGTCTCAATTGACTCACTCCAATTAAAAAAAAATGTGTGAAAATTTTCAAACACCCCCCACCCTTGACGCCAAACATGTAGGAAATCTGGAATAAGGAGAAGGGAGGAAGAGAGGGAGGAGAGTAGAGGAGAGGAAGAGGGAGGGGAGGGAGAGTGAGAGGGAGAGAAAGGAAAAAGTAGAGGAGGAGGAAGAGGGAGAGGCAGAGGGAGGGAAAACCGGCAGCTCCCTTTGCCGGAGCTGCTGACTGTTGCCGGAGTGGGAGGTAGGAAATGGGAGGAGAGAGGAGTGGGAGTTGAAGAAGGTGAGTGGAGAGAGAAGATGGTGGGGGTAGTTTAGGCATTTTTTAATTTTTTTTTAATGGGTGAGTTAAGAAATTTTTTGATTTCAAATAGAAAATCTCTTTTTTTTTTGTTAGTGCTTCCATATTTATTGGTTTTTATCAATAATACTTATTATAAAGCAAACACTAAAATTTTATACATATATATGGCCGGGCTTAACAGATGCCTCTGTTGCGAGTTCATATTTATTATTTACTGTACAAATGAATATAACTATCAATGTGAAAGTCGACACATCTTCTAGAGATGGGAATTTGTTGGAGGAACGGTCAATTACTAAAACAGGGCAGACATGAGAAGACATGACATGTTTGAGTTGGTCTGCCACTGGGGACCATGTTTTGGCAATGTATGGGACCCTTTAGGAATCTCTTGGTACTAGATTTCTATACAGAGAAAATGACACCCACATGGCTTCACCCAAATTATTCTCTAATACGAACCCACCAACCAATAGCTTTCACCTGCTCGTGACCCGCGAGGTTTCTTCCATTTTGTCGTTTGCTCGTGAAGTCTCTGCTCATTTTCTTCCCACTCACGCTAGACAGAGAACTCCCACCTTCATGTGAGGCCCACCTGATGATGGTTGGTTTGAACATAAAATTAGATGTAAGTGCAATCCCAAGCTCAATCTGATCAAATGATCTCAATTCTTAATTTTAAACTCTTGGGTTTTTATAAAGTTCAATTATTGGGTTTGGCAAGTCTACTTTCTGGGTTAATTATAAGATCTTGTTCTGTTCTTCATAAAGTAATATTTTCAAACCGACATGCATATCTAAGGTGTAATGACCCACCCTAAAGCCCAACTTAATATATTTAATGATGATTTTGACCAACATTATAATGTGTTTAACTTGTGTAGCACTTACATATTTACCTACGTAACTCTGTGACATGCATAACCATTACGCATGTATCATGTTTGTTTGTGCAAATTTACACATGTGGTCTGTAAATAAGGTCATTTACACACCAACATCTTTGCACCTCAATGAACACATGGTCTCATTGCAGAAGGTATTCGGAATGGATGAAAACATAGTGAAATTTTCTCATTTGGGGGGGGGGGGGGGGGGGGGGGGGGGGGGGGGTGTGAGTAAAGGCCTTTTCTCTTTTTTTTTTGGGCTCCATATTTGTAATCCAAATTTTCAATTTGGTTATTGAAATTATTAACCTAACGGCCTTCAAGTTGACTATTTTAAATATTCATAAATTTTGAATAACTATGAAATTGTTCCAACCTATATATATATATATATCTCTCTCTCTAAAGCTCTGGACTTTTGCACACACACCCAAATCCAATTCTTGATCCACCATTCAATGCATTTATGGTGAACATCAAAATGTAAAGTTTCATATCCTAATTCCTCACGCATATTGAGAACTTTGTGCAAAATGTCCAAGAAATTCAAACACGTCATTTACTCTAGTGAAAATTTTGATTTTGACAAATATAGTAGTCTGTTTCATATGAAGCCTATGCAATATTATGGCTTTAAATCAAAGCCTGGGATAATATGGCAAGGCTGATTTTTTAGCTCTACATACTTAAAGGAGGGGACCTTTCCGTTTGTTATGTCTACATTGATAGAAATACATCCGAGGCCCTACCAATTAGACTGCATACATGCAATATGCAGCATGCTCAGAGGATATTTTGTTCTTCTTTTTAAAAACGTAATAAAAATTAACGTGTTCAAGAAGGTATGGATATCTAAAGCTATAATGTATATATATATTTTTTACATGTTTGCCCCCCTTTTTATGTTACATGTTTCCCCCTAGGCCCTTACATTAGTTTTGAGGAGAATTTTCAATTTTCTCCCCCTCAATGTCATCACCACATGCTCTTGTGAAGCTTGGTGCTTATCTTAATCTACTCAGAGTTAAGTCCACTATTAGATGATCACATCTGAAATACTAGCTATTTTTTAGTGCAAGTAACTTCCATTAAAATGAAAACTTTCTTTAGCGCTAAACATTTCTCTCCATCTTATCAACTGCATGTGTTTGTTACCTAAAATAGCCATTTATCACTTTTTATCGGTGGGAATCTGAAACTGCACCCAATTGGAAAGACTGGTTTGGGAATCTATTAAACATAGATGCCCCCATTTGTGACAAATTGTGCAAGACACTGACAAGTGTGGCCCAAACCGGCTATTGAGAAAAACACTTTTTGGATTATAAAATATCGTGATATTTGTATCCAAAATTGGTATATACATATCATGTTGATATATATTCTATACCTCTACTAGTGAATTCACTTTGCTAGTAATGTGAGGTGAATGATCATTTACATTACAGAGACAGTAAAAGAAGACCAATGGTCAAGTTAAAAGGAATAATAATTAAAAAAGTACCTTTCTTTCTTTAAAAATAAAAAAGAAAAAAGTCAAATACTTTCTCGTGCATATCACTAAATGACAAAAAAGTCATCTTTTTTAAAATAAAAAAAGTTAAAAAATATTACATTCTCATCTCACCAAATGATAAAAGTCATCCATTTTTTATTTCATCCCTCTTCTTTTCTTCTCTTTTAGTTTGACCCTTCACTTTATTTCACTTTGCTTTGAAGTTACCAAACTGATAAGAGAGCAGTTGAAATAAAAATGTTTAAAGCTTGATATTCTTGGGCCACATCAGCATAATCTCTGGCACCACAATCCCTTTAAGGCAATAGAATTAAAAATTCTTCATCCTACTCTTGCAATAAAAAGAAAAAGAATTTTTTTACAAAAAAAAAAAAAAGGCCTCTGTTTTGCATTACCTCAAAAAAGCTCATATATATTTTACTAAGACCTCCTGACTAACAACCAAACAGTCCACAAATAGCTACTACCTTTAACTTCTTTCCAGGTTTTCTTCATTTGACCAATTTTTCTTTTCTTGAGTTAAAAGATACAACCCAATTTTTGTCCCCGTTATATCAAGGACAGTGACAACCGGTTACCTCCCCCGCTAGCAATTTTTATGACTCAAAACAGCTTATCACTCAAATGTAGGATGAATGATTGGATACTGCATCAGGTTTTCTATACCACTAATTTTTTGACCGAAAATCTTATCTATTATTTTTTTTTCATGTGTTAAAAATTGAATCCAATACGTTTTTTTTTTTTTTTGGTAGAAAGTGAATCCAACAATAGTTGGGCTGGGTCAAATCATTTTCAAGTTGGGATGACTGCTAATTCAATGGATCGTGCTTGTTGAAATGATAGATTGATCATAGGTAGGGCATTTATTTTTGCACCTAAAAGTTCATCAATTATTTAATGTATTACCTGACAAAATTGAACCAGCAGTAGGACGAGGGTCAAATTGGTTTATGCCAAAGTAAGTGCCAATTCGTAAGAGTAAGCTTGTTGAAAATGGTGGATTAATCAAAGGTGGGCCATTTAGTTTTCACATAAAAGTTCATCAATAATTTATGTGAATTACCTCTAATAATTGAATCCAATGGTTGGGCCAAGGCCATATCGATTTTAAGTTGGAATGACTACTAACTCAATGGACTAAGGGGTCGTTTGTCTTTTTTGTATAAGATGTGTAACTGCAAATTACATATGTAAATGTTTCATATGAAAACTTCACATATGTGCACTTTACACACATGTTTCAGTTTACATCGTTTGTCTATCGATGTCATTTTCATATCATTTACACATGCAATTCATTTTACTACGTTTGTTTGAATTACATGCGATAATGTAAGAAATTCATTTTGATAATAAAATCTAAATTCATTTTGATAATAAAATCTATGTATATACATAGATGTTATTCTTATTCCCAATGAAGGCCCCTCTCTTCCTATTACAAAGTAATAAAGAAGTGCATCCATGAATTTAACTTATTTCAATGTATAAAAGAATAAATTCATTTTATATTTCAATTCCATGCAAATAAACAAACTCGTCCTATGAAGTTCAATGATATTCTCATTCTTCAAAATCATGGAAAAAAATGTCCACCCATATAAAAATACATTTCAAAAAATGATATACATCTACTCATACGATATATATACAATTTAAAAAAATTTTCAAAGTACCCATACAAAATAAACACACATCATATATCCAAAATGAATTTTTCTCCATATGCAAAAAGTGAGAGAATTTCTACATTTCAATTCATTAAGCTCTCCTATTAGCATTAGCATCCCACATATCTGTTGATATTGCATCTCGTTGGTGATAAGTATATTGACTATTAGCTTCTTCATTGATCACTTCATTTTGACGATCATCGTTGTCTTCCACATCAAAAATATTCTTTCATAACGATGACACTCGTATAATTCATCCCCACTTGGATTTTTCATCATAATAAAGTTATGTAAGACAGTACATGCATTTACAATCTTAACTTGTGACTTGATAGGATAATTACGAGATATATGTGCTAAAATTGGAAACCATTTCTTCCATAACCTAAACGTTCTTTCAATAATATTTCTTAGCTTTACATGTTGAAGATTAAATAACTCACTAGGCATTCTAGAAGCCAATGCTTGAGATTCAAATTCCTTGAAATGATATCGTGTCCCACGATATGGTCCAATAAAACCTCGCCTATGACCATAACCAGCATCAACAAGAAAATGCTTTCTTATAATGATTAAATTTGACAAGTATCAATAAGATTGTAATATCCTTAACTAGTGGACAAAAATTAAAATTATTTCTTCAAATAAATATTTACCTTCTGGAACTTGAAGATTGTGGGCTCCCCTATTTTGGATAATGTCGGAAAGAACTATTTCCATCCCTTTGCCCAAGATGGATTTGTTCTATCAATATATCAGCTAATTGCTCATCTGTATCATCTGACCATGTGGTATTCTTCTTTTCCCTATTGCCACGCCAGAGGACGAACCAATATCAATGCACTCAACATCTCCATGACATTTTTCATTCTTCATTTCTATATAACATGAAGAAGTTATTAAAATTTTGATAAGATTCAAAATCCATGATATCAATAGTGAATGATGAAAGGAAGGAGGCAAGTTAGTTAAATATAAAAACAATAACTATGAGTTTTATAAGGTTAAATATGATCATATACAAGTAACATGCACATAAACCTATGTCAGGTTTGATTTCAAAATCAAGCTATTATCTACATGTACATAATAACTACAAAGGGTAGTAACTGATCATGATATCAAAAACCTATTCAGTAACAACAGCACTGCCACAAAATTCTCAACCAAGTGATAGCCTACACATTGATAGCCTACACATCTATCCAACTCCATCATGAGAACTACAGCCTATTGAAAAGCAATCAAGCAACATGCAAGTGTCCAATTCACAAAATCATGATATTTATAATAATTTAGAATAATTTATAGCAACCCATGTTCCTTGTTTATCAATTCAGATCAAGTTCTCCAAATTTCTACAAATTGAAGATAACCCTTCTTATATTTTCAATAACTCCAATAACAGGTTAACAATAAAAAACAATCTACTAAATCAGATCTCAACATCAAATAACACTATCAATATAAGAAAATGAAGAGAAAGCTGGGAAGAGAAAGAGAGAAAGGTCCAAATTTAATTGTTCAACTAATTGTTTAACAGATTACATCACCAAACATTCTACTCCATAAAAAATGGTAACTTCAAAATTCAAATAGAATGCCCAAGATGTCAGGTGTCTGAATGCTGATGCTTAAAGCATCAATTGATCCAGACTCTCTAAAAGCATGGCTTAAATTTTGGTGCATATGGGACATCTCATTCATCTATCCGTCCATTTGGCATGGTTGATGTTCGCGCTCAAAAAGATGCGAAAATGTGTAATGGATTCAAGTCCGACATTCATGCATTTTAAGCGTTAAGAAAAATAAGAATTAACTATAGTTCATCCTTAATTTTCCTTTTGTTTACATGGGTTCAAATGCTCTGACAGCAGGGATGTAGGTTGTTACATGTTTTGAAAAGTTTACAACCCCTCCCTCAATTCTCAGATGTGATCCAAATTTAGAAAATACATTAAAAGTATGAAAAAAAATGCAAAAGGAAGAAAACTAATGGAGTGACCTTGGGTCATGGTCACTAGCTTTTTGCCAGTGACTGTGGCTTATTGTCACTAGCAGACTATGGCTGAAAGACCACTGTTTTGCCTTCTAAATTGCATTGTTTTGTCTCTGTGACTTCTCCAAAGTGCTGAAGCATGCTTTTATAATCTTTGGGATGTTGAGTGACCATTGAGAAGATTAAATTCAACCATGAAATCAATCGAAACCTTTGTTGATCATCACTATTGTTTACGAACCATTTTTTTGTACGAGTCCGAAAAGGATACTGTATGAAGCCAAAGTTGTGTCATTCTGAACCTATTATTTTCAAGGAACAGAATAAGCCTAAAGAGGCTTGTTCACAACTCCCAAAATGGATAGAAACACCCCCACAAGTGAGAAAGAAAAAGAATCATTGTCATCCTTCGAAAGCTTGCCAGTACTTGAACATGGTCTTCTTTTTAAATAATACTCATATCCCCTTTCCTTCCCTTAACCGTCTCTCACCTTGAGTGACTGAGAAGAAGAAAAGGAAGTACTTTTGAGTGCTGGAAGATGCCTTGCTTGAAGAAAATGCCTTGCCTTTTCTTTGTCCGTGTGTATCTCTCTTTGTCTGTCTTTTCTTTTCAAAATGTAATCCCTTTTATAGACTGCCCAGGTGGTTTTAAGGAGTTCCAAGAGGTTAAAGGGAGGTTATGAGAGGTTGACTTCAAAAAGAAGTGGAGAAAACTGCCCAAAACTGCAGGAACTACTCTGTGGAAGTCAGTGACCACAGCGGCGGTCACTCCCAGGGCCTATTTTTTGGACTTTTGTGCATGCAACTTGTTTTAACCTATTTGGAGTTCAAACGATATCCAATCTTCACGAAACATTGGGCGATAGTTTTTTATAGTGTTTTGAGTGTGTCATAGAAATCTCAGCCCGTTTTGACCTTCCAAAGTTGGTCAACTCCGCATTGACTTTTTCATGAAAATGGACCCTTGTTTCAGTTGTTTGAGGCCCAAATTACCTCGGTTTGGTTTGAAACCTAGAGGGACTGATGTCAGGGGTACCTTAGAGTATTTATCCGAATTTCATACAGTTTGGGTTTAGGAAAGTAGGATTTTAAGCAGTGACCCATTTGTTGCATGTTCTAAGTCACTATTCATGACCTCACACTGTAGGTAGTTAGCTTGTTCTCTATCCAAATGACATTCAATTGATTTTAAACTTTACAAAATTCATTTTAAACATATTTTAAATCTCTGTTTAAGTTTCATCAGCTTTAGCTCATTGAAAATAGGATTTTGGGCAATGACCTCCACGGTTCGGGGGTCACTAACTTCTAAGCTGACATGCATTGGAAATAGGACCAAACGAAGTCCTTTTGACTCCAAAATTTGTAGAATATCTGTTGAGCATGACTGAAACTTTATGCCCAAATTTCATCAATTTTGGATGTCAGGAAGCAGGACTGCGGTCAGTGACCATTTGGCTTGGGGGTCACTGACCCAAAGTTAACATGTTCGAAGACTTTGGATCAAATGATGTCCGTTTGACCTGAAATTTTGTAGAGCTTCTCTTAGACATAATTTGAGCTTCATCTAGAATATTCAACTGATTTGATCTATATGAGGTGTCACTTTGCATAATGACCCCATGGAGCTTAATAGATTTCCATCTGAACTGAGTTTTGATCTGAATGATATCCGAATACTCTGAAATTTTGAAGGGTGATGTTTGAATGCATTTGAAGACATTCTCCTAAGTTTGAGTCTGCTTTGGCATGTAGAGGCATCAATTTCCCCAGCGACCCCAAAGAGGTGGCAAACAGTCACTGAAGCTTGATTTTGAGCTAAAATAAAATCCAGATACTTTAAAACCTTGAAACATCGTTCTCAAGCCTACTTTGGAGTTGCTAGAGGCTTGAATTTGTTTAGTGATCCTTGGATTTGAAACTTGGATTATTGCATTCCGAGCTCATCTGACAGTTTCTGAATTGAGTGTAGCAGTTGTAATTTTTTTTATGGGTCAACAAGTGCCCCCTCTAGGCGCAATGATTATAGCGTAATAATCATTGTGCCTCGAAATTGCCCATTTGTGGGAATGAGAAATGGCTTGATAAAAAGGATCTGTTAAGGCAGGTTGTAAGCCTAAACTTGAAATTTTGAAAATTTTGATAAAAAACATAAAGAGTTTGATAATAGAATTTGCCAAAAACATAAGAATTCTGAATATCTTTGCCCTATTTTCACAGATATCAATAGTAGCATCTCTGTGAAGACTGTGGGGAACACTTATAAAAGAATCCCTGAGGTGTTTAAAAAATTCAGAAGTCTATGAATTTTATTTGGATTTAAGCAATTCATCATGTAATAAATCTCATTGCTTAAATGATAGTGATAGTAGATGAGAAATGCCAAACTCATCTAAACTTGATCAAGGTCTGGACTCCACTAATTTTAATCAGGTTATGTCTATGGGAAAGAGAGTGATGTAGCAGTGACTTGAGCTTGAGGAGGATTAGGCAATGGGATCCACTAGTTCAAGTTTGCAATGACCGTGGGAATGAAAGAGACCAACAGTGACCATGGCCTATGTCTCCAAATAATGGCATTTCATCCAAGCTATGGCCATGGGAGATATAACTAGCAGCAGTCAATAGGGAAAACCCAATTTTGAACCAGCCATCAACTATGGACTTCACTACTCCATGCAGTAATGTCTGCAGGAAATGGAACTTGTATCGTGGACCCTACTCGACCATGCTGTGACCCAGAGTGGAGGATTGTAAACCATGGACTTCAGAAAAAGATTGAGAAAGTGGGCCATGAGATAATGGGTCCTGGGTTCTCTTGATCATTACATTGGTGATTGTGGGAGTTTGCAGTGAATCCTCATGTCCCATGCTATATAAAACTCGTGCCTCGATTTTCCCTTCATTCTATTGCTTTCAAAGCTTCTGATTTGTGATCGAGAGCAAAAAGGGACAACACACCATGGGTCCCACTATTCATCTCTATTTGTGAGCAAAAAGAAGACCACTGGTGGCTGTGGAAGAGAGAAGCAGTTGTGTTTATGAAAACGTACGCATCCTGGGCTATTGTGAGAGGATGCCTCCATTCCAAGCAGTGGGCTCCACTGCTTAAGACAACAGTGGCCGTGAGAATGAGAGTCGAGATATTAGTGGTCATGGGCTCAAGGAGAGCCAGGTAGTGGGTCCACTGGTTCCAGACATTTTGATCGAGCAAATTTAGCGGGAGAAGAAGACTTGGTCTCCACGCCATGGGCCCCATTTGCTCAAGAAAGCAATGACTGTGAGGACTTGAAGAAGTCCCGTGCCTGTGTGAACTAATGGGCAAGTCTGGACTCATTCTTTTAAAAGAGCAAGTTCGCTCTTTTTTTCCTCGACACATCTTCCCTCTGCTTGTTTAAATTGGGAAAGAAATAGAGAAACAGAGAGATCAGAGCACCCATCTTCTCAGTTTTTACTTCTTCTCTGATTTCCAACTGGACTTCGAGTTCTTCCAACTGCTCAAGCATTTTTCCATGGCAAGTATGCTCTCTGAATTTCATCCTCTTTGAGTTTTGATCATGACCGAATGGATGATTTGGGTTTCACCCAATATTTCTTCTCCTCTGCATGACACAACCTGATTTGAAGGATGATTATCTTCAAGTTGGAACCCAGTTTGGCGAGTATCACGGTCACAGCCAATTTGTGACTGACCGTGTGAGCATCCTCACGGTCACAGCCAATGACAGCACAGAATTAAGTCTAAGGCTCGGTTCCTCCCTTCTCCTTTTTTTTTCTTTTTTTTTGTTTTTCTTTCATTCTCCTAACTTGCCTCTTGACGTGAGGATTATATTTGATGTCACGCCCCCAAAACTGGGCCGGATCCAAACCCGGTTCCAGGGGTGTGAGAATTGGGGCTAATTAAAATTTTTTAACATAATCAATACGAGCCCCAATTCCGGGTGGATCGAAGTCCTTCGTGAGGCTATGCTTGATTATCAAGCAACCATAATCACACGCGAAACTAAAATCCATACTCAACACAGACGGATATCACATAACAACCATGTAACAAATCTCATTAATAATAAAATCAAGGTCAAGTGCTTCGAAGCATAACAATTAAAGTTATAATTTCAAAACAAATAAATTTAATTAAATAAACTAATGGCCCAAAAATAGCCTTATTACATAACCTAAAGTTTTCGAACTCTGCACCGCACTAGGACACTTCAGATGATGTCATCGGTGCGCCACTCAACAACTCCGCCACCTGGCGGAATTTTTAGCGTAGCCTGACCCTCCGGTTCGGCACCGGCAACGAAACCTAGACACCCAAAAGTAGTGGGTTAGATTGACATAATCTGGTAAGAGGGTAAACTGCAAGCAATGGATTAATCAACTGAATTAAACAAAAGTATTCATTATGACCAAAAATATATCAAATGCGAATCCCAATGGCATGAATGCACAGAAAAGGGTATTCTCGCGGATAATATACAGAAACGGGTAATCCCGCAAATAATAACAGAATCGGGTAGTCCCGCAGATAATAACAGAAACGGGTATTCCCATAGATAATAACAGAAGGCACAGCTGTATACTATAATCCGTAGTACACGCTGACCCGATGGCGTACGTCCACCTCCAAACTGCAGTCGGTCAGATATATATGTATATAAATGTGCATATTTACAAATACATATGTATACAGATGCAAAATAAATCATGATATGATACCTTTAATCCCAATATTCCAACTAATATCAATTTGAGTATTTCGACCTTAAAATTTGAAAGTGTATTATGAATGAGTATTAATTCAAGTTTTCTGAGGGTAAGCACTAACCACCTAATGGTCATAACTGGTTAAATATACACATGAGAACCAACTCTCTATCACAAGGAAATGTGAGTCCACGATGTCGTTATACTACTTTTGGTGCCTATCATGTAGTGCATCCCGAACCTCACATTCCCATTCTGCACTTAATCCAATTCTCATGTAAGCATCCATCTAAGTTTTCTAAAAAGGACATAATTAATCTAATCCAATTAGGTATATTTAGTATGTTTTACTAATTGGGTAAAAGATGTTTAAATTATAAATCCAAATTTAAATCAAGTTATGATCAAAGGGAAAATGAGATAATTATTTCCTTAAATAACATTGTTGTGTGTAATTATACCTTATCATTTTATACCAAAACAAGGGTACAAATCTCGGACTGTGATTGAGAATGTAGACCCAAGTTAAAACCCAAATTCGAATTTGAAATACATCCTAATTAAAACTTAATCACACAAATTACATCCTAGTTAGTGTATAGCCGACCCATGTTTAATATTAATGTCAAATACAAATTCCCCAACTACTTTTATAACCATCAAAAATCAAATTTCTTTTATCATAATTAATTAACAAAACCATATATTCATAAATCTTCTAACCCATTAATCACATTAAAATGCTTTAAATGTTTATAATTAATAACATAAAATTATAATTACATTTATATATAAATATCTATATTTTTTAATGAAAATGGGCCCCAACTGTCACCAACCCGGCCCAGCCAAAACTGGGCCCAACAGCACCTAGGCCGACGCTGCCAAGCCCAGCTATGCTAGGCCCGGCCTGGCTGGCGCAATGCCTGGGCAGCAGCACACGCTACTGCCTGGGCAACAACGCCAACGGCTGCCTTTGCAGGCAGCGCTGCTGCCGGGCAGCAGCACCTGCCCCCCCCCCCCCCCCCCCCCCCCCCTTTTTTTTTAAATAAAATATCAAAACCATATATATATATATTTTTTACAAAACCTGAAATCCAATCCATGAGTTATGCTTGTTGCAATAAAAAGGGTATAAACAAATCTCCATTATTAATCTGTAACCTCAAAGATTTTACCCAAAGCAAATAAATGATATAAACGACATGTGATTCAGGAAAACAATCAAGAAACGTTGTTTGCAGTTATCCACTTACCTGAATCTCCAAGCCAAAAGCAAATTTGAAAAGCAGAAGATCCAACATTGGTTTCTCCCTGGAGAACTTCTAGGGCTTGGTTGCAGAAGAGAGAAAGAAGATGGAAGAATGAGGAAAACCCTAAGGGTTTATATTAAGAGGAAGATTTTTCTAAATTACAAAAAAGGGCTCTCTGCTTCTTAGTGAGTTTTATGAAATTCCAAAAAGAGTCTTTTGGCCTAAAAGGGTCCAATAACTCAGGCCCAATTATGTTAATTCAATCCATTTGACCCTCTTAACCTAACTCAAACCCGACAAACCGGTATGACCCAATATAAAAATTCGGGAGATGACATCTCACCCCCTTTAAAGGACATTTGGTCCTCCAAATGACTAACATACCTCTGGAAGAAGGTGCGGATACTGACGCTGCACTTCGTCTCTAAGCTCCCACGTCACTTCCTCTCGGCGATGATGACTCCATTGAACCTTCACCCAGTGGATGACACGGTTTCTCAACACCTGCTCCTTGGTATCGACAATCCCCACCGGTTGCTCAGTGTAAGTTGTATCATCCTGCACTTGCAATGGCTCATATTGCAGCACGTGTGAAGGGTCTGCTACATACTTCCTCAACATAGAAACATGGAAGACGTTATGAACACCCGACAACTCTGGTGGCAGTGCTAACCGATAAGCCACGTCATTGACCTTATTGATAATCTAGAACGGTCCCACATATCTTCTGGAGAGTTTCCTTTTTTGCCCAAACCGTGAAGTACCACGTGTAGGTGATACCTTCAAAAATACATGGTCACCAACCTCAAACTTCAACTCTCTCCTCCTTTTATCAGCATAACTCTTTTGACGACTGTGGGCAACCTTCAACCTTTCCCGAATCTGTCTTATCTTGTCACTGGACTCTCTAACCACAGACGGTCCATGAAAACCATGAGCTCCAAAATTCAACCAACATATAGGGGTTCGACATCTTCTCCCGTACAAAGTTTTAAAAGGTGCCATGCCAATGCTAGAGTGATAATTATTGTCGTACGCGAATTCACATAGAGCCAAGCTTTTATTCCAACTAGTCTTGAAATCCAAGACACATGCCCTTAACATACCCTCCAATGTTTGGTTTGTACACTCTGTTTGTCCATCTGTTTGGAGATGATTGGCTGTACTAAAACTCAGCTTGGTTTCTAAGGCTTCCTGCAGTGATATCTAAAACCTATATACAAACTTACTATCCCGATTGGAGACAATAGAAACCGGTGCTCCATGCAATCTCACCACTTCCTTAATATACAAATCTGCCATTTTCTCCATTCCTTGACTAGTCTTGAATGATACAAAGTGGGCTGACTTAGTCAAACAGTCCACTATCACCCAAATAGCATCAAATCCCTTTCTAGTATGAGGTAATCCAGACACGAAGTCCATAGTAACGTGCTCCCATTTCCACTGAGGAATCTCCAATTGATACAAAAGACCCGGGGGTCTCCTATAATCTGCTTTAATCTGCTTGCAGACCAAACATTTTCCAACAAATTCTGCAATATCCTTTTTCATATTTTTCCACCAATAGTGATCCTTCAGATCGTGATACATCTTGGTACTGCCTGGATGAATAGTATACCGAGTATAATATGCCTCGACCATGATTTCATCCTTCAATTCTGGAAAATCGGGCACACAAATTCTGCCTTTATAATGTAAAATATTATCTTCCAACTTAAAATCGGGTCTCTCCTCCATATGATCTTTGATTCTTGTAATCTCGGGGTCTAGTAGCTGGTATTCTCTAATCCTCGGGAGTAATTCGGGTTCCCACGAGAATATACTAGCTAATACTGCTTGCTTACTGATAGGTTGAAAGTAAACATCCATATCTTCCAAACATCGAATCCAGAAGTATTCTGCAATTAATCCTCCAGTGAACGCAGCTTTTCTACTTAGAGCATCTGCCGCTACATTAGCCTTCCCAGGATGGTACTTCAACCCAAAATCATAATCCTTAGTATACTCCATCCATCTCCTCTGTCTCATGTTCAAATCACCCTGTGTAAAGAGATACTGAAGGCTTTTATGGTCTGAATGTACTTCAAAAGTGGCTCCGTAAATATAATGTCTCCACATTTTCAAAGCAAAGACCACTGCAGCAAGCTCCAAGTCATGGGTTGCATACTTTCGTTCATGATCCTTCAACTGTCTAGACCTATAAGCCACCACCTTCCCACGTTGCATGAGAACACAACCAAGTCCAACTCCAGATGCATTAGTGTAAATCACAAAACCATCATCACCAGCAGGTAAGGTCAAAATAGGGGCTGTGGTCAACCTTCTTTTCAACTCTTAGAAACTTTGCTCACAATCCTCATTCCATACAAAAGGAACTCCTTTACGAGTCAATCTCGATAATGGGGCTGCTATTGAGGAAAATCCTTCCACGAATCTGCGATAATAACCTGCGAGGCATAGGAAACTTTAAATCTCCGACACTGTTTTTGGTCTATCCCACTTTACCACTGCTTCAATCTTCGCTGGGTCCACTGCTAAACCTTCCTTAGAGATGATGTGACCAAGAAATCCTACCTGTTCCAACCAAAATTTACATTTACTTGCCTTAGCATGTAATTGGTGTTCTCTCAACAACTGCAGTGAAGTGCGAAGATACTGAGCATGCTCTTCTCAACTCTTTGAATATACAAGTACATCGCCAAAAAATACCACCACAACTTGTCCAAGTACTGCGCAAAAACCCTATTCATCATAGCCATAAAAGCTGCTGGCGCATTTGTCAACCCAAAAGACATCACCAAAAATTCGTAGTGACCATATCTAGTTCTGAATGCGGTTTTTGGGATATCTTGATCTCGTACCCTCAATTGATGATATCCTGACCTCAGATCAATCTTAGAAAAATACTGCGCACCTTGCAATTGATCAAATAACTCATCGATTCTCGGTGAAGGATACTTGTTCTTGATGGTCACTTGATTCAGTTGCCTATAATCAATACACATTCTCATATAACCATCCTTTTTCTTCACAAATAACACTGGAGCCCCCGAAGGGGAAACACTTGGTCTAATAAAGCCCTTGTTTAATAACTCGTGCAATTCCTCTTTGAGTTCTCTCAACTCTGCTGGGGCCATTTTATAAGGGTTTTCGAGATCTGAGCTATGGCCGACACAAGCTCAATTGCTAAGCTAATCTCACGGATCGGTGGTAATCCAGGAATCTCATCAGGAAAAACATCGAGAAACTTAGATACCACTGATATCTCCTCCACCGCTTTAGTCCGTTTATCCTCCGTGATAAATGCTATATACCCCTCAGAACCTTTCATCAATAACTTTATAGCCTTAATAATTGAAATCATACGAATAACATCCTTTTTCTTTGATCTCACAATTGCACCCTGTGTCATCATCAGCTATAACTTAACTGTCTTCTGTCTCCAACACTTAGTTATAGGGTGATTATTGCCACAAATACCACAAGACTCCCTCTTTTGCTTATTAAATTGGTACTGTGAAACCGGAGACGAAGTAACTTTCTGCTTAATTTGGCTTGTAAGGGCCATGCGTCCAATCACCTCCTCGGCCCAATATGCCTTTTCTAAAAAAATGCATGGTAAGTATTTAGAACTTGTGACTTGGTATGAAGTAGTATATCTAGTCGAAGGCTCTCGATGAACCATCGAATCCTCTTTACTTATTGGAGTGATGAGGGTTGGTACGAGATGGAGGAAATAGATAAACTGCGGCTTGTACTTCTAAACAAACAGATTCCCTTGCTTTAGTCTATTAAACTCTATTCGCTTCTGAATGCGAACATGCTCCGGTACGTGCTTATCATGGAACTAATTACGAAAAGTAATCCAAGCCATCTCTTTAATGATCCACTCATGTATTAGCGATAGAACGACCAAAAATGCGGAAAGTAAAGAACTCCTATAACCTCTAAACATTTGCTAAAGTTCGAATACGATTATGAACGCCAAAAACCCCCAACGTTCCCACTTAAAGTTTTTAATCCTCACATCGGACCTACGTTCTAGCATCTTTTAGAACTTCTAGAACTTGACCGGCTCTGATACCATCTATCATGCCCCCAAAACTGGGCCGGATCCAAACCCGGTTCTAGGGGTGTGAGAATTGGGGCTAATTAAAATTTTTTAACATAATCAATACGAGCCCCAATTCCGGGTGGATCGAAGTCCTTCGTGAGGCTATGCTTGATGATCAAGCAACCATAATCACACGCGGAACTAAAATCCATACTCATTGCAGACGGATATCACATAACAATCATGTAACAAATCTCATTAATAATAAAATCAAGGTCAAGTGCTTCGAAGCATAACAATTAAAGTTATAATTTCAAAACAAATAAATTTAATTAAATAAACTAATGGCCCAAAAATAGCCTTATTACATAACCTAAAGTTTTCGAACTTTGCACTACACTAGGACACCTCAGATGATGTCATCGGTGCGCCACTCAACAACTCCGCCACCTGGCGGAATTTTTAGCGTAGCTTGACCCTCCGGTTCGGCACCGACAACAGAACCTAGACACCCAAAAGTAGTGGGTCAGATTGACATAATCTGGTAAGAGGGTAAACTGCAAGCAATGAATTAATCAACTGAATTAAACAGAAGTATTCATTATGACCAAAAATATATCAAATGTGAATCCTAATGGCATGAATGCACAAAAATGGGTATTCCCGCGGATAATATACAGAAACGGGTAATCCCGCATACAGATAACAGAAACGGGTAATCCCGCAAATAATAATAGAATCGGGTAGTCCCGCAGATAATAACAGAAACGGGTATTCCCATAGATAATAACAGAAGGCACAGCTGTATACTATAATCCGTAGTACACGCTGACCCGATGGCGTACGTCCACCTCCAAACTGCAGTCGGTCAGATATATATGTATATAAATGTGCATATTTACAAATACATATGTATACAGATGTAGAATGAATCATGATATGATACCTTTAATCCCAATATTCCAACTAATATCAATTTGAGTATTTCGACCTTAAAATTTGAAAGTATATTATGAATGAGTATTAATTCAAGTTTTCTAAGGGTAAGCACTAACCACCTAATGGTCATAACTGGTTAAATATACACATGAGAACCAACTTTCTATCACAAGGAAATGTGAGTCCACGATGTCGTTATACTACTTTTGGTGCCTATCATGTAGTGCATCCCGAACCTCACATTCCCATTCTGCACTTAATCCAATTCTCATGTGATCATCCATCTAAGTTTTCTAAAAAGGACATAATTAATCTAATCCAATTAGGTATATTTAGTATGTTTTACTAATTGGGTAAAAGATGTTTAAATTATAAATCCAAATTTAAATCAAGTTATGATCAAAGGGAAAATGGGATAATTATTTCCTTAAATAACATTGTTGTGTATAATTATACTTTATCATTTTATACCAAAACAAGGGTACAAATCTCGGACTGTGATTGAGAATGTAGACTCAAGTTAAAACCCAAATTCGAATTTGAAATACATCCTAATTAAAACTTAATCACACAAATTACATCCTAGTTAGTGTATAGCCGACCCACGTTTAATATTAATGTCAAATACAAATTCCCCAACTACTTTTATAACCATCAAAAATCAAATTTCTTTTATCATAATTAATTAACATAACCATATATTCATAAATCTTCTAACTCATTAATCACATTAAAATGCTTTAAATGTTTATAATTAATAAAATAAAATTATAATTACATTTATATATAAATATATATATTTTTTAATGAAAATGGGCCCCAACTGTCACCAACCCGGCCCAGCCAAAACTGGGCCCAGTAGCACCCAGGTCAGCGCTGCCAGGCCCAGTCGGGCTAGGCCCGGCCTGGCTGGCGCAGTGCCTGGGCAGCAGCATACGCTGCTGCCTGGGCAACAGCGCCAGCGGCTGCCTTTGCAGGCAGGCAGCAGCGCCTGCCCCCTTTTTTTTTTTTAAATAAAATATCAAAACCATATATATATATTTACAAAACCTGAAATCCAATCCATGAGTTATGCTTGTTGCAATAAAAAGGGTATAAACAAATCTCTATTATTAATCTGTAACCTCAAAGATTTTACCCAAAGAAAATAAATGATATAAACAACATGTGATTCAGGAAAACAATCAAGAAACGTTGTTTGCAGTTATCCACTTACCTGAATCTCCAAGCCAAAAGCAAATTTAAAGAGCAGAAGATCCAACCTTGGTTTCCCCCTGGAGAACTTCTAGGGCTTGGTTGCAGAAGAGAGGAAGAAGATGGAAGAATGGGGAAAACCCTAAGGGTTTATATTAAGAGGAAGATTTTTCTAAATTACAAAGAAGGGCTCCTTGCTTTTTAGTGAGTTTTATGAAATTCCAAAAAGAGTCCTTTGGCCTAAAAGGGTCCAATAACTCAGGCCCAATTGTGTTAATTCAATCCATTTGACCCTCTTAACCTAACTCAAACCCGACAAACCGGTATGACCCAATATAAAAATTCGGGACATGACATTTGATCTCCATCTGTTATGCTTGCACAACTGAAGCATCACAGCAGCAGCCCATGGGCATCGTCCGGGGATATCCCATGGTCACGACCCTTCTTCTTTTTTTTTTTTTTTTATTCAAGATGCATAACCTGACCAATGATCATGTTGCAAGATGATTTTTGTGAAATCATCTCAAACCCATTAACTCACTACCCAGACAAATCCATAGTAATGATCACGGTCACCACCTGTTTGGGGAAATGCCCAATTAAAAATTTTTGCTGAATTTGTTTCTTGTTTTTTGCTGTAATGCTGTTTTATCAGATTTGGACATTGCTCAAATACATTTCCACTCATAACCATTGTTTTCTTGGCGTGTCTAATCTCCACAGTCACAAGCCATTTAAGCCTACGGCCACTGCATGTTTTGGCTGATTTCCATGGTCACTACCATCTTCTGATACTTCTCTTCTTCTTCTTCTTCTTCTTCTTCTTCTTCTTCTCTCTCTCTCTTTTATTATTATTATTTTTTGTTCTATGCTTGCATTCTTTAATTTAAGCTAAGAATTCCTTTCAAGCTCTACTTGGAAATTGGCACAAACATCAACTCCAAAGTTCCAAGTGTAGCATACAACATTGGGAGTTGGCCTACAGAAAACCCATTATTCTAACTCTGGTGCTCAACTGGATGGAACTTCGAATGCAAGAGTGATATTGTGGCTTCCTTCTTGGTGACTGATATGAGTTGGAATTGTCATTAGTGGGGATGCTTCAAACCAAGCAGCCACTGTGTTCGAGTGCACAAGTCGTGAGGAACCCACATTCACGACCATTTTTTTTATTATTTTGACTCAATGAATTTCTTTCGATGTATGATGATGTTCTGAGTTTCACCTTCTTTGCAAAATATGATGAAGCCTTGCCATGTCAAGATAATGCCCACTGTCAACAGTGGTCGTGAAGCGCCATGATCACTTTATATATGTGTTTGTTGTAAATCTTGGTTTCCAATGCCTGATTTCAATAATGGTCATGCACCATAATGGTTTCTAAATTTGCAACAGAACATGGAGTTTCTTATACCACTAAAGCATTGTCCAACCATGCCCATGGTCACTGCTTGATTGGTGACTGTTTGTACTCCTCTTCATTTTCTCTTTCTCTTCTTTCTTTTCTTTGTTACTGCTCTGAATATTTGTTTGGAGCTTGACATCCTTATGTAGAGAAACCTCTACTTTTACAAACTTGACGTGAGCAATCTTTGTCTGGGGAATGTAGGACCTTGGTAGTACATTAAGCTCCACTATTCTACTATTGGACTAAATGAGAGCACATCCTGCTGCTTTGCTTGAACACTGACGCACCCCGAGCATACACCAAGCTTTTGCAGACTATAGGAAGTGTAGAGGGTTGAGAAATGACATCCACCTGATTTTTATCAGACATAATTTGAGCCATCATAGCTGCTTTGAGAATTACAGGGGATTTGTTTGTAGTAGTTTACTCGATTACTAGCATGTTGTGAACACAGACTTGATCACCATGGCTTCTGTGGGACTTAATTTATAGTCATCGAAACTGAGTATGCCGACGACACACATTCTTTTTGTTTTGTTGATGACAAGGTTACTCCCCTTAGGTCTTAATAAACATGAAAGGTATAAATCACTCGGGTATGAGTGGTCGATGAAAGAAACCGACGAAAATAGGATGATCCTCTGGTCGAGTAATGAAATATAGTTTTGAATTAGCTATTGTTTTACATTGTCTTTCTCTACTACAACTTCCAAGGCTAATGAACTGTCAATCACATGGTTGAATGTAGCTTTGAGTAAGACATTTTACATTGTCTTTGTCTACTACAACTTCCAAGACTGAGAAACTGCTGATCACATGGTTGAATGTAGTTTTGAGTAAGACGTTTTACATTGTCTTTCTCTGCTACAACTTCCAAGGCCGACTCACCCTTCTTTGCCTTATCTAATACTGATCTAAACTGTATCATTTGAGTCAATTTTGAATGATGTCGACTATCTTTGCGGGAGGCCAGCAGATACAATATCACCTTCCTATCGTTGATGACAGTTGATGATTCTTTGAAATTAACTTTACAGAGCAATATTTCCTTCATTCGCTCTAAATAACTTTTATCGATTTCACAAGAATATCTAATGGCATCATCATAGCAAAATCATCGCCCAGGATTTTGTTTACTGAGATTTGTGAGAAACACCATCTTAGGAATGTGAAAATCCTTTAGCCAGCTTCGAGTTCGAATGTGGAGAGTGAAACAATCTCCAATAGTTGCAAGTCTAATGAAACCACTGGAAATGGCCGAGTAATTGCCGATAAATCAACAACATTGACTTTTTGATTCAAGTGCTTTAAAATTGATATTGCTCTTTGTTGATATTGTTGAAAACATGTCATGCACTTTCAAATGCTATTCTTTCATACATGTTTAAGCTTGTTTATGCTTTATATGTTGTATATAACTATTGTCATGCATTGCTTGTATTGTGCATGCATTTCTAGCATTGGGTACAATTTTCGTGCTCGAACAAGAATCCATTGCCCCATGAAAGGTCTTAAGGTGCTCGAACACTTATTTGGACCATGAGCTTCAGTTCTGGGACTTAAGTGTGCCTTGATGCCAATTCTTAATACCAAAACTGAGTATTATTATCTCCTTTTGGCCTTCTGCTAATGGGAGATGCTGCCGAAATTTTGGTAAACTTCCAAACCATTGTTATTGATTTTTTCCTTCCTGTTTGTTTGTTTTGCAGACCGGAAAGGCAAGGTTCCTGCGACCATAATTGCTGGGGCATCGAAGAGTCGTTCAAAGGGTAAGATTGCAGGGGACTTCAATCCAAAAGATCTGAATGAAGTATTTGATATTAACTTGCAACGTCAAAGAACCCAAGCTCTATCAAGAAGAAATTGGTATACATATTGGTGTTTGGTGAATAACACCGACTAGGAAAATAATGACAAGGTGAGCTTTACAAAACCACATTATATATTTGGAGATGCCATGAAGGAGATGGTGAAGCACCTTGTTGATAATATGCAGTACCGCTATATAAACCCAGCGGGGATTCTTTGTAGACTAACCACCGTTCGATCTATCCGACGGTATCCAACAGTAATGTTAATGGCCTCAACGATCCTGGCAAGGAGTGATCCATATTCGTGAATAAAGCACCACGTTTATTTCAAAACTGGCAAATTCATGCGTCAGCCTCCATATTATTTCACAGAGTATCCAAGGTCTGAAGTAGAGTTCATAGAACCGTGCACTTTCAATCTTGAAGTGGGTACTGTGATATCTCAACTCAGGACTATTGGACTTGGTATCCATACAGGGGACGGGAGTGCCTAGCTTGGTGAAATACATCAGTCCTTTGGGTGGTTTATTTGTATTGGTGATTGGCAGGGCTAGGTGACTGTAATCAAACACCATTATGCAGAAGATTTGAAAGCAATTGGGATTTTTGTTACTTTAAATGCCACCACACAGAAAGTCCCATACGAGAATAAAAACATTTGCAGGGCCATTCTAGAATTGTTCTACCCAGCGACTGGTACCTTCATCACTCCGAATATGGAGTTGGGATTTTCCTTATAGGAAATAAAGAAGATTTTTGGTCTGGCAACATGTGGCGAGATCTATGATGAAACCATCGTACCCGATGAAGAACTGGCTGCCATGGATGACGAGTTCCAAGCTGCATATTATCTTCTCTTTGCACTTGAAGATTCAATTCAAACAACAACCCGCAGTCGAGGTAAAGTCGTCCAATGGATGAGTCAAGTAAAGAGCATTACCAATCCTTTCTTCATCAATCAGGGCGGATACTTTTAATGGAAAGAAGTGATCCCCAACGAGGACTCCGAGAAGGACCCAAAAATTGTTTATCATGCGGATCCAGACTTCCATCCATATATGCTTTCCAAGTACCCAAACTTGAAAAGGAAGTGTTGGCTTGCTACATTCTTGGCAGCATGGCTATCCGATGTTCTTTTTCCAAGTTCTGGAAACAACCTTAGGCCTGGTTGCATATATTCGGTGCTCAGAATGGCCTTTGGACATAGCCTTCCCTTGGGTCCTGCTTTTGTATCATACATACTGACTAAGTTGAAGTTATCAAGTTTTACCGTCAGAGAAGGGAAACCTTTCAATCAGTAATATGCTGAGTATCTACTGTAATGGTCTTCATTCACATAGTAGTGCACCAGGAAGTATCTTCATAGAGGGTGTAGTAGGCGGTAGTTGTTTCATTAACACCTATTCCCTGATTGACTTGCACTAGCATTTGCGTAACTTCAACAATTATGTTGCTTCTCGCGATACTGTACCCAACATCTAAGTTTCGACTTGCATGAGAAACTCTGTGGAACCATCGATTGATGAGGTCGGAGAAGGTGGTCGAGATGCTGGCTTGTCAGATGAAGAAAAAAGCTGGTTGTTAAGTTTAAGGGCTGCAGATCTGGTTTATAGAAAGAATGCATATATCAGCATTCAACCTTATATACTTGCTAGGTCCTGCAGGCAATTTGATTTTCATCACGCTATTGTGGGAGCACCAAGCCGGATTCGAGGCACTACCAGTTTCTTGCAAGATGCCTAAAATGCGTGGGAATTTTACCAGGCTCTTGATACTGGAGCTCGTTTCGGCTACACTTGCCTTGCAAATCCTGGATACACAAGTGGCTTTGCCCAATGGTTTGCCAAAAGCACCATTGCCATTGTATAGGCATTATAAGCAATCCCCGCATTAAATGCCGTGCTTTAGTTGCTTCTAAAAAAAAGAGAAAAAGCGGAGAAAGATCCCTTCAATGTAGAGAATTTGAAAATTTATTGTATAATGGCGACAAATGGCGAGTTGGCTTAGTGGCCGGGTCTAATATCTACCGAGTTCACCATTCCTTAAGAGGTGGGGAAGATGAGAGATTCATACCTCCACCTAATGTGTCTGCAGTGAGAATGCGGCGAGCTATGGATGAGAATTTATAGGAGAGTGTGAGTCTTGTTGACGTCAGATGAGGGGTAGAGCTACGCTGGATTTTGAATCTTCTTCTCGCTCTGTTAAAACTAAAGTCTTAGTTGGAGAACAAACAAGGTAATTCAAAGAAATGTAGTCCATTATACGTGTAGCTGCTGAGGCGGATCTTGTTCAGTGATCTTCGGCAAAGGCTGTTACTATTGCTCTAATACCAACTATGACACCTGTAGATCCAAGTCTAGCAAAGGCAGTTTAGTTGGCTGAAGCAACTACTGGGGCAAGGACATTTGTTATAATGCCAACAAAACCCTCAGCAGGTCTGGCTCTGCATAAAAAGCTCAAAGCCATGCACTCAAAGCTAGTAACCCGAGCCTTAATTGGCAAAGAGGCTTTTTCCAAGAAGCAAAAAGTTGAAAGCCCTGGAACTCGTCGTTCTTTAAGGCTAAAAACTGGTAATACTTTTATATTTCTTTGTAAACCATTATTTTCTCATTAATCCTTTAACTCTTGTTTTGACGTTTACATTTTTTTTTTTTTTTTTGTCATTTTGCCAGCTCAAACCTCAACTGTTGAAGGGTTTGTAAGGCAAGTAGCCGAAATTGCTGAAGACTATGCCTTCGATGAAAGAGGGGGGGGGGGGGGGGGGGGGGAATAGCAGCATTGATACTCCCACAGCCGGGGAGTGAACCGATAGTGATATCAACATCGAGTTCGACTTTGAGGAAGATTTATTTGATTAAGCAACGACCACTGAATTTGGGAAAAAGGCTGTGGTGGGTGTTCTGGCAGAGTCCGTTGCTGTAGAGAAATCCAACGATGATGTGGGTGATGCTGCTACTGTTAGATTTTGTGGACTCAATCCATCAGTTGATGTAATAAATTGATTAATTTCTTTATTTATCAATAAAATCATGCTTTGCTTTCATGAGATGAGTGTTATTTTACTAATTCATGCACATGACCACTACATATGACATAATGGTTCATGAGTTGAACCGGGTCCCATTAGTATATTAGATGTGATATATGTGCATGGATGAGATCCATACGTGGGAGATATATGTCACAAATCTTATACTTAAATAGCTTCACAACCAGTAATGAGACTGGGCATCTCATTTGATAAGGTTGCAGCACTTTGATCACTATGAAATAGTGTGATTTGTCTCGATCATTAGAATGTAAGATTCTGGATCACGGTGCTGGTACATTAGATGTATTGAAGGACCATGAGATGCACCTTATCGAATTCCGTCTCAATAATAAGGTATGCTCTCATAATTCCCTAGCAATAGGCTCTCAATCCTGAGACATTGACGAACTCAAGTTTCTATCTATTCATTTGCTTTGAGTCACCAATGAGTGAGGCCGACTATAGGTTAACACCTCGGTGTCTTGGGTATATGGTAGTAGAACTGTGGGAACGTTGAATGATCAAGATGGAATCTATCTCTATTATCCCCTTGTGCCAATTAATGGATTTGTCATTAGTAAGTGCGCACCCATCTCAATTAAGAGTTAATTGGATGGTACTGATGATTACTGTGATTAATTGGGGCTCAAGGATAATAAGATGTGGAACTTAGATTGGAAGAGACGGATTTATTCCAATTGATCCACGGATATTGATAGAGGGGCCTACTTGTGGTAATTGGGAAGTTTAGGGTCTTCATTGTAATTTATTCCTAAGACTGGAGTGCAATTGCATTTATATAGTGGTGTTATTTGCAATTAACTATGGGCCCGGATTGCACATGAGATGTGGGGTCTCGGTGTTCCAGTTGGAGCCAGCTTTCTAAGGAATCCCTAGTGGTCCCCACGCTAGCCCAAGATATTGGAAAACACTAATCCGACTTGGACTCTAGAAATAAGAGTTTAGAAAGGAGAAAGCCGCTAATTGCTTTGGAAGTAAGACTTCTATTTCAATTAGACAAGGGAGAGATTTGGAAGTCTATAAAATCTCTTGGACGTCCAATAAGACTCTCCCTCACGCCCAAAACCCTTTCGTGCAAGAGTTGCACGAGTTATTCTCTTCTCCTTTCTTCTAGTTCCTTGGAGTTTCGAGTTGGGATTTTCTCCTGAAGATTCCACCATTTTTCTTAAGAAAAGAAATCCTATTCGGGGGTCATAGCTTGGAAGGCTAAGAGGTGTTGAAGAAATCCATTAGAGCACTATGGATATCAAAAGGTATGATCTACTTCTTGCATGTCGTAGATTATTTTGGATGTTTAGTGCTGGTAGAATTTTTACTGTACATGGTCACGAGATTGAGGGTAACGCATCCTGGATTGGGTTTTGGTCTTATGTATAGTTGATCCCTGTGTCAAGTGGATCAAAAGTTTTGAAAATCTATCCACGACACCCACCTACTTCCAACAATTGGTATCGGAGCCATACCTCATCTATAATCATGTTAGATCAGTAATCTTGTTCTAATCTTCGCATGAGATGCGAAGAGGATAGAGCACGGGCTATGATAGGATCAGTGTTTATTGGGTTTGCTTGCTTTTGTAGTAGATACATGTTTGGAAAGTCACAAAAGTTTTTGATCATGATAGGAGTATGATAAGATGCCATTAAAACATACTGAGATCATTAGAGGTGATTGGGTACAGCAAGAGCCGAATCTGAAAAAGAACCCAAATTTCTGGGTTTGTCAGGTCAGTTAGTCAAACGGACCACTATGGCTATAGAGGTCTGTTGGCTAACCGTAGGGACCAGATCGGCTAGCCGAACCTAGGCAGAATCATCTTGTTCTTGGTATGAGTTGTTGTTGTTTTTTTTTTTTTTTTCGGGGGCGCCGCCCCCGGACCCCCGTTGCGTAGGGGATCTTGTATCATGGTGGCAAAATATTTGGCATCTTGTTTTTCCATTGTGGTTTGGCAACCTGGTTTTGTGAGATGCTTTGTTGTATGAGATACTAACTTGCAGGTGATAATGTCCTCTCCATATGGCCCACATGTTTTTCTTTCCTTTTAATTATTGGTTTATTTGTGGCTAAGTGTAAAGGGCATCATGGTCTCCTTGGTTTCCCGTGAAAGGGCAAGGCATGGTGAATTTCCCTATAGCCCTTTTATTTCCATGTTTAGACTACCATGTAAGTCTCATTATAGAGACATAGGAATTTATGTATTTTTAAAATTTGTAAATTCTGGAGATGTCGGAAACAAAGAAGGAAAGAGAAGCTGGACTCCTAATCAAAGAGTTTGAAGATTATCAAAAGGTCTTTTGGAGATGCCCAAAGAGTTTGAGGAATCCCAAAGTTTTGGAAAGTCTAGAAGTCCAAGAAGTCTTTTATTCCTGGGTCATGTGGAGGAGAGGACTAGTCTTTTGTTATAGCACTTTCTATTTATGGATGAATGCTTATTTTAGAGTATTTCCATATCTGAACCAAACATAGCAAATTCCAAAATTGGTCAAATCAAATTAATTTTTGGAAAGAGTTCTAATTAGAGTTGGTGGGCCCATGAGATGGATCTATTGGTAACACTAATTTTAGAAACTGGACTTTCCTTAAAATAACTTGACTTGGAACCAATCATTGGTCTTATCATGAGATGAATATATACCTATATTTGATGGACCCATACACCTATAAGGTAATCCTCAACTCTAAAATATTAAGTGGGAGCGGGGCATTTCTATATATATAAAAATCCCCATGGTTTTCCACCATAGGTCCATTGTAAGGAAAGCATTAGCCTTGCGCCATTTTGAGAATGACCATTCCCCACGGAAGGTTTGTATTTATCTGGATACTGGATATGGATCTCCTATGGATAGTGTTGATGAGACGGGGTGGGAGCCCACTCCCCAAGGAGGAGCTACCCACAACGGTTGTCATGCAATGCTAGTTGGTGGGTCACACTTAACTAAAATAATGATGTAGTATCCCTAAGGATTTGCCTCATGTATTTTAGAAACCGAAGCTAATCGGGAGTCATACATTATTTGGTATGAGATACCTAGATTGTAATGAATGAAGGGGATCATGGATAGTTAGTCTTAATCTAAATTTTGACCAACTTTGATCCGCACCAGTCTAGGAGGTATTTGCACTCCCCAAGGAGGCATACCCCGCAGGATTAGGATTCCGATGTATTCTGAATTTTGTGGTTATGAGGATTCCCATATAAATTTGGTAGAATACTAAACCCTAATGTCATTTAAATTTATTAATTGAATGTATGGTTATGTGTTACAGTATTACAAGCATGAATTCGAATACTTTCAATCCACTTACGACCATCCTCAACCAGAATAAGTTGGTGGGATCCAACTATGTAGACTGGAAACGGAATCTGGATATTGTCCTGACAGCTTCAGGATATAAATATGTCCTTACCAAAAACCCCCTTGAAGAGCCTGACCCAGATGCATCAGAAGCAGAAAAGGACCTTTACACCAAATGGGCCAAAGACGATGAGATGGCCCGATGTTACATTCTGGCATCCATGTCTAGTGTGCTGCAACATCAACATCAATCTTATAAGACTGCATATGATATGATATCGAATTTAAAGGAGATGTTTGCAGAACAAGGCAGACCTGCTAGGCAGGCAGCCATGAGGGTGCTCATTAGCACCAAGATGGCTGAAGGTACATCAGTACAGGAACACATGTTGAAGATGATGGACTCATTAAATGAGTTAGATGTACTGGGAGTTGCGATTGATGCGGAATCGCAGATTGACATAATCCTTGAGTCACTACCGGAGTCATTTAACAATTTCAAGGTCAATTATAATATGAATAAAATGAATCTGACTCTGGCTGAGCTATCTAGTCAGCATGTAGCAACTGAAGGGATTATGAAGAAAAAACCAACTGCCTTAATGACAGAAAAGTCAGATGCTAAGTCCAAGCCGAAAGGCAAAGGGCGGAAAGGCAAAAAGAAATCAATTCCAAAAGGTCCTAAGGTGGAGAATGGTCCAACTGGTGGCGAGGCTAAAGCTAAGGGTTCAGGGACAAAAGGAAAGTGTTTCCATTGTGGTAAGACAGGACATTGGAAGAGGAATTGTCCAAAATATCTGTCTAAGAAAAAGACTCCAGGTATGATTGAGTCACTTATATCTGAAGTTAGTTTTGCAACTGGTACTTCAGAATCCTGGTGTGTGGATTTCGGGGCAACTAATCACATATGTAATACGTTGCAGGGGTTCAAGGAAACCAGGAGGCTAAGTGATGGAGAAATCATTGTCAACCTAGGATCTAACGCTAAGGCGGAGGCTATTTCAGTAGGAGTCATTACTTTATATTTTTCAAATAATAAATTGGTTTTGTCAGAAACATTATATGTACCGTCTTTAAGGCGGAATTTAATTTCAGTTTCTAATTTGGTGAATAAAGGTTATTCTATTACTTTTGGTACTGAAGTTGTCATAAAGAGGAATGGTACTTTTATATGTTCTGGCAAGGTAACCAATGGACTTTATTTGTTAACTCCCACGATGTATGAGATACATGATACTGAAATAATTAGTAGATCATCATTAAAGAGAAAGTCACCTTCATCTAATCCAACAAAACTTTGGCACCTGAGGCTAGGTCATATAAACCTTAACAGGATTGGGAGGCTAGTGAAAGATGGTATCTTACCTTCATTGGTGGTAGAACCAATGCCTATCTGTGAGTCCTGTTTGGAAGGTAAAATGACCAAAAGACCCTTTTCAACTAAGGGTAATAGGGCCAAAGATTTATTGGAATTAGTGCATACTGATGTCTGCGGACCCATTAATGTTAGGGCCAGAGGAGGATATGAGTACTTCATCACTTTCACAGATGATTACTCAAGATATGGTTACATATACCTTATGCACCGCAAGTCCGAAGCTTTTGAAAAGTTCAAAGAATTTCAAGCGGAAGCAGAAAAGCAATTAGGTAAGAGTATCAAGACTCTTCGATCAGATCGAGGAGGGGAATATCTCTCTGCTGATTTTATGGGTTACTTATCAGAAAATGGGATTCTATCCCAGTTGTCTGCTCCTGGTATGCCTCAACAGAATGGAATAGCAGAAAGAAGGAACCGGACTCTTTTAGATATGATTAGGTCTATGCTGAGTTTCTCAAGATTACCTATATCCTTTTGGGGATATGCTTTGGATACTGCAATGTACATACTAAACCTCGTACCATCTAAGTCTATACCTAAGACTCCCCGGGAATTGTGGTCTGGGCGAAAGCCTAGTCTACAACATTTACACATTTGGGGTTGTCCAGCACACGTGCTCAAGGTTAAGACGGATAAGTTGGAAGCGAAGTCGGAAGTATGCACATTTGTAGGATATCCTAAAGGAACTAAAGGTTGGTTATTCTATAATCCCAGAGAGCAGAAAGTGCTGGTCAGCACCAATGCGGTTTTTCTGGAGGAAGATTATATGATGGACCGGAAATTTTTAGAAAAGGTGATCTTGGAAGAGATTCAGGAGCAATCAATTCCAAATCCAAGTATGACCGGACTTGAGGAAGAACCGCCCTTACCAGACCCAGTAGTTACACCAGTACCTCGTCGTAGTGGGAGGATTGTCAGACCCCCTGACAGGTTCTCATTCTTGGGAGAGTCTTATGAAGCAATCCCAAAAGAGCCGGAACAAGATCCCTCTAACTATGATGAAGCAATCAATGACTTAGACTCGGGACGCTGGCAAGATGCTATGAAAGCTAAGATGGAGTCTATGTACTCAAATCAGGTCTGGACACTTGTGGACTTGCCTGCCAATATTAAACCTATTGGGTGCAAGTGGGTCTACAAGAGAAAAAGAGGACCAGATGGAAGAGTGGAGACCTATAAGGCTAGGCTTGTTGCGAAAGGATATACTCAGAAAGAGGGGATCGATTATGAGGAAACCTTCTCGCCAGTAGCCATGCTCAAATCCATCCGGATACTCTTATCCATTGTGGCTCATCTCGATTACGAGATTTGGCAAATGGATGTCAAGACGGCTTTTCTCAATGGCCATCTTGAGGAAGACATCTATATGGTGCAGCCAGACGGTTTTGTAGCTAAAAACCAGGAGCAAAAAGTTTGCAAGCTGCAGAAGTCTATTTATGGACTGAAGTAGGCATCCTGAAGCTGGAATATCTGTTTTGACCAGGCAATCAAGTCGTTTGGTTTTTGTCAAAATCCAGATGAGTCATGTGTGTACATGAAAAGTGAAGGTGACAAGGTAGTTTTTCTGGTTTTATATGTCGATGACATCCTTCTCCTCGGGAAAGACATAGGAATGTTGTCAACGGTAAAAGTTTGGTTAGCCAAGACTTTTGATATGAAGGACTTGGGAGAAGCTAGTTACATCCTAGGGATCAAACTCTATCGAGACTGGAAAAATAGGATGATTGGCTTATCCCAAGCTGCATACATAGATAAGGTGCTAGTACGGTTTGCAATGCAAGACTCCAAGAAGGGTATCACACCTTTCAGGCATGGAGTGCACCTTTCCAAGGATCAGTGTCCTAAGACACCCGAGGAAAAGGAGCAAATGAGGTCGATACCATACGATTCGGCTGTTGATAGCCTCATGTATGCTATGTTATGTACTAGCCCAGATATCTGTTATGTAGTGGGCCTAGTCAGCAGATATCAATCTAATCCAGGACCTGAACATTGGACTGCTGTAAAATGTATTCTCAAATACTTGAGAAGGACTAGAGATTACATGTTGATTTATAGCAGTGATGAGTTGATTCCAGTAGGATACACAGATTCTGACTTTATGTCAGATAAGGATTCTAGGAAATCCACCTCTGGTTATGTATTTATGCTTGGAGGTGGATCTATCAGCTGGAGGAGTATAAAACAAGAATGTACCGCTGATTCAATTTCGGAAGCTGAATATGTAGTAGCTTGTGAAGCAGCTAAGGAAGCAGTATGGCTTAAAAGATTCCTTTTGGAACTTGGGGTGGTACCTTTGGCACGACAGCCACTCACAGTTTACTGTGACAGCAGCGGGGCAGTCGCTCAGTCAAAGGAACCCAGAAGCCATAAAAGCCAAAAGCATGTACAGAGGAAGTATCACTTAGTCAGAGAGATTGTGCAGAGAGGTGATATTGTTATTACCAAGATAGCCTCTGCAGACAATTTGGCAGATCCCTTTACTAAGCCTCTGACTACCAAAGTCTTTGAGCAACACGTAGAAGGGATGGGCATGAGATGCAACCCTGACTGGCATTGAGCCCAAGTGGGAGATTGTTAAATTTTGTGGACTCAATCCATTAGTTGATGTAATAAATTGATTAATTTCTTTATTTATCAATAAAATCATGCTTTGCTTTCATGAGATGAGTGTTATTTTACTAATTCATGCACATGACCACTACATATGACATAATGGTTCATGAGTTGAACCGGGTCCCATTAGTATATTAGATGTGATATATGTGCATGGATGAGATCCACACGTGGGAGATATATGTCACAAATCTTATACTTAAATAGCTTCACAACCAGTAATGAGACTGGGCATCTCATTTGATAAGGTTGCAGCACTTTGATCACTATGAAATAGTGTGATTTGTCTTGATCATTAGAATGTAAGATTCTGGATCACGGTGCTGGTACATTAGATGTATTGAAGGACCATGAGATGCACCTTATCGAATTCCGTCTCAATAATAAGGTATGCTCTCATAATTCCCTAGCAATAGGCTCTCAATCCTGAGACATTGACGAACTCAAGTTTCTATCTATTCATTTGCTTTAAGTCACCAATGAGTGAGGCCGACTATAGGTTAACACCTCGGTGTCTTGGGTATATGGTAGTAGAACTGTGGGAACGTTGAATGATCAAGATGGAATCTATCTCTATTATCCCCTTGTGCCAATTAATGGATTTGTCATTAGTAAGTGCGCACCCATCTCAATTAAGAGTTAATTGGATGGTACTGATGATTACTGTGATTAATTGGGGCTCAAGGATAATAAGATGTGGAACTTAGATTGGAAGAGACGGATTTATTCCAATTGATCCACGGATATTGATAGAGGGGCCTAATTGTAGTAATTGGGAAGTTTAGGGTCTTCATTGTAATTTATTCCTAAGACTGGAGTGCAATTGCATTTATATAGTGGTGTTATTTGCAATTAACTGTGGGCCGGATTGCACATGAGATGTGGGGTCTCGGTGTTCCAGTTGAAGCCAGCTTTCTAAGGAATCCCTAGTGGTCCCCACGCTAGCCCAAGATATTGGAAAACACTAATCCGACTTGGACTCTAGAAATAAGAGTTTAGAAAGGAGAAAGCCGCTAATTGCTTTGGAAGTAAGACTTCTATTTCAATTAGACAAGGGAGAGATTTGGAAGTCTATAAAATCTCTTGGACGTCCAATAAGACTCTCCCTCACGCCCAAAACCCTTTCGTGCAAGAGTTGCACGAGTTATTCTCTTCTCCTTTCTTCTAGTTCCTTGGAGTTTCGAGTTGGGATTTTCTCCTGAAGATTCCACCATTCTTCTTAAGAAAAGAAATCCTATTCGGGGGTCATAGCGTGGAAGGCTAAGAGGTGTTGAAGAAATCCATTAGAGCACTGCGGATATCAAAAGGTATGATCTACTTCTTGCATGTCGTAGATTATTTTGGATGTTTAGTGCTGGTAGAATTTTTACTGTACATGGTCACGAGATTGAGGGTAACGCATCCTGGATTGGGTTTTGGTCTTATGTATAGTTGATCCCTGTGTCAGGTGGATCAAAATTTTTGAAAATCTATCCACGACACCCACCTACTTCCAACAGCTACCGTTGATGCTGCCCTTCGAATTGAATAGCAAAAGATTCCTTCTGAAATTCTTAAGGGACCCGAGGTCGAAGCCTTAACAAAGATGGGAAAAACCCCAATTGTTGCTGAAGGTAATCTTTGCCTTAATTTGTTTGGAATTAAACAAATATTATTCCAACATTTGTGGTTTGATCTTAGTCATTTCCTTTTCAGGTGCTCGAGCGGAAGAGAGCATTCTTGATATACTTCCTACCCCCGTGAGGAAGCCTTTTGGGTCACCCATTGAAGAGCAAGCAAAGAAGAAGAGTGTCGAGGCTTCAATTGACCTAGATGATGTCTCAATTCATATGGATACTTTGAACCATCGCCGGGGAGCACCCTGAAGAGTGATTTGCAACATTTCGTGGAAAATTTATCTTCAGATTCGCCAACCAAAAGCGTTAGCAATGATCCATAGTTATCATTATCTCTTTTTGTACCACCTATTAGCATTAAGCCAAAGGTTAATAAAGCTGTGGATATTCAAATGGAAACAAATGTTGAACCCATTGGTGAAACAGAAAAGGAGGCTGATGTTGAGATGACCCCAGCTGGGGGAGTTGTAGTAACAGAACCTATCAAAACAAGTCCTTCTACTCAAAGAAAGTTGGTCTTAGAAGATACAAATCCCATGGATGAAGATGTTCGTGCAACACCCATCACTAGTAGTGTGCCTTCAGCTACTAGCAGCTTTACACCTCCCAAAGCCATGACGCCTTCAAGGGTTCATTTTAGGGTGGATCAACCATGAAGATCATCGAAGAGCCTGCTATTCAGAAGATATCAGATGAGGCTTTTGCAACTGAAGGTGGAAGATCTCGGAAGGCATTATTTCATGTTACTGTAACACCACGTACAAATATAGATCCTTTAGCCACTTTGTCTTCACAAGGGTCGCATGACTCACCTTCTATTCGTGAAGAGGCATTGGCTATTCATGGGAATGAGGATATAAATGTCGGGAAAGAATGGAATAAACGCTCAGGTTCCCAAACTCAGTCCAATTTACAGGAGTGAGAGTCTAATATTTTTACTCCTAAGGAACCCAGTTTGTTTGGGGATACTCCAAAACCTTAATCTACCATAAAGTTTGCCATGAAAATGGTTATTCACAGCATTTTGGCCACCGTCTTCCAAAGAGAGCTTACTTCTGAGAAGATTCAAGGTGCCAAAGCTTTGGCTGATATGTTGATATCTTCTGGTGTTGGAACTGATTTAAGCGGCCTTCGTGATGCCTTTGTCCTCTTTTTCAACAAACTTAAAGAAAATGATGCTTAGGACAGAAATGTTGATCATGCCAAAGTTTTCCAAAATGAAGTTCTAAGGCATAAGATTCAACTGGTTGTGGAGATTGAAAGCACCGAGGAGGAAGTACGGGTGGTGAATGTACAGTAGGCTAAGACGACATAGGAGCTAGCTGCGCATGTGGCTGAACATGAAAATATACAATAACAGATCACCGTGTTACAGCAACAGTTATCTTCCATGGAGAATACTATTGAAGACTTGAAGAAATCTGTTTCAGAGGGCACTCGTCACAGAGATGATCTTCTTACGCATGTAGAGGCAGCGCATGGCCTTGGATGATTTTGTTCAATCTTTGGAGAGTGAATTGAATATCAAGCTCAATGAGATTGACATTAATACTGCCATGCTCGCTATTGCAAGCTACAAAGGACGTGTCCTGATGGAAGGAGTGTTGAATGCAAAAGGACAACTGGAGAAGTTCCTGGACTAGGATTCCTTGTTGCAGCTCCTATCTGACTTCTTATTTTTTCTCTTTTTTTTATTAACCCTAGGGGCCATGTATACACTGACTTCAATTTTTTGTACTAAAACTCGAAATGAATATCAATAGAAACTTCATTTTGTTCCACTTGGTCATTGGCATGAATATGTGGATATTTAATGTGGGTTGTATGGATGATTTGTTTGGTTTATTTGGTTTTGTGTGGAAGCTTGATGTGGTTTGTATGGATATCTTTTTTGGTTTGGTTTTCTCAAACTTGTATGAGAGTGTGATTTGCAATCTTTTGGATCCACAAATCGAAAATAAGGGAGTCATATAAGTGGACGTTATCCGGTGCCCATGTGTGAAGCTTTCTTTAGGATCCATGACTTGATACTTTTGGTGTCGAAGGGGTCAAACAAAGAGGATGTTAGCCGGTGCCCATGTGTGAAGCTTTCTTCGGGATCCTTGAGTTATTCCTTAGGACAAAGATTTGGTTTTGTTTTTTTTTTTAGATGTTGGTTATACAGGGTCTGCAAAAAGACTTGTTCTATATAACCGAGGATAGTCATATAGGGTCTGCAAAAAGACTTGTTCTATACAACTAAGGAATAGTTATATGGGATCTGCAAAGAGACTTATTCCACACAGCTGAGTTTTGCTTTATAGGATCTGCAAAAAGACTTAATCTATATAGCAAAATGTTACAAGGGGTCTTGTAAGGACATTATCCAAGTAACGAAAGTTTTACTAGAGGGGTCAAAAGACTTGATCCTCACAGTCATTTTCTATAAGTCTGAGGGATTTTGGTTAGGGGTCATAGGTTATGATGCTCGAAACCAGAGGATTTTGATTTTGATTAGGAGTCATAGGTTGTGAGGCTTAAAACCAGAGGATTTTAGAAATTTAGGAGTGGAAATGTACACTGTACATGGTTTAGGTATGCCAAAGACATTCAAGTGTAGTATTTCTTAAGAAGTTTTCCATTGATAGGCATCATATATTTATCTCCTTCAAGTGTGAGAAGTGCATAGGCGCATTGGAGTAGACCTTGTCAATGACAAAAGGTCCCTCCCACTTGGATCCAAACTTGCCTTCTGACAAGTGTGTGGAGAAGATAGGCCTTCTAATTGCAAGGACTAAGTCTCTTTTCTTGTAAGCTCTGTATTTGACCCTCTTGTTGAACGATCCAAGCATATAAGCTTGATATGATTCGATGCTTTGTCGAGCAGCAAGCCTCTTTTCATCAAGGCTTTCCAACTCTTGAAGTTTCAGTTTGGCATTCTTTTCTTCAGTGTATTTGTTTATCACAGCTACCTGAAGAGAAGGAAGTTTAATTTCCAAGGGTATTGCAGCCTCACAGCCATAACCCAAGGAATACGATGTTGATTTGGTTAGACCACGAACTGTAGTTCTGTAAGCCCATAAAACTTCAGGAAGTTTGGTACCCCAACTCTTTTTGTTGTCAGAGACCATTTTCTTCAAAATTTTACAAATGGTCTTGTTGAAAGCTTCAACAAGTCCATTAGCTGCAGGGTTATATGCCATAGACAGACAGCATTGGATCCCGTATTTCTCACAGAATCTGTAAAATTTGTTGCTATTGAATTGAGGACCATTGTCATGATATAGACATTTGGGCACTCCAAAATAACAAATGATATGAGTCTTTAAGAAATTAAGGACTGCATATGTTTTGACTTCTGTGAGAGGCACTCCTTCTGCCGATTTAGAGAAATAATCTAATGAAACCAAAATGAATTGATGACCACGTTTTGATGGTAGACTAATTTTCCCAACTAGGTCCATTCCCCAAAACTCGAACGGCCAAGAAGTGGATGTAGGATGTAGATATTCAGGAGGTTGATGAACGTAATCACCATGAACTTGGCTTGGCATTCATTACATCTTTTAGCAAAATTGATGGCATTAGACACCATAGTGGGCCAATAGTAGCCTAACCTTCGAATGTGATCATGAAGCTTTGGCCCAGCTTGGTGAGCACCACATAGGCCGGAATGAACTTCTTTGAAGACTTGTTCCGTTTCTTTTGGTGATAAGCGACGAAGGAGAATTCCATCATACGATTTGCTATAAAGAGTCTTTGAAGGCAAATCGAAGTGGAATTTTAGAGCTTGTCTTTGAATGCTAGTTCTATCTTTAGTATTTTTTAGTAACACCCCATGAAGAATGTAATCAATTCAAGGATCTCTCCAATCTCTGAACGAATTTTGGAAAGAGGAAATCCGATTATTAATCACATTGAAACATTCTAAAACTACTTCATAGGTGTCAAGTGGAGGTAGGAGTCTTCTTTCGACGACTTCCAACACCATTTTGTCATTTTCAGGGATCGACATTGATGCTGCCAAACTTGCTAATGTATCTGCTTTGACATTCTGATGTCTCGGAACATGGTGGAACTCAATTAGACTAAATCTCTCTTTGAGTTCACGAGCTTTGTTGAAGAAGGGAATCAAGTTGGGTTTCTTCACTTTATACTCAAGATTCATTTGTTTAATCACGAGTTGTGAGTCTCTGTAGACCCCAAGGATATTGATGCCTGATTCTAAGGCTAACTCGAGACCCATAATCAATGCGGTGTATTCTACAATGTTTGAATATGGTTTGATTAATGAGAAAGAGTGAAAAACATAGAATCTTTCTAGACTACAGAAAATAATTCCAACTCCTAAAACTAGATCTCCTGGCTCATTAGTTTTAGAAGCTCCATCAAAGTGCATGATCCAATGTAAACTAGTTCATCAGGGAGATTTTCTATGAATTCAAAACCTTCCGAGAGTAGATGTTCAACTAGAAAATCAGCAATAGCCTGCCTTTTTACAACCTTTACAGGTGTATCTGATATCATATTGAAAAAGAAGAATGGACCATTTGGCCAAATGATCGCTTAGTGCTTCAGCTTTTGTTACTAGTGTCTTCAATGGATTGAAGTTAGAAACTAAGTACACCACAATGGAGAGGATGTAGTGACATAGTTTTTATATTGCAAACATCAGTGCCAGACATTCTTTTTCTATTGGGTGATAATTATGCTTAGCACCCACCAATATCCTTGACAAATAATAAAGAGCCACATCTTTTCCTTCATCATTCTTTTGAGCTAATAACGCCCCCAGAGAGTAATCAAAAGCTCATGTATAGAGAATGAAAGGTTTGCCTGGAATTGGAGCTGAAAGAACCAGTGGGTTTGGAAGATATCATTTGATATCTTGAAAAGCATCTTCATAAGTTTTATCCCATGCAAAGTCTACTCCTTTCTTCATTAATCCAGAAAATGGTCTACATTTTCCAGACAAATTTGAAATGAACCAGTGGATATAGGCAAGTCTGCCTCGCAATCCCTTCAATTCTTTGAGAGTTCTTGGAGAGGGCATCTCTAATATAGCTTTGACCTCGACTGGATCTAGCTTGATGCCACCTTTTCAAACCACAATCCTAGAAATTTCCCAAAAGAGACTCCAAAGAAACACTTCAAAGGATTCATTCGAAGGTTGAATTTTCACAACCTTTCGAAAATTGTGCGAAGATCAGCTAGATGATCCGATTTCTGCTTGCTCATGACTGCCAAATCATCGATGTAGCATTCAACAGAATTATGTTGCATGTTCTTAAAGATTTTCATCATTACCCTTTAGTATGTGGCTCCGGCATTTTTTAGATCGAAAGGCATGACGGTATAGCAGTATACGCCAAAGGGGGTTCTGAAGGAAATGTGTTTCTCGTCCTCTTTGAACATTTTGATTTGATTGTATCCTGAGAACTCATCTATGAATGACATCCTTTCATATCCGAAAGTATTATCAATCATGATTTCTGGTATGGGCAATGAGAGATCATCCTTGGGACAGGCTTTATTCAGATCTCTAAAGTCGATGCAAACTCTGATTTGCCCATTCTTTTTAGTGATTGGCACTATATTGGCCAACCAGTCAAGGTGTTGTTCTTCGCGGATGAAGTGAACATCTCTGAGCTTTTGAACTTCTTTTTTTATTTTATCCATGATTTCAAGTTTTGTCCTCCTTTGGTCTTGCTTTACAGCTTTAGCATCATTTGTTATGTTCAATTTATGCACAGAAATCTCCAGATCTAGACCGAGCATTTTTGCATAGGTCCATGTAAAGCAATCCATAAACTCTCACAAGAAACTCACATAAACATCAAGTTCTGTTCTTTTGATTTGAGAACTTACAAAGGTAGGTTAGGGATTTTCTGGGGTTCCCAAGTTTATTTCTTACACTTAGTCCTCAGTTGGAAGTTCAGGAGGAGGCACTTCCATAGTATTTTTGGAAGTTTCCAACTCCGTGAAACCTTCTGGAGTTTCATTTGGGGGTTTAAGCCAAAACCTAATCCCTTTCCTTGGATTCGGTTTCTTAGGCTCTTCAGCTTTTACATCAAGTGCTAAGCATTCCCAATGAACATGTTGGGACAAGCTTATTTCTTCATTGAGTTTAAGCGGCCAATAGTCAGTGATTTGTGACATTGTGTCATCATCATCACTTGCCCCTCAGGATGTTGAAAGTGGCCCCAATCAGCAGGATCTTGAAAGACAACAGTTTGATGAGAGTCATCTAAGTTGTACCCTTTGGTGAACACTACGGATCTTACTCTAAACTTTTGTTTTAACTTAGGAACGTTACTGTCAAGAACATATCCTATGGAATCGCTATTTAATTTTGCATCCTTTTAGAGTTCTTCCTTCATTTCTAGAGTGAAGACGTCCAAAGGAATGTGTACGCTATTTACACTCAGTCCAAGGCCTATGGGCTTCTTAAGATTGTACCCCATGTTCTTCATCATGTTGCAGACCACGGGATTGTAAATGTCAAGCCATATTTTCCCATTGTTAGTGATTTTGTCAATAGGATCTGAAAGAGAAGCATCTTCAGCCCAGTGGAAAATGATTGGATGATTATATTGCTTGGATGGAGGCACTAAGAAGCAAGAACCTTCAAAATCATAAATATGAGATGGAGTGGGCCATGGTAAAAGCAGAGGATCCCAGTCTGCTATAGAGTGCATTAAGGTATCCATCTCTTCAACATCTTCAGAGTCCAACTCAGAATTTAAATTTTTGATTATTGAAACAACATGTATTGGGCCCGTTCGTCTAGACCTCCCACGCAGACGATAGAATGCTACTTTGAGAGATGAAACAATTCAAGACATCTCATCAAAGGTTTGAAACTCCATTGCCATAATCAAGCTACGGAGGCTGGCCGGAAACCTACCCAGCATAGATGAACCCATGTTGAGTAATGTAGAGGATTCTCACATCTTTCAGCTAAACGGAACCATCTGTTAATATATCTATAGGATAATTCTGCTCTTTGTTGTGATGTCAGCATGAGATGACTGAAAGTGATAGGAGAACTAGGCCTCATAGGTGACATTCCCTTGGTAGGAGGAGGTACATCGTTGCTTTCTTAATCAAACCCTGAGTTGCCGACCAAGGAAACTACATTTTTCAGATATGAGAGCTTTTAATGTCCGAGATCAGGTAATTTATCATTTTGAACAACCGCTAAACACATAGTTGGGTTACACGCCTTGCTTGTGTGGATGACAATACCTGCTTACTTTGTCCTTGATGACTTTGTGGATATGACCCAAGGTTTATCTGATTAGTTGATTTCAGATTTCACCTTGATCATCATTGGAGCTTTAGTATCCTCAGACTTTACCGCAGACTTTTTTGTGGACTGCAACTTTTTGATAGGATCAGATCTTTTGCCAAATCCTAGATAGGTTTTCCTCTGCTAAAAAAGTGAAAGGTTCTGTAGGATTATCATCCACTAGAGAGCTTTTTGTATTTGGCTTAGACTTTATAGGCTGTTTCTGATACATGGCTACATCAGTTAAGTAGACCTCCTCTCCTTTGAATGGCTTTTCATCCGCAAAGACCCGATGTACTTTACCCTTATCATTAATATATTTGAGACATTGATGGAGAGTAGAAGGTACTATGGCATAATCATGAAGCCATTGCCTTCGTAAAAAGATGTTATAGCAAACACGAGTCTTAACCACATGTAGAGTGGCTTATGAGGTCAAATTTCCCAACTAGAATCGAATCCGAATTTTACTAATAAGATCCTGGACTTCCCCATCATAGCCTTGAATAGAAGTCTTTGTAGCAGATAGCTTGCTCATCGGGATACCAAGTTCCTAAAGAGCTGTAATTGTAATGAGGTTCAGAGCTGATCCTAGGTTGACTTGAACTCTCGAAATAAGTATGTCTTTGATATAGGCTATGAAATAAAGCCTAAGAGGAGATCATTTTTGGTGAAAAAAATAGTGACTTTAGAAGCATTATGAACTGAAAGACATTCCATGCACTGCTTTTGAGGCTTCTTGGATTTTGCCTTCAGATAGTTCTTCTTTATCTAATGAACTTGCACTACATGAGCTTAATTATTTGTATTGAGGGCCTGTAGAGCTTGTATAAAATTGTTACGAGTCTCTTCAGACAACTGTAAAAGATAAAAAATGTGAAGTCGTGTAGGTATGTGCTTAAGGTGCTCAACAACATCATACATGAATGGCTCTAGTGGCCTTGCATTAGTATTTACATTTGAAGAAGTTACATTTACATTGGTGTTATCCCCGAAGGGTTTACATAAAAAGAAGGGGTCTGTCATAGTTGACCTTATAGTTACGACCAAAACAAGTGCTATCATCAACCATGTTGCTTTGGTCAATTTCTGGATGAGTATCTCTTCTTATCCCATTAATTTCTTCGGGTTCAACAAAAAGTTGACTGATTTCTTCCAAACCTGCTTATTGGCTTGTATTATCAGGAGTGGCCTGAGATGCTTGGGGCTCATCAGTAGTAGCACTAAGAATCACCAAAGTAGGAGCTAATGGTATGTATTCTTCAGAATCAGAAACATTATCTTGATTCTGAACTTGGAAGACTTCATGAGGTTCGGTAATACTGCCAATGCTGAGATTATTGTGTTCCTCTGGCAACCCAGGTTCATTAGTTGGGTCAGGCACGACCAACTGAGTGGTTAGGCACAACCAACTGAGTGCTTGGTTCAGAATCTGCATTCAGAGATATCAGCTCCAAGTTTGGTCCAGGAGGAACATCCAGCGCAGGGATTACTGTGTGCGGAGAAAAAGACATCACCAGTTGTTGCCATGTTTCATCATGTCCAACAAGTGGTAAAGGATCCGGATGAACTTCTGGAGGTAGTGGAAAGAGAGGAGGGCTGCTGAACCAGCCACTTGTACTTAGTCTGTGTATGTTATAGAGGACTACCAACAGCGTATTAAGACCATGCTTGATACTGAGTGTACCCATTTCAGGATTAAAAGTTCATTCAAAACTTTCATCTTCATCAGAAGGGACTCATCAACAAAGTAGTCATCAATCCATTGATCATCTTCAAAATCGGAGTAGTCTGACCAGTCTTCCTCATCATCTGAGTTGGGGTTGGGGGGGGTGCCATCTCATGATATCCGGTTACAACTAGATATCGCCAGTTCTTCCTCATCTTTTGGAATTGGAATGATGAAGTCAATCAAAGCAAAGTGACCTCTGGCTGGTTTAGGATGTGCCTCTGAAATCAAGGCTTCCACCACGTTTTCCTTTCTCTGCTTAGCTTGTTTATCTTGTTTAGCTAAGCGATTCTAGGCTGCTTTCTGAAGGTTTTTTTAGTTGTTTCTTAACTTTTCTTCTTTCTGTAGGTGTGGATTTGGTTTTCAACTTCTCCCAGCCTTCATCATTTGTTAGATTTGGGTGAACCCACATTTCCTCCCCTAAAGAGGTTTTGACTGGTATCAATCCCTATTCATCATGTACCGCGTTGATGACCCAAAATTCAATGGTTGGTGGTTTTGATGGAATGGGTACTGCTACAGGCACAAACTACCCAAAAGAAATCATATTAACTGAAGCAGCATCATATCTTCGATCGAATGTTATTTCTCCATTCTTCCACACTCATTGCCTTTTTTCTTCAAGATGAAGTGGTCTTTAAGAGGTTAGGATACCATCTGATGATATGCACAATAATTTGGGTCATTCACGCGACCCACTTGCTCCGGTTTCTTCATTGGTGGAAGCTCAAGTTTATTATTTTCCATCAATGATTGAAAGATTATTTCAATATCCCCATCAAAAGGATATTTAGTTTTCTTTCTCTTTTCATATTCCTCCTTTTTGGCTTGATCACTTTTGACATTCTGCGGCTTTTGAGGATGTGGTTTGGAGGTTTATATATTAAATACCTCCTATTTCTTTTTCAATTTCAAAGCAGTAAATTTTGGAGCAGAAGATGATGATGATTTAGCTTTTCAGGAATTTTCCTTCTTCTAACTAATTTCTTTAAGAGTCAGCTCTGCATAAGTAGCTGCCTCCACCAATCGGGCCAGATACCTAGTTTTATGACTAAGTATGATAACCTTAATCTCTCATCGCTAGTGGGTTTTGCATATTTCAGTAGTAGCCCTTTAAGATGGTTGTTCTAAGCATTTGTAGGACAATGCTCTTTATCTATTGATAAATGCTTGTGCAGTTTCATTATCCCCTTGCTTTGTGCTACTAAGCATGGCGAAGGTAACTATCTAATCTTCCTCTTGGAAATGAAGTAAGAACTTCTCTTCTGTAATGGGCCATTTGTGAAGGAGAGTTCTGGTAATTGCTTATACCAGTTGAAGGCAATTCCCTTTAATGTGCCGACAAACAGCCTGATCTTCAATGCATCTAATTCTGGTAAGCTTCCTAGAAGTGATTTGAAATGCACAATGTGTTGATAAGCTGACCCCTTCCCAAGGTACGGCTGGAAAGTTGGAAGCTTATAATTTGGTGGAAATGGAACAAGATCGAACTCTAGAGGGTACTTTGGTGTAATACTCTTCTTCTTCATCCTGGTCTCCACTTTCGATTTTGTTAGTATTTCTTCAACTTCTTTAAAGGTTACATGCTTTTCAGGATTTGCATGAAGACCAAGGATTGATGAATGATCGCCACCAGTAGAAACTGCAGCTATCAGCTTGTCTGTTAGTGATTTGATTTGAGCTGTGAGCAAGTCAATTTTGGTGGCATTTCTCCGGATCATTACCTGCTCTCTCCTATATGCAAACAACGGATTGACTGGAGCTTCAGCCGGACTACCTATTTATCTACCAAGATTTTCAATTGGGTAGTTAGGTGATCAATTTTAGCTCCTTGCTGCTTAACGATGTCATTGACGTCGTCTTCTAGATTTTCGCCAGCATCTTCTTCACCAGCATCTTTACTCCCACTGGCATCCTCATTTCTATCCTTACCAGTCCCACTCCCTTCAGCCATAAATACAATATATTGACAGGGGTAGGAGGATGTAGGAAAAGTGGACTAACTATTTTCTGTGTCCAAGATAGTGATTTGATCCTCATCGGAATCTATTACAACATGCCCTTCCGAAGTCCTTCCCGATGGGAGTTGGAGTCAAACTCTTGTGATTGGGTTCGAGCCATACTTCAGGTGACCCTTCGGGTTGACCCTAGTTCAACCATGCATGATGAGGTTAGATTCGGCTCATCTTCTTTAATCACCCATTTTTGGGTGATTATGCGCCATGACTGGTTCTGGGTTTGATCCTTGTAGCGAGCCAAAGCCTTTTTTCTTTATTTGACTAGCCAATCTGGCCGCCGAGGTTTGATCTTTGAACTTGGCAATTGTTGATCCATAGAATTTTGCAAATAATGCAGTGAAGACATTACAAGCTTTGGATTATAAATTTCCAGAATTTTCAAAGCACGTGAACCTCATCTCAGCTTAAATCAGTTTCAGAGACTCTTTGCTGGCTCTTTGGGAATCATTGTGGGACTTGACAGTTCCACATGTTGAAGCAAGCTCCTATTCAATGAAATGCTTTCAAGTATATCTAAAGACCATTCCTCAAAGATTTAGAGCATTTGGACGTCATTTGGATCCAAACTCGGTTCAGATGATCGTATACTATGCTCTGTGGGTCCCTGTGCAGAGTGATATCCCATGAAGATCAAGTTAGTTGGAACTCTTAGAGGAAGTTCCAATAATGCCTAAGACAGGCCCTACAAAATTTCGGGTTGAACAGACATCATCAAACCCAAAAGCCATAAGCATGTTAGCCTGAGGTCAGTTCCCCCCAAAGCCATGGGGTCACTGACCAAAGTCCTACTTCCTGATATCTAAAATTGATGAAAATTGGGCAAATACTCCAAGATATCCCTGATGTCAATTCCTCCAAGTTTCGAACCAAACCGAAGTCATTTCAGCATCAAATAACTGAGACAAGGGCCCACTTTCATAAAAAGTCAATTGGAGAGTTGACCAACTTTCGAAGGTCAAAACAGGTTGAAACTTCTATAACATGCTCAAAACAGTGTCAAGAAGCAACCCTCCAAGTTCTATGGCGATTGAACACCGTTCGAGCCCTAAACTGGCGAAGACGGGTCACATACACAAAAGTCCGAAAACGGGCTTTCTCCGTGACCGTGGACTGTTCATCAAGGGAGTTGACCAACTTCAGGTGGTCAAAATCAGCTGAAACTTTTATGAAATTGTCAAAATAGTGTCAAGAAGCATCCTACCAAGTTTTGTGGTGATTGGACATCGTTCGGGCCTCAAACAGCTGAAAACAAGTCACAAATACAATGTTCCAAAAATGGGCCTTGGGAGTGACCGGGGCCCAATTAATGAGAAAGTTGACCAACTTCCCGAAGCCAAAAGCAGCTGAAATTTTTATGAGATGTAGAAAATAGTGTCAAGAAGCATCCCTCTAAGTTTCGTGGCAATCGGACTTCGTTTGAGCCCAAAACAGATGAAAATGAGCCACTTACACAAAAGTCCGAAATTGCGGTCACGGACCTTCAAAAGGTGTTTCCCATGACTTTAGGTGGTTTTGCTCCACTCATCTTCGAAATCCAACTCCCCACAACTGCTATTAAGTACCCAAAACTGCACAAAACTGATTGGGAGACTATAAAAAGAGCAAATTTTGAACGAAGGGGGACACTAACACACATAAGGAAGAAAAGAGAAGAAATCAAAGAAAGAAAGCACTTAGAGCAACAAGAAGCAAACTCTAGCAGCACTTCCACGACCATTCCCACCTTCTTTTCTCAGTTTTGAAGGTGAGGAAGAAAATTCAGAAGAAGAGAAGGAAGTGGAATGGCCAAATTTCATGATATGTTCGCATGTCTGCAATTTTTGAGAGGATGACATTGTCACCTTTGTTTCTCTTATTCGTAGGGCTTCCTAGCCATTGCAAGAGTTGCGAAAGAAGCCTCTCTAGGCCTCATTTTATTCCTTGAAAATAATAGGTTCAAAATGACACAACTCTGGCTTCATATTTGCCCATTTCGGACTTGAAATAAAAACACAATCCGTAAGCACGAATGATGAGTTACAGAGGTTTCGATTGATTCCATGGTTAAATGTGATCTTCTTGATGGTTGTCCACCACTCCAAAGTCATGAAAATGGAGTTTCAACACTTGAAAGAAGTTCCAAGAAAGAACCATCGCGAACAGGACGAAACCAGAGGCGAAATAGTGACCAAACAGTCACTGTTTGCCAGTGACCAAGACTCTCGGTCACTGGCAGAGGCTAATGACCGAGAGTCTCTGTCACTGGAAGCCTCCAGTGACCGAGAGTCACGGTCACTGGAATGGGGGAGTGACCGAGAGTCTCGATCACCCCCCCCCCCCCCTTTTTCCCTTTTTTCTACTTTTTTGCATTTTCTTAGTTATTTTATGTAATTTTCCTAAAAATTCCAAGTTAAGATCACATCTAAGACTTGAGGGAGGGGTTGTAAACTTTGTAAACTTGTGTAAACAACCTACATCCCCGCGGTCAGGGCATTGAACCCTTGTAAACAAAAGGGAATTCAGTGATGAATTGTAATTGATTCCCATTCTTCTTAACACTTGAAGTACGTGAATGTCGGACATTAAATCCATTATACATTTTTTCACGTCATTTTTAAGCGCGATCAGAAGATTGGCACCGTCTGTGGGAATTATATTGCCCTAATTTGTGATCAAATTTGGATAAAAAAACGCATGAAAAGTGCTGAAAATTGTTGAAAGTGCTGCTGTTTCACTGAAACTGCTGCTGTTGCACTACAACTGCTGCTGTTGTACTAAAACTGCTGCTGTTGTATTGAAAAATGCTGCTGTTGCACTGAAGGTGCTGCAAAAAATGCTGCTGTTGTGTTGAAACTGCTGCTGTTGCATTGAAAGTGCTGCTGTTTCATTGAAAAATGCTGCTGTTGCACTGAAATTGCACTAAAACTGCTGCTGTTGAACTGAAACTGCTGCCGTTGCACTGAAAGTGCTGCTGTTTCACTGAAAACTGCTGCTGTTGCACTGAAAGCTGCTGCTGTTGCGCTGAAAAGTGCTGCTGTTGTGCTGAAAAGTGCTGTGACCGCGGGAATCAGTGGAAAATGGGTAGTGACCGTGGGTCACGGTCACTGACCTGTTTTATGGCTGAAAATGACTTGTTTGACCCTTGAAGACACCCATGCAAGACCTTGATGTCTATGATCGGTTTGGAAACATTAATGAAGGAAATTTGCACCTGGAAGTGCATTCTTTTATCATGTAAATGAAGGCATTAAGCACCTTGAAGTGCAAAATTCTGCCATTTAATTGAGGGAACTTGCACCTTGATGAGTACGAACCAAATCACACCCTTTCATGCTTTAGAAGAGTGATGATTCAGTCCAAGGGGTTTTGACCCAAATAAATGTTTTATTAGATCAGTGATAAGACCAACGACATTGTAGTCATGCACTGTCCGGCGTCATGCACTGATGGATCCTGTTTAATCATTGCGGTAGTGGCACAGGCTCGATCCTGTAGGCCCTACTTCTTTGATTAGATCCAACCCTCTCTTACTTATAAGACTAACACAGATGGCCCTGACATGCTGCCAAAATTATGGTAGCCAGGTCTAGTCAGCTTAGCATGCTTTTAAGCCTGACCATATGGTCCCGAAATGCTGCCAAAATTCTGACAGCTAGGACAGTCATCATAGCATAAGGAGATGGGAGTTATGCCTATATCTAACCATTTCGGTTCAAAACCATGTTGGTTTTGATGGCATCTACAAACCATTTCGGCTAGCCCAAAAGGCAGCCATATTGGTTATACCACTGACATAGTCCATTGGGCTTACTTTTTGCAGAAGAACATCATGGGTTCTTTAATCATCACTTTCGAACAAGCTAAGGAGAGACTTTTCAGGATCTCCATGACACATAACAAGTCACCTGCCAGATCACAAAAAAGGGCCCGAATAGATACTATTACTCCTCCATCAAGAGTTTCAGTTTTCCAAAGGCTCTCTACTCTAATAGGCTCCACCACCTCAGCTCAGAATGGGTCATCAGTGACCCCAAAGATCATTATGAGAATAGAAGCTCCTCAGTCATGGGTTTCCAAATATGCTCAAAACCCATTCGGAGTCTTTCATAAGGGTGGAAAGGACCCTGAATGCAAACCAAAGTCAGGGGGCAGCAGTCTCCGTGTCATCAAGCCTCGACTGGGGGGAAGGCAAGTCTGTTACACAGATCACAAACCAAGGGCACTTAATAAGTTCCCTCAAGTAGCCATGCAAGCTCCAGGAGTATCCCCGATTCAGCCCAAACAAGGGGCTGTGACAAGGGACTCTCGACAAATCCCCAGAAAAGCCCAAAAACATGCTGCCATTCCAAGCTGTAACACGTGGTCGCCACAACCACGCAAGCGAAGTTACAAGAAGGCTGAAAGCAAATCTTTGGCGTCACTTGAAGAGAATATCTTTTACCCTTTGACTCAAAAAGAGGGGCGGAAGTTCGGAAGGAAACGTCTGCCTTCAGTCATTGTAGCACCACAACATCCATCACATGGTGCTAAGAACAAAGAGCCAGCTGAACGGTTGGTCATTAATAGTTCGACCGATCTGGTTCGTTTCAAGAACTCGCTTCAACAGAAGAAGGGTAAAGAGAAGAATAAAGAAAAAAGTATTGTCAATATTCTTTCATTCCCTATTTCCGACCCTATGGGCTGGAATCAACTCGCCAGTACTTCTAAGCCATTGATTGCCAGATTTAAAGATCAAATTTTAAAGGCGAGAGTGGTCAATCAAATCAGAGAGAAGGCTTTGGCTCGCATTCGGAAGCAATCTTAGCATACAATCACTCCAAAATGGATGATCAAAAAAGATGAGTTAGAACTGACTTCCTCATGCATGGTTGGGCCAGGTCCAACTAGAAGGGTTACTCGGAGTATGGCTCGAACCCAGTCATAAGAATCTGATTCCAATTCTCATTCAGACAGAACCTCTGAAGGACATGTTGAAACAGATTCCGACAAAGATTCAATTACTCTCCTGGACATGGAAGATAGTCAGTCTACCCTTCCTACGTCTTCTTACCCCCGTCAATATACTATATTCATGGCTAAAGGAAGTGGAACTGGAAACAATGGAAACGAAGGTACAAGTGATAGTAAAAATACTGGCGAAGAAAATGCTAATGAAAATCAAGAAGATGACGTTAGTAATGTCGTCAAACAGCAAAGAGTTAGAATTGATCACCTAACTGCCTAGTTAAAAATTTTGACAGACAAGTTAGGTGGTCTTACTGAAGCTCCAGCCTATCCTTTTTTCGCCGACAGGAGAGAGCAGGTTAGGATCAGGAGGAACGTCACCAAAATTGACCTGCTTATGGCTCAAATTAAATCACTGACAGATAAAGTAATGGCCGCAGGTTCTGCCGCGGGTGACCACTCATCAATCCTTGGATTACATGCGGATCCCGAAAAGCATGTAACTTTCAAGGAAGTTGAAGAAATATTAACCAAGTCAAAGGTAGAACACAGAATGAAAAAGAAAGGTATTACATCCAAATACCCTCCGGAATTTGATCCGGTTCCATTCCCGCCAGATTATAAACTTCCGACTTTCCGACCTTATATGGGAAAAGGGTCAGCCTACCAACATATAGTACATTTCAAATCACTCCTGGGGAGCTTGCCGGAGTTGGATGCATTAAAAATAAGATTGTTCGTAGGCACTTTGAAAGGAGTTGCTTTTGATTGGTATAAGCAAGTACCAAAGCTCTCTTTCACAACATGGCTAGTCACGGAAGAGAAATTCTTACTTCATTTTCAAGAAGAAGATCAAACAGTTACTTTCGCTATGCTCAGCAGCACAATGCAAGGAGAAAACGAAATTGCACAAGCCTTTATTAACAGATTGAGAGCATTGTCTTACAGATGCTTAGAACAACCATCTCAAAGGGCTACCATTGAAATGTGCAAAACCAACCTGCGGCCAGAAATCAAGGCTATCATACTTAGTCACAAAACTAAGTCTTTAGCTCGTTTAGTTAAAGTGGCCACTGACGTAGAGTTGACCCTTAAAGGGATCAGTCAAAAGAAAGTAAATTCCCAAAAAGCGGAATCATCATCATCTTCTGCTCCAAAATCAACTACTCCGAATTTGAAGAAGAAACAAAAGGTATTCAATGTGTAAACCTCTAAGTCAGCTCCTCCAAAACCACAAAATGTCAAGACCGAGCAAACTAAAAGGGAGGAATATGAAAAGAGAAAAAGAACTAAATCTCCCTTTGATGGAGATATTGAAATAATCCTCCAAACATTGATGGAAAATAACAAACTTAAACTTCCACCAATGAAAAAACCGGAGCAGGCAGGTCGCGTTAATAACCCAAATTACTGCGCCTATCATCAAATGGTGTCTCATCCTCTTAAAGACTGTTTCATCCTGAAAGAAAAGGTCAATGAAATGTGGAAGAATGGAGTGATAACATTTGATCGAAAGTATGATGTTACTCCAGTCAACATGATTTCTTTTGGACAATTTGCACCTATAGCAATATTTGCTCCATCAAAACCACCTACTGTTGAATTCCGGGTCGTTAATGTAATATACAATGAGCAGGGGTTGATATCAATCAAAACCTCTTTAGGAGAGGAAATGTGGGTTCACCCAGACTTGGTGAGTGATAAAGGCTGGGAGAAAGTGAAAACTAAACCCACACCTACAGAAAGAAGAAAGGCTAAAGAGCAACTCAAAAATCTTCAAAAAGCCACCCAAAATCCCTTGGTTAAGCAAGAAAAACAAGCTAAGAGGAAGGAGGAGAAGATAGTTGAAACTCCAACCTCCAAAGAATTTTCCAAACCAGCTAAAGGTCACTTTACTTTAGCTGACTACATTGTACCAATCCTAAAAGGTGAGGAAGAACCATTGATATCCAGTTGTAATCGTATATCATGGGATGGCACACCCCCAAACTCAGATGATGAAGAGGATTGGTCTGATTACTCGGACTTCGAGGATGATCGGTGGGTTGATGACTACTTTGATAAGTTTCCTTCCAACGAAGATGAAGGTTTTGAACAAACCTTTGATCCTAAAATTGGTACACTCAATATCAAACATGGCTTCAACACACTCTCAGTGACCCTTTATGATATACATAGACCAAGCTCGAGTGGCTGGTCGAGTGACCCTCCTCCTTTTCCATTACCCCCGGAGATTCATCCAGACCCTTTACCACTAATTGATCCTTGGGAGACACAACAACAACAGGTGATTCCGCCTCTTTCATGCACCGTAGCCTCTACATCAGATGCTTCTTCCCAATCAAACTCAAAGATGACTTCTCCAGATGCGGATTCCAAACTAAGCACTCAGTCGGTTATGTTTGACTCGACTAATGAGCTCGGATTTTGGAGGAATGTGATGATACTGACATTGTCACACCACAGGAAATTTCTCAAGTTCAAGATGATGGTCTCGACTCTGAAGAAGAGATTCCAACGGCTCCCACCCTGGTAATTTTGAGTATTGCTAATGAGCCCCAAGCATCTCAAGTCATACTTGATAACACAGGGTAAGAGTTAGGCTTAGAGGAAATTAGCCAGCTTTTTGAGTCTGAAGAAGTTAACGCCATAAGAAGGGACACTCGTCCAGAAATTAACCGAAGTAATATGGTTAATGACGGTACTCGGTTTGGTCGCAATTATAGGGTTAATTATGATGGACCTTCTTTTGCCTCCTCTTCCTATGTAAACCTTTCAAGGGACAATGTTAATATAAATGTAGCTTCTTCAGAGGCAAATGCTAATACAAGGCCACCAGAGCCATTCACGTATGATGTTGTTGAGCACCTCAAGCACATACCTGCACGACTTCACATTTTTGATCTCTTGTAGATGTCCAAGGAGACTCGTGATAATTTCATACGAGCTCTACAAGTTTTGAATACAGACAATCAAACTCATGTTGTGCAAGTTCATCAGATAGAAAAGAATTACCTAAAAGCAAAATAAAAAAGACCTCAAAAGCAATGCATGGAATGTCTTTCAATTCACAATGCTTCTAAAGCTACTATATCTTTCACTAAAGAGGATCTCCTCTTAGGTGGTATGAAACATGCAAGGCCACTCTATTTCACAGTCTACATCAAAGACATTCATGTCCCGAGAGTTCAGGTCGACCCAGGGTCAGCTCTGAACCTCATCACAATTACAGCTCTTTAAGAACTCGGCATCCCAGTAAGCAAGTTATCTGCTACAAACACTTCTATCCAAGGATATGACAAGGAAGTTCAGAATCCAATTGGCAAGATTCGAGTCCAGTTCCAGTTAGGAGAATTAATTTCAGAAGCTACTTTGCACATAGTTAAGACTCGTGCTTGCTACAATATCCTTTTGGGAAGAAGATGGCTCCATGATTATGCCATAGTACCCTCCACTCTCCATCAATGTCTCAAATATATTGACGACAAGGGAAAAGTGCATCGGGTCTTTGCGGATGAAAAACCTTTCAAAGGAAAAGAAGTCTACTTCACCGATGCAACCATGTATCAAGAAAAACCCACCAAGTCTAAAATGGACACAAAAGGCGCTCCAGTAGATAATAATCCTGCGGAACCTTTTCCTATTTCAGTAAAAAAAGGAACCCACTCAGGAATTGATGAGCAATCAGGCCCTCTCGGAACGTTGCAACCAACGAAGGAGCCTGTAGCAAAATGTATAGAAACCAAAGCTCCTTTAATGATCAAGGTCAAAACTGAAATCAAACAATCAGATCGACCTCTGATCATATTCATAAAATCACTGAGAAAAGGAGAAGCACGACGCCAAAAGCCCTCATATTCAGCAAATGTAGTTTCCTTAGCCAACAGCTCAGATGCTAGTCAGGAAAATAATAATGTATCTCCTCCTACCAGAGGGACATCACCTATAAGGCTTGATTCTCTTATTACTTTTCGTCAGCTGGTGCTAACATCGCAACGAAGGGGAGAACTATCCTATAGATATATAGACAGATGGCTCCGTTTGGCTGAAAGATGTGAAGATCCTCCACACTTCTATACTTGGATTCATTTATGCTGGATAGGCTTCCGGCCAGCTCTTCGTAGCTTGACCATGGCCATGGAATCTTAAACCTTCGATGAAATGTCTCGAATAGTTTCATCTCTTGAAGTGGCGCTCTATCGTCTGCGCAGGCGGTCTAGACGGATACGTTCGATACATGTTGTTTCAATGATCAAAAGTTTAGATTCTGAGTCGGACTCTGAAGACGTCGGAATAAAGAATGCTCATGTACATTCCATAGCAGACTGGGAACCGCCACTATTACCATGGCCCACTCCATCTCATATTTATAATTTCAAAGGATCTTGCTTTTTGGTGCCTCCATCGAAGCAGCATGATCAAATAATTATTTTCCATCGGGCTGAAGATGCTTTTCCTCCAAATTCTATCGACAAAATCACTAATAATGGGAAAATACGGTTTGATAACTACAACCCAGTGGTCCGTAACATGATGAAGAATATGTGATACAATCTTAAGAAACCTACAGGTCTTGGATTGAATACAAATGGGATACAGATTCCTTTGAATGTCTTCACTCCAGAAATGAAGGAAGATCTTGAAATGGGATGCAAAATTGAACATCTACGTCACTGTATAGGATGTGTTCCCTACAGTAACATTCCTAAACTGAATCAAGATGTCAGAGTAAGACCCGTGATCTTCACCAAAGAGACCCATGGTCTTCACCAAAGAGTGTGAAGATGATAATTCTTATGAAACTCTTGTTGCTCAAGAACCTACTGATTGGGCTATTTTTCAACATCCAGAGGGAGCAAGTGATAGCGATGACGCTATATCACAAATCACTAAACACTGGCCTCCTGAACTCAATATAAAAATAAGCCCGTCACAACATGTTCATTGGGAATGCTTAGCCCTTGATGTAAAAGCTAAAGAGCCTAAAAAATTGAATCCATGGAAAGGGATCAGGCCTTGGCTTAAACCCCCAAATGAAACTCCAGAAGGCTTTACGGAATTGGAAACTTCCGATGATGTTGTGGAAGTGCCTCCTCCTGAGCCTCCAACTGAGGACCAATTATAAGAAATAAACTTAGGGACCTTAGAAAATCCTCGACCTACTTTTGTAAGCTCTCAAATCAAAGGAAACGAACTTGATATGTACGTGAGGTTCTTACAAGAGTTCATGGATTGCTTTGCATGGACCTATGCGGAAATGCCTGGTCTAGACCCAGAGATTTCGGTGCATAAGTTGAATATAACAGGTGATGCTAAACCCATAAAGCAAGACCAGCGGCGGACAAAGCCAGAAATCATGGATAAAATAGAAAAAGAAGTTCAGAAGCTCAGAGATGTGGGTTTCATCCGTGAAGAATAGCACCCAAACTGGTTGGCTAATATAGTACCAGTCACTAAAAAGAATGGATAGATTAGAGTCTGCATTGATTTCAGGGACTTGAATAAAGCCTACCCTAAAGATGACTTCCCATTGCCTATACTAGAAATCATGATCGACAATACTTTTGGGTACGAAAGGATGTTATTCATGGACGGATTCTCGGGGTACAATCAAATCAAAATGTTTAAGGAAGACGAAAAGCATACCTCATTTAGGACTCCTTTTGGCATATATTGCTATACCGTCATGCCTTTCGGCCTAAAAAATGCTGAGGCCACATACCAAAGGGCAATGATGAAAATCTTCAAGGACCTACAGCATAAATCTGTTGAATGTTACGTCGATAACTTGGCAGTCAAGAGCAAGCAGAAATCAGATCATTTAGATGATCTCCGCATAATTTTTGAAAGGTTGCGGAAGTTCAGACTTCGGATGAATCCTTTGAAATGTTTCTTCGGAGTTTCTTCTGGAAAGTTCCTAGGATTTGTGGTTCGCAAAGGCGGTATTGAAATAGATCCAATTAAAATTAAAGCCATTTTGGAAATGCCTTCTCCAAGAACTCTAAAAGAGTTAAAGGGATTACAAGGAAGACTCGCCTATATTCATCGGTTTATATCAAATCTATCTGGAAAATGCAAAACCTTTTCCAAATTGATGAAGAAAGGCATAAATTTTGTCTGGGACAAATCTTGCAAAGATGCTTTCCAAGACATCAAGCGATATCTCACTAATCCACCTGTTCTTTCAGCTCCAATGCCAGGCAAACCCTTCATTGTATATACTCGAGCTCTCGATCACCCCCTGGGGGCAGTATTAGCTCAAAAGAACGATGAAGGAAAAGAGGTGGCTCTTTACTACCTATTAAGAATGTTGGTTGGTGCTGAACACAACTATCATCCAGTAGAAAAGGAATGTTTTGCACTGATGTTTGCAATTCAAAAGCTACGTCACTACATCCTCTCCAATGTAGTGTACTTAGTTTTTAACATCAATCCATTAAAAGTGCTGGTAACAAAAGCCGGGTCCCTGAGCGAACGCTTGGCCAAATGGTCAATTCTCCTCTCTCAATATGATATCAGATATACCCCTGCAAAGGCTATAAAAGGGCAAGCTCTTGCTGACTTTCTGGCAGAACATCCGCTCTTGGAGAATTCTGAATTCAGAGATAATCTCCCTGATGAACCAGTCTTTTTCGTTGAGCAGCGGCGGAAGTTCACTATTGACCCAGATCAACATTGGATAATGCATTTTGATGGAGCTTCCAGAATTAATGAATTGGGAGAACCGGTTTCAGGAGTTGGAATTATTTTTTGTAGTATGAAGAAATTCTACATCCTTCACTCCTTCTTATTAATTAAGCCATGCTCAAACAACGTGGCGGAATATACTGCATTGATCATGGGCCTTGAGCTAGTCGTAACATCAGGTATCAATATGCTTGGAGTCTATGGAGATTCACAACTCGTGATCAAGCAAATGAATCATGAATATGAAGTGAAGAAACTTGATTTGGTTCCTTTCATCAACAAAGCCTGTGAACTCAAGAAAAAATTCGATTTGATAGAGTTTCATCATGTTCCGAGACATCAGAATGTCAAGGCAGATGCATTGGCAAGTTTGGCGGCTTCGATGTCGATCCCTGAAAATGATAAGATGGCATTGAAAGTGGTTGAAAGAAGACTTCTACCTCCGCTTGACACCCATAAAGTAGTGGCTGATAGTTTTACTGTAATTAATAATCGGATTTCATCTTTCCACAATTCCTTCATAGATTGGAGAAATCCTTTTATTGATTATATTCTTCATGGAGTATTTCCAGAGGATACTTAAAACAGAACTAGTATTCAAAGACAAGTTTTAAAATTCCATTTTGATTTGCCTTCAAAGACTCTTTATCGTAAATCATATGATGGGATTCTTCTTCGTTGCTTATCTCCAAGAGAGGCAGAGCAAGTCCTCAAAGAAGTCCATTCTGGTTTATGTGGTGCACATCAGGCTGGGCCAAAGCTTCATGATCAAATTCGAAGGCTAGGATACTATTGGCCCACTATGATATCTGATGCCATCAATTTTGCTAAAAGATGCAACGAATGTCAAATTCATGGTGATTATATTCATCAACCTCCTGAGTATTTGCACCCTACGTCCACCTCTTGGCCATTTGAATCTTGGGGAATGGACATAGTTGGGAAGATCAGCCCACCATCAGAACGTGGTCATCAGTTCATCTTGGCTGCGACGGATTACTTCTCCAAATGGGCAGAAACAATACCTTTTGCAGAAGTCCAAATAGATACGGTCCTCAACTTCTTGAAAACTCACATCATTTGTCGTTTCGGGGTGCCCAGATTCTATACCATGACAACGGTCCCCAATTCAATAATGATAAATTTTACAGATTCTGTGACAAGTACAGAATCCAATGTTGTCCATCTACGGCACATAATCCTGCAGCTAATGGGCTTGCTGAGGCAAGACTATCTGTAAAATTTTGAAGAAAATGGTCTCTGACAAGAAAAAGGTTAGCGTACCAAGCTTCCTGAAGCAGTATGGGCTTATAGAACTACGGTTCGTGGTCCAACAAAATCAACACCGTATTCCTTGGTTTATGGCTGTGAGGCTATAATACCCCTGGAAATACAACTTCCTTCTCTTCGGGTAGCTGTGATAAACAAATATACTGAAGAGAAGAATGCTGGACTTCGACTCCAAGAGTTAAAGAGCCTTGATGAGAAAAGGCTTGCCGCTCGACAAAGCATTGAATTATATCAAGCTCGTATGGCCGGATCCTTTAACAAAAAGGTCAAGTACAGAACCTACAAGAAAGGAGACTTAGTCCTTGCAGCTAAGAGGCCCATGTTCTCCACACACTTGTCAAAAGGTAAATTTGAACCTAAATGGGAAGGGCTATTTGTCATTGACAAAGTTTACTCCAATGTCGCCTATGCACTTCTCACGCTTGAAGGGGATAGATGTATGATGCCTATCAATGGAAAACTTCTCAAGAAATACTATACTTGAGTGTCATTGGTACACCCAAACCATGTACAATGTACCCAAACCATGTATAGTGTACATTCTCACTCCTAACCAAAATCAAAATCTCTGGTTTCGAGCCTCTCAACCTATGACTCCTAACCAAAATCAAAGTCCTCTGGTTTCGAGCCTCATAACCTATGACTCTTAACCAAAATCAAAATCCTTTGGTTTCGAGCCTCACAACCTATGACTTATAACCAAAATCCCTCAGATTTGTATAAAATGACTGCGAGGATCATGTCCTTCGACCCCTCTAGTCAAACTTTTGTTACTTGGATAATGTCCTTACAATACCCCTTGTAACATCCTGCTATATAGATTAAGTTTTTTTGCAGACCCTGTATAGCAAAACTCAGCTGTGTGGAATAAGTCCTTTGACCCCATATAGCTAATCCTTAGTTGTATAGAATAAGTCTTTTTGCAGACCTTATATGACTACCTTCGGTTATATAGAATAAGTCTTTTTGCAGACCTTGTATAACCAAAATCTAAACAAAAACTAAAACCAAATCTTTGTCCTAAAGAATAAGTCAAGGATCCTGGGGAAAGCCTCACACATGGGCACCGGATAACATCCACTTTATTTGACCCCTTTTGACACCAAAAGGATCAAGTCATGGACCCTGAAGAAAGCCTCACACATGGGCACCGAATAACGTCCACCTATATGACTCCCTTATCTTCGATTTGTGGATCCAAAAGATAGCAAATCACACCCTCATACAAGTCTGAGAAAACCAAACCAAATAAACCATCCACATAAACCACCTACAAACCACCTTAAACATCTACACAAAATCAAACCAAGCACCTATACCAATGAAAAAATGGAGAAAAAGAAAAGTTTTCCGTTGATATCCATTTGAAGTTTAAGTACAAAGAATGAAGTCAAGGTATACATGGCCACCCAGGCCGATCAAGATAAAAGAGTTATACAAGAAGCTACCGTGATGAAATCTAGTCCAAGAACTTCTCAAGTCGCCTCCCTCAGGACGTGTCCTTTATAGCTTGGATAGCTGGGACAACAGCATCACTGTCAAGTTCATTCGTTCTGATACTCACTTCACTTTCAAGGGATTGAACAAAGTCATTCAAGGTTGTCTGCTTCAACTTTACTATGGCAAGGATACACTCTTCGTAGGCCTAGTTCTTTGAACTAGACTTTTCTAAGCCATCTATGGTGCCTCGAAGCTTCAGAACATCATCTTTCAAGGATGAAGGCTATTGCTACAATGTGATGATCTATGGTTGCAATGTTCCTCACAGACAAAGTTCTGGTTCTGTCGCAAGACATAATATGGTGAACCCACTTTGGGCATTGTGCCCCCAACAAAAGTGTGTGTTTTCTTGAAAGCCAACCTAATCCAAAGTTCATCCTGGGACAAACCCAATCGTAAGCCAAATTTGTCATTTCAAATTGCTTTGGATCAAAATCTACAAAAGCCAAAAGCCAATCTTTTTTTAAAATTGCATCTCATTTTTGAATCATGTCAAGCCAAGTCAAAACCCAAACTTTGATTTTTGAAAATGAACAAAAAAATCCATGAAAATCCAAACCCAAATCCATTTTAAATTAAAACCTTTGATTTTCTTAAAACCTCAGGGATTCTTTTTGTTGGTGTTCCCCACGTCCCCGCGGAGATGCCACTCTGGATATCTGTGAAAAATAGGTCAAAAAAAATCAAATTCATTTCCAAAATCCAAACAAATTCACAAACTTCTGAATTTTCTAAATACCTAAGGGATTCCTTTGTGGGTGTTCCCTACAATCCCCATGGAGATGCTACTTTTGATATCCGTGAAAATAGGGCAAAGGAATTCAGATTTCTTATGTTTTTTCAAAATTCCGTCATCAAACCCTTTATGGTTTTTATCAAAATTTTCATATCCCAAGTTTAGGCCTACAACCTACCTTGGCAAACTGTCTTTTCATCAAGTCATCCATCATTCCCACAGATTGGTTATTTCCAGGCACAATGATTATTACGCTATAATCATTGTACCTCAAGGGGGCACTTGTTGACCCATAGAATTTTGCAAATAATGCAGCGAAGACATTACAAGCTTTGGATTATAAATTTCCAGAATTTTCAAAGCACGTGAACCTCATCTTAGCTCAAATAAGTTTCGGAGAGTCTTTACCGACTCTTTGGAAATCACTGTGGGACTTGCCATTTCCACATGTTGAAGCAAGCTCCTATTCAATAAAATGCTTTCAAGTATATCTAAAGACCATTCCTCAAAGATTCAGAGCATTTAGACGTCATTTGGATCCAAACTTGGTTCAAATGATCGTATACTATGTTCTGTGGGTCCCTGTGCAGAGTGATATCCCATGAAGATCACGTTAGCTGGAACTCTCAGAGGAAGTTCCAATAATGCCCAAGACAGGCCCTACAAAATTTTAGGTTGAACAGACATCATCGAACCCAAAAGCCATGAGCATGTCAGCCTGAGGTCAGTTCCCCCCCAAAGCCATGGGGTCACTGACCAAAGTCCTACTTCCTGATATCCAAAATTGATGAAATTTGGGCAAATACTCCAAGATATCCTTGATGTCAATTCCTCCAAGTTTCGAACCAAACCGAAGTCATTTTGGCATCAAACAGCTGAGACAAGGGCCCACTTTCATAAAAAAATCAACTGGAGAGTTGACTGACTTTCGAAGGTCAAAACAGGTTGAAACTTCTATGACATGCTCAAAATAGTGTCAAGAAGTAACCCTCCAAGTTTCATGGCAATTGAACACCGTTCGAGCCCTAAACTGGCGAAGATGGGTCACATACACAAAAGTCCGAAAAAGGGTTTTCTCCATGACCGTGGACTGTTCATCAAGGGAGTTGACCAACTTCAGGTGGTCAAAATGAGCTGAAACTTTTATGACACGGTCAATATAGTGTCAAGAAGCATCCTACCACGTTTCGTGGCAATTGGACTTCGTTCGGGCCCCAAATAGATGAAAATGGGTCACATACACAAAAGTCCGAAAATGGGCTTTCTCCGTGACCGTGGACTGTTCATCAAGGGAGTTGACCAACTTCAGTTAGTCAAAATCAGCTGAAACTTCTATGAAATTGTCACAATAGTGTCAAGAAGCATCCTACCAAGTTTTGTGGTGATTGGACATCGTTTGGGCCTCAAACAGCTGAAAACAAGTCACAAATACAATGTTCCAAAAATGGGCCTTAGGAGTGACCGAGGCCCAATTAATGAGAAAGTTGACCAACTTCCCGAAGTCAAAACGAGCTGAAATTTTTATGAGATGTAGAAAATAATGTCAAGAAGCATCCGTCTAAGTTTCGTGGCAATCGGACTTCGTTTGAGCCCAAAACAGATGAAAATGAGCCACATACACAAAAAGCCCAAAATTGGGCCTCGTCCGTGACCGAGCGTGCGGTCACGGACCTTCAAAAGGTGTTTCCCACGACTTTAAGTGGTTTCCTTCCACTCCTCTTCAAAATCCAACTCCCCACAACTGCTATTAATTCCCCAAAACTGCACAAAACTGATTGGGAGTCTATAAAAAGAGCAAATTTTGAAGGAAGGGGGACACTAACACACATAAGGAAGAAAAGAGAAGAAATCAAAGAAAGAAAGCACTTAGAGCAACAAGAAGCAAACTCCAGCAGCACTTCCACGGCCATTCCCACCTTCTTTTCTCAGTTTTGAAGGTGAGGAAGAAAATTCAGAAGAAGAGAAGGAAGTGGAATGGCCAAATTTCATGATATGTTCGTATGTCGGCAATTTTTGAGAAGATGACATTGTCACCTTTATTTCTCTTATTCATAGGGCTTCCTAGCCATTGCAAGAGTTGTGAAAGAAGCCTCTCTAGGTCTCATTTTGTTCCTTGAAAATAATAGGTTCAAAATGACACAACTCCGGCTTCATATTGCCCATTTCGGACTTGAAACAAAAACGCAGTCCGTAAGCATGAATGATGAGTTACAGAGGTTTTGATTGATTCCATGGTTAAATGTGATCTTCTTGATGGTTGTCCACCACTCCAAAGTCATGAAAATGGAGTTTCAACACTTGAAAGAAGTTCCAAGAAAGAACTATCGTGAACAGGACGAAATAGGAGGCGAAACAGTGACCAAACGGTCACTGTCTGCCAATGACCGAGAGTCTCGGTCACTGGAATGGGGGAGTGACCGAGAGTCTCGGTCACCCCCCCTTTTCCCCTTTTTCTACTTTTTTGCATTTTCTTGGTTATTTTATGCACTTTTCTTGAAAATTCCAAGTTGAGATCACATCTAAGACTTGAGGGAGGGGTTGTAAACTTTGTAAACTTTTGTAAACAACCTGCATCCTCACGGTCAGGGCATTGAACCCATGTAAACAAAAGGGAATTCAGTGATGAACTGTAATTGATTCCCATTCTTCTTAACACTTGAAGTACGTGAATGTCAGACATTGAATCCATTACACATTTTCCATGTCATTTTTAAGCGCGATCAGCAATTAGTGGTTTGGAAGTACTAATGACTCATTCCCAATCCATGGGGTTGGAAGTGGGAAATGAAAGAACGTCGACAACACTTCTTTTACTGTTTTTCTTCTACTCCTTCTTTTGTTGGAGCAAATCTTTGAAATGAACAAGATCGGTCGAATCATTGATGACCAATCGTTCAACTTGCTTTTTGATTTTAGCACCGTATGATGAGCGTAGGGTGAATATGAATGCTGAGGTGAAGATGGCGTGGATGGTGACATAATGATAGAAGGTAGACGCCTTATGCCGAACCTCTGCCCCTCTTTTTGAGTCAGAGGGTAGAAGATGTTTTCTTCGAGTGAGGCCAATGGTTCGTTCTTAGCCTTTTTGGATTTTAGAGTTCGTGGCTATGGTGACCACGTACTGCAGCTTGGGATACCGGTGTGTTTTTGGGCCCTCTTGCGGGTTATGAACTATCGAAGGTCCCTTGTTGTTTGCTTGTTAACAGCCCGTTATTTGGGCTGAGTAGATGAAGGTTTTGAATCTTAAGTAGCCGCTTCACGGAACTTGCCAAGTACCATTGATTTATGGTCCGTGAACCAGACCTGCCTTGCCCCCAGACGAGGCTTAGTGATGTGAAGACTATTGTCTCCTATCGTCAAATTGTATTTTGGTTCCTCTTGAACCTTGTGGAAGACTCCAAATGGGTTCTGTGCATATTTGGAGACCCAGGGTTTAGGAGTTCAGCTTCTTTAATGAGTTTTGGGGTCACTGATGATCCATTCAAATCAGCCGAAGTCATGGAGCCTATTGGAGTAGAGAGTCTTTGGAAGACTGAGACTCTTGATGAAGAAGCAGTAGTGTCCATTTGAGCCCTTTTTGATGCCCTTGTAAATAATTTGTTTTGAGTCACGGAGATCTTGAAGAGCCTCTCCTTGGCCCCATCAAAGGTAATGATTAAGGAACCTATGATATCTGCAAAAAGTAAGGCCATAGGACTATATTAGTATTACAACCAACAAAGCTGCCTCTTGGGCTAGCCAGAATGGTTTATGGATGCCATCTGAACCAACATGATTTTGAACTGGAATGGTTAGATATAGGCATAAATCCCATCTCATTGTGCTATGTTGACTGTCCTAGCCATCAGAATTTCTACAGCATTTCAGGACCATATAATCAGGCTTACAAGCATACTAAGTTGACTAGACTTGGCTACCAAAAACACTCGGCAACATTTCAAAGATATTAGTGTCAAACTTAGAAGCAAAAGAGGGTTGAATCTAATCAAAAGGATAGAGCCTATACGATCAAGCCTGCACCATTACCACAATGATCATACACGATCCATCAGTGCATGATACCAGATAGTGCATGACTGTGATGTCATTGGTCTTATCACTGATTTAATAAAATATTTATTTGGGTCAAAGCCCTTTGGATTGAATCATCACTCTTCTAAAGCATAAAGAGTTTGATTTGGTCTATGCACATCAAGGTGCAAGTTCCTTTAATTAAATCCTCTAATTAAATGGCAAAAATTTGCATTTTGAGGTGCTTAATGCCTTCAGTTGAATCATTAAAAGATGCACTTCGAGGTGCAAAGTTCCTTCATTAATGTTCCTAAACTGACGTAAACATCAAGTCTTGCATGGGTGTCTTCAAAGGTCAACCAAACCAATTTTATCAACAAAACAGGTAAGTGACCGTGACCTACGGTCATTGCCCATTTTCCTTTGATTCCCCCGGTCACAGCACTTTTTACATAATTCCTTGCAGTCATAGGCTTTCAGCAGCACTTTTCAGCATAACAGTAACACTTTTCAGCATAATTGCAACACTTTACAGCTTAATAGCAGCACTTTTTACCACTTTTTAGCATTTTTCAGCACTTTTCATGCATTTTTAGCCAAATTTGATCACAAATTAGGGCAAATAATTTCTCACAGACGATGCCAATGTTCTGTTCGCATTCGAAAGGATGCGAAAATGTGTAATGGATTCGAGTCCGACATTTATGCATTTCAAGCGTTAAGAAGAATGGAAATTAACTACAGCTCATCCTTAATTTCCATTTTGTTTACATGGGTTCAAATGCTCTGACCGCGAGGATGCAGGTTGTTTACATGTTTTGAAAAGTTTACAACCCCTCCCTCAAGTCTCAAATGTGATCCAAGTTCAGAAAATACAAGAAAATGCATTAAAAGTGTGAAAAAAATGCAAAAAGGAAGGAAACTGGAGGAGTGACCATGGGTCACAGTCACTGGCCAGGGGCCAGTGGTTGCCAGTGACCAAAAGGCCATTGTTTTGCCTTCTGAATTGCATTGTTTCATCTCTGTGACTTCTCTAAAGTGCTGAAGCTTACTTTTATGATCTTTGGGGTGTTGAGTGACCATTAAGAAGATTAAATTCAACCATTGAATCGAACGAAAACTTTGTCGATCATCACTATTGTTTATGAACCGTTTTTTCGTACGAGTCCGACAAGAGCACTGTATGAAGCCAAAGTTGTATCATTGTAAACTTATGATTTTCAAGGGACATAATGAAGCCTAAAGAGGCTCATTCACAACTCCCAAAATGGCTAAACACCCCCCCACACCTAAGTGAGAAAAACAAAGGAATCGTTGTCATCTTTTGAAGGTTTGCCAGTACTTGAACATGGTCTTCTTTTTAAATAATACTCATATCCCCCTTCCTTCCCTTAACTATTTCTCACCTTGATTGACTAAGAAGAAGAAAAGAAGTGCTTTTGAGTGCTGGAAGATGCCTTGCTTGAAGAAAATGCCTTGCCTTTTCTCTGTCCATATGTATCTCTTTCTGTCTGTTTTTTCTTTTCAAAATGTAATCTCGTTTATAGATTGCCCAGATGATTTTAGGGAGTTCTAGAAGGTTAAAGGGAGGTTATGGGAGGTTGAACTTTGAAAAGAAGTAGAGAAAGCTATCGAAAGCCGTAGGAACTGCTTTGTGGAAGTCAGTGACCATAGTCACGGTCACAACCTGGGCCTGTTTTTTAGACTTTTGTGTATGCAACCTGTTTTTATCTATTTGAAGCCCAAACGATATCCAATCTTCATGAAACTTTGGCAGATGATTTTTGACATTGCTTTGAGTGTGTCATACAAATTTCAACCCGACTTGACCTTCCAAAGTTGGTCAACTCCCCATTGACTTTTTTATGAAAATGGACCCTTGTTTCAACTGTTTGAGGCCCAAATGACCTCAATTTGGTTTGAAATCTAGAGAGACTGATGTCAGAGGTACCTTTGAGTATCCATCCAAATTTCATATAGTTTGGATTTAGGGAAGTAGGATTTCAAGCAGTGACCCATCTGATGCATGTTATAAGTCACCATTCATCTCACACTGTAGGTAGTTAGCTTGCTCTCTACCCAAATGATATTCAATTGATTTGAAACTTTGGGAAGTTCATTTTGAACATATTTTAAATCTTTGTTCCAAGTTTTATCAGCTTTGGCTCCCTGGAAATAAGATTTTGGCTAGTGACTTCCATGGCTTGGGGGTCACTAACCTCTAAGCTGACATGCAATGGAAATAGGACTAAACGAAGTTCTTTTGACTTGAAAATTTGCAAAATATCTGTTGAGCATGACTAAAGCTTTATGCCCAAATTTCATCAATTTTGGATCTCGCGAAGCAGGACCTCAGTCAGTGACCATTTGGGTTGGGGGTCATTAACCCAAAGTTAACATGTTCGAATACTTTGGGTCAAATGATGTCCATTTGACCTAAAATTTTTCAGAGCTTATCTTAGATATAATTTGAGCTTCATCCAGGAAATTTAGCTGATTTAATCTACATGAGGTGTCACTTTGCGTAATGACCCCATGGAGCTTAATAGATTTCCATCTAAACTGAGTTTTGATCCAAATGACATCCAAATACTCTGAAATTTTAAAGGGTGATCTTTGAGTGCATTTGAAGACATTCTCTTGAGTTTGAGTCTGCTTTGACATGTAGAGGTCTCAATTTCCCAGCGACCCCCAAAAAGTTAGCAAACAGTTACTGAAGCTTGATTTTGAGCTGAAATAAAATCCAGATACTTTAAAACCTTGAAAAATCGTTCTGAAGCCTACTTTGGAGTTACCAGAGGCTTGAATTTATTTAGTGATCCTTGGATTTGAAACTTGAATTACTGCATTCCAAACTCATCTGACAGTTTCTAAATTGAGTGTAGCAGTTGTAATTTTTTTATGGGTCAACAGTTCACTTTAACGAGACTGGTTTCAATTGAAAGAGGTGAAATGGGTGAATGGTTGAGAAGGGGAAACAAGAGGAGCAAAGAGGGAGAAGAAGGGTAAAGGAGGGGACGACAGAGAAGAAGCAAGACAGAGAGAGACAGGGAATGAGAAGGGGAAAGAGGTGAAATAGGCCCCATGGTTAAAAGGGAGACAAGAGAGGAGCAGAGAGGGAGAAAAAGGGGAAAAGAGGGAACGAGAGGGAAAAAACGAGAGAGAGAGAGAGACAAGGAACGAGAGGGGGAAAGAGGTGAAATGCGTTCCATGGTTGAGAGGGGGAAAAGAAAGGAGTAGAGAGGGAGAAGTGGGGGAAAAGAGGAAATGACAGAGAAGAAGCGAGAGAGAGAGAGAGAGACAGGGAATGTCAGGAGAAGTGAATTAGTTTCCATCATTGAAAGGGGGAAAAGAGAGGAGCAAAGAGGGAGATGAGGGGACAAGAGGGAATGTCAGAGAAGATGCAAGAGAGAGAGATAAGGAATGAGAGGGGGAAAGAGGTGAAATGGGTTCCATCACTGAGAGGGAGAAAAGAGAGGAGCAGAGCAGGAGAAGAGGAATATATAGAAGAAGAAATAGAAGAGAGACAGTGAAAGGAACTATAGAGAAGAAGAGAGAGATAGATATTGGGGTGGGCCAGTTGCAGCGTGAGGGCAATCATGTTGAAATCAGGCTTGGGCTATAGTAAGAGAGGGGGAAAAAAGAGGAGCAGAGATGGAGAGAGGAAGATAGAGAAGAACAAGAAGGAGAGAGACAAAGAGAGGGATAGAGAGAAGAAGGAGGGAGGGAGGGAGGGAGGGAGAGAGTGTGTATGAGAGAGATGGTGAGAGGGTGTCATACCTAGCTGGATGATGCTCGTTTGCTTCTGCAGGTTGCTCGTCTTCAACATTTCCTACTGCACGTTGCTGGGGAGAGAGATGGGTTCTATGAGCAGGGTTTCCTATTTGTGATGGGGGCATAAAAAATGAGTGCATTTCATGATCGTTTTTGGCGGAGTGGGGTTTCGAACCCATCACTCCCCATGATGGTGTTAGATTTTGTGGACTCAATCCATCAGTTGATGTAATAAATTGATTAATTTTTTTATTTATCAATAAAATCATTCTTTACTTTCATGAGATGAATATTATTTTACTACTTCATGCACATGACCAATACATATGACATAACGGTTCATGAGTTGAACCGGGTCCCATTAGTATATTAGATGTGATATATGTGCATGGATGAGATCCACCGCGGGAGATATATGTCACAAATCTTATACTTAAATAGCTTCACAACTAGTAATGAGACTGGGCATCTCATTTGATAAGGTTGCAGCACTTTGATCACTATGAGATAGTGTGATTTGTCTCGATCATCAGAATGTAAGATTCTGGATCACGGTGCTGGTACATTGGATGTATTGAAGGACCATGAAATGCACCTTATGGAATTCCGTCTCAATAATAAGGTATGCTCTCATAATTCCCTAGCAATAGGCTCTCAATCCTGAGACATTGATGAACTCAAGTTTCTATCTATTCATTTGCTTTGAGTCACCAATGAGTGAGGCCGACTATAGGTTAACACCTCGGTGTCTTGGGTATGTGGTAGTAGAACTGTGGGAACATTGAATGATCAAAATGGAATCTATCTCTATTATCCCTTTGTGCCAATTAATGGATTTGTCATTAGTAAGTGCGCACCCATCTCAATTAAGAGTTAATTGGATGGTACTGATGATTACTATGATTAATTGGGGCTCAAGGATAATAAGATGTGGAACTTAGATTGGAAGAGATAGATTTATTCCAATTGATCCACGGATATTGATAGAGGGGCCTACTTGTGGTAATTGGGAAGTTTAGGATCTTCATTGTAATTTATTCCTAAGACTGGAGTGCAATTGCATTTATATAGTGGTGTTATTTGCAATTAACTGTGGGCCCGGATTGCACATGAGATGTGGGGTCGCGGTGCTCCAGTTGGAGCCAGCTTTCTAAGGAATCCCTAGTGGTCCCCACGCTAGCCCAAGATATTGGAAAATACTAATCCGACTTTAACTCTAGAAAGAAGAGTTTGGAAAGGAGAAAGTTGCTAATTGCTTTGGAAGTAAGACTTCTATTTTAATTAGACAAGGGAGAGATTTGAAAGTCTATAAAATCTCTTGGACGTCCAATAAGACTCTCTCTTACACCCAAAACCCTATTCGTGCAAGAGTTGCACGAGTTTCTCTCTCCTTCTCTCTTCTAGTTCCTTAGAGTTTCGAGTTGGGATTTCTCTTGAAGATTCCACCACTCTTCTTGAGAAAAGAAATCCAATTTGGGTCATAGCGTGGAAGGCTAAGAGGTGTTGAAGATTCTCATCATCAAGTAGAGTCGCAACTTCTTCATTAGAGCACTGCGGATCTCCAAAGGTATGATCTACTTCTTTCATGTCGTAGATTATTGTGGATATTTAGTGTTATTTGATTCTATCTTTTAGATAGAATATTTACTGTACATGGTCACGAGATTGAGGGTAATGCATCCTGGATTGGGTTTTTGGTCTTATGGATAGTTGATCCCTGTGTCAAGTAGGTCAAAAGTTTTGAAAATCTATCCGCGAGACCCACCTGCTTCCAATAGATGGAATGCGCACGGTCCAAACCGTCACCAAAATGAGGTGAATCCATTTCATATGAGAATGGGGTGGGTAACCTTTTACCATCATGTGAGGTGTGAAAATTTCTGTGTGAAAAAGGGCTGTTTTTCACATCATTTTCAAATGTAATTTACACAGTTGATGCGTAAATCAGTGCAAACAAACATAAAGGTGTATAACCGTTACTGTCAGTTAATTACATATGTAAATGACACTAAACAAACAACCGCTAAGTGTGTTGAAAATGGTGATTGTCAAAGGTGGTCACCCAAAAGTTTATCATAATTTTAGATCTAGTAACTATATATGATAATTAAATCCAATGATTGGACCAGTGTCAGATCAAATTTAGTTTTGAATGACTGCTTTTTTATTGGACTATGTGTGTTGGAAAGGTTGGATTGATCAAAGGTGGCCATTTGTTTTTGCACCTAAAAGCTTTTCGGTTTTTAGGTGTATTTTCTATCATTATCCAATGGCAAGACCAGCGTCAGATCACTCCAAAATTGGAATAACTGCCAAGTTCATTTTGACTAAGTGTGTTCGAACGATGGATTGATCAAAGGTGGGCCATTTATTTTCACACTCAAATGATTATCGGTTTATAGGTGTATTTTCTGCCAATTGAAAGAGCAAGATCAAATCGGTTTTAAATTGGAATGGCCGCCAATTTCATTTAAAATGGTGGATTGATCAAAGGTGGACCATTTATTTCTTGAGCTAAAAGTCTAACAAGTTTTTAGTGCACTATACGTCATAATCGAATCCAATGTGTGGACTAGGGTCAGATTGATTTTAAGTTGGAAAGACTGTTACTTTTAAGTGTGATCGATCCAAGGTGGGCCTCCTTGTAGGGAATCAGATTCTTTTTCTTTCTATTAAACTTTTAACATCTTGTAATTTTTTTCTTTCTTCCTTTCTTTTTTAATAAAATGTCATGAGCTAACTCTATTTAGACAAGCCCCACATAGTTGCTAGGAATTGAAAATTAAAGGAATCAAGCAATCTAGGGATGAAAGTTAATTACAAGCATTCAAGGGATGAAATACTTTCACATTCTTTTACCTTTTTGGGGTACAATACTGCCAGGGTTTAATGGTGCAAGTGGCTATTCTGTATCTTTTAATTAAATGATGGGTATAGAGAGAAAAGACTGGGTGGTGAAAATGGTGGTAAGCTTCTTTTGTAGGGCCTTTTTTAAGGTTTTGTGAAAATTTAAGCGCCATTTTTTTTTTACAAAAAACTCTATAAAAATTGGTCAAACGGTGGTAAGCTTCTTTCGTGGGGCCTTTTTTAAGGTTTTGTGAAAATGTAACGGCCTTTTTTTGTATAAAAAAAACTCTATAAAAAGTATTAAAAACTGAAATGCCTATTACCTCCGCTCAATGACTTTAAATGTAGCCATAAATGGAAACCATAATTAGAAAGCCGAGTTAAATCTCCACTCAATAACATTCAATGCAATGAAGAAGCAAAAGCCATAATTAAACGCCTCTTAACTCACTCCACCCATTTATGTCCTTGGCACGTAAAAACCATAAATAGAAAGGCCTATGAACTCTCCACCCCTCTTAACTCACTCCACCCATTCATGTCCTTGCCACGTAAAAACCATAAATAGAAAGGCCTATGAACTTTCCACCCAATGATGCAATGAAGAAAAAAAAAAACATAATCAAAGTCATGCATCTAAATCTGAATTATTGACAAGAATCCTCTGAATCTGTAATTATACCCGAGATTTAGATTAGACCTAAATCGATAAGTTAATTAAGAAAAATGAGAAAAGTTCTAAATGAACAGTCCTTAACTTCTAAAATCCTATTGGTGCAATTTAAAACCTATCATGATAGGCAATATATATATATATGAACAAGCTCTGTCTTGGTTTTGATAAGCTTAATTTTAATTTGCCTCTTATAGTATCTAAAATCAAATCTAGGCTCAACCAATATTGGTTGAAATTTTAGGTTTAAACCAAGGTCACAATGCCATAATTGGCCACTCTCTTTAGTTTGTACCAGCTCAAGGATTAAATAGTGTAGAAACTAGCATCAACTCAACCATATTTTATTTATCATATTTATTATATTTTCTTCGTATCCACATTCCTCCTAAAAAGAGAAGAGCATATAAAAATGTTTTTAAGTATGCAAACAAAGGGCCTACTTGAGAAAAAAGAAAGAAAAGGGATTATTTATAGTATTTTATGCCTTGATTATAGTCTATATATTTTAAATGGCAACTATAGAGATAGAATAGCAAAACTAGTAGAAATAAAATAAAGTTTTCTTAGAAAAACATAATATCAAAATGAAAAAGATACACTCCAAAGAATTGAGTATTGAGTATAATTTCTAGTTGCAAGAAAAAAGAAAAATAAGTCATACGAGTTAATTGGGTTAATCCTTACACAACCCATTTAAATGTGGGTTAGAAAAACTTGACCCACGATGGACCATTATATTATTTGTGGCGGGTTGTGCAGATCATATGTGGGTTGGGGTCAGTTTCGATTGGCAAGGGGAGTTGGCTTGTGCTAGCTTTAAATTAAACGCCTATAACTAGGGATGTAAATAGATCGGTTTCAGTATTAATCTATCGTGGGCTCATAACTAAAAATTGTTAATGAGAAAATGGAATAGAAACTGTTAATGAGAAGATGCGACTAGAACTAGAACCAATTCCATATATGGGATGGGTCCAATTCCGAGTTTGTGTTTGGGTAGAGAATGATTTGAAAAAAAAATACTAGTTTTAATGAAGAATTCTCAAAAGTTGAGGTAATATGTCAGGTCCAAGGTCAACAAGCTGGAACAAAGGTGGAACCGGGCCCAGACCCGTTTAGGTCACAGATAAGAAAAAAAGACCTAGTCCCGGAACCGTTTACTTATCGAGGTCTAAATAAGAACTCAAACTTGATTGTTAGCATATTGGACCTCTGAAGAATTAGAGAACCATTTACAACCCAACTACTAATTCTCTCCCATTTTCACATAATTCGAGGCAAACCAATGATCTAAGAGCATGTAGTGTCCAAAGTGTTCTTCCAAACTCCATTTTCAATAACTTTTTTTTTCTCAAACCATAAAATAGTTCTAGTCATCGTGGTCTTCTTCTTGTGCATGCAAGGAATCATGCTTGGATACAAAATGCAACTTCATCTATTATCCTCTGCCCAAGTAGGGATAAAAAGAAGCCTGGTGATGGTTTTGAAGCCCCCAGATTCATTCTAGATTGCGATTCAATTACAACTAATATGTAGCAAAAAAAAAAAAAAAGAATCAACCACACAAAGAAGGCGACACAATATTTAACGTGAAAACCATGAGCCCAAAGTGGACTAAATCAAACACTACTTTTGTTGCTACAAGATATACTCACAACCCTACAATCAGTCTCTCGATACAAGGCATTGTAGTTGCCCTTGCTAGATTCCCTCGATACACAGTCCCTTGGTGCTCCGCTATTAGTGTTTTAATCATCACCTCAAATGAATCTCTTCAGAAAAACAACAATCTCCTACAAAGATGTAGAAACCACAAATCTAGAACTTGAACTCAGCATAACTCTCTAATAGAAGCTCTAGATCGAATCTCCAACGTGAAATCTCGACTCAGATTATGGAAATAAATGCCTTAGGGTTGCACGAATTACCAATTTTATAGCCCACAATTCATGCCTTAGGATTGGAGTCCAAGTATGAATAAAATAGGTAACTTTGGCACAAACAAGAAAGGTTTTCGTACAAGTCGGTGGCCTTTTTTCTGTCGGACACTCGAGCGGGCTAGTGGGTGCTTGAGTTGAGCTCAATTATGCCTTAAGAACTACAATGAAATTCTTCACTGGGTGCTCGAGCAGAGAAATGGGTGCTTGAGCGAATGGCATTTTTGTAAATATTTTAAAAACTTCTCGAGGCCATAACTTTGTCGTTTTAGCTTCGATTGACACAATCTTGGAACCTATGCATATCTACTCAAAACAAATTTTCCAATGGTATGTAGATTGCCCTTATCCAATGGTTGAAAGATATAACAACTACTCTCCAAAAACCCTTATTCAAGCAACTCGATGAAGCACGCTATAGTCTAATCTAAAAAATATAAAAGAGCAACTCAACTAGAAGTAGACTTTTGTCCAACTCATGAATTAGCCAACATACAAGATACTAAAAATCTCCTCCTTTGGCAATTCATGGATAAAACTTCCTACACAATCAATCTACCCAAAAGAAATAAAACCAAAATTACATTTGAGTAAATTGCAAAAAAAAAAAAAAAAAATTGTACCATCGACACTATACCAATTACCAATTGAATCCATTAAGCTCCAGCTCTTAGATTATCATATCTCATTGATCTTTAACTTAAATATTTACAACTCCTCCTGAATATCTCATTCTCCCTCTTTTGTCCATAATTGACAAACTTAAAGATGTCAGCATGTAGTATAACTATTAATCAAGATACAGTAGTTGCTCCCCCTTAATTGTAATTCCCCCTTAATGATATCCTTATAGCAACTAGGGGTGAGAGCTTGATCTTCTTAATTTGAAGCTTTTGAATTTTGATACTCACACTTGTGAATTGAAAAACTTTTGCAGAGAGTGTACCAATGTAGAGGGCAAATCTTCCTTCTTAACCTGGGTTGCACTTGATTTTACTATGGGTGCAGAAAACTGTATTCTCCATTGCCAATTTTTAGCAAAGCCTCAACTTATTACAATGGAGATGAATATCTCCATTTATTACACAATTATAACATATGGTTGCTCGTGTAGATTTAGGACTAGACTCATTCTTTGATGTATAGTCAACATATTTCTTCTATGCAGTATGGCGTGGGTGCCTTTACTAAGCTTTTGGCAAAAATAGTTTTACTTGATGATTTGAATGTTGAAACACCATCAGCATAGCCAAGACTAGTCTTATCATTATGTTACTTCTAAACACTCAAAATATTGTTAGCTATAGTCAAAGTAGCATGCATCTAGTTCAAAGTAGCTTTTGTAACATCTAACTCTATTAAAGCCATCTTTAACATTCCTTTCAGATCTGCATTCTCAGCCTAGTTCTTCAACATTTCCTTTCTCAAAGACTCATTTTCTTATTTCTCAAAAGCCAAACTTTCAATCAAAGAACCTTTCTGACCTTCAACAAGAATAATCTTTGCATGTGCCTCTTCTAAATTTTTCTAAAGATATAGAATTTCAACATCAAACTCTTCAACCATTTTCACAAGTTATACAACATGCTTGCCTAGTTTTTCACTTTCTCCATACAAGAATTTTTACTGTCCTTTACAGTCTACATTTTCATTTGACACTTCTTCGTCATCATTGTTTTCATCATAATCATTGTCAAACAGTGAAGATCTAGCCATGAAAGCCATAAATTTGCCATTCACAATGTGGGGGCGGATCAAGTTCGGAAACTCTTCCTCTTCAGTAACAGTATCATCATCCTAGGTGATATTGAGGGCCTGTTTGTTGCTTTGTATGGGCTTCTTTTTCTTATTAGCATAATCATTAGCCTTATGCTATAATGGTGACATTCAAAGAACTGAACTTTTTTGTGGAACTTTTCTTTCCAATTAGCACATGTTTAAATCTAGTGTTCTTCCCTTTCATAAGTTTGCTAAATTGTTTCACAAACTTAGAAAACAATTCCATATCCCCTTCCTCAAAATTAGAATTAGATTCAACTTTCACTTTTTTCTTTCACTATTGCCTTGGAAAATTTGAAAGGCTTTGAAACTTCCAAGGCAAGTCTAGGAGATTTTGATTGCAGATTGTTGAATTTAGATTCAAAAGTTTGCAAGTTTTCGATGAACTTATCAAGTTTCAATGTTTTCAGGTATTGGCCATAGCAATTACAATAACATTGGGATTCAAACTTGGTTGGAGAGACCTAAGGATCTTTTCAGCAATCTTTTCTTCAGGAATTAGTTCCCCTAAGTTGTGACTTGAATTGATTATATTGCTCAATTTAGCATAGAAGTCATCAAGTTTCTCCTCTTCACTCATCCTTAACAGCTTAAAAGCATATACCAAACTCTAGATCTTAGATTCTTCTACGTTTTTAGTTCCCTCATGACCTGTTTGAAGGATGTCCCATGCCTCTTTCTCATTCTTACAAATGGATATTCTATGAAATTTAATCATTGATACTTAATTATAGATTGCATTCATTGCCTTATTGTTACAGTTGTAGGCATAAATTTCCTCTTTGGACTATTGAGCCATTGGCTTTTCAGTTGTTTGTCTATTAATAGTAACAGTGGAAAAGGAATACCCATTCAGCATCATCATCATACCCCTTCATCTACCTCAAAAAAGCGATTATACGTGATTTCCAATAGGCATAATTAACAACACTTCAGTAAAGGAGGTTTCACAATACAAAAGCCTTATTTATTATTGAATTTCATTTTAGAAAATGCCTTTGATTAACACACAAGAACTTCATGTGAACCCTTTCTAATACCAATTGAAGATCTTAGGGCCCCAGATTCGTTCTAGATTGCAGTTCAATTACTACTAATATGCAACCAAATATAAAAGTAATCAACCACACAAAGAAGGCGACACAATATTTAACGTGGAAATCCAAATGGAAAAAAACCACTAGCCCAAAGTGGACTAAATTAAATAGTAACTTCTATAGTTATAAGATACACCCACAACTCTACAGTTAGTCCCTCAACATAAAGCATTATAGTTGTTCTTGCTAGATTCCCTCAATGGGCAATCCCTCTATGCCACGCTATTAGTCCTTTGATCACTACGTCAAACGAATATAATCAACAAGACAGCAATCTCCTACAAAGATGTAGAAGCTACAAATCTAGAACTTGAACTCAACACAACTCTCTAATAAAAGCATTAGATAGAATCTCCAATCTAAAATCTCAACTCAGATTATGGAGATAGAAGCCTTAGGGTTGAAAAAAATAACTTTTTTATAACCCATAATTTATGCCTTAATGCTAGAGTTCAAGTATGAACAAAATAGATAACTCTGGTACGAACAGAAAACATTTTCGTGCAAGTTGGTGGCTTTTTTTCCTATCAGGCACTTAAGCAAGCAAGTGGGTGCTCAATTGAAGCTCAATTTTGCTTTTAGGTACAATTTTGCTATGAAATTCTACACTAAGCGCTTGAGTGGAAGGCATTTTCATAAATATTTAAAAAAATTCCTGATACTATAACTTTGTCATTTTAGCTCTGATTGATACAGTCTTAAAAACCTACGGATATCTACTCGGAACAAAATTTCTATTGGAACAAAGATTCCACCAATCCAACGATTGGTTTGAAACATATAACCATTTCTCTTCAAAGTCCTCCATTTAAGTGACTCGATTAAGCATGCTATAGTCTAATCTAAAAAATATAAATGAACAACTCAACTACACCCAAAGTTTTATCTAACCCTTGAAGTAGCCAACATACAAAATACTAACACCTAGGGAAGAAGGGATCCTCAAAGTGATTAGATTTGAGAGGGATATTACTTTATTCTCAAATGTTGCTTATAAGGTAATAGATGGGAAAGCTTCATTCGGTTATATTGCTATCATGACAGGGATTGTTGTGCATGCTCGTTAGCAGAGCTGTTCGGGAGTGACCTCTCCTAAGGAAGCTGAAGTGAGGCTATTTCTCGTAGCTATAAAGAAGGCAATGGAGAATGACTTTACAAGGATGCATGTGTTCATGATTGCTAAAGAGGTGGTCTAGGCTATTAATGGCATTTTTTATTAGGCAATCAAGACAATTATTGATTACATCAAGAAGCTTGTTTTAAATTTTGCTCATGTGGAATATCTTCTATTCTTGAAATAATAAAATTAACAACTCATTCCTTGGCTAAGCTTTGTTATTGTGGGGTTTGGTTTTGTGAGGTTTGGTGTTATGCTATGTTTTTGTGCCTTTAGTTGCTGAACGAAATGTAGTTTTACCAAAAAAAAAATTCTATAATCTCTTCCCTATCAGTCTATTCCTTCTTTAATAATTTGTTTCTCTTGGTTTTGGGCACTCAATTCCTTCCTCTCATACGTTTTAAGGGAAAGCAAGTCCAGTAGGTGGTTATAAAACATGTTATTTAACATAACAATTTTTTTATGGACCATTTGTTAAGTTTACACATTTGATTTTGTACTTTAAGATTAAAGAGTCACAAACTAATTTATAGGCATTTCTCAAAAAACATTGACACACTATATATATGGACTTTTTTATTTAATTATGTAATAATATGAATTTATACTCTAATAATTGCACAAGTAGACTAGTTGTTCTCTTAATCCATGTGTCTTTTTTATTAACCATTACTTAATTTGTGAGTTAGTTTTAATTTATGATTTATTACTTGTGACTTAATTTTAATTTTTTATTAATTAATGTAAATTTATTATTTAAGATGAGTTAGACTCTATTAGGACATTAAGTGTAGGCTAATTCATGGGTTATGGACAAAACTCGAGTCCAATATGAGTTGTAATTTTCACATTTTAGTCTAGACTGTAGCATGAGTCAACAAAGGAGCTAAAGTGAAGAAATCGCGAAAAGAATATAATTTGAAGGAAGAAAGTAAGCTAGAGGCAGGACTACACCTCAGTTGATAGAGACCAAACCCTAGTCGACTGAGCCTACGTAGAATTGTCAGACATAATTGATTCTCGTTCGAGCAAACTATATGCCCGATCGAGCCAACCTATGTGCGTTTCAAACTGCATTTTGCGAGATTTTCTTTCCTGTTTCAACTAAACTTACATATTTAAGTCCCATTGAAACCCTACCTCTTAGCCATGAATTTGGGCCTATTTAAATACAAGATCTCTCAACCCTAAGTTATACATCTCTCTAATTCTAAACCTAAAATACGTATTGGAGATCTTCATTCTCTCTAAAGCATCCATTGAAAAGTTGTCTTGAATCTGAAGAGCTTTTAGAGATTTATGCTTTTGCTCTCTTATAGAAAACTGGGTGTCTTGAGAGGCATCAATCTGGTTGCGTCAAGCACGGGGAATGATGAACAGCATGTTCGTTGGCAATAATAACTACAGTCTTTAGGTTGAGTTGAACTAGGGAAAGGGTGTTGGTATATCCTTGAACTATTCAATTTTTTAGTGCTTGGCTTTCCTTAGATCGAGGAGATTGGTCTTGTGAATTTTCTCATGTTTGGGTTTTCCACATGAAACTTTAGTGTCTTCTTCTTATGTGGTTGTTTGATTTACTTTACTTTAGTTCTTTTAATTTCCAGTCTTCTGAAGTGCAAACTAGAAATCTAATTAGGACCTTGAATATCATCTTGGCAGTTCTAAATCCTCAAACTCAACCTACATGGGCTTTAATCCTTGCCATCATGATATATTTATAAACTATCTTAAAATTGAGTATTTCAAATGAGTTGATAGATTGAAATTAGAGGAAATTAAAGGAAAAATCACCTTGCTCAGCCACTAAACAAAATTATCCCCTTTAGCATTTTGGAAAGAAAAAAGGCCCCATGGGGCCATTTTGTTTTATTTTTTGGTGTTTTCGTGGAGTGACGATGTCATCACTCCACAGACCCTAGACCCCTACTATGAAACACTTTTCCATTTCTTCTTCTCTTCAAGTCTCGTGTGTGCTCTAGAGAAACTGTGTTTCCTTTTCTTCCTCATTCTCAACATCTAGCCTTGAAGCTTCCCACTTAAATTACCTTTTTGTGGACATTATTGAACGCATTTGGTGACCTACTTTTCCCCATTCTTGTCTTCTTCACTAGGGTTTTGTTGCAGGTGATGTGCTCTCTTCGAATATCTGAATAATTTAACCTTTCTATCATTGTAGAATCTATCTTTTGATAATGCATAGATTAGACTTTGACATGCTTGCATTCATTGTTGTCATCTCCACTAAAGTTTTCCTTTGAATCTACTAAAGTGTTTTGGTTGTTCAATTATTTGATGAAATGCCTCTAAGAAAAAAAAACACCCAAATCATGTACATTCTCGTTCAATTTTTAAGAGTTGTATAGTATGTTTAATAGATGTTTGATGACTTACCTCTAAGAAAAAAAACCCCAAACCATGTACATTCTCCTTCAATTTTTACGAGTTATTTAATATGTTTATTACATGTTTGATGAAATACCTCTAAGAAAAAAAAAAGCCAAAACCATTTACCAAGTTCTTCCATTGACACAGTGTTCTTGAATATTTAAGAGTTGATAGATATGTTTAAAAGCTGTCGAATGAAATGTCATTAAGAAGAAAAATCCAAACAAACTAAGCCATTTGAAAAACAAATTTTATGTATTGGTATGATCATTCTTCTTCATTTTTCCTTATCATTATTGCATTATTTCAAATTGTGCTTGTGTTGGTTATAGTTAATTAAATTGTGCTAATAGTTATTTTAGAAACAATCAAATTTGCTTTTCAATCAAGACAAGCATATATCTGAAGGAATCCAACTTGGGGAGGTGTTTGGTACATTTCGATGCATACGAATGAACCCCTAACAAAGAATAATAGGTTCTTAATAATATTTAAATGGAATATGTTCGGCAATGTTGCTTTCATCACTTGAGGGAGATGGAAGGAGATCATTATAGATTATGCCCTCCTAACAATTTTAGTTGAAAGGTGGCTTCCTGAGACTAACAAGTTCCATTTTTCATCTGAGGAGGCTACCGCCACTTTGGAAGATGATGCCTATATTTATGGGCTTCTGATCGATAGTCCTCTTGTAATAGGAAGAACATTCCGTAACAAAATGTTGTGATTTTCTGATAATCACCCGTTGTGCGCATTCACGGAATCACAAGATCAAACACAAACAAGCCACACAAGAAGAGACACCGAGATTTACGTGGTTCACCCAAACCGGGCTACATCCACGGGCACAGGAGGACGAACATCTTCACTATGACAAGTAAAGCATACAAGAGATTCCCACACTCTCACCTCATCTCTCCTACGTGGTGTGGGAACACCACGGGCAACTAATGCCGCCGCCGCAAGGTCTAGGGTTACAGACTATACAATATATAATCTCCGCTTTCTTGGCCACCAAGAAAGCCCCGGTACAATTACCAAAATACCCTTGACCTTGAACCAGTCCCTGGTTAACCCAGTGGACTCATCCGGCTAAACCGGAATACAAGACATAAACCTAACAATCTCCACCTTGGCTTGAATTCCGTACAACTCCGTACAACTCGAGCTACTAGGAGATAAAACCGGTAATGTCTTCACGTACCCTGCTGAATGGCACGTTACTGCACCAGGGATGCAGTCTTCTTCAACACTTTAACATGTTGAACCAGCACATGAACTTTGAGCAAAGTTCATACCCTCGTCAAACTCCACCTCAAACTAGAAGCTCGAAACCATTGACGAATCTGAGTGATATTGATGAATCACTCACCATCCTGCCCCATCTTCCACATCACTGTGAAGATCCAATCACCACAAGCATGCAAGCAAACAGATCGGGAATACAAGTCCAGATGACTTCATTGCAGAACAACCTCTGCCTCCGAGCGGTCAAAAAACTCCATTTGACCGGGCCTCCGATCAACTGCTGATACATCAGCTCCTCCTTGCTGCTTTTCCGGCTTGGCTCTGGCAAGATGAATATCATCACATGTGATCATGTGAGCCCCAAACGAACAACTTCGTTTGAATCAGCAAACCCTTTGCAACTAGGCCGGCGACTCCTATTATTGGGTTTGCAACAACAACTAGGTCGAGTAGACCTGATTCTAGCCTCAATCCACATCTGTTCAAATCTCCTCCAAATTTTTGCATCAAACTATAGATCTCGTCACCACGAGCACGCTGGAAGAAACGGATCTGAAATCCGACTCAGGATGGCTCCGATAACGTAGAAACAAGTTTCTACGCTCCAATCGGTCAAACCTCCTCCTTGACTATCAAACAGCCAATCAACCTCTTCCACTGCGTAGATCTGCTCGAAACGAGTCCACAGGCGCAAACGGATCTCCGATCGGACATCGGACGATCAAGATATCGCAGAAACAATTTTAGCCGTTAATCTGGTCAAACCTGCCTGTTGACCTTTGCTGACGTCACTGCTGATGTCACTCTACGCTGTCTGCTGGGCTTCTGGAACGGACCCGGGTCGGGTTCAAATGACCCGGAACTGAACTGCCTTTTTGCGCTGGGCTGAACCGACTGCCGACAGGTCGGGTCGAACCTGACCTGACCCGGCCTGAACCTGCTGACTGGGCTTTGATACCAATTGTTGTGATTTTCTGATAATCACCCGTTGTGCGCATTCACGGAATCACAAGATCAAACACAAACAAGCCACACAAGAAGAGACACCGAGATTTACGTGGTTCACCCAAACCGGGCTACATCCACGGGCACAGGAGGACGAACATCTTCACTATGACAAGTAAAGCATACAAGAGATTCCCACACTCTCACCTCATCTCTCCTACGTGGTGTGGGAACACCACGGGCAACTAATGCCGCCGCCGCAAGGTCTAGGGTTACAGACTATACAATATATAATCTCCGCTTTCTTGGCCACCAAGAAAGCCCCAGTACAATTACCAAAATACCCTTGACCTTGAACCAGTCCCTGGTTAACCCAGTGGACTCATCCGGCTAAACCGGAATACAAGACATAAACCTAACACAAAATGGTACAAAAAGTTTGCTAAGAATTATTAGGAATGACCCCCATACCTGGTGAAGATGTGAACAATCTAAATTTAAAATTCACATGGCTTGAAAATAACTTTAGGCCTAATGCATCAAAGAAGAAGAAGAAGGACAATTATCTGATGACGAAGAAATTTATAACACACGGCCTTATAGGTTTGTGTCAGTTTCAGGACAGATTAGTAGGAATACATCTAAAGGTCGGGGTCCAACTTATCTCTTTGAGCTTTTCAGGGAGTTTAAATCATATGGTTGGGCCCTAGCTTGTTTTGCCAATCTTTATCAAATGATTGCCAGGGAAGTAAATTAGTTGAGAGAAAGGAAAGATGATGAAGAGGAAAAAAGGACAAGAGAAATGGAAGGAAAAATAGAAAAAAAAACGACAAAACACAGATAATTCAGTGGCCCTTTGCAATTGCTACACGCTATTTATTGTATCACATCCAGTTCCATTGTTATAATTACTTTCTTTATATTTAAAAAATACAACTATGAATTTTTTTTATAGATACGGGCCTACACAGGGACGTCGATTGGGCAATGTCTAAGACCTAATCACAGCTAGGAAATGGACCTCTGATTTTTATTGATGAAAACATGGAAGCTTAGGTTGAGTTCTCAGAAGGCGGAAACCTTGAAGAAGGTTCTAAAAAAGTTGAACAACTTGGCTATTGATGGTGTAAGTGCCTTACTTGACCTATTCCTTCTATTACATTGATTACAAAAGGATTAAAAATAATTTAATTCATTTTTCGCCTTCCTATACAATTTATATGGCAACCTTATGCAAAATTTCCTAAAATAAATTTACTCAACATTCTAAAGGTTGACCGTTAGTTGTTCTCATCATCAACTATGTTGGTATTTTTTTCTGAATTGTTGAAAGACATAACACAGGCCTTGATAAGAAATAATTTGGAATGAAGTAAATTGTCTCACCTCCAATCAGAATGCCTTATACAAGAGGGGAGAGGATTGAAAGGATTGTTTACAATTATAATGCGCCTAGGAATGTTCCCTCCTACGCATATTTGGTTTTCTTTGGTTATAAAGTATTCACAAGAGAAAGAAGTCATCCTCTAAAGCGCATGACTAGGAATACAGGATTTGGTTTGCTTTTAACACAGTTATGCATATGGGCCCACTAAGGATGGGAAAAGGGACTCAAATCAGAGTATATACACGCTTAAAAGGATTGTGCATGATCATACATGTTGCAAAAAGGAACTGGTAAGTAGGCTTTATAAGTTCCAAATTTTAAACTTTTATGACATTTGGATTGTTATTAATAAGTTAAATGATTGTGTAGGTTAATCGACTACTTGATGAGATGGAGATGTCGCTCAATCATGCAGCTGAGAAAAATACACCATTTGTAAATTTTAGCAACTCATGGACTAAAAAGATAAAGTGATTTTAAACAACATTGGAATGTCCATTTGAAGGATTTAATGTACAAATGTTTGAAAGCTAGTAGTCAAAAGAAGTATATTATATTTTAATTCCATTCTTTACCACATGCATTGTATTTTCTATTATCCTGTGTTCATTTGATGATGTTTTTGCAAAAAGAGTAGTCAATAAAGACAAAGAAAGCAGTAGTGAAGAAGTATATTAGGAAGTCAAAATCCAAATAAAAAATGTTGATAACACAAGAAAGCTCAAAAAAGAGTGTGGTGGACCAAATTTTCAAATCAGATGAACTAGAGAATGAGGGAAGCATAAAAGAAATGCGAACAAAGATGATTAGCTATGACTCCACTAAAATTGTTGCAAAAATTGAGGATGGGGAGGATGACCATGAAGTAAGTGATCTCCCATCAACACCCCAAGTAGTATCGTCATCGCTTGTAATGATTGTCTCACCGAAGAGGAGCACAATTGCCTTTCTCATTTGGAAAATAAAAAGGTTGTCCCATAAAAGGAAGATTTCGGATAAGTTTGATGAGTTTTTGTAAGCAATGGTTGAGCAGAATATACTCTTTTCTGGCATGGATAAGTTTATTTTAAAAGGATATAGAAAGTACTTCAAGATTTACAAGAAACGGCTGGACATTGTATGCACTTTGGTGTCTACTAAAGTGTTGAATAAAATATTAAAAGAGGGCGAATGGTTGGACACTATTGTTTTGTATTATTGGTTTGAGTACTTGAGGAAAATATATCGTACAGCATACTTTGCCGATCCAAGCATTGTACAAGTATATTATTTTTTAAACAAATGATGTAATAAACATTTAATGGTTATACTAATATATGATCCATTGATTGCAAAGTTTATGGCAAAAGAAGTCAGGTCTCACGAATGATGTCTATTCTGGCCTTGAAGGCTCTACAGTGTGGGAGGCACATAATAGAATAGGACTCGTATACCTTATCCACCACATTGTGGCGATACTATGATAGCTTTTTGGGCCACAAAGTCTCATTGACAAATGTCAATCTCTTCATAAGTAATCATTTTACAAAAAAAAAAAAAAAAAACTTGTTTGGTATTGGTTTTATATTGTCTTATATATTTTGTTACATTTGTTGTAGATTCATTTACTAATAGCAAAGTATAGCAACTATAGATGGCATGACCCTAACCTCTAGACTATTTTTGTCATAACCAATATACCACAACAACAAAATGGCAATGATTGTGGCGTATTTGCTACTGCATTCGTTGAAGATGTTTTCTTCAATCGGCTCATAAATTTTATACAAGCTAACATGCCATACTATCGATCAAAAATCGTTGTTGAAATATTCAAGAGGAGCTAGGAAGAGAATACATTGCATTTGGTTTAGGAGATGTGGGAAATGCCTAATGGTTGGCTTGTGTTTAATAGTATTTGATTATAACATCATTGATGTAGGCTTTTTTTATATCTAAGGATGAATGTACATTTTGTAAATCATTGGTAGTAGTTTTCGGATGTACATTTTATTAAATGGAAAATTCAATGTGAAATGTGAATGTATTGAAAATGTTGATGTCATTTTGAATAATGATAGCAATTGATTTAAATGTATGATCGAATCTTCACAGTGCAGTTGTAAAGATCAATTGCAGCATTAGAATTAATGTGAATGTATATTGAATGTGAAGTTGCATAAGTTGAAATGATTGAAGATTTTTTTAAAAATTCCCTTTTTTAATTTAACAGTACAGTGATGATGTCGTCACTTTTTACACTTGGAAAACTTTTTTAGGTTCTGGAAAGTGACGACATCGTCACCTTTTAGCACTTGAAAACTACCCCTTTTTGTTTTGAAAAGTGACGACGTCGTCACTTTTTACATTTGGGACAAAATAACTTTCAGGTTTTGAAAAATGACGACATCATCACTTTTTAACACTTGGGGAAAACCCATGTTGTGGAAAGTGACGCCGTCGTCACTTTTTCATACTTGAAAAACCCATTTCAGGTTCTGGAAAGTGACTACGTCATCACTCTTTCACACTTGGAAAAGCCCTTTAAGGTTCTAAAAAGTGATGACGTAGTCACTTTTTCACAATTGTTTTTCCCAATTAAATCTCTGGAAAGTGATGACATCATCACTTTTAATATCTTTAAAAAAAATTCTCTACAACAACTATGAAGGATGTCTTTTCATTGAAACATAATTGGAACAGTAGCAAAAAATTCTCAAATAGATTGAACACATTTCAAATTGAAAGGTAACTAAATTGAAAAGCAAATAAGGACTCAATTCATTAAATCATATCTCTACTACAAATTCAAAGGATAAAACAATTGCAAAGCATTTCACAACCATATTCTATTACAATGATTTTGATAACTAAAAAACACAATCACTGTTGAATAGGAGGATTAGAACACTTATGCTGATTGTGGCATCTTTGTTTGCAATTCGAACATGTGACTACCCAATGTTGGCAATGCCTATCTTCAACACGAACTCTATTTTTATTCGGCTGGCTAAGTTGTTTTGAAGCATGTGGAGGTAAAATTCACTCATTTAAAGTATGTTCCCATTATCCAACATCAAGAGTGGGATGAATGACTTTGCTGTATGTCACTAGATAAATGCTTGTTAGGACCAATTCTCAGCATGTTCATACAGATTAATACCTCTGATATTCAAGCAAGTAAAAAAATGTTTACATGGGATTCTCATTATTTCCCATTGGTGGCACGTGCATGTCTTGAGCTCTAGATCAACTACATCAATAAACTCACTCAAGTGCACTTGAAACTCATAAAGTCTAGTAGTACAAACTTCCACCCATCTTACTTATTCTATCTCTTTACATAGGATTTTCTGTGCATAACGAGTCAATCAAGTAGTGATTTTTTCTGCCTCATTATGTCTTTTTCCATAGAACTCCATCATCTTTGCCTATATCTCTTCAACTTTTTTTTGTAATTGGCAGTACTCTAGTGTCCTCCAGAAAGCTATTTATACACTTACTAACAATACTAATTAACATGTCATACCATCGACCTTGAAAAGATGCATTTGACCAATGTTGCTTCCATTTTCTTGAATATTATTGTACGCTCCCTCATCTACAGAATGGATATCATTCATATGAGCCTCATACTCACTTGGTTTATTAGCATTTGCTGCCCCTCCAAAATTTCATAACTATGGCACGATCACCAAAGCTTGACTTAATATTTTCAGTAATGTGATGACAACAATAACAGTATCGTGCACTAGAGATTATGCTTGCTAATGTAGGCACGAGGCCTTTCCGGCAATCAGACCCAATTGTCAAATTCCTTGAATTTATTAATGCGGTGGATAAATTTGCGAGGAACCACTCCCAGCTACCATAGCGCTCAGCCTCTACAAATACAAACGCTAACGGAAACAACCTGTGATTTGCATCATACGTCACTGCCACTAATAAGATACTAGGATACTTACCCCTAAGGTGTGACCCATAAACAGCTATCGTGGACCTCCTAGATGATGAAAAGAAATGAATGCATGGACCAAATGCCCTAAAAAAACCTTTTGAAACAATCTTCATCAGTAATCTCAATATTAGTTATTGTATCTGGATTTTTCATGCACAATTCCTTATAGCAATTCGGAAGGATCATATATGACTCCTCACATGATCCTCAAACTTTGTGAAGTGCCATATCTTTTGTTAAATGTACTTTCCTGTAAGTAATACGGGGACCAAATTCTTTTTGGTATTCATGCATAATCTCCTCCGGCTTCAACTCATTATTCCATCGACCTTTATCCTTAATGAACACTTCAATAAGCTTCATGAACACTTGCAATGTGCCATCCGCATTTTGGTCGAGAACATGTATGCCTTTAGTTATATGTCCGAACTTTAAGTTCTAGCCCAGCATCAATAATGGAAACATGTATACTCTAAGAACTTTGCAAGAAGATGTGACTTTTGTCATATTTGTCCTCAAGGGCTTAAGAGTGAAATTGTTGTAAATTGTAAATTTTGTTCTAGTTCTTCTAAAACTTTCACAATCTTGAAACACATGACCTATCCACAACTCCCTGCTCACCCCTTTTTGGAGAGCGATCAAAAGACACATAACAAAAAAAGATGAATGTCGAGTTTTCAACCTTTGCAATTTCAAGTTTACTTTTTGTTGATTCTTTTTTACATTCTAACCTCCCATGTGTGGGTTGTTTACGTGTACTTGTTTATTACAACCCCCTTTCCTCACCTGTTCAGTCTTGGATGATCAACATTGAAGAAAGAAAGAAAACAATGATAATTTACATAGAATAAAGGTAAAGGAGCCTAATCTAGAGATGTATGCCGCCTAAATGTATTTTAAGTTGATCGAGTAATCTTCATAACCAATCACCCATTTTCCTTAGATGTAGAATTCTGAGGGTAGTTAGAATGAAGGTGCTTCGATCATGGGTACCTCCATGGATCACTTATCTTGTTATACTAATGGGTTAGCCATAATTGTACATGTATCAACTTTAACTCCTAAATGAAGGAAACGATGAAAGTCTCAAAAGACTTGTCTTCTTCGGAGATCTTTTCAAACCAAGGCACTATCCTTCTGATTATTTTTAAAAGATCAAGGACTTTGTTGTGGGAGTCAAAGCTTGGACTTAAAGAAATTGAAGAATCTAAGTCTTCTCGAGGAGAATTTGAAGAGTCTTTGCTACATATTGTATGTATGGGGTGTGTTGTGCCATGCGTCGTGTTTACTGCCTTCACTGTGTAGTGTCCTATGATGGGTACCCAAGTGAAGTATTTATAGCTTCCAAGAGTCTTCTCTAGTCATTTTTGGTGGGGAGGAGATTGAGCAAAATTTAATTCTCAGGGGCATAGCTGACCATGCATTTGTGTAGTCAGCTACCCTCCCATATTAACTTTGTGAGGCGGTAATAAGATCTTAGTCCTTGAATCCTGTCAATAAGTGTCACACCCCAATCCCGGGAATTTGGGGATTTGAGTGGGCCCCCAGGGCGTGGATACGTAATCCCGTAGAAATCCGTGCCCTGAAGAATTTTGCACGAATTCCTACAAGGGAGATTCCACAGGAACGTGTGAGGTATGCTGACACACGTACAAACATGAACTATCATAATCGAGAACCTGTGAAATACTCAATAATCATCAAGAGCACATAAGGTTCATAGTCTACTAAAACATATTTACATATACATACTGATTGGCAACCACGATGCTCTATTCTCCCAAAGGGAGCATACATAACGTATGGGTCGCTAGGGGATCAAGCTAGCTTCCCGAGGAGCGTCGACAACCCCTCCGTAAACCTACTGCAGTGGTGACATATAAATACCCAAAAGGGCACAAGCCAAGTGGTGCCGACTCGGAGTCAATTATACTAATCATAACATACATAAGAGATAGTTAACCATGAAATAACGAATGCTTAAACGAAACACATGCAGGCAGGTTACAAGGCCCGAGCCTCAGCTATACCCTTGGCTAGCAAGCACACACTCAATAGAAGCTCTGGCTTGTCAGACACGCACTCATTAGAAGCTCAGGTCTGAGTTGCCGCGGGGTTTGCTGGAGGAAGTGAATTCGATAACAGTCATGTCGAAGGTAATGTAATGTATCAATATGAATGCATTTAAATGAAGCAGTCTCCTGAAGCAGTCTCCTGATTCCCAAAGACATTCAGCACGAGGTACACATGAGATGTTCGGTGTCGGTGTCGTTGTGTTACCGTGTCTGGGTATTACATTGTGTGCGTACGGAACACCCTTCTCATGCTAACGTCCATGACTTGCCATTGGGAAATCCTTCATTCATTCCAACGTATAATTACCAATGGCCAAAGTGGAGGTATAGAGGGTACCGTGACTAAAGCCCTACAAAATCATTGAAATTCCTAACATCTTACATTCACTGGTTCTTACGGCTTAGCCGTATACAGGGCTACGGCTTAGCCGAGAGGGGTCGTGGTTCATCCGGATTTTCGGCGTAGTTACGGTTCAACCGTATATTGGCCTACGGCTTAGCCGTGCTAAGCCTACGGCTGGGTCACGGGAAGGTTACGGCTTAGCCGTAGGGTATTTCACGGTACAGCCGTATGCAAACCGTAGAAGGAACTGGGTTCTGTGATCTCTCTGGAAAGTTCGCCGTAGAAAGACCTACGGCTAGGCTACGGGCTGGATACGGCTTAGCCGTAGTGAATTTCACGGCGTAGCCGTAAGTGAGCCGTAGTACAAAATCTCATTTTACTGCTCTCTGGACATCGAGCCGTAAGAGCTCACGGCTTAGCCGTAGCTTCGCCGTAAGCTTCAGAAAATTTGAATACAGTTTCGTAGCTCGATTTTCTGTACGGGATCACTACAGAGTTAACTTATAAGGGAATTCTGAAGCGCAATTGAAGTGTCCTTGAGGGTATCCCATACTCACACACCTCCTATTCCCTTCTTATCATTCCATTTCTATTCACACCACATTTGCATCAATTAACAATGACAGAGCAATGGCTAGAAAGTTGAAATGCAATAACTAACTCATATTATCCACACTCAACCATGCATGCAATACATATAACTTAGTACTTGCCTTCTTACCGTGTTTAGCCCTTCCTAGATCTTTCTTGCTGTATGCTCAGAGGAAAACTCTCTGTACTGTAATGGGTTCTCTAATGGGTTCTCTACACATAAGCCCAAAATGTGGAAGAATCCACATGCAAGTCAATAACGAAGTCTTTATGACTCCAACAAACCCAAGAAGACAAGATGGAACCTATTCCTTACCTTGTATTGCTGTAACTTGGAGGAGAGATCACTCTTGGAGGAGAGTTCACTTACACCAGAATATAATGGAAAAAGGGGTCAAGGAGGAAGAAGAAGAATGTGAGTGAATGCCATTCCTCGTGCATGCACACTCTCAAAGGTCCACAGTGCTTCGATTGAAAGGAGGAGATGGAGAAGAAACCCAGACAACCGAAGCTCCAGCCAAGAGAACGAGAGAAAGAAGGAGGCTGGACGTTAGTCTCTCCTTTTTAAACATGTTTTCCTGAAATTGCACTCTAGCCCACTTGTTTTCTACAAATTTCAGTTTAGTCCGGAAGGACTCCAATTGGCTTAAGATGAGTCCGGATTAACTCGGGCCCAACACAAAAGATGATCTACGCGATGAATCACACGTAAGGAGATGGACGGGGTATCCAAGAGGCATAAGGACAATTTACGAAAAAGCCCTTAGCTATTTAAGCGGGGTCCAAACCCAATAATTCACACTAGATTGACCCTCAACAAGTCTTAATCAATAGGAAACAGGATTAATTAACGTAATTAGGATTAGTGAGGGTCCGAGTCCTTACATCCTCCCCCACTTAAGATCATTCGGTCCTCCAAATGCACGTACCTTAGGTAGTAGCTCTGGATATTTCACCCGGATTTGATCTTCAAGTTCCCAAGTGGCCTCTTCCTGTCCATGGTGATTCCATAACACCTTGACCCATTTGATCGTTCGTGTACGTAGCACCTGTTCCTTAGTGTCAATGATACGAAGGGGTCTCTCTTCATAGCTCCCATTAGGCCTTACCTGTATATCATCCAACTCAAGAACATGTGAAGGATCTGGGAGGTATTTCCAGAGCATTGATACATGGAATACATTATGAACTCCTGTAAGTGAGGGTGGCAGCTCCAACCGATAAGCTAAGTCTCCCACTCTACTCTGTATCTCAAAAGGTCCCACAAACCGGGGAGCAAGCTTACCCTTCTGGCCAAACCTGATAGTACCCTTCATTGGGGAAACTTTGAGGAAAACTCTGTCCCCCACTTGGAACTCGAGGGGCCGGCGGCGGTTATCTGCATAACTTTTCTGGCGTGATCGTGCAGTTCTCAGTCTATCTTGCACTTTTTGTACCTTCTCCGCTGTATCCGCTATCAGAGTGGGTCCATGGAAACTCCTAACTCCAACTTCTTCCCAACAGACAGGCGTACGACACCTTCGTCCATACAAGGCTTCAAATGGGGCCATACCGATGCTCGCGTGGAAGCTGTTATTATATGCAAACTCGCACAAGGAGAGGTGCTCATCCCACTCCTTTCCGAAATCCATTACGCTAGCTCGTAGCATATCTTCCAGGGTCTGTATCGTTCGTTCCGATTGCCCATCTGTTTGAGGATGGTAAGCCGTGCTAAAACTGAGTTTGGTGCCTAAAGACGTCAGGAAAGACTGCCAAAAGGAAGACACGAACCTACTATCTCGGTCGGACACAATTGAGACCGGGGTACCATGTAGCCGTACAATCTCATCAATGAAGATCTTGGTCATTTCCTGAAATTTCATCCCTTTCTTGATGGGAATAAAGTGGGCTGATTTTGTTAGTCGGTCGACAATCACCCATACTACATCATGGTGTCTACTTGTTCGGGGTAGTCCGGAAACGAAATCCATCGTCAGATTCTCCCATTTCCATTTAGGAATCGGTAGAGGGTGTAACAAACCGGGAGGCTTCCTGTGCTCAGCCTTCACTCGTTGGCAGGTAAGGCATTTAGCCACAAAGCCCGCTATGTCCCTCTTCATGCTATTCCACCAAAACCTGCCATGTAGATTTCGGTACATTTTTGTACTCCCTGGGTGCATGGAATACCGAGCATGGTGTGCTTCAGTCATAATTGCCCTTTTTAGGTTATGATTTTGAACTCCTGGAATACAAAGCCGATCTCGGAAGTACAACACACCTCTACAATCTTGAAATCCGGTTTCTCAGAAATATGGTCACGAATCTTGACAAACTCCGGGTCTTCAAACTGTCTCTCCTTGATCTGCTGAATCAAGGTGGGTTCGAAGACGGACATAGCCACTAACATGACCTTATCATCTACGAATTCAGCTTCCACGTCCAGATCTCGAAATTCTTCCACTAGGGACCATTCACCACACAAGGCTGCTAACTCGGTGGTGGATTTCCTGCTTAAAGCATCAGCTACTAGATTCCCTTTTCCAGGGAAGTATCTAATCGGGAAGTCATAATCCTTTATGAATTCCAACCACCTGCGCTGTCTCATGTTAAGATCATGCTGCGAAAACAGATACTGGAGACTGCGATGATCACTATGGACTTCAAATTTCTCTCCATATAAATAATGTCTCCACATCTTCAGCGCGAAAATTACTGCAGCCAATTCCAAGTCATGCACGGCATAGTTTTTCTCATGTTCCTTCAATTGGCGAGATCCATATGCTATTACCCTTCCATTCTGCATGAGTACACACCCTAGCCCAATGCCTGAAGCATCCGTATAGATGACAAATCCGCCACTCCCTTCCGGCAGGGATAAGATCGGGGCTGAGGTTAATTTCTCCTTAAGGAGTTGGAAACTCGACTCACACTCAGCGGACCACACAAATGGTTCATTCTTTCGTGTCAACTTGGTCAAAAGGGCGACTATTTTGGAAAAGTCCTTCACAAACTTCTATAATAACCGGCCAAGCCAACAAAACTTCTAATTTCTGCAATAGTTTTGGGACTCTGCCATGTAGTTATAGCCTCAATCTTAGCTGGATCTACTGCAAGCCCATCCTTAGAAATTATATGCCCTAAAAAGGCAACTTGTTCCAGCCAAAATTCACATTTGTCCAGTTTGGCATACAATCGATGGTCCCTTAGCAATTGTAGAGAGGTCCTCAGATGCTCCGCATGCTCGTCTTTGGTCTTGGAGTACACCAAAACATCATCGATGAAAATTACTACGAACTGATCAAGATATGGTGAAAAGATCTTGTTCATTAAAGCCATAAACACTGCGGGGGCATTTGTCAATCCAAAAGGCATAACCGAGAATTCGTAATGCCCATATCTTGTCCTGAAAGCTGTCTTTGATGCATCTTGGTCCCTAACTTGCAGTTGATGATATCCAGACCTTAGATCGATCTTCGAAAAATGTGTTGCACCCTGTAGCTGATCAAACAATTCATCAATTCTAGGCAGTGGATATTTGTTTTTAATTGTCACCTGATTCAATTGCCGGTAATCAATACACATCCTGAGGGTGCCATCCTTCTTCTTCACAAATAAAACCGGGGCTCCCCATGGAGATGTGCTAGGGCGAATGAGCCCTTTATCTAATAATTCTTGTAACTGCAGTTTCAGTTCACGTAGCTCTGCCGAGGCCATTCTATATGGAGCCTTAGAGATGGGAGCGGTACTGGGTACTAGCTCTATAGTAAAATCCATTTCCCTGATTGGAGGAAGGCCGGGTACTTCATCCGGGAATACATCCGGAAATTCGCAAACCACAGGTATTTCTTCTAACTTCTTAGGTGATTTCTTTTCTACGATGAAGGCAATATAGCCCTCACAACCACTATGGATTAATCTTTCCGCTCGAAGTGCGGAAATCAATCTGGTGTTCGAACTCTTCTTGTCACCTTGGAACACCGCACTTGGACCATCTTCACTCACCCTTACGGTGACGGTCTTACGGAAGCAATCCAAACAGGCCATATATTTGGTCAGCCAGTCCATGCCTAGGATTACATCGAAATCGTGCATGGGTAGCACAATAAGTTCCGCTGGGAGAAAAACTTCTCCAATGAGAACTCGACAACCAGGGTAATAGTCATCACAGGTTACCCGTTTACCAACCGGAGTGATAACACTCAACACATATGGCAACTGTGCTGGCGATTCCCGTATCCTACTAGAGAACCGAGGTGAGATGAAGGAGTGTGAAGATCCCGAATCAAACAACACTTTAGCTTCAATACCACAAATAGAAACCTTACCTACAACTACATGTTCTGCCGCCTCTGCCTCTTCTTGTGTCAATGCATAAGCGCGGCCTTACCTTTGGGGTCGGTGTTGCTGTCCTTGTCTCTGTTGTCCTTGGCCTTGTCGTGTCTGCCCTTGGCCTTGTCTCACTTGCTGTTGTTGTCGGTTAGGCGCAGGAGGGGGCTGCTGATACTGCTGCTGTTGAGAGCCTTGGCTAAATTCTTTCCTTCTCGGGCACTCGGACAAGCGATGGTCCATGGAGCCACAACCAAAACAGGCTCCCATGGACCTCCAACATTTACTAGTCTCGTGACCCTTTCCACATGCACCGCAAACTGGTCGGGGTGTGCTGCTAGCAACTCCCTTCTGTTTCTTAGAGTACTGCTGGCCTTTCCCAGAAGGTGGAGCACTCTTCTTAGACTCCCCCAAGAATAGGCTCTTCTCAATTTCTTCCGCTGCATATGCCCTGGCCACTGCATCGTCATATTGAACGGGACGCTGAAAGGCAGTGGCATGTCCCTTGATAGCAGGCCTTAACCCTTCCAGAAATCTTTCCACTCTCTTCTCCTCAGTATCAATCAAGTCTAGAGCAAACCGAGAAAGCTGGCTGAATACATGCACGTATTCTGCAACGGTCATGAGGTTCTGCTGCAGGGAAAGAAACTCTGCCTTCTTTTTGCGAGTAACGTGGTCGGGGATGAACTTCTTCCGGAACTGCCTCTTAAAGGCTTCCCAAACAGTAGCGTCCGGCATAGTCCTCATGTGGTCCCGGATACTCTTCCACCATGTATCCGCGACGTCTCTAAACATGGATGCTGCGAGGACCACTTGCTGTCTGGGTGTGCAAGTCAAGGTATCGAAAACATTTTCCGTGTGGACAAACCATTCATCTGCTTGTAACGGATCCTCATGTCCAGTAAACTCTGTTGCTCCCCTTTTTCGAAACTTCTCATACAAGGAGTTGGGATCTCCTGGCTGATCCTGTCGGTTCAACATGGCGGCCATCTGCAACTGCATGGCGGCCTGATTGGCGTTACTAGCTGCCAATTGATGCATTAACATCATAAACCGTTCCTCTGTATTGTAGGTGGGTTGAGGAGGAGGTTGTGGTGGAGGGTCTGCGCCGTCCAACTCAATGTTATTACGGTTATTATCACCGGAGCTGTTGTTCGTACCGGATCCAGACGCCATGGTTCTGCGGTCACAATGGTCATTAATCATATATGTCTAAATGTCTAAATAGATGCACATACATACATACATACTATAGTCATGCCATAGTTATCATTATAGTAAAAACCCACTTAAACGGATCTATCGGAACCTCACCACGCTTCCTAAGGTTGCTAAGTCTTTTAAGTGACTTCTTGGAGTGTCTCTGATACCATTACTTACGTATGTCACGCCCCAATCCCGGGAATTTGGGGATTTGAGTGGGCCCCCAGGGCGTGGATACGTAATCCCGTAGAAATCCGTGCCCTGAAGAATTTTGCACGAATTCCTACAAGGGAGATTCCACAGGAACGTGTGAGGTATGCTGACACACGTACAAACATGAACTATCATAATCGAGAACCTGTGAAATACTCAATAATCATCAAGAGCACATAAGGTTCATAGTCTATTAAAACATATTTACATACAATAGTGTTATAGTCTTTTTAAGTACGTTCCAAAATCAGTCCTCAAGGGTGATATAAAAGTCCCCAACATAATATCCCCAGAAGTGACGCTCTCTGTAGGATGGCTAGTAGTAAACGTCGCCATCCATCCATTCACCTACACCCCGAGGTACCGTTGGGGTATCTTCCGGGGCCTCGTCAGTATTCGTGTCAGGAGCGGGTGCTGAATCTGCAATACCAAGGGTAACACTGTTAACACAACGATTAAGCAAATACTAAGCATAGGAACTAATATAACATATACATTAGCAAGAACAATCACTAAACATGATGCATGAGTGAAACTTAATGTATACATACTGATTGGTAACCACGATGCTCTATTCTCCCAAAGGGAGCATACATAACGTATGGGTCGCTAGGGGATCAAGCTAGCTTCCCGAGGAGCGTCGACAACCCCTCCGTAAACCTACTGCAGTGGTGACATATAAATACCCAAAAGGGCACAAGCCAAGTGGTGCCGACTCGGAGTCAATTATACTAATCATAACATACATAAGAGATAGTTAACCATGAAATAACGAATGCTTAAACGAAACACATGCAGGTAGGTTACAAGGCCCGAGCCTCAGCTATACCCTTGGCTAGCAAGCACACACTCAATAGAAGCTCTGGCTTGTCAGACACGCACTCATTAGAAGCTCAGGTCTGAGTTGCCGCGGGGTTTGCTGGAGGAAGTGAATTCGATAACAGTCATGTCGAAGGTAATGTAATGTATCAATATGAATGCATTTAAATGAAGCAGTCTCCTGAAGCAGTCTCCTGATTCCCAAAGACATTCAGCACGAGGTACACATGAGATGTTCGGTGTCGGTGTCGTTGTGTTACCGTGTCTGGGTATTACATTGTGTGCATACGGAACACCCTTCTCATGCTAACGTCCATGACTTGCCATTGGGAAATCCTTCATTCATTCCAACGTATAATTACCAATGGCCAAAGTGGAGGTATAGAGGGTACCGTGACTAAAGCCCTACAAAATCATTGAAATTCCTAACATCTTACATTCACTGGTTCTTACGGCTTAGCCGTATACAGGGCTACGGCTTAGCCGAGAGGGGTCGTGGTTCATCCGGATTTTCGGCGTAGTTACGGTTCAACCGTATATTGGCCTACGGCTTAGCCGTGCTAAGCCTACGGCTGGGTCACGGGAAGGTTACGGCTTAGCCGTAGGGTATTTCACGGTACAGCCGTATGCAAACCGTAGAAGGAACTGGGTTCTGTGATCTCTCTGGAAAGTTCGCCGTAGAAAGACCTACGGCTAGGCTACGGGCTGGATACGGCTTAGCCGTAGTGAATTTCACGGCGTAGCCGTAAGTGAGCCGTAGTACAAAATCTCATTTTACTGCTCTCTGGACATCGAGCCGTAAGAGCTCATGGCTTAGCCGTAGCTTCGCCGTAAGCTTCAGAAAATTTGAATACAGTTTCGTAGCTCGATTTTCTGTACGGGATCACTACAGAGTTAACTTATAAGGGAATTCTGAAGCGCAATTGAAGTGTCCTTGAGGGTATCCCATACTCACACACCTCCTATTCCCTTCTTATCATTCCATTTCTATTCACACCACATTTGCATCAATTAACAATGACAGAGCAATGGCTAGAAAGTTGAAATGCAATAACTAACTCATATTATCCACACTCAACCATGCATGCAATACATATAACTTAGTACTTGCCTTGTTACCATGTTTAGCCCTTCCTAGATCTTTCTTGCTGTATGCTCAGAGGAAAACTCTCTGTACTGTAATGGGTTCTCTAATGGGTTCTCTACACATAAGCCCAAAATGTGGAAGAATCCACATGCAAGTCAATAACGAAGTCTTTATGACTCCAACAAACCCAAGAAGACAAGATGGAACCTATTCCTTACCTTGTATTGCTGTAACTTGGAGGAGAGATCACTCTTGGAGGAGAGTTCACTTACACCAGAATATAATGGAAAAAGGGGTCAAGGAGGAAGAAGAAGAATGTGAGTGAATGCCATTCCTCGTGCATGCACACTCTCAAAGGTCCACAGTGCTTCGATTGAAAGGAGGAGATGGAGAAGAAACCCAGACAACCGAAGCTCCAGCCAAGAGAACGAGAGAAAGAAGGAGGCTGGACGTTAGTCTCTCCTTTTTAAACATGTTTTCCTGAAATTGCACTCTAGCCCACTTGTTTTCTACAAATTTCAGTTTAGTCCGGAAGGACTCCAATTGGCTTAAGATGAGTCCGGATTAACTCGGGCCCAACACAAAAGATGATCTACGCGATGAATCACACGTAAGGAGATGGACGGGGTATCCAAGAGGCATAAGGACAATTTACAAAAAAGCCCTTAGCTATTTAAGCGGGGTCCAAACCCAATAATTCACACTAGATTGACCCTCAACAAGTCTTAATCAATAGGAAACATGATTAATTAACGTAATTAGGATTAGTGAGGGTCCGAGTCCTTACAATAAGCTTAAAATCAACTCAGAATGATTTGACCAGATCCAAATTGGCTATTCCATGAGCTATCAGATTTTACAATGGTAGGCCAGTCACTTCCTCTGTTAGCTAGTGTACCACCGGCCACTGATTTGTTCAATTGGCTAATGTATATTCGGCCACTATTTGTTCAATTGACCATTGTATACTTGTTTCCACTTTTTGAAGTATTTTGACTTGTTTTCTTTTTCAAACTTCAAAGTGTCTTCTTAGGTTTTGTCCTTGAGTTGTATGCGCTTTGTTTTTTTGAAGTTAAGCCATGTTTGAGTTTTGATTTGACTTTTGTTTTGCTAAATTGTTTGTGGATTGTTCTGAACTTTTTTACATGTTAACAAATGCCCCTAAGTCCCTATTTGTTTGAGGGATAGAGTAAAGTATAATAGAATAAACCCAAAATGAAAAAAGAATAATATATGATTGGGTTATGATGACTTTTTTTTTAGTTTTTTATATGGAATCATTTTTACTTTTTTTGTAAAAAGTAAAGATTTTTTTGTAATTCAGTGATGACTTTTTTAAGTTTTTCGAAAAAAGGAGGAGGAAAATTAGAAGTTTTTTAAACAAAGGGGGGAAATTTTGAATTTTAAAAATTTTCTTTTACTCTACGCTACTTTACCTACAAACAAACATGCCCTAAAGGTGCTAATTTGGAATAAATGTCACCCCTACTTCTTGCTTCCTTCTTTCCAAAAATGCTTTGTTCTTGTAATCTGTGGGAACTGGTTTATCACGTTTCCTGAAGTATGAAGAGGCTAGGGGAATTTGTTTTAGAACAGGAAATGGGTTGGTCTATGGAGATTTAGTCTCCTATACCCTATTTTCACAAGGATTATGAGGGTTTTTCCTGAGGTTTAAAGTGTTTAGGGTTACACCTAAGGGTTTGTGAGGTTTTTTTGAATGGAAATTAGGTTAGTTTATGTGCTTTTGTTTCCCCTAACATGGTGTTTGACTGAGTTTGGGATTCTTTTGGTGAGTATGAAGGGATTTTGAATGAAGGAAGGTGTTTTCGACAAGGGTTTTTGAGGTGTTCTTTGATCAAGGGTATGAAGAAGACTTTATTACCTAAGAAGAGGGAATTTGACCATCTAAAGATTGGAATTAGCAAGTGAATTGCTTTTCAGTGACAAATGGATTCACCTTAAATTTCTAAGGAAAATCAATTAATTTTACATGACTGAGGGTTTAGAGGGTCAAATGAAATTGAAACTGATCATATAGCCATTTTTTTCGAAAGTATTTTAGAGGGTAACATCAAGGAAGGAAGGTTTTTGAGGTTTGAAATTTGAAATTTCCAAAAAGTCGGGCAAGAATGTTGAGAGATTGCCTCTTGCCTACCTCAGGAGTTACCCTAGGTAGCCGATTAGCAAGTTTATAAAAGGCAATTGGCCCTTTCAAATTCCCACTTTGCATTTGCATTCCCTCAAGTTTTCTCTTCATTTAGAGCTTGGTCAAACGGCATATGAGTCATCTTTTTCTTCCTTTCATGATTCACTTGCTATAATGCAGACACGATCAGCTCTGCTGCTGTTGTTTTTCTTTGAGCCTTTCTTTGTGTAATGATTACTTCTTGGAGGCAAATGTATGCTTGATTTTATTTGTTTTTCTTTCTTCTGTGATTTGTTTGTGATGAAAGAAAAGTTTGGAGCAAATCCGAAGCCACTTTCTCGACTGTTCATCTTCTTCTTTATTCACAATGGCCAAGCGATTTCCTCCCCTTTTCTCCCTTTTCTCCATGCCAAATGGTATTCTTTTTGCTTAACATGCATTTTCCTTTTCTTCTTGCTTGATTTTTGTCAAAAATCATGAGTCTTCCACGAAATCTTTTCAAATTCCAACATGAGTTGCAATCGGCTACTCCACTTGTGGGAAAAGGAAAGTTTAGGAATTTTTAGTGTTTTGAATTTGGATCATACACAAAATGGTGGGGTATGCTCAATTTAGGCATGGATTTGGGGTTTTCTTCAAACTTGCATTGATTTTCACAAATGTTTGGAAGTTTTGACTCTCGAGTAATTGATTGCTCTATTGTTCAGTGTGAATTTTGGTGGCCGACTATTATTCTGTAACTTTTGGTCTACGCATGGTGGCCAATAGTTGTCCGTGGGACTTCTAGGGTAGTTGACAACACATTTGCCTTAGAAATTTTCCAAACCTCATCTGCTTTAGAAAATGTTCAAACCTCCTCTGGAGTGGCCAATTGCACACTTTGACCATTGATCTTTTGTATGGCTGATAGTGTACTACGAGGATTGGCCAAGGAGTGTTCAACCCTTAGGCATTTTGTACCATTTCAATTGCCAATGGTTCAAACTGAGTAGCCAAAAAGATCATTATACCTTAGGCATTCCTCCCATCTCTTGAGTAGCTTGATGGTGAACTTTTAGTGGCCGAAGAGCTTCCCTACCTTAGGCATTTTTTAGCTGTTGCCTTAAGTGATCTAAAGGCCTCCATAGGTGGTTGAATGTTCCCCGTGCCTTAGTCATTTCTAGTTTTCCCTTTCTATGGTTGAGAGAGATAGTTTGGTCACATTGCTTCACACACTTAGAATCTTTATTGAATTATGTTGTGGTTGAGTGTTTTCTTTAATATGTTGTATATTGCTTGTTTCTTTCATACACATATATATATGTGGACCAAAACCCCAACTTGCTTCCATAAATGGTCATTATTGAGTTTTTCTTTGCTTTGACATGGAAGCCTTATCACTAGACTTTACGCACGCGCTTGAGTGTTGCTAGGCCTCAAAGGTAAGTATACCCTTCTTCTTGGGGCTTTGTTCCCTCCCTTTTACTAAGGGGAGATTCTGCAGAAAGTTTGAAAAAATTTACCAACTCTTGTCCTTATTCTGGCATTCTTCTTTTTTTGTTTATGTTTGTAGCAGACAAAGGCAAGAGGGCTGTTTTTTCCTCATATAAGGGTAAGAAGAGCATTGGTTCTTCTTCGTTATCAAACACTCCTCCTTCTCTTAGCGCTGTTGGCCATCAAACTCAGACTCATTTTGAAGAGATCCGATAAAATGTCAAGGTGCATGCCATTGAGACTTTGTCTGAATTGCAAAGTCATTTGTTGAGCACTCGTAATATGCGAGTTGATAAAGATATTCTTCCTGATTTTCTGTGGAAGGATGACCGGCATAATACTCTAAGGAAGCCTGATTGTGTCTTTGGTGATTGTGACGAGAATCAGTATGATCAAAGAATTGACTTCTTGATCATCGTTATTTCAACAAGGATGGCATAAGGGTTGATCTCTCCACTGAGCACTAGTATAAAAGAGGTCCTCTATTAATGGAATTGAGTGCTAGCATTCCTTTAAGGTGAGACAACTTACAATGGGGGTAATCTCTTTCTTTATTCAAGGCTAGGATGTTTCTAAGCAACTACCTCTTCTATGTTGAAGGAGAAACACGGGGTTTTGAAATGTTGGCCCTCAATCATGCCACCCTTCTTATTCAAAGCCAAATTTATCTGTTTCATACAATTAGGCTGGGAGTTCTTACCAATGATGACAGTGAATGGATAGAGCATCATGTTCCACAAGGGTGGTTTGTTCCTTTAGATGACTAACAACATGGACAAATGTAATCCTTAGCAAATACGGAGATTTGCTGAAGAACATTGGTCTTTATGAAGCTGTTTTGGTCACTTGGAATTGGATTCCACAAGACCACAAAGGAGTCTACCCCACAATTATTGAGAGCTTTTGTCTGACCAACAATACTTTCATCACTCCAAATGCAAAGTTAGGGTTTCCACTTCAAAAGATAAAGGAATTCTTTGGATTACCAATCTCTAATGGCTTATTTGAGAAGATCATTCCTTAAAACAAATCTCTCGATATGAGGACCAATAGATTCAGAGAAGTGTACTTTCAGTTGTTCACCTTATTGAGATGTCAAGAGACAACAGGCATAAGGTGAAGACGGCGGCTTGCGTAGCAAATGCTTTTAGCAAAGATGCTGATATAGTTGCTTGCTCCTTTCTTTGCTAGGAAGGATGTATTTGAGTCATCCAATGAGACACTAAGGAGGATGCTGACATAGTGACTATGGTTGATTGTCCAAATTAACTTGAGCTTTTTGAAGAAAAAGAAAATGGTCAGCATCTAGTTAGATGTTAGCCATGTCCTTACTGAGGTCATTTTTGCAGCATGGGAAAGGAAGTTTGGAACAACTGTATTTCCCCAATGTGCCATATGGCTTTTAGTGAACAGCTCACCCTTGCACTAGCTCTGGTTAGCTATTTATGTGCTGAGTTGAAATTAGTGTCTTTGTTGGTGCAGTTGAGGAAGGTAGCTAATAGAGTTTTCTCCAGGAATTTGTTGTATGCTTGGTTTGTCTACCATTACACCAACTTACATAAGCTAGGCGATCAAGAGAATCTTCCTTTCTATCAATCTATAACAAATGGTAGTGACATTCATCTTTCTCTTACTGAAATGTGACACTGGATGTAAGATCACCGTAACTTCAGAATTTGTAGGATGCTGGCTGTAGTTTTAGAGATTCAGAGGACAGGGATTGTCAGGACCCAAGCCTACATTGACTACTCCAATGCACATGGTAGGGCTACTCCTTTGATACAATCAAAGAGAATGGTTGCTTTCCATCAGGCCTAGGGACTTTATATAGAGAGGCAATTTTGCTAAGATTGAGCTTTACATGCCTTCTTTGGGCAAGAGTTTGGTTCTCTTAAGGCATTGTGGGGAGCTCTAGTATTTTGAGAGGTGGTCGCAGTTCCTTGCTGGATGTTCGAGATGCACGGAAATTTTATAACGCAATGGAGATTGGTGCTACTTTCTCTTACCCGTGATTAGGATGCCAAGGTAACTGCAGGTTTTGCCCAGTGGTACAAGAAAAGTTATATGGACCTTTGCAAGTTTTAAAGGACCAGCCATTCCAAATGCATATTCGAGAAAGCAGAGATGAATAAATATAAGCAGAAAGGGGAGAATTTGAGCTTTATATTCAAAAGCAACAGCCTTTACTGATAAGGTACCAATGCAAAAAAGACACTTGCACTGCTTTTGAGTATTTAATAATGGAATCTTCTCGTGCTCCCGCCCCATTAGTGTCTCCAATACTTGTTTAAGCTACTGGTGTCTCTTCTTCAAAGTTGGTTCCTCTTAAGCCTTCCTTTTCTGGACAGATAAAGTCTGAGAAGAACAAGAAATGAGCTTCTCATGAAAGGATTTGCAAATATACTAGACTTGTGGCATGTGAGTTTGTTTATTCTTTCCTTTTTTTCTTTCATTTGTTATGGTGTAAACCCTGCGATAACATTTTTCTTTTGCAGAGGCAAAGGATCTGTTTCGAGGGAAGAGGTGGTGGCAAGCCCTCTAAAAGCAGCCATCAAGGATTATTGTGCTTGTGTTACCTTCCATTTTCTCTTCCGTTTACTATGTTCTTTTTTCATTCTTCGTTTTGACATTGCTTTCTTCTTTTTTGTTTTAAAATCCGGAAAAGCGGATCAAATTTTGGGGTCAAGCTCCCACAATCCACGAAAATCTTTCCTCGCATCCTTAAGGCCAGTGGTGAGCCTATGATTTTTGTTTGAGGGGTGTAGATCCTAATAGATAGTTTGGTTTAAAGGGCAAATTAAAAACTTTTTTGTGGATTTTGATGGTGGGCCCACAATTTTATTGAATTTTTAGTAGTAAACTTAATGTTTTTCTATAAGATTTGAAAGTGGACGCAGTGGAATAGGTGCGATCGCACTCGCATGGTTCTACTCAAGTCCGCCCATGCCCGAGGCTCCTCCGATGTCAGAGGCCTCATTTGAGAAGATTGTATAGGAGTCCACCTATAAATCTACTCCCATAATTGAAGGTGTTATCTTTTCCTTTTGTTGATTTACTTTTTTTCTTTCTTTTTCTTTGATTTTGATAATCTTTTCCTTGTTTGCTTGTAGAACAATCAGAGCCATGCCGAAACAGCTTGAGTCAGTTGTACAAGCGACTAACTCGATAGTTGAGTCAAGGACAGAGCCATTTGTGGTGTAAAAAAAAGCACTTCCTATCTGTGGTAGAGCTACACAGATTAAGCCAATTGTACTGGATGTAAGTTTTTCTCAACAGGAGCTATCAAGTGCAAGCAATTTTGTAAAAGACTTTGCTAAATGTCTTGAGAAGGATATTTTGAAAGGATAGTTATCGACTCAGAGTCCAACCCCTATGGAGGTTAATAAAGACAGGGGAAAGGCAACTATTGTAACCACCAGTGTTATGATTAAAAAGATTGTTCCACAAGGTGAAGGCATACCAGAGGTTACAATTGTGAGAAGTGAGGAAATCCCTATTACTACCAATGAGCCTGCTGTCACATCCCGAGCCCAGAAATCGGGGGTTAGTTAAAACACAACCAGTGACATATGTATTGTATGGTGTCAGAGCATTGCTTGTTCTAGTTCCTAAGCATGCAAGCATATAGGATGTGGTGAGGTTACACATTCAAATATTTGGCCTTCTAGTCTAATATTTGCTTGTTTGGGTTATGTAGTGGGGTACGTTTTGTGTTGCAGATTAACTCTTGAGTTTTGCAGGCTATGGCATCCGGTTCCGGTACTAACAACAACAATCATGGAGACAATGAGAGTGGCTCAGCAGCTCCACAGCAGCCCCCTAATCAGGAAGATCACTTCCTTGTGATGTTGCATGAAATCCATTCCCTACAGGCACAAGTAATCTCCCTGGTAGATCGGCAAAGTCAAGCATCAACTCCACAACATGTAGAGCAACAGGTGGTCTTCCAACCTAAAGAAAGAGACCCTAATGCATTATACGAGAAATTTCGGAAATGTGGAGCTATAGAAATTTATGGAAATGAAGATGCGTTGAAGGCCGAGTAATGGTTGGAACATACCGGGGATCTCTTTGACACAGTTATCTGCACCAACAGACAGAAGGTCGTGCTCACAACTTCAATGTTTCGGGAGGTAGCCAAGACTTAGTGGAAGAGTGTAAGCGAGTCTTATAAGGACATGCCCAATGCAACAGTGTGGGAGACATTCAAGAAACAGTTCCAAAGGAAGTTCATTCCAGCCCATGTGCAACAGGCAAAGGAAGTTGAATTCTTGTCCCTATTGCAGCAGCAGATGACAGTAGCCAAATATATGCATAAGTTTACACAGCTGTCTCATTTTGCAAAAGATCTAGTGAATACAGAGAAGACGAAGGACAATCGATTTATCAATGGCCTGAATCCTAAATACAAGAATCATGTGACAGCGTTCCAACGGCCAGTGACATTCGATGATGCCGTGGACAGGGCCTATTCTGCTGAGGCCAATATTCAAGAGGAAAGAGCTGCAGACTCAAAAAGACACGCCTCGTTTGGTTCAAAGGGACAAGCACAAAAGAAGTTGAAAAGAAGGCAAGGAACTTCCAACTCAACTGGGGTCAAATGCGACCATTGTGGCCGAGGGCACCCGACAAAGCAATGCTGGAGGAAAACAGGAGCTTGTCTAGGTTGTGGTTCTATGGAGCACAAAGTAGCTCAATATCTGAAGTCCAAGTTTGCACAACAATCCAGGTCTACTGCTTCCACAACTCAAAGTAAACCCCAGCAACCTCACCAAGGCCAGAAGCCACAGCACCAAACCGCACATGTTTGTGCCGCCACTCATGAAAGTGTAAAGGATGCAAATGTGGCAGAAGGTAAGATTCTGATTTCTCACGCAAAAGCCCTCACATTATTTGATTCGGGGTTTGCGCGCTCGTATGTAGCACCTCATTTTGCTGAGCAGCTACGGCAACCGCCTAAGCTGCTACCATATGTATTGGTGGTATCCACTCCTGTTGGCAAGAGAGTGGAGTGTAGTGCATACTACCCCTAATGTGATGTGAGGATTGAAGGGCGTCAACTCCCAGTTGACCTCATCTTATTGTCGATGTTGGACTTTGATGTGATCCTTGGAAGGGACTGGTTGTGAGATATCGTGCTTATGTCAATTGTTAAAGCAGGACAATCTATTTTGATCTCAAAGACGGGTTTCATTTTGAAGGCAGCCAAAAGAAATGCCCCAGGCGTGTTATCTCCGCATGCAAGACGGATCGATTGATACGCAAAGGGTATGAAAGCTTTATTGCCTTTGTTACAGAGAGAAGGGTTCAACACAACTGGGAGAGATTCCGGTAGTGCGAGATTTTCCAAATGTGTTTCCAGAGGACGTGCCCGAGTTACCTCCTGTGAGAGAAGTGGAATTCTCCATTGATCTTGTGCCAGGCACAGCACCGATTAGTAAAGCTCCATATCATATGGCCCCCGCCAAATTATTGGAATAGAAAAAGTAATTACAGGATCTCTTGGATAAGTGTTTTATACGCCCGAGTGTGTCACCATGGGGAGCTCCAATGTTGTTTGTCAAGAAAAAGGATGGCACTTTTCAGATGTGTATCGATTACCGGCAGTTGATAAGGTAACCATAAACAATAAATATCCCCTGCCGCGTATTGATGAATTGTTTGATCAACTTCAAGGTGCCGCATATTTTTTCAAGATTGATTTGAGGTCTAGGTATCACCAAGTAAGGGTGAAAGAAGATGACATTCCCAAAACTACCTTTAAAACACGGTATGGTCATTATGAATTCCTTGTGATGCCTTTTGGATTAACTAATGCACCTGCTGCTTTTATGACTTTGATGAATAGGATTTTTGCTCCATTCTTGGATCAATTCGTTGTTGTTTTCATTGATGATATCCTGGCGTACTCTAAGACAGTGGAGGAGTATACAGGCCATTTAAGAAAAGCCTTGCAATTATTGGGAGAATATCCATTATATGCCAAGTTATCCAAATGTGATTTTTAGCTTGAGCAGGTAGCATTTCTTGGTCATATCATTTCACGAGAAGGATTAGCAGTTGACTCAGCAAAAGTTGAAGCAGTCGTTAATTGGTCCAGTCCGAAGTCTGTGACAGAGATTAGGAGTTTTCTTGGACTTGCAGGATATTACTGATGCTTTATTCAGGATTTCGCCAAGATATCTGCTCCGTTGACCAAGCTAACTCGAAAGAATATTCCTTTTCTTTGGACTGAGGAATGTGAAGTCAGTTTCCGCACGTTAAAGGAAAAGCTCACGACTGTACTGATATTGACTCTACCTTATGGAAATGAAGGGTTTGTGATATATTCTGATGCTTCTCGAGTAGGTTTGGGTTGTGTTCTAATCAGCACGACAAAGTAATTGCTTATGGTTCGAGGCAACTCAAGGAGCATAAGAAGAACTATGCCACCTATGATTTAGAATTGGGAACCATCGTATTTGCTTTGAAACTATGGAGACACTATTTGTATGGTGTGAAGTTTGAAGTGCACTCAAATCATCACAGTTTATAATATTTGTTTACGCAGCATGAGTTGAATATATGGCAGCGCAAATGGCTTGAGTTTATTTAAGATTATGATTTCCCCATCAAGTACCATTCAGGGAAAGGCAATGTTTTAACAAATGCATTGAGTAAAAAGTCAAAGGGGCTCCATGCTTTAGACGGTCTCCATTTTGTACTACACGATCAACCTGTTAAAGTGCGATTAATGGATCATTATATGATGCTAGCAAGTACTATGGTTTTCCAGCCAGAGGTGATTCAGCAAATAAAGGACCGGCAACTCGAAGATCCAACATTGAAGCGAATCCGAAACAAGATCGGAGAGCGACTGGACTTTCATTTGGAGGATGGTGTATTGTATTTTCGGAACAAACTATGCGTACCAGCTATAGATGGTTTGAAGGAGAGCTTGATGACTGAAGCACACTATGCTCGTTATACGATACACCCTGGGAGTACGAAAATATATCGAGCCTTAAAGGACCAGTTTTGGTGGAACAACATGAAGAGAGAAATAACAGGCTTTGTCCCCAGATGCCTGACGTGTCAAAAAGTGAAAACTGATCATCAAAGACCTCCAGGTTCCTTACATCCATTGCATATCCCTCAGTGGAAATGGGAGCACATAACGATAGATTTCATTTTGGGTTTACCCTTGACAAGCAAGAAAAATAACGCCATTTGGGTGATTGTGGATAAATTGACAAAGCAGCCCATTTTATTCCGTTCCGAAAGGGCATGACATTTTCAAAGATGGTGAAGAAGTTTGTTGATGAGATTGTCAGATTGCATGGTACACCAGTGTCGATTATGTCTGATTGTGATAGCTGTTTTGTTTCGTTATTCTGGAAAGCATTTCAAGAAGCTATGGGAACCAAGTTAAGTTTCAGCATAGCGTATCACCCACAAACAAGCAGGCAATCAGAACGGACAATTTAGACTTTAAAAGATATGTTACGGGCCAATGTTCTTAGTTTTGAGAAAGAATGGGACTTACATCTCTCGTTATGCGAATTCGCCTACAATAACAATTTCCATGAGAGTATCGGCATGGCACCTTATGAAGCTTTGTATGGACGGAAATGTAGGAGTCCGGTTTGCTGGGAAGAAGTTGGGACAAGAAGTTTCCACGGACCAACGATCATCGTTGAAACAACTGAGAAGGTACAGAACGCAATCGAGGGTTTAAAGATTGCTCAGTCAAGACAAAAAAAGTTATGCAGATAGTCTGAGAAAAGCCTTAGAGTTTCAAGTGGGACATTGGGTCTTTCTAAAAGTCTCGCCGATGAAGGGTACGATACATTTCGATCGAAAGGGCAAGTTGGCTCCGAGATACGTCTGCCTGTTCGAGATTAAAAGCCGCATCGGTGATTTAGCGTACAAGTTGGCACTTCCAGTAGAATTCTCTGGAGTGCATGATGTATTCCATGTGTCAATGCTTCATAAGTATGTTCGAGACCCGACTCACGTCATTTAATACGACGATGTGCAAATCCAACCAAATACGTCGTACATCAAGCGTCCGCTCCGTATCGTGGGAACTAGAGAACAGATATTACAGAGCGGAACCATACAATGGGTCAAGGTGCTTTGGGAACATCATGGACCTGACGAAGCTACGTGGGAATTGGAGGAGCAGATGGCACAACAGTATCCCCATCTATTTGCACAAGTATGCATTCATTCTGAGGACGGAATGATTCTTAAGTGGGGGAGGATGTAACACTCCGGCCTAGCTTACCCTAGTTTAATGTCTAATTAACCCTCTTTGTGGTTATTTTTCAGTGGATTAGTTTTGTGGATGTTGTTTTATTATTTTGAATTCTGTCTCGGGTCATGGATAGGTAGTTGGGTTGAGTTTGATCTGGTTTAAATAGACATAAGCCCGTTTTCGTAATTTTAGATTTTGTCAGATGTTGTCAGTCATGCATTATCTTGGTGTCAACACGTGTATTTCGTCGAGCTCGTTAACTTCCGTAACTGACTCACATGCAAACGACTTCGTTTACTTCTGTTGGATAGTTATTCGACTCAAACTGTAATTCTCCTAAACTCCTAGACTTTCCTTTAAACCCATTTATATATATATATATCTATCACCTACCCTCTCTCTTAACAATCCTTATTAGTTCCGTGTGTCCCCTTCCTCCTTCAATCATTGTTAACGAATCCCCCCCCCCCCCCCCCCGCCCCCCGTCGTTTCTTCTTCTACTTTTCTTCTCCTCTTTAAAAATCAATCGAAGCCAAGGGAGAATTTTGTGAGTTGAAGGTAAGGGTTGATTCATGACTCTCTCTCTATCGATGTCTTTTATAGTTTTCTCCTCTTACATGGCATGCACTCAATGTCTCTCTCTTTCTCTTCTTGCATGCATGATTGGTAGAATTGCATTTCGACAGCAGATTTGAGCTCTAGGATAACTGTTCACGTGTAAAAGCCCAGTTGAGGCAAGTATAAGCACAATATGGATGATCACTTGTTGATAATGTTTTGGTTGTTTTATGCTTATTACTCTTACATGGTTTGATGGTTTTACAGCCCTTGTGTGTCAGTTTGCACCTACTGTTATCTTGTATCTATTTTGTATCCAAATTCCAGTTTTTCTCTAATAGGTTCAGACGTTCAGTTTCTAAAACTTACGGCTAAGCCGTAAGGTTTTACGGCTCAAATTCCAGAAAGCTGCAAAACTGAGTCTTTCTTTACGGTGAGGCTACGGCTAAGCCGTAGGCTAGCCGTGACCCAGCCGTAGATCAGTTTACGACTGGATTTCCAGAGAGTTGAAATTTCAAAAGACCTTCTACGGTCCAGCCCTCTCCAAACCGTGAAATGTGTTACGGCTAAGCCGTACCCTAGCCGTAGAACAAAATAGGGTTGAGCTTTAGAACAAAAAGAAACTAAGCCGTAGATGCGGATGAACAGTAAGGGGAATCACAACTGAGCCGCAGTGCATATTACGGCTAAGCCGTAAGATGCCTACGGCTAAATCGTAAGTTCACCTATGGCTGAGCCGTACAACCCCTGAGAAACGAATAAAAAGGATAGGTTTGATAAAGAGACCTAATAGGGCCTTCGATCTAGAATGTAGGTAACCTAAACTTGCCAAATGGAATGTAAGAATCGCATGAATGGTTTCTAGGTCTGTGACTCATTCATGTGTGTTGTCCAGTTGTTAAGCACCTCCCCATGGGTGTTGGTTTAAGGGACTTTGATACACGTTTCTTGATACATTGCAACATTCGAAAGCTGAACAACTATGTATCAAACAACTTAAAACTACACCATCATGCACAGTTAAAAACACTGGACAACTAGATTAGGATTGGATAGTAAACAATCGTGATTCTCAGTAATAACTCAACTTGCGTTTCATCTTGCTTCCAACTATTGCCTTCTATGCTCTTAATCTTGTTTCGTCCTGTAATTGTTTAACTTGTATTGGTATTGAATGCATTGATTTGGTGTTAACCCCAGTGTGATGCACACACTGTTTTGCCTAATGGTGATATGATATACTATATACACTGCACTGCCTGACCGACTAACATTGACTTGACGTGCATCATATGTTATGACTGATGTTCTCTAGCTCTACTCAACCTCAGTCTCAGGATACCCGATGGGGTTGACTTTGGTGTAGCCGGTTTGTTGCCTCTGCAGAATGCTCCTGTCCTGGGATTCCAAACCCCGGGAACCAGAGACCCATTCGTACCCTGGCCCGATCGATGGCGTTCTCGTCCTACTTGCTCCCAATAGGGAAAATATGGCAAACGTAGTAGCCACCTAGCCAATATGTCTGATTTATGATTCTGATAGCATGTTTTATTGTTATGCACAATTTGCCTAGTAGACTAACTTGAATTCAATGCAATTTATTATGTTTTATTCTGTTATATGCAACGCGTGTTAACTTATTGCTGCTTATACTTTGCTTAGTCGTCGTACTCATCCGTTGTTTTTGGTGTTGCAAGCCCAGATCCCTCTACAGACCCCTCATCGGTCGGCCAGACTCCAGGAGAGATCCGGGAGGCCCAGTCAGGGTTAGAGGAGTGGATTTGATCCCTCCCTTGGAGAGCGGCTTTGCATTGTATCAGTGTCTTGTCTTCTGTTCTGTACCAGGGATTATGGCTTGACATGTGCATCTTGTATTTTGACATCCAAAACCCCTATCTTATTTTGCTTGTACAAATTGTAATTGATGTCATTTTGTTAGTCCTGTAATGTTATGTCTCCTTTTCTGTACCTGTAATGATACTCACAGATTCCACGTACACCTTGTTTGCACGTGTGAATATCTCTTATGTGTGTACACTTAGACCAGGTCTAGGTCTGCGTACACGAGAGTACATGTTACTGGTTGGGTTTTAATTAACCCCGATTTTTGGGCTCGGGATGTGACACCTACTCTAGTGGTTCTTAAAGAGACAACCACTAAGCAAAAAGTTGACCTATGTGGCCTTGGGATTCATGACTCAAGTCCTGATGCTGTGCTTAAAGCGAAGAGGGTTCTAGTTATGGAATTCTTCCCCTGGCCCAAAATGTGGATGCTTTGATGCCGACAACCCGATCAGATCTAGAAGCTTCCAACGTTGGTACCTTAAAGACTAACAACATAAAGGCGGTTCAACAGCAGCTTCAAGCTACTAATGTTGAAAGTTCCACTATGGCTCAAGGTGGAGGTATTGGTATTTCGCCAGCTTCCGTAACTTCTGGCAACAAGGGGGTGATTACTTTAAAGAGGAAGCGCTTGGCAGAATCTATGGTCCCAACTGTAGCTACTGTTGAGGTTGGGGCAAATTTGGTGGCTCGGTTAGAGCTAGTATCAAAGGGCACCAAGAACCCTGCTTAGGCCGTTGCTGTGGGCCCAAGCGATTCTTCTAAAGGTGAGCCTCCTCTAAAGAAGTATACTAGCCGGGATGACCATGGAGGTTGTGGAAAGATGATGTGGCTCACGTTTAGCGACCCTCTTCAAGCCTTGTCTTCTGGTAGATTAAGGTTAATTAGCACTCTTCATCATGCAATGGAATTCTCATTGAGCATCAGAACCACTGTGATGGTTGTGGGGCCTTTGACTATTCTTTTCAACATGCTTTTTGAAATGGCAAAGGTGTGGCTAGGGCAAGCAAGCCAAAACGCTTCAAGTTTTTACCAAAAAGAAGTGTTTGACAAGAAGGAGGCCTTTGACCAGGAGATGCTGAGACTTAAACAGTAAAAGGTCAACCATACTCTTGAGCGAAGCCATCCTGAAAGATCCTTGGCATTTTAGAGGAAGCAAATCAAGCAAGCCAAGAAGAGGTTATCTGTTGTTTGAGTAACATACGCACGTCATGATGCATCCTTTACAGTCTTAACTGAAAAGCTGGAGGGAATCGGTGGTAGATTTAGTGCCGAATAAGCAAGACGGAATACCTTACTCAAGTCAGTGGAGAATGCCCTCGGAATGTCGATTAATGAAGCTGTTGCAGAACCAGCTGCTCATGCTTACATGGCTTATCTAGATCAGCAACTGAAAGCCGATCTCCAAGAGATTTATAGGCTAATCAAGCAATTTTGTGTAAAATCTTCTTTAAAAAAATGTAATAAAGACCTTTCTTTTTTGTTGAATGTCTTAGCTATTATTTTTTGGTGGATGTTAACAGAAGCTGCGTAGGATGGACTTTGATTGGGGTCTTAAATGTGTGACTTTATCCAGGGATCCTAGCCCGTACATTTTACTTTGGTTGAGAGGGGTCAAATAAATAGACATTAACTAGGGTTTTTGTGTATGACTTTGTTCGGGGTCCTTGACTTAATCCTTTATGATCGTTTTGGATAGCTTGGATTCTATGCTAAAAAACCTCTCCTTTTTTTCTTTTTTGCTTTTTGGATGAGAGAGGCAATGCTTTTAAGAGTAATATCATTTCAGGAATTTTCCATCGATTAGCAGAATACATCGGTCTCTTTCCATAGTGAGGATAGTGTAGGCACCATTGGAGTAGACCTTGTCGATGACGAATGGCCCTTACCATTTTGGCTCAAAATTTCCCTTCAAATTGTGAGTTGGAGTGATTGATCTTCTAACTGCTAAAACTAAGTTGCCTTTATTGAATGGCCTTTCTTTTACCTTTTTATCAAAAGCTCCGACCATTCGAGCTTAGTATAGCTCGATACTTTGTCAAGCTGCCAATCATTTTTTGTTGAGACTTTTGTAAGTTTCAAACTCGAGCTAATCTTAATTTACTATAATTAAACTTGTTTTAACTTAAATAATACATAATTAGGCTAATTCAACTCAATTTGACTAGGGTTTGAGTCATGAATAGGTAGTTAGGTCAGGTTCGAACCTTACATAAGTAGTTAAGGACCTTCTTGTGATTTAAAGTTACATGGTTTTGCTTCATTAAGGTGTCATATAATTGTAACAAGTGTATTTCATCTTGTGTGTCATCTTTCTCATTAAGCTCAGCCCAATTTGAATCCATCTTAGCCCACTTGAATCCCAATTGATTCAAACTGCAAAACTTAGGAAACAAGAAGGGCTTGCTTGCGATTGCCAGAAACATTACATCTAAAACAAACTAAACCCATTTCAACTCCTTTTTCATCCTCTTTAAATTTGCCGGACAGCTCCATCATCTTCCCACCTCCTCTTCAACTTTGGCTCAAAGGATCATGCATGCGATCTTGATGTGGAGAATCTTCTTCCTCCTTGTTTCCTTATTCATCTTCTTCCTTTGAAATTCACAATTTCACCTCAATCCTCTTCGCTATAGCTCTAGAAGGTAAGGAAAAGCTTTTACTCATTTCCATGGATTTCTTCGGGTTCAATAGAGTCAAAGAGACTCAATTATATAACATACATTCATCCTACACTGATTTCTCATTTTGCATGTGGGTAGATCATCCTACAACCATTTCTCATTACCAAGGAGAAGCTTGATTTGGACTAAGCACTGGAACTAGAGGCAAGTATAAGTGCATATTTACTGCGTGCATATTCATTTTGTTGATTCTTGATGCGATCACCATTAATACCAAGTTACAGCTATCCTATCTTTGATTTTGGAAATGTGAGTGATTTATGTGATAATGAGTGGAATTAAGAATATATGATGGTTTTATTAATGTTAATGAACTGTAGAATGGATCTTAATGGGTTAGGGGAACAAAGCTTCGATGCAGGTGTTGGAATGAAGAAGAAGAGTGTTGCAACAGAAATTCTGAACTGCAATTTGGGAAAGTGTACTCAAGCGGGCTTGAGCATGCATATGAGCACCCATGTAATTTCCTAAAAAAAAACACAGCAGTAGTCTTTGTCCAAACATAGAGACATGATGCGCTCAAGTAGGTTGGGGCCGCACACGAGCGCGTGTACAAAGACCTAATGAAAAACTCATCAGTCAAAACTTTTCTGGAACAAAGCCATAAGCACACGAGTGCACCTAGGGCTACGCTCGAGCACACCTAGTTAAATCTTGAAAAACTATTTTAAATCACTTATAGCCTCTAATTAAAGACCAATCTTACACTTAGGATTTTAAATACATTCAAAGACTTTGTAGGACCTTAGAAGTAGTACCTTTACCTCAATTAAATTAGCCCAATAGTAATCAAATAAAGAAGAGGAAATGTGTAGAGCTGTCAATTACTCTCTTGATTTTCTGGTTAGATCTTGATGTCGCATCATAAGTGTTGGCATAAAAAGTGGTGTCCATTGCCTATACAATGTAACACTTAGATTATGATAACGCATTGACACCAAGCATTTTATGAATACACCGTATTGAATGAATAAGGAAACATGGATTATCTAGCATAGGATTGGCTAATAAATATCCTTATTAACCACTCAATCCAAATGCATTCATATTGTTTAAGTGACCTTTGCCTCAACATGATTTAAGAATGTATCTATTCTTTTGGTGAACCTTGAGGCAAAATCGGAGACAGAACTTCTCATAAACATGAGCCCATGAGCCAAGATAGGGTAACCAGGTTGAAAAGGCTTCGAGCTCTAATAGCTCATTTAAGCATGCATTGTTTGAATAACAGTCACTTCGTTAATTCTGATTTTATGACCGTACATGGTCTCAAGACTGTTATATGTTTTTGTATAAGAATGATTTGATCATTACATCTGCTAAGTGTGGATGCATGAATTCTGATCGGACTTGAGACCTTTGAGTTGGCACCACTTAGCTTGTACCCATAGGAGGTTTAACCGAATAAGGGTATTATATATATTACCTATTGCAGCAGTTGTATAAAGAGTTGGTTGACGCTCTAAAGGTAGCTAGATGGTCTTGGCCCGACCACTAGTGATTTCCCACTTTATAATATACTCTCATTCTAGAAAGAAGATAGCCATATGGATGCCAATTAGTATGTGATTATCTTTTTATATATGATTCCTTATTCGTGCTTATTCATGCACAATATGCTTAACTTCCAACTATTGCTCTCTTTTAATCAACATGTTTCCTAATTCCATTGAAAAATCATGATAGTTATATACACTCTTATATTTGCTTAATCGTTGTGTTACCAGCGATATCCTTAGTATTATAGGTACAGGGCCCAACACAAATCCAGCAATCGACGCATCCTCGGAGGCAACCTCGATGGTGCCCGGGGGTGTAGATGAGTAAAATAAGGATCACGTATTCTACTAGTCATCCGATATAGTGCGTTGCAAAGTTTGTTAGGTTGCCTAAGCTTGGTCATGGTTGGCCTATGGAGGAGTCTTATGGTTTAGAGTTACTGTTAATGAACATATTATTTTGGATTATATCTATGTTTAAGTGTTTTGTTATCATGTGCATGTGGATGGTTAAGTAACAGACCTTGGGTTATAATTAATGAATGAATGATGGTGGCTTAATTAATGCCTATAATGATTATATGTGAATTCTCCAGGTTTCCACTTAATTATGTAAGTGATTTTTATGTGTATATGGATCTTCCTCACACGTGCCTGTGGAATCTCCCTTGTAGTGGTTCGTGCGTGTATTGACATGGCATGGATTGCTACGAGTTCCATGTGCCACGCCTCGGGATCCATCCTAATCCCCAATTCTCGGGTTCAAGGCTTGACAACTTTTTAATTCTTGAAGTCTCAATTTTGCATTTCCCTCTTGTGTGAACATTTTTGAGAAAGCCATGTGAAAAGAAGGGAGTTGGATTTCTAGAGACACCACTGCTTCACAACCATATACCAAGGAGTGCAGCATAGACTTAGTGGGGCCGCACACAGTAGTTCGATTGGCCCACAATGCTTCAGGTAACTTTGTGCCCCATGACTTTTTATTGTCTAATACCATTTTCTTTAGTATTTTGCAAATCATCTTGTTGAAATATTCCGCTAAGCTGATTGTTGCGAAGGTATAGGCTATAGATGGGCAACATTGAAACCCATATTTGTCACAGAACCAAACAACTTGTCAATATTTAACTGAGGTATATTGTCGTGGTATAACCATTTTGGCACTCTGAACCTACCGATGATGCTTGTTTTCACAAAATTGATAACGGTGGTTGCTTTGACCTCCGTTAAGGGTGTTGCTTTAGTCCACTTGGAGAAGTAATCTATAGCTACTAGGATCAAATGATGTCCCCGATCTAATGGCTGGTGAATTTCTTCGACAATGTCCATTCCCCAGGCTTCGAATAACTAAGAAATGGAAGTCGAGTGCCATTTTTCTGAAGGGACTTGAATTTGGCATTCTCTATACCTTTTTACGAATTTTATGGCATCACAGATCATCATTGGCCAATAATAGCCTAATCTCCAAATTTGATCATGTAGTTCTGTCTCCGTCAAATGTGCTCCACATAGGCAACCATGTACTTCATTTAGGTTTCTTTTTCTTCTTTTTGGGATAGGCAACAATGGAGTACCCTATCATAGAATTTACAATACAACATTTTTGATGGCATGCCAAAATGGAATTTAAGAGCTCACTTTTGGATGCTTTCTTTATCCTTAGAATTTTCTAGTAAGACTCCATACAATATGTAGTCAATAAAGAGTTCTTGCCAGTCCCGAAAGGAATTCTCGAAAGACGAGATACGACTTCTCGTTGTTCTAAAGCATTCTGTTGAGACTGGGACAGTTTCCAAAGGGGGTAGAAACCATCGTTTGACAATTGAGATCGTAATTTGATTACCTTCTGGCATCGCCAATGAAGCCCCTAAACTAGCTAATGAATCTGCTTTGGTGTTTTGTATCGAGGAACATAATTGAATTCCACCAAAGTGAATTGTTTCCTTAGCTGCTGAGGCCACCCATGGTACGGCAACAGACTTGGCGTCTTCATTTCGTATTCTGAATTTACATGTTTAATAACAAGTTGAGAATCCCTATAGACTCCCAAAACGTAGATACCGGATTCTAGGGTAAGTTCCAGTCCTATAATTAGAGTTGTGTATTCCACTTCATTGTTAGAACACCCCTTGGTTATCGAGAAGGAGTTTGGTATATATGTTTTTTCTAGACTATAGAATACTATCTCGGGTCCTACCATTAGTTGATGATGCTCATTATTTCTTGAATCTTTGTCAAAGTGCATGATCTAGTGAATATCTGGCTTTACTTCCGTCACGGGTTTTTTCACAAAGAACACGGGTTCATCTGGAAGTTCTTCTTTAAACTCAAGGCCTTCCAACAATGGATGTTCTACTAGAAAATTGGCCAGGGCTTGTCCTTTGATGGCTTTTGTTGGAACATATCTAAGGTCATACTGTGTTAACAGAATTGACCATTTTGCCAACTGATCGCTTAAATCTTTGACTTCTGAAACCAGCACTTTCATTGGATTTACCCAAGAGATCAGGTCTATCATATGAGATAGTAGGTAGTGTCGTAGTTTTTGGACAATGAACATGAGAGCCAAATATTCATTTTTGATTGGCAAATTCTTGTGTTCTGCTCCTATCATCATGTGAGAAAGGTAAAAGAGAGCGAGTTTTTTTCCTTAGTCATTTTCTTGTGCAAGCAATGCCCCCAATGAATTTTCTAGGGCTCTTGTATAAAAAATGAAAGGTTTCCAAGATAGAGGGACTACGAGAATAGGTGGGTTAGTGAGATACCTCTTAATATTTTGAAAGGCGTCGTCACATTCTTTGTCCCATACCAATTCAACTCCTTTCTTCAACTGCTTGGAGAATGGTTGGCATTTTCTTGACAAATTTTAAATGAATCTTCTAATGTATGCCAGCCTTCCCTACAATCCTTGGAGCTATTTCAGTGTTTGAGGTGGAGGCATTTTCAATATAACTATGACTTTGCTAGGGTTAAGCTTGATTCTATCTTTTCAAACAATGAACCTTAGGAATTTTCTAGAAGAAACTCTAAAGAGGAATTTTAGTAGATTCATACTGAGTTTAAAGTTTTACAACCATTCGAAGACCTTGTGAAGTTCTATCACATGATCAGTTGTTTTCTTACTTTTGATAGCTAATTCTTCGATAGATATTCGATAGTCTTATGCTACATATCTTTAAAGATTTTCATCATGTCCCTTTAATAGGTGGCTGCAACATTTTGAGTCCAAAAGGCATGACAATGTAGCAATAGATTCCAAATGGTGTCCAAAAAGAAGTGTGCTTTTCATCTTCGGATGCATCCTTTTTTTATTATACCCCAAAAATCCATCTATGAACGACATCCTTCAGTATCCAGATGTATTATATATCATAGGTTCAGAAATGGGTAATGGAAAATCATGTTCTGGAAATGCGTTGTTCAAGTCCTTGAGGTCGATGCAGACTCTAATCTAACCATTTCTCTTTATGACAGGAGATAAGTTTGTCAGCTAGTTTGGATTTTGCTCTTCACAAATAAAGTAAACATCTTTGAGCTTTTAGACTTCTTTTTTAATTTTATCCATTTTGTCAGGCTTGGTTCGCCTTTGGCTTTATTTCATAGGTTCTATACTTGGAATGATGTTTAGCTTGTGATTTGCAATTTGTGTGTCGAGTCCGGGCATTTCTGTGTAGGTCCATGTAAAACAATCCACAAACTCACGCAAGAAAATGATATACTATTTTTGAACTTATAAAAGTGAGGCGAGGATTTTTCAAGGCTCCTATGTTGATCTCCTAGACTTGATCCTCAGTAGGAAGGTTAGGAGGAAGTTCCTCGACATTGTTTTCGAAAGCTTCCAACTCCATAAATCACACTAGGATGTCATTTTCTCGTTTAAGCCAGGGCTTTATCCCTCTCCAAGGGTTTATTTTTATTGTCCCTTGAGCTTTTACATTTAGTATGAGATAGTCCCATCCCCATAACCTTTGTTGTTCATTTCTTTGCCTGAAAGCTATATTACATGCTAGGAGTGATATCATCATCACTGCTTTCTTTGTTGTATTGGAAGGAAGCCCAATGGTCTAGTACGTGAGCTAAGATTGTATTCATCCAAAGATGCAGTGACCTCTTCTTCAAGATCAAGGATTTTTGCAAAAAACTTGTTAACGGAACATACCCCAAGCTGTATGTATGAGTGTCGATGAAGCCTCACATATGTACTCATCCTGTTGTTCGGGCATCATGCCATCATAAAGGACTAGGAAGCCTTTTTGGTTTCCCAGCCTGGTTGCCTTTTTAAAATAATATCCCATCTTTTTCATTATCTAACGGGACTACAAACTATAGAGGTTCAGCATTACTCATCCTTGATTTGTAATTTCTTCAAGGGGATATACGAAGGCATGATCATTTGTTCCAAAGAAAATGATTGGGCGTGGATTGTATCGGGCTAGCCAAACCACGAAAAGTGATCCTCGAGCATTGGACATAGGCCCCAAAATTAGCCACGGATGCAGAAATGGAAGCTGGTTTGATTGTTTCTTTTATGTAGATCCATCTGTGTCTTATTCTGATTCAGTGTCAGAATCATATGTAACAAACACAGTGAACATCAAGTAGTACCTTTTCATCTTTCTAATATGTTGGGCAACACTCCTTTCGATGTTTGTAGCCACTAAGGATAGTTCTTCATATGATTGGAAGTCTCTACCTATCACGGCCTTTCAGATGTGAATATGGAGCCCTTGATGGCATACAACCATGCAATTTCTCTGTGAAGCCATCTCGGCGTATTGATCGGCCAAGTTTTTCCACCTGTTGACGAATCTTTGAGATAATTGCCCTTGTTCTTGTTTTACTCAGAGTAGAATCTCCAGCCTGATTATTTATCCTATTATTCCTCTGCTTACCTCGTAATCAATGTGATAGCCTGACAAGCTTGGCCGTAGAAGATCTCTTTCCACCCTTGTAGCAATTTTAGTTAATTAATCAAGGGGTTTCAATTTTCATTCCAACCAGCCTAGAACAAATATGGCTTTGGAGTTCGCACCAACACTAAGTATAACTGACTTACTTTGACAAAGGGTCTCCACATCTTTTAGCAATTTCCACCCCTTTGTTAATGAAATCAAGCACCGGCTCATTGTCTTCTTGATTGGCTTTGGCTAATTTGGTGATAGAGATTGGTTTTTGTGATGTTACCACCATGACCGGCTTGTTATTACCACGCCTCGAACCCAAGAATTGGGGATTAGGGTGGATCCCAAGGCGCGACACACATAACGCATGGCAATCTGTGCCATGTTAAAATATATACGAACTACCAAAAGGGTGATTCCACGGGGTATGAGTAAGGAAGATCCATAAACATGTATTAATTAATTGAACAATAAAGGTGAAACCTTGAAGTACACCTTTAATTGTCATAGACACTAATAAAATATACTTTCATTAATATATATCAGAGTTTCTTAAGTAGTCCATCCACATGCACATGATATACAAAAGATACGTAAATATATATGAAAAATCAAAATAACATGTCCACCAATCAATGACTCCAAAAAACTTCGTGATGATGATGGCATGATCTAGACACAAGTCAAAACATAGCTTTCCCTAGATAACCCAAAATAATCACTATAACGCGTTGCGTAGGATGGCCAGTAGTACATGTCATCTTCATTTTACTCATCTATACCTATAACACCAAGGGTAGCACAGTTAACACAACGATTAAGTAAATATAAGTTTACATAAGACTATCATGATGTATCAATTGAATTTAGAAACATATTAATTGAAAAAGAGCATTTACGGAAGCTAGGCATGTTGTGCATATGAATAAACATGAATAAAGAATCATAAATGGAATATAATAATGTACTGGTTAGCATCCACATAACTATCTTCTCTCAAAATAGAGAGCACATATCATACGGTGGGAAATTACTAGTGGTGAGGCCAAGATCCGTCTAGCTACCTGACAAACGCTGACCAACTCTTCACATAACTATTGCAGTAGATGAGAAATGGAACACCCTACTTCGGTCCTATCGAACCTTCTATGGTTATGAGCTGAATGGTGCCGACTCACTATATCAAGACAGATCAAGATTCATAACTTTCATACTTAACGTACGATCTCTTTGTCTTACACTTATACAGAAGCGTACATTGGTCTTAAGTCATGTACAATCATAAAATCAAGATTGAAGAAAGTAACTAATAATCAAACGATGCATACTTGAATGAGCTAATCGTGCTCAAACCCTCTTAACCTTGGTTACCACTCTCATAGTTCACGGGCTTGCGCTCAGTAGAAGTTTTGTATCTAATTTTGTCTTGGAGTTCACCTAAGAAGAATGGGTGCATGATTTAAATCATGTTGAGGGTAAGGATTGCCTTAACAATATGGATGCATTTGAATTGAGAGGTTAACAAAAATTATTACTAGTAAACCTTAGCTAAGATAATCCATGTTTCCTTAGTCATTCAATACGGTGTATTTATAAAACTTCAAGTGTCTATGTGTTACCAAAGTCTTAATGTTACAATGTATAAGTGGTGGACACCACTTATTATCCCAACAACCATGATGTAGCATTAGGAAAACAACTGAAAAATCAAAAGGGAATGAGTGACAACTCCACACCCTTCCTTCTTAGTGTTTAATTACCGTTGGGCTAATTTATTTGAAGTAAAGGTATCACTTCTTAGGCCCTATATGGTCTTTGTATGTACTTAATGTCCTATGGGTAAGATTGCCTTTAAATTATCTCTCGAAGGTTTTAAAAGAAAGCTAGAACAACCCTTGATCGATCCCCATTTAGAATAAATAAAATAAAGTTTTAAAATAAAAAAGGGGTACCTGATCGATCGAGTAGGTGTTCAATTAATCGGACACCTCCCAGGAGCATAACCTGATCGATCAAACCTTTATCCAAACAATCGGCCTTGGAGCCATTGGCTCCAGGCAGAGTCAATTATGAACTTTTTCCCCTCTCATTTCTTCAACTCTTTCCACTCCAGTTCACCAACTAAAGCCTCCAACACCTTATTGAAACCTTACTACACCATAATTGGGTTTTTCCTTAATCCATTCCTATTGTTTATTCCTAATTACATTCATTAGCACTTAAACTATCTTGTATTTTTACAATTAGAGAGTACAAGAGCTGTAGCTTGGCATTAACATGAATTCATCAAGAATCAACATTTCTAACACATGTAGTAATAATATACACTTTTTCTTGCCTTTAATTCAGTGCTTTACCCAATCCAATCTAAGCTTCCTTTGGCTCAATGATGGAGAAGACCTCAAGACAAACAACCCTAAGACTGCAAGAGATGAAATGGGTATGAAATGCAAGCCTACCATATAATTGAGTCTCCTTGACTCTATTGAACCCCCAAAGAGAGGAGAAGGAAGTTGTTTCTTACCTTATGGAGCCGTAAAGAATAAGAGGAGATGGAATTGTGAATTCCAAGGAAAGAAGATGAATAAGGAGGTGATGAGGAAGAAGATGGGAGCTTTGGCTCTTTCATGCAAGACCTTCAGCTGCTAGGTAGAAGACGGAAGAGAATGAGGAGAATGGAGGAGCTACTCCAGCAGAGGTTTAGAAAGGTTGGAGAGGGAATAAGTAGCTGGATCTTTAGTTTGATTTAAATCAGATTTTATGGAAATTGCAAGCAAGTCCACTTGATTAAAGAGATTTACAGTTTGATCAAGTGGACTCTAATTGGGCCAAGATAGATCCAAATTAGCTATGGACAAACATGAAAGTCGACCCACATGCTGAAATACACATGTTGCCATTAATATGATGTAAAAGTATGCAACTCTAAATTATGAGAAAGTCCTTGACTACCTAAGTATGGTTCGAACCTGACCTGACTACCTATCCATGACCCAATCCAAGGGGTATGGGTTGAATTATCTTAAATAAATAGTAATTAAGGTAAAACAAGATCAATTATAGCAAATCATGATTAACTTGGGTTTGGACCTTTCAGTTATGCCTTTTGATTTGAATCACGAAGGTATGATCTCAAAAGGCCTTCATTTGCGATGACCAATGAGCTGTCATTGTCTTCTATTACAATTAATTGCTCTGCGAACCTAACTCTTTAGGTCTTACTTTTTTTTTCTTTTCAAGAGTGTCACCGATTGCCCAATCAAAGCTGTTTTTCCTTTATTTTTCTTGGATTTTGAATCCTTAGACTCTTCTTTTCTACGTGGTTGCATCTATAAAGGATACTTCTTGTCCTTTGAAGGGTTGCTTGTCTGCAAAGACACGATATACTTTTCCATTATCATCGATGTATTGGAGGCATTGATGCAGCATGGACGTAATGATAGCATAATCATGCAGCCAACGTCTTCCTAACAACGTGTTGTAATTGGCTCTTATTTTGATGACATGCATCATCGCTTTAGATTTTTGGTCCCCTAATTAAAATTTGATGCGGTTTTTCCAATCGGGTTTTGTACTTCCCTATTATATCCATGTATCAATGTGTTTGCAATGGACAACTTGTTAGTTGAGATGGCTAACTCTTATAACATTATTATGGTGATGAGGTTGAGTGCTAACCCCAGATCGATTTGCACTACTGGCATTGGTATTTCTTACACATATGGTATGAAGTAAAGGGGCCAAGTATGCTTAGTCTCACCCACCAACAAGTCTTCTTTTGAGAAGGCGATTGTTGCTTTAGCTGTATTTTGAATAGAAAAGCACTCCTGACACCTTTTTGGCTTTTTGATCTTTTGGCTTTGATATTCTTTCTCAGTACGATGGACCTGCTCTACATAAGCTTAGTTCCCTTGATTGAGAGTCTATATTTCTCTTATTAAGTTGGCACAGGTCTCCTTTGACATTTGCAATAAGTCAAGGATATGTAGGCTGGCAAAAATGTGCTTCAAATGTTCTACAAAGTCATACTTGAAGGTGCCTAATGGCTTTTCATTATTGTTTTCAAGTACATCTACATGGGTGCCCCTTTGTATGGGGTTTACAGGAGAAGCAGATGGCTGGCTATAGTTAACCTTGTAATTTCTCCCTGACCAGTCCCTTCTTCTTGATTGGGCTTTCTTCTACTCTTGGGGTCCTTCAGGTAGTAAAGGCCTTTTCTGCTCCTGATAGACTTGAATTAGTTCTTCATTTCCCGTGTCTTCAAAGTTTAAGGGTGAACAAGGGCTAGCCACCATCAAGCCTGGTGCTACCAGCACTTCTTCCTCAGTGTCTGAGTCTTTCCATTCACTTTCTTGAGTTTGAAGCTCACTGTTGAGGTGAACATGGTTGAATTGCTTATTTAGCCAAGTGATTGATTAGGTGGAGATCACCATTTCCTTGTGGTGAAGCCTCTGTCCTTACCATTTACTCAACAGGCCAATCGCTTTCGATTAGTGCATTAGGTTGTAAAAGGACACAATTACTTCTGGCATCTTGAGGTAGAAAATGTCGTCTTCAGTTAAGACCTTATCGGGCAGGTATTCTTCATCCTCCAGATCATCCCATGAAGGTAGACTTTTTCTGTCATCATTCTCGAAATCCGAAGGATAGTTAGCCTAAGATATCCGATTGCAACCGGTGGCTTGTGGATCCTCCTCATCACTGTTAAGAATTGAATCATGTTGTCTACCAACGTGAAAGGTTTCTCGGTAGTTGGGGAGGAAGCCTCTTTTTCTGAGGCTATTTCAACCCTTTTGATTGCCGGAGCTATTTGGAGCGCACTTTGCCCTTTTTATTTCTTTTTAAAGGTAGCCTTTTAACCAATTCCTAGTCTTCATCATTGACCAGATCAAGATGAACCCAAAGGCCTTCCAAAATTGGTTTTGACAGGTAGCAAGTCGTTCTCGTGTTGGATCTGGTTTGTGACCTAGAATTCCACTACTCTAGGTGCTAGAGGTGTGGAAACTGCCACAGTTTCAAATTACTCGAAGAATATCATGTTAACATGTGCTGAATCATATTTTTGGTCAAAGGTGATAATCTTGTTCTTCCACATTTCATTGATCTTTTCCTTGAGCATAAAACAGTTTTTCAAGGGATATGAGACCAATCTGTGTCATGCATAGTAGTTAGGATCATCAAGTTTTCCTTATTGATTTGGCCTTTTAGAAGGAAGACGTTTAATCTTTCCATTTTCAACTACAAATTAAAAGATGATTTAAACATCTTCTTCAAAAGGGTAACTTGCATTCTTCCTCTTCTCATAGTCCTCTTTGCAAGCCTGTTCATTTGTTGGGCTTTAAGTTTTACGGGGTGCCCTGGAGGTCTAAATATTGAACAAGTCTTCTTTCTTTTTCTAACTTCTAAGCATCTTTAAAGCGATGGCATTACTTCTTTTCCCTTCTTTCTTATCCAACTCTTTATGGACATTTTCGGCCTGACAGCTACTTCAATGAGTCTAGAGTGTGGTTTGGTCTTTAAGCCCACCATCATGACGCGGATCTCGGGTTTGAGGTTATCCATGCACATATCCACCACTAAATTTTATGATGGTGGTTCCATGCATCTGTAAGAAAGTGCTCTCCACCTGTTAATGATAACTTGGGCAGACTCATCATCCTCCTGCTTGGTGTTGCTGAGAAAGCTAAAGTTACTGCCTGGTCTTTCTCCTAGAAGTGTAGTAGGAACTTTTCTTCAAGCACAATCCACAAGGTGAGAGAGTAATCAAACAATTGTCTGTAGTAATCAAAGGCAGTTCCCTTGATGGTGCCGATGAATAGGCAGATCTTCAGGACGTCTATGTTTGGTAGATTTTTAAGTAGGGACTTAAAGTGCACCAGATACTAATGCACAAACCCTTTTCCCTCATAAGCTTAGAAAGTTGGTTGTTTGTAATTTTTGGGGAATGGGACTAGGTCAAACTTAGGAGGATATTTGGGCAACATGCCCATTTTCTTCAGCCAGTTTTCTCCTTCTGACTTGGTCATCATGTTAATGACCTCTTTGTATGTCATTGGTTTGTCAAAGTTGACTTTCTGAATTTCGCTAGAGGAGTGATCTCCTAAAGTTCCTTCTTCCAATGTCTATTCGACCAAGACCTTAATTTGGGCCATGATCCAATCTACCAAATCTTGCCTTTACGGGTTATGCTTTTGGTCGACTTGAGTCAGGGATGGAGTCATCGGACGCCATTGTCCTTTCTACTAGGACATGTAGCTGAGTTGTGATTTAGTTAATCCACTCTCCTTGTTGCTTGACCAAACAATTGAGGTCAACTTCTTCTTCTTCTTCATCATCTGAGGCACGTTCATGGTCAACTTCTTCTTTTTCATCATCGTCTAAGGCACGTTCATTTTCCTCTGCATTTTTGGGTCTATCCGGGCGATGATGCTCTCACCTGCAATAGTACCATTGTTTGAGCTATAATCTGTTTAGACATGACCTTCTAAAAACTCCTCTAAGCTGGAGGGTGGACAAGAGGCTTGTCTTCGAACCATGCTTCTAGTGACCCATTGTGCAGATGTCTTCGAACCATGCTTCTAGTGACCCATTGTGCAGACCGGATCGGACCATATTAACTAGCGCGACATCTGGGTTAGTTTCCTTCACAATCCATTTCTGGACCACTTTGAGGAATGGAGAAGGTGCTACTGATTCTGGCCTTCCATCTCTCGAATGAAATATAGCCAGCATGGGTTTTTCCCCATCTTACAGTGATAGAATCTCAGCAATTGTTATTTTGTTTAGCTGGTTCCTTTTGCATTGCACTCGACTTTTATGCTGAGTGGCTGGTTTGGTCCTTTGGGACTTTGGTTCATTTCCTTTCGAGCTAAAAAGTATAAGGAGTTACCCTCAAGCCTTCCTAAGGGTTTTTTAATTTGTGGCATTTCTGAGTCTTCTGGGTTCTTGTCGGACCCTCTTCTATCCCCATGTCCTTTTTGGGGTGAATTAGGTCATTCTAACCCTGCTTGCCTTCTTGAAATTGCGGAGACTAGTGGAGTAGCTATTTTGTGGTGTGGTAATCTTTTTTATGGTGAGTTGCTTCTTAGGTCTAATGTAACACTCCGACCCTAATTATGTATGTTTAGCAATTAATTGATTAAGTTACTAGCGAATTGCCATAGAATTAGCCTAGTTAATGATGTTTTGTCGTAATGAGTTATGTTTAGGGTCATGGATAGGTAGTTGGGTTGAGTTTAACTTGGATTAGGTAGATACGAGCCCCTTTTCGTAATTTTAGACTTTGTAAGTTTATGTCATTCATGCATCATATTAGCGTCATCAAATGTGTCTCATCAAGCTTGTTAACTTCCATAATTGACTCAAATGCAAATGAAGTCGTTTGAATTAGCTGGTCGCTCACTTGACTTAAACTGAAATTATTCCATGGAATATGGACTTTCTTATAAACTTTAGAAAAAAAAATATGTCATATAAAAGGGCTTATTGCCCATTCAACCTTCTCCTCCTATATACACTCCTTTCCAATGTCTTCTTTTTCTTCTTTTATCTCTTCACCACCTTTTCTCTTAAATCAAGGGGGTAGAAGATTTACATGTGTGATCAAAGGCTCTTACTCTCCATTCCATCGTCTTTGAGCTCTCCTCTTGTTTTTAAAGTGGAAGACTTAAACACCTTCTCTTTCTCATCCATCTTCAAGGTATTAGGTTTTCCCATTCCAGCTCTTTTGAGTTTAGAGAACTCTTATTTTACTGCACGTACTCATCTCCTTCTTAATTCTTGCATGCATAGCATTTAGGTTCAAGAATATCCAAATTGAGCCAAAAGAAGGATTAATAGTTTGAAAAGCTTAATCTAAGGCAAGTATAAGTAAATTTTGAGTAAATGCATGTTGGTATATCTTGATTCTTATATTTCTTACAAGTCGCTTAATTTTAATGTGTTTTACAGCCCTTCATTTGTACTTTTATTTTCATTGTTTGAATCTGCATGTAACTTACTAAGTTCTAAAACGCAATCAAACTGCTCCAAAAAATCTGAAGGTTACAGCTAAACCGTAAGTCTTCCACAGCTCAAATTCTAGAAAGCAATAAATTTGAAAATCATACTACAGCCAAGCTACAGCTAAATCGTAACCAAACTGTGGCTCAACCGTAGAACAAATAAAGTTAAGCAGTAAGACAAACCATAGTTCAACCGTAAATGCGGGAGAATCTGGGTAACTACAGCTAAGCCGTAGTGCATTTTACGGCTAAGCCATAAAATGCCTACAGCTAAGCCATAAGTCACCCACAGCTAAGTCGTAAGGCCACTAAAATACTACAATTAATTTAAGTACTGTTAGGAGACCTTATAGGGCCTTCATTTTTAGATTCCTTTACCCCATTAACTGGTCCAATGGAATAATTGAACATCATGAAGGGTCTTAAGGGCTGAGACTCATTCATGTGTGTTGTCCATTTGTTAAGCACCTTCCAATAGGTGTTGACTTATGGGACTTCAATACATATTCCTGATACAATGTAACACAAAAAAAAAGACAACTGTGTTTTGGATAACTTAAAACTACATTAGCATGCACAGTTAGAAACAATGGATGACTAGATTAGGGTTGGCTAGTAAACCACCTTGATCTCATGAAATTGAATTGAATTGCATAGCATATTGAATTTCGATTACTGCGTTCTATTCTTCCAACAATGATTTGAATTGAATGATCATTTTTCAATTGATTATGTTTGTGATATACGTTTTCTATTGTCCTTGATATTGAATTGAATACGAAAGGATTGAGTACAAATGTATTGCACACATGCCTTAAATATATACTATATGCTATTATCCTTCATCAATGAACGAATTGTTTGATTTACTCAATTTCACATACATGAATGAAGAAAATGTTCTAGCTCTACTCAGCCTCATTCTTATGATACCCAGTGGGGTTGACTTTGGCATAGCATGGACGTTGCCGTTGCGGTGTGCTTTTCTTGGAGCTTCCGAACTCCATATACGAGAGACCCATTCGTACCTTGGCCTGGTCGATGGTGTTCTCAATGCATAGATCCCTACAGGGAGGATATAACAAATGTAGTAGCCACATAGTAAAATATTTCTATTAATAGAATCTTATAACATGCTCCATTCAAATGCACAACATGCCTAGTATACTAAATTGTCAATCTATCTATAATCACTTGTTAGTGATTCTTATAGATACAACGCATGTTACCTTAAGTTTTGCTTATATTTTGCTGAATAGTCTTATTCACTCGTTGTCCATTGGTGTTGCAGGCTCAGGTCCCTCTTCCAATCCCTTGAAAGTTAATGAGACTTCGAAGGTGATTTCCGAGGTCCCATTGGGATTAGACGAGTAGACAGCAATTCATCTTCAACCAATCCACCCCTGAGTGTGGATTGGACTAGTATAGGCCTTATTTTTGGGCTATAGTTGCATTAAGTTTCATTTTTGTTACGTATGGGCCATGCCCTTATGTATTTTGTATGCTGTATAAATGTTCCATCCTTTTAAAAAAAATTTTCCCTTTTTGTAAAGACATGTTTCATGTTACTATATTATATATAAATGTGTTTCTAATTGTTGTGTGTGTCCTCTTGTTTCTATGAATGATACTGACAACTTCCGCATATAAATACTTGGACAAGTGTCTACTAATAGCAATTATAGATGTGACTTTTCCTTGTGTGTTTGCACTTAGACTTGGGTCTAGGTGTGTATATACGGAAGTACGTGTATCACTATTTTAGGTTTAATCCTAATACTCAAATTCTTGGGCTCAAGACATGACACCAGAGGTGGATTCTAAAAGAGTTCTAGGTATACTTAGAGGGTCAAGGTGTAGTTATTGGGCCTGCATTTTTTGGAACATGGGGCCTAGATGGTGCCAAGCTAGCCGCAGATGATGCTGGTCATCTGGAGGCTAGGACCCTAGCTGACCTAGTGGCTAGGACCCAAGTTGTATTGGTGGCTAATATCCTAATCACACTATTGGTGGATTAAATGGGCCTGCTTAGGGTAGACTGGGCACAGGTGAGGGAGAGCGCAACAAGTGCTCCATTACCTCATCAAAGATGATCACAAAGGTGGCTAGTATCTTAGTGAAACAAATTGACCAAGTGAGTATTTTTGCTTTCCCCCCTTCTTTTTGTTTCCATCCATTTGCATCTTAACATGAAAGGAGTGGTCCCGTAGTGGGAAGAAAAAGGGTAGAGTCCAATTTGCTTCAACTGAAGTATAACTTTTTAAGGCAATTGCTCTGAACTAGCCATGTGGACTTCATCTATTCTAAAGACTGTAGCAAACCAATGTTCACCACGCTGTTTAGATAGATTGATGATATTGTTCGTTTCTTTCTCCTTTTCCAACCTCCTTCATTTATTTTGGATGTAAAGTGATTAGTCCCAAAGTGGTAGAAAAAGATTAGATCTAGCATAGTTTAGCCGAAGTGCAACATTTAGCACAGCCATTTCAACTAGTCCCATGTACCTAGTCTGCTCCAAGGACTATAGTGAATCAATGTTCACCAACCCCACTTGGTTAGATTTTGAGGTGGTTCATAGCCACCTAAGCAGATTGTATCAAATTTTACAAATCCAAAGGAAGATCCTATTATTTTGGGAGGGTAGCAAATCCATACATGGGTCATCTACTCTCCATGTAGAATTTTTTTCTTTCAAGCGTTGACCAAACTACAACCTTTAATTGACTTTGGATTTTATCCCCATAGACGGCACCAATTTTCTTTGTTCACCCCTGTTAGAGAGCGAGGAAAAGACACAAAACAGAAAAAAGATGAATGTCGAGTTTTTCGACCTTTTCAGTTCCAATTTTATTTTTTGTTGATTATTTTTTACATTCTAACCTCCCTGGTGCAGGCCATTTAATTATACTCTTTTATTATAACACACCACACCCCCCCCCCCAACCCGTTCGATCTTGGATGAGGATGATCAACACAGAAGAAAGAAAAAAAATGATAATTTACATAGAATACAAGTAAAGGAGACTAATCTGGAGATATATGGTGCCTTCATATATTTAAAGTTGATCAAACAATCTTCAAAACCTATCACCTGTTGTACTTAGATGTAAGATTCCAAGGGGAGTTAGAACAAAAGTTCTGTGGTCATGGTTACCTCCATGGATCGCTTTTCTCGTTATATTAATGGGAGGGCCATAATTGTACATGTATCACCTTCAACTCCTAAGTGAAGGACATAAAGAAAGTCTCAAAAGACTTGTCTTCTTCGGAGATCTTTTCAAACCAAGGCACTATCCTTCTCATTATTTGTAGAAAATCAAGTACGTTGTTATAGGAGTTGAAGCTTGGACTCAAGTAGGTGGGTCTCGTGGATAGATTTTCAAAACTTTTGACCCACTTAACACAGGGGTCAACTATCTATAAGACCAAAACCCAATTCAGGATGCATTACCCTCAATCTCGTGACCATGTACAGTAAATATTCTACCAACACTAAACATCCATAATAATCTACGACATGCAAAAAGTAGATCATACCTTTGGAAATCCGCAGTGCTTTAATGGATTTCTTCAACACCTCTTAGCCTTCCACGCTATGACCCGAATTGGACTTCTTTTCTCAAGAAGAGTGGTGGAATCTTCAGGAGAAATCCCAACTCGAAACTCCAAGGAACTAGAAGAGAGAAGGAGAGAGAAACTCATGCAACTCTTGCACGAAAGAGTTTTGGGCGTGAGAGAGACTCTTCTGGACGTCCAAGAGATTTTATAAACTTACAAATCTCTTCCTTGCCTAATTGAAATAGAAGTCTTACTTCCAAAGCAACTTTCTCCTTTCTAATCCCTTCTTTCTAGAGTTCGAGTCGGATTAATATTTTCCAATAACTTGGGCTAGCGTGGGGACCACTAGGGATTCCTTAGAAAGCTGGCTCCAACTGGAACACCGCGACCCCACATCTCATGCGCAATCCGGGCCCACAGTTAATTGCAAATAACACTACTATATAAATGCAATTGCACTCCAGTCTTAGGAATAAATTACAATGAATACCCTAAACTTCCCAATTACCACAAGTAGGTCCCTCTATCAATATCCATGGATCAATTGGAATAAATCCGTCTCTTCCAATCTAAGTTCCACATCTTATTATCCTTGAGCCCCAATTAATCACAGTAATCATCAGTACCATCCAATTAACTCTTAATTGAGATGGGTGCGCACTTACTAATAACAAATCCATTAATTGGCACAAGGGGATAATAGAGATAGATTCCATCTTGATCATTCAATATTCCCACAGTTCTACTACCACATATCCAAAACACCGAGGTGTTAACCTACAGTCGGCCTCACTCATTGATGACTCAAAGCAAATGAATAGATAGAAACTTGAGTTCATCAATGTCTCAGGATTGAGAGCCTATTGCTAGGGAATTATGAGAGCATACTTTATTATTGAGACGAAATTCCATAAGGTGCATCTCATGGTCCTTCAATACATCCAATGTACCAGCACCGTGATCCAGAATCTTACATTCTGATGATCGGGACAAATCACACTATTTCATAGTGATCAAAGTGCTGCAACCTTATCAAATAAGATGCCCAGTCTCATTACTGGTTGTGAAGCTATTTAAGTATAAGATTTGTGATATATATCTCCCGCGTGTGGATCTCATCCATGCACATATATCACATCTAATATACTAATGGGACCCGGTTCAACTCATGAACCATTATGTCATATGTATTGGTCATGTGCATGAATTAGTAAAATAACACTCATCTCATGAAAGCAAAGCATGATTTTATTGATAAATAAAGAAATTAATCAATTTATTACATCAACTGATGCATTGAGTCCACAAAATCTAACAGTCGAAGCACTGGAGTCTCCTCGAGGAGAATCTAAAGAGTCTTTGCTGCATATTGTATGCACTGGTGTGTTGCGCCATGCATTATGCATACTGTCTCCACTATGTTGTGTCCTCGAATGGGGCCCAAGTGGGGTATTTGTAGCCTCCAAAAGTTTTCTTTAGTCATTTCTAGTAGAGAGAAAATTGTGCAAAATTTAATTAGCAAGGGCATAGCTGACCATGCATTTGTGTGGCCAGCTACCCTCGCACAATCAGCTTTGTGACGTGACAGCAAGATTTCATCTTTGAATCATGTCAATCAGCTTGAAATCAACACAAAATGATTTGACCAGATCCTAGTAGGCTATTCCATGAGTTGGCAAATTTTACAATGGTCGGCTAGTCACTTTCCTCTGTCGGCTGGTGTACCATCGGTCACTGATTTGTTCAATCAGCTAGTGTACATTCATTAACTGATTTGTTTAGTTGGTCAGTTATACATTTTCCACTTTTTGAAGTGTTTTGACTTATTTTCTTTTTCAAATTTCAAGGTGTCTTCTAAGGCTTTGTACTTGAGCTGTTTGTGTTTTGTTTTTCTAAACTTGAGCCATGTTTAAGTTTGATTTGACTTTTGTTTAGCTAAATTGCTTGTAGATTTCTTCCAAACGTTTTTGTATGTCAACACTCTCATGCCAAATCCAGGCCGATTTCAATTGTAAACACTGTCAGTTGAATTGGCTAATCTGATGTGTCATTAGTCATCTCTGCATTAACATCTACAACATTCAAACCATCTAAATTTTCACCCACCTCTGTAAAATCATGATTAGCACATGAACTATATGATAGTCCTGCCTCCTCACCCCCTACGACGTGAACATCATCATAATCAACTCTTACAAGATGATCTTCTAAACTATTGTTGGCAACAATATTAAAATGCATATCATTGTCATTACAAATATTAATTGTAGGATATTCTCAGACCCCCTTTCTTTTGCCGCTTATCTTTAACAAGCTTGAGGTGCCCATATTTCCTCTATGCATATCATTGTCTTCCTAAAGATTAACTATAGAATATTCGCGGACCTTCTTTCTTTTGCTACTGTTTTGTTTTTTCTTTTAACTTAAAGTGACCACATTTCCTCCATGCATATCGTTCCTTTTACCCTTTAACACATTCATAAAAACAAAACAAAATCATGATTAAAAAATTTTAGCCATTTTAAAATTTCAAAGATATAAAAACAAACATATACTTAAATGAACTTTCGACTCAATTATGTGTAATGTGCAAACTTTTGGACACATACATATGTAGCCTGATACCTTATTTCCTGTTGCTTCGAATATTTCCCTAATATTAGTGCCAAAGTAACCAATGAAAATACAACAATTGTGATATAGGTACTTAATGCTTAATTCTTCAATCTATGCCCTCTATTTAGATGCTTCAAGTGCTATTTTTAGCAAAGAAGAGAACGTTATAGTCCTTCCTACTCACCTCAACTTTTGCTTTCCACCATTGTACACGGGATGTACAATATCAAAAACTAAATCATTGTCAAAGTGAAATCTTACTACAACCTCGTTGTTGAGAATTTCGTTGTTTAAAGCAACAAAAAACATGGAAGTTTATAAATAATGTGAAAATTATGGAAGTTCAAACTTCATACAAATGCTACAAAGCAATTCGAAGGACTCTAGTTTCATCAAAACGGAACACCAAAATTAAACTAAGAGGAAACTCAAACAAAACCCTAAAATCCTAACAAACACAACCGCCCCACCCCAACCCCCCACAACAAGCCCCCCCCCCCCCCCCCCCCCCCCACACCCCACAACCCCAAAAAAAAAATCAATCTAGATAAAGAAAAAAAGAAACCATCTCTCTCTCACACGCACATGAACTTCAAATAAAAACTCTAGGAAAAAATCCACATTTCAGTAGATTCAACATAAGGCAAAAAAAAACTAGGGTTTGAGATAGATGGCAACTAATTTATCCTCAAATCTTGAGTAGAACGCATGCATATGAAATACATTTCAAAGCCAAATCAAAATATAGATGGTAGAAGGAAAGATTGATTAAATGCTCACAAAAGATTGAGAAGAAAACATGAAACCTCGAACAAATCCTTAGAGAAGAAGGCGATTGGGAAGACATAAAATGCACAAATGTACAGAATAAAGAGATTGGAACATTGTGGGATGATGTTGAGGATGATGAGGAAGCATAACGAACGTTTTCACCAAAGCAGAGCTGAGCTTAATTGGGAAAGATAAATGAAAAAAAAAACTTAGGGACGAAGAAAACAATATAACCCACGTCAGGCGACGGTGTATAGGGTCGTCATTCCATGAAAACAATAAAAAAAAAATACAATACGGCCCCATGGGGCCTTTTTTGTTACCGAAATGGTACTAGAGATAATTTTGTTTAGTGGCACACCAGGATAATTTTTCCCATAATTTCTTCTTGAAATTAACTACCGGCTCTGTGAGACGCAGACAAGAGTTGGCATAACCCTCTATTAATAGACTCCAAAATAGATGGTTTTAGGTTTTTAGCAGCTTTCCATCTCATGTATGTTACCAAAGAACCTGTGCTATGTGATGTGTAGAGAGAAATGCCATTTTTTAAAACCGGCAATTATGCTGCAGAGACCATCTATCCTACGTATTGTCAGCATCGTCATCAGATGTACCATGCTCAGGCATCTTCCCCGGTGAATGATGCTATTTGTTCAGTACCCTTAAAAGAATATTACTATTGATTGATCCACAATTAAAAGGGCAGAATCAAGTGGTTATGAAGATCCAATGCGGAGAATTTTGAGTGATGTCCATCCATGCAACTGCAAGGGCTATTATCACCAAATGAATGGTTTGAATGGTCAAAAGATGAGTAACGAAAATTGTATCACACCACTGTGCGGGAAATTAGAGCCAGAGAATTACCTTGTGAAAAATAAAAATTTTTTCTATAATAGTTATTCTCCATTATGTTCGGATTTGCTTCATTTTAATATATTAAAATATGTGAAAGGAATAAAATTAATTATTACCTAATAAAAAATTGCAGAACTATTCAGGGATGGAAAGAGTACACCATCCATTTCAATGTTTAATTAGCCCACATCACGATTCCATCATTTTATAGGCTAAGATGGTTCCATCATTTTGTGGGTTAAGTCATACCACAATCCATCATTTAGGGAGTGGACCCCACATGAGTAGTTGGCTAGCAATGATTTCCAACATCTTGGTAGCTACACAACATGGTTCAGTTATGCTTGGTAGGGTCCACCATGATCCAGCATGTAGGTGGTGGATTCCATATGTCAGGCCTTGACTAACACATACCAGGAGAGAATATGTTGGAAATGATTACTAGTTTAGTACAAATCATATGCATATATTTCCAAGGTATGACCGAAAGTGAAAGGATGTAATTGAAAATATATTGGAATTTGTTTGTGAATGAGAGGATTGTGTGTTCCACCAAATTTCTATATTAATGGGAGAGAAGAATCTTGCCTTTCAATTTATAAGAAATGAAAATCATCTCTATTGAGGAAGATCATCTTTTCATACTTTAGTCATGTCAAACAACATAACAGTGGGACGCAAGAAAAAATCAGAATAATTTTCTTCTTTATCATGCAATTCTGTCATTGTACAAAGGCAGATGAGGGACCTTTTATTTAGATAGCTAACATATCATTTCTGAGGGATTCTTTCAAATAGCTAAGTGTTTGTATAAAGTTACCTGAGGGCGTGGTTGAACGTAGAGAGAAGTAAAAAAATTTTCTTTTTCCTCTAATAGATATTTTCTAGTTTGGATTTGCTTTTAAAGAGAAAAGTAATATTTTCCTTTCAACTAACTGTTTTGAAACACCATTTTCTATATTATTAATAGACTCTTATAAACAAAAATTAACACTGAAATATCAAATATTCTAAATCTCCTATTTATCCAAAAGTAACATGTAAGGGTCCAACCTGGATCAGATCCGGACCAAACAAGAAAAAAATACATTATACAGGATTATGACTTCGTATTGGTGGCAATCGCTGACCCCCCTGAGGTCCAATTTGTTTTTTGCTAGGATTTCCAAAAGCATGGGACCTGTTTGTTTATGAGGAAAGTAGAGTAGAGTAAAATACAATTTTCAAAATTCAAATTTTCCCCCCTTCTTTTTTAAAAAATTCAAATTTCCCTTCTTTTTCAAAAGAAGTCAAAAAGTCATCACTAAATTTAAAAAAAAAATCTCTACTATTTATACAGAAAGTCAAAAAGATTTCATATCAAGAAACAAAAAAGAAAAAGCCATCATAACCCCATCATTTATTATTCTTTCTTGATTTTGGATTTACTCTACCTCACAAACAAACAGTGGCCTCCTAGACTCGCAAGCACCTCTCCTAGTATGAATTTAATAAACCGCACTGCACCACCCCCCCCCCCCCCCCCCCCCCCCCCCTCTCTCAATATGTTATCACTATTTCCAAACTCCAAAGAGTCCTAGAGAGAATGGGAGAGGGGGAGGGAATTACTAGAAGAAGGCTTTTGCTTGAGAAGGGTTCTAGGTTGCTAAAAAACTTACATCTGGTGCATTGGCCATTGTAAGGACTTTTTTATTAGCTAATTCACAGGTTGGACAAAACTTGAGTCCATTAATGTTGTATTTATATATCCTTTAATATGGACTTTGGTATGAGTTGCCAAATACACTAAAGTGAAAAAATCAAAGACAGAGCAACAATTTGAAATATTTTTCTAAAGATAACATAGTTTAAAAACATCATATGTCACAAACTGAGTATTGGAAATGAGCAAGCTACTACCATTAGAAAGCTTATTTCGAGTAGATATCCGAAGAGCCCAAGATTACTTCAATTGAAGCTAAAACGACAAAGTTATAGCCTTGGAAAGTTTGCAAAAATTTGTACTGAATTTCATCCGATCAATCGGGCAGACATCGTATCGATCTGACCTGAGATAGTAGCTTAATCCGATCGATCGGGTGTTGTACAAAACCTTTTCTATTTGTGCTAAAGTTACCTATTTTGTTCCTATTTAGACTCTAACCCTAAGCACAAATTGCGAGTTATAAAAAAGGGTTTTCAGTCAACCCTAAATATAGATCTCAAATTCTAAGTTAAAAATACTCTTTGGAGATCATCATTTTCCTTTAGAGCTTTCTTTGGAGAGTTTGTTGGAGGCTTCTACTTCTAAAGTTTCATTACTTTTACTTATAGGAGATTATTCATCTTGTAAAAACAAGGTGTTATGGACCAAGTGCGAAGAGCAGGGCACGCAGAGTCAAGTTGTGTCATAGATTTTTATAAGAAGAACTACATCCTATGGTCGAGGTACTAACTGTGTGAAGTTGTGAGTACATCTTGTTACTACTCAAAATTAGTACTTGATTAATAGGGGTTTTCATGTAAAATTCTGTGTGCCTTCTACTTGTGTAATTAATTGCTTTTTGCTAGTATGTTTGCTTTATTTTATTTCGCTGCATATTGTTTGACTTGCAATTTAGAAAGCTGAGACCCTATAAGACTTTCAAGCATCATTTAGGGCCAATTTCTTTACCCAGGTTCCAAGAATTCATATTTGGAGCAATTTCAAATTCTTCAAAAATTGTCCTTTTGAGGTAAAATTCCAAATCCCGAGCATTTGAAATTCTAACCAAATGCATAAATAATGGATGTCTATGAATTCCAGCCAGCTGAAAGATCATTTTAGACATTTAAGGTGGCTGGAATTTGGAATTCTCGTAAAAGAAATATGAAATTTTAAATGTCAATTGGAGTATTTTGAAGTGATTTTCTAAAGTCAATATGGATTAAAAAGGTCATATCTCACAAACAAAGCCTCTTATTAGGGTAAGCTACCTACCATTAGAAAGCTCTTTTCGAGTAGATATCCGTAAGTTTTAGAATTGCGTCAATTGGAGCTAAAACAACAAAATTTTAACCTCAGAAAGTTTGTAGAAAAGTGCAGAATCTTAGTGCACTTGAGCACCTATTAAGCTGGCTCAAGCACTCAACGCGCAAAAACCCACTTTCCTATACGAAATTGTCTCATGTTTGTGCTAAAATTGCCAATTTCTATTCTTTAAGGACTACAGCCCTATGGCACGAATTGTGAGTTATAAAAAGAGTGTTTCTCTCAACCCTAAGCATCCATCTCCCTATTCTAAGTTGTTCTAAGTTGAAAATACACATTGGAGATACTCTTCTTCTCTAGAACAGCCATTGGAGAGATTATGTTAAAGCTTTGAGTTCTAAAGAATATTGATTCTACTTTCTTGTTTAAGATTGTCTTGTTGAAGATTGGTTGGATCAAACATGGAGAGCAATAAACAGCGAGGAGTCGTGATAACAGGGATTGTGCAAGAAGAACTACGGTCCTTAAGTTGAGTTACAACCAAGAAGGGTTTGTAAGTATATCTTGTAATTACTCGTTATTTTTATTTTATTTTTGTTACTCTGAGGAGAACTTGTGGTTTTTCCTGAGTAGGGTTTTCTACATAAAATTCTATGTGTCTTCTTCTTATGGTATGTTATTCATTTATTTGCTAGTTTTTTTGTTTTTCTGAGGCATATATTTTGAACTGCAATCTAGAAATCTGAATTGTAACAATCCGATCCCAATTAAGCATGTTTAGCGACTGATTAAGTAAGGTATTAAGTAATTAACATAGAATTAGCCTAAATAATGATGTTTAACATGTTATTAGGATAGATTTCACTTGTTTTAACTTGTTTTATCTTAATGGATTGAGTTCAGGTCATGGATAGGTAGTTAGGTTAAGTTTAACCTTAATTAGATAATAAAAGTCCATTCTAGAATTCATAGTTTCATGTCATGCATGCATCATATTGTTATCCTCGCATTGGTCTAGTTGAGCTCGTTAACATTTGTACTTGACTCGGACGCATTCAACTTCGTCTGAGTCAATTGGACCCTCATTTGACTTAAATTGAAAACACTTCAAGAAATATGGACCTTCTTATAAACTCTAGGAAATTTTATGTACAAAAAGGGCCAACTATGGCTTGTTGAGCTCTTCTCTTCTCCCTGTTACTTTCTTTACTCCGGGACTCCTCTTCTTTGATTCTAATTGTCTTCTTATTTAATAATGAGAGCAAAAACTGTCTTGCATGCCTAATTTAAGACTCCCATTCCTTTAATCCATCTTCTCTCTACCTTCTTTCCCCATTAAAATTGAAGGTAGTAGTCTACAGTTCTCCCAACAACCCTCTGATTCGTGTCTCAGGTAATATCTCTTTCTATTTGCAAATTCCTTATTCTAGTACAGTCAGTGACGTCAAGGAGACTCTCATATCAAGCATGCTTACACTCATACTTCTCATTGTAACATGCATGTCACTGTAGGCTCAAAATTTGGTTGACTTCTCCACTGAGCCCAAAACAAGAATAGTAAATTGAATTCATAATCAAAGGCAAGTATAAGCAAATTTTGATTGAATGTATGTTGGTATATAATGATTCATGTAAATCTATTGTGTTCTAATGTGATTTTTCAACCCTTATACCTTTATTCTACTCACTTCAAATGCATGATAAGGTACCTTCAAAGTATGATTTAAAACCAACTTGGAAGTGTAGGATGACTGAATGTAACAAGGATACTATAGTAGAAACCAAACTAAGAAGTACCCGAAGTGAACTGACTTCTATACTAAATCAGCTTCAGAAATCTGAAGCTTATGGCTAAGCCGTAAGTATTTTACGGCTCGAAATCCAAAGAGCCACATTTGCGAATTTCTTCTATGGCTAAGCTCTGAAATGTTCTATGGCTAAACCGTGGCCACGTCATGGCTCAGCCGTAGGTCAAGTACGGCTAAGCCGTAGACCAATATATGGTTAAACCGTGAATACGGAAGAAAAATTTGTGTAACCTCGCTCAGCTGCAACGCAATCTACGGCTAAGCCGTAGGTCACCTACGGATAACCCGTTATGCCATTTAAAATTCAGGTTAATGAGGGTTTGTTACAAGACCTTGTAGGGCCTTAGCACCTGAATGCCTCTACCCTAATGACTGGCCTAATACAATTAAACATCATGAAAAGTCTTGAGGGCTGAGACTTTTCTTGTATGTGGTCCATTTGTTAAGCACCTTCCCATGGGTGTCGGTTTAAGGGATTTTGATATACTCTCGATTACATAAAGTGACACTAAGCAAAGATACCTGTGCATCAGATAATTTAAACTACATCATCATAGATGGTTAGAAACAGTGGATTACTAGTCTAAGGTTGGTTTGTAAATTTCCTTGATCCTACTAATTTGAATTACATAATGCATATTGATTTCTTGTCATTGCGCTCTATTATCTAAATGAATTGAAATGATCATATTTTGACTTGAAAATCTAGTTCTAAACTCCATTGATATATGGTTTTTTTCACAATTGTTGAATTGAGTAAGAAGGACTAGAACGTGTATGAATCGAAATGAATTAAACGATTTACTCAAATTCAATACCATGACTCGCACGTGGTCTGGCTCTACTCAGCTTCAGCCCTATGATACCCAGCGGGATTGACTTTGGTGTAGTAAATTGTATTTGTGCCACTGCAATGTGCCTTTGGAGCTTCTAGACTTCATAAACATAGAGTCCCAATCGTACCTTTGGCCGAGTTGTTTAGTGTTCTTAATACAAAGATCCTTAGAAGGAGGAGATAGCAAATGTAATAGCCAAATAGTAATGTGTTTCTTTTATTGATTCTTACAAGCATACTTATTTCAATGCACAACATGCCTAGTATACTAAATTTCTCTCTATGATCACTCGTTAATGATTTTTTTAGATACAACGCATATTACCTTATTCATATTTATACTTTACTGAATTGTCTTATTCACTCGTTGTCTTTTGGTGTTATAGGCTCAGGTCCCTCTTCGATCCTGCGAAGATCACGAAGACTACAGAAGAGACCTTCAAGACACCATCAGGCCTCGACGAGTGAATAGCAGAAGCACTCTGACTGATCCCCCTTCATGGAGAGCGAAATGATTGCATCTGAGTCTTGTATTTTTGGTTTAGGATTTCATGACTTTGCATTAGTTTTATTTTGTATACATGGTTATGATTCCTTTTGTATTGTTCATTAACTTTTTTTTCCTTTTTGTAAAAAAATAAGTTACTTGAATAGTACCAACTTTTGTGCTATTATTTGTTAGTAATGGTGTTAATTATATATAGTTTCATGATATATAGTTTCATGAATTAATACCTTGGGAATTTAGTAACCTTTGAATAGGAACAAAAAATTATTCAAAATATTGTTAAGCTTTCACGTATTGAATGCTTGGACAAATGTCCTTTATAAGCACCTCACACGTATAAGCATGAGAATATCCCTTACATAATTTCACTTAAACTCCAGTC